>CM051510.1:40716579-43116579 GCA_028015205.1 Mytilisepta virgata | reverse complement strand
AAATGTACGTAATTTATAAAGCAAATTGTCTTCTTTGTCTTTAAGTATTTTGTCACAATGATAATAAATATAACCTTTATCGTTACATTGGGATATCACAATATCACCCAATCGAACATGTTTGTAATAATCTGTGTAATGGGGAACACCTCCAGACACTCCCACAACAAAAACATGCTCTATATTCTGGAATGTACCTAATAAAAGATTCAATATACATATTAAATACAATAAAGAATAAGGTGGAATACAGGTTTGGTGTTAATGTACCTTAATACCCCCTTTACACACAGATTTTTCTTACAAGTCCTTACGTATCGCCAACTCGTAGTCAATCGCAAGCATCTGTACATAACTCATTGGTATCCATTAATAGCTAGTCACAACTCGCAGACACTCATGAGGATCTGTGAAGGTAGAGGCAAATTTTTTGACATGTCAATAATTTTCTTGCGATTGTCCATGGATTACATTTTCCGTAGCACTTTGGTTTACTCATAAACAATTTGGTTTACTCGTAAATAATTTGTAACAATCCATAGGTATCGTAAAAAGGTCGCAACAACACGTAACCCTCAGTAAATTACTCGCAATAATCCGTAAATGTCTCGTAAACAATTTGGTTTATGATTTGTTACGGTTAGTGAAGGATTATTACGGGTGCTTAAGTGATGTTTACGATTTCATTCACTTTGTGTTCATTCACTTCACGGATTGTTAAGAGTTATTACAAGCACTTTACGTATACTTACGTGTACTTTATGAATACATACTTATACTTTAGGATTTAGGTAAGGTATAAAATTATCTGCTGAATGTCAATTGTTGAATGATGATACACACTTAAATCGCTCCTAAAAGTGGCCAAATCGTAAGAATCCATGTACTTTTACGGATTTGTGCCATACGTAAGGATTCGTAAGAAAAATCTGTGTATGTGAAGGTAGCATAAACCAGCTCATGTTACATTGGAACATCCATGTATTACAAAGAGCGAATCGAAGTTGAAAAAAACTTTTATTGCTGTTCTTCATCTTGTTAACATTAAATTACGCAGCCAAGTATATTAATAAATCTGTCATATGTGGCCATTAACATTTGTCCCAATAGTGACAGTTACAAACAGGTTTGACTGTATTGTTACCGTTTCTGTTTTGAACGTATTTTAATGTGATTTTTTTAAACCGCAAATCCAATTAACAGTAGATAATTATAAAATGTAATTGCCTTTTTCAGCATTAATGGTTGATACTGTCACAGTCAGGTTTTGAAATCACAACATCAGTGTTGAACTGCTAGTGGTCATTATTAGTTAGGGCTATTCCTTTAAAATTATGTGGTAGGAAGGGCTTTCAAAATACTCCTGCAACCAACAAACTTTATTTTAGATAACTTTACATATATCTGATACGCACACACTAAAAATGACCCAGGACCCATGTCCTATAACAAAACTTCCTTTCGTACCCTCCCAAATCAAATTTAATGGAACAGCCCTTAATATCAGCTACCTAGATCACTTGGCTATTGAGGCCACTTTAAGATGTCATCTGAATGTTTAATGTAGAGAACATACCTAATAATCTGGTGGTTGTATTTCCTGAAGAAATCTGTGCTGCCCTATGATAACCAATCTGTGGTAGTTTGGTAGATACACACTTATGTTCTCCTATATAACCTATGGTATAAACATTTGATTCTCCTGAAAAAGAATTACGGAAATTCCTGATTATGATATTGAAAATGAAATACATGTATTTTTTATTACAAAGTAATGGTACACCAACAATTTATGATGTTCCTCTGAAAATGAAAAGATATGGTGAATATATTAAAGAGACAACATTGCAATAAACTAACAATTGAAAGATTTGTAACATTTATGGGTTGTCATGTGATCTTTATCCGAACCACAAGACAAGCACTGACTTTTTTAAAACAAACTCTGAATGTTTTCATATTTTTATATATTTTGTACTTTACTACTGAAGTCTTAAAGTCAAGCTTGAAAATCTATACTGTAAATTAAAAATATAATTTAATAATGCAAGATTCAACAGGGTGACTACTGCAAAAATGAAACCTAACAACCTAACATTTTAATTTTTGTCTGTTCTCTTCTATTACAACATGTACATGTATAAGAATTGCATTAATTAATATTTGCATTATTATCAAATGCTGAAGAATAAAAATGTGTGAGACTTCCAAGGAAGACATGTGTCGCCTGCCCCCCCCCCCTTTTTTTTTAAAATGTCAATTTTTACCAAAAAAAATTTAAATTTTCTAAAAATGAAATATATATGCACACCTTTGCATTAAGGTTAATGCACAGAGAAAGTTTCATCAAATTCTTTTGAGCAATTTACAAATAGTTGAGGAAGAAGAAAGAAGAAAAGCGTGACGACGCAAGACACAAGACGACAGACAGATAGTGATCCCAATGTGTCGACCATGCATTCCGCAGGCGACACAAAAAGTGGATACTATACTCTCCAAAAACAGTAATAAGATATGAACTATACATTCATTTAATTTAAATATTATACATGATATTGTGGATGACAATATGGACAAGTAATACTGTGTTGGGATACCAACACAAAAGTCCCCAAAACTGCGGCCATTTTGAAAATTCCAAAACCTTTATGCACAACTATGCATGACCACATATTTTTGTACCAAGTTTGATTAAGTTCGCTAGAACGGTTTTTGAGATCCGCTTCACACAAGTTCATGGCTGAGAGGAGAAAGGAAAAGAAACGGAGCAAAACAATAAGTCCCCCAAACTTTGTTTTTGGGACTTTATTAATATACAGTACCTTCTGTTTTAAATTTAACAAATGTAGTTTTTTGTTCCATCATAGCATCTACAGCAAGTTTCTCACAATAGTTAGCTGTAATTATGGCAATTGTTGGCTGTTGATTGGCTGCTATTGTTGGCATCTGTTTGACATGTTGAACCTCTGTAATAGAAACGTTACATTTTTCATTGGTATGTGTGCACTGAAACTGTTTCTAACTATTTTATGAAAGAAAATTATCTATATACCTGTCTACACGAAGTTCGTCAGTCTGTCCGACAATTCTGACAAGATCGGGATCGATCTGCCAGAATTTTCTACATTCAGAGTCTGAAAGTCAGACATATGTTCAAAAATTTAAATTGCAATCGAAACATCCAGGTCATTCAAATGTTTGTAAATGTCAGGTAATTTTTTTTTCGGTCCAGCAAATCTAACGTCAGTGTCCGGCAAAATCTATGGAAACTTAATGAAGACTGATATACCCTCGTGCAGACAGTCATAAGATGTTTGATTTGAGAGATAGAGATGGATCAAGACATGCAATGAAGTCTTCAGCTGATTTATACAACCTTTTTCTTTACATCAGTTGTTGTATGGTAAAATATTTACATGCTGTGCAATTTCAACTGTTGTGATGTAACAAACCATGATGACTGAATAACTAATGTTTACTTGTAACTTTTAATTAAGAAAAATTCTGAAAGTTCAATCAATAATATTTAGTGAATTTTCATTTTGAATGGAGAGCTTTAAACTTTGAAACTTTTTTTGGAAGAAACCTATTTCTGTATATCTTAGAAGAAATTAATCAGACATAAAGCCTCAAAGTGGACTTTGTATCCTACTCTCCAAAACTTCAACAAAATCTAAAGCCTCAGAAATTGCTCCACTTCTGTAATTTTATTTTAATAACAAGTCTTTTCCCACACGAGAAGTGAAATTTAACATTTGGAAGAAGATCATTTAATGATAACAGAATCTGTAAAAAGAAAAAAGCTACACAAGTCATTTACATATGATATATAGAAACCAACCTGTTTTATCATCAGACAACACATGACGGACAACCTTTCTTCCATCTTCCATATAAGCAACTAGTTCTTTCATTCTAAGTTCTTCTAACTGTTGCCTAACCATTGCTGGGTCTGCATTTGTAATTCTTCAAAAGTTAAATACACAGTTTAATAATAAATATCAAATATCTATTATCTAAAAATCATAATTTCTTGTACTGTTGAATTCATAACTACATTGTTCCTGAAACCTAGAAGCAAATTACAGTCTGTAAGTGAATACACATGGTACAATTACCATGCTTCCAATTTGATTCTTTTTTAGAGTTAGATCCCTTTAATCCTGACACTCTTGTACCCTGCCTTTGCTGAGCAAGCAGTAAAGTTTGTTTTTTGTTGAAACATACCTTCATAAATAGTATTTGAATTAATGTAACAGGTCGTTTGACGTTATAGTTTTGTTGAGAATTGATAATTAATTAGTATGTAAAAGGATTTACAATGCACTGGAAACAACTTGCATTCTGTTTGCTTCAGTCAAAATTATTGCCTTTACCAGCACTAACATGCCTAAAATTTCCACAAAAGCAGATTTCCCATTTTCAGGCATCAACAAAAACAAACACTGCTGGAAAATTTCGATTTTTTCCCCAAATTTTGGACACTTATATACCTTATCATTATTCAAAATGCACTAATCTTAAGTAAAAAGACTCCAAAAAATCAGCTTTCATTATCATTACACTGTATGCAGAAAACAGATTAGTTTTTCCAGGGGAAAATAGTTTACCTGATTAAATCCTCTACTTCCAGTACATTGGGATAAGCCGATTCTAAGATGTGAAGTAATTTTTCTCTCAGAATCTCTTCTGCAGATCTCGTGTCTTCTTTAACTATACCTGTAAATCAAATAATATTTATTATATCCTAATAATATAAAATTTAATGTCACATGTCATTTGATTGGTTAAACGTTTTTTAGTTTATCATATCATAGACTAAAATTTTCTTTTCTACTATAATGCCATAATGAATACCAAAATTTCAGGCATGAAATAAGCGTTTAAATTAAATTAAATTGTAAGGATTGAACGCAATTTTATTTTTAGTTTCTTCAGAATAACCTCAATGCACATGGTGCACAATATAAAATAACTTGTGTATAGCACCTGACTGAGGTTATTTCTTCATAGACTGAAAAAAATTAGTCAATCCTTAAAATCTATAATATGTATACACGAATACATTTTTTTTCAATCTTATAAATACCTGATGACTAACCACATTTTTGGCACATATTCAATGATGAATACTACAAAATGTATTGTATCATCAAACTCAACATTTCTATCTTGTGTATATTTTGTTTTTAATTTCATAACTACATACACTGTATCTGACTTTTCCATAACTAGTGAGTGATATTTGGACTTGGTATTGATATATCACATGTATATTACTATGCATGGGGCCAACGTTAAAAATATGTCTGTTTGCAGTTATCCAACTGTACCTTTAGGCAGAAGGGTCGGTAGGTAGGAAAAATATTTTATTTTATCAGTCAAGATAAAGGTTAAACAAGCAGTTACACAAATCAAGTTTTTTAATATAGAGGAAACATATTAACAGATTAATTTGGACCCCTCTCAATCTGCCACAAACTATTCAACATCTACCCAAGTGTTTAGGGTACCTGTTCAGATAGCTTAATAGGATCAAAGGCTGTACCCATCATCAGCGACTCAAGCCTCTGGTGTGTAATTTATTATCTTTAATTATTTTACAACGTATGTTGAGAAACTGATACACAAGGAGTTGGACACTTGGTGGTCAATAGTCTATGCTTTTCATTTTAATATTTTTTAAACTGTGCTCAAAAATTGTTTTCAATTGAGAATTTGTGCTATAATTTATGTATTGGATATGGTTGAGAAAGATATACTTTTTTATTCTGTTTTAGCCAAGGTGAGGTAATTTTCAAGGCTTGTATGCTTTTTGGTAGGCAATAAGCAGGGGGGCGTTTGAATATATAATTTGTTTATTCATTCCTTTAAATAATATTCCATTGTTTTCTAATACATGATAATTCTTCCTAACTGTTTGAAACAGAGTTTAAATTTTGTAGCAAATTCTACAATGTAGCAGTGGCACTTTATTTTTATTTTTAGGCCTGCATTTAAGAGTTTTTTCTCTATTAGTTAAAATAGCTTTTGACACTGCATTTTTAATTTCAGTGTGTTTTTAGCCTAGTTTCATTAGATTAGTTTTAAAAAATTCAATTTGTGATTTAGTTTCATTTTCATCACTGGTACATCTGATTATTATAATGACGGAAGACAACAGCATAATGTATTCCTCCATGACTTCATGGATACCTGTCAACCAGCTCCATGTGCTTAATGATTAAATGGTCTGATGAATGCTTGACCTTGTAATCGACCTTGAATTTAAATCGATTCCGGAAATGACTTGACGTTCCGGATTGAATCGAAGTATTAAAAAAAAATTATTCAAATTAAAATTTTTCCAGTCAGGCAGATTTTCAAGGGTTGGTCGGTAAACTGCAAACAAACATAATTCTAATTTAGGCCTAGGATTGTTACACTTATAATTTTATCGTTTATAAAAATATCAATTTTTTATCACCTGTATCTGCTAGCATTCTATACTGATCAAACCTCAATTCTAGCTGCCCTAAGCTGAAAGATTAGCATTCTCTGTTCCAGCAATGCAATTAACCTACTTATCCATTACTGCTAATCAGAGAAAATGTATCTAACTCAAAAATTGGATTTATAAATACTATTATTGTCTTCCATAAATCTGTTTTATTTCACAGAGGAGTGGATTCATTCATAAATAAAATGTTGGTCAATGTGATTTATTTTATTGACTTTCATTTCTATCCAAAATGTTTGCACTAACAAAATATATTCCCCTTTGACTTAATGCTTCTTAGAACTTTACCTCAACACAAAACTTCAAAGTGGTGAATTTTTTAACCCACGCACAGAAAATCCCAAAATAAACTTTTAACAAAATTTATTCAATTCAAAATACATTTGTAGCATCAAAAATAAACATCAAAGGCTTAACTACACATGCACATGTACAATGTATGCATGATGGTTACTTCATTTTCTTTTTTTAAAACAATGTTTAAGTCAAATAAAATAATACATTGGAAATGAATTCATGCTGGTAAAAGCCTTATTGAGCTGGTGAATCCACAGTGGACTTAATCAACTAGAAGTGGAATCCTAATCTAAATATAGCATCATATAACGTAAACTAACTTCCTTTATGTATACACTCGATTCCGTGCTAGTATTTTTTCATGCAAAATTAGGATAAACGTGGAATAAAACTAAGAAGATATTTATAATCACTCGAAACTTGTAAAATCTTGTTTAGTTTTAAATGTAATTGTTACTTCCAATCAATAATTAGCATATGCTGTAATTATTTGGATCAAAATTATACATGGTAATTATTTTCGAAATATAAGCATCAGCTGAAAGCTGCAGATAGGAATTATAAAGTACAATCACAGCATTCACTCATTATTTCAAAATACATGTATATGGCCGATAACAATACAAGGTCTCCAAACGATGTATTATAGAAATAATACAAACATACATGTATCTGAAATAAATGACCAGAGTTCTTCACTGCAGATTTCAAATAACGCTAAACTGTTGGTTAAGATAAAAGTCAAGAAAAAAGTCTTAAAAACTTAAAAAGGAAAAACTACTAAGTTATCTCCCTTTGACAGTTGGATGGACCAACTGGAATAGCTATATTTATCTCCCCTTGTGTGATTTGGTGTAGAGAGACAAATGATATCATTTTTATGCAAAAAAAAAAATATTTTATTTCAACCAAGCATGATTTATGGGCTAGGATGCTAGATATAACATTTTAACAAATTAACATATTGCCAAAAAATTTGTTGTCATACAAAAATCATGAGCAATAAAAAGCATGCTTTCATAAGCATTTTAAAACTATAAATGATTATTTTAATACTTTTTTCTTGACCACAGGAACAAACTAAAGTTAAACATATTATTATCAATCGCCGTAACTACAACACTCGTTCTGTCACCATGTCAACCAAATACTTACCAAAATACTCCTCAGCGTCAGAACGTCCTAATATTGAATCACATAAAATATTTTATAGACTATAATAATGAAGTTTAGTACATTTTAACAGTAAACTATTTTTATATAAAATAATATTTCCTTATAGTAAATCATTTGAATAAGACTTCTCAATGTTAATTTCATGGACATTTGGTCACAAAGAAATATTGAAATCATAAAATTTCTTTTTTATTTACACATGCCTTGCACAGAGGAAGCAAATATCCAAACATACAGGCTTTTTCAAACCTTTCAAGGTAACATTGCTCTGGCTAAAGAGCAACAGCTCGTATTGGGTTGTTTCACACAAGCAAATATCTTGTATAAAAACAAAATTGTACCCCATAAGGAACAAATTATGTAAAAGAAACCTCAAACAGCACGTCAATGCAAAAACTTTCCTGAAGCAATTTATCTGAGAGTCTATATATCCCCATAGATAGTAAAAAAAAACACAAACTGATTTTCAAATCAATCAATCAATAAATATTTGACCGAACCTTTGGGTAGGAAATTAGATCATGTTTTTGCCATATTTCATTTTATTTGTTTGTTTAGTTGGAGTTTTACGCCGTTTTCAGCACATTTTGCTGTTGCCAGTTTTTATTGGTGGACGAAGTCGGAGTACCCAGAGAGAACCACCGACCTTTGGTAGGATAATTGGCAATCCTTGTCAATTAAGATTGGAGTCATACACACCCCGCCACAGGTGAGATTCGAACTCACAACCTCAGCATTGACAGGCTAGTGATCATTAGTAGTCATGAAGAACTACCTAGACCACTCTGCCACCTATTTCACTTTACCATTTGTTTGCAAAAAAATATTGTTTTTTGTATGTCAGTGATCTACCGGTACTTGGGAACCGACTTGATTAGCTCGTTTGAAGTAATGGTAATTGGTTTGGGTCATATATTTAATTCAAATATGTTATAGAAATAGCCATTATTACAGAACATACATCTCATTTGTTTTGTTCTGTTATTTCCATTGTGAAATTTTGCATTTTTACAAAAAAAAACAACAACAAAAAATTATGAAAAGCACAGAAAAGCCCAAAAAGAAAATTTCACAATTGTACACATAATAACATGTCAAGACAAGGAAGTTATCAGAATCAATTAAAAGTGCATGAATTTGACATCAATACATCTTGTATTACCATTCTGATATCTTTAAGAAACATCTGATTTGATTTTATGGGTCAGCAAATGTAGATTCTCCTACTGGCATGAGCAGATTATGACATTTCTACACTAAAGATAGTTATATTTTCTATTTTAAACATGCAAGCCTTGGCAAGCATGTTAAATTAGGAAATTTAACTATCATGATTGTAGAAATATTGAAATCTATTTCTACCAGTACGCTGGAAGAAACTCCCTTGATTTTCCATTCCATTGTAAATGACATTTCGGTTTTGATGATAAGGTCATTGCTACCGACATGACGTCACAGACAAATTCATCCAATGAGATTCTAAAATTTGAAGTCACAGAAAGACAAAAATTAAAAGACAAATAAATCTACCATTGGCATTGTAAATAATTTTAATCCAAAGTTTAATCAAAAGGACAAACAGATCATGACTACTGATGATAGCAAACTTTTTATAATTGGTTTGGTTTCAGATGGTTAATCTTGGTTTTTTGCCCCACTCATAACATGTGGCTATAATGTGGCAAGAAGTTCTTTATTGGTGGTTGAAGCTCAGGTACCAAGAGAACTGACCATTGCTAAATAAACATTGCTTGGTTCGGGCATTATCTGCTTATAATATACATGTAGGTAATAGGAAAATTCACTGCTGCTTAAAATACATAACAAATACGCAGGCTTGGTTAAGTGATGTGTTAAATTGCAGTTTAATGGCCAATTCCAGATCACTATGAAAAAATCTTTTTTTTTCAGCATGATACTAGAGTTAAAATAGAAAATATAAATGTCCAAATTACATGAAAGCTGATAATTTAACTTTTCTAATTTGCTGTCAGCTTAAAACTGTGAAATGTATTTCTGATTATGGCAAGAAAGATTTGAATACATGGATATAAAAAAATTGGGTTATATAATACAAATGAACTGTATTTATCTAAATTTCTTCTCACTACAAAAATTCCCATCCATGCACTTCAAGCCAAAATACTTATTTATGATCAATGATTATCTTTAATAACGGGCACAATATTTATAGAACTTAATTCTAACTGAAATTAAGCACAAATGAACAATGATCCAGAAACACACAATGTGAGCATACAATAATGACTGATGGTGATTTTCTGATATATCTTTTCTTCATGCATTTGGAATTATAACAAATTTCACACACATGCTTGATAGCATCTGCAGTGCTAATAATAGATAATATATCCTTACAATTATAAAAAATATCCTTACAATTATAAAAAATAAACTTATACATTTCTTAATGTCATGAATGTTGCCTCATAAAAATAATTAAAAATAATTAAAAAATTAATTTCCAAAACACATTCATAACACTTTTGACTCATTCAAATTACTTTTTTCTATCAACATAAGGCCAAATAAAAAATATGCGTGGTTCTGGTTACCCTCCCAGGCTACCTACACTAAAGATTTTATGAACATTTTTCAATAAGCACTATTAAAATCAGAAAGTCTCTACCATAGACTCTATGTTAAAAAAATTGTAAAATATTTTTTCCCGAATGTAATATGAACTGCACTTATCTTTTACTTGGCCTAAATATTTCAAGAAGAAATGAGATGAAGGTTTGACAGTTGACCTGATTTTCCTTCCTTTCTGTTTGAAGCTGCCTGTATAACATGATTTATCTGGAGCAAATATCTGGCTTAATTTAGCTTTGAAATAATGCAAAAATTTGAACAAAAACAAAACAGAAGTAAAAATTGTAAAAAAAAGAACCAAGTTATCTTAGGTTAACCTGAACAAATTTATATACTGTACACGAAATATTAAAATAACAAAAATGATAAAAGTACAACAGTAAAGGGAAGTAACCAAGTACTGCAGATACCACAACAGTGAGGACCTACCTATTCTATCAGGAGAAATTCCCTCCCCTGACAAAAAATTAATCATATTAATCATCTTATCATTTATGGAAAAATGCAGAAAAAATTAGTATTCATTATTTTTGATCAACTTTTTTTTGCAATTTTTAAAATTCCTGCAAAAAGTACATGTATTGCATTTCTCAACTTAAGTGCACTTCGTAATTTGTAAATGTCTGAAAAATTAAACATCTTTAAGCAGGTGTTAAGCCTTGCAGAGTAATCTATAAAGTTCAGAAATTTCCACCATCAATTTTTCTGTATAAAAGTTTCAATATTCTAGAGCAATTATTATTCAGGCAAACTGTACAACATTCAAAGGATTAATATCCGCATAACCTCTACCCTTTAAGCATTTTACACCCTACTATGAGTAATACAATCAGCGAAAACTCTTCCATGTAAGCATTATATAGAACATATTGAAATATAATAATAACACCAGAAACACAATACCAACCTGGACCTGCAGGTGCTTCCTCGTCATCTAGAAGTCGGATTTCTAGGTCAACATTCTTTGCTAAATGATATTCTGGTTTCTTCATCTGTTTCATACATTTTTTGATAAAGCCAACATAATCTGTGGTAAAATAAAAATAAAACCTGGAATTCTGCGATAGCTTTGAACTAACTTTTACTATTATACACTTCTTAATATTTCCTCACAAAATTGTCTTGACATTGTTTTTTTGGGGTAGAAATACCTATGCTACATGTATGTGTTTTCAGATTAAAAACCTATCTGTCTTGACAATTTAAAATCATTAATAAATGTATAAAACTACTGGATCCTTTACCTACAATAAAATTTTGGTCACAAACATATAAAACCCACGATAATATTAAACATACAAACCTCTTGGGAAGTTCTGGGGTCTAACTAATTCTTTAAAAAATTCATAAGCTGTAGTAACTTGTTCTAGATAGTCTGTACCGTCAACGTACCAAAACTTTAGTCTTCTACTTTCCTGTAACACAATCAGTATGTTAGCCATTCATTCATTATCTCCCTTTCCAGCTCATGGTTGTTTTTTATGTAAAACTATAGCTTCCATATGTTAAGATTGTATACAATGAAAAAAATACAACAAGTCATTCCGGTATCCAGATCATAAAAGACCATGTGATTCTTTTAAAGGTCCTGAATGTTTCATAGAATGTAATACAATGAAAATGACCTTGGTAATTATTGGCAAACATCAGAAATGCAATATACCAAACTATTTTCAGACGCAGCATGCAAACAAAAAGAGTTTTACCTTGAGAAAGATATATCTAAACAATTCATGATTTAAATTTTTGTTTCAAGCTATTTTCCGTCAAAAAGAAATATAAATTACGGTCACTATCTAATGTGGTGAATATACATTTTACTTTGTATAATGACAGAAATACTGCAGTAGATGTTAAATTACAGTTCAATAAAGAAATCATAATGGATAAATTATATCAAGATTGTAAAAATATGGAATTCTGCTAAATCAGAGGTTAGCATGGAAGAAATACATTGTATTCCAGAGAATGACAGTGTTCTCCTGAGAAATTATTAATACACGTAGCAGTGTGGTAAAAAATTTACATGTTTGTAACAAATCATTCTGTTCTTGTTATAAAGGCATAAAGTATAAATATTAGAATAAGATTTCTGGTGATTTATGAAGAATAATTAATTATGGTGTAGGATTTCACAGGATTTTAATTACCGGTATTCTGGTTTTTCTGTAAACTAAGGAAAAAGGGAACAGATCACTGTATCAAACGTAAAAATAAGTATACATACAAGTCAAAATTAATGGCACATTACAAGAAATTCCAGAACAGTGTTAAAAAAAATAATAGCACAAATATATAACTATGGTATATAAGGCTTGGGAGGACACTGCATTTGTTTTCAATTATAAATCTGTCTCTTACTTACACAATTGTATTACATTCATTTTTATATTTTTCACATCAGTGGAAATACTTTTGACGATAAAAAAATCCACAAAATTGATCATGCATCAAAAATTAGTTCCAGGTACCACTTCTTCAATATGCATTTATCCTACAAGTACTAATGCTTTCCCCAGGCATGGTAAATTTCGTATTTTGAAGGCACTCAATGGTTAAAAAAGATAATATTGGGGGCACCCAATCTTGACACGAGGGCAGTATATTTATCAAAATCAGCAATAAACAGCCTTCACCCTAGTGTGATGGTGTAAAAGTGTCATAAAAGTGTGCCAACACAAGAGGGGTACACGATTAAATGAAAATCAGTTTCAAAAAGATTAAACTAAAAATTGAAGGTTAGATTTGGCAAACTGGGGGCACATTGTAAAATTCATGATGAGGGCAGCATGGTGCAACAAAATGCTAAATTGGTCTAGTGAAACCTCTAAGTACTGTTTTAAAATCAATTTTCTGTGCTAAATAAATACTAAAATTTTATGTACAAGCCCACTTATCTCTCCAATTCATAACAATTGGTTATGGTTAAAATTTTACAATATTCTGATTAATTTCAAAATTTGTGGAATTTGATGCAATTAAATTGTTCCCATTTGAAGAGTGTGTATTAATTTAGATATGCACAATAACAATTGAAAAATATGTTTTGAATAAAAATTGTTAATTTAGATATGCACAATAACAATTGAAAAATATATTTTGAATAAAAATTTTAATTCAGATATACACAATAACAATTGAAAAATATTTTTTGAATAAAAATTGGCTATGAAAGAGATTAAAATTATTTTAGAGCGTATTTTGCAGTTACGTTCGTATGTTTTAACTAGAATTGAGCACATTTATTTAGGAAATAATATTACACAAAATCACATTCTTGGAGTTTTGAAATAAAGCAGGATAATGCAAATATTTAACATCGATTATCATGAATGACAGAGATAAGCATGTGGGATGTATTATATTTGTATATACATACCACATGATGTTTGCCAGTCTTCTGATCAACAAGGAAACAGTTAAACCCTATCTGTAGTTGTGGCCGTCCATAAGAATCCAAGTCACCTGTAACAGAAAAGACCATCTTCAACTCTAAGATTCCGATGCAACCTAGTCCCTTAATTTGTCCTATATTTTTTTTTCCATTTTTCTGTTCTCTTCACTTTATTCAAAGGGACACTAAAGAAAGCCTCAATAGGTAGTTTTTGAATTTTGTTTTTCGTGTTTTGTGTCTCTCTGACATTTATCTTGTAGAACTTTTTTCATTTCTACCTACCACTCCAGTGGAATCTCACTGGAGTTACTCGGACAATGCCCCTCATCCTTTCTGTGTACCAACGGTCCCTTATTTGTTATATATAATAAAGTAAAAGAAACACTTTGCTGTATGCAGTGTCATGGTGCTGTAGCTGATATTTTTTCATTGTGGTTCTTTTATGTCAATAGTATTTCTGTGTTTCCATAATTATTGCAGCTCCAATGTAATTACATAAATATACCTACCATCTGCCTTTTTGTTAACAACAAATCCTTTATTTTTCCCATCACCAACATGTTCTGCAAGTGATGTGTCAACCTCTTCCTTCCGTTTCTTCTCAATTCTAATGTGTGTTGTCTTCCCTTTCTTTGTGGGAGTCATTACAACCTCTGGAAATAAGTAAAAAAAAAATAAATTTATCTATTCTCAATATTTCAGTCAATCATGCATTCTTACATAATACTAAAAGTGTGTTTTCTTTTCTGAAAAATGGAGTTCTGACTATTTTGGTCATAAAAAAATGGTTTTCCAGTTCTTCTAATTCTGTGGACAAACTTCAATACTTTTACATTGTCTAATTAAAAATATAATATCATGGCATGGGAGTTTTTAAAATATTTGTTAAGATAGTATTTTGTGTCAAACATGAATCTTTGGCTTGATCATAACAGCTTCTATTGATGAAGGAATATGCAAGATATGACATTAAGGTAAAATCTAATACCAACCTTCTTTTACCACATCTGCCATTTTTCAAACTATTTCTATCTAAAAAATAAATTAAATCTTTCTAAAATACTATTTTGTGATAGAAAATTTTGATTATATCTGTAGAACATAAAATTATTTTCGCCAGCAAATATATGATCTGATATTTATCATAAATAATTTTTAGCAAATGATACCAATTGAACAAAGTGGAATATCCTTTATTTTTGTTTATTCAATTTGACTAATGAAAGTTTATAAATTGGTAAAAATCACAAGTGGCCAATTTGCAATTTATTTTTATTAGCTTGGCCTGCTGATATTCTTTAGATTTTATTCAATGAGACAATATTGTAAATAGTACCATATGTTTCTTACCTTGTTTTACCTGAATATGTATACTATGTTGTCGGGTAATTCAGTGCATTCAAATCATTTTCATGTTAATGTGCTGGATAGGACGATGCGCAGAATTACCCAAAATGACTGTATATTCGTTGATGAAAAGATTTACTGGGAGGGACACACCTAGGTTTACAACATCAATGATCTTGGTGTCCCCAATTATATAGTGGAAGGATTCACACAGACGAGAGGATTATGAAAAAAATTGTCCGCTTCTGTTTCAGGTTGATGTACTGGCCTACTACTTCTCTATATAGTGGATCGTTAAGGTCCACTTTATATAACTTACTTTACTAGTAATTAGCAGGAATGTTGTTCCTCTTTTAAATGTGTTAAACATTTTAAAGTTTTTATAACGATTTTGTTGAAAATGGGTCAAGGGTTAGGATTTATGTAGAATCGTTACGTCTAAATGCACTCCAGTTTGCATATAATTCAAAGCAATGCAATTAAAAAACTACCTGTTCGCAGTGAAGCAATGGTTAATTATGATTCATGAAAGACGCTTTGATCACTAAACAGGTAAACAAGGTGCGACTTCCCCAAAATTTTAAACACCTGCACAGCGCATGTGCCCACAATTAAACTCGGTTTCGGAATGAGACAGTCGTAATTCCGCTACTTTCAGCCGCAAAGTAAAATTTATTTTATTGATTGAGTGGATATTGTTTACGCCGTGTGGGCGACATTTAAGCCATATATAATTTAATTAAGTTGATTAAAACAAATGCTATCTAAAACGAATGGAGTAAGTAAGTAAGTAATCTTTATTTAAAAAAAATAATTGTTAATCTTTATTTAAAGTCGACACAAAATAAATATGTATAATAACACACCAGCGTTGATCTAGCCGGCAATTCTCAGTCCGCAATTTGTCAGCGAATTTTCTAGCCCGAAATTCTACATCCTGCAATTGCGATTGAACACTCTACTTTGCTTATAACTATAGGTATAATGTGATATTAAAACATGTAAATATGACAAGGAAATATTTGACAAAAAAAAAAAAAAACAAAAAAAAACCCCCCCCACACACACACACAAAAACAACAACTACCATTAAAATTTTTGAGAAAATATCTAAAGTGTAATAAAGATAATAGTAATGCTGTGTGCTATTTAAAAAAAAAATACGCCTAATAAAAATGGGAGACAACTCTGTTTTTTTATTATTTATTTATTGAATAATAAAAAAAAATCTTAAATTGTAATTCACTTTCTTATTAAATAAAACGTCTGTTTAAAAAAGGTGTTATTTCGGAAGAATCTCCCACCAGCATTTAAAATCAGTCTACAATTTGACTTTCCAAATAAACAAGAATGGTCCGAATGTTACCATCCCCGTACACAGAAAATACTATATTTTCCATCCAGCTGGCAAGACACAAATTTACCCCTCTATGTTTACATATCTTTGAATAGCTACGGATATGTTCTATGCAACTCACCATCAGCCGACAAATTGGATCAAGAAACAGGGGCGGGTCCAGGTGAGGGCGTAATGGGCGTACGCCACCCCCCTTTTCAAAAAAAAACTATCGTAATCTGCTTATATTGTATTGAAAATGGCAATTTAATATACCACAGACAATTAATGGAGAGAAGTTCGGCATAAAAAATATCAAACTCTGACACTTTAAATATAAAATAGACATGCTCCAAGTCAGGAACCGTTACATTAGACCTGCATTTCACAATTATTTTATGTTTTTTAGCAACAAAAAAAAGTCCAAAATTTTTTTCTCTCCTGTATTATATTAATTTTATTGTGTGTGTGTGTGTGTGTGTGTGTGTTTAAACATTTAATTTACATATACAGTTTACATACCGAACTTATGCAAGGATTTACTCGATAATACATTTACCGATGAAAGTCTAAAAGATACTAAATGTTGTTTTGACACAGATAAATGGAGAGGTTTACGGATTACTGAACTACCTCAAGACCTGATTATAACTCTGATGAGACATTCTGTCAACAAGTATGACAATGTAGTGAAAATTGCCAAACACATTTTTATAGAAAACGATATAAATATGGGTAAGTACACTCAGTCGTATTCTGATGTTCTGTATCATTTGAAGGGAGTTATTCTCCATCATGGGACAAGTCCACGAAATGGCAATTATACGACTGTTCTAGGAGAGGATGGACAATTAATTGAATATGATGAACGACATATAAGAAAAGTTGACCAGAAAGACATTATGACAAACCGTTATATTATCATATATCAAAAAATTCCAGCTATGGATAATTCACAATTTTTGACACCGGTTACCATTGGATTGCAGCAAAAGACGGTCTAAAGATTTAATTGAAGTATCCAATACAAATATGAGTACAAGAAAATTTGATATTATCAGATTTATCCAGGAGGGGTTGAATTCAAAGCAAAAATTATACCATACTTTATCAGAAGAGTTGTCTTCAGCATCTAACACAGTGAGTGAAGTAGTACAGTGTTTGTTGAATTATTTGTATTCACACAATCTGAGAATGTTTAAAGAACATTTCGGAATTTCATCGATTGAATTATCAGAATGTTCTTCTTGTGGAACCGAAACGGTAAAAGAGATTCACGAAGTTGTTGTTGATACGGATGACTTTCGGCAAACTTCAGAATCAAAAATACCCCAGCTTTTTGCTCTTCATGTGGTAATAAGTCGAATACAAGCAGACAGTAGCAACGTTTTTGGGACCGACATTGATTTTATCCCAATCGGGAAATTTGTTGCCATTTACCAGTTTTCAGGAATATATATCCAGTATGCCAATGTAAACTAGACTGGACTTTAAATATACAACGCATATATTAATTTCGGGTTCAACTGTTGTTTTGGTACACGTTAATAACGAGAATAAGCAATATGTATATCACAAATAAGACCAAAGCAATTCAACCTATATTTCTGAAGAACAATTACATGAGTTGTATTTGGCAGATAGTTTTAGTCAAAAACCAATCTCCCAACCATTAATTTTCCTCAACAGGAACTTTATATCTCAGACAGAAACACTAATAAACAACTCGAAAGAGTTTGAAAAAACATTGGACAATGGTTTTTTATCTATCGCTCTAACTGATGAAGAGCGACATCTTATTAAAATTTTTGATGCCCCTGTTCAGGCCGGTAATGTTTATCTAGAAAAAGAGGATACAATGAGATATTTGGACCTGTATCTGTCTGATAAAAATATTGATGATTTCCGCAAATCTGTATCCTTTGATATGAAAGATCCGGAAGACTGCATGTTCATGCCAGCCGCGTGGTTTTCATCTGAAATTCTAAATAGTGCATTCAATCGACATCAACGGAATATGATTTGGTTCAACAAGGTTTTGATTCTTATATCGGTAAACACAGATAACCATTGGTTACTTACGGTAATCCTCGCCGAAACAAAGCAGATACTGTACTTCGATCCTATGGAAGGATTTCTGAGGCTTGATGTAATAATTCGTTTACATGAATTTGCAATGTTCCAGCATTTAGTCAACAAGAAGGAGGTTTCAACGGAACAGTGGTATGTAGCTGTTATGATGCAGTCTGGTTTTTATCCATCGCAGACAGATGCATCGTCGTGTGGGGCAATGATATGCTTGTACATACAAATTCTTGCAACAAGTGTCATTATTATGGAAAAGAATATCAGGCCCATAGATGTAGGGTATATCCTACTCCATTCAGTTGTCAAAGCTTTCTATCAAAAAAGCAGTAAATGTGAATATTTTGGTTTAATAAATGTAATCTACAGTGATCTTGATGAGACTGTGTTCAGAATAGTCACAGGTCAACATAAAAGTAATGACAGGCATAACAAATTCATGAAAGACACAGTATCAGCACATTTAAAGAACAAGCATGAATTTGCACTGAACTGCTTATCAATGGACGAATATCAACGTATCTCAGAACATCTGATGCGACGGTATTTTAAGGATCTTTCTTCTATATTAACCATTTCAATTTTCGATAATGCCAATGCTTTTAATTCAAAACTCAGAGAAAACTTTCAGTTTGCTTTATTTTATGTTAACACAGTATTAGTGAAAGAAATAATTGTAGAACTGTTACATCAAGAAACAGGCAAAGCAGAGGCGGAAATCAATATCAGTTGTATGGAAACAGTATTTTACGGTCGTCATCATGAATTGATTGACCATTACAGTGTTCCAATATCTAAGATGATGTTGGACCTGTTCCCACTGTCGTAACCTTTCATGTGACCCCTACGATTTGTGACTTCCACCGGATTGACCTTGTTGAACTTCACGACGGGTGCCGTATACGGAGCAGGAACTGCTTACCCTTCCGGAGCACCTGGGTTCACTCCTGGTTTTTATAGGAGTTCGTGTTGTTCATTGTTTTTAGTTTTCTGTGTTTATTTGTTGTGCTTGTGGTTGTTCGTTTGTCTTCCCGGGTTTGTCTGTCCAATGGATTACGTTTTTTTTATTGCTCCTTAGGTATATTTGTCCTTTTTTTTTTTTTTTCTATAGGGAAAAGACTTCAAAAGGAAGTGGAAGTGGTAAGAAGTGCTAAAAGAATGATTATGAAATAGAAAAACACTTATGTTTAACAACTATGCTGTGTCAAATCCACATTTAATAATGTTTACCGCAGATGAAGAGAATTTCAGCTGCAAAATATTTTATTTTACTTTTGTCGTGCATAAACTGACAATGTAATTCATTTTTATGTGAACAAAATCAACGCAAATTCAAACCATATTAACTAGTAATGAGATTTTTAGTCAAAATAATTCTGATCTAAAACGCATATTTCTACCTTTTCATTTTTGTACAATCAAGATAATATGTTTAAATGTAGATTTGTTAAAAAAGATCAATACATAAAATTTAAGAATGACTTTTGAAATGTTTTACTTTACTCTTAATTGGACTGATGGAACTTATATTGACTGTTGTTGTTAGACTGTATCAC
The DNA here is from genome assembly GCA_028015205.1 of Mytilisepta virgata. Lineage (NCBI taxonomy): Eukaryota > Metazoa > Mollusca > Bivalvia > Mytilida > Mytilidae > Mytilisepta > Mytilisepta virgata. The sequence goes on along the minus strand of CM051510.1, from coordinate 43,096,276 downwards.
AACATGTCTTGCTTTGATCTTGTTATCTTCATTTCAGTTGGAAATATCGAGTAGCAGAAAATCAAGAAAAATGAGAATAAAAAAGACTGGAAATGCAGTTAAGATCAAATGCCTGTTACTATTGAATGCTATTGTAAGAAAGTATATGCAATAGCAAAAATGCATGACCGACATAGCCAAGTCAGCGTTACATTTGAAATTAATTCAAACTCAGTTTAACGGCTTTCTTTGAATAAAACATTTTCTGGGTCAATTGCAATGCATAAGGTCATTTAGGTACACGTAGATGTTTGATTTATTAATGGACAAATGTTATAAAATATATACGTTAGCACAAAAAAACGCAAAGACGGCCGACATAACCAAAGCAGTGTTACTCTTGACAATAGTCCAAAATCGTTTAAAAGCTTTCATTGAAACAAGTAAATTAATTGTAATTAGACCACGCAGATGCCACATGGGTCCCCATCAAGATTAGTGTTCTGTCAGCAAATCCCAAATTTCTAGCTCTGCCTCATTAACCATACATGCCTGCTTACCGCTCTAGAAAGTGTTTAGATTAATTTTATCTAATTTGTTTTCTTTCATTATTAATGTGTTCTTCCCAATCTAATTTCGACAATATTTAACATCAATAGATTTTAATTAAAATGCTAATAAATTACCATATATTTTTCATTTTATCATGTTTTGAATTTTAGAAAATTGAATATTTATTAATTTTACTTCATACAAGGACGTATAACTAACAAGGATTCGTGTCTCGCGGTATCTCGTTAAAATATCGCGTATCGTGAGACTTGTATTTACTCACTACTACAATTATCTATATATACGTCCTTGCTTCATATAATCAAAATTTTTAATCAAATGTGAATAGAAGTATTTTTAAAATAAACAAGCGAATTGATGTAAAAAAACTATAAATGCATGTTTCGTTATTATTAGTATGGAATTGGATGTTGTTATTACTTGATTTGTTTTTATGTTAGTTTATATGTTTTATATATTCGGTCAATAGCTCTTATAATATAATAATATAATAATAATAATAATAAATTTTCTTTATTTAAAGAGGGTAACTCAATTAGAAGTAGTCTAATTTTCATTGAGGCCCTCAAACAAAATACATATATACAGTTAACATTCATACATTAAAATACAATATATATATTAGTAGTATATACACAATTCAATCATTCAAACATACAAATGGCAATAAATGGCAACAATTGGTAAAGTTTTGATTAAGTTTTCTTATTCTTACAACAAAAGAAAGAAAACAAATTATTCGACTTGCATAGAATTTTCAAGAAAATGATTATAACAATGTTTCTTAAATAATTCCACATTACAAAAATTTTTTATTTTGAGTGGTAAATTATTCCATACCTTTGTTGCAGAATAATGAAAAGATTTTTTATAAAAATTTGTATTTGGTCTCGGAACAAATAGATCATTATTAGAGACAGATCGTAAGTTGTGGTGTTGCACATCATTAATATTTAGCATTGCTAAGTAATCGGGTGTTAGTCCATTTACAATTTTATACATTAGAATTGATTGTTGGTATTTTATTCTATTTGTAAAAGATAGCCATTTTAAAGATGAAAACATAAAATTAGATGGAACTGAAATATCGCATTCAAGTATGATTCTTGCTACTCTTTTTTGAAGTTTTATGATTCTATCTGAATCTTTTTGTAATAAATTTCCCCAAACTGAACTACAATAGTCTATATATGGTAGAATATATGCATTATAAAATAGTTGTCTTGTGTGTATAGGCAAATATACTTTAATTTTAAACAAAAGTGATATTTTAGATGAGATAATCTTACATATACGATCAACATGATCTTCCCAACTTAAATTTTCATCAATGTCAATTCCAAGTAATTTGAAAGAATGGACATTTTCAATACATGTTTCATTGACGGTAATACTTAATTCTGATAGTTGTGCAAGTTTTTGTTTTGAACCCAATTTCATACACTTTGTTTTTTGTGCATTAATTTTCATACTGTTATTGTTACACCAAGATTGTATAGCATTTAAATCATTTTGCAATATGCTGTTTATTTTTTCAATGTTTTTATTATGAAAATGCAATGTTGAATCATCAGCATATAAATCCATGTTGGATTGTTCAACATGAAGTGGTAAATCATTTATATAAATTAAAAATAACAAAGGACCTAAAATAGAACCTTGAGGCACTCCATATTTTACAAACGATTTATCAGATTTAATGTTAGCGTATTGAACTTCTTGTTGTCTCTCAGACAAATATGATTTTATCCAATCTATCGTATGTTCTCCGATATGATAAAATTTTAACTTTTCTAAAAGTATGGAATGGTTAATAAGGTCAAAAGCCTTACTGAAATCTAAAAACACAGTACCAACTATTTCTCCATTATCTAAATATTTTAACCATTCATCAATTAGTTTAGTCAGCGCTGTTTGACATGAATGACCTTGCCTGAAACCTGACTGAGCGATATGTAGCATTTTTTTATTATTTAAGAATGCATATAACTGTGTACATACATGTCTCTCAAAAATTTTAGATATGGTATTTAAAATAGAAATTGGACGATAATTGGAGGGAATATCTGTTGGTCCTCCTTTATGTATAGCAGTTACTCTTGCAAGTTTTAATTTTTTCGGAAAACGATTTGACGTTATACTTTTGTTTATTAGAAAAGCTAGTGATGGCGATATTATCTCTGCACTTAGCTTTAAAAATTTGGGACCAATTCCATCTAAACCTGCGGATTTATTAATATTAAGGTGTTTTAGTTGTGAATACACCTCTCCAACAGAAATGAGTTTTAATTTAAAATTTTCAGTTTCCTTTAATTTTTTACCAGTAAAAGTTTGTAGCTTTGAAAAATCCATATCTGAAGTATTATTTCCAATAAGTTTTTCAGCTACGGAAGAAAAATGATTATTAAATGAATTAACAATATCTTGGGGGTTATAAACAGTTTGATTTTCATACTGCATTTTAGGTGGAAAAATATTATCCATTTTTGGGTTTAACTCTTTAATGTGATTCCAAAGTTCTTTACTATTTTTGGAACTAGATATAGCGTTTTGATAATATTCCTTTTTTGCATTAAATATTAACGACGTTGTTTTATTGCGCCACTTTTTAAAGTTTACCCAATCTTTTTTTGAATGATACATATTTCTGTATTGAATGGAATTTTTAATTTCTTCATTGAACCATTCGGCTTGTTTAAATGTTTTAACTCTTTTAGTTTTCATTGGTGCGTGCTTGTTAATAACTTGATTAAAAAGTTCATACCATTTGTCGACAGAAATATCAACATCTTCTTCCATTTCAACAATATGAAAAGGGGTTTTATGTAAGTCTGCACAAAAGGCATCTTCATTAAAGTTTTTGAAACATCTATACTTTATTTCGATATGATTTTCTTTCTTTACCTTTATATTGATTTTTCTATTTAAGCATACAGGGTAGTGGTCACTTAAAGCATATGAAGGAGCATGACAATGAGCAATATTTTCAGGATTAGTAGTGTAAATATGATCAATAAGAGTTTCTGATTTGTCACAAATACGTGTTGCGGTGCAAATTTGTTGTTGAAGATTAAAATGGTTTATGAAATTCATCCATTTTTTATTTTCATTTTTTATCAAGTCAATATTAAAGTCCCCCATTAAAATGGTCTCTTTGTTTTCTGAAAGAGCTGCATTAAATTCCTCCTCAAAAAGATCTATCCAGGACTGAGGGGAATTTGGTGGTCTATAAACAGTACAAATGAAGAACGGTTTAGATTTTGGAAATTCTACCTCTAACCATAAAGTTTCTAATGTGTTTATTGATAAATCAGATCTATTTTTAACTGCAATAGAATCTTTGACATAAACCAATAGACCACCACCATCCTTAATTTGGCGATCTTTTCTGAAAATTTTGTATCCTGGCACTTTACATTGTTCATTGTTAATATCAGGTTTTAAGAATGTTTCAACTAATCCAAATAAATCTAAATCTGTTGTTTACAGTAATCATATTCTTTAACTCGTCAAATTTAGATAAAATATGTCTAACATTAAGGCATACAGCGTTGAAACCTTTACATTTTAGATTAAGACAGTTTTTTTTATAAAGTTTGTTTCTATCACTTTTAAGTTTTGAGCTAAAGCTATTAGTGCAACTACCATTTTCTGATTTATGACAATTTTCTATGGACATTTTGTTTTTAAAAATCTCAGATTGAGACATAGAGTTTTGAGTACATATACATTTTGATGTATTACAATTTGGACATAAATTGAGAAGTATATCAAAATTGTTATGAAGAAGTAATGATTTACTATGATTTGAGAATTTGTCTACAAATTGAAATACATCGGGTTTATCCTAAAATCTGTGACAGTCTTTATAATGATGACCATAAAAGCCACAATTAAAGCAGATACCATTGAATGTATTTACAATGCTTTGTCTTTTACCATGCTGTTCATTATTTTCATTATTGGATTGAGAACTATTTGTGCGGATGAAGATGTTTACAAGCCTGTTAATGTTTCTAAGTAGTTGTATTGTACCCTGATTAGTAAGGTGTATGCCATCACGGTGATAGTAAGTAGACACAAGATCGCCGCCTCTGGAAACAAATGCATCCGTTTGTTTGATGATTTTAAAGTTAAGTTCTGTTGAAATCCTATGTAAAATAGTATTATAAACATCTGTATTAACGTTCCGTCTTGGACAAATTTCTGATACGGCAATATCAATGCTTGGGTTTATAGATCTGAGAGTTTTTATCATAAACTCGTAGTTCTCTCTGAAGGCTTCTGGTTGTATTCTGGACGAGGCGTCGTTTCCACCAACAACTAAAATTATACTTGTATAATGTTGAATATTAGACTTTCTAATTTTTTCTGTTAAAATTGGGACTGTTGCTCCTCTATTTGTTCGTATGTGAACATCTTTTCCAATTTTGCTTGCGTCAATTCCTTTAATAATTGAACTTCCTATTATTAAAGTTTTATCTTTCCGATCGTCTGGGAATGTTTCAAAGTTTGTTCTTTTTGTTCGAGGTTGATCTAATGCCTTTGATATACTGGATGTGTTGCTGTTGTTAATAATATTAACATTACGATATTCTATATTTTCATTTGATTTTTCCATCTCAAGAGTTACGTGTTTAGCGATGCACTGACTGCGATTTGGTATATCTTTTACTCTATCAGAGAGGCTTTGTATTTTATTGTGAACTTGACTAAAATTTTTGTCTTGCTCAATTTTTACAAGCTTGACACTGTTTTCAATTTCACGCAAATGTTCTGCCTGGTGTTCGTCATTTGTACACATTTGTTTAGAAAAAGCAGTTATCCTATCGTTAACTTGGTTGATTTTATTTTGAAAATCTTGTTTATCTTCGATGCGTTGTTCATCTATTGATTTAACGAGTTCAAATAAACTGTCGGTTTTATCTAATAGTTGATGTAAAAGTGATTTTACAGAATTTTCATCTTGTGTGACATTTTCACGTGCTAGTAATAATTCATTAACATTCTGTAATGGTTGGCTTACGATACCTGTATCGGAATGAATTTCTTTTATATCTTCTTTGTTTTTCATGTTACTGTTATTTTCTTTTGAAATCTCAGAATTATCTTCATGGATATTTTTATTTTCAGTGTTTGTACATGTATTAGATGTAATAGAAATAGTAGATTTAGCTTGCGAAGGTTCAATTTTTTCACATGATTTTTCATTTGTCGTGGTTGAATTTGAATGATTTTTCTGTTCCGGAAAGTTTACAGAAATCATGTCATAAATGCATTTATTTAGCATATTCAGATCAACTGGTTTTCCATTAATTTGATAGTTTTTCATACAGTTTAGTACTTCTGGAAGATGATCATTGATGAACATAAGTAACTTTTTTCCATTTACTAGTAAGGACGAAGTTGTATGGTACATATTAATAGAAAAACAACTAAGTTTTATATTTCGACCTCGTGTATCAAATCCTTCACATTTAATTTTATATTGATCTTCAACATTGACTGTTTCGGATTTGTCAAATACCTTTTTGTATATGATGTTTCCTTCATTTTCCTTCCTTTTGTTATCATAAAAAGTATTTAGTGCCCATCTGAATGATTCATAGCAGCTAGCGCTTAACCAAATTCTAAGTCCACCGCCTGTTAGATTGTATCGAAAATGCTCATTTTGGGTTGCATCAAGTTTTTTTTAAGAGATCTTTGTTTATTTAATGAATAATCTTTTGCAATAGTTTCATTTGCAATTAATGTTTGTTCATTTTGAAGAGATATGGACGTCGCCATTTTTAGAAACAATAGTTGCAAACAGAAATAAGTGAATATATCATCCTTCCTGTTGTAACTTTTTTTCCTGATTTATATTGTCTCTGCACACTTTTTTCACATAAAAACTACTACCGAGGTGAAGCCGAATTTTTTTTCCAACCTTCCATTTTGCATGACGTCACATATCTTCAGAGCTTTTGTTGTGTATATTTGTCAATGCCGAATGAAAATATTTTTTTTTTATCTTAACTTATCTTAAAAATATAACGTAACAATTTTGAACCATTAAGATGAGTCCTGTTATAGTTTTGACAAGTTAACATTTGGCATTCACTTTTAATGAAAAAAAAAAAAAAAAAAAAAAAAACACACATACCCAGAACAATCAATATTTTATCTAATTTATCTAGTTCAAACAAATCTAACCAATGAAGTGTGAAAATATGGAAATAATTTTCGTACATAAAACATTCTCCACTTTCATTTTATACAGTTACTTATTTACAAATTTATTTTTTTGACAAAGGAGAAACCAATATTGCATTTTATAAATGTAAACTTCATTCAGATTTTAATTTTTGAAAATGAATAATTACTCATTTTTTAAATACGTAAAAGATATTTAATCAATTGTATATTTGGGTGGATTATAAATATAAAACCCTGAAGTCATGCCCTACAATAAGTGAAAAAATGTTCATCAAGTTTCAGGAAATAAACTTAATGTCTTGTTAATTTTACTAATGCCTTATTTTATATATGGACACTAATATAGAGACTTGGCCTCCGCTAAAGATGTCCATTTCGGTCAAATGTGTCCATAGCGATATGGGAAAATGGTTTCCTTCATTAAGGTTTGCGGTATTGGCTATATCTTCACCTTGCTGGAGGAAACCGGAATATATGGACACAATCAACGACCTTCGACAGTGAAAACTGACAATCCTACGTTGCCAGTTACAATGTATTACAATGGAATAAAGGATTTGGTGGATGAATTCGCCATATAAAATAAATATAACAAAGTCAAAGTTAAAAGTAGGTAACAGGGCTATTATTGTTGTTCTTCATCTTATAAGTCACAGTGAGGATTTCAACGTTGAACAAAACACTGATTTGTACACCAATTTGACGGCTGATAGCGAGTTGCATAGAACATATCCATAACTATTCATAAATATATAGATCTAGAGGAGTAAATTGATGTCTCACCCGCTGGACCGAAAATAAAGCATTTTTCTTGATCTGGGATTTGGTAAAGCAACATTCGGACCATGTGACGATGTCAATTTGTATACAAATTTGACGTCTAATAGTTGGTTGGAAAGAACATATCCGTAGCTATCCAAGTATATATAGATCTAGAGGGGTAAATTTATTTCTCGCACGCTGGACGGAAAATAAAGCATTTTTCTTCATGTGGGATGTGGAAAGGGAAGATAAATTCTTTGAAACCAATTTTAATGCACAAGATGTGCACATTTCGTCGATTTACGACTCATCAGTTGTGCTCAAGGCCTGAAACAAAAGATGAAATTTTAATCTACACATCAGTCCAAAGAAGAAAATTTTCTGCAACTAAGATGTAATAACATGTTCAGCCATAGATAAACAGTTGTCAATCGTAACACGTAATAATTTTTCATAGTCAACATTATCTAGCAATGTATGGTTAAAGTAAACCTTGATGTATTGTTTCTAATCCTTTTACTGCGTGGATGATACAAGCTTTGCTTTGGATTTTGTTATATTTATCATCATATCATTGTCATAACCGTAACGTAGCACCTTGCACATTCTGTATATCAACATTAAATTTACTATTGATGTGACATATATTAGTAGATGAACAATGAATGGTAGCATCAGCTGCATATAAAACGCGACTAGTGTATTGTAAAAATAATGGCAAGTCATAAATATATATAAAAGAAAATGCGAAGGTCAATAATAATACCTAGGGGAGCATCACAATACGTATTTTGGGCATTTGGTGGCAGCTTTTTTGTGGTCTTTCTAATAGATAAGACTTAAACAATTTCATAGACAGCTCATCAAATTTATATTCTCTTAATTCGGAAAGTAAGATATTATGATTGACTAAATAAAATGTTCTAAAATCAAGAAATATAATTCCATCCAGTATAATTGCCTTTGTCCGAGGCGAAGTTCAAGATAAGATGCAGACTTGGCAGTGTCTGTGGTATCCTTAATCTCGAGCTCATTGGGATAGATGAGATGTAAGAAATTCCCAAAACGTGAATTGTTGAGTGATAAAACATCATCTATGTAGCGGAAGTTGAAATTAAAGGTACGGGCTAACCTCTTCTGTTTTTCCTTAAGAAGCCCGTCAATGAAGTATGCCTCATATGAGTAAAGGTACAGGTCGACCAGGGGTGGTGCACAACCAGCACCCATAGGAATGCAAATTGCCTGCCGGAAAATACGTCCACCAAACCGAACAAACATGTTGTCGACCAAAAATTCAATCATCAGGACATTTTCGCGCTCTGTATATCCCCTGTTAGATTTCGAGTGGTTTTTAACAAAGCACGATTTATCTCTACCAACAGCAAGGCATGTGCATCCGCTTTCGCCACCTTATTTTGAAAGCATCGATGGATTAGATCCCTCAACCTCTCCCCTAGCTGCGAACGGGGAATGATGGCAGAGAAGACAAGAAAATGCTGAAACGGACCGAGATCCTAAGATATCCTTTAAGTCTTTGGAATTCTTTAATATCCACGTTTGATTGATACCACTTCTTGAATAGCTTGTCTCACAATAACTTTGGATGCCCGTTTTGGCAGCTGTTAAAATAGAAGTTAGAAGTTGAGACAATGGTTTGGTGGAGTACTCGGCAGATCCAGCTATAACGCTTTGTTTTTATGGACACTTATGTAACTTGGGTATCCAGTACAAGGTAAGAAATCGCAATCATCATCTTTGATGGAAATACCAAATGACGATATGACCGATCTATGATTGTCGGTTATTTCTTCACTTGAAAGTGTAGTAGCTTTATCGGTAGGATTGCCAAGTGAACTAGCAATCCCTAGTTCTTTAATCAAGATTTGAATATAGTAGCCTTTGCATACAGAAACGATATTATTAGGGGCCTTTTCTGCAGGAACAACAACGTATTTGTCATAAATGGCGGACAATCAGGGTTGCTGAAGACTGATGTTCCTTTTTTACTCATAGACCTTCTAAGTTGTACAAGTTATAAAACGGGCTGCAAAAATTATACTTAATGCCAAACGTGATGCAGACTTGGCATATATACTATTTATAAAACTCGAATGGCTATCTTTTTTTAAAAGAATTAATTATCACGAAGGTTTTACTTTAATGTTTAAATGTTTCAATAATCTTGCTCCGAAATATTTATGAGACGTCTTCAACATTTTTAATAATTCTTCATCTTATTCTTTACTCTCAACCAAAATCATAAACTTGTTTTGAAATAACAATCCAAAGATACTAATATTAGATATAGTAAATTTATAATATGCTGTATACGACGCATTTCAAGCAGTTACCTCTAATCAGCAGCATTAAAACCGAAACATTTGGAAGACCAAAAATCAAACTTATATTAAACAAGAAGTACTCAACCAAAAATACCGAAATAGGAAGCCAAATTTCAGCTAAGGAGATCTATCATGTGCAATACAAGGAATGAACCCTTAGTATTTTTATTATTTTTGAATTTTGCTAAAGAGCCTTGTCCAAATAAAATATTTATCAAGATATATTTTTACTATTCTGGAATTATTTTATGGAATATCGAATTCTTAACCAACAGACCTAAATTTGATTAAAAATAGAGAAACCTTTAAAAGAAATTATGAAATAACTTAAAGCTCCGTGAAACTTTCTAGAATATATGTTAAATCATAGTCACCGTATAAAAGAGGAGATATTATATTGATTCAATGTTAATATTAATGCATATATTTTTATTGATTATATAAAAAGGACAAATATACCTATTAAGGAGCAATAAAAAAAACGCAATCCATTGGACAGACCAACCCGGGAAGACAAATAAACGACCACAAGCACAACAAATAAACACAGAAAACTAAAAAACAATGAACAACACGAACTCCTATAAAAACCAGGAGTGAACCCAGGTGCTTCAGAAGGGTAAGCAGTTCCTGCTCCGTATACGGCACCCGTCGTGAAGTTCAACAAAGTCAATCCGGTGGAAGTCACAAATCGGTGGAGGCACATGAAAGGTTACGACAGTGGGAACAGGTCAAACATTATCTTAGATATTGGAACACTGTAATGGTCAATCAATTCATGATGACGACCGTAAAATTTCTTAAGTGATGACATCAACTTATCCCTGATAAAACCCTGGTCAAGAAGCTCTTGTGACAGCAGTAATCCTCTTTGTCGAAAGTCAGGGTAACTCACGCATGCCATTGAATATCGGATAAGCTGAGAAACGTAGACGCCATATGCAGGCGATGATGGTATATTGCTACTCAAGAAGGGAAAATTAACAATAGGAAAGTTGAAGTCATCACGTTTGTCATAAAGTTTTGTCTTCAAACGTCCCTCATAGTCTATTTCAAGAAACAAATCCAAATATGAAGCGCACTTTGGTGTGTTTGTAGTATCCTTAATTTCAAGCTCACTGGGGTAGATAAGATGTAGAAAATCTTGGAATTTGTCGTTATTTAACGACAACACATCATCTATATAACGAAAAGTGAAATTAAAGGATTGAGCTAGTTTCTTTTTGTTTTCACGTAGCAACCCTTGAATGAAGTCCGCTTCATATGAGTACAGAAACAGATCGGCGAGGAGAAGAGCATTGTTGGTTCCCATTGGAATGCCGATTGTTTGTTGAAAAATTAGACCGCCAAATCAACGAATATGTTGTCTATGAGAAAATCTAACATGTTTGTAATTTCATCTTCAGAATACTTTTTCTCTACCTAGTACAAGAAATTTGTACCTGCGTGTACTATTTTTCTTGAAAAAACATTGATGAACTAGTTGCTTTAAGCGATCTTTTAATTGAGAATGTGGTATGGTAGTGTAGAGTGTAGAGAAGTCGAAAGTTTTTATTCTGTTTTTTTTAGATATTGAAGTAAATTTTTGGAGTTTTTAAGAATCCACATCTGATTGACGCCACTGGTGGAATATGATGTTTCACAGTTATTCTGAAGGCCCCCTTTAATACATGTCAATGTGGATGTTAAAATCTTTGAAAGAGGTTTTGTAGAACAATTAGCTGACGCAGCAATGTACCTTTGTTAAACGGATTCTTATGTAGTTTAGGAATCCAACAGAGCAGGAAGGTCCATTTCTTCATCCTTTGTAGAAATGCCAAAGGAATGAAAAACGGTCTTGTGGTTATCAAGGACTTCCTGCTTAGTGAGTGTGGTCGGTGTATAAGTTGGGTTATCCGCAGTGTTATCTATTCCCAATTCGTTTCTAAGATACTCAAAATAATAGTTCTTACAAACAAAAACGATGTTATTGGGTGCCTTGTCATATGCATAAAATATTATATAGATTGATGATCTACACGGTGTGGGTCTTTGTAGCAATCATTAAAACGCGCCATTTCGTATGTATTCGAATAAAATGGATTTATTCAAAGAAAGAAAGATTATAAAACCAACAGAAAGGATATGAAAACCAAATTTCTTAACCGCGGTCTTTTGTGTATATTAACCAAATATTCGTTTTCACCTGCGTCGCAAACCGTCTAGGTAACCGCTTGTGATTCCGTCCGTCCGAAAGACCTTGGGAAGGAAGTTTTCTTGGCTTCTACAAAAGTGAATGATTATATATTTTGCTTGCATCTTCATAATGTTAAGTTGTAGCGTGTAAGTAGTTTTTGGATCTGGCATGCAGCCACTTCCAGTTTGGCGATAGTTTAAAATTCAAAAATACTCAAAACACTATAGAAAAAAATTCCTAAAGGTTTTCTTGGCTTTTACAGAAGAGAATGATATTGTCTGTAGCTCCATAATGTTGAGTTATTGCGTGTAAGTAATTTTTGGATCTGTCGTGCAGCCACTTTCTGTTTGCCGATAGTTTAAAATTCGACAATACTCAAAACACTAGAAAAAATTCGTGAAAGTTTTCTTGGCTTATACAAAATGGAATGATTTTACCCTATCACCCTATCACCCTACTAATAATCCAAACCTCAGCACACCCCTTCGCAGACAAACAGAAGAATTTTGGATTAAGGAATTAGGTACTGCTATGCCATATGGTTGCAATGATAAAATTGACAGCATTGGGAATCTTTCAAGCCCAAAATGCAGCGAAATCAATGTGATGAATATTTTCAATATAACTCCACGCCGTAAACGCAGTCATGGTCATCGACATTACACTTCGCCTATTGACCATGATATCTCCTTAAATGCGTTATTGCCGTACATACAAAAACCTTTAGGACTACATCACATTCGAACTAAACTATATTCCATTCCTTTGTGTAAGCTTAGCTCACTCCACAAAAAAGCATTGGAGCAACAAATCAAGAATTTTAATTCAGCTGAATACAAACTCGCTGCTGTGGTATCGGATATTGCTTCTCACAGATTATTCAAACCAGTTCGCATCCATAACGACGAATCTCACCAAAGGTCGTTCCTCAAAGTTAACTTTGTTAATAAAGGCTTGGATGCCATAAATCTCAGCAATATCCTTCACCACAAAACAGTAAAATCTAAAATTCCTCCATATTTCAAAGACCAAACTGTTCCACTTATTTCTTATTCTTATACAAAACCCATTGCAACCAAGATTTTCAATTACAAACGGGCATTGCGGGACCTTAATTCCGATGACCTCAAGTCTAAACCCCCTGACTGCTCCTGTTCGACATCTCCATTCAATTATAGTCCTGTGGGTCATGTTATCACTGGAGATCTCAATCTAGTTGATAATCAAAAGCTTAAAAATATGCTAGCTAAAGGCCCCAAATACCGAGAACCTCAGCCAATTAATTGGAAATACAATTTCAAGTTACTTATGGATTCGGTTGAGGACTATGCCAGAAAATGGACTTCAAAAGAACAGGAGCCTGCTGACACACTTTCAGAGTGGGTGAAGGCTATTAGGTCAATGATACAAATCAGAATTAAAAGCCTCCAAGGGTCTATGAGCACTAAAGCTATATCCATCTTTAAAGACCCTAAGGTTGTTGAAAACTTGACTCGCCTCCATGACAAATATGTAGTTGTCCCAGCTGACAAGGCCCCCAATAACATCGTTTTTGTTTGTAAGAACTATTATTTTGAGTGTCTTAGAAACGAATTGGGAATAGATAACACTGCGGGTAACCCAACTTATACACCGACCACACTCACTAAGCAGGAAGTCCTTGATAACCACAAGACCGTTCTTCATTCCTTTGGCATTTCTACAAAGGATGAAGAAATGGACCTTCCTGCTCTTTATTGGATTCCTAAACTACATAAGAATCCGTTTAAACAAAGGTACATTGCTGGGTCAGCTAATTGCTCTACAAAACCTCTTTCAAAGATTTTAACATCCATATTGACATGTGTTAAAGAGGGCCTTCAGAATTACTGTGAAACATCATATTCCACCAGTGGCGTCAATCAGATGTGGATTCTTAAAAACTCCAAAAATTTACTTCAATATCTAAAATCAAAATCTTTGGCTACATGCAACAGCATAAAAACTTTCGACTTCTCTACACTCTACACTACCATACCACATTCTCAATTAAAAGATCGCTTAAAGCAACTAGTTCATCAATGTTTTTTCAAGAAAAATGGGACACGCAGGTATAAATTCCTTGTTCTAGGTAGAGAAAAGTCTTATTTCGTGAAGAACCACTCTGATTCTGACAAAAAGTATTCTGAAGATGAAATTACAAACATGTTAGATTTTCTCATAGACAACATATTCGTTGAATTTGGCGGTCTAATTTTTCAACAAACAATCGGCATTCCAATGGGAACCAACTGTGCTCCTCTCCTCGCCGATCTGTTTCTGTACTCATATGAAGCGGACTTCATTCAAGGGTTACTACGTGAAAACAAAAAGAAACTAGCCCAATCCTTTAATTTCACTTTTCGTTATATAGATGATGTGTTGTCGTTAAATAACGACAAATTCCAAGACTTTCTACATCTTATCTACCCCAGTGAGCTTGAAATTAAGGATACTACAGATACACCAAAGTCCGCTTCATATTTGGATTTATTTCTTGAAATAGACTATGAGGGACGTTTGAAGACAAAACTTTATGACAAACGTGATGACTTCAACTTTCCTATTGTTAATTTTCCCTTCTTAAGTAGCAATATACCAGCATCGCCTGCATATGGCGTCTACGTTTCTCAGCTTATCCGATTTTCAAGGGCATGCGTGAGTTACCCTGACTTTCGACAAAGAGGATTACTGCTGTCACAAAAGCTTCTTAACCAGGGTTTTATCAGGGATAAGTTGATGTCATCACTTAAGAAATTTTACGGTCGTCATCATGAATTGATTGACCATTACAGTGTTCCAATATCTAAGATGATGTTGGACCTGTTCCCACTGTCGTAACCTTTCATGTGCCTCCTACGATTTGTGACTTCCACCGGATTGACTTTGTTGAACTTCACGACGGGTGCCGTATACGGAGCAGGAACTGCTTACCCTTCCGGAGCACCTGGGTTCACTCCTGGTTTTTATAGGAGTTCGTGTTGTTCATTGTTTTTAGTTTTCTGTGTTTATTTGTTGTGCTTGTGGTTGTTCGTTTGTCTTCCCGGGTTTGTCTGTCCAATGGATTACGTTTTTTTGATTGCTCCTTAGGTATATTTGTCCTTTTTATATTTTGTCTGCAGCTTCATAAGGTTGAGTTATAGCGTGTAAGCAATTTTTGGATCTGCATTGCAAGCTTCGACGCAGGTCCAGATTTTGGTCTTGTTTAATCTTGCTTGGAACAGTAAGTTTTGTTAAATACAAGTCTGAAAACTGCGGAATATTTAACACTAAATTTATGGGAAAAACCATGGATACAGAAGCAATAAGATAAGGCAGCGGGCAAATTCTACAAGACCAAAATCAAAAAGACAGGGCGAATTCGTGAGAAAACTAACACAGCAAAAAATACTAAAAAGACACAATCAGAAGAGTTAATAAAAACACATTGCAAACCAAACGAATAAGATTAAGACTAGACTTGCTACAATCCCCTTTCTTTTATTTCTTTCTGACTAATTTATATGTTTACTGAAAACTGCCATGATCAAGAATGCCCCGTGATACTGATTGCCATTGTCAATATAATAGCTAACTCTTAATTAAAGCAGTAAAATTGTTAAAAGAGTAAAATTCAAAGAAAATAAAATTAGGAAGGGACAAGTAGCAAGTCTAGAACAAGACAATACAAAAAGAAAAGCACATGTAATGTACACTCTCTCAAGGGAAAAAAATCGTGAATGACATCAGGTGATCCAGAAGGGTAGGCATATCGTGACTTGAAATATTTGAATAGTTCTTATTTTTCACAAAACCAACAACAACAATAATGATGATAACAATTAATAACTAGAATACTTACAATGTCAGAAAGGGCCCCGCCGGCTTGTGTGAATGAACTCATGGGAATCAAAAACACTTCAAAATCTAGTTGTGATGTCATACATTCATTTTATCTATCAAAAAGTTAAATTCTCAAAATTTGCCTCTTTCCATATAAAAACAAAGTTTTCCCATAAAGAGTGTTTCCCAATTTTCCTTAAATCAAAAGAGACATTTCTTTGATCATGTCCAACACTGTGTATAAAATTTATGAAAATCTGTAAAGGCAATCTTAAGTTATCATACAACATAGTGTTAATTCTCAAAATATGCATTTTTTCATATAAAAACTTAGTTTTTCCCCGAACAGTGTTTTCCAATTTTCCTAAAAATCAAAAGGGACCTTCCTCTGATCATGTTCAACATTGTGTATAAAATTTATGAAAATCTGTGAAGGAAATCTGAAGTTTTTCCCAAAAATTGTTGTCTGATTTTCTCAAAACCGAAAGGGGCCTTCCTTTGGTCAAGTCCAATATTGTGTATAAAAATCATAAAAATCCGTGAAGGCAATCTTAAGTTATCGTACGACAAAGGAAATGCTGACGGACAGACGGACTGACAAGACTGATTACTATAGGGCGGCCGCCATGTCCCATGGCGGACCCCTAATAACAATAATATTACAAATATGTTATACTAATCCTGTTCCCATTGATAACATAATTACATGAATATTTGTATGCATTTATTGAAAATACAATATTCACATAAATTGCCGTAAAAGCAACAGCTATTGCTTAATGGTTGTCATGGTATGACCACTACCACCAAAGAAACAAAATGTATATAGATAGGTTTGCGTCAAAGGTAAATTATTTACCACAGTTATATAAATTAAGTATCATTGTCAAATAGTACGTTTGTAATGACAATTAACTGAGCTCACTCTGGCTAATATTGTTCCATAAAAAGGTATTCAAGACAATTTGGTACTGGTACCAAAAATTTTATAATCATATCATTAGGAAATATTTGAAACTTCGTGCATAGTTCTGTCCTTAGATGGGTTTTTTATTCCATTTTCAACCTTTTGGTCCATAAAAAGTATCAAATTCCCGTTAAAAAGTAAATTTACACTTTGAACACAATGAATGTAACACAGTAAATAATAACTTTTTAAGCAAATGAAATGACAGTTACAATCACAAGATCATGAAGATTGCAATATGTAAACACAACTTTAGATAACAAATATTTAATAATTATACACCCATTAGACACACATAATTATACTAAGTAATTCTTATGATATATATGCCATTTTTGATATAAAATGACAAAACAAATACATATGTTAGATAACACTTTATAAGACTTCTACATTTTTACTTTACTTTTATGATAGTAAGACAGGAGTAGCCGCCATAAAATTTCATATTTGTACCGGTCTGAACCCATAAAGTATCACCAGCTTGTAAATCTAGCGCTATGACTGCTGTGCTAGAGTAATACTCATTGTCAGGGCTATTTGATACATATAAATGCGAAACCAAACTACCATTCTTGTAGATGTAGAAATCGGCATTGTAAGTCTCAGAAAGGATAACAGCCGATATGTGGTAAAGGCCTGGTACTTCACATGTAAATTTTCCAGATGACTTAAAAGATGCCAAATTGGTGATTCCATCGCTGTATCTAATTGTAGGAAAACGGATTACATTTCCAGAGGATACTGTCCCTGCAACAGAACATCCAGTAACTGCAACTGGAATGTAGTTAAATAAAATTAAAAAACAAAATGTGATTGAATACGTTCATTGTTATCTCTAACATTATTTTATCTGAAGACTGATAAAATTATACAACAGTTATAGATAAGGCTTATAGGAATACTGTCTTTTTCCTGCGTCATGTACATGAACTTTACACAAGATACATTTTCAAGAATGATTATATATAGTAGAAAACCCTGTCATCGATCGTGACGGCAGAGTATTTTTTGTATGTGTTCTGATCTTGAATGCGGTAGATAAACACGTTTTATGTGTTTGTTATTTACATTGACAATTATCTTCACTGTATTTATCTGTTAAATATTTGTTTTTGTCCTTTGGACTGTTTCGGGTATTGTTTATGCTTCCCCATTGAACACTCTTGGCTGAAGTTTCCTTTTTAGCGATTTCTCTTGTAAATATGATAATTTCGGAATCTGTTCTTGTGTTTTCTTCATTGCTGACAGGTAGGTTTCGTAATCTAATTTTACACTAAGGAAAGGTTAAAGGGCATTGTCGTATTTTTTATCATTGGCTTATTATATATTTGGCACTTTTCGATTAGATCAGCCGATTTCCCGGAAAACCAAGGATTTCCAACTTTGACGACGGTCATTTTGAAAATTCTAAAATGATTGTTTACATCTACAGACCCCAATCTATAAGTCTAAAGTTTCACACAAGTCGACCAAGTGTCTGCGTAGATGATGTGAACTAATAATAATAAGAAGAAGAACAATATGTTTCCCCAAATAACCTTTTGGGGAACATTATTATAACACTGAATAGAAAGTGTCCTGGAATGGAAGATTTGTCAGGGTTAATTATCTAATTCAATCCAATCCTTAATCAATCTTTACACAAAAGAAGACAATAAGCAAATTCAGTCCCAGCACGTTTTTAGTTGATACAGCTTGGCACTATAAGGGAAGACTTGTGAGTCTTATAATCATGCCTATGAAACCGACCAATTACTTTTTAAAACACTTACAGTTTAGAGTAATTATTAGTCATAAGGCATTAAAACATTGAGATTTTACTAACCTTTCTTAGCATTTTTACTGACTTGTTCTTGGAGGTTTGCAAGGGTTTTATTTTCGAATGTTTCCAGCATGAGGAATCTATCGGATGTTAATTTTTGAAAGTTCTCCAATTGATTCTTTGATTGAATCGTTATATTGTAAAGAGCCAGAAAATCCTGATTTCGGGCCTGTTCGTGACTGAGAAGTGAATTCACGGACGAATCTACTACTCGTACTTTTTCCTGCAATGTTGCCATAGATTGAAGCTGTTGAATGTTTTTCAACTCCTGCAAACTTTTCAGTTCCCGGTTTAGGTTATAAGTTTCATTTTTTGTGGCAGAAAGTTGAACTTTGAGTTTGGAATTTTCCTGTTTAAGTGTATCTAAGGATTGTTTCATTTCCGTAGTTTCATTCATTGTGGCAGAAAGTTGAACTTTCAGTTCGGAATTTTCTTTTTTTAGTGTATCCAAAGATTGTGTCAATTTAGTAAAATTATTTTCCAGCTCAAACATCTGTTGTTGCGATGACTCAATAAAATCTTTGGTTGCATTTTGTCTTCCAATTTGATCATTAATAGCGACAAGCCTGGTCTTAAGCTGTGATGTAAGCAGGTTAATGTCGTTTTTTAGTTCATTTCGCACTTTTTCCATATCATGATTAATTTGGATTTTGTCTCCAATGGTAAGATAACTGCTCTGTAAACTATTACTATGGCTATTCTCGTCCAACAGAAATCCAAAATTGAACGAAATAAGGAAACACAACACGAAACGTTTCAACATGACTGACGGTATAGGTATCATGTGAAATAAAATTCAAGTAAATATGAATGTATGTTAATAAAGCAGTGATGTTATCGGAAATGTGTACTTAATCAAAAAATAAATATTGATTTAAATACATATAATGACGGTATCAGATGACAGAAAAAATATCAGACAAAATATACATAATTTGTTATTACCATAGGGATTAAACAGAACTAGACTGTGAGGATCAAACTCAAGAATTAAAAGAACAAAGAAAACCAACCGAAAAAAGTGTCTTAATTTTTGTTTCTTAATGGTCTTGTTCTGATTTTCTTTGGTTAGCTATGTGTTTTTACTCGTTGTGTCTTTCTGGTATGTTTTTGAATATTGAATTTTGGCATTTTAGAATTTGACCAATGAATTCTTTTTCCCATATCCATCATTGCTGGAAGACAAGGTAAATATATCATTTTTTTGATATTAAAACAAATAAAAAAAAAATTAAATATGTATAAAACATACAGTATGAACGAACATTATTATCAAAAACATCTAAATAGTTATTATATCAAATTTTATTCAAATACAGTCAAACCTGCTCAAGCGACCACCTGTATTAAGCAAAAACCTGTCTTATAAGACCACTATTTTAGACTTCTCTGTAGTGAATTCCTATAAACTGAACCTGTATTAAAAGAACACCTGCCTTATGAGACCAGTTTTTTGCTCCCCCTTGAGTGGTCTCTTAAAACAGGTTTGACTGTAATTATATTTTCCGTTTTAAAGTGATTTTAACCAAATGCCCCGTAATGCTGTAAAAATGTCAGAAAAATTCCCAAGAATTTTAGCATACAGTGATCTCCAATCTATCCCAGCAAACCTATACGGATACTATAGGTAAGCTGAAGTCAGCTTCATATTCATATATTTTACAATGACAGATATTTGAATTATTTTTAAATGTGACCAAAAACAGTGGTAGTAAAATAAAGTCCAACAAATTCCTTTTGTATTTCTGGATTAGGAAAATTATATATATAGAAGTATCGAAGCCAGATACAAAACTTTAACCGATTGCACACTTAATATGAGACAAACTCTTATATACTTTGACAAAAGAAAAATATGAACACCGGATTAAAGTACATATAAGATAATAAACCATGAAATACTGGGACATGCTACAAAAATCTAGTGAACTGATTTTCTGTTCTTCTTTTTTTTTTTTAATCAAATTTAATTTCGCTAAATTCTACTTGATGTTAAAATTACACAGATACAATCAAAATGCTAAAGTGACGAACTAAAATGCAGTATAAATCAAGTAAGGTTAGAACCTTGCATTATAAAACAAACTTCAATTTCTGGCTTTAACTTGCTTTTACTTGAAATAAAAACAACGACGAGGCCTTTGTACACTTTGAAATAAATTCTGCTGACGTGGGATAATCAGAATAGATTCTCAGAACTAAATAACCTCGCCTATGTTGTTTTTGCAATGAAAGCATGACCTTTTACATGTTTTATTCTGAGAAGAATATCTAACTTCATTTGAAAACCTGAAACTTGTAGCCGTTATTTCAATTAGAAAAGACGTTGGTCTTATATTAGACTTGTATACACAACATTTCCAGAATCGCCATAAAAACACTGTTCATTGGAAATAAAGAATAGTTTTAAACAATGTTAAATCAAATAAAATCAAATACATTATTAGATAATAAAACATTGACAACAATTTTTTTTTAAATGGGTGTTTATAATGAAGAAGTGTTTTTTTTTTTTTTTTGAAAGATAACCCCATTAGTCCAATGCATCCAAGCATTTTCAATTCAAAATTATAATTTTAAGTTTGCTTCGGATTAAAAAGACCAAATCTAAAAATAAATTTTTAAAAATTGGAATTTGACTGTGGATTGTTGAACTAAAAATATATCTTAATTCAACATTCGAAGTTTGATTTTTTTCATCCCGGAAAAGTATCAGAAGTAATGTTGATTCTTGCATATTGATTCAACTGTTTGTTAATAAGTAAAAACAATTTTCATAGATGTGCAATTTAATAAGCATATTCTTATCATTAGATTTGATGAAAGATATTTTTGAACTTGGACTTTGGTGTACTATAGAACATTACATGAACATTTTGTTTCATCTTAAACTTTCAAATACCCCTTTAAAGGCCTAATTATCATATATTTTTACGTTTTCCTGTTGACGCATATAGTGATATCCAGTATAATAAAATTTAACGGAAGAAAATATTGTCGAAACGAAAGAGGTTAATTCCAAAATTTCGATTAACAACTAAAATTCTCATAGACGGAATAGCCAAGTTGGGCATATCATGATGACAAAAACGAAATTTTCATAATGTATTAGTCAAATCATATATTTGTATACCAAATATTCAGTTAGGGACAGCTCCGATACCTAATCCAAACTAAATAGTACTTTCATATACGAAATAATTAATTATTGAGGCTAAATTGCAGACTTAATATTTATTACTATTAGGATACCTTTCAAACGCATTATTGGTTATGGGGCCCCGGTATCCGAGTGGTCTAGGTAGTTCGTCTTAACTAATGATCACTAGCATCTCAACACTGGGGTTGTGAGTTCGAAGGTCTGTGGTTCTCTCCGGGTACTCCGGCTTCCTCCACCAATACAAAAGTACAAACGGGGCGCCGCGAAATAGCCAAATATGCTGAAAACGCCGTAAAGCCCCAACTAAACAAACAAACATTATTGGTTTTTGGTCATGCCAAGCCCCATAAGATCTTATATTGCTATACGTACTTTAGTTCTATACGATTCAGATACCCAGCCTAAACCATTTATCATGTTAATGTTGTTTATATGCTTTATAAACTTTACCCCGACAAGATTTACTCTTTACACTATAGAATAATCAGCGAGTTGATATACCACCACCCTAAGATAACAATTGCCAAGTTCCTATTATGAAAATTATTAATATCCCATGCTGACGTAATTCTCAAGGCCTTTTTAAATAGTAAGTTACAAATGTACTTGTAATAAAAAGAAACTAGATATTTTAGTACTGTATATTTTTTGAAACATTTAAACCCCCACCTCCATTTAATCCTAATGCTCAAGCAAAGATCCACTCAATCCCTTATGAGCACACTAATGAGCACGAATGTACCTTATGTCCGGGATAATCTCAGCAATCACAAATTTTGTATCATGTACTTGAGAACTTAGGATGAAATAAGAAGTCTGAAAAATAAAATAAAAAAGGTCTTGAAAATCAGTAGTTATTACATAATCTTATGTTATTACATGACATCATGTTCTCAGTGCTCCACACTGAATGGAATTAATTAATACCATATTATTAATTTTAATGAGGATTAACAAGTCGATATCATTTCCTCTTACCTATTACAGGTTTTATATTCGGAGACAAAACAAGAGATTTGCTGTAAGTATCCTTCCGTAAACAAGATATTGTCTATAAAACATAAGATGAAAAAAAAACAATGTTAATATGTTGAAATTAGCTGTGATCATAATACTTGTTTTAAGTCTAGACTTTTGATTAATGTCAATTTTGTTTTAAGATCTGAAGGGGCATCCAACAGTCACAATGATAAATCCAGGGACAAAGACAAAACTGATGTGGGAAAAGATGAGTACAAAGAAACGACTGACACACTGCACAAAAAATTGATACAATGAGCAACATGGACCAACTGAATGCTCTATATAAGCAATAAGTGAAGTTAGTTTTGACAAAAATTATTTTCATGGTACTTATCATTTCAATAAAATCTATTCTCTGAGGATAATTGTGATGTACAAATATATATATAATGTATAACCAGCGGCCTAAAATACTATAATTCTATAATTATATTTAAAATATATAGGAAAACTTCGTAAAAACTCTAGCAAATAGACTAGGCAAAAGTTGTTTAAAAAATGAATTTTTCGGTAAAATTTGTGATGCATAATATCTAAGTACACATTTCGTCGATTCATCACTCATCAGTTGTGATCAAGGCCTGAATGTTAACAAAAAAAAAGAAGAGAGAAAAAAAGCTACAATCTAAATGTTGAAGGATTAGAGTGAAGCATAATATCTGGGTACACATTTCGTCGATTTACCAATCATCAGTTGTGATCAAGGCCTAAATGTTGACAAAAAAAAAAAAAAAAAAAAAAAAAAAAAAAAAAACTAGGATCTAAATGTTGAAGGATTAGAGTGAAGAAATGTGTTCATTGACATTTTTGCTTTGTGCACAGATTATTTATATTTTTCCTTGATAAATGACATTTTTTTCATTTTTCTATTTGACCTGTTAGTCGTGAAGTTACAATATAAGCCCCAACTTAATTGAGCTTGAGGTCTGAAAGGGGGGGGGGGAGCTGGGGGGTAACTCCCTATATAAACGTATACGGGGATGTGCGGAAAATTTGGGTGGGTTTTTCATTGTTTTTGGTATGTTTTGAAAAATTAATATATTCGGGTTGTATTTACACAAACTTTGAGTGCTATTCAATTTCTCAGATATTTGTATATAAACATCCGTATTAGTTCGGGTGTGCTTTTTCGATGTGTGTATCGTTGTGTGTTTTGTTTATTCCACATTGGCTAGAGGTATAGGGGGATGGTTGAGATCTCACAAAACATGTTTAACCCCACCGCATTTTTGCACCTGTCCCAAGTCAGGAACCTCTAACCTTTTTTAGTCTTAGGTGTCTTTTGAATTTTGATTCATTAGTATGTTTCGAAGTTTAGTGTGACGTCCATTTTGCCGAACTGGTGTTTAGGGGCCAGATGAAGCCCGCCTCCAGGTCTACGATTTTCTCGTTGCGTTGAAGACCCATTGGCAGCCTTGAGCTGTTTTCTGCTCTTTGGTCAAGTTGTTGTCTCTTTGACACATTCCCTGTTTCCACTCTCTATTCTATTACTATGTAAAATGTTATGCAACACATTGTATTGTTGTAGGGAAGTCACGTGATAGTTTGATATAAGTGATAATATGGAACATCATACTTATTTCTTAGTCTATATATAGATTCCCCTTCAGGTACGAGTGAGTTATGGAATTTATCCACCCGAGATAGTTAAATTTTTGATTTTCAACACGCGAGCTTTCGCGAGCGTGTTAAAATCTAAAATTTAACTTTTGAGGGTGGAGAAATTCCATAACTCACGAGTAAATTGAAGCAGAATCTGTTTCTCCTATGATTTTCGACAAAAACCTCAAGAAAATGTCGTTGCCATGTAGTTTGCTTACATAGACGTCATTTCGGGACTTCTCTAGTTTATCGTTCCAATAACTGTAGAAAAAACGGCGGTAATTCCCACGTAGAAATTCAATCACCGGGAAGTGGTTAAACATATGTCTTTTTATCCCACCGATTAAACAGGTCAAGAATAGGAGAAAAAGTTATATATATATTGCTATTTTTGTGCTAACAACATTGCTGTTAAAGAGTTCTCATGATTAGCACGATTTGAGCATATGGAAATGCTCAAATGGGATCTGAAGCTGTTTACGTGTATTTCACACTACAAATATTCAGATAGTTCGAAGATCTGTTGCAGTCTATGACAGATCCAACTTCCAAGGTTCTCTGTCATGTATATCTATAAGTGATATATTTATATGTAGATCTGGTAAAGTTATATATTTCAAATTTTCTTCAGAAAATTCTTGAAGATTTTTGTGTTTTTCGGACATCTATAAATTGAAAGTGGGCTTAGGATATAGCAGGTTGTTTTACTATAAGAATTAATTTTAGTACCAACAAAAATGTCACAAAAAGAAAAAAAATTGTCAAAACTGAAATGAGAAAGTAAGCTTGTAATGCTTTTCTATGTACTATTGCGTCATCAGACCGGAGAATTCAAGACTAAAATAGAATACAAAAGGTCCTGAAAATCACCAGGTTTAAAATTGTATATGAACAATAATATTAACATTATAATGAAATATGTAATGTTAGTACTCATTTACTGTTATTGTTACTGTTAGTACTGCCTCCAATCAATTCATATAAAATTATTACTTTTAAAGAGCATTATCAATTATACTTTAATCGGCTTGTTTGAGCAGATATCATTTCCTCCTGACGTATTGTAGATAACGTATTTGGAGAAAAACAACCGATGTGCTGTTAATATGCTACCAATAATGCTCTTAGAAGAAAAACATTGTTGATACGTTGAAATAAACTGCATTTTTAAATATTGCTTTTCAATCCAGAGTTTTTGATTGTGATCAATGTGGTTATGTAACAATAATTTTTGTCGATATTCAGACGCGTTGATCCTTTAAGTAGATCTATTATCTCGTACTATTGCACTTCAGTTGTTGTATGAAATTAAATATAAAATTATTACGGTGGTGTTTAACAATCAGTAGGCTGAGCCTTTTCAAAATTTAAGAGGGGATTTTTATTGGAGTTCGTATTGCTGGTGCTTTGGTTTCTGTGCTGTCTTGTTCTAGATTTGTTTGGTTTGTTGTACGGTTTTTATTCTTTTGGTTGTACATGTATCCTTGTTGCGTTTGTTTGTTTGTTTTGTTTTGTTCTTTTGCCGACATTTACGAGTGCATAAAAGAATAAAACAAAAAACAAAAACAAAAAAACAAGCAGAAACAAAACAAGCGTGAAAGACTTCACACACTGTAACAAGACCATTGTAAAAGAGAAATATTTCCATAATTATTTTTTTCCAAAAATTTTCCTTGACAAAATTTTTTCAGTGTTGGTATAGTTACTATTCTTTGCACACATACCAGAAATTTATCAGTTTAAAAAATAAATCACTTCAGTGTTTCTTTTTCTGTTTTATTAATATATTAAGATTATCATGTTTCGCGCTCTTGCATTTTTATGAAAAGGCAGTGTTGATTATTGCAAAAAATTTTCTTGTTTTTTATGTGTTTTTTTTCTTTTATTTACCATTTTATGTATTAATTTATTTTTACATTGGTGAAAATGTACATCTCTTGGAATACCGTATAAATTTTTTTTCTCAGGTGCAACTACAAATGTATTAAGCCGGTAAAAACTTTGTATAATGTGAAACGTTAACCGACAAACAAATGTAAGAATTGTAAGTTTTTGTGTCATATTAATTATATAGTTATTATTGTTCATTTTCAATCCATTTTTCTTTCTCAAACTTTTGCTGGAAAAACTAATTACCAGTAGTTGCCTTTTTCCCAGGTTTTGTGAATTGTCCGTGTGTTTGATACATAATTGTCAAGCAATTAATTGTAAGAACGGTTTTAAACAGTTGTTTATTTTCACTTTGTTTGTTTGTTTAGGTGGGGTTTAACGCCGTTTTCAGCACACTTGGCTATTTCGCGGCGGCCAGTTTTTATTGGTGGAGGAAGCCGGATTACCTGGAGAGAACCACCGACCTTCGGTAGGAAAATTGGCAATCCTTGTCAATTAAGATCGGAGTCGAACTCACAATCTCACCTGTGGCGGGGTGTGTTTGACTCCGATCTTAATTGACAAGGATTGCCAATTTTCCTACCGAAGGTCGGTGGTTCTCTCTCCCACCTAACAGTAATGAATTAACCTTTCCTGTTTACATCTCAAAACATCTTTGAATTCTTGAATTCATGACCCTATAATACTGGACTATAAAATTTTGATTTTCCAATTCTGTTGATGATTTTGGTCATGTCGTTTGCGAAATTGAATTTGAGCCTTTCGATAAAAAATCCAGATTTTAGACCTGTTCTTGCCATATCAGATTATCGAGATCAATAAAAAAAAAATTATTGAATGATAAATTAAAACGATAGTAAAATTCGGGTCGTATGTATGTCAGACACAAAATAAATGTGGTAAAGATTTAAGCTTGTAAAATAAGAAAACATATCAATCAAAGATGAAGGAAACACCGTTTTTCACTTTGAGTTTTTTATTTTATCGTAAATTTTTTTACATTTTTCTTCTGATTTTTTTTCTTGAATTGACTTCGGTACGAATGAATTCATTTGAATAAGATGTTTTATATTTCACTATGGAGAGAAGCTGTGTTTCTCGATCGTTAATCATGGAAGATGAATTATTTATTCAAAAAAGTGATAAATTGAAAATATCATTCCACATCAAACCATCACAGGTTTTTAAAATATTGTTTTCATCAGATATGATAAAGAAACGCAGTTGAACATCATCATATTTCAGTATTTTTTGGAGTCTATTCTTATGTTTTTGTTATTTGCAATGAGTATATATTTATAAATGAAACATATATTACTTTATGTCCAATATCATGCAACAGATTTCTTGATCAAAAACTCCGATTTTTATTATCATAATTACATATAGATTCTCCATCAGGTACGAGTGGGTTCAGATGGAATTTATCCATCCGAGATAGTTAAATTTTCGATTTTCAACACGCGAGCATTTGCGAGCGTGTTAAAATCTAAAATTTAACTATTAAAGGAGGATAAATTCCATAACTCTTGAGTAAATTGAAGGAGAATCTGTTTCTCCTATGATTTTCGATAAAAACCTCAA
This sequence comes from Mytilisepta virgata, assembly GCA_028015205.1. Classification (NCBI taxonomy): domain Eukaryota; kingdom Metazoa; phylum Mollusca; class Bivalvia; order Mytilida; family Mytilidae; genus Mytilisepta; species Mytilisepta virgata. The sequence continues at coordinate 43,068,355 of CM051510.1, read as the reverse complement.
GAAAATGTAGTTGCTATGTAGTTTGTTTACATATTCGTCATTTCGGGACTTCTCTAGTTTATCGTTCCAATAACTGTAGAAAAAACGGCGGTAATTCCAACGTAGAAGTTTAATCAACGGGAAGTGGTTAAAAATATTATGTATTTTTGTCCCACCGATTAAACATGTCAAGAGTAGGAGCAATTTTTGTTCACTTTAAATAACAGATATGTACATGTATATCCTGAAGTAAACATACATAATTCAACTTTTTGGATACAAAACTTGCACATATCTAGCAACGTCACGTTTGCGTGTGATGATACTTGCACATATCTAGCAACGTCACGTTTTTTTGTGATGATATCATACTTTACTCAATAACCAATGAAATAAACACAAAAATGGAAAATTCCATCTCGTGTAAAATTTTAGGCATGTCAACAACAGAAAATGATTAATTCCGACTATTGAAAAATGTTAATTTAAAGTAATATTTCTTAATCTCATTTCAAAGAAACAAAGAAATTCCCCCAAAATGACTAACAGTTACAAAAACTATCTCTGTGGACTGCAAATGATTCAAAACATGTCTCACCAGTAGTGCTGGACCAAAAATTTAAAAAGCCTAAACAATAACAATAACGATTCATAGCTGATCCACTTAAACTCAAATGACCATTAAAACCATTTAAGGTACATATAGGGGTACGGGAGACACAACTTAGTACGTATTTTTAAACACTTCAAGAAGAAGAAAAATAGTGAATTAACCAAATTACACTTATGAGAAAATAAAATGGTCTCATTTACCCGCTTCAAGAACAGAATTTATTTTGAAAATCTTTCTCCTGTGCAGGATATATAACTCCCTGTCTTTATATCTATATATATATATTTAAAAAAAAAGTATCAATGCTAGCTAAAAAAAAATTGGCAAAAATATCTCATAGGTGAAGCAGAATTCATGAAGCTGATTACCTAAATATTTACGCTTTAACATCTAACCAAATCACTCTTTTACCTATGTCACCACATTCAAACGTTTTTAAATATAAACTTTGAACATTCGTCTAAATATTTAAAACATAAAACATCTAAAAATGGTGTTAATACGGCCAAAAAATAAATATTGAAGAAATGCAGTAAATTTATTTATTAAATGACTATATTTTTTCTATTCCCTGATTGGCTTAGAAATGCCTAGTAGGTCTTGAGTACTCACGATAGTAAATGAGAAGTATCTAAATCTAGTGCAATAATTCCACTTGCACGGTTATGGGATTAAAGCTCGTTGAATATTACATTTGCTCGGGTTGATAAATTTTGAAAGAGACCTATTACAAAGTCATTTTTTTGTATAAAAGAGGATTGCATTCATGGACAATGCAATTTACGCATCAATTGTGTGGCCGTTGACAAGTTCCAACGTTCAAAAGACGATAACATCCCTTTTTGCCCTAATTATCTCCTCTTGCTAGCTTGGTTAAGAAGATTCTGCATATTTCTCATTTTAGAGTTCAGCTCGACCAGTTATGGGATTAAAACTCGGTTAATAATACATCATCTCATGTTGATAAATCCCGATGGAGAGTTATTGTATAAAAGAGGATTGCAGTCATGGACAATGCAAATTGGGCATCAAGTTTGTGGTCTTTGACCAGTTCCAACGTTCGAGAAAGGGAACTAAAATTCCTTTTTGACCTAAGGCTCAAAGGGAGACAATTACAATTATCTCCTCTTGCTTACTTTGTTAAGGGAGATAACTGTATAATACTTCTCTTCTCATTTTAGATCAATTTCACACCAGAACAATTTCAATTGTCCTATATATGTATTTATGTCATATACACATGTACCATGTTCATCCGTCACTGAAGCTATATTTTTATATAGTGGATTTGGCAGTGTGGTCTAGGGCGCTGGACATGCTGCTAGGCTAATATGTGCCATAGTATCTCAACGGTGTGAGTTTGACACCCGCCATAGGCGGAAAAAATATGACAGTTTTGAAATCTGATTTTAACAGTGTTGGGTTAGTGTTTAGGCGTATATATATATATAATTGTAGATTTCCCAACAATACAATTAAAAGGCTCATATATACATGTAGTTCTACTTGTACATAATGAGTTCTATATACTAATAAAGGTATCAAATACCTGCAACTATAATAAATTATTTAACAGCTATTTCCCAAGTATGGTCACGTCAAGCCCCGAAAGATCCTATATTGCTACAAAGGTTAGTTCTAAATTCTTCAGGTACGTCACCCACATCATGTATAAACTTTCACATGACAAGACGTTTATGCTACATTATAAAATGATCAGCGGGATCAATATCTTCACCCTTAAGATAAAAATATGTAGCCGGGTAAATATCTTAAAAACTATTAATATCCCGTTCCTTTAATAACTCTCAGGTCTTTTTTTTTAAAGCTTATCAATTGCAATAGAGGATACTGTCCTTGATTGTTTTGCCCCAACCAACTAGATCTGTTTATACTGACATTTTTTTTAAAGCATTTGGACCCCACCCCTAAAACATGTATTTTGTATGCTAAAGAAAGACCCCACATGTATACGTAATGTCCAGGATAATCCCAACAACCACAAATTATATATTCTTGAAACTTGGGACAGTGTCAGCTCTATAAATATCTTTTGATCTTCCCAGAATAAGGGCATAATTATGTGTTAAAACGAATTTCGTGATATCAATTTAATCAGTGAAATATTCTAAACTACATCTATAGAAAGTTGAAACTTTAATCGCAAGTCCCAATGTTTTTTGTAGTTCCCATGGAATTTTCATGCGACCCTTTAGGGGTATATAGCTCGGAGGCAACAAAGCAAAAATGATTGTCCCGGAACTCTTCTTACATTATTTGAGATATAGGATAATGTAAATTAAGATGTAAAATAAAAGTTGTCTGTGAATTTTCGGAATTTTCTATTTGCTCTGAGGCGAGAAATACGAGTAAAAATGTATTTTGAGTTATCCAGTAACTAGTGAAATAGCGACAAAACAGTGGGAGAAGTCCATAAACTCGAAGTCCAAGGAAAAGACAAAGTCGGAAGAATGCAACCCAACAAACAAACAGCACAAGGATACATGTATAACTAATAGAATAAAAAACATATAACAAACTAACCAAAACTAGAACAAGACAGCACAGAAACTAAAGCACTAGCGATGTGAACTCCCATTAAAACCTGGATTGACACCATGTACTCCGGAAGTAACTCCGGTAAGAATGTAAATATTCTGAACTAAATATGTACTAAGGAAAGAAAGTAAGAAATTCAATCGTAAATCACATTATATAAGCAGGAATTTCTGTGAGACATATCAATATTATTAGGGTATGTAGCGTAGCTCACGTTTGTCATTATTCTTGGTTTTCTTAATTTAACCCATTCTTAAAAAAACGTAATCCAACCTTTCTAAATGTGCATTTTACTCTGAATATTCATGTATTGAAATATTACAAAGTTACATTTCTGAAAATTTATGTAGAAAATTGATCAAAGTTCTTGTTCTTTTTATGTATCTTTACAACGAAACTGGGTTTTTTCAAGAAGACTTTTTTAAATACCACCAAGTTTATCACAAAACCATAAATTTATTGTCAAATGTATAGTCATGGTATAGTAACTCTGCAGTTATTTTTGTGTCGTTAACCCGAATAATTAAACTTAAAAGGACTGGCAAATAAAATACCAAAGATTTTTAAAATTAGTAGATTTAAAATATATAATCTTCCCAATAGAAATAGTGTGTTTTGAGTGCTGGACACAGCGTCGACTCAATAAATATCATTATTAATTTCAATGAGCATTAACATGCATTAAATCGGCTTTATAGATTCGATTTCATTTCCTCTAACCCATTACAGGTTCTGCATTCGGAGACAAAACAGCCGGTTAAGTGACGACGAAATTTACATTCATGGTAAGAATGTTTTCAATATAACGTACTCTCTGATGATAATTTTGATGTAAACGTACATAATGTATAACCAGCGGCCTAAAATTCTATAATTATATTTAAAATATTAAGGAAAACTTCATAGAACTCTAGTAAATAGACCAGGCAAAAGTTGTTTAAAAATAAATTCTTTGATACCAATTGTGATGTATAATTTGTGGGTGCTCATGTCGTCGATTTACGATTCAAAAGTTATGCTCAAGGCCTATAATGTTGCTAAAAAAAACAACAAAAAAACAAAAACAAAAACAAAAACAAAAAACATAAAATAAGGTAAATAAATAGATGAAAGATTAGAGTGAAGAAATTTATGCAACTTGTGGATGTACTTTGATATTTTTCTTTGTGAACAGTTAATATGTATTAATATTTTTTCCGTTTTGACTAATTGCTTATGTAGTCGCTATATAGCCCTTTTCAGAAACTCATTTCCGGTATCACGATTCTGATTCTAAAATTGTAATTTGAGACAAGTTATTTCCCTTGAATGGACATAGTTCTGGTTCGCTGCAGTGCGGAGCGACCGTTAGGAAGTAAAAGAAATTATTTATTTCTTTGATATACAAATATTTCAGCTTTATAATCAAGTTTGATTACATGTGTGTTTGAATTAAAACGATCGTAAGCAGTTCAGGGACTATATACTCATATTCTCACTTATCCTCCAATATCAAATCAATCAAAAATAGTTGGAAAACAGTGATTTTTGCATTAAGCGGGCAACGTCAAAAGACTGCCAAACCGTCACAGTAAAAGTGATATACACTCAGTAACTGTATATCATTTTTAGATATACAGTCAATGCATTTTGTTTGCTTAAATAGCAGAGTTGCAGGATAAAATAAGTTTTCGTTTTGAGTACTATTGTTTCATTAGACAGAGAAATTCGTGATTACATAAAGACGCTGACAAATAAAATACAAAAGGTAATGACAATCAATAGATTTTAAATACACAAGAACAATATTATTCACATAATAATATGAAATGTTTAATTTCTGTGTTCATCACTGTCTCCAATCAATTCATGTTACATTATTACTTTTAAAGAACATTGATAAATATAATTTTAGATCGTAGCCGATATCATAATTGATATAAAAACAACCGATGTACCGTTAATGTCAATATAAAACTGCCAATAATGCTCTGACCAGAAAAACAATGTTGATACGCTGAAATAAACTGCTTTGATATATATTGTAATATCTGTTTTTCATTCTTTGATCAGTATAGTTATGTAACATTATATTCTTTTTTAACCTACCATAAAGCATTTCTTTTCTATACTGGGCTAACTGATACAATACAATTTCCATAGGTATAGCGAGCTAACATTGTCCAGTCACCGAATTTAATTTATGAAATAATATATACAATATTTCAAGTGCTATAAAATTTCAGATGAAAATAGTCCAAGAAATTCATTCACACTTTCATTAACATCTCCAAAAAAAAAATAGTCTTTCTCGTATTACTTCATTTAACATCTGCAATCTACAAAATAATGATAAACACTATAGAAAGGAAAAATTATATGTGCCAGGAGGCATCTGTTGGGGTGCTTTCCATTATGCGGTACGTTCCAATTGAACCAAAGATTCATGTTCCATTATTGGTCCGTACCACAGTGGTTCTTTAGAAATGACGAACCAGACGAACCGGAAGAAGAATTAGTGAAAGTCGGTACGTACCGGTACGAACCGAATAATGGAAAGCACCCTTGGTCTCTGTGGAAGATAGGATATTTGAATGATTTGATGCTTCGATTACCAACTTTTCTGTCACTGCCTTTGTTTTTTTTTTTTTTTTTTTTTTTTTTTTTTTTTTTTTTTTTTTTTTTTTTTTAATTAAGGTGATACCCAACACTACAGGGAGATAACTCTTAAAAATCACCAGAGAGTTTTAATCAAATTTAATAAGTAAAGAGACATTAAGCTTCTCTATGATCAAAATTGATGTTTGCCAAACTGCTATATATTCAATGAAATTATTCCCGCGAAGTTTGAAATTCTATTTAGTAAAAAAAATCAATATTTATGTCAACAGGTCAAAGTAAATATTTCCTAAAAATTTTATGAAAATTAAACGAGCCAATTTTATTTTAGTCAAGGTGTTGGGTACCACCTTAAACTGAAACTTTATGATTTTGAATAGCAAATTACGAGCTGTATACTGGACAAATGCAAACTCTCGAATGAGTTCTATTCCAGCCTTTGGTAACCGAACACTGCTCTACTGATTTAGCCATATACGAAAAAAAAATTATGTAATTTGTGTTGTATTCTGACACGTTGATCCTCTAGGTGGATCTGTTTTCTTGTTCTCTTTCACTCCAGTTGTTGTCAAAAAGATCGACAGTAAATTTTTGCTTCACCTTGAAACGGAGATTTCTGAAAAATATTAAGCCAGGCTTAAAAGCTATAAAATGAAATATAAAATTGTTACGGTGCTGTTTAACAGCCGGTAGACCCCGCCTATTCAAAAGTTAAGAGTACATCTTTCCAGGGAAAACAGGACTTAACACAGCCTTGTAAAAAAGAAAAAAAAAATCAAAACAGTACTTTTGTAATAATTTTTTGTGTGGTATTGTTTTTATATATTCACATATATAACAGAAATTTATAAATTTAAAAAGTTATTTCCAACCTTCCACGTTTCTTTTTCTGTTATATTAACATATGTGTATTAAAATTATCGGTTCTTCGCTCTTGCAATTTTCATGAAAAGTCATGGATTTAGCAATGAAAGTATAAATAAGAATCTTTTCATAATGTCGAGGATAATTATACTTTTTCAACTTGTTTTTTTTTTAATTTATCAATTTATTTTCTTTAAATTTATTTTGCAATTATCCACTATGTACATGTTAACCTGAATTTTGATCTTGTCTTCTTGGAATGTCTTATGAAATGTTTTCTCAGCTACTATTATTTGGCTGTAAAATATTTGTATAAAGTGATTGGTAAAATAGAAAAAAAACATCAATCAAAGTTGAAGAGAATCGTGTTTTTATATATCAATTACAGTGTAACTACGTCTTTGATATTTTTTATTCTAAATTTTCAACATGTTTCTTCTGATTTCTTTTCATTGTTTGATTTCAGTATGAATGAATTCATTTGAATACGATGTTTTATAATTCTCTATGAAGAGAAGCTGTGATTCCCGATCGTTAAACACGGAAGATTAATTATATATTCACAAAATTGGTACATGGAAAATATCATTTCACATCAAACCATTACAGGTTTTTTGAAATATTGTTTTCATCAGATATGATAAAGAAATGCAGTTGAACATCCTCATCATCTACAGATTAATACTTTACCTAATCGATATCGTACCGGGTATCATCCCGAGACTCTCATATCCTACCAAGGGCTTGCCCGTGGTCAAGTATTAATATATTTATTATATACCGTCCAAGTACTTATTCCAACGTGTATCAGGTATGATATGGCCATATCAGCTTTACCACTTGACACACCCGTTCTATTATGGCCATAACAGACCGGGTACGTTCGAATAGGTCTTGAATGATGGGTTTTTAGCCTGGGATATGTTAATATGGGTTGTTACACATATGCAAAAACCATCATACAAAGTACTGAGTATATGATAAATTTTTTTATCGTATGTTTAGCGTTGATGTAGGTAGTTTTGCTGACTTATAATACAGCCGGAAGTGAACTTGCCATATCAGTATCCCAGTGGGATGATATCCATATCAACCCGCTAGGAAACCAAAATCGTACTCCTATGAATTACAAGATCTCAATGTACAACTTGTGTCCAAATGTACAACATATGATAAAGAGAATATGATATGAGTTTTATCAAATCATATCACTATCAACCCCAAGACACAAATATCACCCCGAGAGCTTGCTCATATTCTAAATTTATAATATATTTAGCGTTCATATAGGGAGTTTTGCCCACATGATACAGCCGGAAGCGAAATTGCCATATCAGAACAGCGGGGCAAAAAATCCATATCAGTAATAAGAATCCATATCAGGGAAACAAATCCATACCGGTATCACTCGTATGAGGTCAAAAATTGTTGCGCCATAAAATTCGGATCATATTCGTAATATTTCTTAATTTAATTTCATAGAAATTCCCCAAAAATGACTAGCAGTTGAAAAACTATCTCTGTGGACTGCAAATCATTCAAAACATGTCTCACCAGTACTGCTCGACCAAAAATTTAGAAAGCCTAAAACAAAAACAATAATTATTCATAGCTAATTCAATTAAACACAAATAAACATTAAAAACATTTAAGGTACAGGTAGGGATGAGGAAGACACCCTCCTAGTATATGCATTTGAAGACTTCAAAAATGAGAAAAATTAAGGAATTAATTAACCAAGTTACCAATATGAGATCATAAAATGGTCTCCATTTAGCCGTTGCAAGAAAGCAGTTTATTTGCAGTGCAATTTATTTTGAAAATCTTTCTCATGTGCTATGGCATTTACTACCTGTCTTTATATCAAATTTAACACATAAAAAATCATCAGTGCTATCTCAAAATGTTAGCAAAAATATCTCATATATGGAAAGCAGAATTAATGGAGCAGACAACCTAAATATACTGACATGGGCAGCATGGCGGATGTCCTGCAGGAAGCAGAGACTGCTTACTCTTACGGAGCACCTGAGTCTACCCCGGGTTTTTTGTGTGGTCCATGTTGTTCATATGTTTTAGTTTTTAATTGTAGTGCTTGCATCGTTTCGGTCTTGTCTTCTTTGTTCACAGGAGTTTGTCAGTTGTTTCGATTTTCCCCTCCTTCGAATGTCGATTTGGCATTTCTTGACTTTACTTAACCGAATCACTCTTTTTTATGTCAGTTCATTCAAACTTTTTAAAATATCAACTTTGAACACTGTCCTAAATATTTAAAGAACAAACCTTGTCTTTTTGCGGATTAACTGGTCATATTGTATGGTGTCTAAAAACAAATTCATGTTCCTTTCTTAAACAACTGCATATTGCACGGTTTCTAAAAATAGTTGGAAAAATGCATGTTCCATTCTTAAACAACTGCATATTGCACGGTTTCTAAAAATAGTTGGAAAATGCATGTTCCATTCTTAAACAGCTATCAGAGTTTGTCCATAACTATAGAATAAGCATGTGTTTTTTTCTCGTTCATTCAATAATTGTGTTGAATTATCAAATGTTTCAAATGCTAATTGTATTTTAATGCAGGTAACTCTTAAAGGTGTCAGTTGATGAAATAACAAGTGTAGCCTTCTAAGTGTTACATGTATTTGGTGAATAATACATGGTCAAATCTATATCACATGCTATATCAACCCGAGTACCCTTTGGTCCGAGGTGTGATATTGGTCGAGGGTTGACATAACATGTGGTATAGGTTTGATTTCAACAACTGATCATTGCTATGTTCCCAGTTAGAAATGTGAATATTACTGTAAACATTTTGGATGCTACGTGGACTACTCGTCAGGATGGAGGACAACTTGTCGTCTGCTGTGAACGCACCCGAAGAACTCCGAATAGAAACAAAGTATATTCAGAGTAGGGCATATGGTATGCGATCTAGGAAAAGTGATACAAGTCTTGCAAAGAAATGTGTAATGCATATTAAGAATGTACTGTAAATTCAGAAATTAATGCGTTCATTTATTATTGCGATTTTGTAATTTTAGACCAAAATGCGATTTTAATTCTTGCGATATTGAGAAAAACCCCGCTTCATTCATATAAAAAAATCCAAAATGCGAGTTTAAATTATTGCGATAACAACCCTGTCGCATTTTTCGCAATAATAAAAACATCGCAATAATTTCCGAATTTACAGTATGTATTTTCCTCTACATATATAATATAACCTAAAATCACATTTACTTACATGTATACAGTTTTGTAACAGTTTCTTTTCATTTATATTACACAGCCCTTAACAAATAACATTAACTTAACCATGTTAATTTTCAAATGTTTATTGCTCAGGGAATCTGTGTAAATTTTGCTATAAATTCAGTTATTACATGTGATTTATGGATTTCATGTAATTCCTAAGTCATTTACACGAAATCCTTGACACACATTTCCTGTTACATATCTCATGTATATACATGTATATGTATAATTATAGGAGAATTCCCACCAGGACAATTAAAATGCTCATACATAATTCTAATTATACAATTCAGTTCTAAATACTAATAAAGTTAACGAATACATTTTGTCCCTGCAATTGCAATAAATAATTTATATGAATTTTTCCCAAGTCTGTCGTTAGAAATTTTAATTTTAAAACATTTAATTGAAAATTAAGGAACGACAAGGACGATGAAAATAAATTGATCAATAGTTGATAATTGTTTAGCGAGCGTGTTAAAATCTAAAATTTAACTATTGAGGGTGGAGAAATTCCATAACTCATGAGTAATTTGTATATATGTCGAGGAGAGCTACTAGTGGCCTTAATTATGACTGTTAGCAATCCTCTATAAATAAATAAAGCATTAAATAATTAAATTGAAGGAGAATCTGTTTCTCCTATGATTTTCGACAAAAACCTCAAGAAAATGTCGTTGCTATGTAGTTTGTTTACATAGACGTCATTTCGGGACTTCTCTATTTTATTATTCCAATAACTGTAGAAAAAAGGGCGGTAATTCCCACGTGGAAATTTAATCACCGGGAAGTGGTTAAAGATATTATGTATTTCTATCCCACCGATTAAACACGCCAAGAATAGGAGAAATTCCTGTATACATCTCATATGATAGTTGGTGTTAAGAATTATAATTGGCTACATGAATAAGTATTTAAGTTGTTTAAGTTGTGTCCTTATGGATTCTTTTCCTTCAAGAAAGAAATATTTCCTCAAGACAATCTTCAGAAATTCTCAAATTAATCTTTTAAAGAATGTCAGATTTTTAATACCTAACTCATTTTTATTCAATACCAAAACTATTTGTTCCTTTTGTATGAGGTGTCTGTAGTATAATAGCTTATTACGCAACAAGGAGTACTTACTCCATTAATACTAGGATACAGATATCAATTTTAAAATATATGTTACAATTAAATATATCGATTTAGTTCAAGTCTACCGGAATACGCCTGGTATTTCAATTTGTTTGCTGAGATGCAGTAGGGTGTTTTTATGATTAGTTGTACGACCAATTCCGTTCATTGTAGAGGGTTCGATATTTTATCTTTGTCAGCATCACCAGATTGATTGATGAATTTATATATCGGAATTGTTCTATATATAAGGCATTGTTATCCATACTTGATTATTTTGAAAAATGAATTAATAGAGTAACCTTTGGAATATGTCTAAACCTAGAATATTTTTTATGCTTTTATATAGTATTAATATATTTATTTCCATGATTTCTGCACATACGTATAATGTCAAAATACAATCATTTAGTGTGATGATGGACAAAGGATTTGACATAAACCAAACATTAATTGGAGTTCAAAAAGTTTCATCTGCAACGCATTGTGCGAGTCTTTGTAGAAGTGATAAGGAATGTTGTAGTAGTACGTTTGACAAAGTGAACATGAAATGTAACCTTAGTCCTTGCTGCTTTCCTGAAACTGTTCCAGTGAACAATGTAATGCTCATGCAAAAACAACCTCAGCAAGGTAAGAAGTTTTCTTTCAATTATTGTAGGAAAGGTAAGAATTTTTTCTATCAATTTAAAAATTGATAGAAAAAATTTAAAAGTCAGAAAGGTAAGAATTCTCTAGATTTAAGTCAGAAAGATAAGAATATTTTCTCTACATTTTTATTCCGCATGGTAAAAAATCTTTTCTAGATTTAATTCAGAAAGATAAGAATTTTTTGTCTCAACTTTATTCCGCAATGTAAGAATTCTTCTCTATATTTAATTCAGAAAGATAAGAATATTTTCTCTCAATTTAATTTAGAAAGATAAGATATTATTCAGCAAGGTGAAAAAAAATGTTTTGATTTAAGTCAAAAGGAAAGAAACTCTTTTTTATCACAAGGTAAAACGTTTTTCTATAAGTATAAGTGAACAAGGTCAGATTTTTCCCCCTATCCAGTTCACGTATTAAGTGTTCACGTATATTTATATATTCGAGAAGAAGAAAATAATAAACAAAAACAACATAAAACCAAGTAATAAAAAATAGGAAAAAGAAAATATAGTAAGAGAATAATAAGCATTATTTTGAATTTTTGTTTTTTCTTGTCATTGAATTTTGGAAGTATTTTAATGCAATTGAAACTTAGGTGGAGATGCCACCCCCCCCCCCCCCCCCCCCTGTAAATTGGGATATTTTGGCTGTGGTTATATTTTGGTTTGTTCGACGTTCATTCTAGTTCATGTAGTTATATGTAAATATAGATTCTCCTTCAGGTACGAGTGAGTTATGGAATTTCTCCACCCGAGATAGTTAAATTTTCGATTTTCAACACGCAAGCTTTTCCGAGCGTGTTAAAATCTAAAATTTAATTATCGAGGGTGGAGAAATTCCATAACCCATGAGTAAATTGAAGGAGAATCTGTTTCTCTATGATTTTCGACAAAAACCTCAAGAAAATGTTGTTGCTATGTAGTTTGTTTACATAAACGTCGTTTCTAGTTTATAGTTCCAATAACTGTAGAAAAAACGGCAGGAAAATTCCCATGCAGAAGTTTAATCACCGGGAAGCAGTTAAAAATATTATGTATTTTTATCCCACCGATTTAACACCCCAAGAATAGGAGAACAATCATTAACTATGATTAAAGTTGCAATATTTTGATTAAATTTAATAAATTACTGTAATCATATTTCTTAAATCAAAACAAAGGAATGATTTTATTTTATCAGTTTTCAATCATGACAGCTTGTACGGTGACAACGTTATTAGCATTTAATCATGCAGATCAGAAAATCTTACCATAGTTTTAGTCAATTTTAATTTCATTTATTGTTTAAATTTTTTTCCGAGAGTGTCAAAATTAATCACAGTACTGACACAAAGTGCCAAATTTCAAACACCAAAATTTAACGACCATGTTTTTAGCAAAACACGCGAACATATCGCTACAACAAAATATCCCGATTTTACGGTAATAATTATATCCATTTTTGGCTTGAACATCTTTTAAATGTTTCGGTCAAAGCTCTAGCTTTGAACATTTTAGATCATGGGCAAAATTGATGAGTCGAAAACTAATGAATCAAAAATAGCAAATATATATAAAGTCGCTTAGCTTGAATTACGACAATTGTAAGTCCTACTTATTTTGGAACCTTTTTCTATGATAACAGGCAAAAAGTTACCACAACTTGAGTCCTATTTCCTAACTTATATTACAGATGCATTATCCAACATGGTTCCAAAGGACTGTGGGGAACTACCACTTGGAACCGGAAGCGGTGTATATAGAATTTATCCCGAGAACAGTACATATATTGACGTATATTGTGACATGGAGACGGACTGTGGAGGATGGGCGGTAGGTTGCTAAAAAAATCATATTACAAAATTAATGCATTGGTATTCAGAGAAACTAAAATTTTAACTTCTAATATAATTACTCAGGGAAAGGAGGTGGGTGGGTGTTTTCATTTCATCAATATTTTAAAAGCTGTAGAATTATAGACTTAAAACGTCATCTGGAATTGAACAGAAAATGCACTTCTGACGATTGAAGATGGATATTTTTTCTTCGTATGAAATGAATGAAAAATTGGTTAACCACGTGGTGTACAATATTTTGTAAACTATCTATTTATAGCTTGTCCAAAGACGAATTGATGGAACAGTTGGTTTTTATAGGGATTGGAATGCTTACAAGAATGGCTTTGGTGACATAAATCTAGAACATTGGTTAGGTAGCTATGCTTATATCAAAACTTATGTTGTATTAAGCTTTATAGTGGTAGGGGAGGATTTAGTATTTTTGCAATGTGTTCTCAAGTAAAGTCAAAAAATTCCAAAGGGATATTCGAAGGAGAGAAAAATCGCAACAACTGACAAACTCCGGAGAACAACGAAGACAAGACCAAAACAATACATGCATAACAATTAAAAACTAAAAACATATGAACAACATGGACCCCACCAAAAAACCGAGGGTAGACTTAGGTGCTCCGGAAGATTAAGCAGTCTCTGCTTCCTACAGGACACCCACCATGCTGCCCATGTCAAATCCGGTATGGATACGAAAATATCTAAGTATAATACATGCATAACAATTAAAAACTAAAAACATATGAACAACATGGACCCCACCAAAAAACCGAGAGTAGACTTAGGTGCTCCGGAAGATTAAGCAGTCTCTGCTTCCTGCAGGACACCCACCATGCTGCCCATGTCAAATCCGGTATGGATACGAAAATATCAAAATTCGTTGTTTTTGTTATTTTGTCCTAATAGCACGTCAATAAATTTATATATTCGGTCCGATTTTTGGACTATGTAAATTTTAAGACAAAAAAAATCTTTATTTTGCAAAAATAATGAAAATTCGCTCCAAATTTTTTATTTTAAAATAAAAATTGTTTGCCTGCTCCTAAAATTTTGCATTTTTTCCATTTTTTGCAATATTTTATTTTAAAAGATAAAGATGTGTGTCGCAATTAAATTTGATCTGCACCCGAAAAAAAAAAAAAAACAATTTCCAAGAAAAAATTAAAATTTCGCCGGCTCCCTCCTAGGTTTGCCATCCAAAAATTCAAAGAACGAAAAATTGATTTGTTTTGGCCTTAAGAAAAAGCTTTGGAAAACTCAAATTCTGTCATATTCTTTAGTATAAATATAACAGAGGAAGACATTTTCTTCCCATCTTTATATTGGATGCCACAATTATACTTAGATTTATACAAAGAACATTATGTAGCTGGATCTTCTTGGTCTAACTAGAGAATGTAAATTATAAAAACTGTAGTATGTTACCCGATCTTCTTCTAGTCTTAGTATTTAATAGGGATTTTTTAACAGAATAGCAGAATTTAGAAATCAGTGTCTGATATCCTACTTTTCACTAATTCCAATGGCAAATATATGGCTAGATATTTATATTAAATAAGAGCAACCCAAGTCTATTCGAATATCTCCAACCGCCACTGAAATTTGTTTTCAATCATAACAGCGTAACCCGATTATAGAACGTACAAATCATTTCAGAGTTCACTGCTAAAAATGACTTAACATTTCATGTGCATCCACCGATTTGTGACTACCACCGGGTTGACTTTGTTGAACTTCACGACGGGTGCCGTATACGGAGCAGGAACTGCTTACCCTTCCGGAGCACCTGGGTTCACTCCTGGTTTTTATAGGAGTTCGCGTTGTTCATTGTTTTTATTTTTCAGTGTTTATTTGTTGTTCTTGTTGTGGTTCATTTGTCTTCCCGGGTTTGTCTATCCAATGGATTACGTCTTTTGATTTGCTCCTTAGGTATATTTGTCATCTTTAAGACCGTAATAGCTATGATAATGTTGATATTGGAATCATTGGTAACATTATGAGTATTCAGAAGTGACTGCATAAATTTGTGAATTATATGCACTTAATGTCCTTACCAATTGCATATGTGTGTGTTTAATCCACCGGATGCTTTACGATAGTCATCACGAATTGATTGACAGTTACAGTGTTCCAATATCTAAGATGATGTTGGACCTGTTCCCACTGTCGTAACATTTCATGTGCCTCCGCCGATTTGTGACTTCAACCGGATTGACTGTTGAACTTCACGACGGGTGCCGTATACGGAGCAGGAACTGCTTACCATTCCAGAGCACCTGGGTTCACTCCTGATTTTATAAGAGTTCGTGTTGTTCATTATTTTTTAGTTTTAGGTGTTTATTTGTTGCGCTTGTGGTTGTTCATTTGTCTTCCCATGCTTGTCTGTCCAATGGATTACGTCTTTTGATTTGCCTCTTAGGTATATTGTCCTCTTTACATACGTGAATTAATTATGTCTTTAAATAGTCCTTAGTTGTATCCTAAAGAACCAAGGGTAGTATTTATACTCCTTTTCTTGTATCTGGATATCACAACTGAAAAACCTGATAACCCAAATTTATTACAAGTGAGGCGATTTTGCCTTTCAAATATTGAATTTTACCATTTTTAAAGGCGATATACCATTAGCGCCTTCCTAAGTGGTCCTCATTGAGAAGCTCGTACTTATTACAAAATAAACTTCAACTAACACAACTTTATTTGTCATTGTCAGAAAGCTGTTTCGTCTAATGGACTGCGTTTTTTGATTTGCTCCTGGGTATATTTGTCCACTTTCTAAATTTTTCAGAATATGGTCCCTGTAAAATTTTTAAAAGAAAATTATATCTATCAAAACTAAAATTTTCGCGAAAATATTGTTTTGCAGGAAATGAGAACCTTCATGTTATTACCAGACAAAAGAATTATAGTGCAAGAATTGACTTAGAAGATTTTTCTGGTGAGAAAAGGTTTGCTGTTTATGATTCTTTCGAAGTTCAAGGAGAGGAAATTCAATACAGATTGTTAATTTCTGGATATAGTGGGACTGCTGGCAAGTATTTTGTTTTATTTATTGATCTAAGATATTGAACATTCAAAAAATTCCGAAATTAATTTTTAACCATGGATTTTGTTTTTATGCTTGCTTGTTATTTTTCTGTTTCGTTAGATATTTAATTTATTATGTTTTTATTTTATTAGATCAGTTTTTGTTCTTCCGGTCATATCTTTGAATTATGAATTCGTTTTTTTTCATATTTTTTGGATGAGAGGTATGTTGAAGTGCTCTAAAGGTATAAGACAATGGAAAACTTTTGTTTCATCATAGAACTTTAAAATAAAATTTCTTAGTAACCATAAAAATTTGAAGTCATATATTTAATTATCCCCTACGAATATGTGCATAAAATATATTTTTAATAATTCTTTTATGTCAAGATGCATAAATTGATAGGGATGAAGAGAAGTACATCCAAATCCTAAAACCAACATAACTCCTCAAATGTTTCAATTCCTACTCCTCGATCTGGTTAGGAATGACCTTTCCGAATAGTATGAAACGCCGGGAATATTTTAACAATGTTGAATTTTTTAACTCCTAAACTATACATTTATTTCTTACAATTAAATAAAATAATTCATTGTGGAATAATAGGAAAAGGTTCAGACCTGATTTATTGCACTGAAATTTATTTCCTCCTAGTTACACTCCGGTTCACTAGATTTAATGTGGTTGAATATATTTGAAATATCGACAATAAAGAAAAAAGAGGCTCAAGAGAATTGAGCCTGTATCGCTCACCCGACAGTTCCACAATCAATCCATTTTATTTCAAGTGGAAATTGCAATGGACCTTCCATAGATGTTTCATACCAAGTATCAGTATATTTATCAAAATTCAAAAATAATAGAAATACTAAGGGTTCATTCCTTGTATTGCACATGGTAGATCTCCTTAGCTGAAATTTGGCTTCCTATTTCGGTATTTTTGGTTGAGTACTTCTTGTTTAATATAAGTTTGGTTTTTGGTCTTCCAAATGTTTCGGTTTTAATGCTGCTGATGAGAGGTAACTCCTTGAAATGCGTCGTATACAGCATAAATTTACTATATCTAATATTAGTATCTTTGGATTGTTATTTTATTTTAATTTGGCTATATGGTTTCAGAGGAGTGTTTTGAAATTTTGACCAATCAAAAATAAGAATTCATCATTGCTGTCATATTAGCTGTCCGACATGGACGAAATATACAAACGTTATAAAGGTCCTTCCGTAGATGCTTCATACCAAGTTACAGCTCATTTGACTTTGCGGTTTCAAAAAATTTTATTTTTGAAATTTTGAGCAATCAGAAAAAATAATTCATCATGGTGGCCATATCAGTTATCCGACCGGAACGAAATATGCAAAATTTATAAAGGTCTTTCCATAGATGCTTCACACAAAGTTTCAGTTTATTTGGCCTAGAGGTTTCAGAGGAGAAGGTTCTTAAAATTTGTCCAATCAGAAATAAGAATTCATCATGGCGGCCATATTAGTTGTCCGCCCGGAACGAAATATTCAAATTTTATAAAGGTCCTTCCATAGATGCTTCATACAAAGTTACAATTCAGTTAGCTTTGTGGTTTCAGAGGAGAAGATTTTTAAAATTTTGACCAATCAGAAATAAGAATAAATTCATTATTGCGGCCATATTAGTTGTCCGACCAGAACGAACTATGCAGACTTTATAAAGGTCATTCGATAGATGTTTCACACCAAGTTTCAGTTCATGTGGCCCCGGGGCTTTCAGAGAAGATCAAAATGTAAATGTTTACAGACGGACATGGGCCAGGTGAACTAAAAATCTATATTGATGAATATTTCGGTGATTGTTTCAATCCTTACCCAGATGATGTATATGCTTTTTAAGATATTGCAATAGAAAACAATTTACCCACCCACTAGACACTGTATTATTGACTATTTTTTAAAATTTGTGCGGCTCAGTTTTATCAAATATATTTTGAATGGTCAAATGAAACAATAATGACTTTCAGTATTGACACAATTTTCACAATCCGCTGATAGGAAAAAAATGTAAATAAAAATGATTATTTGATGCAAAATCATAATGATGAATATTGGAAAAAATCTGAATATTAATTTATAAAAATGTTTTAAACTAATTTCATTTAGCTCATGTCAAATAACAGTAACGGCAAGTAGTTATAATTGGTTTTGCTTGTGAAATGTAAAGTTCAAGTTCAAATGATTAATGTTTTTGCATAAAAATAATCAATGTTATTAAACGGTAACACAATTTTAGTAAAGTTGTAATAATATACCTAAGGAGCAAATTAAAAAAACGTAATCCATTGGACAGACAAACCCGGAAAGACAAATGAACAACCACAAACACAACAAATAAACACTGAAAACTAAAAAACAATGAACAACACGAACTCCTATAAAAACCAGGAGTGAACCCAGGTGCTCCGAAAGGGTACGCAATTCTTAAAGGCGTATTTCCCCAGATTTTTAAAGATGTACGAACATTTTGAAACGGAAGATTGTATGATTAAAAAGCTAAAGACATATTGTGTGTCAAAGTCCGAATCATATTACCTCTCTTTACGTTTAGAAGGCCGTTTTGTCAAGTGCATTCAATAAATAAATTTAACCTATTGTAAATTGAGAAATTAATGCATTTTTTTGTTTATTCCAAAAATGCAAGAGAATGAAGGTCACATAGATAAAAACGTTTGATTTTGATTTATGATGTTTTTCTCTTTCAAGAATTAAGACGGGATCCGGACCATAAATGACCACATGATCATTATATATGCCCCGATGTTCCATAAACATAATGATGATAATGATCTCGATAATTTTCGCCAAATTTCGGAAACTTATGGTGGCCTGTTAAGGCCGTTTCGCGTTTTCGCGTTTTCGCCTTTCATATTCTATAGGGCGAAAACGCGAAAAGGCGAAGCCGAAAACGCGAAATCTGTTTCGCGTTTTCGACTTCGCCTTTTCGCCTTTTCGTGTTTTCGACTTCGCGTTTTCGCCTTTTCGCGATTTCGCGTTTTCGCGTTTTCGACTTCGCGTTTTTGCGTTTTCGCCTTTTCGCCGTTATGTCTCGGAAGTTATTTACTCGAGCATGCGTATAAAACCAAAATTTATTTGATAGAATTGTTCATGAACAAAAAGGGATACATATCAAAAAATAAAAATTATAAAGCCGATCATTAATATATTTTGTGGTGATTTTTATAATGACTGGTAAAGTGCTCTTTAATAGTGTGGTCATATGCCTCAGTGTTATGGCTGATTGCAATGTAATAAAATTGAAATTAAGATTAGTATTAATTTTTTGTATATAGGTATCCCTCAATGATATATATATAGCATGGACAGTCTGAGAAGAAATGGTATTCATCCTCAATTTCTTGCCTATTACAGGATAGGCAAATGCGTTGTTAGTTTAAACATATTTATTCATATAATCACAAGCAAATACATAATAACAAATATACATACATGACAAAATAGTAGGATTCGGAAACAAGACAGGCTTATGTTAAATTCCGTATCCTTATGAATATACTTGCAATTTCTACAAAATCATAGGCTACGTGGAAGTGCTTAGTGTAATATAAGTGTCAAATTAAGATGAGTAAATAAATTTGATTAAAAATAGGTAGGATCCACAATGTTAAAGGTATACAAATGTGTATTTTGATGATGAAATACGAAAGAAATAATAAATAAAAGAATTTAAAAAAACTTTGATGAAGAGAAAAGAAATGTATAATTGTTAATTAAATGACTAAGAATTTACAAATCTTTTACTGTTAATAATAAATTTTTGAACGTTTAAGAAAATATGTGTATTTTGTTCTAGGTTTAGACTCTTTGACCCATACAGCAGTAATTCAGTATTGATTCGAATATTATTGTACAAAATTGTGAAAACTGTTTCGTTCCGCAACGACCTATAGATAGGACAATACATTAAAAAATGGGAAGTTGACTCGACATGACCACATGCACAGTTGGGTGAAACAACCAAGTTACGATTATACAGATGTTCATTTAGTGAACTACTGTTCATACGTAATCTACAATGTAGAATTTGACCAATTCTCGTCCCTACATATACTAATTTGGAACGCTTCACACGATGACCTCGAATTCTATTTTTGAAAATGTCGGTAGAATTTGAACTGCGTATGTTCTGAGGAAGTTTGTTCCACTGTTTAACCGAAGCTGGCAAGAAATAGTCGGAATATAGGTTTGTCCTCGTGCGAATTTCTGAAAGATTTTGATTTTGACGAGTAAAATGTCTATGCGAAGAAGCAATCGTACTTGGTATCAAGGACTGTAAATAATCGGGAACGTCCTTGTTTACCATTTTAAAAAATAATATGTTTCTATGCATCTCTCGCCTCTCCGAAAGTTTTTCCCAACCCGTTTCCTCGTACAGTTTGTTAGTAGACGTTAATTTTGTCCTGAGAATGCTGCAGGAATCTTGAACAGGGATTTTGAAAAGATACATAATTGGTCCAACTTGTGGTTGGTGAAATTTAATCCACAGAAGACTGAATCTATGGTAATTTCCAGAAAGTCAATGAAACCAATACACCCTCCTTTAGAAATGAACGGTCAGGATCTTCAAGAAGTTAATTCTCATAAGCACCTTGGTATTTACTTTTCTTCTAACGGTACATGGCATGACCACATTGCATATATAGTCAAAAAGGCATATGAAAGAATCAATATTTTACGTAAGATGAGATTCATTTTAGATAGATTCACATTAGAGAGAATGTATTTTTCATTCATACGACCGATCCTAGAATACGGGGATGTTGTATGGCATAACCATACTCAATTACTGATTGACAAGATAAAAAAAGGTTCAGATTGATGCTATGCGAATTATTACGGGAGGGACAAATGCGTTGTTTTCTTTCAAAATTGGTATAACGCCCCCTTTCAATTGCTAGGGAATGGGCACTGAGTTTAATTTTACTGAAAACTGATCAGTCAGTTTTTAATTTACATGTATCCATATACGGAGGCCTTTTCCCAATATTGAGTCTTACAAAAAAAAATTAGTTTTTTACATTTAAGGATAGAACAGTTCATAATTTGATAAGCCTGGTCAACGATTCTTTGTTGGATAGTATTTATATAATATTTTCTATAAATAGGGCCAAAAGTAAGATGGCCAAAACCTAATTTATTTAACCAGTTTTATACAATATTAACCCATTTACTTGTTTTCTCTACATTATTTTATATTTTATAGAGTAATGAATTAGGTGAGTTTACAATGTGGTTTAGAAATTTTATAGCTGAAAGCTGATTTTTTAAGTGCAAAGGAGTTTTATTTGTCTCAGCTAGACAAGCTACATTTGTTGTTTTGCACTATACCCCTAAAATTTCTTTAATAAATTTTATATGTAAATGTTCAAATGGATCTGAATCTTTGAACACGTTGCTTACACCCCATACTTCACTTCCATAGAGAGTGATTGGGACAACTAAAGTATCAAATAATTTTTCAAGCATACTGCAAGAATTATCTAAAGATACTGTTTTTTTAATTTTAAACCAAGCCTTTCTTCCTTTTTCCATAAGATTTTTTTTGGAAGGACATAAATTGTCTGAACAATTTATTGTTATTCCAAGGTAAGAATAAGATTAAACGGTCTCAAGAATTAGCTGCTCATTTTCTACTTAAAATAATTACAATGTGATTTCCCATTATAATTGAATATTATTATTTATGATTTTTGTTTGTTTACATCAAGTTTCCAAAGGGAACAATATTTAGTTAACTCATTAAACGCGAAAACGCGAAATCGCGAAAACAAAGAAATCGCGAAAACGCGAAAACGCGAAGTCGAAAACGCGAAATCGCGAAAAGGCGAAAACGCGAAAACGCGAAACCGATTTCGCGTTTTTGACTTCGCATTTTCGCGTTATCGACTTCACGTTTTCGACTTCGTGATTTCGCTTTTTTGCGTTTTCGCCCTATAGAATATGAAAGGCGAAAACGCGAAAACGCGAAATGGCCTTAACCGGCCACCATAGAAACGCGATATAACCAACTTGTTTTGACAGACACCGCATTGCATGTCAACTTGAAACAGAGATAAATACAAAGTTTTTAAAAAATATGTTTCACGGAGTAAGTTGTATTTCTATATTCTAACAATGTGACCGTCTTCCTTTTGTGCACCAAAAGCAAAAAATGCAATTAGCTGATAAATTCTTTAAAAAAACACTGTTCATGTATTACAGAAATAAATTATTCATATCTATGATAGGTTATCGATCAGCAGTCATTTTGTTCCAACACTGTTTTTCATATTTTGATGAGTTGAACTAGGATATCCGGTATAAAACATGACTTGCATTAAGGATAAAAAAAAATTATTAATCACGTACTTCAAAGTACTAATAAACTGCTAAAAGGAACAATATGCGTTGACATACATAAGAACCCTTCTAGGGTAGAACCAACCATATCATAAATGGTTCTAAGGTAGAACCGTCATCAATGGATCTAGGGTAGAATTGCATTCATGGTTCTGGGGTAGAACCGTCCAAAATGGTTCTAGGGTAAAACTGTCGTAAATGGTTCTAGGTACAGTCCAGAGTGGTTATATGGTTGAACTGTCATAAATAGTTCTAGGTCAGGATCCATCCTGTCATAAAAAATTCTAAGGTGTCTGGATGACAGTTCGAGAATCGTTCTAGAACAATTCTGCAGACAGTTTAGGACAGTTCTAAAGAGGGTTAGAACTGAGCCCAACTGTATGTACGCATCCTTTCACTAATAATGCATAAAGTTCCAGATCATTTTTCGTGATTGTCTCTTTTGAGAGCATTTGCATTCAAAATCCCTTGGTTATCTTAATATCTTTCATTTTTTTTTAATGCACTGTAGGTGCAAACATCGAGACGAATAACAAAAGAATTACCATTATCCTAAACCTTTTGGAAACAAGATGACAATAGTATCAGAAATGTCAAAATTAAAGATAATTTTTTATTTCATAGATATCGTTGGCCCCAGGAACTGTAAAAAGATACATATTGTGACGTCAAAGTATCTTGCAAGAAAAACCCTTATGATATCCTAAAATTTGACATTTTTCATTATATATCTCTGTAAAAAGCACATAGGCCCCAACTTATTTCTTGTACTACTACTTCCAGATGATTGTACAAAAATTTGAATAAAATTCAGTAGATGATTTTTTTTGTACATGCATCTAAAATTAACAAATAATCATCTATTTTCCTTATTTGGCCAAAATTTGCATATTTTTCTCATTAGTTATTGATCTTTGCCACCACTTATTCATCTGAGAACAATTTCTATGGACTTAGGAATATTTTACAAAAGACCCGGTGAAGTATTTTTTTTTTTTTTTTTTTTTTTTGGTTAAAAAGTTATACACTGTTTTGTGAAAGTTTTAAAAAATGAGCAATTAAGGGTTTTTGGTTCAAATATACAGATATACAGAATCAGGGACACATATCTTAAAACCTAAGAAATGAAAGTATGTTTTTCTTTGTATATACGAATAGGATACATACAAATTGACAATATGGTAAAATGTTAGCAAAAAATAGAGGAACCTTATTGTATCGTATTCCCTTAATGGCACTCGGGTGTATGGAACATATAATGAAAGCCATTACAGTCTGATGAATCAAAAGAATAAAAAATAAAGTACTTCCAATGTGAACTCCCGCAAAAACCGTTAGTGACATAAGGTGCTCCGGAAGGGTAAACATGTTCTGTTCTGTTAACTTAAAATGTGAAAACCCAGAATAGAAGAAAAGGAAGTTATATTAGATGAACCCATCTGATTGTTCGATTGATGAGTCGGTGTGTAAAGCTATGTTTGCAGTCATATCATGGCGGAAACTAACCGATAATTAACAAAACTTCATTACAATATGATAAATGTTAAAAACGTGGATCTCTGTCCATTTTACATTCAATTTAATAAACTTCTGCATTCTTTTTCGATGTATATAAATAATATATAATTTCTTTTTCATATATTGAAACAAATAGGCAGATTTTGATTAATATATATAGCGATTTATAAGTATTACTGAGTCATAAATGACCATTTAGATACAAGGGAAAATTCAAATTCCACATTAACCAAAAGCCAATATCATCTTAGTACGAAAGAGATGCTAGTACATAGTTTCCACAAAATGTGTTAATTTTATAACATTCAATACGAAAGTATGAATTTCACGTTTGTATAAATAGTTAAGGATGATCACTGGTCTTATAGGAAATAAATAGGATTTGAAATAGGTGTTTTAGTTTGAGAGAACATATGAATAGTAAACAAATAAGCAAGAAAAAAATATAGGTTCATGTCCTCATTTTAGAGCTATAAAGCCTTGAAAATTTGCAGGCAATAGGTTTTCTCTGGATTTTTCATAGCTTTGCATTGGCAACTTCAGTCTCTGAAAAAATGTATGAAAAAATAAAAAGGATTTCATAAAATTTTGTCAAATACCATTTTAAGGTATATATGATTGAATTATAAAAAAAAGTAGGGGTTCACGGGCAAAAAATTTAATGTTTAAGAAATGGATAAAAGCCGAGGATTCCGAAAATCTGACAAAAAGACCAAAACACGACCAACGAGCATCCGTAAGGGTGTAGTGGTACGTACTTTAAGAATAAAAGTATTTTCATTCCAAAGAAAAGTGTTCAAAATATGAAACATGTAAAATGTCTTGCTAGAAAACAAATAAGAGAAACATATTGATATTTTCCCTTATGTCCAACAGGTCAAGTTAACTAGAAAAGAAACATTTAACATCAGAGCAACTAAGCATTTTTTTCTTATTATTAAAATATCCAAAGAAGATTTTTTCATAATGTAAAAATTAAGAAGAATTCTTCAAAGTTTCTGTGCTGTCCTTTAATTATGCATGTATGCTTGTGGCATTTTTGGGGTTTTTTTTTGTTCCATTCTTTTGACTGTCTTTTCCTTTGATTGGAGTTTACGGAATTTTCCAGGCGTTATGTTGCTTTGATATTCTTTTGCTGATATTCCTAATATCGTTTAAGGTGACTCATTGACCGACGGGAATACTAACAACCGAAAGAAATTCACGACAAAAGATGAAGACTATGACAGGTATTCCGGAAACTGTGCACAGCTTAAGGAAGGGGCATGGTGGTTCAACAATTGTGGAAGATCTAATATCAATGGTCTGTATAAAGCGGCAGGACAGACGGGAGCAAAAACAATTTCCTGGGATACATGGAAAAACAGAGTAGCCCTTAAGTCTACCGAAATGAAGATTCGACCAAGGAAATAAAAAAAAATCCAAGTAAATTAAAAACTTAAATTTGTAGTTTGTGTAAACCTCTATTTCCATTTATTTGATAATAACCCTTGTGCGTAGCGTAATGTAAGCAGTAATGTAATTGATGTTCTCGAAATATCGACGGTTCTATTAAAAAAGAAATTAATATTTTTCTATTAAACATTCACACATTATGACATTTATCATGTTTATGTTTTTTGTTTTCTTTGTATGTGATCTGCCCAGTGAGTAAATATTTTCAATTTGAAAAAGTTATGACCCAAAATTGTAACTTGATCATGATATGGACGATGTGCTATATATAACATTAAGGATTATCGCTGGTCTAATAGGAAATAAATAGGATTTGAAATAGGTGTTTTAGTTTGAGAGAACATATGAATAGTAAACAAATAAGCAAGAAAAAAATATAGGTTTATGTGCTCATTTAAGGGCTATAAGGCCTTGAAAATTTGCAGGAAATAGATTTTCTCTGGATTTTTCATTGTCTTTGCATTGGCAAGTTCAGTCTCTCAAATATGTATGAAAAAATAAAAAGGATTTCATAAAATTTGGTCAAATACCATTTTAAGGTATATATGATTGAATTATAAAAGAAAAAGTTGGGGTTCATGGACAAAAAATTTCCATGTTTAAGAAATGGATAAAACCCGAGGATTCTGAAAATCTGACAAAAAGACCAAAACATGACCAGCGAGCATCCTTAAGAATTATATAGACTAGAAATTATGGAACAGTAAAATGGATAACTGGAGAGGCCATGACATACTAATCAATCAACTCTAACCAAAATAACAATCCAAAGATACTAATATTAGATATTGTAAATTTATACTATGCTGTATACGACGCATTTCAAGGAGTTACCTCTCATTAGCAGCATTAAAACCAACAGACACACAATAAACCGGACAGAAATAATATAACAGTACAAATCACAAACATACATACAACAAACAGTCATTTTTAAACTTAATTATTTATTTATACTGGATTGGGAAACAAGTTATACCAACTTATACTAATCCCTCTCCACTTGGCGGGTGCGACAGCGGCCCCTGTAGCGGCATTTTAGCATACTCCTTTTCGACATCTGAGAAGAGTCTTTAACGTGCTAAGGGTGTTTATCTCCCTTAACACGGAACAGCCATTTTTCGTTCCCATCCGACGAACTAGCATCGTTTACGGAGACCATGCTCGCAAATGGTGTCGATAAGGCGTCGCAGATTTGATCCCTGAAATTTTCATCCGAAAGGGAAATGACAAACTGACTTGGAGCAGGCACTGAACAGAGGAGGGGTTAAACCTGACTTATTGGTACTCAAACCTCTGCCTCATATATTCTGACATTGTGGTGTATAAAACATGGTGGCATGGCGGGTGTCCCGCAGGAAGCAGAGACGGCTTACTCGTCCGGAGCACCTGAGTCTACCCCCGGTTTTTTTGGTGGGGTCCATGTTCTTCATATGTTTTTAGTTTTTAATTGTAGTGCATGTATTGTTTTGGTCTTGTCTTCGATGTTCTCAGGAGTTTGTTAGTTGTTACGATTTTTCCCTCCTCTGAATATCCCTTTGGTATTTCTTGACTTTACTTACTGACATACTATAAAAGTCAATACAGCAGGATTACAAAAAAGGTGACCGCTTCCTAGAATTGCGAAAAATTGGTTGGATGGTAGATAATTTTGAAATGGTAAACTGCTAAAATAGATAAGACTTTCATAGATGCTGGTCGGATACTTTCGCTCTACTAAACAAAAAAGTCAGAAATATTACCACAATAAAGGGTTGAATGCTATCTCATCATGGAGTTCAAAAGAAATCGGCAGTATTCGTAAGAGGCCAGTATAAATCTAAATTCTTCAAGGCATTTGGAGAAATAGCAATTTTTTGAAAATTACACAAAATTTCAGATTTGTAGCCCTAGGTATACACAGGTTAAACCATTACAGTGCTATTCTATGTCTTTTACAATGATCGTCTGTCAGTAAAAAGACAACAGGCCAGTAGTGAATCGATGGAGGTTTTTACTAGTGAATCGATCGAGGTTTTTACTAGTGAATGAAGCTCGAGTTCTAAAAAGAACCATTTGCTTTCAGTTTAGAAAAACTGCAAATTACTAGCAATTTGTAATTGGGCTACTATACCAACAGAGGTTACTAAATTTTATGAATTTTCCGCAGCCAAAAAATTATTTGACTAAGGAAACAGGGTTTCAGAAAATTCAAATGCAACCCGAAAGTGATCAAGTGTCCTGCTTTAAGCTTTGATAAAGAAAAGGAAACAGATAAAATTACAAATACTGGCACTTAACGGCTACAATTACAATTTCTTACATTAAAAACTACTTAACGTTAAATAGGAATGGGTCGTTGACATAATTTTTATTTACCCTTGTCTGTAGATATTAGTAACAAATTATGTCCCGCAGTCCTGTTTTAACTAATATAAAAATAACAATCCAAAGATACTAATATTAGATATAGTAAATTTATACTATGCTGTATACGACGCATTTCAAGGAGTTACCTCTCATCAGCAGCATTAAAAACGAAACATTTGGAAGACCAAAAACCAAACTTATATTAAACAAGAAGTACTGAACCAAAAATACCGAAATAGGAAGCCAAATTTCAGCTAAGGAGATCTACCATGTGCAATACAAGGAACGAACTTATAAATAATGATAAAGGGAACACGAGTAAGACGGTGGCATAGTTCGTTGTTACTACTAATGATCACCAGCAAGTCAAAGCTGAGGTTCTAAGTTTTAAGGGAATACGAATCAGTAAGTATCCATTGACATTTTCATGAAATTTTGACATAAGTGTCTCCTTGCTCTGTACTTTCCAAATACTAAAAGAGAAAAGTACTTTCGTGATAAAACTTTCGAGTTATAATTTGTTGATTTTTTACATTTCGATTCGGAACCGCACAGTTGTGCATTTTCGAGTCGTTCAAATTGTATAGCTTTGCAAGGAAATAACACATTTACTCTCGTTTATTTTGTAAAAGGTTCCTCTTTGTGTGGGCAATTTTTATAATTCATTTATATGAGTTATATATGCGTCAATGTGCAGGGGTGCTTTCCATTATGCGGAACGTACCGGTACGTACCGACTTTCACTAATTCTTCTTCCGGTTTATCTGGTACGTCATTTCTAAAGAACCACTGTGGTACGGACCAATAATGGAACACGAATCCTTGGTTCAATTGGAACGTACCGCATAATGGAAAGCACCCCAAGTTATCCCTAAATTTTCAAACACAATACAAAAAACAACGAATTTCAGTACCATTGAATTTTTCTTCAAATGTTAGTATAATTATATGGACGTAATTAACATCTGTTTGCAAAGGAAAAGGGAGGGGGGGAGTCCGTGTGCATATTTAAGAAAAACCTCAAAATTTAGGATATTATAAGGGATAGTATCTCTTGGCGACATCATCCCCCCTTGCTACTGTATCGTATTCCTTTAATCAGCTCATGGTAAGGTTTATGATTCGACTGAGACTTTAATTGACAAGGATTGCCAGTTTTCCTCCCGAAGGTCTGTTCTTATCTCCGGACACTCCGATTTTTTCCACCAATAAAGGCGGACCCAACGATATTGTCAATGATTTGTGCTTACATTGGCGTGAAACCTGAATAAAACCCAAATTTACCAAGAAAAATATACTGATGGAATAAAACATGGACTAGCAGTTTTAGTTTTCAACCATGTTTGTCTAATTGCAATCGACATGTCCTGGAAGTTGACTTTTCGCGTTGTTTTCCAGCTAATGTGACGGATATCGATAATGGATTAGGAAAGTGTACCCTTTCATCAAAAGGTATGATGAACATACTATGTAAAACTGATGAGCCAATAATTGATACTTTTTACTTTGATTTAATTTGTACGCAAGAAGTTTTAATCTCCTTTCACAATAATGATGATTATAGGTTTTAGAATCATTTATTATAAAGCAGTAAAAAATTATATGTGAAATATCGGAATTGAAGTTTGAAAGCGTAAAATTATATATCATACATACTGATTTGAAAAAAGCATCAAAGTAAAAAAGGTGGCTTCTTTCATGAAAAAATATTTATCAGAATCCTAGGGAATACTTTACAATACAGCTTTGTAAAAACCCTCTTGTTCTGACATATTGATAAAATATAATGAAATAAAACAAAAATATCCACACAACTGACAACATTGATAACCTAAGGAGAACAATGAAACTTAACTTTAATGAACAAAGATACAACACATCTATCCATCATATGACACGAAATGCCGTTGTCAATTCACGTGTATTGCGAAAAAGAAAAATTCGAAACTAATTCATGCTGGTTTTTTTACAATGATGTTTTTTATTGTTATCTTCTGGTGTTGGTTTTCTTTAAATTCCATACGACGGTCACTGTGTTTACGTGTTTTGATTCGATATTATCTCTGTAAAACATATATTTTCTTGTCATATAATGTAAAATTGACAAGAAGAATAAGCCACCATATGAGAGCCAAAACATAAGACATAAAAAGAATGGAGATACTGAAAAGAAACTATGATCATACTAAATTCCAGAATTTATGTTCAGGGGCGTTTCTAGGATATTTGAAGGGGGGGGGGGCATACAATAAATTTATTTGGACCTTTTTTTTGCTAAAAAACAAAATAATTGTGAAATGCACTAATGTAACGGTTCCTGACTTGCTTTAAAAAGAAATCAGAGTATGTGTTTAATTAATGAATATGATAAATTGCCATATTCAATACAATATAAGCAGATTACGATAGTTATTATTTTTTTGAAAAGGGGGGGGGGGGGGGGGCGCACGCCCATTACGCCCTCACCTGGACCCGCCCTTTGATGTTAACTTTTTGGTCTTGAACATTTTAGGCCTTGAGCATAACTGATGAGTCGTTAATCCACCCAATGTGCAAATTTTGTGCATTAAAATTGGTATAACAGAATTTTATTGTTACCACTACTTGTAGACTCCAAGTCCTTAGATTATCACTATGTCTGTTCATAGTACATGTGTGTATTTCGATACTAGCACGAAATCGATACTTAAAATTTACTGTTACAAAATCGTAAAATTAAAACTAAGGAGTATCTCCCTCGTGTATAGCTTTGTCCTTAGATGGTTTTGGCTTTACCCCTTTGGTCATTTTGGCATTTTTGAATTTGATCTTCAAGGTTTGGATTGTTGTTTTGGTTTTCAACATTTTAGGCCTTGACCACAACTGACAAGTCGTAAATGGACGAAATATACACATCTTATCCGTCAAAACTGGTAACCAAAAAAATTGTTTTGACCTTTTTTGGTGTAATATTTAGCGCTTCACTCTACGAAGCTAACGATCCCTGGTTCGATTCACGTTCGGGATGAAAGTTGAAAGTTTCGGGTTTTTAATTTGCGGCGCCTTTTCAACAACATTTTCGAGGATGGTCTTGATAATAGCAACACGCTTAGCACGATGAAAACACTTCAACAGAGTAGACCAAAATGCCACTACAGGGTACGTCCTCACACCGCCAATTAGAGAGAGATGAGCAAGTTGGTTGAACTTGTTTATTTACTAACTTTAGAAAGCTGCTTTTCCATATAAACTCACACCTACAAAATAAGTGGTACCTCTGCTTGGGAATATGCACTACCAACTTCAGCAGATTGTCCAAACTGTAGTCGAACAAACGATAATACAAATACGAGAGGACACTTTCATTGATGTTTCAAATTATACCACTCAATTCGATTGTTTTCTAAAATACAGCAGTAACTCACTAAATCAATTACGTAAAGGAACAGAAGTTCTCGAAATAAACCCGCTAAAAATTTCGTTGTTCGTTAATTGTTCTTTTCAGAGACCCAGTAATGTTCTTTTGAATTTGTCTGGAAACATAATTTCATTATTGCTAACTGCATCTCATGAGACAATTTCAATGCAATATTTAAATTGTGAAAAATGTAAAGAAACATGGATATTGAGTGAAGTTACAAAATCACAAGTATATAACTCATTAAGCCCAATTAAACCACTGCTGTGACGTCAGCTTATTCATTTACCGTGGTTTCTTTTTCTAGAATCAACGCTTCTTTAATCCGTCACTGAAATGAAGTCATGAAATTATATTCAATTGTTCCCTTTGTGTACTTAATTTCATTAAGTTTGAATTGGCTAATTTACTGATTTCTGTTCACAGCTGGTATTAGTTTAAAAACTTACCTTAGACTTTTGCAAATTTTTAATTGCCGTGACTGGGGTTCGAACTCCCTCCTTGAAGTAAATTATGTGTCATAGTTCAAGAACACATCGACGAAACCTCTCGGCCACCACCGGATGATCTAAATGTTGTTTTCGTATTATAGATACAATGGATAAGCGTTGGTTCTTGAAAAAGAAACCATGAGCCCGGAGGGCGAATGGTTTGTTTTTCATGAATCAACGCTTATCCATTGTATCTCTTACTTAAACTACTGTTGTGACGACTTTTCCCAATTACCTTTCCTTTCTTAATTAGACCCTATTATGTGTGTGTTTAAATTAACTTAATTTTCTATACTACTATTCAATTAGATATATTTATATATAGTCACGTCGATGATTTTAATGGTAAATGAAAATTAATACAAAACCATATGAACTTACAAAATAAGGCATATGATTCAGAAATTTGTCCATTATTGACAAAATAAAGCATAGTCGAAATAATTTTCCAGTAAAACCTAATGTTACTGAAAGAAAAAATAAGTTTAAATCCACTCGATTTACACTTTTCATATTTTAAAAATATGTCAAAATATGCAGTGAAACATGAAATTGCCATAAACATCAAAATACAATGTTCTAATTTTTTATTGAATTATATGAAATTGTCGATAATAATAAAAAAACAAAATAATGATCTTTTCTTATTACTAAATTATATCAATGATAACACAAAGATTTAGAAAAAAGGGAACGACGAAACGGCTACCATCTTACACTATACAAACGTCGTTTTTAAATATATAAAGGCGAAAGCCTTATGTATATATTGTACCATATCATATTGATATATGTAAAAACTACATGTAGATATCATTCGATTGGTAGCCGAGAGGTTTCGTCGATGTGTTCTTGAACAATGTCACATAATTTACTTCAAAGTGGGAGTTCGAGCCCCAGTCACGGCAATTAAAAATTTGCAAAAGTCTAAGGTAAGTTTTTAAACTAATACCAGCTGTAAACAGAAATCAGTAAATTAACCAATTCAAACTTAATGAAATTAAGTACACAAAGGGAACAATTGAATATAATTTGATGACTTCATTTCAGTGACGGATTAAAGAAGCGTTGATTCTAGAAAAAGAAACCACGGTAAATGAATAGGCTGACGTCACAGCAGTGGTTTAAACATATATCAATATAATATGGTACAATATATACATAAGGCTTTCTCCTTTATATATTTAAAAACGGCGTTTGTATAGTGTAAGATGGTAGCCGCAAGGTTAGGATGAGTTGAGAGTAACACTTGTAGACATAGTTCGAATCTCTGTTTCGGCGTTCCCTTTTTTTTTTTTTAAATTTTTGTGTTATTGATATAATTTAGTAATAAGAAAAGATCATTATTTTTTTTATTTGATTATTATCGACAATTTCATATAATGCAATAAAAAAATTAGAACATTGTTATTTTCATGTTTCTGGCAATTTCATCTGTTTCACTGCAGATTTTGACATATTTTCTAAAATATAAAAAGGGGGGCCTTGGTGGCCGAGTGGTCTAGGTAGTTCGTCATGACTACTGATGATCACTAGCCTGTCAATGCTGAGGTTGTGAGTTCGAATCTCAAATGTGGCAAGGTGTGTTCGACTCCGATCTTAATTGACAAGGATTGCCAATTTTCCTACCGAAGGTCGATGGTTCTCTCCGGGTACTCCGGCTTCCTCCGCAAATAAAAACTGGCCGCCGCGAAATAGGCAAATGTGCTGAAAACGGCGTAAAACCCCAACTAAACAAACAAACAAAATATAAAAAGTGTAAATCGAGTGGATTTAAACTATTTTTTCTTTCAGTAACATTATGTTTTACTGGAAAATTATTTCGACTATGCTTTATTTTGTCAATAAAGGACAAATTTCTGAATCATATGCCTTATATTGTAAGTTCATACGGTTTTGTATTAATTTTCATTGATCATTAAAATCATCAACGTGACTATATATATATATATATATATATATATATATATATATATATATATATATATATATATAGATTAATGATATATTTATATATATAAAATTGAATAGTAGTATAGAGAATTAAGTTAATTTAAGCTCACACACATTAGGATATAATTAAGAAAGGAATGGTAATTGGGAAAATTCGTCACAACAATAGTTTAAGTAAGAGATACAATGGATAAACGTTGGTTCATGAAAAACAAACCATTCTCCCTCCGGGCTCATGGTTTCTTTTTCAAGAACCAACGCTTATCCATTGTATCTATAATACAGAGCTTACAGCACGTTCTTCAGTGGTGGAAAACCCCACCATGCCACAAGCCCTGAATGACCACAATGGTAATTCCTGGCATGTCCAGCGGTACATTATATGTCTGAATATCATAAAATTAATTAACTAAAAAGATAACCAAGACAGAGACATTCACGATCTTAATTACCTGTCTTGGGACAACCTTAATATGAACTAAATTTTATGCTCTGCAGTGTATTGTTCTAGTGTCTGTTGGAAAAAATAACAATCCAAAGATACTAATATTAGATATAGTAAATTTATACTATGCTGCATTTCAAGGAGTTACCTCTCATCAGCAGCATTAAAACCTAAAAATTTGGAAGACCAAAAACCAAACTTATATTAAACAAGAAGTACTCATAAACAAAAATACCGAAATAGGAAGCCAAATGTCAGCTAAGGAGATCTACCATGTGCAATTCAAGGAATGAACCCTTAGTATTTCTATTATTTTTGAATTTTGCTAAATACTGGTAATTTCTTTAACTAATCAATGAATAATCATGTCAGAGTAGTCTGACGACTGGGTTGGCGAATACCCTCGAGGACCTAGGGTCCACCAGCAGAGGCATCATCCCAGGAGTTTCAAAATAACAATCCAAAGATACTAATATTAGAAATTATGCTTTCTGAAATCAACAAAACTTTACGAAGTAAAGATTAATATATCGGATTTATGTCTTGATTCGTACTTTTCAAGATCACGACATATAATTTTCCTTTCATTTGTCTTCACGTAATGGCTATTGACCTATGTTATAACGCAAGCCCCTGCTGTGGTGACGTCGTATTTCGTATTTACTATGAATCCACAGTTTGAGGAAGAAACGGAAAAAAGCGATAATTAACAATTGCTTACTTTCAAAGGTAGTAATTAGATATAAAATCTACTTTGATATCAGTAATGAAGAGAGCTGATAAAATTATCTAAATAAAAATTTGCGATATCCTAAAGTTAGATGTGCATGTATCATGTGTATAATGAAGTACGTTGTAAAAATATTAAACAAATAAATAAATGAACAAACAGAACCATCATAACCGTATTTGGACATTTAAATGTGATGACATTTTACATTGATGTATGAAAATGAGCTAAAAGGGAAGTTATCAAATAGCATATTATTTAAGAACTGAAAATACAGAAGTTGAAAACCAACAGTAGGGATTTATGTGATTTTTAATAAAGTAACACAAAATATTTATATGTGTGTGAGCAGCCCAACATGTACCTGTAAGTTGCTTATCGGCAGTAAAATCAACTATGGGTAGTTCAATTACAATAGCAACATTGGTTAGGAATCGAAATTTGGAGCATCAGCTCTGACATGTCACCCTTGCACAGCTGGCCTCCGAAAATCTGCCTTTCATACGAATGTAATGTCTTGTGTTTATTTTGTGAAAAGATTTATGCCGAAACATGGTCAAAACAGCCAAAATAGGACAAAAAAGACAAGTGACCGGGATTCATGGGTCAAATAGTATGTAAGCCATTATAAGTCTACGGAGGATTTATTGCATGTCACTAAAATGTCAAAGCATTCAAGAACTTTTTTTAGGAATTATATATTAGGGCTAGACCTCTACCTTAAATCTATGCAAAAAGTTAAGTTATAATTGGTCAAGGTCCAAAGCTTTGATGTCACCAAATGAGGCCCTTTTGGGAAACAAAAATTAAGATTTGAAAATTCGAGCAAATTTATTGGCAAATAGAAGTTTGAAAGCCCGTCTACTAAATAAGTCGATTTTCCGAAAGATTTGCTATAAGTCACCAAGAAGCCAACCTGACCCAAAACCCCTATTGTCAACAGCCCAAATGGGATCGGTGAGCTGTCGAATGGGACAAAGGTAGATAGATAAAACATGATTAATTAAATTATAACGCTTTTTATGCACAAGATGTGGACTTTTCGTCGATTTACGGCTCATCAGTTGTGCTCAAGGCCAAACTGTTGAAAACCAAAACGTTGAGGAGCAAATTCATAAAAAGCGAAATGACAAAAACAGGTATAATCAAAGCCATTTAAAGACGTAAAAATGATCCACGAAATGTAAGATTAATGTTTCGGCCATCCAAGCTTTGATCACACGTACGATAAAGAGATGTCCGGAGTTCAAAATCTCATCTTCTTTTCTCATTAATATGTCTGACCAATTAACGTTTCATTTGTACAATTCTTGCGTTCACATCACTTAATTCCGGGAAAGGTAAACAACGGCACATCAACCTATATGATTACTACCCAGATTACCACCATTTACACGACAAGGTATTGTGTATACATTCTATTTCACCCATTCGATCCGGTTGATAAAATCTATATTTCTATCATTGAATTTTGTCACATGAAAAGTATCGACAAAACAGTGGGAAAAATACGTAAATTTAAAATCAAAAGGAAAAGCCAAAGTCATGAGGATGGAACACAACAAACGCCACAAGGACATGAAGGATATATGTATAACTAAAAGAGTAACAAAAAGTATACACATAATTATATAATAAACTACATGTAAACAGACAAAAGAACAAGATAGCACAGAAACTTAAGCACTGGCAATGTAAACACCCACTAAGAACCCGGAGTTACATCAGGTGCTCCAGACGGGTAAGCATGTCCTGCTCCGTTAACGGCACCCGTCACATTACCAGTGATGTCCGATTAGGGGTCAATTGCAGAAAGACGTGA
Organism: Mytilisepta virgata; assembly: GCA_028015205.1. Lineage (NCBI taxonomy): Eukaryota > Metazoa > Mollusca > Bivalvia > Mytilida > Mytilidae > Mytilisepta > Mytilisepta virgata. The sequence goes on along the minus strand of CM051510.1, from coordinate 43,031,317 downwards.
ATCTAACTGAAGATATCTAGTTTCATAAACTTCAAATGGGCCAATCAATTCGTGATGTCGGCCGTAAAGTTTTTGGAGTGATGAAATCAACAAACAATGAACATAATCTGGACGAAGAACTTTATGTGACATCAATCAAACTCTGCCGAAAAAGTCGTAGCATATATCACATGTACGGAGGTAACGGATCAACTGTGAAATGTACACACCGTAGGCTCGAAACCTTGGTATTTACTGCTAAAAAGGGAAAGTTCACAATAGGAAAATTATAATCATTACGTTTATATTAGGGTTTTGATTTCAATCGCCCATTATTATCAATGTACAAGTTTAGATCTGAAACAGAAATGGGTGTGTCTGAAGTATCTTTAATTCCAAACTCACTGGGATGGATGAGATGTAATTAATCCTTAAAGTTAGGATTATTAAGTGACAAAACACCATCTATATATCGGAAACTTAAATTAAAGGATTGGGCTACATTCTTTCTTTCAACTTTAGTAGCGAGATATAGGTAATCCTGAAAGTTAGGATTATTAAGTGACAAAACACCATCTATATATCGGAAACTTAAATTAAAGGATTGGGCTACATTCTTTCTTTCAACTTTAGTAGCGAGATATAGGTAATCCTGAAAGGTAGGATTATTAAGTGACAAAACACCATCTACATATCGGAAACTGAACTTAAAGGATTGGGATATTTTGTTTTCGTTTCTCTATCAATGGCTCATATTGAAAGGTCTGACCCATGTTTCATAAATCGTCCAACTTAAACTGTAATGAAATTCGTATTAATACCTCTAGTAAGAGTTTAAATATTCTACTAGATGTGGTTCCCATTTTCAGTAACGATTTATAATAACATTTAACTTTTTGGACATTTTTTAGAAACCAAAAACACAACAGACTCCACAAATTTAAACCAGGTTCGTTTCCAATTGGCTAAATGAATTCAGAGAATATTACGTTGTGATGACTTCAGACGAATGGCGCAAAATGACAATAATTTCTTAGCCGTTGAGCAAAAAAGAGAATTTTTTCAATATTATCAATTATTCTTAAAATTTTGAAATTGTATAAGGACATTGAAGGAGTCATAACATTATACTACATAAAGAAGCTAAGCCAGTAAAATTTGTGGAAAGCAGACAAAAATATGAAATGATTATAACATGACATTACATTCGAGCACCTGTAATGTGCAAAAACACTATACCACAACTATGTGTTAGTTCTTGCTTTTCAAAATGCACGGTTTGATCAAAATGATCCATGTACTTATATTCAACAAACAATTCATTCGACACATGTATTTGTTATTAACTCCATAAAATTTTCATTTAGATTATTACTGTAACATGGTCTTTAATTCCTCCTCAAACACAGCTATTGCAAGCATTATCCCAGTGCCAGCGGACAATCCTAACATTTGCACTATAAGTCTTTTCCAAGAGTTTTTCTCCTTTTCTGTAATGATTGTTAATTCTGGAATCTGCAAAGGATAAAGTAACTTCAACAACAAAATTGATAGCAGGATTCTTTTTAAAAATTGTTTGTTTATTTTCCTAATTGTGCAATTTCTTGAATTTATACAAGTCATGACAGTGTAACACGATACTGTGAACCTATCTAGAGACAATAAATAACACACAAATTTTGACATCATAAAACAGATATTTACACGGAACGACGTCCACTAGAACTAGTGATCCCCATGAAAACTCTTATATTTGTGCAAATTCTAAAAAGAGGAAAAAGGGCTCCATGGAGCCTGAGTCGCTCACCTGGATTTTATGTGACCACAACTGACAAAGCGCTTCTGTATAATATATGTAAGGAGTTGTTCTACAGTGTCCAGCACTTCTAGATAAGATATGTAAAGAATTATTCCAGTGTCCAATGGTAAATATGTTAAATTAAGCTAGCTTGGATTCCGACCGGCACGAAAACATAAATTTATAGCAGACATTTATCCAAAGATCTTCATGCAACAAAAACATTTCAATTGGCTTAGTATTTTATGACAAGAAGACCTTTTTTTCAAATTTCCCCATATGGACCAATGTAAAACTAACCCGGCTGTGGCGACCACCTTTAATTTCAGATCGCCATTAAAAAAAACATAACTATTGTAGAGGTTCATCCAATGCTTGTTCGTACATGAAAATATTTCAATTGGCTTGTTAGTTTCTGACAAGAAGACCTTTGTACAAATTTCCCATAGGATTCAATGTTAAACTAAGTCTGGCTGTTGCCGTCTTATTGAATTTCCGATCGGCACATAAAACATAAATTTTGTAGTGGTTTATCAAATGATCATTCACATATCAAAAACATTTCTATTGGCTTTGTAGTTTCTGACAAGAAGACCTTTGTACGAAATTTCCCATAGGCTCCAATGTTAAACTAAATCCGGCTGTGGCGGCCATCTTGAATTTCAGATTGGCACATAAAACAAATGATCATTCACACATCAAAAACATTTCTATTGGCATGGTAGTTCCTGAGAAGAAGACCCTTATACAAATTTCCCTATAGGCTGCAATGTTCAACTTAGTCCGGCTGTGGCGGCCATCTTGAATTTCCGATCGGCACAAAAAATATAATTTTGTAGAGGTTTATCCAAGGATCATTCATGCAACAAATCAAATCAATTCAATTGGCTTAGTAGTTTCTTTGAAGATAAGTCAACCAGAATAAATTATCTGCCCCTGGTAGCCATGTTGAATATCCATTCGCCATAAACAAAAAACATAAGTTTTGTACAGAACCACCCAATTAACATTCCTGTCTAGTTTGGTTCAATTTGGACTGGTGGTTTCAGAGAGAAGACGAAAATGGGAAATGTGGACGGACGACGGACGCAACGTGATGGCAAAAGTTCACATGTCCTTTTGGGCCAGGTGAGCTAAAACAAAACAACAACACCCAAAAAAAAAAGAAGAAAAATCCCCAAAAAAGAAAGAAAAGAAAAGCAGAAACACTAAATATGACATGTGTGAATAGATCTGTAAAGACTTTACTGTTAAAAATGAATTCAAAATGAAAATCACGGACTTCAAAGTAAAGGCCCCTATTTTTAAATAAAATAATAATGATTTTAGTAAAAAAAAAACAAACAAAAAAAAAAAACGAAACAGACTGATGTGCCCCAAAGAAATTGATTTCAAGTCATATGTACATGTACATAATTTTAGAAAGAAGGGTATCTTCCTGTTGCACCAACAATTCTTTAGGCAATGTATGTTTCTTTCCATGGAAGACTTGATTGGACAAAAACAGATAATTTCATCTTTCATAGCTAAAAATAAACTCAAACGACAACGATTCTCTGTTTTTGTTTCACACATAACTGGTAATTTGTGACTGACACTCAGAAGCAAAACCCTATTTTACAATCAAAAGAAAAGGGTTACATAATATATAATTACGTTCTGTAACAAATTACTTTCGGTTCCAATTGTCCTAGATGTTGAACTACTGTGTTAAACACCAAACAAAGCAAATTTGTTTTCCAAAGCAATATTTAAATATGCATGTATAAATAGAATAGAGAATGGAAACGGGGAATGTGTCAAAGAGACAACCCGACCAAAGAGCAGAAAACAGCTCAAGGCTACCAATGGGTCTTCAACGCAGCGAGAAAATCCCACACCCGGAGGTGGGCTTCAGCTGGCCCCTAAATAATAATGTATACTAGTTCAGCAAAATGGACTGCACATTAAACTCCGAAACATAAAAATGAACCAAAATTGAAAAAACACACAAGATTAACAGGCTAGTGGTTCCTGACTTGGGACAGGCGCAAAAATGCGGCTGGGTTAAACATGTTTTATGAGATCTAAACCCTCCCCCTATACCTCTAGCGAATGTGCTTTTAGTAATTCATTTCGTAGTTATTATTAAAATATCTTAAAGGAGACCCATTCCAGGATAATGAAAGGCAATAGATGGATGTTTTTTTTTCAAAATTGCCTAGAAAGTGTCTAAAATTCAGGTGAAAGTGAATATATATGTACCACGCTCAGCACATTCTGAAAAAATATAGTTTGATATAAAAAGTTGTATAAAGTAGTGTGTGACTATTTACCATGTCGACCAGTGATATATAGATAAACATTCCAGCAATGGCAACAAAAATCCAGATGCTAGCAATGCCAATGTTTCCAACAGCAACCCCAATAACCATACCAATCAAACTTAGTATCGACGATAAACAATTGAAACAAATAGCTCGTTTGATACTCATACCTTTCTTCAAAAGCATTGCAAAGTCACCTGTAATGTAGAGAACAGCAGAATGATTAGGGACGAGATCAAAAGTTCAATGTAGGATAAATAACTTAATTTACATAGTTTTTTCACTGACCCCCCCCCCCTCTTAACTTAATTTGGCAAAATTGATTGACCAATATGGGCATATGCTTTGAGAGTATACTTTTTGTATCATGGGTCATGTTTTTCCTCAACAATGTATGTTTGTTCTGTATATTGACTTGGACCTCACTTGAATCCGTATTTTTCAATCCGAAAATCGATGTCGGATAACAAAACTTGCAGCGATTTTTACCCCCCCCCCCCCAAAAAAAAAAAAAAAAAAAAAAACTATTTGAATTAAGTTTTTTATCCTACATTGAACTTTTGATCTCGTGCCTAAGATGGTTTTGGATTTACCATTTTTGGTCATTTGTGCATTTGCTCTTCAAAGTTTTGGACTATTGTTTTGATTGGCAACATTTTAGGCCATGAGCACAACTGATGAGTCCTAAATCGACGAAATGTGCACAATTTTTGCATCAAAATTGGTATAAAAGAATAAATTCTTTGAAAAAAAGAAATACATATACAAATTATTCACTGCAACATGTAGAATCTATCATTTCAGGATTACATATTCTTGAAGCCTACCCAGAACAACTTGCGTAATATCTTTTCAACTAGAATCACATTGCTAATGCTAACTTTCAATGTTATCTTGTTCTTTTTTTATATATGGTTCGTTATATATTTTTTTGTTTCCATGGTTATACAAGTATATTGTGTTCCATTCTCATTGTTTTATCTTTTCCTTGGGTTTTCAATTTATAGATTTTTTTCCCGCTGTTTTATCGCTTCGGTATTCTTTTGGAATACCGAGTATGTAAAGAAGGACATTGGGAAACCAAAACCATTCTAATGTCACATGAAAGGAGATACATAATCCAACTTACAGCCAAACATTTGTTTTGGTTCTCGGAGTACATCTCGTGAAAAAAAATCTTAAATTCGTTTAGTTGGAAAATTTGTATTGAAACTGTCTCCAAAAGCAATATTCCGGTATGTATAAAAATAAAAATTTTAGTAACTTATTTGTTAATTATCATTAGCAATTCTTTAGAGACCACATATCATGCTATGCCACCAGAGATGTTGAAATGTTTTAGGCGAATTTTTAATAATAGCATAGAAGTGAAATAAATGCAGGGGAAAATGGCCCTACTTCTTTTGACAGATATTGAATACTTAAAACAATGCGATTTTGAGGTAATTTTTGTTAAAATATAATATATTTATCGATTTTAAAATATTAAGCCAATTTTCTTGTAGCAAAAATCGTTTGTACTACTTAGAATTGGATTATGATAATCTCTAAAAGCTTATTAAACCATAAACGGATATTAAAGTGGTGTTTGTCTTACTTAATGACGTTTTGGATTATTGTTTTGGTTTTTTTCAACATTTTAGGCCTTGAGCACAACTGATGAATCATAAATCGACGAAATGTGCATCAAAACTGGTATCAAAGAATTTTATAAATAAATGTCATTCAACTGACTCTCCTAAAAAAATTACATAACTTTTAGACTATTCTTATATACTATGTATAATACGTATGTTTAAATTACTACCGTTCGACTCCGACCTTAATTGACAAGGATTGCCAATTTTCCTACCGTTTCTCTCCGGGTACTCCTGCTTCCTCCACCAATAAAAACTGGTCGCCGCGAAATGGCCAAAATGTGATGAAAACAGCGTTAAACCCCAACTAAACAAACAAACTAAATTACTACCTTACCCATTTCATGTGGTAGTTCATGACATAACACTGCAATAGCTGTGCTAATACCTCCTGTGATGCTATTGGCAAAAGCCACACCAATTGCTAATCCATCACTGAAATTGTGTATTCCATCACCAACAATGACTCGCCAAACCATACCAGAAACGGAAGTTACGTTGGAGTGAGAGTGGCCATGATGATCAGATGAATGAACTTCAAATTCTCTTTCTACGTCTACCAGTTCAATACCTGCAAGTAAACAATGTATTGCGTTGATAAATGTATTCTGTTGAAAAACCAGTTTACTCTCCTTATCTCAAACTTCCTTATATCTCAAAGTATTTTGCACTGTACCAATTCTTCCTCCGTAACCCGCAAAACAACTTTGTGATAACGGGAATAAACTTATATTAGATATTGCAGAGTATAGATGTAAAAATAGCTTCTACATTTTATTTTACAATAATACGAAAACCGAAAACGAATAATATGTTCTCCCGTGTATTGATACTGGAAAATGAGTGATAGAAATTTAATTTTCAGTCGTTCCGATGCGTTCCACTTGACTACGTTAGAGATTTTTAATCTAATAAAAGAGTCCCACATACACGTATATTACTAAATAAAGAGACTCGAATGAGTGTATCGCTTCTTCTTTTATAACATAAATGTTCAACGAATAGTTTAGTTTGTCATCTTCGAGTTTGAAGATCTATTTTGGGCTATTGGGAAAGGGGGGGGAGGGGGGGGGGCAAAACTGAAAATAATCATTTCGGATATATATTCCGACTCTGAAATTTCCGGCGGAGATAAACGAAACATTTTTGTGTGCAAAAAGGTTGCTGAGAGTTAGGTTAGATAAACAAACGGGTCGAATAGGTTACTATCAATAGATACTATAAATTTGTTTTCGCGGGTATGATCCAATATAATAGAAAAAAAAACACAAACTTTGACAGATCACTGCACTGTATAGATTTTCAACGGGTCATCTGTCACTGAAAATGACCATTTACTGAATGATAAAAACATATTGAAGGCAAAAAATTGAAAATTTTATGTTTTCTAGCTCGTAATAATGACAACTATATCATCTTTTCTGTGCTAATCCTTTATTTTATTTTTTTTTTACTTCTTACCATCTGAATTCAGTCTTTTCTTGTATTCTGGAATTTTCTCCTTTTTATTATTGTTTACCTAAAAGCAAGACGACAAATTAAAAACATTAAGTGTATCTAATATTGAGGAGAGGCATGTGATAATACATGCATCACTAGTTTAATACATATTAAAAATACTCATTTAGGACACACGTGTAATACCCAATCTAGTCAGGCGCATTTTTTTTTTTTTTTTTTTTTTTTTTTTTTTTTTTTTGGTACTCGCTGCGAACATTTAAAAATCACCTCTTCGTAAAAAAGTCGTTTGACGTGTATTATAGGTGTATATGCTACTGGGAAAGAAACTTGTCTTTCGAGTCGTGAGCATTCTTTATATGGCTGGTAAAATGGAAACAAGAGTACTGCATTGTTTACTGTGGCAATAATATATGTGTACTGAAAAAAAGCTAGAGAAAATAGTCGATTTTGTTTTTATATTGGAATACATAGACGTAGTAACCAGTTTTGTTTTTCAAGTCTATGTATTTGTTGTTATCCAATGTAAATAAATTTAAATTTTTAAAATCCTATCATTGATAGTAAATTATTCTGAATGTAATGGGGATTTTAGCGGGAGAGATAAATGGCGTTTCGAGTGTTTGTGGCGTATTCCTTTTATGGCGTCAAATATTATTTCAAAATATCCGCCATTTTTTCTGGTATAATGTAAATAAGTTTTGATTTTGAAAATCCTATTATTCAATTAACTATAGACGATTAATATAAAATTTTACCACTTTATAAACGTGGTTAATGGACGGTACACTAAACTCCGAAACATAAAAATGAACCAAAATTCCAAAAACACACAATTAAGACTAACAAAGGCTAGAGGTTTCTGACTTGGGACAAGAGCAAAAAATGTGGCGGGGTTAAACATGTTTTGTGATATCTCAACCCTCCCCCTATACGTCTAGCCAATGTGGAATAAACAAACACACAGTGATACACACAGTAAAACGCAGTTCAAAAGATGTCCGAGTCCGATGTTAAAAAAGTGAAAGAAGAAACTAAGCAGAATGACAATGATCAATATATATTAACAAATGACTACTAGCAGTTACTGACATGCCAGCGCCAGACCTCAATTAAACTGATCGAAAGATTATGTCTATATCATATAGAAAATCAGCCACAATGCCTCCCGGTAGGGGTTTAGTATCATACCATCATAAATTATACGAGAAGAACATAACCCGTAATATGCCAATAACTGGTTTTAGAATAATGTGTTTATTTCCAATGCAAAGACCCCATGAGTGAATCAATATTAATTCCAAAAAAAATGACATCTTTGATAACTTGACAACAGTATCGTAACTATATCCCTTGTTGATAAGTTTGTTTAAAGGCTTTATTATTTATTTCAGGTAAAAGATGACATTTTTGTGCTTTGTTTAGAATATTACCATAAAAGATGGGATGTGAAATACCTGAACATACAAGATGTTTGCACGTTGATTGATAGTCACGAATGAGGTCCTTGTACCGATGATAGAATTTAGTAAAATGTTTGACAAGTTTATGATATCGAAATCCCTGGCGTAATAATTTTTCAGTAATACAGAGATTTCTGTCGTTAAAATCAAATACGTGGTTATATACACGAGCGAATCGAACAAGTTGAGATATATAAACACCATACGACGGGGCCATCTAAAAACGGATAATTAACAATAGGAAATGAAAATTATCTCTCTTATTGTAAATTTTAGTATTAAGCTTCCAGTTAGCGATATAGATATCATGTTCCAAGAAAGGGCAGTGTTCATTGTTAGTATTAGCTTTATTTAAAGTAAGTTCAACAGGATAAATCTCTTTAGTGTACATACTGAAGTCGTCATTATTGACAGCCAAAATATCATCCAAATATCTAAAAGTGTTATTAAATTTTTGTATCAAATGTTGTTTCGTTGGGTCTTTGCTGATTTTAGATATAAATTGTGATTCGTAACAATACACAAACAGGTTTGCAATAAGTGTTGCAAAGTTATTCCCCATTGGAATATCGATAACTTGGCGATATACCGAATCTCCATAGCGAACAAAAATGTTATCAAGTAAAAATTCAAGTGCAGTTATCATATCAAAGCAGGTCCAATTGACATAGATGCCCATTTAATAAGGTATGTGAATTTTTTCTTAATGAGATTATAAAGTGGTATATAGTGTAGAAAAATCAAAACTTTGAACAGATTCAAACACCAATACGAGCATGTAATTTATCAAGTACTTCCAACGAATTTTTCGTACTCCAAAAGTAATTAATTCCACTATTTTCGTATACCTTATTTGGAAAATGTATTACCAGGTTTTTGATTGTACCAAGTGTACAAGTAAGTAGAATAGACAGTTAAGTGGTGGAACAATGGCTTGAAGACGAAACAAATCTATATTTTTAAGGTGTATTGTGCAGCTTCGGACGCCAGTACACAGTTTGAACTTTCATGTTATTCGGTTCTGCATGTAAAGAGGTAGAAATAATTTTATGATTGTTAACGATGTCATTTTCCGAAAAATGGGTCAGTTGGAATGTAGGTGAATTTGTGATTTCCTTTTGCAGAACCTCAATATAAAATCTACGTCAAACAATAACGATATTATTAGCAGCCTTATCAGCTGGAAGGAAAACAAATTCCTTTCTGGGTTCTTTTGGCTTATGTTTGATACGAGAAATAGGGCTATTATGGTTGTTGTTAGGAGTACAATGTTCTTTAAAATGTTTAATACGAATATCAACTATTTTCATTACTGAATTGAAAAAGGAATTTTTTGTCAGCTTCTTCTCGTTTTATCCATTTTCTTGCAGCAAGTATGGAGTTAATTGTGGATGATGTGACGACAATTATTCCACTTAATAATTGACGGGGGACGATATTTAGGTCCTTCTTTAAGGAATGATTTCAACTCTCGGTCCTGGACGATGGTAAGGTCTCCTGTTATAACATGGGAACTGGGGCCATGAATGTATTTGGAATTACTGCAATGTCATGACGTAGGTGTATTATCACTGATATTAATATCTTTACACACCTCGCTATAATTGAAAACATATTTCCGGGTATATTTTTTGTAAACATAACAAATAAGAGGGAGCTCAGTATTATCAAAATAACCAGGAATTTGTTCTTTAACAGCATGATCATTAAGAATACTGGTAATATTTATAAAATCATAACCTTTATTGACATATTTGATTTTAAGAAAATGTTTTTCATGATTTTCAGGGCGATCAATTTTATGCAGACCGCGGCTACAAGTCAATGTTAAATAAACGTTCAATATAAAAATAAAACGTGTTCTTCGTCAAAGGTTATGAATATAGTTACGGTTTCTGATTTGATCCTACTTATCAAGCAGCAAAACATAGGCACAAAGGAAAACAAACAAACAAAAACAAAATACAAAAAAACACAAAATTAAAAAAAAAAGAAAGTAAAAATGTATTATTTTACAAACATAAAAACACCTTGCAAAATACTTACCTGAAATATTTTAAGCCGAATCGCCAAAATATCTATTTCCAAAAAAAAAAAACTTTGTAAAACACATGTCAATCGATGTAGAGGGGCGTGAGCAAACCCAAGCTTACGATTTATTGAACTGGTAAAGGTGCATATTAGGATTAATAATCGTATACTGAAAAAAAAATCCTAACGGAATATAAAAGTACATAACATTTTCGAGATAAGTGCACTTTTTTCATTGTAAAAGACTCCTTCAGAATGACAAAGATCACAAAGACTCTTACCTTTTTCTTTTTACTTCCAATAATAGTCTGAATTCTACCAATGATAAAAAAGAAATACATAGCCGCCAATCCACACAGTCCTTTATAAACATTTTCATTGTGGTGGCTTTCTGAGTCGTGATCGTGGCCAGTTTTTGCATGTGGTGCTAATGCCTGTAAACGATTTAATTTTTCATAATTATTTTTAAATGAACATTTTGAATACATGCATGTATGTAAAAAGTTTGATTTTTGAAAGAAAATCTTGTGACTTGAAATTTCAGGGAAGGTTTGTGTTACTATGAACAATATAAAACCTTGGTAGACTGAACACATTTTGAAGTGAAGATTTATAAAATGCTACTGAATAATTAATGTAGGTGATAAGATGTATAATATTATCCACAATATGTATGGAAACATAAAATCATGTGTTTCGTATAAAAATTGTAAGTCAGATTATTTCAATTGTGAAATTGGTGTAAAACAAGGAGAAAACCTTTCACCTTAGCTATTTTCTCTATTCTTGAATGATTTAGATTTTACTTACAAAAGACATCGAAGGTCTTACAACGATTTCTGACTAATAGGAAACCGAACTAGATATATATTTAAAAATGTTTATCATATTATATGCAGACGACAATGTTCTATTAGCGGAAAGTGCCTCAGATCTTCAGAAACAGTTAAATGCTTTTTGTGAATATTGCAATATTTAGAAACTTAAAGTTAATGTCAATAAAACAAAGGTTTTAATATTTGGCAGGGGTAGATTGTGCAGAAACATTTATTTTAATTACAATGAATAACTATAGAAATAGTAAAGAAATTCAATTATCTGGGTATCTTGTTCACAAAAACTGATAAAGCTCTGCGCGCAATGTACGAGGTCCTAAAGATGGGAAGATTATATAAACTCTATTCACGTCCAACTGGATCTATTCGACAAAATGATAAAACTCATTCTTCTATACGCCTCTGAAATCAGGGGGACTAGTAATAACGACATTCTGGAACGTGTTCTGTAAAACTTTACTACATTTAAAGAGTTCAACTCCAAATTATATGGGGTAGATATCCAATTGAGGTCGATATTAAAATTAGGGTGATACAATTTTGGTCGAAGCTTATTAGTGGTAAACAATCAAAATATACATATATTCTGTATAGACTTTCTAGAAAATTGAATGATAGAAATAATAATATTCAACCTAGTTGGATTTTATATGTTAAAAAGATTTTAAATGAGTGTGGATTTACATAAATATGGCTTTCACAGAATTTTATAAGTAAGGAATACCTGGTAAATATTATCAAACAAAGGCTGCATGACCAATTTCTGCAAGAATGGGACGCATTGATTTATAACTCAACAAAGTCTTTGAATTATAGAATTTATAAAAATGAGTTTGTATTTGAAGAGTATCTTAATATATTACTATTAAAAGATGCATTGCAATCATGTCGTTTCAGAACTACGAATCATTATCTTCCAATCGAAACTGGCAGACGGAATAATATTGATAGAGAAAATCGCGTTTGCACTCTGTGTAATAGTAGGACAGTGGGAGATGAATATCATTATATTCGAGTGTACTTCATTTAAAGAATCTCGAAATAAGTTTTTACCCAAATATTTCACTCGACATCAAAATACTATAACATTCTCTGAACTCATGTCAAGTAAACAGAAGTCTGTCTTAAACAAACTGTGTAAACTTATAAGAACTATCTGTAAGACTGTTTGTACTACTGGCTGAACTCCTTACCCTGTTGTTTTCTCTGTACCTTACATTATTTTTAAATATTGTATATATTGTGTTTTTGTTGTTTCTCTGTACCAATGTAATGCGTTGGCTTTGTGAGAATAAAGATTTGAATTGATAAATTAGATGTAATACGGGGTATTAATTGTGTTCTGATAAAAGAGTTTATAGTTTGGACAGGTCTTAGGTTTACACATTGCTTGGTTTTAATGAGTGTTTTAGTTTTAAATTACTTTCATATATCTCTTGAAAGTAAAAATTTTGGATCTTTAATTTTCACTGTGTCGATGAATAAAGATGATTTATCAAAATCTTTGCTTTGCGACATATTAATCAGTTATACGGGTATCTACAAAAGTTTAGTAAAGATACTAGAAATATGTATCATAGTTCTTTATGAAACCAATTACTATCATTGTGGGATTCTTTAAAAATCTGTTTTACATATATATCAAATGCACGCATTTAATTTCTATTAAATGTTCAAATATGCAAATATGCCTTTTGACAGAATTTGCGCATTAAAATGGATAAATGATATTTTTAAATGTGTTTTGCCTTTAAACAAGCAAAAACGTATGCTGGTAGGAATAATAAAAATATAAGTTTACAAAAATGTATTTGGGAAAGACACAAACCTAATCATAAACCAAAGCAAACAGGATTCCACAGAATTACTTTGAATAAATTTATATAATGTAAACATGAAATAAGAAAATATTATTTAAATGTTAGCTACTCGCATCTTACATGGGGGAGAAGGTGAAGGAAAGCATCTCCTGTTAATGCTCCGACAGCCATGGATATCAAACATTGTAATATTCCATCAAATGATATGCGCTGCAGCAGCGGTACCAAAACTACCACCAATAAACCAGCAAAACTAATTATTAACATGCAAACCAAACCATATATCCATGCTGTAAAGAGAAAACATAGTTATGAAATAAATTATTGATACATTTATTTTTTATGTCTGTCTGCTTTACTTGGGTTTTACGACTCTTTCAGTGAAACTGGCCAGTTTTTATTTGTATAGGTGGCGAGAGAGAATTGCTGAAATTTGATAGGAAACTGGTAATCCTTGTAAATTAATTTGGGAGTCGAACACACCTTTTCATGTGTTGGATTGGAATTGTCCTTAGTACGCCACTGATGAGATATCATGTGCCCATTCAGTGCATCATAACTGGTACCGCTAAATTGTTTCCTGAAGAGAACACAACTCTTTATTAATTTCTGTTTTGATCTTTGGTATTCTCTCTGAAATGTATTTTTGTTCGTTTGGTAAGGAATTGTGATTGGTGAATACATTTATTCTCGAATTTCTAGTAAGTATGGAAAATGATAATCTTTCAACAAAAATAAAAAATCAAAAACTTTAAAAACTCAATATATGTATTCAGAATGTTGCAACACATTTTGTTTACATAAAATCTTAATGTTCCTTCTTACCTTTCTGTCCAACCGACTTTGGTAATTCGTAGCTTCGGTAAAGAATAAGAATATCCATTTCTAAACATTTCTTTTGATCTAACTGCGAAATCAATGCAGGACAAATCAATAAAAAATCTTTCTTAGTGATGACATCAGTCTGTTCTATGTTGTATAGTTCTAGCAGACGCTCTGGACTCAAACACTGTTAAAATATATTTAAAAACTAAGGTGTACAGAAAGTGTATGGTTGACAGCCGAGAACTCGAAATTCATAATCTCTCGCAGTCGAATTTTTTTCCATGTAAACTAGGTACTATATTTATTTTTACATCTCTGTATTTCAGACTGTCAGATCAGGTTTGCATAAGTCACGCTAAACATTTAACTGTTGATTGACCGCGAGTTTTCAACTGACAAGGACGGAATTTTCTCTCAAAACTAAAAGTTATCAATTATGTTACATCAGATCAGACGAATGGAATTCGTCTTGAAACCATCTATCTGATTCGATCAGCACTGCAAACTGCCACAGAAAATAAAGAATATCCACTTGATGTGACGAATGGTTCTAGAGCTCATAAGGCTTTTGGTTAAATTTTGTTTCGGTTAATGGATGCGCCGTGTGGTAAACGAGTTTGGGTCAAAAAGCGAAATATGGTGAAAGAAATCTTGAAACAGTAAGGTATAGGGGAAGGGCCTCTACTATTTAACATTAGGTGTGTTTTCCGTGATAGTTATGTTAAATTTAAACATTTATGAAATCGTTCTCGCGAAAAAGCATTTAATATTGATCATGTATTACAGCGGGATTTAAAATTACACAAGATTGTCGTCATTTATTGTAAAATTCTATAGTCATTTCACAATTTTATTAATTTCAAGTTTCCAAGTGTGTTTATTTTTCTATTTAAACGTTCCTCAAATTTGAGGTATAAAAAAGGTTAATAAACCAACAAAATATTGTCGTATTAATCTGATATTAAGACTTTAAAAATGCCAAAAATTCATTTATTCCAGGAAATGATGTTTCTAGACAGTACATGAACACGCAGTCGAATAAAAAATAACTGCATCAAAACTTTAGAGATCTGAACATATAATCATCCAGCGCAACAGAAGAATACAAAACGATAATTTTTGTAATCAACATTTGGATTTCACAACGTGTGAAAAGTTATGATTAAAGTAAATATGTTGCGAAACAGTTCATAGACAAAATGATACGAGGAAAATAAGAAGAAATGGTGAGCTGTTAAAAGGGTAATAAAATTAATTAAGTGTACAAAATACACAAGTCGAACAAAACCAAAAACAAAATCATAAAAAACAATAAAATGTACATGTATCAACAAAATACCGAATACATTTGATGCACTGTATGGCCATTTCGTTGACTGACAACTCATCAGCAGTGCACGAGATCAAAATGTTGGAAATCCGGTTTAAGATATAATGATGAATTAATAAGCAGAACCAAAGTTAAAAATAAAAATTGCCCAACGTTTCGAACAATATGACCTTGATCACTAGCATGAAAAAATAAATAGATGTTGACTCTTAGAAACACAGAGCAAGAATTGAATACGACTTTTTCGAGATCGATCGCCCTTTGCGACGGAGGTAAAGAATGACGTATCACGTGACGTTTTGTTAGGCATAGAAACAATAACAATATAGCCATGATAGCAGCCCGGTAAAATTTGCTACAAAAACTGTACCAGAGTTGTGACAATTTCTGTCCCAGAGGGGTATGTCATGCCATGAATACAGAAAGCTAAAACTCGTCCGGCTTGCATTATCCTTCAAATTTCCCTTCACTCTCGTAACCTGAAAAGCGCGATTCTCATGCCTTACAAAACATTTAAGTCACGTGATCGGAATTATAATTTCTGCCCCGGATGTGGTAAGTCGGAAATCAAGTATTATATTACTTCATGTAAAAACATATCAAACAAACAAATTTTCCATATAATTCATGGTTTTCACAAACCGACTTTGATTCTAAAATTTACAGGTTTCCGGTTTCAAGAGAGGAAAGGGAGATGAACATTTTTTGTATACATTTTTTGTAACTGCTTACCCTTCCGCAGCACATGAGTTCACTCCTGGTTTTTATATGAGTTCGTGTTGTTCATTGTTTTTTTTTTAGTTTTCAGTGTTTATTTGTTGTGGTTGTTTATTAGTCTTCCCGGATTTTGTCGGTCTAATGGATAACGTTTTTTGGATTGATGGTTAGGTATATTTGTCCTCTTTGATCCTGAACAGATATTCTGGTCTTGAATTATTAATTTGTCCTGATTTTCTGCATCACCAATTTTTCAAACAAAAGCAATACGACTTTTTCGAGATCGATCGCTTTTTGTGACGGAGGTAAAGAATAACGTTCACGTGACGTTTTGTTAGGAATAGAAACAATAACAATGTGGCAGTCCCGGTACATTTTGCGACAAAATCTGTACCAGAGTTGCGACAATTTCTGTCGAAGAGGGGTATATCATGCCATGAATACAGAAAGCTATAACTCGTCCGACTTGCATTATCCTTCAAATTTACCTTCACTATCGTAACTTGAAAAGCGCCATTCTCATGCCTAACAAAACACTGAAGTCACGTGATCGGAATAATAACTTCTGCCCCGGATGTGGTAATTCCGGACTAAGTTGGAAATTAAGTATTTAGATAACAATATCAAATCAAATTCTGTTGTCTATCAGTCAGTCATGGTAGGTCAAGACAAGTTCAGATCAGGTCAGCAAAAATAAATTAAAACATTACATAGATCAGTCTAAACTATGATGAAGTGGTTTTAACCAGCAAGCCATTTTATCTTGTTTTTGTCTTAAAAAAAACTGACACCAGTTTTGATTCACAAGATGTGCAACATTTACGACTCATCAGTTACGCGCAAGCCCTAAAATGTTGGAAACCAAAACCTTTATCCAAAAGTTACAGAACAAATTCAAAAATGCTAGAATGACCATGCACGAGGGAAATACTCCTTACTTTTTGCAAATTTTGCATTTTAACAGTTAATTCAAAATGTCTAATTTTTAAAGTTATTTATATTTACCGTGTTAATAATGTCGTCTTCCTCATCTCTGTGTTCATGGCTATGGTCGTGTTCCGCATGTCGTCTATGTCTATCTAATGGCTTGGTGATATCTACAACATGACTATGGTTTTCGTTGTGTAGTGACTTAAAATCTGTGTTGTTTAATTCATGATGTGCTGATAGTGGATCATCTAAAATGATGTTCCCCAATTCTATCCCATTCATCAAATGTTCAAACCCTTCATACGTCATCACTGTTCCATTACCATATTTGGTAAACAATTCCTGAATGAAAACATCTTGACGGAAATTGTCCGAGATTGTGGTGTGTAGTAATCCGTCATTTATGTTCTTGTATATAGTCGAAGATACAAAATGTGAACATGCAAGTATTAGGCAAACCAAGAATAAAATTGTCTTGTTCGCCATGACTGCAGAAGAGAAACTAATTTGAAGATTTGCAGTCTGTAATATATATATATATATAAAATTTAAACTACTTCAGTGCATTTCACCTCTATTATACATTAGAAATTCTAAAAGAATGAAATGGCTGCTAAAATTGATAAATGATAAATTGAAATCAGGAAAAAAAAGAAATCAAAGTAGATCTTTTTAATATAACAAAAAATCAATTTGTAACACATTATACAGTTAAATTACCGGTGAAAAAGAGGGATGGAATAACACTTGAAAATTAATTCTGAGTTCTACGATCATAATAAATAAAATTCTTTGATACCATTTTTGATGCACAAGATGTGGACATTTCGTCGATTTATGACTCATCAGTTGTGTTCAAGGCCTAAAAAGTTGAAAACCAAAACAATAATCCAAACGTTGAAGAGCAAATTCAAAAATGACCAAAAGATGTAAAGCCAAAACTATCGGTAAGAAATTGTAAGAAACTTATTCTAATTTTATCAATTATTGTTAATGATGGTTTTGGCATAACGCTTTTTGGTAATTTTGGTAATTTTGAATTGTTTTTCATCCTTTTGGATTGTTGTTTTACTTTTTCAACATTTTAGGCCTCGAGCACAACTGAGTCGTAAATCGACGAAATGTCCACATCTTGTGCATCAAATTTGGTATCAAAGAATTTTATTTTTCAAAACAGGAAAACTTTAATCAATTTTTCTTAGTTAATTAACATTTTATCAATGGGTCCCCCGACGCCAATGTTATGTCATATGTTTTAATTTTGAAACAACTGTAAACTAGGAGTAAGTTATTTCAATAAATTAAAACATATCTCCCCCCCTCCCCTTTTGCTGTCTGATATCACGAACTAGGCAGGTTTGGCCGTAAGATCATGTTTGTAGCAAAAAAAGGTTGTGTAGGTTGAAGTACAAAAAATGGGAGTTACTCTGGTGAGATTTGTCGAAAATCATCATTATCGAACTTGACCTAGAATTTCACAAGAAACATACTAAACCTAGTTTCAATCTGACTTTACATTCACAAGTTATCATCTGGAGTTACTACAAAATACAATGTTGAAGTACAAAAAGGGACGTTACTCTGGTAAGAATTGTTCATTATCGAAATTGACCTAGATATTAATGAGATACACTTACAAACCAACCCTAGTTTTAATCTGACTTTTTTTCACACGTTATCTGGAAACCCCCAAAAAAATAGCAATTTTGAAGTACAAAAAGGGGCGTCACTCAGTAAGAATCCTCGAAAAATCGTATTATAAAACTTGACCTAGATATTCGTGAGATACACAAACATACCAAACTTACTTTCAATCTGACTATTTGTTCACAAGTTATCATCTGGAAATCCATATTTTAGCAATTTTGAAGTACAGAAAGGGGGTAGGTCTTGTAAGAATCCTCGAAAAATCGTATTATAAAACTTGACCTAGATATTCACGAGATACACAAATAATACCAAACCTACTTTCAATCTGACTATTTGTTCACAAGATGTCATCTGAAAACCCAAATTTTAGCTATTCTGAGGTAGAAAAAGGGGCATAATAAATCTAGTAAGAATTGTTGAAAAATCTTCATGATCGAACTTGACCTAGATATTTATACGATACACTCACAAACTATGCCTAGCTTCAATCTGACTTTACATTCACAAGTTATCATCTGGAATCCAATTCGGGACACACGGACGGACTGTCAGACGACATCCATTTCTATAGTCCCCTTGGGTGAAGCGTCAGAGAACAAAAATTTAGGGCATCATATGTATCCATGTCACAATTCTTTATTGGGGGAGAAAGCTTGAGTAGCCAGAAAGAACAACCAATTATCGGCCGTAAAAAATGGCAGTCTTTGTCAATAACTACAGGACTAAAAAAATACCCCTCCACGAGTGGCATACGAATCATAATTGCAGTTTTGACAGGCTAATCATTTATAGTAATGCCTAGTAGGCTCGGCCATCAAGTTCCCTCCCCATCCAATGCTCCCACGAAGCTAGTCCGAGAAATCCAGTTTTAAAAGCCTTTATTAAACTTTATAATAATTTTCTTAGACTTAACAAAATTAGAAAGAAAATTTAAAATAAAAATTATATATGTAATAATAAATGTCTGCATCAAGAACCTGCATGCCATGTAAAAGATACCTGAAAGTAAGTAATGTACAAGTAAGATGAAGGATTTACTGTGACACTCAGTAAGAAAGAATATCATTATTCTTTGTTCATAAGCATGCCATGTCTGTCATGATATATTATATGATACTCTCATTGACAACTACAATTAAAGTTACAGAGATTGGCACGAAACAGATACATGTATATGGTCGCTATAATCTTTCTTGTCAACATCGATGTAAACTTCTTAAAATCTTCGAGTAAGACAAAACCAAAAACAAAATTATAAAAAACAATAAAATGTACATGTATAAAAAAATACCGACTAAATTTGATGCACTGTATCGCCATTTCGTTGACTGACAACTCATCAGCAGTGTTCGAGATCAAAATGTTGGAAATCCGGTTTAAGATATAATGATGAATTAATATCGACTTTTTCGAGATCGATCGCTTTTTGTGACTGGGGTAAAGAATGACGTATGACATGACGTTTTGTTAGGCATAGAAACAATAACAACGTGGCAGTCCCGGTACATTTTGCGACAAAATCTGTACCAGAGTTGCGACAATTTCTGTCCAAGATGGGTATATCATGCCATGAATACAGAGAGCTATAACTCGCCCGACTTGCATTATCCTTCAAATTTACCTTCACTCTCGTAACTTGGAAAGCGCCATTCTCATGCCTAACAAAACACTGAAAAAATGAAATAAATATATTCCAGTTATCTTTTTTTCTGTTATAAAATTGATAAATTTATGAAAACTAAGGAGTACCTCCCAGTCATAATAGTACAAATCATAATTTCAGTTTTTACAGGCTAATAATTAATAGTAACTGTCTAGACCTCACCAAATGCTCCTACAAAGCTAGTTCAAGAAATGCACTTTAATGCCCTTATTAAACTTTATAATAATTTTCTTGCATTTAACAAAATTAAAAAGGAAATTTAAAATAAAATTATATAATATGTAATACTAAATTTTTGCATCAAGAACCTGCATGCCATGTAAAAGATATCTAAAAGTAAGTAAGATGAAAGGATTTACTGTGACACTCAATAAGGAAGAATATCATTCTTTGTTCATAAGCATGCCATGTCTGTCATAAAATAGTATATGATATTCTCATTGACAACTACAATTAGAGTTACAATGATAGGGTGATAACATTATTGTAAGTCGGGTGTACTTTCATACTGTGAAAGGGATTATTTTTTTATATTTAATGACTCCACCTGTTTGCAAAGGCGGCTTAGTGGTTACCTCTTAGTCCGCGCTGCTGTCCACTGCATACACCATAGACTTTCATTTTCATATTTAAATATGTCATATGAAAAAGTACATGCAATTGATGTAATATATGTATTACATATAGTCAAACCCAAACATGACCCAGGTTTGATATTTGATCCCAAGTATAGTTATATCAGACACACTCAAACCTGTACAGATTACCATTAAACATTTGATAAATATGTTTATTACACAATCTTTCAAAATGTTTAATTTGTCTTTTTAATTCTGGTCACGTTGACTAAAAGAACAGCTAAAATTTACAAACGAAAGACTTATCCGGGATCTTATCATTAGTGGATATACATGTATTTTATTTATGATGCGATAGCCAACTTTAGACTGTCGAAAGACTTAGGTAGCAGGCCACAAATGACGGCATGACGTTCAAAACATACTTTTGAAAAAACAACATACATGCTCACAATAAACTGGCTTTGGGCATCTTGATTATGTATACATGTATGAAATCCTCCCTTTCTACAGATTTCATTTAACAAAATTAATTATAAAACAATTTTGACATAAAGTTTTACCAATGGCAGCAAATTGCACAATTTACTTTGAAATATCTTTAAAAAAGTACTTTACATACAAACGTTTGACTTCTAAAATGACGAATTTCTAATATTTCAATCCCATAATCTGATATAATCCCAAAAAGTTCCAAATCTCCCCTTTCAATTAAGAGGAAAAAAGGTTGGTCAATTTCACCTTGTTTTTTTTTCAGCAAATTACTTCACATTTTTCACATGTAAACATCCCTTTCGTAAAACGTTCAACAGATTGGGATATACACTCTGAGACAATGCTGGGCAAATGAAGACTTTAATAAGGATGTGTGGGAGAATGTTAAATAAATTATTAATGAAACTCTTCTCTGAACTATTCCCTATCTTCGGAACCTAATTCACTGATATATTAACCTTTATTCTTAATTTACAGCAACTTAAACTTCAATATAGAATATTATTTCTTTTATAATGGGAGGACAAAATTCTAAACTTACATAATAGAAAAAACTATTTGTATACTGGTACCTTATATCTTAATTGGATTTAATTTTTAACCTCAAAGCAGTATTGTCAGATTCCACTGGCCCTTGCCCTAGCCTTAGTGGTTCCAGACAAGAAAATAAAATACATATTCTTACTTTTCGAGCAATTGATTATCGTATTTCTACAGTCGAGACAGTGGAGACCTTCAAATTTCGCGTCTTGCCGAGATATTAGATACTGTTTCTCTGATTCTTTTAACAGTTTTATATAAGCTGTAATATAGTTCGCCGTAAACCCATATTAAAACTCTTACTACTTCCGTATGACGCAAAATATCAATACGTCAAATTTTGAACCAAATTTTTGTTAGAACCCTTACTTATTCCTTTTTGTCCCTGTTGTAATTTCTCGCTACATATTAACATGTTTATTTTATCCAGAATGCGGCAGATTGAATAGTCCTTTCCAGAAACTCATTTCCCGCATCACGAATCTGATTCCAAAATTATAATTTGAATCAAGTTATTTCCCTTGCTGGAATGTAGCACTGGTTCGCTGCAGTGCAGAGCAACCAGTTGGAAGTAAATAGAAATTATTGATTACTTTGATATACAAATATTTCCAGCTTTATAAACAAGTTTGATTAGAAGTATGTTGGAAGCAAAAAGATCGCAAGTAGTTCCAAAATTTATATAAACCAAACATTACGTGAAATTAACAAGTTTTTAAAAAAAGTTAATCCTATACTCTTCATTGCAGCGAACCAGTACTACCCCCCCCCCCCCCCCCCCCAGCAAGGGAAATAACTTGTTTCAAATTATAATTTTAGAGTCAGATTCGTGATACCGGAAAAGAGTTTCTGAAAAGGGCTATACTGTTGTTGTTTTGATCTTAATTGTTCACTGAATGTAAAGTAAAGATGTTCTTGATATAATATGCCTTTATCTCCCGTAACAAAAGTTCACGAAAAACTCTTACATTGCTGTACTTCGGCTTAAAGTCAGTAGGTCTTTCTCCACAGAGAATAAGCTTGCATCCCAGTATCAGTTTAAGAAATGGCCTATGACATCCGTCTCAGCTCCTTATACATCGTGAATATATTAGGAATCTATAAATTATCCGGTAGCTGTTTTGCTGTACAACATGGGCACATTTTGTCGATCTACAACTCATCACTTCTGCTCAATGCCGAAAGTGTTGATGTTGAAAATCAAAATAATAATTCAAAAAGTTTAGGATAAATTAAAAAATACCAAAATCACCAAAGGGGTAATACAAAACTATCTAAAGACAGATACTCTTTCGCTTTCACAAAATTTAACTTTTTTAGAATATTTTAGCAATTCAGGTTAATAGTTCTTAATATAAAAAGCAAAACCGAAAATTAAATATAAATCTCTTAACACAAAATATTCACTTACCTACACTAGTCGCACGTTCACCAAACTGACATACCCCTTATCATATTTATCTTAATTCTTAAATATTCATGAAATATAAAAAAAACGTAAGCATAATGTTTATTTTATTCTGTTTGGTTATTACCATAACAATAGATAATTATATATGCAAAGACATGTACATAAGTTTTTAAAATTGGGACGATGTTTACACACTCTGTACCCCGAACATCATGTGCGAGAAAAGCACTTTTGACGACCAACTGTATGTTTTTTCCTGCCGAAATTTTAAATTAGGAGATGAAAATAAACAATGTAAGGATTTTATTACATATTGAAAGTATAGTTTTCTTTCTCCATTTTCACTGTATTAAAATAAATTTGTCCTTAAAAATTCAAATATTATCAACTGGACCGAGAAATACAAAATTGCGAGTTCACCAAGGTCGAATGTTCAAATATATAATATTACAAAAAAATGACACATAAAAGTATAATATATTAACAATTTTAACAATTCTACAAGATAGAATAGAGAATGGAAACGGGAAACGTGTCAAAGAGACAACAATCCGACCAAAGAGCAGAAAACAGCTCAAAGCTACCAATGGGTCTTCAACGAAGCGAGAAAATCCCGCACCCGGAGGCGGGCTTCAGCTGGCCCCTAAAAAATAATGTAAACTAGTTCAGCAAAATGGACGGCACACTAAACTCCGAAACATAAAAATGAACCAAAATTAAAAAAAATACACAAGGCTAACAAACGCTAGAGGTTCCTGATGTGGGACAGGCGCAAAAATACGGCGGGGTTAAACATGTTTCGTGAGATCTCACCCCCCCCCCCCCCCCCCCCCCACTCCTAATACCTCCCCCTTTTGGTTTTCTCGGTGTTAGATTTAAAAGATCTATCAACTATTGTCTGTGGTGTTATTTTCCCAATCAAGTCTAAATCCCTCCCCCGACTGCTATTAGTTTTCTGAATCGGCCGTTTTTCATTAATCAGAAAATTCAGAATTATAAATCTTTTTTATGTGAAAGGTAATATATCTGAATTCCTACAGGGAAATACACTGAAATACAGTTTCTTTTCTTTTATTATATATATATACGTTGGTCACTTTGAATTTGACAGTTCCGATGTAACTAGAGAATGAAGTATATTGTAGTAAAAGAGGGCCGATTTTTTAAAATTTTTTGTTTGCGTTGTCTTGAGATCTTCTTGGTTAAAGCAAACCCAAACTATTTACATTTTGTTTGGCACAAATTCAAACTTTATTTCAACTTTTATAAATGTACATGTATATATTTCTTATTTATCAATTATCCCTTAGTTATATTTAATTAAACATGATTTATCACCTGAGCCAACAAGATGACAACCATAATCACATTTATGTCAACATAAATATGAATTCTTACTGGAACATCTTTATTAAAAGTTCATTTTTTCAAATCACTTAGTCAACAGAAATAGATGTAGAGAGTGCGTGCTTTTCGGCATTATGTCTAATGACCCAATAATTTCATCAACATGACCGCCATCAGTGATGACAACTAAGTGTAGATCAAGTATGTAAAAAGAACTAAAACTCCCGCGTCCACTTATCCACCCGGATTAATTAACGTGATATCGT
The DNA here is from genome assembly GCA_028015205.1 of Mytilisepta virgata. NCBI lineage: Eukaryota > Metazoa > Mollusca > Bivalvia > Mytilida > Mytilidae > Mytilisepta > Mytilisepta virgata. The sequence goes on along the minus strand of CM051510.1, from coordinate 43,006,237 downwards.
GAAATCGGTACTTATCGTTGAACCGGCTGTTTTAAAAAAAAAATGATACCTCTCTAATTCATAACAATTGATTATTGTCTGTGTGTATTTACCCATTTGATACATACATCTATGTAAAATCCATTAGGTACATACACCTATGTAAAATCCATTAGGTACATACACCTATGTAAAATCTGTCGTTGTGTCTGTCGTGAACTAATACTGCCTATGAAAGCGCCTGATTTAAAATCCGTAAAGAGCTGATTCTGCAGCTATACCCATACTTAATAGACTATAATTAACAACCTCAGCAAAGAAATTAAATTACAGCCAATCCCTTTCTTGGAAATTTGAAATAAATCGTAATAATGAGAATATTTAAGATTTTCTAACATACTGTGCGGATTTATACATCCAAGGATTTAAATAGTAGTACTGTTCAAATCCTTAATACATCTCTTGACTCGTTTGATAAATTCCGATACGGTAACCATCACGAGTTGGATAAGTACGGCTCGTGAAACTTCCCGGTAAAAAAATTTCGAAGATCTCTCGGAGTTTTACATTGTCATTAGAGAAAACGATTCTAAAACTTTAGACGCGTTAATTATGAAATTTATCCACTTTCGATAATTAAATTTTCATTTTTTTTAAACTCCTCGGACAAGCCTTTTAAAAAAGCAGTTTAAAAATGAAAATTTAATATATCTCGAGTTAATATATTTCATATCAACTGGTCATCGTTGTAGAATCTATATTGATCATTTGTTATGCAAGCGAGATATAAGTAGGAGTGAAAATATCTTGCAATATATCATATATCAAGTACTATCTTTTTAAAAAAAATATATCCGACACATTTTTTCGACGTATATTGTCTCCAGAATTCATTTGTTTACTTTAAAATTCAGGGAAAGTTCCGAGTGCATTCGTGTATGCATCTCAGATGATAGTTGATGTGATAAATGTCGAAGAAATACAACAACAACAAAAAAAGGCATGACAACTGTAAGTAATGTTGGGAATACAATTAACTGTCACATAGCTCAGATATTAACTACATGGGTGACAGTAGGACCATATGCTTCTAGACCGGAGTGTTAGAAACTATGATGGTTTCATGTCACGAGTAATACTTTTGTCATGTTTACGCTCACTCGCCGAAAAAGCTTTACATTGTGTCTCGCAGCTGATATTTTACGATATACGTTTGTAGAAAACCTAATAATATGTACTTATCGTATTTTCCTATGGTTATATCGACCTGCTGAGGCCTTCAGAATTTCCCGTATTTCGGCACTGTGACGTCGTAAAGAGTTGACCCGACCCTTATATGAGCTGACCCGAATATATCAGCGACGTCATAATGTTTGACCCAACGTTGACCCGAGTATATCAAGAAAGCATCCGGTTATAGGCGGATGGCCATTGAAAAGTAAGAAATTCCATTAAGATTGCTAGTTAACAATACGATAAATTTATCATCAAGTTTTCTTCAAACAAATATTGTAAAATAGAAGCCGCTCGACACAATATTGTGTCTCGCAGCTGATATTTTACGATATACTTTTGCAGAAAACCTGATAATATGTACGTATTTGGAAGTAAAAAGCGTAATAACCGTGTCATTTCTGAAAATTCATGAACCAAATTAAAATACTTTTTGTAATACGTGGAATTAATCCCGACTTTAAGTTTAAAGCAACTTCCAAAAATACCTCATTACATGTGTATATGCAAAAAACTATTTACTGAAGAAAATGTTTGTTTATTCAGACGGTTGTTGGACTTTACTTCAACAAACAAATCAGCCTGTCTAATCGCATAATATATATTATTAAAACCAAACATGTTCTCCTTTGTTGACTCTCTTGCTTAAACTGTATATTAAAACGTTGTTGTTGTTTATTTAGCACATAAAAGATAAATATGGAGGTTTACTAAGTAGGAATAATTATTAATAATTGATTCCTTTAAATTTTAGTTCATTGTGATATTCATGGTTTAAAATAAATCATATGGCAACCTACCCTTTATGTACTGATAAGATTTTATACAAGTTCCAATAGATGAATCATTCAGCACTGAAATGAGAATCACATTTCTATTTCTAAATATAACCACTTCTTTTCTGTATTACACAATTGATTACTAAATTTTGATCTTCAGTAAACTGATACAATGAGATAACAATGAGATAGTATTCTTCTGAAACCAAATTATACCTTGTACAGTATGTTTTTTACCCGTTATTATTTACGCACACAAAGGATATGTTGTATGTTTTTACCCATTACTACATAAAGGACAGATTATGTAATACAGATAATGTGTTGTCTTTTCTATCAAATATGCTTAAGATAAATGTGATAGAAATTTGCATTTGTGTAAACGTGAGAAAATAAACAATATAGATTAATTGAAAGTTTACAACATGGAGCAAAGTGTCGTACGTAACAATGATCGTTTTAATACAAAATGTCCAAAAATGACTGAAAATGTACATCGTTATTATATAAAATGTAACATGAATATATGAGAATACAGTGTTGTAGTTATGTCGAAATTGATAAAACCTTTAAAGACTCCTTTTTGACGTTTGTATTTAGCGCAAAATGAAGATTTAACAATTTTTCAAGGCCGATTTCTTCGTGAAACGTCTTGCACATATGCACTACAATACGTTAAATATGAACCTTTATTTCATAAAATTTGGACATAAACGATATCTTTTTTTAAAGAATAAAGATTAATTATTATAAAAATCACTCCATCTCGGAGTCATCGTTTTTACACTTGGTAAACCGTCGTAAACAGAATTAAGACATCGTCATCTTCAATGATAGTAGATAACAATTTCATCGGTTAACCAGTTTTAGAAATGAATAGGTAAGTATGGGTACATGAAGATGATCAAGAGAAATATTTTACACAGAAATTAAAAAATCTTTCTTGAAGTTCCCATTTCCGCCGAAGCGGTTTTTCTGCAAACTCTGAAGATTAGAATTTTATAACGTTCCGGATGAAACTTCCGACCAGATGGAACCAAATTTGATAGGAATAGTCCTCATGTGTTCCTCTGTCAGAAGTTTGTCCAATGGTCCAGATTGTCAACCAAGATGTCCACACAGTCAGTTTTAGTTTAACATAGGACCCTATGGGAAAATTGATTTAAAATCTTTGGTATTTCTTGTCTTTACTTGTCTGAAGATGTCCACCGCAGTCAATTTAGTTTAACATAGGACCCTATGGGAAAATTTATTTAAAAATATTCTTGTCTGAAGATGTCCACCACAGTCAAATTTAGTTTAACATAGGACCCTATGGGAAAATTCATTTAAAAATATCCTTGTCTGAAGATGCCCACCACAGCCAAATTTAGTTCAACATAGGACCCTTTGGGAAAACTCATTTAAAAATAACCACTTGGCGAATTTGAACCATACTTGGCCGCAACGGTCCTTAGATGTTCCTATTTCAGAGTTGTATCTGATCACCCGGACTGTACTTACGTGGCCAAATCTTGGCAGAATTGGTATTTATATCTAAATGATCTAATTAAAAAAATGTCCACTGATCCCAACCACCAACCAAGTAGTATTTCAGTGACTGATTTTCTGACCGTTGATTGGTAAATTGAATCCAGGTGAGCGATATAGGCTCCTTGGAGACTCTAATTCATAGAATTTTCACTTAGAATGCTTACTTTAACCTTAACATTTTAATTCATATGCATTCTAACAATTTATCATTAGATATTTGAATTTCAATCATTTTTGAAAATAATTTGCGCTAAAAAAGCATTTGAATCGAGCAAGCAATATATTGTTAAACGTATGGTAAAACTAAACAGGCTAACTACATATAAATGGAGATTAATAGACGATGAAATGCATGGATTTTGGCGGTACAATTTCACATAAACAGTAGCCCAACATGCGTTTTTGTTACCTCACTATATGATCATTTATTATCGCGGCATAGACATATTTAATTCTAGAGTATAGTGAAACATTGTTTAATTGTTTCATTTCACTTAGAATGCTTACTTTAACCTTAACATTTTAATTCATATGCATTCTAACAATTTATCATTAGATATTTGAATTTCAATCATTTTTGAAAATAATTTGCGCTAAAAAAGCATTTGAATCGAGCAAGCAATATATTGTTAAACGTATGGTAAAACTAAACAGGCTAACTACATATAAATGGAGATTAATAGACGATGAAATGCATGGATTTTGGCGGTACAATTTCACATAAACAGTAGCCCAACATGCGTTTTTGTTACCTCACTATATGATCATTTATTATCGCGGCATAGACATATTTAATTCTAGAGTATAGTGAAACATTGTTTAATTGTTTCATTTCACGGATGTTTTAAATGAAAATCTCAAGGTTAGATAGCTTATCAAAAAGTGCAGATATATATATATATATATATATATATATATATATATATATATATATATATATATATATATATATACATAGATTGATATATCTGTGTAAGCAGTGCTTATAAGATTTTATAAGAATTCATTACATTATATATCTGTGCATATTTTGTATGTGTGTACATGTATGTATATGTCTGCATGCATTGATATCTATTGTAAATTAACAGTAGTTAAATTAGAGACCACACTTACTGAAATTCCAGCCAGCTTGTCATTAGTACTAACTGTGTTTACTTACAACTTATTTTTGAATTTATCTTAGAAAATTATTTTGTAAAGTTTCTAATTTTTTTTGTACCATGTTGTACCTTGTTCTATGGAGAGGGCTTATATAGGCTTTGCCTGTTGCCTAATCCTTTTCAGTTTTTCTGAATAAAATATTGTTTAAACACTAAACACAAAAATATAGTTAAATTACAGCCAATCCCTTTCTTGGAAATTTGAAATAAATCGTAATAATGAGAATATTTAAGATTCTCTAACATACTGTGCGGATTTATACATCCAAGGATTTAAATAGTAGTACTGTTCAAATCCTTGATACATCTCTTGACTCGTTTGATAAATTCCGATACGGTAACCATCACGAGTTGGATAAGTACGGCTCGTGAAACTTCCCGGTAAAAAAATTTCGAAGATCTCTCGGAGTTTTACATTGTCATTAGAGAAAACGATTCTAAAACTTTAGACGCGTTAATTATGAAATTTATCCACTTTCGATAATTAAATTTTCATTTTTTTTAAACTCCTCGGACAAGCCTTTTAAAAAAGCAGTTTAAAAATGAAAATTTAATATATCTCGAGTTAATATATTTCATATCAACTGGTCATCGTTGTAGAATCTATATTGATCATTTGTTATGCAAGCGAGATATAAGTAGGAGTGAAAATATCTTGCAATATATCATATATCAAGTACTATCTTTTTAAAAAAAATATATCCGACACATTTTTTCGACGTATATTGTCTCCAGAATTCATTTGTTTACTTTAAAATTCAGGGAAAGTTCCGAGTGCATTCGTGTATGCATCTCAGATGATAGTTGATGTGATAAATGTCGAAGAAATACAACAACAACAAAAAAAGGCATGACAACTGTAAGTAATGTTGGGAATACAATTAACTGTCACATAGCTCAGATATTAACTACATGGGTGACAGTAGGACCATATGCTTCTAGACCGGAGTGTTAGAAACTATGATGGTTTCATGTCACGAGTAATACTTTTGTCATGTTTACGCTCACTCGCCGAAAAAGCTTTACATTGTGTCTCGCAGCTGATATTTTACGATATACGTTTGTAGAAAACCTAATAATATGTACTTATCGTATTTTCCTATGGTTATATCGACCTGCTGAGGCCTTCAGAATTTCCCGTATTTCGGCACTGTGACGTCGTAAAGAGTTGACCCGACCCTTACAGTCGGGTAACCGGAAGTCCCTTTTTGGCCAAAATGTGATCAGTCTCTGATCAGTGACGTTGCGCGTCGAACGGACTATTTCGTGCACTTTGCGACGTCGAAGCTGTGCCATACGGAAGTCGACACGTCATGTTCAGTGAGCTATATCCTCGGTTCTCTCCATCGGATTGTTTCTAAATTTTGACGGCCAGTTCCAAACATTCAATTGACCATTCTCTGAAATTTTTGTACGATTTAGATATTTAATTTCTCTTCAGGAACCATTTCTTGACCAATTTACGAGTGCAAAAAAAAATGACTGCAGCGGTTCCAAAGGCGTGTAAATAAATTTGGTACAAAAAAATGTTTTCTCACGAATCATTATAATTTTTTGCACATCAAATCTGGGGAATATTTTCAACATTTTCTGATATAACAAGAGGAGATTCTCGGAAAAACAAAAAAGTGTACCAAATTTAAAATTAGGTCCCCCCAAAAAGCTTTTTTTTTTGGCTTTCTATTCATTCGTTCATTTTATTATTACTGTTACTATTTTTCGATATACAAAAAAAAACACAAATGAAAATTCAGTGTATAAACAAACAAAATAACACTTTTATATTGTATCTTTAACAGGTTTTTTTCTAAGTAATAGCAAGTCTCGGTCCAGGGTATGATCGTGACATGTGTTGACAGCTTCGGCGCGTTCATATAACGTTGGGGTACACAAATCGCCCAGGCCGCACCTAAAATACTGCTGGAAAATTTGCTTCCGCGAGTAAGAAAATCAATTTGCACTTTTCGTAATATTCGTAAACAGACGCAACTTTTGGGTATAACATGGAAATGATAAATTAATCAGAGGATTGCAAAATAAGGGTAAGAAGTTAGGATGAAACGGATCAGTCAGTGAGTCACTACAAAGTTTGTGCGACGGACCGATTTCAACTCATTAAAATCAACTGCATTGCTAACAAATGTGTTGTCTTGGTGTGGAAACATTCATATATCTGTGTTCTCAAATTATAACTTTACCTCTTCTCTATAAAGGACAGAAATATTAAGAATTTTCATGTCTTGTTTGAATGTGTTTACTTCCGCCATTTTTGTTATGACAACATTTAAGTTCGATAACTTGCACATGCAGGTGCGATAAAATGAAACGTCTTACATTACGAGTAGTTCCCCTTACAACACAAAACATCGTCAGGGATATTTACTGTATTGCATGGTTTAATACAAACATGTACTTAAATAGTTCCAGATTTATTGTGTTAATAGTATGACCAGGGATCATATAATATTATCATATACAGTTCCTGATATGACAGACAAGTATAAAACTGTTTGCCATTAAAATGTTGATGCCCCAAAATAATAATTTTAATGATGCAAATTAACTTTCTCACTTCTTTGCAACTTCCTTTCTTCCAAATTACACTTCAAAGGTTCTGTCAATCCAAGTTATATTACATTTTTATTAAGCATACTTCATCCACTGTATATTTACTCCAACTGGACAAAATCAGTTCTTCATACATTTTTATGATTGTATCAGTTGTTAATTCAAAGCCCAAAATAGTATCTGCACTGCAAACTAGATTGTTAAAATTCAAAAATAGTATGTCAGATGCATAACTAGTATGGGAAAGACTTTACTGTAATGCAACTTGTCCCTGGAGCTGTATCCAAGCAGTTCTGCTCTTCTTGAAAGTCTGTCACTGGACATTGAAAGATTCCAGTTGATCTGACCAGCTGAGGTAGCTGTTTTAATTTCAGAGAGATGTATTTTTTTTTTGGGGGGGGGGGGGGGGGGATAGAAAGAAAATTTTTACCCCATGTCAGGTTTGCTCTAAATGCTTTAGTTTTTGAAATTTAGACAAAAACTGCTGTTTTACCCTTATGTTCTATTTTAGCCAAGCCGGCCATGTTGGTTGGCAGGCAGGGTCATCAGACATATTTTTTAAACTTGATATCCTAATGATGCTTGTGGTCAAGTTTGGTTCAATTTGGCCAAGTAGTTTTGGAAGAGAAGATTTTTGTAAAAGTTAATGGACGACGACGGGTGCCAGGTGATGAGAAATGCTCAATTGACCCTTTGGGTAGGGTGGGCTAAGTGACTTCGATCGTACCTAGGGAAAAGTCACAGAGTGAAATCATGGATGAAAAATCAATTTCATAAAATCATAAATTTATTTTTTTTATTTCAATAACTTAATTTATTTGATATTTAGGATCACTATATTCATATAAAGATATTTAAAATGTCATCTTTCAGATAAGTTAATTTTTTTTGTAAAAAATAATTCAATGCCTTAATGTTTATTTTGTTTACACTGTAATTAATGGAATTTGTGTTTCTGAGTTACATTGTATATCCTAAAAATTTATGCAAATAAACTATGACAATTACCTTTTTTTAAAAATGCAAATAAATCATATATATTTTGAAAACTAAAAGAATTTCTGGATTTACTGCATATTGCTGCAAAGTGTTAGATTAAATTTCCAAGTATACATTATGTAAATGAGATAAAATTTCCTTTGAAATATGACAAAGGGATATAATATTTATAGCAGAATAGAGTTATAATGCAGCTCCATAGAGTTATTTAACTAAATTCTAGTTGCAAATGGAAAGAACCTAATTCCTATACAAATATGAAACAATATTTTAATAATAAATTTATTAACTTGTTAACTATAATATTAAAGATTTCAAAGCATTTGCTATTCTATTAGAATTATTTTGGTTTTTTCTCTAAGTTATATATGTTTGGCCTTCAAAACTTTTGCATCAATATTCCATGAATATGTGTCTATATATAAAAATTTATGTAGTTTGGTACATGATTATTTCTTCGAGAGTCTGAATGGAATATATATAGATAGTAAACTACACCCATAAATTATAGAAAATAAGAATGGAAAAAATAATCCCAAAATATTTTGAATAGAAGGAAATGGAACTATTTTTTAAGAATTGAGAATGATTGTATAATACTAAATAATGGATTGTTATTTGTAATGCCGTATGGGCAAAATTTAAGCCATATCAAGACGTCAGAGAACAGGTTAGTAATATTAAATAAATATGGAGAAATGTGGGCCAACATGTTTAATGAATACAGAAAAAGTATACCCAATCCACTCTCATTTACTATGCAGTATGTGTAAAGTTCTGTATTAATGGTACATATATATTACATAACCATATCAGAGCTTATCACACAATTCTATACAAAAACTACTGTTTTTTTTAAATCTCTTCTGATGGGACATTGTCTTTTTTAGATAACTACAGGCATGGGATAAAAAATTTTTTCTTAGACCATGGTCATGGGACATGTTTTTTATTTTTCTTGGTAAATGAGGTTGTACCGGTTCCATGCTAGTAATAAATATTGCCTGGTCCCTTAGTTAGCTCACTGGTTGCAAAGCTGGCTTGTCATTGAGAGGTTAATTCCTGGTTCGATCCCTGGGAATGAAACTGGAATTTTGTAGTCTCATGCTCTAGCTCCCCTTACGTTATATATAAGAAAATTTGCTGAACTTTAAAATTAACAAACATGCATTCGATGCGAGTATTTGAGATACAAAAGTTTGGGGAGAATAACAAGACTCTGAGGTATCATGATATTTTAAAATTAAATATTCAACTGTTCAAATATTTTTGTTGATACAGAAATGTGTTTCTTGAATGCAATGAATGTGAATTCTTCCATGCAAGAAGTAAAATATTAAGAGTTTTCTGATAGATCTTTGTTTATCAGTTGAAAAATAGCTACATCATCATGCATCAGCTGGTCATAATCAAACAGCATGTCATGTGTGAATGGCATCAAAGCAACCCAGGAAGTTTTATTCGTCGAAGTCCTTACATTTCATTCCACCTTGTTCCATGTCAACTTCGAAAGTCAATGCCTGCGAGACGTATTGTGTTGTTTTTGTTGCTCTTGGGTGTTCATTTGGAGTGGACAGTACGACAGAAGGGCGATTTTGTAAACAATAAGCTTAAGGGAGATAAGTCAGTTTGAAACGGAAGGAAACTAATGTCAGTGACGGTGCATTATCCGGAATTTCGTGAAAAAATTACGAACTTTAAATTTGGTACAAAAAAATGTTGTTTCACGGATTTTCCTCAAAATAGGCTAGTTTTAAAGATGAAAATCTCAGAATCAATTTGAAACTATGCACAATGAGAGTCGCGAAACTTTGTCGATTCGATTTTTCCACTGAAAAAAAACCAACACATTTCTTACACCGAAAATCGACAAGAAAAACGTTATTTTCATTACCTTTTTCGACAAAAGATCAATATTTACAGTACTATATCGATGAGCCATTGAATTCTGAACAATTCAGACGACAATCTTTTGAGTAATACACAAAATGAGAAGAGATATTGCAAAAAAAACGTCCTCCTAAAAAAAATGAAAAATGGCCGCCATTTTTACTTCGTCGACAAATTCTATGATTAGATATTTTCCTACGCTGGGACTTCCGGTTACCCAACTGTTATATGAGCTGACCCGAATATATCAGCGACGTCATAATGTTTGACCCAACGTTGACCCGAGTATATCAAGAAAACATCCGGTTATAGGCGGATGGCCATTGAAAAGTAAGAAATTCCATTAAGATTGCTAGTTAACAATACGATAAATTTATCATCAAGTTTTCTTCAAACAAATATTGTAAAATAGAAGCCGCTCGACACAATATTGTGTCTCGCAGCTGATATTTTACGATATACTTTTGCAGAAAACCTGATAATATGTACGTATTTGGAAGTAAAAAGCGTAATAACCGTGTCATTTCTGAAAATTCATGAACCAAATTAAAATACTTTTTGTAATACGTGGAATTAATCCCGACTTTAAGTTTAAAGCAACTTCCAAAAATACCTCATTACATGTGTATATGCAAAAAACTATTTACTGAAGAAAATGTTTGTTTATTCAGACGGTTGTTGGACTTTACTTCAACAAACAAATCAGCCTGTCTAATCGCATAATATATATTATTAAAACCAAACATGTTCTCCTTTGTTGACTCTCTTGCTTAAACTGTATATTAAAACGTTGTTGTTGTTTATTTAGCACATAAAAGATAAATATGGAGGTTTACTAAGTAGGAATAATTATTAATAATTGATTCCTTTAAATTTTAGTTCATTGTGATATTCATGGTTTAAAATAAATCATATGGCAACCTACCCTTTATGTACTGATAAGATTTTATACAAGTTCCAATAGATGAATCATTCAGCACTGAAATGAGAATCACATTTCTATTTCTAAATATAACCACTTCTTTTCTGTATTACACAATTGATTACTAAATTTTGATCTTCAGTAAACTGATACAATGAGATAACAATGAGATAGTATTCTTCTGAAACCAAATTATACCTTGTACAGTATGTTTTTTACCCGTTATTATTTACGCACACAAAGGATATGTTGTATGTTTTTACCCATTACTACATAAAGGACAGATTATGTAATACAGATAATGTGTTGTCTTTTCTATCAAATATGCTTAAGATAAATGTGATAGAAATTTGCATTTGTGTAAACGTGAGAAAATAAACAATATAGATTAATTGAAAGTTTACAACATGGAGCAAAGTGTCGTACGTAACAATGATCGTTTTAATACAAAATGTCCAAAAATGACTGAAAATGTACATCGTTATTATATAAAATGTAACATGAATATATGAGAATACAGTGTTGTAGTTATGTCGAAATTGATAAAACCTTTAAAGACTCCTTTTTGACGTTTGTATTTAGCGCAAAATGAAGATTTAACAATTTTTCAAGGCCGATTTCTTCGTGAAACGTCTTGCACATATGCACTACAATACGTTAAATATGAACCTTTATTTCATAAAATTTGGACATAAACGATATCTTTTTTTAAAGAATAAAGATTAATTATTATAAAAATCACTCCATCTCGGAGTCATGTTTTTACACTTGATAAACCGTCGTAAACAGAATTAAGGTGGTACCCAACACTTTCACTAAAATTAATTTGGCTCGTTTAATTTTCATAAAATTTTGACAAAGTATTTACTTTGACCCATTGACAAAAATTTTAAAATTTCAAAACATTTGAACCAACCAATTCATCAGAAAAATTACACTGATTGTATAGCAGTTTGACAAACACTAATATTGATCATTGAAAAGCTTAATATTCCCTTAACAACACAACGTTATTAAAACGTTTAGCTGATTTTACAGAGTTATCTCCCTGTAGTGTTAGGTACCACCTTAAGACATCGTCATCTTCAATGGTAGTAGATAACAATTTCATCGGTTAACCAGTTTTAGAAATGAGTAGGTAAGTATGGGTACATGAAGATGATCAAGAGAAATATTTTACACAGAAATTAAAAAATCTCTCTTGAAGTTCCCATTTCCGCCGAAGCGGGTTTTCTGCAAACTCTGAAGATTAGAATTTTATAACGTTCCGGATGAAACTTCCGACCAGATGGAACCAAATTTGATAGGAATAGTCCTCATGTGTTCCTCTGTCAGAAGTTTGTCCAATGGTCCAGATTGTCAACCAAGATGTCCACACAGTCAGTTTTAGTTTAACATAGGACCCTATGGGAAAATTGATTTAAAATCTTTGGTATTTCTTGACTTTACTTGCCTGAAGATGTCCACCGCAGTCAATTTAGTTTAACATAGGACCCTATGGGAAAATTTATTTAAAAATATTCTTGTCTGAAGATGTCCACCACAGTCAAATTTAGTTTAACATAGGACCCTATGGGAAAATTCATTTAAAAATATCCTTGTCTGAAGATGTCCACCACAGCCAAATTTAGTTCAACATAGGACCCTTTGGGAAAACTCATTTAAAAATAACCACTTGGCGAATTTGAACCATACTTGGCCGCAACGGTCCTTAGATGTTCCTATTTCAGAGTTGTATCTGATCACCCGGTACTGTACTTACGTGGCCAAATCTTGGCAGAATTGGTATTTATATCTAAATGATCTAATTAAAAAAATGTCCAATGATCCCAACCACCAACCAAGTAGTATTTCAGTGACTGATTTTCTGACCGTTGATTGGTAAATTGAATCCAGGTGAGCGATATAGGCTCCTTGGAGACTCTAATTCATAGAATTTTCACTTAGAATGCTTACTTTAACCTTAACATTTTAATTCATATGCATTCTAACAATTTATCATTAGATATTTGAATTTCAATCATTTTTGAAAATAATTTGCGCTAAAAAAGCATTTGAATCGAGCAAGCAATATATTGTTAAACGTATGGTAAAACTAAACAGGCTAACTACATATAAATGGAGATTAATAGACGATGAAATGCATGGATTTTGGCGGTACAATTTCACATAAACAGTAGCCCAACATGCGTTTTTGTTACCTCACTATATGATCATTTATTATCGCGGCATAGACATATTTAATTCTAGAGTATAGTGAAACATTGTTTAATTGTTTCATTTCACGGATGTTTTAAATGAAAATCTCAAGGTTAGATAGCTTATCAAAAAGTGCAGATATATATATATATATATATATATATATATATATATATATATATATATATATATATATATATATATATATATATACATAGATTGATATATCTGTGTAAGCAGTGCTTATAAGATTTTATAAGAATTCATTACATTATATATCTGTGCATATTTTGTATGTGTGTACATGTATGTATATGTCTGCATGCATGTGCATATGTATGGGAATGCATTGATATCTATTGTAAATTAACAGTAGTTAAATTAGAGACCACACTTACTGAAATTCCAGCCAGCTTGTCATTAGTACTAACTGTGTTTACTTACAACTTATTTTTGAATTTATCTTAGAAAATTATTTTGTAAAGTTTCTAATTTTTTTTGTACCATATTGTACCTTGTTCTATGGAGAGGGCTTATATAGGCTTTGCCTGTTGCCTAATCCTTTTCAGTTTTTCTGAATAAAATATTGTTTAAACACTAAACACAAAAATATAGTTAAAAATATTCCAAAGTCAAATTCATACCTTGTATCCAGATAAGCAGAATTGTCATCCGCAGTTAATGTGTACCAAACGACTTATGGCAATCCTAAATACATAATTTACAGCGACATTAAATTACGACCTTGGGGACCCGGATGATTTTTAAAGTGGATTTAATACAGTAACTCCAATTACTAATAGCGGAGACATTTTCACCCGTCATACATTGTCATATAATACGATATGCTGGTATGTACATACTAACTAGTCGTATTAAAATAGTAGACTTAATTTCAGTTAGGGTGTTTCCTGAATGAAGTAATTGTGAATTATGATAATATAAAAGCTCATATTATGAGGATGTTACAGTAAATTATTTCACTTTCATCGAATTGAGAGCCCTTCGGTACGGTTGCTCTATAAATAGTGTACTTGATGGAGATTAATGGGGACTTTGGTGGTAAAATTATATTTATTAAGCATTTTTATGAAAAGTTAATAAATGATAAGATAACAGATATAAAGGGAAACCGCAAACACTTTTTAGAAACATGTAAAACAAAATACCACAGAAGACAAATATTTAACATAAATCATAAAAACACATAGAATAGAGAATGGAAACGGGCAATGTGTTAATAAATGATAGATAACAGATATAATGGAAAACCGCAAACACTTTTTATAAACATGTAAAACAAAATACCCCAGAAGAAAAATATTTAACATGCTCAAAATTTGCATTTAGAAAACCGATAACAAAATTTAGAATAAGTGACCACAATTTATCAATAGAAAAGGAGAGATCAAGGTAGATCTCCTTAGCTGAAATTTGGCTTCCTATTTCGGTATTTTTGGTTGAGTACTTCTTGTTTAATATAAGTTTGGTTTTTGGTCTTCCAAATGTTTCGGTTTTAATGCTGCTGATGAGAGGTAACTCCTTAAAATGCGTCGTATACAGCATAGTATAAATTTACTATATCTAATATTAGTATCTTTGGATTGTTATTTTAAAATACCAAGAGAAGAAAGATTATGCAAAAAATGCAAAAAGTGAAGAAGAAATTATTAGAAAAGTTTGTTTGGATTTTTTGATAATTAATGAAGTTTATTTGGATTTTTTGATCATTAATGAGAACACACAATTTATACATTTTTAAAATGATATAAATAAAATTACATATATTATCAATCCAAGATCACATATTCAGGTAAATAAACTGAATAATAAGCTTGGTTACTTTTTAAAACAGTCGATAGAACTGAGAACAGGAAACTCTTGAAATATTTACTTTTATAATGTAAATAACTCTTGATGTTGTTTTCATTTTGTTATGTTGTGTCACATTCTATCAAGTGTAGTGTTATGACAATAAAGAATGAGAAACCATAGTGAGTTATATTTTCCTAACCAATGTAGGTAAGGGAGATAATAACTTTGTCTCCCTTTTAGCCTCAGGACAAAAGGGAGAGAATTTAATTATCTCCGTTATCTACATTGGTTAGGAAATTATAACTCACTCTGGTTCTTCATTGAATTGAATTATGTACAATTATGCATGGGAGAAACATACCCATCTCATTACTGCATGTACTAGAGAATTGCGAATTCGACAATAAAAATTTAAAGGCAACAGTTTTAAACGCAAATTTTGTATTTTTGGCAAATTGTAGAGGTTTCAGCCTTTTCTCTGGTAATAATTATTTTCGACAAAATAACCACAGATATTCATCAAAGGGGAGGGGGATTCAAATTGTCGTATAATTTGTTAAGGGGGAAAACAATTTTATTTTATTGGGTAAGGAAAAGACAGAGTACACAGACTACAGTATTTGGCGATAAAGGCAGGCTCCGACATGTGATGAAAACACAAAGCAAGACGGATCCATCCCTGACATCAAGTAGTGGTACACTTTATTGTTTTAGAGGGGAATATAAAAATACACGCGTTTTTCTACAATTCTTGCTTATGGCAGAGTATTTCATGATAGTATCATTCTATCTTTATATTGACAATATTTTTAATATAAAATTATGTCAACAGTCCACTGGGTTCTCCTGATTAAATCCCTTTATAGTGCTGGTATCTTATGGTATCTTTCAGAGATGACAATAATTGATTTTTTATTTGCCATCTGAGATTTCAGTGTGTTATCATTTTCTTACAAGTTATTTAGAAATCGTGTATTTTAAAATATTTTCGTATGTGACATATATTATAATGTTTCATTGGTTCTGGATTTTCTCTCCTTGACCATTACTTCTCTTCCCATGCGTTATTTTAAAGTAATTTTTGGTATTGTTTTAATTCACACAAATGAAGCACTAGTGTTCTTAAACAACCATTTTCATGTAATACATGCTCACATATATCCCATTATATTTATTTATTTTCATGTAATACATGCTCACATATATCCCATTATATTTATTTATTTTCATGTAATACATGCTCACATATATCCCATTATATTTATTTATTTTCATGTAATACATGCTCACATATATCCCATTATATTTATTTATTTTCATGTAATACATGCTCACATATATCCCATTATATTTATTTATTTTGTTATTTATAAAATATCTTTTAACTCAGTAAACATTACTTTGTTAAAAAAAAATTCATTTAGAATAACTTTCTCTGACATTATTTCATGTTGAGGCAGGACTGATAATCAAAACTTCCACATTATATGAGGTTTTTCATAAAATTAGGCCCTCCTTCTTTT
Source organism: Mytilisepta virgata (assembly GCA_028015205.1). Taxonomy (NCBI): domain Eukaryota; kingdom Metazoa; phylum Mollusca; class Bivalvia; order Mytilida; family Mytilidae; genus Mytilisepta; species Mytilisepta virgata. The sequence continues at coordinate 42,989,634 of CM051510.1, read as the reverse complement.
AGAAAGACCAGTTCTATTTGAAAAATGTATTAAGAGGGAAATAAATCTACGTGTATTTATACTCTTCAAAATATTTTTTTCAACATTTTAAAAAAAAAACATTTCTCTTTTTTTCATCTCTGAAAAATTTGCAAAACAGACCTCTTGAAAACAATCTGCATAAAGATGTTACGGAATTAATTTGTCTATATACATGATAGACGAAGTCTGCTTGTGATTCCTTTTTTCTGAATGGATAATCTCCCGTAGACTATGAACTTTTTTTTCGAAACACTCCGGACAGGGGTATTCACACGAAAAAAAGATTAACCGTAGGGAAATACTATTCCAATCGAAAATCCTTTAAAGCGTTACTGAAAGTGTCAAGACATAACACCAATAATCACAAAAAACACATAGAATCAGGGGCGGGTCCAAATGAGGGCGTAATGGGCGTACGCCCCCCCCCCCCCCCTTAAAAAAAAACAACTATCGTAATCTGCTTATATTGTATTGAATATGGCAATTTATCATATTCATTAATTAAACACATACTCTGATGTTAAGCAACGCCTTATACCCTAGAATTTGGAATTTCTCGTTATTGGTCTACTGCTGTTAAGATCCATCCAATCATTTTAATATACCATAGACAATTAATGGAGAGAATTCGACATAAAATATATCAAACCCTTACACTTTATAAATAAAATATACATGTTCCAAGTCAGGCCGTGAACCGTTACATTAGTGCATTTCACAATTATTTTATGTTTTTTAGCCAAAAAAAGGTCCAAAAATTTTTGTAAGTTTTATTATACGCCCCCCTTTCACATATCCTGGAAACGCCCCTGAGAATGGAGAATGGAAACGGGGAAAGTGTCAAAGAGACAACAACCAGACCAAAGAACAGAAAACAGCTCAAGGCTAACAATGGGTCTTTTTTAAATGCAGCAAAAGGATTGTGTTAAATAACCATTTCATTATTAGACCATTCATAAAACTACAATACCCTAATCACAACGTGTTTTAACTTCATCATATTCTTCTGCCTTATTTCCAGACCGTTATTATTTTCATTTTATTAATGCGAAGGTGCTACATGTTTTACTACTGGTACTCACACGTTATTGTTTAAGGATGTTAAATTATCTCGAAATCGCTTCGTTGCTTTATCATCTCTGATTTTCCACAGATGTATGCCGATGGAACATCAATTTGTTTCTTGAACAATGCTTATATTCCAGAATAAAATATTATACTGCATTTTGATTGATTACTATACTCCCATCAGAATAAATAGGCTAGCCTACTGAGGGTTTCCCGGATGTTACATAGTTCCGACATTCATTCACAAAATTCATTCATAAGAAAACGTTGCATAACTACGCCAAAGATTAATACGCCGTGATGACCACACACAAATTCTGAAAAAAGATATTCTAGCAATCGATAAATCTATCGTTCTTTTCTTGGAATTCATATCACGATTTCCATCCTTTTAAACCTTTGGATAAAAAAACCTTCGCAAATAAACCTTGATATTGAGAAAGATATTGGATCTATGTTTTTGCTCGAAGATTTACGGAAAGGCGTGATTGTTCAAAAGCGCGCGAAAACGGAGAAAAAGGAAGAGGCTCAGGGAATTTTATGGTAAACTACATTCTTAATTTGTTTATTTTGTGCAAAACACGTCCAGTCCAACATATCAGTATTGAATACTGACAGTGTCTTTCCTCAATTCCACATTTTTTTTACGAAGGATTAAAGAAAACAGAAAAAAGTCTCGCGTTCCAAAATGTTGTCGCCATACCATGGATGCACACAATTTAAATCCATCAGCATCCACGTAGAATTGAGTAACATAATATGTGGGGATGCAAGGCTAAAACAAAAGAAAAACAGTGTCTTTCCTCAATTCCACATTCAGAATAAATAGGCTAGCCTACTGAGGGTTTCCCGGATGTTACATAGTTCCGACATTCATTCACAAAATTCATTCATAAGAAAACGTTGCATAACTACGCCAAAGATTAATACGCCGTGATGACCACACACAAATTCTGAAAAAAAGATATTCTAGCAATCGATAAATCTATCGTTCTTTTCTTGGAATTCATATCACGATTTCCATCCTTTTAAACCTTTGGATAAAAAAACCTTCGCAAATAAACCTTGATATTGAGAAAGATATTGGATCTATGTTTTTGCTCGAAGATTTACGGAAAGGCGTGATTGTTCAAAAGCGCGCGAAAACGGAGAAAAAGGAAGAGGCTCAGGGAATTTTATGGTAAACTACATTCTTAATTTGTTTATTTTGTGCAAAACACGTCCAGTCCAACATATCAGTATTGAATACTGACAGTGTCTTTCCTCAATTCCACATTTTTTTTACGAAGGATTAAAGAAAACAGAAAAAAGTCTCGCGTTCCAAAATGTTGTCGCCATACCATGGATGCACACAATTTAAATCCATCAGCATCCACGTAGAATTGAGTAACATAATATGTGGGGATGCAAGGCTAAAACAGAAAAAAACAGTGTCTTTCCTCAATTCCACATTTTTTTGACTAAGGATTACAGAAAACAGAAAAAAAGTCTCGCGTTCCAGAATGTTGTCGCCATACCATGGATGCACACAATTTAAATCCATCGTCTCGCGTTCCAAAATGTTGTCGCCATACCATGGATGCACACAATTTAAATCCATCAGCATCCACGTAGAACTGAGTAACATAATATGTGGGGATGCAAGGCTAAAACAGAAAAAACTGTCTTTCCTCAATTCCACATTTTTTTGACTAAGGATTACAGAAAACAGAAAAAAAGTCTCGCGTTCCAGAATGTTGTCGCCATACCATGGATGCACACAATTTAAATCCATCGGCATCCACGTAGTACTGAGTAACATAATGTTTGGGGATACTGAAAACGATCTGTGAATCCACATTTTTTTGTCACCACAAAATATCTCTGTTGCTAAGCTGAAACAAAACTACAGTTTGAGTTGCCTGCATGAAATGTAAATAATAAAAAGTATAATCTTTAACTAATTATAATTAAATAAAACCCTCTTGCAACATGCAGTTTTTTTAAAAAAAAATGTTTGTTATACATGTATGGAGGTGAACCATAATGTGTGATATTGTATTTGTTTTTAATTGTTGGCTTTTACTGACTTTTCTGGTCTTTAGTTGTATCTTTTTAGTTGACTGTCCTTAGAAACTTGGTTTCATTCCCCAATGCTGTAAATCTCTTTACAAAAATATTGATGTCAAGGGGAGATTTGAAGATTAATTTTAGGAAATAAAGTGAAAAATGATTACAGTGTATTCCCAGGTCAAGTAAACCAGCTGAGAACAGTGACTGAATGATATACACAACTCCTTCCATGCAATTTTAACTTTCCCACAGGAAAGTGAAGTGTAAATATTGACTTCCCCATACATTGTACCTAAATTTCACTTGCCACGGATAACAGGAAATGGGAATTCTAGAACACTGGGGCGGGGGGGGGGGGGGGGGGGTTGGAAGGCACTTTATATAGAATTGTATGGGTGGTTTGGGGTCTGGAAAAAAATTCTAAAAGAATCTTCAGGAAATTTATTTTTAATTGTATTGGTAGTGGGTGTTAAAATAAAGTGCCTTCCAACATCCCCATACAATTATTTCTGTAATAGCTCTAAACAAATTTCAGATTTGCGGGTAAAAATACCAGAAATAAAGTGAATCATGCATAAATAACGTGGCTTCGTCCTGGTCGGCCGTATTGCCAGATTTACTGTGGCCGGAAGCGGATCAGACATGTTGAAATTGGGAGAAAACTGGACCGGACTGGCATTTCCGGAAATTAATCGGCGATGTCGGCGACTTTTGATTTTGACTTTCAGCATCGATTAGTAACATCGGCAGCTGTAAAATGACCGTTAATCAATTTTCGGCAATAATCATTCCATCACTACAAATAATGTCTGTGACATTGAAATGAAATAATGTTATTTTCTGGATAAAAATTGGGTTGGACACATGTTTTTTTTTCTTTGGAAAGAGGGAAAGGGGGGAGTTCCCAACTTTATGTACAAATCTGTATAATTTCATACAAAATCCATTAAAATTTAAAATACATTTTCACAACTATTTTATTTCTGAATATTATAGCAAATGCTTCTAGAAACTTAGATTTGTATTAGGGTGTTAATTTTTTGAGATAATACAATGCAGCCAGAGACATAAATCACGGTGATAGATATATCACTCACCTGGGTAAAATGGCTATATCTTTTTTTTTCTATTTGTCCTATCCCTCTGATTTGTTTTGTATTTAGAGTGATGGTATAACCACTTTAAATACAATAGAAATAAAGAAGATACATAAAATAGAAAGATATAACCATTTCACCCAGGTGGGTGATATGTCTATCACTGATTTATCACGGTATGTCTCTGGCTGTACGCTAGTCATTAAGTTTTAACATTTTTTATTGGCTTCTATGGCCGAAGTGACCATTATGTAATAGGGTATACTGATAATATACATGTTGTAAGTAAATACTAGGTGCGCTACTGGGTGCGCAGAGAATTAATTATGTAAACATTAAACTGTTGCCATTTACCTGTACATACATGTAGGTAAGGTGATAATTATTCAATCAGTCATATGCACCCAAAACAAACAAAATCCAGAGAAACAGAGACCTAATGACGTACATGTATACATGTGTAATTGCATAAATCCTTTTTATATGACCAATACAAACTAAAACTCCTAAAAATTTTGAAAATCTGTGCTTGTCATGTGTAGTCCATTTTTGGGACCAACCTTTGATGGAATGGTCCTTATGTGGTCCCCTTTCAGAATTGTATCCTATGACCCCGCCCGCCAACCAAAACTGCCGACATAGTTTTAACAAAGGACCCTATGGGAAAAATGTTTAAAAATCTTCTCCTCTGAAACTGCTTAGCCAATTGGGACCAAACTTTGATGGAATGGTCCTTGGGTGGTCCCTTTTCAGAATTATATCCGATGACCCCGCCTGCCAAGCGATACTACCAATATCAGCCGACATAATTTTAGCATAGGACCCTATGGGAAAAATGTTTAAAAATCTTCTCCTCTGAAACTGCTGAGCCAATTAGGACCAAGCTTTGATGGAATGGTCCTTGGGTGGTCCCCTTTCAGAATTGTATCTGATGACCCCGCCCGCTAACCAACACTGCCAACATCAGCCGACATAGTTTTAACATAGGACCCTATGGGAAAAATGTTTAAAATCTTCTCCTGAAACTGCTGAGGCAATTGGGACCAAAATTTGGTGGAATGGTCCTTGGGTGGTCCCCTTTCAGAATTATATCTTATGACCCCGCCCACCATTCCACCAACCGATACTGCCGACATAGTTTAACATAGGACCCTATGGGAAAAATGTTTAAAATCTCTTGAACTGCTTAGCCAATTGGGACCAAAATTTAATGGAATGGTCCTTAGGTGATCCTCTTTCAGAATTATATCATTGTATATCTGATAAACCCACTGGCCAACCAACACTGCCGACATCCGCCAATATAGTTTTAACATAGGACCCTATGGTAAAAATGTTTAAAAGTCTTCTCTGAGACGGCTTTGGACCAATATTTGGTTGAATTTCAGAGTGTACATGTATCTGATGACCCTGATCTGCACCCAAGATGGCTTTCTCCAGTGGATAATTTATCATGCAGACATTTTAGAATGGCCTTCTTTAATCGGGTGAGCGATACAGGCTCACCTGAGCCTCTAGTCTTTTTGAAAATACATGTACCAGCAGGCACAAGTGTATTTTACGACTCTTGATAATTGAGAGAGCCGATTTGCTACATTGTATTCATTTTTAAATATGTCAAACAATACTGGCATTTATTTCACAAACTTTGATCCAGCCAATCAAAAGCTAAGAACAAAAAAAAGGGTGTTCGAGTATGCTTTTACATGTACATGTATTTACAGTGGTTTCACTAGAATTTTTATAGTACATTGTAATGAATAGGTGGAGAAAAAAGGCAATAAAGTGAAGACAAAATCTTTGAAAGCCGGGGATTATAATAGAATACATGTACATGTGTAGGTGGGTAAATTCTCCTGTTCCCAGCTTCTAATGAAATCATTGTTTTTAATTGTCGATAGTGTTTATAAAGCTACATTGTATCACTGACACAATACTGCTGTTAACATTAGGCCATCAAGCCACTATATTGTTAAAGGTAAGTAATTTTTAGTTCATCTGCATAGATTAGGTCAATGTGACCTAAATTTCATGGTTCATTGATAGTTTACGTCTGAGTTGGGTATAAACCACCATACATTGTAACTCAACAACTATATGCACTAGAGGCATGTAAACTTACATACAGATGCATCTATGGTAGTGTCAGGATCAAGGTGAAATTAGGTCACTGTGACTTAAATTTCATGGTTCATTGATTTTGTCAAAGTTTACGTCTGATAATCTGCTTTGCTCACCGTCATGTTGGTTTTCATAGGATTAGCCTTTCATAAACTTGAAAGTAGTTGAACACCCCACCCTTAAAACATATTTTCTTATTCATGATGGCAAGACAAGTTTAATAGAATATAAGTTTAGACCATTGGGGTGATCCCCACCCCATTCTTACCATTACCATTAACCTTTAAAAATCATAATATTGGTTTAGAACCCCATCCCTGAACTATATATATTATTATCCATGATGACAAGACAAGTTGAATGGTGAACCCCTAGAGTTCATCCCTTTCACACTGTTCACTATTACATTCGGTTGATTGTGACATCACTTGACAACCAGTGTTTTCTCCGAAATTTTTGTTTTAGAGGGGGTATTTGACTGGAAGCCCCCCTCCCCCCTTTATGGTAAATCAATGCTAAATTCAGGAATTTTGTAGGGGGATTCAAATAAAAAAAGGGAGAATCCCATTTAAAAAATGCCCTGGAGAAAACACTGTGACCAATAATAAAAAGTATTGCCATTTTTGTTTTAATGAATAAAGGTTCATGAAATGGAAAATTCCTCCTAAATTAAGTTGTTTATTAACGCTTTAATATATGTGCTTAGTAACATTTTGCAGAGAAAAATTTATTACACAGTCATGACGAAATTGATTTTCGATTTACCAGACCGAATGACACATTTTGATATTTTTCCATATATGTTCAACCAAAAACTGCAAAATTCTTTACAAGAACGGATCAATTTTTACCAGACATTTCCTTCGGTCCTGTGAATTTCAGCATCACTGTTACAGGTAAGATTGTTGATTTTTTACAAACTTTGATCCAGCTAATCAAAAGCTGAGAATAGAAAAACCTGGGTATCTGGCTACATGTATCTGCAGATGTGTACTTTTATATGTACATGTAGTATTTATGAAATCATTTTTATTGTAGATTGTTTATAAAGCTGTGTAGTAATCTGTACTACTGTTTACATTTGATCATCAAGCCACTGTTGTTGAAGGTAAGTAATTTTTAGTTCATCTCAACAAGGTTAAAGGCATTATATTGGAGCTTCCCAAGCTGAGTGTCTCGTCTGCATTCAAGTAAATCTTCATAACTATACAAGGTGGGATTGGCAAACTTTGTATGAGATTATGATCTTGGGTTCATTCGCAGCATCCAAGCAAAAATAGGTCATTGTGACTTAAATTTTCCACTAAATTGACTTGCATCCAAGTTTACATGTACATCTTGCGTTCCTACATTTGTATCAGCAACTACATGTATATACTTGATAGGATCATCTAGACTAACCATGCTAACCTTGCATATATTTTGGAAATCATGCACTTAATAAAAATATTTTGTCAGTAAATGACGCAGGTTGTGGAAATTTTCCTTAGGCCAAAGAAGTTTTATTGTTGGTAGAAAATTTTGCTACGCTTCAAAGAAGATGTCCACTTTAGACAGTTTACTTCCCACTTTCAACAAATATACATGTACATTGTACTAGAGTCCTGAACCTTGCATAAAGATGCATCTACGGGAGTCTGTCAGCATCCAGATGGAAGTGGGTTACTGTGACCTATATTTCATGGTTCATTGACTTGCTGACTTTAAGTTTACGTCCAACATAGATATAAATCACCATTACTCACTTCGATTTCTAAGAGATATATGTAATAGACCATGAAGTGATCTTCCCTAGAGTGACTGGATGTTCATGTTTCAGATTATATTTTTTAGTTGTTTGCTCTCTGTAGTTATATTAATAAGTGCATGCATTGCTTATTTCTAACAACATGCATGGCCATGCTTTGAACATTTTTGCTCAAATTTCACTGTAGTGTAATCGAGTTAGAGTCGGGTGAATGCTGGGCGAACAGGGAAAAAAAATTTCGTAGGATCTTGATATTCAGTATGCAGCTTCAAGTAGAGGTCCCATACCATGGCTTTCCTTTTTAGCTCTCCTTGCCATAGGCCACGTGAGCTATTGCCATCAATTGGCATCTGTCGTCGTCTGTTAGACAAATTTAAAAAATCTCCTCCTCTGAAACTACTAGGTAGAATTCAATGAAATGTGGTATGATTGTTCCTTAGGGTATCCTGCCCAAAATGACCATGGGGATTTTTGCTCTGTCAAAAAACATGGCTGCCGTTACTAAAAAAAGAACATAGGGGTCAAAAACAGTTTTTGCTAAATAACTGAAAAACGAAGACAGATATCAAAATTCTGGTATTACTCAAAAATGAACAAGAGAATTGTTTCAAGGGTAAAATTGATATGCTGAGTTGAATGCCAATGACAAAATTTTTTGCGAAGGGCCATTTTGAAAATAAACGCTATTTCCCCACCAAATTTTCAGTCTCTCCAATTTTAGCGAAATTTGGTTTATGTAGGAAACATGGTATTCTGTGTTGAACGGTGATGATGAAAAAATTTTGCAAGCAGCCATTTTCAAGTTAGCAGCCAATTTTCCAAGTTGTACCAATTTCAAGGGTTCTTAAGGCATATGCTGCTTTTAATGAACTCTAGTCAGGTCTGTCGCTTATCAACTTCTGTTAAATGAAATTCCGCTTTTCCAGTAGTAGTGTCACGATGATCAATTATAATCGAAAATCATTCGATTGTAGTGCTATTCCAATTAATCTATTATAAAATGTATAGGTTTGATTAATCAGAAAGTTTCTACTTTCACTTCCACTTTGATTCCCTTAAAGGACATGAAGTTGAGCGTTTGTGCATAGGTCCAGTTTTTAAAACTATTTGACCCAATCCAAATGGTTTCAAATTGAATAACAAATAAATAAGACAATAATACTGAATTTTGAATTTGAGAATTTATTCATACTGTGCATGTGTATCCAAAGACGCACTTTCATGGAGGACAGCAAGTTTACATTGTTTCAATTATTAATCATCAGTTGATTGTGTATAAGCAATGATCAATTATGAAATTTGTTCCGATTCCCATCACTACTTTTCCAACTTTGACCAATTAAAAAAAAAAAAACAACAATAACTCGGAACATAACTTCATATTTCAGTAGCAATTTGACAAACATATCAGCAACAACATGCTCCACGGAATCTCCAAAGTAGTTACTTTAAATGCCACTTTGCAAAAAAGGAAAATACCTACTGAAAATGAACCACAGCAAAAGTTTGCCAAGATTTCTAAGGAAACAACCACAGTTCCAAACTTGATTAAAGCAGCTGTTAATTGTTCTGTTTCACTGAAATCACTTCTTCCATCAGCTTATTGTGCTGTTTGTGGAAAAATTTTATACCCTGATGATATAGTGTACATAAAACACTCCAATGTAACCTTGCCAAAACTTAGAATTTCTGTGAACAGTAATATTACTATCAAAGACAAAGACGATAAAGTTTCCGTTTGCAAGGAATGTGCAGCATTATGCAGACAGGGATCTTCAGAATATAATCACTTTAACAACTTTTCTGTTTTACCGGGCTGTATAAAAAATCTTAAAAACTATGCAGATTATCGAAAATTGTCAATTGGGACCCTATTTTGTTCAACCTTCAGACCGCATGGCTATACCTACACACATATGCAAGGAAAACTGTCTTTCGGAGTAACAGCAAATTCAAAAGAAGGGATGTTAGGTATTTTACACAACCCTGAGGAACAATTAACAAATTCAGACTGTTCGTTATTAAAACCAGCATTACAATGGCTCAGAGCAAACAACTTTCTGTATTCATCATACCTCTCAAATTTTGAAACAATACCAGCACATTTTACACAAGAATCTGCAAATTGCTGTTTTCCAACATTTCCAAACCGTACTCCTGACATTTCCTTCAGAGGCACAGGTCAAATATCAGAGACTGACATTGAAAAATCAGTAGGTTTAATTGTGGAAGCTGACAATCACATTTTGCCTGACCAAAACTCCGATTGTTATCAAATCGGAGAGAATGTTAATAGAGATGTCCATACTTCCAAATCATCTCCTGCTGATCTTCATCCAGAAAAACTCAAAACTTCAGATAAAAATCTAGAAGCAAAATTGTTTCCTCATCTTTTCCCAGATGGAAAAGGCTCTTGGACAAAGCAAAAAAGTGCTCTCACTTTAGGACAATATCACAAACATAGACTACTGCATATAGATAGAAGATGGGCAAATGACAAGTTTTATTTATTCTTTGCTTTTGATCGAAATATGAAAGACCGCATTTTAAAGCATCCGAAAATTCCTACACTTTCAAATTCAAACAGGAAATCTGAAGTTACTGTAAACCAACTCGCTCAATCAAAAGAAGAGTATGATAAATACGGGTCAGTCCTTCCTGCAGCTGTTACAGGTAGCAAAGCATTTTGGAAAAAAAAATGGCTCGACTTGGTAGCAATAGTACGTAAACTTGGACCTGCCGATCTTTTTGTTACTTTAACCGCAAATGACAATTGGGAATCCTTGAAATCTCTTCTTAGTACATATGAACATCCTCAGTCAATATTGCATCCAGTTGATACAACAGAATATTTTTTCAAACGATTTGAAAAAATCAAACCTCTACTGTTTGGCACATCTTCTGTATTTGGTCCTGTATCAAACCATTGGTATAGAATTGAGGCTCAAAATAGAGGAGCTCTGCATGTTCATATCTTAATTTGGTTGAAGAAGGGAGCAAGTTTTGACAATTTAGTGTCTGCTGAAATACCAAGAGGAACAGATCAATTTTCACTTGAACTAGCAGAAAAGGTGAGAGACTTTCAGATACATAACTGTCGACGCAATCGTTGTTTTAGAACAAGTAAAGGAAAACCAACACAATCATGCAGATATGGATTTCCTTTCGATTTGCGCGATATAGATGGTTATGCTGAAGATGGAATGCGTTTTGAATACAAAAGGTCACATGAGGAGGATAGAAGAGTTGTGCCATACAACCCGTATATTTTATACGCTTGGGGTGCTCATGTAAATGTTCAACGTGTGACAAGAACTGGCTTGGAAAAATATCTCGTGAAATATGTTGCCAAGGTAGAGCCAACTTTTGGACTAAAAGTCCACGAAAACCCCGTTGCAACATACTTTGAAACTAGAATTGTTGGAGCACCAGAAGCTGCCGCTGCAATATTGTCACACAAATTTGTCAGTGGTACTAATCAAGTAGTATTCATCGACACAAATTTGCCTAATCAAAGGCATCGAGTTCTGAAGTCATTTAAAACGCTTGAATCACATGATGAAAATGACACTGACATCTTTATGAAAGGTGCAAGAGATTTTTATCTGGAAAGGCCACTAGGTGAACCATTTGAAGATTTAACTCTTCCTGATTTTATTACAACATTTGAAGTCTTCACATCTAAAAGCAAAATCCCTAAGGCAAGACTACCAGCTTTCACAGATTTGTCTGGTAGATTTGTTGCAAAAAGAACAAAACCTTTAATACCCAGATATCGTTTTTTGACGCCTCTTGATGCCGAACTATTTTACTATCAAACATTGATTTTAAAAGTTCCATATCGTTCGGAGGCCCAACTCATCTCGTGTGAAAATGTTTCAAAAACATTTAAAGAAGAATGTTATTTGCAGTCATTGTTTGAAGAAGATGATGCATTGGATATGGTTTTTAATGAAATGAAAGGTCGAAACTTTGATCCATTTCAAATAAGCAGAATGGCAAGAAAACTCTTAATTGAGCAAATTTCAGATGAAGATACAATTGCAAAAAAAATCAAAGGATTAGAATTAGGTGAGCACATTCACTTTTTAGAAGAAGATATTAAAGAGTTTGACACAATTCAAATAGATGACAAAGATAATGACATGAATTCCAGTGAAATATTGAAAGTGCTACAGTGGTCTAAGGATGCCATTCTGAATGATCATAAAGACCTCAAACAGCGGCAACAAGAAATGACAAGTTCTCAGAGAAAAGTTTTCGATTTTATATCTGAACACACAAACGAACAGCTTCTTGCATTTGTAACAGGTCCAGGGGGAACTGGAAAGTCATTCTTATTAAGAACTCTAGTCCTTCATTTTGAATTTAGTGGTTTAATGGTTGAAGTCCTAGGTACAACTGGCAATGCAGCACTTTTAGTAAATGGAAAAACAATTCATTCCTTTTTTAAATTTGACCCAGAACTTAATTGTAATATAAAGTACAGAGACACAAACTGGGAAGCTATTGCAGCAACTGATGTAATCATTATTGATGAAAGTAGCATGATGACAGCTGAAATTTTAGAAAAAATTTCCAATATTTGTATGGAAACATCATCACAAGGCCAAAATAAAAAGATTGTATGTTTGCCCAAACGCGACCGACCCAAAAAAAACCCGCCGACTCAAATTCTTTTTTTGCCGTTTTTTTGAAGAATTTTTTTTCGGATTTTTTTCGTGTCCGCTCCGTCATCGTATAAAACTTAATGTTCGTCGTCTTTGCGTTTGAAAGTAACTGTGAATAAGATTAAAAGAAAGCGTGTAAGAGACGCAGTTAATCGATATTCGATGTTCTCGGTTTTTATCTACTGATTTAACGAACGTAAAGAAGTAATAAAACATGTGAAAATGGCAGACAGTTTTTTTACGCTGTCGTCGTCTGTACTTCTTAAAATAAACCAAAAAATAAAGCCTATTGTGTCTAATAGGCTTTATCGCTTTAATAATAAGAAAACCTGGAATGATGTGTTTGATGAGGTTGCCGATCCTGATGAGATGGACATGCGGAAAACCGATGAAGTCGTTGTAACTGTATCAGACAAGAGTGGGCTACAAACTTTCGAGCCTGACATGAGTGAATCTATTGAGGTTGTACAGGAATTTGACAATAAACTTAAGTTTGCTACTTTTACTGTGAAAAGATACCATTCTGAATCGGACGAAGAGGAAAATAACAATGTCAACGAAGAAAAAGGAAAATCATACTTAGATGTATTGATGTCTAACGCCAGGCATTTGACATGCACAAAAAACCCAATTCGTATAAATGAAGAAAATCCCCGTTTTACAGGTATGTGAAATTTATATATTATATTTAATATAAAGTTAATTATAGGGTAAACTCTGCAAGCTGACATGTTTAATGTTATAAATGTCAGTTTTCCCCTTCAGAGTTTTATAATTTGCCATCGGCCTGGGTGTAGGGTAGGGGGGATGTAGAAAAGAATGTGTTTACTAGGGGAAGTGCTGCCCAAATTTTTTTTAATACACTTACCGTTTTGTAGATTTTAAAAAAAAAAAAAAATTTTTTTTTGGGGGGGGTACCCATCTGACAGATTCATAAACCCCCATTCCAACGAATGAAGGAGTATATTGTCTTTCCACATTTTCGTCACAATTTTCCTGGCTCTCTGACACTTAGCCAAATAATATCGATTTCTATGTGTATCAAATTTAGGGAACGAGGGGGGTGGGGGATTCTGAATGGTATATATATATATATATTTGTTCACATTAAAAGTAGCAAACTTAAGTTTATTGTGAAAATCCATGTTTTGATTATGATATAAATGCTCAGATCATATGGCTAAAGGATTCAATTAAACTTTGAGAAGATTTGTTGAATGTGATAATATGTTTTATATACATTTCAGATGTTAAAGAATGTTTTAGATTCTGATTTGATCAAATTACTCTTCAATATTTATTTCAGCCAAAGATGCCTTATTCAATAAAGTATGTGATATGTTTGAAGAGTGCCAGGCTAAATTTCCAACAACATTTTTGAATGATGAGGTGAAGCGGTACACCATGATACTAGCTGATGCTTTGTGGTATCTGAATGGACACTTCGGTGGCGTGCAAGAAAAAGCATCACACATACCAGATATAGTTGCCATTCCAGAGAGGTATGAAATATGTTTATTCATTGTGACAACATCAAGATGCAGAACAGGAATAAAAGCCCCTATGCTCCTTAATAAATTGGATATTTTTGCCAGACAAAAATTCTGACACTCCCGCCTCCAGGGTATATATTCTTATATATAAAAAGAATTACTGAGACTTGCAGGGGATTTTAATCTATCCTAAATTTAATGAGACTTGTTTATAATAAAAAAAAAGTCTGTTGCAGTGTAATAAGCAGGTGGTACAACAGTGATACTGTATTTATGAACCCGGACAAGATGTCGTTAAGTTCAGAATTTACAAGGAACAGTTTGTTTGTATAGTATTAATGGTTTAAACTGCGCTAATGTTGTAATAGAGCCAGATTAAGGCTTGTTGTATTTTTTAAAAGGATACACGTATCAAAGATAAGGTCTATACTATAATTGTGTTAATTGAAAATGGTAACATAGATCAATCATTCTTTCTGTTCACTCGAAATTCTTTGATATAAAAACGACTTACAAACATTGGAGAGATGTGAGGTCTGTCATCAAAATTTGGCGAAAGGTTCCGTAGAAATTAGTGTCGTAAGCCAGCGAGATTTTTCTTCGGGTAAAATGATTCATTCAAATCTGCAATGACAGAACCTGTGACGTGGAAGTCAGCCTTATTGTCTACTGGTTTTGTGTCGAAAGTTCTTAAATATTATGGTACACGTTTGTTCATCTTATCAATTTTTAACAATCTGAAAGTATTAAGCTGGCAAAACTTAAAATTCTTTATATTCCGCATTGATGGATACTTCATATTTACAGTTACAAAATTGTTAAATTTTTGGAAGCTAAGGAGCATATCCCTCATGCGTAGCTCTGTCCTTAGATCGTTTTGGCTTTACAGTTTTTGGTTCATTTTGAACTTTTTGGATTATTTGGCTTTTCAACATTTTAGGCCTTTAGCACAACTGATGAGTTCTAAATCGACGAAATGT
Organism: Mytilisepta virgata; assembly: GCA_028015205.1. NCBI lineage: Eukaryota > Metazoa > Mollusca > Bivalvia > Mytilida > Mytilidae > Mytilisepta > Mytilisepta virgata. The sequence goes on along the minus strand of CM051510.1, from coordinate 42,974,385 downwards.
GCATCAAAATTGGTATCAAAGAATTGTATACATGCATGTGGATGAAAAACTGGCTGCCACGATATAGCTTAATGCACCAAACTCCAATAAATCTATAATACCAGTTTTGTTACACAATGTATGCATATCTCGCCGAATAACAACTCAGCGGAACACTAAAACAGCAATCCACTATCTTGAAAAGCAAGAATCAAATTCCAAAATGGCTAAAACAGTTAAGAATAACTTATCAAGATAAGATATTGTCTCATTGACCAAACCTATTCCTTTACGTTTTCAAGTCAAAGCCCAGAAACAAGAGACATACTTTCGTAAAACACGATAAAACAAAAACTGAAACGGCACTATTGAATTAACACCATCTTAAATGTTTTCCTGCACTTTAATGTCTACAAAAAGTGTGTTTAGTGCTGTTACGACATGGTAAACCAAATGATCTTAGTTCTGCGACGATTAAAATTCTAATTTGATACTTCAAACCATAAGAGATTATGCCGTGGATACGTATTCTTTTAAACCGAATGGGAGTGAACAAGGATCTTATAACAGATAGTATTTGTGAATATTATGTAATATTAAAGACTACAATAATAGCTTACTTTACGATATTCTGTAAATACGATACAACACCAGAGGGAGAAATATGAATATTCCATCTTGTGATTTCTATAGGTTTCTGAGATTCCCTCGTTCGACTGACAAACCTCTAAACAATAAAACGGATAATAGGAAAGGTAAAAAATGACAAACCAATCAATCAACGCGTCCACACAGACAGAACCCCGAACAAAAATTAGCATAAAAAACATAAAAGCGAGTTAAGATATACACGGTGAATTGAATTAATACATTTGCACATGTAGTTGTGGAACTTCTATTGGTTATTTGTATGAATTTCATTTGACCCCAAAAGATCGATTATGTCAGTATCGTGGACTGGTACAAACTCCGCACAGTGGTTCACTTCCGCTCCGGTACACATACGCTGCCATCACCCTCTACCTCTGCGTTCAATAGAATCGGTATTATCACAAAACTAGATATTTTTTATATTTTACTAATTAATTTCTCGGTTTTATAGATATAATATACGCAAAGAAGAACTCTGTCTTAGAAGTAGCAAAAGCGTTGGTAAATGGCGGATGTTATGAATAAATAGTTGACGTCATGGAATAAATAAGTTACGAACACCCGAAACGTCGTTCACATGTATATCTGCCGCTAAATGTCCGAAGGATACAAACTGAAAAACCAGAAGTAACCCGAAGTGCTAGAGACAATGATACCGAATGTTAATCGCTGTGTGGCGTTTGGGACTGATACAATGTCTAGGATAACGTCATTGATTTTCTGTATACATCCACGTTAATGAATAAAATTATCATTAAGCGGACAAATATACCTTAAGAGTAGACCAAAATACGCAATCCATTCGAGGAAGGAAAATGAATAACCACAAGCACAACAAATAAACACTGAAAACTAAAACATAATGAACAATACGAATTCCTATAAAAAAAACCAGGAGTGAACTCAGGTGCCCCGGAAGGGTAGGCAGTTTCTGCTCCGTATACGCCACCCGTCGTGAAGTTCGACAAAGTCAATCCGGTGGTAGTCACAAATCGGTGGAGGTACAAGAAATGTTACGACAGTGGGAACAATTCCAACATCATCTTCGATATTAGAACACTGTAACGATCCGTCAATTCCATCATTTTATCCCTGATAAAACCCTGGTTAAGCAGCTCTTGTTACAGCAGTCCTCTTTGTCTAAAGCCAGTGTAACTCGTAACTTCATTCATGGAACTCAACAATTCCTTATGACGTCGGGGCCTTGGAGGCCGAGTGGTCTAGGTAGTTCGTCATGACTACTAATGATCACTAGCCTGTCAACGCTAGGGTTGTGAGTTTGAATCTCACCTGTGGCGGGGTGTGTTCGACTCCGATCTTAATTGGATTACTTTAAGGATTACTCCGGCTTCCTCCACCAATAGAAACTGGCCGCCGCGAAATAGCCAAGTGCGTTGAAAACGGCGTTAAACCCCAACTAAACAAACAAACAAACCTTATGACGTCACATCGTAAAAAGCTACTTTGTTATTTATGAATAATGGCAATTTGTTTCCTGTTATTGAAATCATATTTCAGATTTGTACACTCGCTTTACAAGCTCGTTCCATAACAAACCTGATAAAGTCGGTATCACAAAAATAAATTAAACTTATTCTATGTTTACAGGGTTCATAATTGTTCATTGTTCAATTGGTTAGAAATACGACGCTTGTATTATATCAGTGCAGTTGACTTTTTTGTTGAATGAACAGAGTTAACAATGTTTATTTGGTTTATTTGGACAGAATGAGAGAAGCACAGCATGATAAGTTATACGTGAACAAACAGGATCTATCGATGACGGATAATTGTTTCCTTTTTCGATGCATAAGTTCTTTATATATGAAATGTTGCCTTGTACATCACCAGGGCTTCCAATTATTTTTGAACGTACGTGATAAAACTTTATTTATGCCGAATAGAGAATGAAGTACAACACAATATATTTGAAGTAATAGCTAAAATCGTGGTTTCGAATTAAGGTGCAGTTATATATATAATTTCATTTTAAAAAAAGCTATTCTCAGGAAACGTCAGTTCGTTGAAATGGATATTTTGGCCTTTTGAAAGTCTAGTCTGATATGTAATTAATATATTGTAAAATTGTTTGTGACGGTTATATTTCTATAACTCAAATATGATTCGGGATGGGAATTTCAAAATACAGAAATAGAGAAAAAATAATGCATTCAGAAAGTTGAAAATATTTAAAAATTAAAATAGCTTACTCAGACTATCGTAATTTATAAAACAATTATTTTAAATATTTCCATGCCACGCAGAAATTTAATAAAATTTCAGTAAAAAAAGTTATCTCCCCTTTTACATTGAAAATTCCAAAACTAGGCGATATTTTTCATTTGTCTGATTGAACTAAGTCAGGTAAGTTCATTTGTTTCCGTTACGACAAAGCTAATTGCATCTGTTAGCCAAGAGACATGGAAATTCAAAATCAAAGTCTGAAAAATCCATTCCACTGACTGAGTTTTAGAGACAGTAATTTGACAGTAAAATACAAAAAAAGATAGGATTGTATTGTAATTGTGCATTATAGTTACCGTAGGCCATTGATAAGTTTAGATAAAATGACTGCAAGAACCAATGTTCATACTTTTATTTTTTTTTGTAAATTTTGCAAATGCGGCATCTCGAACTACCCTACCTACGCAGATTTAAAATAGATAACTTGTACATCAAAACTAGTACCATGGAGCCATTAGATAGCATGTTAAACATTGTTTTACAAGCTTCATTGAAGTGCAGATGTAGAAACAGAAGAACTTTTAGTGCAATAATTATGATTTAGTCTATAAAAAAGCTTATAACTTCGGCAGAGCCTCGGTTGAGACATAAGTATTTGAGCCCTGGTGTGTGAGATAGCCTTATCTCATCCTCATAGGGGTGAAAGATACTATTTATCTTGATTTTGTTTGAGAATATGGTGATGCAGAAAATCAAGGTAAAAATACATAAGACCAGAAGTGTCGTTACTAGTGCCTGTCACAGTGACCTTTAAATAAAGGATAGAATAGACATTCTAAGATCAGCAACCTGTCGTGATGAGTTTGTAACTGGTTTGGTTTGGTTAATTGGGATTTTCAGTGCAATTTGCTATATTTTATATTTGTGGAGGAAGCTGGATTATCCTGATAGAACCTTTGGCATAAAAGCAGGCAACCTTTATCAAGACCGGAGTCGATCACATCTCGCCGCGAGTTGTTTTAGAACTACAAGCTTCTGTTTTTTTTATAATTCAATTAAAACAGAATGCATCACATTTGATTTGCAAATTATACTTTTTACAATATCCCCACAACATAATGTTGGAGTTTGAACATATAGATTCCAGAAAATAGACACAGAAATGGGTATTATGAAAGCATCTCGTTGTTTAAGTATAAAATACATACAATTCTTTGATACCAATTTTGATGCACAAAATGTGCACATTTCGGCGAATTACCACTCATAATTCGTGCTCAAGGTCCAAAATGTTGAAAAACCAAAACACTAATACAAAAAAAAAACAAAAAACAAAAACAAAAAACAAAAAAAAAAAGAAAAAGATCAAGAGAGAAATTATAAAACCAAAACGACCCCAGGACAGAGCTATGTTTGCATTTCTTATAGATTTAATTTGCGAATGGTTTTCGTTAAAAAAAACTCCTATTATGACTTGATCATAACAGCAAAAAATGTAAAATCAAAAATAAATTTTGAAACAAGAAAGGTTCCCTTTTCGCGATATCAATTAAGTTTGATTGATATTTTACAAGCTCAACAAAGTAATTATATTTTATTAAATCGACAAAATTGATCTTATCAGATAACTCATTGTCACTATATCGAGAAAATATATTTTATAAAGGAGTAATTGAATATAAAAATATAACCATGTGTGGTTTCTTACATAACCAACTAAGCGTCAGAGCCTTGCCAGCAACCTAACAGTTAATTTTACAGTGAATTAAATGTCGTTGGTTGTAATTGCTGTTTGCTTGTGGCATTCAAATCATCATTGATTGAATTACAATATTTTACTTAAAGAAGAATTGAATTTCAACAAGAGCCTTGTAAATTAGCTGTAAAGTACAGGGTTTGTAGTACTGATATTCTAAAATTGCCTATCATTTTCAAAATTTGACATTTAAGCCCAGATATTCATCTTTTCAAGAAACTAAAGATAAATGTTTATGATTTAACCTGCTTTGCCTTCTGCTGTTGATGTCCACCATGGATTATTTGTTTGTTTAGTTGGGGTTTTACGCCTTTTTCAGCACATTTGGATATTTCGCGGTGGCCAGTTTTTATTGGTGGAGGAAGCCGGAGTATCCACAGGTTAGATTCGAACTCACAACCTCAGTGTTGACAGGCTAGTGATCATTAGTAGTCATGACGAACTACTGCGGTAAAAAAATCCAACTGCAAGTATTTCAATACTGACGTGAAGTGGTACTTCAATTGTTTTGTTAGAACATTACATATGTTTTATAATTTTTGAAACTGAGGACCTGAGAAGAAAATTCATACAGCATAGCTCGGTCAGAAGAAGGTTTTATGCTTAACTTTTTTTTCTTTTCGATGTTTGTTCGTGTGTTTTTTCTTTTCTGTTTGTGTGTGTTGTTTTTTATTTTCTATTGTTTGTTCGTGTGTTTTTTGTACTGGAATCTTTTCTGTGGTATTTTTCGTCATTGCGACAGTTTTCCAAAATATTTACAAAGGTCAATTAGACATAATAATATTATTTTTTGGTATCTGCATATAAAATACATCGCTTATCGTAGAACGTTTATTCAGTTTTGTAACCAATAATTAAATGCCCGTCTAAGCCTAATCAACTGTTTTCTGGACCACATTGATTGATATTTATTAATAACAATAGGTATAAAGAACAATAATAATATCACAAGAAAATATTCATCAAACTTCCGTTAAAAGTTTATCGTCATTAATGCTTCTACGGTTACCGTTTAATCGTAGAGACCCTCTGGCAATTAACGAAAGCCTCCGAACGTTGCTATCTTCAATGTAAAAACCCGGTGATATACAACATGGACAAAATAATTCCTGGAAATTTCTCCAAAATATTGTGTTAAAAATGCAATATATTATAAAATTTACCCCAGTATTAATTAAAAGGAGCAAATCTGTTATTTCCCTTATACCACGTGCTAAATAATTCTCTTCATAGTATCCTAGTCCTAAACACGTCGACATAATGGCGTCTGGAACTATACAGATTAGGAACACGATTATCACAACAATTAACATCACAGTTATTCGATGTTTTCTACGACCAAGTCGACAGCGTCTTATACCATAGAGTATACAAGTATTAAGTATGATTAGTGAAAAAAGCGGAATTATAGAACGCACAAAATAATGTAACCAATTAAATGTCCGTGCAAACGTTTCATTTGACCACAAATCTGTTAGGTGAAGATCATAGCTGACACTCTGTGTAGTGTTTTGCATGACTTCAATAGTTTTGTATCGCATTGCGTAAGGAACCGAGAAAACCATCATTATCACAAACACGGTCGTTGAAATAGTTTTGGCGCGGGATATTGAACACAATCGTTTTACTCTTGTAGGATGACACACATAAATATAACGTTCAAAAGCGACAGACACTGTCAGCCATGCGGAAACACACAAAGAAGCGTTAAAAATGTAGTGCGCATAGGGATAAACGAATCCTAAGGCTTTATTTCCGGTTGTAGGGTCTACTTCCGATAGTAAAATGACAAGAAAATAAAGAACATCACTGAGAATTTTTATACAGTCTGAAATTGCCAACGATAATAGGTAAATATTTGTCGATGAACGCATCTGCTTTTGACACATGACAATAATTCCAAGTACATTTCCGATCATTCCAAGGACACAAACAGTCGGGAAAAATATTAATCCTGTCACAAAACGTGCCTGATAATAAAATTCCTTGAACTCTATTGATTGTTCTGGTTGAGTGGCCACAACGCAGTTTTGACATCCCATCGCTGTCCTTGTCAAGTAAGTTTCATTCTAAATTCTGCAAAACACAAAGAGAAATAATTAACTGTTAATGCTCTAAATGACAAGTGGCAAGCTAACTTTACAATAGATCATGCTGATAAATCAATTAGAAGCATCATTAAAGCTTCTGAAATGAAAATCAATGTTTGTTTTCATATTTAAAAATAATAACTACACAGAGACAAAAAAAAAGACATTCAAAATGATTGGTTATGTTCATGTAGATTTCTAGATTGATATTTGATATCTTGATAGGAAATATCGTGCTAAAACATATAATTAAAACATGAATGAAACAGGACAATTTATTTTGACAGAACAACAAAGTTCTTTGTTTAATTTAATTAGTCTGATGGCAGCTATGCAGTAAACCATTAGCTTAAACTGCAAATTAATTTTAAAGCAAGTTGGTTAAAGTTACCCGGGGTAGGGAAAGGGGGGGACTCAATTGCAATTTACTATAGTCTGGGCAAAATTAATCAGTTTATGCTGAAAAGGATTATAATAAGAATTGAAAATGGGGTCAAAATACAATAGAGAATGGAAACGGGGAATGTGTCAAAGACACAATAACCCGACCAAAAAGCAGAAAACAGCTCAATGCTACCAATGGGTCTTCAAATCCACACCCGGTGGAGGCGGGCTGCCGCTGGCCCCTAAGCAATAATGTATACTATACTAGTTCAGCAAAATGGACGGCACACTAAAAATTAACCAAAATTCAAAACACACACAAGACTAACAAAGGCTAGAGGTTCCTGACTATGGACAGGCGAAAAAATGCAGCGGGGTTAAACAGGTTTTGTGAGATTTTATCTATCCCTCCCCCAATACATCTAGCTTAAAGGAATAAACAAACACACAGCGATACACACAGTAAAATGTTCACTTTGCAACAGAATGAAATGCGTTTCTGGAAAACTGGCACGTCCTATGGCCAATGTCAAAAATTATAATGCTGTACAAGAAATTTGCTAATTTATTAATAAACAAAATTATTAAAATAACTGTATAATTATGTTATTTTCCCTGTACAAAACTGTAACATCCGTATGCGAGACGAACATATAAAAATTCTGTATTTCCGCTCGGAAGGTAGACATTTTTTGTTCATTTAATAATTTTGTTTATTACTGCCTTCGGAAATTTCTTTTACAACATAAAGATTTCTGACAAAGATTCAATAGTAACTAATAACAAAGAAATCAATTATTATAACTATGATAAAAAAAAAAGTGCATTTAATTCTATGCTATTCAAAATCAACGTGACAACCAGGCAAGTTTAATGCATATTTCAAAAATTAATTCGGCTCACGTCAATCACGAAATTAAACTTTAGATATTCAGATTAATAGTAATGAAGTCAACAATCTCAACAAGGAAGTCATTTTAGTACATCATGTGGTTTAAAAAGGAGCAATCATTGCTCATATATCCTGAACCAAGGTCAACATCGAGACTATCGGGTGAATCCAAGCAGTCAGGGAATCCAAGTATATGTAATCATAGAGTAAATCCAAATAGTCATAGGGCGAATCCAAGTAGTCATAGGGCGAATCCAAGTAGTCATAGGGCGAATCCAAGTAGTCATAGGGCGAATCCAAGTAGTCATAGGGCGAATCCAAGTAGTCATAGGGCGAATCCAAGTAGTCATAGGGCGAATCCAAGTAGTCATAGGGCGAATCCAAGTAGTCATAGGGCGAATCCAAGTAGTCATAGGGCGAATCCAAGTAGTCATAGGGCGAATCCAAGTAGTCATAGGGCGAATCCAAGTAGTCATAGGGCGAATCCAAGTAGTCATAGGGCGAATCCAAGTAGTCATAGGTCGATTCCAAGTAGTCATAGGGTGACTCCTGCCACGCCAGCAGACCTCTCTCCTCGTCCTTATAAAATCCACGATGTGATCAATTTATAGTTTTCAGTGGTATTGTACGTTCTTTTTCTTGTCATTATCTGTGTCTTTCTTTAGTTACTTTATTTTTTTTTTCTTTTTCGTTTTGTTATTTGATTCATTTTCATTTTAGTAACATAAAATTTGATGACCTTTTTGTAGTGGTTCTTATAAATAAATAAAACACTATGGAAATATGATTTTATTTAATTTTTATAATTAGGGGGAACAGAAATTATTTTGTTAGATAAAGAAATTAATAGTTAACAATAAAATTCTGACCCAAGTATTCTTTAATTTTAAAATCGTTCTTTTTACCGATTGTCCTCAGTTTGCTTCTTATTCTTGATAGAAATAACTTATTATTTTCATCCGCATGGTACATTTAAGGATTGGTTATATATATTTTTCAGATCTATGCAGTAATAACTGCAATCATTTGGTGCACACTAAGAAATCCAAGTAGAGAATTCATTGGGAATGCGAAATACGTGCATTACCTTTTTTGGAATAAACCAAAAACAAAATTACAGTCCAAATTATACTGTAATAATAATGCTGATTAAAGGCCTACAACAAATGTATTCACTTCTATGGTGCCAAAAAAGACTGACTTAGTCTATGGAATGATAGACTGACAAAAGTTATATACATGTAACCAATCAAAAGACGGGATACTTCTAATCTGTAAAAACACTGAATTTGTTTTTGACTTTGTTTAGGACATGCTTATACCAATAACATATCACAACTTTACCTTGTAATCAATTTTCACGAAACAATTCACCTTAAGGTAACTAGATCTGTGAGTGACCTTACTTGGTGATACCCCGATTGCAATACTAGGGGTTGCGCTTACAAGCTTTAAACATGTAAAATCCTTAAATTGGATTATCTCCCTTTGCAAGCATCCGGCAATAATTATCTTGCTTTGTACACATCTACATTTGATGCCTAACCTTCATATGAAGTTTCATCAAAGCCCATTGAACGGTTTAGGAGAAGTTGTGCTTACAAGCTTTAAACATGTGAAAACACTTAAAATGGATTAGCTCCCTTTGCAAGCATCCGGCAATAGTTATTTGCCTGATGTCCATATGATAATTAACCTTCATATAAAGTTTCGACAAAATTCATTGAACGGTTGAGGAGGAGTTGCGCTAACAAGCTTTAAAAATGTAAAACCCTTAAGTTGGATTATCTCCCTTTGCAAGCATCCGACGATAACTATCTTGCTTCATGCACATCTACATATGATGCCCAACCGTCATTTAAAGTTTCATCAAAACCCAATGAACAGTTTAGGAGTTGCGCTTACAAGCTTTAAACATGTAAAACCCTTAAGTTGGATTATCTCCCTTTGAAAGCGTCTGGTGATTAGTATCTTGCTTCATGTACATCTACATATGATGACAAACCTTCATATAAAGTTTCATCAAAATCCATTGAACGGTTTAGGAGGAGTTGGGCTTACAAGTTTTGCATGTAAAACCCTTATGTTGGGTTATCTCTCTTTTCAAACATCCGCCGATGATTATCTTGCGTCATGCATATCTACATATGATGCCTTCATATAGAGTTTCATCAAAATACATTTGAACGGTTTAGGAGGAGTTGCGCTTACAAGCTTCAAACATGTAAAACCCTTAAGTTGGATTATCTCCCTGTGCTAGCATCCGCCGATAGTTATCTTGCTTCATACATATTTACATATGATGCCTAACCTTCATATAATATAAAGTTCATCAAAATCCATTGAACTGTTTATGAGGACGTGCGCTTACAAGACATATTGACAGACAGACAGAAGGACGGACAGACTGATTCCTATGTACCCCCAAAACTTTGTTCAAAAGGAAGAATGTAAGAGGTGCATAATTCTCCATTTTTGGTAAGTTGTCTCCCATTTACGGAGTTATCTGCCTTTTGGAGAAGGTGTCTTTCAATAGATATTAATGGACAAATTATCATTTTTCTACGAAATATTTTTCTTCCTAACACATTAATGATATGTTCTTGGATATATTTCCAGAATTTTTCGATGACTGATGAAGGCCTTACCCAATTCAATATTTTTAGAAGAAAATAAAAGTAAGTGTTGCCCTTTCTGGTGAATACAAGATACCTTCCGTCAGGAAAGATAACTCATGCATATGAGAGACCACTCTAATATCCACAAATAGGGAATAACTCTTTAAATGCAATAAAACATAATTTAAAAGATGCAAAAATATATGACGCAGTGTTTATACACAGGAAAAGCAAGGTCAATATTACTGTCGACACCTCCAGTGATAGTTTAACGTTAAATATTCTCCAATTCCTTTTGCGCACTTGATAGTTTCTTCAGGCTGTTATATAATAAATTTTCTACATCAAATTTAGACGAAATTTATTATCGAATTTTCATTCTATTCAATTTGACGTGAAAGTGAATTTCAAAAATTTACATTTATCTAATATACAGTTTAAATTCTATAATATTGAGGGTGTCGTAAAAATGAAGCTTTCAATCGCGACGTGTTTTTCATGCAAGAAATTTATTGTAGATACATTCATGGTTAAGGATGATCGCTGGTCTAATAGGAAATAAATAGGATTTGAAATAGGTGTTTTTTTTTAGAGAACATATGAATAGTAAACAAATAAGCAAGAACAAAATATAGGTTCATGAGCTCATTTTAGAGCTGTAAGGCCTTGAAAATTTGCAGGAAATGGGTTTTCTCTGGATTTTTCGTTGTCTTTGCATTGGCAACTTCAGTCTCTCAAAAATGTATGAAAAAAAAGGATTTCATAAGATTTTGTCAATTACCATTTTACGGTATATATGATTGAATTATAAAATAAAAAGTAGGGGTTCATGGGCCAAATACTTCATGTTTAAGAAATGGATAAAACCCGAGGATTCCGAAAATCTGACAAAAAGACCAAAACATGACCAGCGAACATCCTTAAACGATTTTAACTTGGTTATCCTGACAAATTGAATACATTTTTTGGTTCATATAGGGTCAGCCTATACCAAATGGTTAAAACAAAACAAATATTTGGTCAGTGTGCATAAACCAAATGAACTCTTACTAGTATATCAAAACGAACATACATGCAGTATATACATGGTTGAACGATTTTAACTTAGTTGTCCTGACAAATAGAATACATTGTCTGATTCATATGGAGCCAGCCTATATTAAATGGTTAAAACAAAAATTTAGTCAGCGTGCTTAAAACCAAAATGAACTCTTATATCAAAACGAATATACATAAAGTATATTGTTGTGTTTTAATTTTTAACTATTCATTTGTGTTCTGAGATTTTTCAGTCTTTTTTAACTAAGTTTATTTTTGGAATCTTCGGAATACGTATTCTTATTAATTTTTAGTCTAAACATAAATTTCAATTTGGTCAAAGAGCATGTTTAAAATGGACCAGAATGTTTTTATTACGTTAAATATAGCTATAGGGAATTTCTTCTCATTAGACAACTCGTTGTAAAAATATGGCCCCAAGCACGACTAACATAGGACGATCTACGTACAGTTTACAAGTTGATCTGTTAAAACGTGTATAAGGTAATATCACAGCAGTATATCGTTTTTTATCATTAAAAAACCATTCAATGAAACAAAACATGTACATAGTACATGTAAAACAAACAATTGAAATTTTAAAAGGCTGTTATTGCTAATCTACATCTTGAAAAGATCTGTTGGAAAATCAGCACAATGATATACCAGTCAATCAATTTCACCCGAAAGACAGAACCTCGGACAAAAAAATAACATAAAACAGCATAAAACACAAGCATAAACATAAGAGAGAGTCATGATAGTGTGTCTTGGTACAGACACTGAAAATTGGTGAGGCTAAACCGGTTGTATCGGTACCCACAAGTCCATCTTTTAAGTAACAATAAATCTTGCAAATAACGTTTTTTTCATCTTCCTGGAAGTTGATAACAAATTGCCCTACATTTAAATCTTCATCACCAATGCACTATCTTTTCTTTTCTAATAATAGTCCATATCAATATTTTCTCCGAATGCTTTAATATGGTAAATCACCAAAAGTCCATGCACTTACTGGTGTAGGCGTAGGTGAAGATAATAATTTATATTATTATACTTCATGCTTAAAACTGTAATGATATTGATTACAGTAAAATTTTGCATATGAACTACGGTGATATGCCCACGTGCCTAATTACGTCACAATGTTAAAAATAGTACTCAATATTGCGTTTGATATGGCCGCAGAAGCAACGTAACAACAAGCTTCGCACATTGTTACTATGTCATTCATACCTAGCAAATGTTTCGCATATACACGTATGTCACTCGGACCTGGCAAATATTTCGCATATAACCGTCACAAGACCCTAATATTATGTAACGATTACCTGGCAGAAAAAATGTATGTACTTGGAAAATAATGAGGTTTTCGCAGGAGGTTTTTTTTTTTTTCGAATACTACGTAGCGAATGCTTACAATGTACGTATTCGATATACTTATAAAATTTATTGTATACTAATTCTTACAGTATGTTTATATACAGGCATGTATCGGCATACAAGCTAAATATCATCTTGAATCTAAATATAAAGAGGTGTGTGTTCAAATCGGTTGAAGGATCGTTTTTATTTTTTTTATATAAAGTATGGTGCGAATATTTCTGTTTTGAGGACCTCGTTTCAAGTTCTAAAAGAAGACAGGAGTAAAAGAGCTGTTCCGTTGCTTGAACTTTTGTTGTGTTTTCGTGTTAATAATAACGCGTTACCTAACCAGACATTTATCAGAGTTCTATAAACCAATAAATTAAAAACTTTTCAAATGGCATTGAACAGTTAAATTTGAATTTTACAAACCGTTAATTAAATACGTTCTTGTGTTTAATTTCATAAAAACTAAAGCTGACACTTCTGGAAATTTAAAAATGAATTTTATAGAGAATTAGACAACTTCTTTTGTAATTGGAGTTTGCCTGTGGTATTTTGTTCATCATAAATTTAATTAGAATTTGATGTAAAAATTGAATTGCAAGAAAGTGTTTTGTAATGAACTGTGAAGTGTTCATCATGTCCTTCGGTTACTTGAAGTGATTATCCGTGCTCATTGAGCCTTTCAACTCATTTGAGTTAAACTTTATGGTAATGTGTTGTGTGAACTATATGTAAATTCTCATCATGTTTTTTTTTCAATCTCAATGTAGAGATCAACATAACATTTATGGCATAAAAACAATGCCTAGTAATAATTTTTAAATTTTTATTTCAGTAATACATGTATAGTGTTTGTAGACTTTCCCTATTGAATGCACCTTGAAGTATACGACCTTTATTTTCAACGAGAATTTTTTGAAAAACCTTCATCGGTAACGTTCGTAAAAAAACATCTGGAATGCAAACATCATTTAAAACGTTGTGAGGAAAAAAACGTTGTGAGGAAAAAAACTATCATGTAAATTCGGGAATTTAATGCGATGTTTATAAAGTGTGAAAAATGCGCCATGATTATATTCATCACAATAAACAAACTCTCATTTTATTTACACTGTATTTATTTTTACGCGCATTAAATTTTTGCGCGTTATTGTCAGTTGCCCAAGATTTGCATCTATTTCCCAATTATTGCTGTCATGGAAACCATACAAAGAACGGATATGCAAAAAAGTGTATACTAGTATAAAATTTATTGTACAGAAAGTATTTTTCTGGATGAACTTCTGCCAAATGTTAGACATGTTGGATATAAGAACTCATTTTAGAACGTATTCGTGATTGACGGACATACTGTTTATTTTGCATTATAAGGTTTAATGGTATTAAAAATTAACAAAATTGAAAAAATTACCCCATAAATTAGGGATATTATAAAAAGTTTTTTTTGTTCCACTGAAGTAATTCTGATGAAGCAATCTGGCAAGAAATCTGACAAATTACCCGTCAATCTGGCAATGTCAGGCAAAATCATAAAAACCTATTTTTTTAAAATAAAGAGAAGAGAAACTCAAACGCACTCAAGACACATCAAGCTACTTTACTGCCTACCGATTTCATCCATCGATATAAACTTGTAACCTACAACTTTTGTTTTGCCAATGTGTTAATGGCTTTTTAAAGAGATTTTTCAACATATTTAAACTTGGTATGGGAATTGTTTTCGCTCCTTGAGAAGATAATGTGACTTTTCAATACTTGGAAGTCAGTAATTATTTGATTTTTATTGTCCAAGAAAAGCTCAAATTTTTGATATTTATTTTTTGGATCATTCACAAAATCTTCAGAGATTTCATTTATTTTCCATAGGATATACACAAAAAATCTGTTAGTTTCACACGGAATAAATGTAACGTAAACATTTCAGATTTATCAAAATAAACCAATCTAAAAGGGTATAATCAAGTGCGAGAAGGTCTTCAATAGAACTATTTATTGACTTGAAATATAAAATTATTCAAAAAGTTATTTTTGTTGATAAGTCAATAAATTCCTCGAATTTGTATCATATATATGAATTATTTTATCGTTTCATAAAAAGACAGCCGACGCATTTTCAGGGTGCATCTTCTCGTACTGTAAAACCCTGCAAAGTCCTGCATCCTGTATCCAGTGCATTTGTGCTACATCTCGCATAATAGTTGTTAAAAACTACAATCGTCCTCATGGAGTAAGCATTTTAGTTTCAGAAAATTTATTTTTATCAAAAACTCTGTTTTTAATAGTTGTATTATTTTTTAACCTTAATTTTCATCTTCTGAAAAGATAGCAACATATTAACTACAGACGTTTCTCCGACAGGAAATTGACCATAGTCACGCGTCTTTAAGGTCAGAAGTCAAAAATCGAAACTACATCGACTACGTCGGAAAAATATGCAAATAAATATAGACTCTAATACCGGTGAAATGTAATTTTAGACACCCGAGATTGCCGAGTCAGAGACAACTGGAATCTTACCCGAGAGTTTTAATATTTCTTTATCTTGCATTTTCACTGGAGTTCGATTCTTTTTCTGAACACCACGGCTTTCAAATATCAACAAATTAGTTTCCAAACGGATTTTTGTTTTATTTCGGGGAATTTCTTTTTATAACGTTATAATATATGGAACGTGCCCCTGGGCGCATTTATTTTGCGGATACTGATGCCAGAGTATTTTATTGTGATTTTCACTGTAATATGATTTTGGATGAAAAACTTCATGTTCTAAATGTTTTTACTAACCATAATAACAACAAAGATAGGGTAAAACTGCTAAAAGATACATACAAGTAGATCATGGCCGTAAAGAGGACACATGTACCTAACGAGCAATTCAAAAAAACATAATCCATTGGACAGACAAACCCGGGAAGACAAATGAACAACCACAAGCACAACAAATAAACACAAAAAAACTAAATAACAATGAAAAACACGAACTCCTATAACAACCATGAGTGAACCCAGGTGCTCCGGAATGGTAAGCAGTTCCTGCTCCGTATACGGCACAAATTATACTTCTTCTGGCGGATAATGTGAAACAAAAAGTTTAAAACGGTTGAAATGTAGTATATATATCTTCCCCAAGTTGAACCCCACTTGAGTTCGTAGTTTGTATGTGGTTTCTATGGAAACAAGATCAGGTATAGCGTTTCCGAAGTTTGTCGGTAATTACAGAGGGTTTTTATGTATTATTTAACATGACGTCTTAATAAACCATGAAAAAATCGAAAAATAAACCCTCCAATGCAGCATCGGATGTTACTGAAATTATTTTGACGTCGATTTAAAACATTTTTATCATATGTCTGTGAGACCTTTAAATGATATTCTATATATAATGGAAGGTTCACCGAAAAAGTTTGTTTCATTTAATGCCGTATTATGTGTTTTTATAATTTGAAATATTCCAAAACTGAAAACCGAAAATATTGTTTTTTTCAAATTTCTGTGTTATTTTTCAATTTCATGCTTCCCGTAAAATTTTCAATTAAAAGTCGTAAATGAAATAAAACAAATAAAAGGCCAAACTGGTATATTTGGAATATTTATCTAAACTTAAAAAAACGGCTTATTACAGAATGTAAACAAAATCTTATTTGTATATCACGTTCTAACGTCAATGTGTTCTAAAATTGTCATCATGATGAGTGGAAATAAAACATATTGAATTAAGAAAAGATTATTTTTAAATCTTTGATCTTTTCCCTGATATTATAAGACCGATATAGAAACAATTAACATGAAACAACAAATGGAAACAAAATAATAAGAAACCTTTATGGTTACTGTAGACAAACGTTATAAAACAATTTAATTGTGATTCTACTAATATAAAAGGTCGCATTTAGAACGATAAATCTGTGTTTATTTGATTTCTTTAATTCCACACTTGGCGGTTTTAGTTAATAGATTTGATATACATATTTACGTTTAGAATTTGCATCAATGAGCAATGTAGCAAAGTGGTTTGTAGATTGTTGCATAAAAGATGGTAAGTTTTTTTCTTAAACCACCTCGACTCATATCATAAACTTGAGCAAAGCTTCCTACAATGATACGTTTATCTCGGGCTATAAGGCAGCTATGGCGTTCCATAGTTATGTGATAAGAAAAAAACTATTATATACTTATTGACTGAGTAAGAGGGGAATAGTAAGTTTATTGTCCCGAGGAACAACTATTGCCCCGAGGCAACGCCGAGGGGCAATAGTTGTTCAGAGGGACAATAAACTTACTATTCCCCGACTACTCAGTCAGTAAGCGTTTTATTATACCGAAAGAAACACAAGAGATAATTAAGGCAAAATTTAAGTCATGTGTACGTACCCGAGATGCATGATCGAGTGACAGAGTCCATTATTTTTTTTAAATTCATGTTCTCACCATGACATATCCCTTTTTCTAAATACTTTGAAGACGTACCGGAACATCTCGGGATTCAGCATTGACGATAACCTATAACGCGGGAGCTTCCGAACGGGTCGGCTAAAACCTCCCAGCCAATCCCGTGCCCGGGATTAAAAATCTGCGAAACAACGTAACTTGAAGAGGGAAAATAGTTTTTTGAGGGAAAATAGTTTGGAAACTATTGACCGGTGACCGGGGAAAATAGTTAAATCACTGAAAATGTTAAAAATAGTGAAATTATTGTGCATGTATTTATTATAGAAAAATATATCTAAGGTATAATAAATACATATGTTTCCTTCAAATTACACAAAAATTTAAAAAAAAAGGACAGTAAAATATGTTTTATCATAGGAAAGGTCAAAGATAATCAAACATTACATTATTTGCTAAAAGGCACTTAGGATTGATAGTCTTTTTGAGTTTCCAATTTTATTATTATATAACTTTTATTACAATTTCAATAAATCTCCTTTAACAACGTACTGCATATTATTTTATTTTAGTACATACAGTACATGGAGACTGCTTATCTTAAAAATCTTTCTTAGACATGTCTGGATTTATTTTATGTTATGTTTATTTATGGAATGGTTATTATGGTATAACTTCCGTTTCCGCTGTATTCACGGGTATAACGACTTATAATATCATGTCTGTATACATTTTTCTAAATAATAATCTAGTGAAATCGTGTCAAATGAAATTTTCTTCAGTTAGTTACAACTAAGCGAATAAAAATAAATAATATAATATAATAATAATAATATAAGTAAATAAAATAACATAAAAAAATACTGATGTAAATAAATAAATAAATAAAATATAAAAAATTATTACATAACAATAAAACTTTAATTATTAATGCAAACTATCCCTAAACTTTACACTATATTGATGCTAACAATCCCTATTATATGGACATAACATACATTACAGATTAAGACATACATGAAAACACATAAATAAATATAACATATATGAAAATAAAAATATAACAAAAGTAGTGCGTTTGAGAACAAATGTAAAACCACCCTATGTAACAAAAGAACATAATTCACGGTGGCTTAAAATATCCTGATTTCACCACGGGTAGGCCCTTTATGCCAAATATTTTGCCACGAGCGACAACATAAAGGGCCTACCCATGGTAAAATCATGATATTTTTAAGCAACCGTGAATTATTTCTATTCTACTAGGACGGTTTCTACATTTTGAAATGCCGCTATGTAGATACATGTATTCAGACACGAAGACACCATTACACAACGCAAGTTAGACTATGACGTCGTTAAAGCTTATAGGAAACTTTACTATGAGGAAAGAAGGCGTGTGGCGTCTACGATGTTGGAATCAAAATATCCATATTTTACCAAAGATGTAGACTGAAACCATTTTGTTTTATGACATAAGGTTTAACAGTCCTATCTTATATTTTAAAACACTCAGACTTGAGCAGTATAACCTACCATCTACGTCCAAAAACATGGATAAAAGAAGTAACTGAACATTTGTTTTATTATGACATTAGGTTTAACAGGCTTGAGTAGTATAACCTACCATCTACGTAAGCGTAAATTATGTTTGCCCATGGGGAGTTGTTGTACTTATCTGACTGAAGAACACGTTAGTTGGTCAAACAATTACGAACGACGGAAGCTTGTAATTTTTCTTATTAATGCAGAATTGGCTTAGATTTTTACAAAAACGTAGAAAGGAAATAACTTATATATACATATGAACTGACTAGACATAATGTATTACCGTGTTGAAGTAACCAGTAAATGTGTTAATATTAAATCAACATCAATTTTTTGTTGTTTCTTTTTATGTCTTTTATACAGACACAAGGATTGTTTTAAAAAAAAAGTTTTATAAAATAGCAATGAAAAGAAGGAAGAACAAATCTGAAAGAGAAAAAATGAAAGAAAGAAGAAAAAACCGTAAATCAAAACCGACAAAAATGTTTATGATAAAACTAACACATACGAAATATGGAATTGAGCACCCACATATTGTAAAATTTCAGTGAGTTAATTTATCGACAATATAATCCAGAATTATTATTTTCTAATATTAAATCAAACACGACATTCAATATTTATAAAAAATTGACAATAAAGTTTTACTCACCTTTGCAATTTTTTTTAATTTACACATCCCCTTAATGATAACATCTATTGTTACATCACATATAGTTAACTTAATGCCCAGTTAGAAGTGATAACAGTTTGTTGAATTTAAATGTTCACTATTATATTGTTTCCTCAAGGAAGCGTACTGTAGAAAAGCGATGCATACACACATATTAAATTCACTTTCTATGTTTAAATTACATTGCTTCAAAGGTAACTGAACGAAAATTTATTTTCCTATTATTTCCTAGAAATTAAAAGTGGAACATCCTATTGTTGCTTGTCAAAATCAGCATATGCTTAATGAGACAGATTATTAATAATAATTTATAATAAAACTCTTGGATACCGTTTAAGGTTATTTACCCGATTCAAGAACCACAACGACTTGAAATTAATTAGTTTGTTTACCGTCGATGCCTAATAAATCCGGTTTCATTCAATACCCTAGAACATGTTCGTCTGAACATTGATCTTATAGATGTCAAAAATAAGCACGATCGTCAGAAGACAAATTTCATCTATTCTGGTCTTTCTATTGTGGGAAATGTTAATAGAAGACAACTTTTTTCTCGAAAAAGGTTTAGAGACACGCGTAGACCTATTCTAATCTAAAGACACTTAATACATTTGTGTATTTCTTATATGATCAAGAATTTGCTTTTATTATAGAACTTTTTTTTGTCATTAAACGTAAACATATAGTTTGTGACAAAGACATACAAATACATATAAAGCAAATTTGGAGACCAAATATTATACGCATAAGTATTAGTAACAGACATTATAACATATCAAATGAATTATGAGACTTCTGCCCTCAGTTCTAATGACTGCTTTAAAAAGAAGCCAACCATTCTAATATGTTTATTATTTGTTGGGTTAAGCAAAAAGACCAGTTTTTCATCATCTGTCATGTTTATAAATTCTCCATTTTCAAGCTTAAGACTATTAAACAAAGTTTCCCTTATTTTACTATTAGTTTTACATTTTAAAATGAAATGAGATTCATCTTCAATAGTCTTGCAAATTTTACAAATTTTATTGAAAGTGAACAAATTATGGTTAAGTCCTTTAAAATATATCCATGAAAACGTTCGCGAAAACAATAAACATTTAATATTGCAAAAACCCCGAAGTAATCGTAACTGACAGAATAACTAAATTAAGCCTGAATTGACCCCGATATATCCTTAATATGTGTCTATCTTTTGTTGACTTAAATTATGTAATAAAGAAGACAAATATGGACTTTTGCTACAAAATTCCAAATATTACTCTTTCTCATGGCCAAACTTTTAAAATCCAAAACATCATGACACAAATTAAACAGGCCTGAAAAATGGTGGCACAAATACAGGGTTGGTAGATTACTTTTAATAGAATTCTAAATCTATTAAACTAAACATTTCAACAAGTTTGTGTAACAATCATGTCCCATAACAGTAATAATTACCGACGTGGTACTTGTTCATGTCTTCAGTAACGCGCCAAGATCGCAAAAGAACTGCAAAAGATTGCTGTGAACGCATGCTCTGTGTTCCTGACCATGATTTCCCCAATTACCGATTTTGTATGAAAGATGTTCATAGCACTGTTATTAAATCTTAATGATTTATACGCCTTGTCCATCGAAACGGACAAAAATTAACCTTTATAAGGAAATAATTCTATATTAGTAGTACGGAACAATACATTTCCAAACCAACTGTCAATTTACTACAAATGCAGTTGTTTATCAACACAAACTTAATTAAATATATAGTCAGAAGGCATCGGTTATTTTTGCATCGTGGGAGGTTAAATGTTTGTTTATTTAAATCTATTTGTCCTGCATAATTAGAATTTATTTCGTGTTTATAATGTTTAAAGTACAGTATATTTTTATATAGAAAATGAAGCTTTATTTGACTTTAAAATGTCAGATTTATTATCATTGGTTGAATATTCTGCAAATATTTGATTTTTAGGGATGGCAAAGACGTGACCTTGGTTTCTGGAAAGTTTATTTCACAGATTCAGCCTGCCTGGAAGTTTTTAGGGGCATTCTGAAACGAGCTTGTTTTTTCTTTTTCTTTTTTTTTTCTTTTTAAATATATTGCTGTTAGTTTCCAGGTGCATTGTAGCATTCAAACTCGCATCATTTCATCAAATATTTAGCTTACCTTAAATTGTTTTCTCCAGCAATACCTCTCTTGTATTTAAATTCGTTCAATATCCCCACCCGAATTGATATGGTTCCTTATCATGTCGGCATCTGCCAAGTAGACGCTGTATAAAGACATTCTTACATATATTGCACATTATATAAATGTAATATTTTAAAATTAATATAATAAAGATATATAAAATCTGTAACTATTTGTAAGAAATTCCTTTTTAAATACCAAAATTTAGGAGCATCTAGATATGTTGACTGATTCAAAAAATTATTTCTAATGCATGTTAATTAAATACGAATAAACAAAAATTTTGAAAAACACTGATGAGGAGAAAAAACACCCTTATAACAGAATACAAAAAAATGTAGAAAGAGGTGATACATCGAAGAATATACTCTATCTATAGTCGTATAAAGTTACATTGTACAGCAGCATTTACATACCAGTATAAATGCACTAGTTAAGCTTGTTTTTAGAAATCGGTGAAAATGAAGCTAATCGTTTTTTTGCTCTTTTTGAACTTTATAATTTTCTTTAAAAATAAAATGATGCTTCCATCGTATGCTTTCGGCATTTAAAAAAAAATTGACATCTCCATCATTCCAACTCATTTAATGGTGATAAATCTGTCTCAATTAGCCGACTCTAAATAGCAGTGTAAACTGTAATATTGAAGCTTCATTAAATGATATGCATTCATTTTTACAAAATGTTATTCAGGACATTTTATGAAGTTAATTGGTTAGGCAGGATGTCTCATGGCTTGTTACACTGAACAAAGTTATATTTTATCACTATTGTGAGAAAATGATACGTTTCTTGTTTTGGTAAATAAATTTAAGACTTTTCACAAAGGTAACCACAACAGTTATTTCAGTCTTAACTTTATTTCTAGGAACCTACCGCGTCAACAGGTGGTGGATAGAGGAGACCCTCTCGTTGGGGGATTGTCAGGTCATTGAAATGTATATACATGTAATACGGAAAACCTGACCCGTAGTAGGTAACGTGTCAGGAGAATGACACGCTCTCTGCACGGTAAAGACCCCTTCTGAGTTTTTGAAAAAGAGTAGACTGATGGCCGCTACAGAAGGCTAAATTATCCGACCCTACCCAACCATCATCCTATTACATCGTCAGTCAAAATTGCCCCCCCCCCCCCCCCCCCCCCCCATTGTGTCCTGCTCCAACCATTTTTGAATTTTGTTTGATAAATTGTTGAACTGGTTCTCGTCCCGAAGACAACAAATAAACACTGAAAACTAAAAAACAATGAACAACAATAAAAACCAGGAGTGAAGTCAGGTGCTCCGGAAGGGTAAGCAGTTCCTGCTCCGTATACGGCACCCGTCGTGAAGTTCAACAAAGTCAATCCGGTGAAAATCAGTCTTAAATATCATATAAATATAACAAAATAGTCATGTAGACTTCTCAGAACTAAACAGTACAAATCAAAATCTACTGAGTATTGAAAAACAAAAAAGTTCTAACGTGGCAAGGTGTGATTGATTACTATCTTAAGTGACAAGGACAGCTGGTTGATTTGCTTTTTATGCATACTGTTCTCTTGTGGTACTCCAGGGTTCTTCACAATAGTGGTCGCCATGTAAGAACCAATTGGGGGAAACGTGGCGTAAAAGCCAAATAAAACAAATACAAAAAATATCAATGTAAATGTATGACAGTGCAGAAGCACTAGTAGAATCTGGTATTCGCGCGGATGTACAGTCAGTTGTCATTATATCTTAAGGTATTGACATATTCAGAAACATTCCTATTCAGTTTACATCCGGACATCACTTGCTGCTGTATATACTTCCGGTACAATTCCGCAGTGAATAAAATGCATAGAATACCGATGGGGAAAATGTTTTCGACGAAAGAGAAGCTGAATGGTCAAGGTCCTATATTGACCTTGTCAGTGACTCTTTCTTCTATATACGCCAGATACATTCAGTTTCATTACAACCGCCATTACTCTACAATATGCACAGTCTTTCTATGAGAAAAATATAATTAAAAAGGCACACTCGCAAAAGAAAATTACACTAAAAATTGTATGTATTGGCAAAACATACGTAGAGGTTAATATGATCTTATCCGGAAGGTCAGTGTTTGCTACAGCATTTAGCAACCTAGGCACATATTTGGTAAAGGCTAAGAACAGAACATGCCGTTAAAAGATGATTTTTGTAATCTAAGTTTAAATAATTGAATAAAATGAATCTGAAATTTTACGCTAAAACTGAAATGCTTTTACTCTTGGGGACTTAAATCTAACATGCAGAGTTGCGCAAATAAGACAGTACTAAATCGATCAAACATCATCAAACGAATCCTACCCGATAGAGACACACACAGCAAACCGAGGAGAATCACAATTAAATCACTAACAATGTGAACATCAATAAATAACCGGGATTACATTTTTAGAGCTCAGCATGACATACTTATAGGTTGATGATATTTACAGGTTTTCCTGTGTCCTTAAATAATGACTTCCACCATATCTGAAAGACCCTTTTTGTCAAAATAATTTATCTAAGGTTACATTCGCATAGGTTTTCAACGTATTCTTCATACATGTAGCTTTTTCCTCAGGTGGTATATGTTTTAACCGTTCGGTCTTTTTGTCATAGGAATTTGCACCTCAACGTTAAGGTTATTGCATCAGTTGTGCTCAATGCCAAAAATGTTGAAAACCAAAACAACAATCCAAAAAGTTCAATAGTAAACTACAAAATTCCACAATAGCCAAAAGGGTACAAAACCTAACACCATCCAAGGACAGAGCTATGCACGACGGTGATACTCCCTAGTTTTCTAAGGACAGACCTATGAACCAGGGTGATACTCCTTAGTTTTCTAAGGACAGGGTTATGCACGAGGGTGATGCTCCTTAGTTTTCTAAGGACAGAGCTTTGCACGAGGGTGATACTCCTTAGTTTTCTAAGGACAGGGCTATGTACGAGCGTGATACATCTTAGTTTTCTAAGGACAGAGCTATGCACGAGGGTGATACTCCTTAGTTTTCTAAGGACAGAGCTATGTACGAGGGTGATTCTCCTTAGTTTTCTAAGGACAGAGCTATGTACGAGGGAGATACTCCTTAGTTTTCTAAGGACAGAGCTATGTACGAGGGTGATTCTCCTTAGTTTTCTAAGGACAGAGCTATGTACGTGGGTGATACTCCTTAGTTTTCTAAGGACAGAGCTATGCACGAGGGTGATACTCCTTAGTTTTCTAAGGACAGAGCTATGTACGAGGGTGATACTCCTTAGTTTTCTAAGGACAGAGCTTTGCACGACGGTGATACTCCTTAGTTTTCTAAGGACAGAGCTATGTACGAGGGTGATTCTCCTTAGTTTTCTAAGGACAGAGCTATGTACGAGGGAGATACTCCTTAGTTTTCTAAGGACAGAGCTATGTACGAGGGTGATTCTCCTTAGTTTTCTAAGGACAGAGCTATGTACGAGGGAGATACTCCTTAGTTTTCTAAGGACAGAGCTATGTACGAGGGTGATACTCCTTAGTTTTCTAAGGACAGAGCTATGTACGAGGGAGATACTCCTTAGTTTTCTAAGGACAGAGCTATGCACGAGGGTGATACTCCTTAGTTTTCTAAGGACAGAGCTATGTACGTGGGTGATACTCCTTAGTTTTCTAAGGACAGAGCTATGTACGAGGGTGATACTCCTTAGTTTTCTAAGGACAGAGCTATGCACGAGGTGGATACTCCTTAGTTTTCTAAGGACAGAGCTATGTACGAGGGCGATACTCCTTAGTTTTCTAAGGATAGAGCTATGTACGAGGGTGATACTCCTTAGTTTTCTAAGGACAGAGCTATGTACGAGGGTGATACTCCTTAGTTTTCTAAGGACAGAGCTATGCACGACGGTGATACTCCCTAGTTTTCTAAGGACAGAGCTATGTACGAGGGTGATACTCCTTAGTTTTCTAAGGACAGAGCTATGCACGAGGGTGATACTCCTTAGTTTTCTAAGGACAGAGCTATGTACGAGGGAGATACTCCTTAGTTTTCTAAGGACAGAGCTATGTACGAGGGGGATACTCCTTAGTTTTCTATGGACAGAGCTATGCACGAGGGAGATACTCCTTAGTTTTCTAAGGACAGAGCTATGTACGAGGGTGATACTCCTTAGTTTTCTAAGGACAGAGCTATGTACGAGGGTGATACTCCTTAGTTTTCTAAGGACAGAGCTATGTACGAGGGTGATACTCCTTAGTTTTCTAAGGACAGGGCTATGTACGAGGGAGATACTCCTTAGTTTTCTAAGGACAGAGCTATGTACGAGGGTGATACTCCTTAGTTTTCTAAGGACAGAGCTATGCACGAGCGTGATACTCCTTAGTTTTCTAAGGACAGAGCTATGTACGAGGGTGATACTCCTTAGTTTTCTAAGGACAGAGCTATGCACGAGGGTGATACTCCTTAGTTTTCTATGGACAGAGCTATGTACCAGGGTGATACTCCTTAGTTTTCTAAGGACAGAGCTATGCACGAGGGTGATACTCCTTAGTTTTCTATGGACAGAGCTATGTACGAGGGCGATACTCCTTAGTTTTCTAAGGACAGAGCTATGCACGAGGGTGATACTCCTTAGTTTTCTAAGGACAGAGCTATGTACGAGGGTGATACTCCTTAGTTTTCTAAGGACAGAGCTATGCACGAGGGTGATACTCCTTAGTTTTCTAAGGACAGAGCTATGTACGAGAATGATACTCCTTAGTTTTCTAAGGACAGAGCTATGTACGAGGGTGATACTCCTTAGTTTTCTAAGGACAGAGCTATGTACGAGGGTGATACTCCTTAGTTTTCTAAGGACAGAGCTATGTACGAGGGTGATACTCCTTAGTTTTCTAAGGACAGAGCTATGCACGAGGGTGATACTCCTTAGTTTTCTAAGGACAGAGCTATGTACGAGGGAGATACTCCTTAGTTTTCTAAGGACAGAGCTATGCACGAGGGTGATACTCCTTAGTTTTCTAAGGACAGAGCTATGTACGTGGGTGATACTTCTTAGTTTTCTAAGGACAGAGCTATGTACGAGGGTGATACTCCTTAGTTTTCTAAGGACAGAGCTATGCACGAGGTGGATACTCCTTAGTTTTCTAAGGACAGAGCTATGTACGAGGGCGATACTCCTTAGTTTTCTAAGGATAGAGCTATGTACGAGGGTGATACTCCTTAGTTTTCTAAGGACAGAGCTATGTACGAGGGTGATACTCCTTAGTTTTCTAAGGACAGAGCTATGCACGACGGTGATACTCCCTAGTTTTCTAAGGACAGAGCTATGTACGAGGGTGTTACTCCTTAGTTTTCTAAGGACAGAGCTATGCACGAGGGTGATACTCCTTAGTTTTCTAAGGACAGAGCTATGTACGAGGGAGATACTCCTTAGTTTTCTAAGGACAGAGCTATGTACAAGGGGGATACTCCTTAGTTTTCTATGGACAGAGCTATGCACGAGGGAGATACTCCTTAGTTTTCTAAGGACAGAGCTATGTACGAGGGTGATACTCCTTAGTTTTCTAAGGACAGAGCTATGTACGAGGGTGATACTCCTTAGTTTTCTAAGGACAGAGCTATGTACGAGGGTGATACTCCTTAGTTTTCTAAGGACAGGGCTATGTACGAGGGAGATACTCCTTAGTTTTCTAAGGACAGAGCTATGTACGAGGGTGATACTCCTTAGTTTTCTAAGGACAGAGCTATGCACGAGCGTGATACTCCTTAGTTTTCTAAGGACAGAGCTATGTACGAGAATGATACTCCTTAGTTTTCTAAGGACAGAGCTATGTACGAGGGTGATACTCCTTAGTTTTCTAAGGACAGAGCTATGTACGAGGGTGATACTCCTTAGTTTTCTAAGGACAGAGCTATGTACGAGGGTGATACTCCTTAGTTTTCTAAGGACAGAGCTATGCACGAGGGTGATACTCCTTAGTTTTCTAAGGACAGAGCTATGTACGAGGGAGATACTCCTTAGTTTTCTAAGGACAGAGCTATGCACGAGGGTGATACTCCTTAGTTTTCTAAGGACAGAGCTATGTACGTGGGTGATACTTCTTAGTTTTCTAAGGACAGAGCTATGTACGAGGGTGATACTCCTTAGTTTTCTAAGGACAGAGCTATGCACGAGGTGGATACTCCTTAGTTTTCTAAGGACAGAGCTATGTACGAGGGCGATACTCCTTAGTTTTCTAAGGATAGAGCTATGTACGAGGGTGATACTCCTTAGTTTTCTAAGGACAGAGCTATGTACGAGGGTGATACTCCTTAGTTTTCTAAGGACAGAGCTATGCACGACGGTGATACTCCCTAGTTTTCTAAGGACAGAGCTATGTACGAGGGTGATACTCCTTAGTTTTCTAAGGACAGAGCTATGCACGAGGGTGATACTCCTTAGTTTTCTAAGGACAGAGCTATGTACGAGGGAGATACTCCTTAGTTTTCTAAGGACAGAGCTATGTACAAGGGGGATACTCCTTAGTTTTCTATGGACAGAGCTATGCACGAGGGAGATACTCCTTAGTTTTCTAAGGACAGAGCTATGTACGAGGGTGATACTCCTTAGTTTTCTAAGGACAGAGCTATGTACGAGGGTGATACTCCTTAGTTTTCTAAGGACAGAGCTATGTACGAGGGTGATACTCCTTAGTTTTCTAAGGACAGGGCTATGTACGAGGGAGATACTCCTTAGTTTTCTAAGGACAGAGCTATGTACGAGGGTGATACTCCTTAGTTTTCTAAGGACAGAGCTATGCACGAGCGTGATACTCCTTAGTTTTCTAAGGACAGAGCTATGTACGAGGGTGATACTCCTTAGTTTTCTAAGGACAGAGCTATGCACGAGGGTGATACTCCTTAGTTTTCTATGGACAGAGCTATGTACGAGGGTGATACTCCTTAGTTTTCTAAGGACAGAGCTATGCACGAGGGTGATACTCCTTAGTTTTCTATGGACAGAGCTATGTACGAGGGCGATACTCCTTAGTTTTCTAAGGACAGAGCTATGCACGAGGGTGATACTCCTTAGTTTTCTAAGGACAGAGCTATGTACGAGGGTGATACTCCTTAGTTTTCTAAGGACAGAGCTATGCACGAGGGTGATACTCCTTAGTTTTCTATGGACAGAGCTATGTACGAGGGCGATACTCCTTAGTTTTCTAAGGACAGAGCTATGCACGAGGGTGATACTCCTTAGTTTTCTAAGGACAGAGCTATGTACGAGGGTGATACATCTTAGTTTTCTAAGGACAGAGCTATGTACGAGGGTGATACTCCTTAGTTTTCTAAGGACAGGGCTATGTACGAAGGTGATACTCCTTAGTTTTCTAAGGACAGAGCTATGCACGACGGTGATACTCCTTAGTTTTCTAAGGACAGAGCTATGCACGAGGGTGATACTCCTTAGTTTTCTATGGACAGAGCTATGTACGAGGGCGATACTCCTTAGTTTTCCAAGGACAGAGCTATGCACGAGGGTGATACTCCTTAGTTTTCTAAGGACAGAGCTATGTACGAGGGTGATACATCTTAGTTTTCTAAGGACAGAGCTATGTACGAGGGTGATACTCCTTAGTTTTCTAAGGACAGAGCTATGTACGAGGGTGATACTCCTTAGTTTTCTAAGGACAGAGCTATGTACGAGGGTGATACTCCTTAGTTTTCTAAGGACAGAGCTATGCACGACGGTGATACTCCTTAGTTTTCTAAGGACAGAGCTATGCACGAGGGTGATACTCCTTAGTTTTCTAAGGACAGAGCTATGTACGAGGGTGATACTCCTTAGTTTTCTATGGACAGAGCTATGTACGAGGGTGATACTCCTTAGTTTTCTATGGACAGAGCTATGTACGAGGGTGATACTCCTTAGTTTTCTAAGGACAGAGCTTTGTACGAGGGAGATACTCCTTAGTTTTCTATGGACAGGGCTATGTACGAGGGTGATACTCCTTAGTTTTCTAAGGACAGAGCTATGTACGAGGGGGATACTCCTTAGTTTTCTAAGGACAGAGCTATGCACGAGGGTGATACTCCTTAGTTTTCTAAGGACATAGCTATGTACGAGGGTAATACTCCTTAGTTTTCTAAGGACAGAGCTATGTACGAGGGTGATACACCTTAGTTTTCTAAGGACAGAGCTATGTACGAGGGTGATACTCCTTATTTTAAGGTATAAATTAAATAATTTAAGCTGTACGGGATTTGTTAAAGGAAGTGACGTCAGTCACGTGCCAGGACCCGGAAGTATTTTAAGACTTATTTTATTCTCAAAATCAGAAAAAACAAGTTAAAATTATTATTCTAAATATAATTCGCCTACAGTTTATCTAATGACATTGTATCTATCACAATTGTGATTTAATTAACCTTCACCTTCGGTATCATTCAAGTTCTCAATGTCAGACACAGCCTCCAGACGCATAAACATTATACTATATCAAGTAAAATAACTAAAAACATGTACAATAACTCAAGATTGTTAATATTTGATGTGACACAAACATCGTAACAAACGGATAACTATTTAAAACGTAATTGAGTTGCAGTATAATTTTATCTGATTCCAAAATAAGTTACATGTAATAATGTATATTATATTATTTACCATAAAATTCAAATGGAGAAACAATTGCTGTGTTTCCAATATATTTCGGCAACTGATTTGTTTATGAAAAAATATAGACATTATAATTGTTACAGTTATGTACATTTCAAATAACAAGTATGGGTCACTTCGGGTCAAACTTTTGGAAACAAAACTTGCACATTTCAGGCGGCATCACATTAGCTAAAAATTAGAAAACTGAAAAATGAGCCCTCATACATGTAAAATATAAAGGTATATCAGCAATGGAAAATACACAATGTTAAATTAGGACTATTGGAAATTAAAGGTTACGTAATATTTTTTTACATTCAGTTTAAAGAAGCATTTGCCATATAACTGAAAAATAACTTTGAAAAAGACATACTGTATAAACTACCACAAGGACTTACTAATGAGTGGCCCAAAGACCCAGTCTATAATTTTTAAATTTCAAAATTGAAGACGCAAAAAACTTATTTGTTTTTCTTTTTTTCATTTAATAGATACTTCACTCGGAACAAAAGCTACGATCACCAAATTTTTGCTTGGAATCAAAACGTGCTCTGATATGGAAATACAAATGCAAAACATGTTTACTATGAATCATTGTGTGATTTTATTTAGTAAAATGGTTTTCTCCTGGCTGTTAAGCCTATTGCTGAATCCCCATGTCTGTCCTACACAACGCAATAAATCGTACTCAAAACGTAAACAACCTTACAATAAAATAATTTCTATCCAATCGAAAAAGTTATTACAGCCTGCAGGCAGTCAAAACAAAAATATGTTAACCATATTTGGATGACGCGTGCTATGGCTGTGTGCAACACACATAAAATATATTTGGAGAGGTCACCACACTTCATTGGTTGTTTTCACGCCACATTAAAAAGTCAATGAATCGTCGGAGAAGTCCTCGATCAGACTGAAAGCACATATTTTATTCCAGGTTTGGATACTTAATTTAATTGAAATAATACAAATGTCATCGTATATAAAAATATAAACGCTTTGTTCTATTAATACCGGTATCACAGGCAGTACCACACACGCTGATTAACAAATGTACACAGTGACCAAATAAAGTCATTGTAGGCGGTCCATTAGTGAGTAAAATAAAATGTCTAGCGACCTTCGTCTACGTAAATGCATTGTTTACGGTTTGTCTATTAATTCTTATTGAAATACAATGTATTGCTTAGAAAATCGCACAAATACGTTATAACCCAGTGTCTGTAGTACCATGAAAACTTAGTCTTCGAAAAGGTTCGGATGACGCCTCATTGTACCACTGGCTGGATTCGAACTCACAATTTCAGTACTGACATGTTAGTGATCACTAGTTATTACGACAAACTGGACTACGCAGTCATCGCAAAATTTATTTTGATCAAGTTTTATTATACATTTTATACTAACCTTTTTATTCCAATGACTTTGTTTTTTAATAATTTAAGTACGAGAAAATGTTTTCTCCTATTCTTGACGTGTTTAATCTGAGTGATAAAAATACATAATATTTTTAACCACTTCCCGGTGATTAAATTTCTATGTGGGAATTACCGCCGTTTTTTCTACAGTTATTGGAACGATAAACTAGAGAAGTCCCGAAATGTCGTCTATGTAAACAAACTGCATAGCAACTTGAGGTTTTTGTCGAAAATCATAGGAGAAACAGATTCTCCCTCAATTTACTCGTGAGTTATGGAATTTCTCCACCCTCAATAGTTAAATTTTAGATTTTAAAAGCTCGCGTGTTGAAAATAGAACATTTAACTATATCGGGTGGAGAAATTCCATAACTCACTCGTACATGAAGGAGAATCTATATTTCTTTAATTTTTGCCTGTATTCAAGGCATCCGATTGGTTGGAGAAAATTTGATAATCCAGGTGTGATTGTTGTTCTTGGTCGCTGATTGGTCATTCAAATTTCCATTAGATTTCTCCATGCTTTTCGAAGATTCCATACTAAACAAAATGACACATAAGCAAAATGACGCCAACGTCAGCAATATTCTGAATAATTAAGATATCTTTTAACGAAAACTTACAACAAGGACAAAAATTCAGGAGTCTAGATTGATCAACGGGGACAAATCGTGGAATACACCAAAATTTTTCGAATGTGACGTCTAGATATGTTGCGTCATACCAAAAATGTGAGAGGGTCAATACGGGTTCATGGCGAATGTTGAATATTATGGTTAATTTAAAAATGTTAAATGAATCAGAGAAACAGAACCTTACATCGCGATCATTGATTATTTTATTTTTACAGTCTCGATAGTAAAACCTTCAAATCAAGGCTCGAGATTTGAAGGTTTAACTATCTCAACTTTTCGGTCTGTTTTGCATCATTGATTACGATAGAAACTATTTCTGGGGAAACCTTTATATCTAGTGGTTTATGCGTGGTTGTAGACACATATTTCTTCAGCTTTGATAGCATGGACTGACAAATATTGTAACTGAATCCCTGTCTGAATCACATAAAATAAGTAAAACGAGCACAGTAACTCACGATTATAAGACTTCGAACATCGCAATAAAGAGAAAACTATTGAAAATGTAATTACATTATACGGTAAAGTATACTTTTATTTGATTCCCTAAATTATCGTTTAAATTACTGAAAAAGATATATCGCTGTTGTACAATAACCAACGCCAAATAAATAACTGTAAAGCCCAAAATAATATACTGATGAACCATCAAAGTCGTAGTTATAAAAATATAACAATATTATAAAAAAAAAACTGTCAACAATTACATATACATATACTTCAGCCTTTGGTATTTTTACCTATGTAAAGGCAAAAACCTTTAGTTAAAATTTTTTTAACTTATTTCTATTACACAATTGTTTAATGGTTAGCATGACATTTTAACCTGTACAAGGTCACACTCAACCTCGGATGACTCGAACCTTGGTTAACTCGAACAGTTTTTTGTAGTCACTTCAACTTCGACTTATCGAGGTTCGAGTGTATTTTATTCTATTTAATAGATACAACCCGCATTTCTGCATTTACCCTTATCCTTTTCGCTCGAAATTGAAGTTCATTAAATTTATAATGATCAGAAATAAATTTTGAGCATTAGAACGCAACTGTCGTAAAGAATATGAGACAATTAAAATTAATTTATATACTTGCATTATGTAAAATCCGTTCCATGAAAAAATGTTTACAGAGAGTAGTTTTGCTGTCTTAAGTTGACTTATTGTTTGAAACTACATTTGATACTATATTTTATCTCTTTTTACTTATTGTTTAAAACTTATTGGCGACTATGTTTAGTTAGGATTATCACATATTTTTTTCAAATAAAGATGATCTTGCATATGTAATAAAATCACAATTTGATGCATGATATTTGCCCCGGGGCAATTACATCATACGACGGCAGATAACATGTTATCTGCCCTCTCGTGAGATTCAGCAACGTAACTTCCGCTCAGCTGTAAATAATCGTCTGATCGTTATTTATGGTGAATTAACCGTTCATAAATGTTCTAAGCAGTTTCAAATAGGGGCTTATAAAATCTATTTATAGATCTCGTGGATAAACACAAGAACTGAAGTTGCATTCATTTGTTTGACTCTATACGCCAAGTGAAAGAAATAACAGTTTAATAGCCGTAGCATTGTGAATGTGTAACTTATATTCAGGGATGTCGAAAACCTGACAAACTTGCTTGAAGACTGAAAAATCTAATTCAACAGTAAAATTATTTCTTGGTAGTGACAATATATGTGATCAATAGATTAATACATGGTCTTTTTCATATTGCCCGTGTTATCATTCATCAACTGATATCGTTCCTAGGGCTAAAGCCCTCGTGCCGATATCAAGATCTCGGGCTGATAACAAGGGCAATATGAAAAAGATCATGTATTAATCTATAATTATTGTTTGATTTTTGACACCAGTATCTTCGTTTACTTTTTTTTTGTCATGTTGGCTTTATTTCGCAAAAGACTATATGACTGTCCGTAGATTTTATTTACATGTGTCTTTATCATCTTTTATAACGCAATATATTCCTACGAAACATTTGCGTTCCATGTCTCTACAAAAGTAGAGTTGTTAATTGTGTGTTTAAGGGAAAAAACTTTCTATTCTCTGTTTTATTATACCGTAATAGTAATGGAAACTAATTGACCAGTATATAGTTCTAGGTTTAGAAAAAGACAAAATGGTAAAATTATTGTCTTGTTTTATATATAGAAAAAACATACTCAGTTATAATAAAAGAACATATTTTTAGGCTTAAATAATCATTTACTGATAAAGCTTGCAACTGGATTAATGCTTTGTTTACCGAATAGATTACCACAATAACTTAATCCATCAGGTTTCTGACGTCGTCGAGCCTCGTAAGGAATAAACAAAACACTATATAAATAGTGATTACATTGCATGGATAACCTTTAAATTATTTTTTGATTCCCATAATTACAGTTTTAAAAGACTTCAACAGGATATTGCACCATAAACAATCAAAAGAAGAACCAACTAGAAAGCTTTAATTAAAGATCACACTGGTAAACTAAGAATCATCCTACTTTTATATATGCAACATTAAAACAGTTTATAGCAATACATATGTCTAAGGAATTAAAAATCAAACAGAATGTCCATCATTCTTTGCAGATTAAGTTTTCTTTGTTGTCTTAATTGTCAAAATGGATAACAGGAAAGGTCAACAATGACATGCCAATCAATTTGGGTACCCAAAACCTCTCCCTTATCTGTCCTGACACTTTGGTAAATAAAACGTACTACAAAAATAATACAGTATAATTACCAAGTACGTGACCGCTTGCTAGAATTGAAAGACAGTACATAATTTAAAATAGCAAACCCTGAGTCAGAACGTGTTCGTTTTAACTGTAAAACTAGCTAAGGCTGTCGTAGCTGCAGGTCGGATACTGTTGCTTTAGTAAACGGAAAATTCAGAAATAACACTCCCATAAAAGGTTTAATGCTATCTCGTGAACAAACATCGGCAGATATTAGTGAGATACTTTGTACTGTGAAAAGGATACATGTTTACTCCAGTTATTTACCTTTTTTATGTGTTATGCAGTGTAATCTATGGGTCATTGAATACTATATTGCTGCGCCTAAATGATATTGATTTAACATGCTTCTTTTCTCTGATTGCATGTTTTCTCAACAGTCAGCTGCAGGTTCCTACATAACACCGTATATTACAGCAGTCAGCTGTAGGTTCCTACATAAACCATATAGTACAGCAGTCAGCTGTAGGTTCCTATATAAACCATATAGTATAGCAGTCAGCTGTAGGTTCCTACATAACACCGTATAGTACTGCAGTCAGCTGTAGGTTCCTACATAACACCGAACAGTACAACAGTCAACAGTAAGTTCCTACTTAACACCGTATAGTACAGCAATCAGCTGTAGGTTCCTACATAAAACCGTATAGTACAGCCGTTAGCTGTAGGTTCCTACATAACACCGTATAGTACAGCAGTCAGCTGTAGGTTCGTACATAACACCGAACAGTACAACAGTCAGCTGTAGGTTCCTACATAACACCGTATAGTACAGCAGTCAGCTGTAGGTTCCTACATAACAACGTATAGTACAAAAGTCAGCTGTAGGTTCCTACATAACACCGTATAGTACAGCCGTTAGCTGTAGGTT
The DNA here is from genome assembly GCA_028015205.1 of Mytilisepta virgata. Classification (NCBI taxonomy): domain Eukaryota; kingdom Metazoa; phylum Mollusca; class Bivalvia; order Mytilida; family Mytilidae; genus Mytilisepta; species Mytilisepta virgata. The sequence continues at coordinate 42,938,376 of CM051510.1, read as the reverse complement.
CCTACATAACACCATATAGTACAGTAGTCAGCTGTAGGTTCCTACATAACTCCATATAGTACAGCAGTCAGCTGTAGGTTCCTACATAACACCATATAGTATAGCAATCAGCTGTAGGTTCCTATATAACACCGTATAGTACAGCCGTTAGCTGTAGGTTCCTACATAACACCGTATAGTACAGCAGTCAGCTGTAGGTTCCTATATAACACCGTATAGTACAGCCGTTAGCTGTAGGTTCCTACATAACACCGTATAGTACAGCAGTCAGCTGTAGGTTCCTACATAACACCATATAGTACAGCAATCAGCTGTAGGTTCCTACATAACACCGTATAGTACAGCCGTTAGCTGTAGGTTCCTACATAACACCGTATAGTACAGCAGTCAGCTGTAGGTTCTTACATAACACCGTATAGTACAGCAGTCAGCTGTAGGTTCTTACATAACACCATACAGTACAGTCGTTATCTGTAGGTTCCTACATAACACCGTATAGTACAGCAGTCAGCTGTATGTTCCTACATAACACCATATAGTACAGCAGTCAGATGTAGGTTCCTACATAACACCGTATAGTACAGCAGTCAGCTGTAGGTTCCTACATAACACCGTATAGTACAGCAATCAGCTGTAGGTTCCTACATAACAGCGTACAGTACAGCCGTTAGCTGTAGGTTCCTACATAACACCGTATAGTACAGCAGTCAGCTGTAGGTTCCTACATAACAACGTATAGTACAGCAGTCAGCTGTAGGTTTCTTACATAACACCGTATAGTAAGCAGTCAGCTGTAGGTTCCTACATAACACCGTATAGTACAGCAGTCAGCTGTAGGTTCCTACATAACACCGTATAGTACAGCAGTCAGCTGTAGGTTCCTACATGACACCGTATAGTACAGCAGTCAGCTGTAGGTTCCTACATAACACCGTATAGTACAGCAGTCAGCTGTAGGCTCCTACATAACACCGTATAGTACAGCAGTCAGCTGTAGGTTCCTACATAACAACGTATAGTACAGCAGTCAGCTGTAGGTTCCTACATAAACCATATAGTACAGCAGTCAGCTGTAGGTTCCTACATAACACCGTATATTACAGCAGTCAGCTGTAGGTTCCTACATAAACCATATAGTACAGCAGTCAGCTGTAGGTTCCTACATAAACCATATAGTACAGCAGTCAGCTGTAGGTTCCTACATAACACCATATAGTACAGCAATCAGCTGTAGGTTCCTACATAACACCGTATAGTACAGCAGTCAGCTGTAGGTTCCTACATAATACCGTATAGTACAGCAGTCAGCTGTAGGTTCCTACATAACACCGTATAGTACAGCCGTTAGCTGTAGGTTCCTACATAACACCGTATAGTACAGCAGTCAGCTGTAGGTTCCTACATAACACCGTATAGTACAGCAGTCAGCTGTAGGTTCCTACATAACACCGTATAGTACAGCCGTTAGCTGTAGGTTCCTACATAACAGCGTATAGTACAGCAGTCAGCTGTAGGTTCCTACATAACACCGTATAGTACAGCAGTCAGCTGTAGGTTCCTACATAACACCGTATAGTACAGCCGTTAGCTGTAGGTTCCTACATAACACCGTATAGTACAGCAGTCAGCTGTAGGTTCCTACATAACACCGTATAGTACAGCAGTCAACTGTACGTTCCTACATAACACCGTATAGTACAGCAATCAGCTGTAGGTTCCTACATAATACCGTATAGTACAGCCGTTAGGTGTAGGCTCCTACATAACACCGTATAGTACAGCAGTCAGCTGTAGGTTCCTACATAACAACGTATAGTACAGCAGTCAGCTGTAGGTTCCTACATAAACCATATAGTAAAGCAGTCAGCTGTAGGTTCCTACATAACACCGTATATTACAGCAGTCAGCTGTAGGTTCCTACATAAACCATATAGTACAGCAGTCAGCTGTAGATTCCTACATAAACCATATAGTACAGCAGTCAGCTGTAGGTTCCTACATAACACCATATAGTACAGCAATCAGCTGTAGGTTCCTACATAACACCGTATAGTACAGCAGTCAGCTGTAGGTTCCTACATAATACCGTATAGTACAGCAGTCAGCTGTAGGTTCCTACATAACACCATATAGTACAGCCGTTAGCTGTAGGTTCCTACATAACACCGTATAGTACAGCAGTCAGCTGTAGGTTCCTACATAACACCGTATAGTACAGCAGTCAGCTGTAGGTTTCTACATAACACCGTATAGTACAGCCGTTAGCTGTAGGTTCCTACATAACAGCGTATAGTACAGCAGTCAGCTGTAGGTTCCTACATAACACCGTATAGTACAGCAGTCAGCTGTAGGTTCCTACATAACACCGTATAGTACAGACGTTAGCTGTAGGTTCCTACATAACACCGTATAGTACAGCAGTCAGCTGTAGGTTCCTACATAACACCGTATAGTACAGCAGTCAACTGTACGTTCCTACATAACACCGTATAGTACAGCAATCAGCTGTAGGTTCCTACATAATACCGTATAGTACAGCCGTTAGGTGTAGCTTCCTACATAACACCATATAGTACAGCAGTCAGCTGTAGGTTCCTACATTATACCACATATATATTATCGTATTTCCCCATGCCTATATCGACCTGCTGAGGCCTTCACAATTTCCCGTATTTCGGGACTGTGAAGTCGTAAAGAGTTGACCCGACCCAAATATGAATTGACCCGAATATATCAACGACGTCATAATGTTTGACCCAACGTTGACCCCAATATATCAGGAAAACATCCGGTTATAGGCAGATGGCCATTGAAAAGTAAGAAATTCCATTACGAGTGCTAGTTAACAATACGATAAATTTATCATCAAGTTTTCTTCAAACAAATATTGTAAAATATAAGCCGCTCGACACAATATGGAGCTTTTTAGCTCGTTCGCTACGCTCACTCGCCGAAAAAGCTTCACATTGTGTCTCGCGGCTGATATTTTATGATATACGTTTGCAGAAAACCTGATAATATGTACGTACATATCACATTGTAACAGTCATGACAGTATTTGAAGTCACCGGGGAAATAATAATCAACGCAATATGATGGTCGTAAAAGGCCGAGTCACGGATTTCAATTTAAAATCAAGTATTTTCAATAAAAGGAAGATAAAAATATGAGAAAACTATATTGTACAGCTAAATTTGTTCTGTTTTATGAGACCTTTTATTCCATTATGTAAATGGTCTGTGCAGAAGAAAGATTTTTATGATTGGATTGTTAGATTATGCTGATATAATGATAATATACAGTGGCAAGCTTCCATCTAGGCTGGGATTATGTCAATTAACAAAATAAACACTTGAAAGTAAAATTAATAAAATGACGTAAAATAAACTTAGTGTAAAGATTTTGAATGATAATGAATTGATTTCTGTCCCACGTGCGTTAAGTCATTTAAAAAATCCATTAAGTTGTGCTGTAAGTGAACTAGCCAAATCTGGATGAATCAAATTTAGGATTCCTCCTTTTCTTTTCTTTGACAAAACAATCATATAAGTGTTACATCAAACAAACTCTCTACTGATATATTTTGTATAGTGTATATTTCCATTTTTTAAAGTATCATCTTGGGATTTATCTGAAATCTTCACATCTTCCCATTATTTTGTCATTGTCATGATTACCTTGTTCAATATTTTAGATATGTTATTATTTTATATAACAGAAAATGTATTATGAAAATTATAAACGAATTCAAACAAATATTAAAATTTAAAGTTTTTTAATATTGTCATATATTTTTTATAACTAAGGAGAGTATCTCGCTGTTTCAAAACAATCTCCTAATTGATATTTGGATTTAACCTTTTGATAACATTTAATCTTATCTTACAATATTTTGTTTCAGCTTTTCGACTTAATAGTTATTTTGTCGTTTGTTTTGCAATCAAATAGATTAGTCGTAAATGGACGAAATGTACACATCTTGTACATCGAAATTGGTATCAAAAGATTTTATTTTTACCACTGAGCCGATATTTACAGCTCAGTTGTTAGTATATATTTCGATACAAGTCCGAAATTGATACTTAAAATTTACTGTTGCAAAATTGCAAACATTATATAAACTCCCTCGTGCATAACTCTGTCCTTAGATGGTTTTTGCTTTAACCCTTTTGGTAATTTTGTTATTTTTGAATTTGCTCTTAAACTTTTTGGATTGTTATATTTTGGTTTTCAACAGTTTGGCCTTGAGCACAACTGATAAGTAGTAAATCTACGAAATGTGCACATCTTGTGCATCAAAATTAATATCGAAGATTTTATAGAATGCAGAAATGCAATATTCAATGTATTTAGCTGTGTTTATACATTTCTTATTTAAGTGCAGAATTAAGTATCTGCAATGTATGTATATTTCACTAAAAATCTAATAAACTTTACAGCATATCTAAACTAACATGTAATTTAATCAAATGACAGTGAAAAAATGAACAAAATTACTAGAATGTCGTTCAATTTATTACGATAATGTTGACCGACCGAATTGCGGCAAAACTAAAATACTTTTTATGTTTAAACAAGAAGCAATGAAACTTTCACAGAAGCTTTAAAGTATCATAAACTTACGTAATATTAAATGGTTAAAAAGCAAATTATAGACATAAGACTACAAATAATTAATTGACTTTGGTTAAACTGTACATATAGTTGATCGATTTAGTTATTCATTATTTCTCTAGCATGGAAAAAGGCGTACTTGAATGCCATTTAATGGGTGATACTTGAGCAGTTAAAATACAAACAATATGCTTTATTTCTCAATCACGAATAATTTCGTCCTATATAGTGCTGGAATTTATTTAGTAGAAACCCAACAATGAGTACCATTCAAATCCATCTCAAAAGCATATAAGGAATGAGTTGTAATATTACAGGTGTAAATGTACACATGTTGACACGTTAAATCAAAAATAGCATTCATCTTAAACAAAGAACACTGGAGTTTAAGTCACGAATTTCAGATTGTCAAAGCAGGGTGTAATGTAATTTATTAATAAATACAATGATTGATTTATGCATTATACTTGTGTGTGAATTTGCACCTGGAAAAATAATATCTTCCGAGGAAGAAATTCAAGGATGCTATTTCTTTAACAGGGCCATATAAAAAGTAACTAATTGTTTGAATGCTGATGTATACGTAAAATTTATGATAACCTTGGACTTCTTCCTCGGTCTCGCTCTTCTAGGTTTTGGCCTGGTAAAAAGTATTTAATCCATATATATATTGTTGGAAAACAATATCCTGAACTAAATTTAGAAAAAAAGTTTGTATATTGATTATAAATATTTATCATATAATTAGTACTTAATATGATATTTTTGCATATGTGTAACGACCGGAAGTGAACAACCCATATTTGCACACCTCATGCTAATAACAGATCATTCAAGTGCTATTCAACCGTACCCGGGCTGATATGACCATATCAGACCGGTTATGTTCGGAATAAGTAATTAGGCAGTATATGATAAATAGATTAATACATGACCTAATCCATATCGGACCGGGTATCATCTCGAGACACCCATATAGGACCGAGGGCCTAGTCCGATATGGGTCGAGGGATGATACCCGGTCCGATATGGAATAGGCTATGTATTAATCTATAATTATATTACCCCCATATTGTTTCAAACTGGAAGCATATCCTCATGATCATCTTGAAATTAAAAATACATGGAAAGAGTGACTGCCTTAGGGGTCATCCATAATTGTCAATATTTTTCACAAGTTTACAATACGCACGCTAGGAGGGTGGGGATTTCAAATTCAACATTTTTAGCGTACGATTTTAAAAAATCGGTATAATCCTAAATCTCACTTCCGCCGATATTCCGGAAAATAAATAATACATGCTGGTGATATTTATAAAATTCATGATGCATTTTCAAAGGATGTAATGATGTCTGTAGATCATCTTTCCGAGTAAAGTCCATGTTCACAGAAATAATGTTAAAAAATGTTGATGTAGATTTTTTGCCGGAGGTGACAATACTCTGTCATAATTCTAAGGTAAAAAAAAATGGATTCAAGAAACAGAAATTTTCCCAAATAAGTAACGACCTCAGTGAGCAAGACATTTATTATTACTTCAAAATAATAGCTTTTTTGTCGGTATTTTGCATTAAGTTCTAGTGTGTTTGTTCAGTTGGTCTTATTTGTTAACAATGACGATATTTGAATAAATTAGCCTTTAAATGTCACAGACATTTATCCTTTTTTAAACTTCAATCAAATGTCATCATGAGAAATGTATTTTTATGGTTTCTACGTCTACAAAATGTAATATAGTATCTTTAAAAATTACCCCTTTGAGAAGTTTCAAAACAAGAAATATGTATCTTCATTTTTGGAATGTTTTGAGCAATTATCTCTAAGATATAAGTCAACCGTTTTAGATATAACGTGTGTATTTTTTTTAAATGTCCGCTTTAGAGTTTAGAATTTCTCAAAATGTAAAAAAATGGGCTTCCAGTTGTACATTTGCCGAGAAATATACTATCCTTCACCTTTTACATTTGATATTTACGGAAAACATTTGCCTCTCACAAGGTGTGAAGGAATAATGAATATGGCACGATACCTCTTTCTTCTTCACTTCTTTACTCCTTTGGTTGCGTTTTGTTATCTGTGTTTGCTATTTTTGTTTTGCTCCGTTGGTTGTGTTTTGTTATCTGTTTTTTTTTTCCATTTACCGAATATTTATATTCTTTAAATTGAATTTCAACCGCTCTCAAACAGAATAAGCTCATTGTATTTTTTTTAAAATAAAATATTTCTATCAATTTTTCATTAATATGTCTTTTATCTTTTAATTTCTATTAGTTTTTTGGTAGATTTTGATTCAGATAGGGATCATTTATTTTGTTCATTAATTTACGATGTTTTCAATCCATTACAATTTACATAGATATGGTCTTCTTTGATTTCTGATTTTTATTTTCATTTCGACCCGTGATACTATAGCCAGGCACAATACATGAATATTTTATAATACGACAACAGTTTGCCGTCACACCTCCATTATTTGTTGTTTACCAAAGACATGGGTTAGTTTTAAAATATCACAGGCTGTCAATTACAGTATTAAGCTTCATTGTTTTGAAAGAGAGAAATGTTTAAAAAAAGGCTTGTTTGCAAAATATTCCCTTTTGATTGAATTGATAACGATATGGTGATATTTTTGGGGGGATTTCAAAGGTTTTGGCGAAGATATTTGTAGATATATACATGTATGTACTACCCGATGTTTGTTATCCAGAATTGTGTACTGTATGCAAGAAATTATCATGTAGTACACATAGGTGGGGGAGGGGTGTAACACACATTCGGGAATTGGGAAAAAGAGTGTTCTTTTAAGGGGATTTGGGAAAACTGAGAAACCTTTTTTAGGGAATAGGGAAAATGGAGCAAGATAATTTAGGGAATTTAGAAAAAAGGCAAAAATGCCAATCTTGTAGGGAATTGGGAAAATCATACTCCCGTGGCATCGTATACAAGAAAATTCCGGAAAAACAACAACGATAAAGCTACATTCTATACAGTGTGACGGTTATATGAATGTCTATTATAGTTGCTGTTAGTTACAGAAGAATTAAGCTTCTTGTCAACTTTCAAGACAAGATAAAGGACAGTAGGGAAAAACATGATGTTGATATTACATAATCAAGTATTATAATTAAGTTTAAAATAAAAGTTTAAAAATGACATACAAAGTCACAACCATTCAAATCATTAACAAAGATGAAAAAAAAGTTAAAAACGTTAAATTATAAAAGATTCGGGATAGTGTGATCGAATTCAGAAAATATCAGTATGTCTGAACTAATCCGAAAATTGACACTGAGCATTTTGTTATGATATACATGTATTGAGGCATTTTTAAGCGAGAAACTAAGGAGTGATTTCCTTAATCATTGGCCTTTTCTTAGATGGTGTTTTGATTCTACGCTTTTGAATCATTTTGGTTTTCTCTACAACATTTTGGTTTATGGTAGGATTTCCATACTTCCGTACTATAGCTTTAGTATTGAGACGTGTTCATTAACCATTTAGCAGTAGATGGGTTTAACCGGTTCCCGCAAATTTATCTCTCTAATTCATACCAATTGGTTATGGTCATTTGTTTACAATATGCAGAGTAATTTCAAAATTTCGGAAATGTGACTCGGTGAAATATTTCCCCATTTGTTGTATATTACCCCATATAGATATGTACAAATATGTCCCGAAATGATATAGGCTATGGAAATGATTGAAGATTAGTTTAGAGTGGATTTTAAATGAATACTAATACTTATGTTAACTAGAATTAAACAAACACAACAAGGAAATTATATTACAGCGAATCACATTCTTGGATTTTTCAAATAAAAAAATGATGACAATATCTGACACTATCAATTGTTATGCATGCGGTTTCTTGGTAAACATACCTCCCTTTTCTATCTAAACAAAGTAACTATAATTATGATTTCAGTTAAATTTAATGTAAATTTTATATTATTTACGATTTAAATATTTTTTTATTTATAAATCTCCAAATTTATATGCTGCGAGTGTTTCCTTTTAAACAATGCAAAATATCGTACAAACGTTAAAACTACATTTTTATGAACTGTTTCTTCCACTTTGAATTTCTTACGACTGCACTTAATCTACAATTGCTTCCAGTACAGCTAATATTGCGGAAACCAATAAACGTCAGAACCAATATAGATCCAATACCAGTAAACATGAACTTCCGGTGTTTCATATCAAAAGTGCGTTTTAAAAGCAACGCTATATTGATCTTATAGAACTTCCGGAAATCACATTTCAGTGAACCGAAATTTTATTACTTCGACAAATTTATCTATTAGTAAACACAATTATGCTTAATATCATTCTCAGTTGTTTTAAATTAAAAGCAGCAATGCGAATACAGGAATACCCATAAATATGATTGTAGGAACAACCATTTGATTTTCAGTCGGAAACAAAGAAATTATGAAGTAAAATCCAGGGTTTAACAGAAGTGAACAATGTCAAATATGTGGTAAAATAATTCAAATAACAATGTCAGCATAAATGGTATAATGAAAAGTTAGGATAAAATGTCGATTCATGAGTTGAGCGAAAAAAAAACCAAATCTGGGTACTAACATGTAATCAACTCAGCCCCCTCACCGTAAAAATATATATCGAATGATTGCTACTTTATGCTCAATGTCCTGTCGATTCGGTATTCCTTTGCCGTTTTAATGTCCTAAAATTCTATACAATTAGTAGTGTTAAACACTTAACCCAGAAAAATCATACTCTCTTTGATACTGAGTGCTAGTATATCATTGATATGATCGATCAACGTCTATTCAAATACTGCAAATACATATACTAAATAAGTTCTAAAAAACCATTTTCACAATGAACCTCTGCATTTTTCAGTTCTTTAGCTCCACGCCAAATATCAAACCATATCTTACATCCGTTTGGATGAATGGACAGACGCACGGAAAGTAGGGGTACGGAAACAGTGAACACATACATGTTGTATACATTCGTTTAGTAGAGCGACAGTATTCCACCAGCAGCTATGAGAGCCTTAGCTAGTTCTACAATTAAAACAAGCAAATTCTGACCCTACTATCTATATTATGTACCGTCCAACCGAATTTTTCATTTCTAGCAGCAACCAGTCACCTTGTTATATCATACAGTATTGGCTTTTATAGTATGTTTCATACACCAGAGTGTCGTGATAGATAAGAGGGAGGTTTGGGTACCTACAAAACATGTTTTACCCCACCACTGTTCACCGTCTTTACCAAGTATCTCTGTTGTGTTTATCTTTGTGTTTAGTGCTCTTTTATGTTATTTGTTGTTCGGGGTTCTGTCTGTTGGGTATAGTTTGATTGATATGCCTTTGTTGACCTTTCATCTAATCCATTTCGTTGTTTATTCTACACATACAAATGATGCTGCATAAGTGCACATTACAACAACTTAGCAATTTTCCAGTCTATTCGGAAAATAATAAATAACGAAAAAAATCATTGTGGAGAAAACTGAAGTTTTAAATGGCCTTAAAGGGTGAAACCAAAATTCATCGAAGAACACAGATATTCGTGAGACTAAAAATCAAATCTCACTGAAAAAGGCAAACATATAAAATCAACTTAATTTTATCAAAATGCAAGTTACACAGAAATAAGTATATAAATCGGTTTTGGTGGGAGGATTTATCAAAAGACTGAATCAAAAACAATATCGATTTTGTTTTAAGTTTGAAATGAACGATATAAGATGAAAATTAAATCCCAGAATGATCCAAAAGATTACGTTCAGGACACGATTTAAGGTTGTCAGTTGCACTTACCAAGTCATAAATATATAGCATGCAATGGTAAAAAACCTTCAAAAGCTATTATTCAAAATATCGAACAATTTACACTTATTCCTGGAGATTCTACTTGAACATAACAATAGGCTTTATTTATCTGTATCTGCAATGTCAGCTGTGCAATAAACAACTGCCTGATGTGTTGCATCATAACCACTGTATGGAAAGTTTAATGACACTTGGGATAAACAAATACTTAAGTTATTTTTTACCATGCAAGCGAGTAATCAGTTGAACTTGATTCTCCTATTTCTGACGTGTTTAATAGGTGGGATAAAAATACATAAATTAATATCTTTAACCACTTCTCTGTGATTAAATTTCTACGTGGGAATTACTGTCCTTTTTTCTACAGTTATTAGAACGATAAACTAGAGAAGTCCCGAAACTACGTCTATGTAAACAAACTACAAAGCAACGACATTTTCTGGAGGGTTTTGTCGAAAATCAGGAGAAACAGATTCTCCTTCAATTTACTCGTGAGTTTTGGAATTCCCCCCCCCCCCTCAATAGTTAACTTTTAGATTTTAACACGCTCGCTAATGGCTCGCGTGTTGAAAATCGAAAATTTAGCTATCTAGGGTGGAGAAATTCCATTGCTCACTCGTACCTGAAGGAGAATCTATATATAAATGCTAAATGGGATTGGTGAATTTTGCACAAATTTTTAATAATCATTTTGTAAATAACAATCCAAAGATACTAATATTAGATATAGTAAATTTATACTATGATGTATACGACGCATTTCAAGGAGTTACCTCTCATCAGCAGTATTAAAAACTGAAACATTTGGAAGACCAAAAACCAAACTTATTTTAAACAAGAAGTACTCATAGTCAAAAATACCGAAATAGGAAGCCAAATTTCAGCTAAGGAGATCTACCATGTGCAATACAAGGAATGAACCTTTAGTATTTCTATTATTTTTGAATTTTGCTAAATGCTGGTAGTTCCTGTAATAAATCAATGAATAATCATGTCAGACAAGTCTGACGACTGGGTTGGCGAATACCCTCGGGGACCTAGGATCCACCATGCAGAGGCATCGTGCCAGGAGTTTCAAAATAACAATCCAAAGATACTAATATTAGATATAGTAAATTTATACTATAGTCTATACGACGCATTTCAAGGAGTTACCTCTCATCAGCAGCATTAAAACCGAAACATTTGGAAGACCAAAAACCAAACTTATTTTAAACAAGAAGTACTCATAACCAAAACTATCGAAATAGGAAGCCAAATTTCAGCTAAGGAGATCTACCATGTGCAATACGAGGAATGAACCCTTAGTATTTCTTTTATTTTTGAATAACTTCTAAATACTGGTAATTTCTGTAATTTTGTAGGCCTGATTGCATGTTTAGAGTTGGTTGTTGCGTAATACATTAAGGAATGGTAATAAATATATTTTATATGCCACTGTGTAATTTTGTAAAGAGTTTAAAGCTGTTGTCTTAAATTGCTGGGTTGCATGTATCTGAATAATTTCAAAGAATGGTTTAATGCTGTTATCTTACATTCTGGGTTATGAATTTTTTTTTTCATTGATTCGCTGTGTGTTTAATTTTTCAGCAATGTAGTATTATTCAGTTGAAGTCAGAGACTATACATCGAAGCATTGTAATGTAAATCTAAATGTAAAAAAAGACAAAAAAAAAAAAAAACATCCAAAGACAGATCTATGCACGAAAGAGATAGTTTCCGAATGGTTCCAAATTTTATAGCAATGAAATGTATAGTATCAGTTTAATAACCAGTGCTACAATTAGCAACTGAGGTGTAAATGTACGAGTTGATTAGAGAAATCTAAAAAGAAATGTATATCAAACTTTCAAAACTTGATCAAATTGTTTTCCTAATGATATTAAAAATTAAAAGACCCCATGTCGTACGCAAACATAGCAAATATCAAACAATGCCGTTTTATCTATGAATTAATTATATATTATATACAGTAGGACCTCGGTAGCTCGAACTCGACATGGTGTTCGAGTGATTGCTAGTAAATAAAATGGAATATTCCCTAATGGGACTAAGAAAGTGGTTCGGGAAATTGGTGGTATTCGAGCCATTCGGGTTCGATAAATCGAGATTTGACTGTAGTAACAAAATAAACAAAACTAGTGAATCAAAAAGTAAATAGTACGTAAAGTCAAGAAATACCAAAGGAATGTTCGAAGGAGGGGGAAACCGAAACAACAAGACCAAAACAATACACGCACTACAATTAAAAACTAAAAATATATATGAACAACATGGACATAGTAAACAATGAAAATGTATTGAAAAACAAAAAAAGCGAACATAAATGTTATCTAAACAAGATTTAGCAAAATGATTTAAAACATATGTTACTTCCCATATTGTCACCTTGAATATGTACTAAATAGATCCGTCATAGACTGACACTAACTATTTTATGAAATCCATGGTTTCTTATATAATATATTATTTCAATTGTTAATTTTAGATTTTAACACTCTCGCAAAAAAGTCGAAAATTTAACTATCTCGGGTGGAGAAATTCCATAACTCACTCGTACCTGAAGGAGAATCTATATAGATAAGGGAGAGGTATTGTTACCCATTTTAACCAGTTTAACCCCATCACTATTCCGTGTCTGTACCATGTCAGGCTATCCTTTCTCTCTGTTGTGTTTAGTGGTCTTTACTTTATTTTTTCCCAGGGTTCTGTCTTTTGGCAATCGGAACATCACTCGGCCATTTCCGACAAAGATCGATAAAGTCACTTTAAACACAAATATATAACCGAGGATGATCCGATTGGTCTGTTGGGTATCATGGATTGATTGGTAGGTCATTGTTGTTTATGTACCAACTGCATGTTATCGATCTACTTTCATTTTGCCTAGTCAACAATGAAAATTTCACGTTGACGAAAATGATTGTTGTAGATAATTGTTTAGATTGTTTTACAAGTAAAACATACAAGGTTCTCTTTGCAGAAAATTAATTTGAACTAAGTAAAAACACTAACCTGTTTTTGATATTGCCCGTTTCGTCGAAGAAATGCATCCAAAAAATCTAAAACAGGATGTTTGTCGTCAGAGGAAACTTAATGAGTGTTTGGTGTTAAAAATTATTTTATGTATATACAGTGAAGTTAAATCTCTTACGTAATGTTTTATAGTTCCGGTTGTATCCTCCTGCCAATCAGTGGAATGTTAGCTGTATCATTAATTGTGAATTATTGCGGATATTTGTCAAGAAACCACATGTAAGACCCATAGTTTCATGTGTTAATTACAATTAGGCAGGTCACAGATTTAATTTTTTTAATCGGATCTGAAGAATTTGTCAAAAAGTCACAAAAATCTACTTCCAAAAACAAATTTATTTTGCACTTTTCATAGCTTTGATTATATTTTCAGTTCCAACTCTTAAAGCCAAATTAACCGCTTTATCAAAAATTACAGGTACTCCCACAGAAAAACAATTCAGTTCAGAAAATAAAAAATGTACATTCCACTTTTTAATCTTTTAAACTAGTGCAAAGGGCTATTTTGAAATTCCAATAAGGTATGAGATTTGGTGAACAATTATCAAAACACTTGTCCTCTTGTTGACCTTTTGTCACATGGATTTTGTTTCCAGAAGTTATCCACTTACCAGGTATATATGAATATTTTGTTTTCTTTAATTTGTTTCAAGAAGTTATCCACTTACCAGGTATATTTGAATAATCTGTTATTTTAAATTTGTTTCCAGAGGTATATCCACTTACCCAGTTTATTTGAATAATCTGTTTTCTCTAATTTCTTCCTTTGCTTTTTTTTGTTAATATTTTGACTTGTCTATGCATAAACAAACAACGAAATTGATAAAAAGCAAGAAAGATGAACAACTTATCAATCAATCCTACACAATAGACAGAAACCCGAACAAAAACATACGTAAATGTGCACAAAACACAAAGATACACCACAGATGGTCAGCATAGTCAAAAACCAGTTTAATGGGTACCGTAACCTCCCCCTTATCTATCATGATACTCTGGTGTACATGTATAAAACATACTATAAATATTAAAACCAATACACTATGATTACCAACAAAATGCCCGTTTGAATAGTTCCATACTTTCCTGAAATTGTATACTGTAGTTTCTCTATTAAGCGTCTATTATCTTACAATGGCTCTTTTAGGCATTTGAATCTGCCAGACAATAGTCTGGGTTACTGTTAGTCTTTCAAATATGTTGCCGTTCACAAATGCTAATTAGACAGAATTTGTCGAAATCGCATTGAGTGCATAAAAGTCATTTCGTGTTTATTACTGTTGTCTTACCAACGTCGTCATAAAATCAACAGTCCATTCAGGTCTTGAACAATATTAACACCCACACTTCTACAAAAACTTAAAAAGCAAAGGTCATTTCTAAGACGTTTATGGCACGAAGTTTATTAAATGTAAGAACTTTTCATTTTGTTTTTATGGTTTTATTTGCAATTAATAAACTTATCCGTAAATGGTAAATCAAGTTTTAATGTCAGAGAATTCTCAAACCTTAATAGATTTAAGGAACATCACAACTTTTCAAAGTGATTTAGCTTAATATTTTCAATGAAATGTCAGTTTTGAAAATGGAATTACAAACCAAATCATGATGTTGTCTATATAAATCGTAAAATGTTCAAATTGTTTGGCAGGAAAATAGGTTTCATTATCCTAATGTCTGGTATTAGCGAGCAACATAAAATATTAATAAACTGATTCAATAAAGCATTAAGGGTTTTGGAATATTTAATATAAAGGGATTTGCTATCATTTTATATGAAATTATTATTTTAAATAATAGGTTTCATTATCCTAATGTCTGGTATTAGCGAGCAACATAAAAAAAATAATAAACTGATTCAGTAAAGCATTAATAGTTTTGGAATATTTAATATAAAGGGATTTGCTATCATTTTATATGAAATTATTATTTTAAATCTTGTTCCATGTGTTACTTAAAATCAAACAGAAAACTTGTCCTTGAGTCGAAAATTAAAGATTTTAAACTATAAACGCAACGGCTATGTTGCTTTACCCCAATTTGATGTTCTTGGTCGGAAAAAGAATGGTCATGAATGACTTTGTCTCGTTTACGTTTTTAGTTTATTTAATGATATTGTACCACAAGATATATCTTCTTATGTATTACCCTCGGACCATTCAGGTCTTGCGGCACGGTGTGGTTGTCCACCATTGAAGACTATGTTGTAATATCTGGATGTTTGTTTGGTTATATACTTGTGATTTTGTTTTTTTCTTTGTTACTTCACTCCATGTTCATTTTTTCCTCACATTAATTTAATGTCGTAAATCGACGAAATGTGCACATCTTGGTATCAAAGAAGTGTATATTAATTCAAACTTAAAGGGCGAATATTAAAACTCGATAACTTATTTCAGACATAATAAGGCAAAAATAATTTAATTATAAAATCAATGAAATGTACGTCAATTTAAATTATTGAAAAGTATCTTGTAAGGGGCTGTAGTAGGATGTCATATGTATAATCAAGTATGAAAGTCATGAAAAAAGAAACTATCATGTCGTTAGCTACCGTTTTTTTTTTCTGAAGCAGCGGTCGTCCTAAACGTTTAAAAATTAAAAAAAAACAAAGTAGATATCAGGAAAGGTCAAAAGTGACAAAACAATCAATCCACGCCACCTAACAGACAGAACCCGGGATAGAAAATAACATAAAAGAGCACAAAACACAACAGAGAGTCAGGATAGTCGGACTTGGTACAATGTACATACACTGAACAGAGGTGGGGTTTAACTGGTCTTATGGGTACCTAACCCCCACTTATCAATCCTGACACTCTGGTGTATAAAACGTACTATAAAAGCCGATATAGTATGATTACGAACAAGGTGAACACTTGCCTTAAGTATAAAAATCGGTTGTACTGTACATACATTTGTAATTCATGTAGCATTGTCAGAATGCACTCATAATTAATTTTAAAAAATAATGGATAAGAGGAAAGGTTAACAATGACATACCAATCAATCAAAGCAACCCAAATGACAAAAATAACATAAAAGAGTGCAAAACACAAACAAGAACACAACAGATAGTCAGCATAGTCTGACTTGGTATAGACACTAAACAGTGGTGGGGCTAAACCGGTTTTATGGTATCCAACCCTCCACCTATCTATCCTGACACTCTGGTGTATAAAACACTATAAAAACCAATACAATATGATTACCAACAAGGTGACCGCTTGCTAGAATTGCAACATTCAGAGTGGGCGATATATAATTTAGATAGCAGGGTCAGCATGTGCTTGTTTTAACGGTAAAACTAGGTAAGGCTCTAATAGTTGCAGGTCGGATACTGTTGCTCTGCTAATTGAAAAAATATGAAATAACACTTTAAGTCACAAATAAATAAATAAAAAGTAGTGGACTATGTACAGTATCTTGTTTGTCATCGCTTACCAGCATCGTTACTTTATCTATTTTCTGTACTGAATTTATTCCCGTTTTATGAGCGAATCCGAACAAATTGTCTACTTGTAGTATATATATGTAATGTGTGTTATACTATGATTAAAACCTCCATTATGATCACCATTAAACTTTTAGTCCTGCAGTAAAAAATTTATCATCCATTTTCATCTGAAGTTTTTAATTTTGTCATTTAAATACTCTCAGAGCAAATGTGAATTCTTGTGGGGTGTACTAACATTTACGCAAATGCAAGATAAATGTTATTACTAGAATTGGTCTCAAGAATAAAGAATATAATAGTAACTTATTGCAGATTGGATATTATAAACGTATAGGCACTAAAGATTACTTGATATCAATTTCGATGCACTGGAAATACAATACCAAACAATTAGCTACTGAGAGGTGATATTTCCGAGACTACCCGTAGAGACATCTTGCTATATACGTTATGAAGATACATTTCTTTGCTATTATTTGGCATATATTTTAGATCATTCATTGTAATTACCAGACAGAACTGACAGCTAATAGGTTTACGAAATCCACAGATGTGTGATAAAATAATACCAGTACCCAGTTCCATGTAATTTTGTGGTGCCCCATTATCTGTTACTCTGATTTAGATGATCTTAAGTGACTTTTAAGATACCAGTCAGACCATTACGATGTCGCAGCAACATTTTAATATTTAATAGGTTAATCCATGATCTGTCATTGATGACTTCTTATATCCTGAAAGTTTCACGCTCTTTTCTTATCCAATTACTGTCAAAGACTGTAATTCCTTGAAATACAATGTTATTGTTATCTAAGGAGATTGTATTGCCTCACTATTTCAAAGCATAGCGACAAACAAAAAAGTTATATGCTACGGATGTATAAATTAACAGAATTAGTCCAGTTTTTGTCAAACCGGGCAAAAGGAAAGGTTGTTTGGTATTTTTTCATTAGATAAGTTTCATTAATTACAATATATGTATAATGAAACGTGTATAACCGATCCCTTATGGAGCTGAAGATTTTTTCATTTTAAACAGGTGTTTGTTTTATACAAATTATTTTACTAAAGACTATACATTGTGTGCTGTGATATAAGAGTTCGTTATAGACAGGTTTTAGGTTTAAATATGGTTCCGTTTATACACGTTTTAGTGAACATAAATGATAAGGACGTTGTGATACTCTGGTTACTATAATAGTATATCAGACCAAACAGACCAAAAACCAACGTCTATTGCTTTAAATTTCTATCGGCGGTAAATAATTTAAGGGATAAAATAACGACTTCCGAAAATCACCATCTCAGGCATTTTCTCATTAATCACAAAATAGATAATGGGAAATTTCAACAAGGACATATCAATCAACCAACGACAACCAAAAGAAAGAATCCCGGGCAAAAAACATCAGAGAGAACAAAACAAAAACATAAATCACAACAGAGAGTCAGGTACGTCTGATGGACACCCATAACGGCTGTTAATAAAGGGAGATAAACCATTAGCACGTGAAACACCTGCCAAATGTAAATAAATTAGTACGTGATTGTATAAGTTGTTTAACATAAATGTTTTTTAACTAATTACATGTATATACATTTTAGTTTAACGGACAAGTGTTCAGTATGGCTTTTTAAAACGATTGTCGCAAGAAAAGCATTAGAGATCATTAACAAACGTTTTTTTGCGCATTTTGTTTTGGCCAAAATATTACTGTTCTTGGTCAAATAGAGATAAAATTGACTGCCTATTACAGGCTAACTGTAAATCCCTTCTCAATAATTCTGTTCTTTTCTTATATCTGCTTGGAAATTCATCTCTCAAATAATATCATAAATTATGTTTAATTTAATATGCATATTGTTCTCTCGTCACATTTATATGCTTATAATGCTATAGCATGTAATATGCTTATTTTTGCAAATAAATTCATTTATTCATTAATTCATTCATTCAAGTGTTAGTTTCAAACATGTATAGAATAGAACCAAACAAACACAAATCACACACACGTACACACACACGCACACTTTATAACTACATGGTCGAGGATATGACTGTGTATTTTCATTGTTGACATTTCTTGTTATGTTTTTATTATTTGTTGATCAGAATGTAACGAGAAGATCCTAGGTAAAAGATTAAACACAATATGAATTGTGACAAATAATTTAATTAAAACTCGATAGATCTGTCATTTATATGATATATTTGGAATTTAGTTAACTGAAAGGTTTTCTATCGAAATTAAAGGAAACCCATTTCGGAAATACAATGAAATAAAATGAAATCGTATTCTTTTGTATGATTTCATTGTGGTAATACTTATTGTATAGTTAAATTATCATGATTTTGTTTTTCATTTCTTTTAAGTCGCTTGCTTTCTTTTTATTTATTTCATATTTAGTAGGAAACTATCCATTTTATTGTGTCTACTCAGATGCCTCAAAACAATCACTTGGCACTTAATCAGAATGGTCTGTTTTTGGAGCCACACCACCATCTCTTGTAGGTAAAGCAAAACTTATAAAAGCAGGAAATTTCACAAAAAGAAGCAAAACTTTTCAATTTCCTTTCGAAAGTCTTAATTTGGCATTTTAAAACTGAGCAATTTTCTTTAACGACGTCCTGGCTGTGAATACAAAATATCTTTTCGATGCCAGCTAGAAGCTTGTAACACATTTATCATCGCTGCATTTTAATAAATGACATTCGGTGAGGATCTTTGCGAAACATACTAGTCTTGAGACTTATTTCCCTCCCCTGGTGGCTAGGGATATTTTACTGTCTCTCAAATAGTGTTTTTCATAAATACATGTATCCCCCCCACTCCGATCATGATATCTGGTGTTTGCACATTACAATGCACAAAGTTGACCCGGAATTAGACACAAAATCCGATAAGTAACTAAACTAACTTGAAAATCCATCGGCCCAGTATTGTACATTTTATATCTTAGAACACGTACAGTAACACATTAATTAAAGAGACGTTCTTCCTTGTCACGTATCTTATTTATACCCTGTGATTGTTTATATTAAATGCCGTAGAAAACATGAACTTGCGTGAAAACTAGAAGAATATGTGTGCCTTGTTTAAGCACGTGTTTTTAAGAATATATATTAGTTAAATACCTTTCCGTTTGAGTCCCCCCCCCCAAAAAAAAAATAAGAAAAAACGTTGTGCAGTCTTCTGACCTATGCCATTGTTGTCGTACCTGAATATAATAAAGTCTAACAAGTGATAGCAGACGGTAAGTTTATTAGAAAATCTATTATTTTGTAGTACAAACGTACTCGACCTAAATGTCGTTGAAAGAAAACGTAAAAAAATAAAAGAGTTTTAAATTTTTAAATTAGAAAAGGAATGACCTTTAAATTACTAATAAAATGAATTTTCGAAGAAAATTGCGAAAGATGTCTGAGATTCTGTATAAAATGTCAAAGAAAAAAATTCAATTTCGGTTTTATTAGAATACAAACAAACACGTTCCTTACACTAGTGCACCGTTGACCTTCTATAAATAAGACCATTATTATGGGCAGACAAAGGTTTCTAATTGTGATATAACATTTATTGATTTTTATCTATATGTCTTATGAGATCCTGTTTCTGAAGATTTAATTTAAACATAAAAAAATGCGTATTCGTGTATTTGTAAATTTTCATACTTTTTTATAGCCGTTTTTGTCAACTTATAACATTTTAAAACTTTTTTCGTGTGTGTCGGTTTGTGTGTGTATTGTTCCTTCATTATTCTCAGTTTTGAAACTATCAACAAATAATTGAGCTAAACAATAGATACAAAGCCATTAGAGCCAATACACAAAGCCACTAGAGCCAATATACAAAGCCATTAGAGCCAATACACAAAACAAAGCCATTAGAGCCAATATACAAAGCCATTAGAGCCAATACACAAAGCCATTAGAGCCAATATACATAGCCATTAGAGCCAATACACAAAGCCATTAGAGCCAATACACAAAGCCATTAGAGCCAATATACAAATCCATTAGAGCCAATACACAAAGCCATTAGAGCCAATATACAAAGCCATTAGAGCCAATACACAAAGTCATTAGAGCCAATACACAAAGCCACTAGAGCCAATATACAAAGCCATGAGAGCCAATACACAAAGCCATTAGAGCCAATATACAAAGCCATTAGAGCCAATATACAATGCCATTAGAGCCAAAACACAAATCCAATAGAGCCAATATACATAGCCATTAGAGCCAATACACAAAGCCAATAAAGCCAATATACAAAGCCATTAGAGCCAATATACACAAAGCAATAGAGCCAATATACAAACCCGTTAGAGCCAATACATAAAGCCAATAGAGCCAATATACAAAGCCATTAGTACCCCTAGAGTCAATATACAAAGCCACTAGAGCCAATATACAAAACCATTAGAGCCAATAGAGTCATTAGACCCAATACACAAAGCCACTAGAGCCAAAACACAAAGCCATTAGAGCCAATACACAAAATCATTAGAGCCAATATACAAAGCCACAAGAGCCAATATACAAAGCCATTAGAGCCAATACACAAAGCCAATAGAGCCAATATACAAAGCCATTAGAGCCAATACACAAAGCCAATAGATCAAATATACAAAGCCATTAGAGCCAATACACAAAATCATTAGAGCCAATACACAAAACCAATAGAGCCAATATACAAAGCCATTGGAGCCAATATACAAAGCCACTAGAGCCAATATACAAAGCCATTAGAGCCAATACACAAAGCCACTACAGCCAATATACAAAGCCATTGGAGCCAATATACAAGCCACTAGAACCAATATACAAAGCCATTAGAGCCAATACACAAAGCCACTGGAGCCTATATACAAAGTCATTGGAGCCAATATACAAAGCCACTAGAGCTAATATACAAAGCCATTAGAGCCAATACACAAAGCCACTAGAGCCAATATACAAAGCCATTGGAACCAATATACAAAGCCATTACAGCCAATACATAAAACCATTAGAGCCAATACACAATGCCACTAGAGCCAATATACAAAGCCATTAGAGCCAATACACGTAATCCAACCGGACATATTTTTCACTGAGCCATAAAGCAAAAGACAGGCACAAATGGTAATTGTATACCGAGATGATAAAGTCTGACATTATCTGTAATATGTTTGTTATGCTGAAAACTCGGATAGCGTGACATGACAATGTTGACTTAACAATATGGATACCATATGGATATCATAAATCCTCGTTTGTGGTTTATACATATATTTATTGTCAAATTTTTCAATATTCTGTGACAATAATTATTATGTTGAACATTACCTTTTTTATCACATACATTAATATCTGATAATGAGCAGGTGTTCTGGGAGAACTACCATTATTTTGCTTTCGTGTTTCGGAATTAAAATCCTAATTAGTCTCCGATATCTCTTTTTATTACAAGAGAATCTAGATTTTCCTATAATAGATTTCCAAGTAACATGATACAATATCGTACAAAATGGTCAACATTTCTAAGATTAACAACATTGAATGGCCATTTAGAGAATGGCACTTTTCTAATGATGCATCTACTTGCTTATTAAGGCGTATGATAATGCCTGAAAAAAAATATTTTCGTAAAACAGCGGACGTTTTTATAATTAAAATAATTTTCCTTTCGAAATATAAAACACACGAAATAACATAAATCTGCTCAAAATCTGGTATCCATGGTAATAGATGATGCATTTTTATCGTGGTCTTCTTGTACGTAGGTAAAAAATGAAGTTTTCTCTAACAAGTAAAGTCAAGAAATAATAAAAGGGATATTCGAAGAAGGGGAAAAATCGAAAAAAGTTACAAACTCCTGAGAACAATGAAGACAAGACCAAAACAATACAAACACTACACTTAAAAACTAAAAGCATATGAACAACATAGACAAATTGCATAAAAGTATATGACATAAATAAACCCGACCGTTTGTTATCTGTAACTCGAACTGCTATTGATAGAGGATATTTTGTCTATCCGGATAGATCAATCTTCGACAGAAAAACGGAACTTTATAGTACCTATACTTACAACGGGATGTTTTTCATACAAACATTGTTACGATATATCTGTAGCCCAGGGGCGGGTCCAGGTGTGGGCGTAATGGGCGTACGCCCCCCCCCCCCCCCTTTGCAAAAAAAAACTGTCGTAATCTGCTTGTATTGTATTGAATATGGCAATTTATCATATTCATTAATTAAACACATACTCTAAAATATACATGCTACAAGTCAGGAACCGTTACATCAGCGCATTTCACAATTATTTTATGTTTTTTAGAAAAAAAAGCTCCAAAAAAATTTTTGCCTCGCTCCGTTCGGTCAAAGTTTTAATATACGCCGCCCCCTTTCAAATATCCTGGAAACCCACCTGTAGCCAAAGATTCATGACTAAGTTACATGTAATATAGAATATTACATGTATCTACCAAGCCAGTAAGAGAAAAGTTTCGTACTGTGTTAGCAGAGAATAAATGTATTCGAGAAATTACGTCGTAAATCTCTACAGAACAAAAGGCGTGGAACTTCTCACAACATAGAAATATTTTCTGATTTTTCACATCGGAAACAAATTAGAGAAACCATTTTGTCCTTGAACTATGAACAAACGTGTTGAAAAAACTTTCTGGTACCAATTTTAATGCATTGTATGTGAAAATACGAACAATGTTAAGGGAAATAATTTGGAAAAACCAAAAACATTGTATGACGGATTCGACTCCAAAATGAACGAACAGGTAGACTCGTCTAAGGACAGGGCTATGCATTAGGGAAATCGTAATTAGATTTCAGAAAAAATTAGAAAACTTTAACTGTGACGTCATAAAGTTATTTACATTGTAAATACAATTCAGACTATAACTTCTTCTAATATGACGTGACGCTTTCGCTATAGAAACACAACACTAACGCTCGGTGTAAAATATAAACAAATATAAGGCCTAACTATGTTGAAATAACCATAGAGCATGGCACCAATGAATTATTTCTTAAATCGGAACAGGAACGACTGTTGGTTATGTATCGTTCAATGTAAGATCGCCTTTCAGGGTTTTCTCGCATTGAAAGCGGCCTCGGTGGCTAAGTGGTCTAGTTAATTTGTCGTAACAACTCATGAGCACTAACGGGACAACATTGTGGTCGTCAGTTGGAATGAGACTAGTAACGACATGTGTTTGACTCTGGTCTTCGAGCAGGGTTGACAGTTTTTCAGCCAAAGTTTGTTGGTACTCTCAGGGTACTCCGGCTTCCTCCATCAATTAAAACTGGCCACTAGGATATAGTCAATTCAGATGAAAGTGCTGTAAATCCCAATAAAACAAAGAAATTCGCATGGAGAAAGCAGAGAATAAATGTATTTATGTATTCCGTAAAAGTACGGAAGATTACCGTTTTAGTACCAATACGTTAATAAGTAATGAGAAAAATCAGTCACTTATCTCCCTTTGGTAATGAAATTATCTCCCCTTGGTCCTCGGGGCTAAAGGGAAGCTATGTTACTATCTCCACCTGGTAACTTGGTTATAGGGAGGTAAATGACTTATCTTTCTCACTGCCATACAATATCATAATGAAAGACATGGGTTTCCACTCACAACTAAAAATTAATGCCAACGACTACCGAAGATCTGCCGCAACTATGAACATCTATCAATAAAAATTTAATCTTTCCCTATTCAAAACTAGGATCTTATAAATGCATTTAACAAAACTTTTGCAAAATTGTATTTATTACTTACCTGAACGACTATTGGCTTACCGACTAGTAATCCGAATACAAAAATAAATTGAAATATATTGATATAACGGCATACCTTATTACTTTCTTTACATCTTTATCTCAAGGGGCTTCTGGGGGGTAAAATCCGAACAAAGATCGATGAATTCATTATCCAAGATACAATTATTATAGAAATTTTAAATTAAAATATTCAGGGGAGATCATGTTTGAATTTTTTTCCACACAGCCAAAATTAGCACATAGGTATTCTTTCCGTTTTATTTAAAGCTGATATAGTTAATAAGCTGTTGTTTAAGTGTAAAATGATTGCAAATTCAAAACTGATATGCGATAACACCCAGCAATTTTCATGCAATCGTCATATCCAGAGAATCTAGTTAGAGAAAAATACTTGGCAAAATTCGGTATCGCATGCCATAGCAATCCTCGACCAATATCAGTTATCGGGCCTTCGACCCTCTGGCTGATATTGGTTAATTGGGTTGACATGGCATGTGATACGGATTTTGATATGTATTGTTATTTCAACTGCAGACTTGATATAGGGTATACGATACATGTGTCAGCTAAACGTTTGTATTAGACATTCAAAATCAAATTCATAACTCCTAAATATATAAAATTGCATTGATACATTTAATCGGGACTGTAGTACGTCCGAGCATAGTCATATTAGACAATGAAAACTGAACATATCACCACAAAATAAAATTTAGTGTATATTTCAGTTACTCATAATAATTAAAAACTCCTTTTATCTCAAAAAATATTTTTGTTGGTAGCTTCGACATGGAGTCAACTTTATTGGACATTTAGTAGTAAATGTTGTTATATGATCATGATGATATATGCTCTGTGTGGTTTTCAAATTTTGACAAAATATCAGCTCATTTCTCTTATCCGTTGGTACCATTTGCATTCATTTATTAAAAAGTTATTACATTTTCGATTTCTTTAAATAATTTCATGATTTATTGTTTTTAGAAACGATACAATACCTGACTAGTCTTTATTATTTTTTTAATTGTAGTGCATGTATTTTTTTTGGACTTGTCTTCGTTGTTCTCCGGAGTTTGTCAGTTGTTACGATTTTTCTCTCCTTCGAATATCCCTTTGGTATTTCTTGACTTTACTTTATTAGATATATTATATATATTCTGTGAATCAATATTGATATCAAAGACTATTATTGTTTAATATTATTTTTTCAAGTTAGAACATCATATTACAGTATATATAAAAGACTTTTCAATAATACCAAATAGATTTCTTTGGAAATCCCCCTTGGACCCACTGGACTTTATTAAACATTGCTTTCTCCTATATATCAATATTCAATCTATGTGTACATAACCTTCAAAGAACTGCTGTCCATTTCAATAACTTATCAATGAACCCTTTTTAATAAAGCTTTCAGATACATATAAATATCGTTTATTTAATTACACAACTGGGCGAAGAAATATAATATCTCGTAATTGATATGTGGGCATTCACCTATCTATTAGTTATGGCGAGTTCATTTCGTGTCGTATTTTAACAAAAACATGTTTGTCAACCATCGATCTATAACGGTTCGTTAATCAGTAAGCTCCCTGCTATGCCAGTCTTCTAGATTTTTGTTATGAAGCTTTTTCACAACTGATAAACACTTTTGCTATTTTTAACTTATATCTAAATAAAACTTGTCCTGGACAAATTAAAAAATAACGTTTAACAACTTTTATTTTTGTTTACTTTATTACCAAAAGAAGCTCCGATATCAGAAATAAAAACATTATAGTAATAAAGGTTATTTTGAAGGAATTATCAATGTGTAAACTCAGGCGTTTCACTCACAAACTAAATAATGTCCGATGTGATAAGCCCGAGTTTACACATTGATAATTTCCTTAAAAATAACCTTTAATACTTATAATTCCAAAGTAATGCAGACATATGACGTTTTCCATTTGACATTAATATTTTCCTCATGCACTGTATTGCATGCGTACGTATTCCTGCGCACGACGTCATGAAAGGAATTAATCAAGTTATAAACTTTTTACCGGAAGTTGCAGTTAGCCAATTAAATTACTGCATTTGATGTTTTAAAACAACATTGGAGTTATAAAAGTATAAATTATGTTAAAATAATATTATATCAAATATAAATTGACTTTACGAAATTTTTATCGATTGTGAATTACTACTTATCACTAAATTATTCATAGAATAATTCTCATATTGAATTTTATAAAACGATTTGAAGTCTGTTTAATATTATTACTTTTTCCGGTTTGTACATGTACATGTATTTTGAAATAATCACTCCCAGATACCCATTACGATTCAATGTATATCATGCCCTTTTCAGCAAATTGGTCACATTCATTTTTAATGCAGTAAATGTGGACACCCAAAATAATAGATAGACTAGGGGAAGTGTTTGGTATATAATTATAAAACCGACTTAATTCCCCATTTTTTTGTACCTGACTTGTAACAAAATATAAACTCAGATGTTTAAACTAATTATGTACGATGTACATTTGCGGATTAATTGTCATTAGATGACCAAAAACTAAATACTAAAAAAAAATGAGGACCGAATGCAAACAGTTTAACCAAAATCAAGGTAAGGTCAACTTTATCTGGTTTATTTGAAACCCTATTTTTCGAACATAATTTCAAAATATACCAGTTTATACTTAACTGACTCCCTGTTGTGTTTCTGTTATTCATGTCATTGTTCGTGGTTGTCAGATGTCGTGTGTAATTGTTGTCCTCTCCTAGGATCAATTATATGGTACTACTAAAGGTTATAACCCAAGAGTATATACAGCAGGATTAATTGTCAAAACGACAAAATAATAATAATTAAAAAAAAACCCTTTGCAAAACAGAACTATATGCATTAGGTACCTTTTCAACAACCGCTATCATATTTTAATTAAAAAGTTTTGCATGCAGATCACATTTCTGTGATTACATACACCATGTAAGCAAGTAATTGAAACTTGGGTCAGCAAAACATTATCAAAACTGTTATTTAAAATAAAAAAAACAAGACTGGACTTCAGCGAAACTTCAGATTAAGTCAGCATTTTTGACAGAATGAACGAATTACATGCATCTTAAAATAATGTCATGACAACAGTGCTTATGATTCCCCCGGAGATTTACAGTAAACAAGTAGCACAATCGCCTCAGTGGTCGTAATTAAACTAAATATATTGAAGTAGAAGTAGGCTATAAAACACTTCCTGGATTAAATACTATGCAATCTATCAGAACGAGAATTACAAAGACTTATTCCGAGAAAATTTCCGAGGTTTCGATACAATGTTTTAAAATAGACTTTTGACATAATACTCTTCTGGAGGACTCCAAGTTCCCGAGGGTATCGCCATAATGTCAGTTTCTAGTGTTTGGATACTATCCGGAAATACTTTAAATTTGCTGTAATAAAATAATGAATTATATGAAAAGTTATGAGTGTCTCTATCGTGCATAGTTAGGTGGGTTTGGCTTAACGTTTTCGGTCATTTTTGAATTTTTGCTCTTCAGCGTTTTGAGTAATGGTTACGGGTATTCAACATTTTAGGCATTGAGCACAACTGATGAGTCGTAAATCGATGAAATATGCACATCTTGTGCATCTAAGTTGTAATATCATGAAATATTTGTAGCTTTTTTTAAATTCTAATATTCACTAACAAGGATTTTATTTAAGCCAGAACATATTATGAAATAATTCCCTAAGGGAAAGAGAGAGAGCGAGAGAGAATGTGCGATGAATATAGGAATTTTTCGTTTTTCTATTAGTGGATGAATCCTAGTAACCCCTATTCGTTTAGGCACACTGATCGATGAAAATATATCAAATTGTTTTTGTCTGATATTTTATCTCATATGCTGGTTGTAAGATGTGATAACAATACTGAAATCCTATGTTAACATATATGTCTTTTATAGAATGCAAGTCGTTCTTTTTGTTCTTAAACTAGGTCGCGTCTTAAAGAGAAATTTGACATATCCACTCCTTAGACTCATCCGTTTTGAATTATGACCCCCCCCCCCCCCCGGCCCCACCCCCCCTACCAGTAAACTTATATTGGATTAATACAAGCAAATAATGTTGTGTATTTTGATTGTTTGCATAAATTTAATTTTCATCAAATGTAATTAAAAATGTAAAGAAACTAATGAATTTGCATAAATGTCAACGATTAACTGAACAACAATTTTATAATGACTTATATTAAGGTAGAAGTTTCATTATATGAAAGAAAAAACACGCCTGATCAATTAACCCTATTACGTTTGACTTCAAACACAGTTCGGCACAAGCAATTTTTTTCGATTCAAACATGTTCGAATAAACAGTGTTGAATTTACGTGGAATTAATTGTATTCGAATGAAGAGTTTTCGACACAAACATGTTGGACTGTATTTCAAAATTTGTACATGTATCAATGTGACGTTATTGGTTCAACCAAATTGACTGATAGAACATGCTGTTATCTAAATATATTTAAAAAAATAATTCATGGGGGTTATAGAGATGAGCCTTTATATTTGATTATTTTATACCGAGCGATAGCGAGTTGAAAAATAAGAATACAAATGCCCAGTCAATATGTAAACATATCAACTTTTTGAATTATTTCTATTCTAATATGACAAATGAGCAAATTTTGAGTTGTCCTATATATATATCCGATATTGGTTTGACTGTTTCAGTTCTCTTACGATTGATATGGTGCAATTCTTGCCTTTAAGAGCATATTTTGAATTAAACTATTTTCATAAGATAACCATTTACACAGTCAAATTATATAATTCATCATTCACAGAAGAAGAAAAAATAAAACGCATGGGCTACAGACTTACCGGTAACAGTCATGTCATTGAAAAACCAAGATGGCGCTGCGCAATTAAATGTGTATTGCCGTGTACAACACTGTCATAACTGTTGTTGTACACAACCATCTTGGTTGTATCGCATGATTTCCTTGTAAAGGTAAACAATTTCGTGTGGAAAAAAGATAGGTTTTGTAGTTCAAGCTTGAGCTAAAAGTGGATATAAAAAAAAACACATTAATTACTTTTAATGTATTAAAAATAAAATCACCGTGGAAAGTTTACTTATGACGACAAAAAGGAAACAATGTGTAAACAAATTCTGTTCATTTTTTTCCCGAAAGAATGTTATATGCACTTAAAATTCTCTGGGCGGTGTACAAAATGTACTATATTTAACATCATATATCATTTAGTCTCAAAATATGATTTATAGATGCACAATGCAACTCCATTTAAAAACTTTGTCTTCAAAACATCAAGGCATAGCGGGATTCAATTAACGTCATTATAACCTCGTTCTCAAATTGTTAATCCTTGAAGTGTATTCCTTGCAATAATTGGTCATTAGAATAACATTTTATAATTAAAGAAACCTAAGTGTAACGAGAATTTAATTTTTATCAAGTATCTTATAAACGTATTCATTTTCACTAAAATTAGCGTAGTTAAATCTACGAAGTGTTATGTTTCCTTAACTAAGTGTTCAGCAAATACTTTCATGGATTGAAGTACCGACAATGACGTCATTAGACGCAATTCGGGAATGTCCAATAGATGTTTAATGTGTCTATTTCCGGTACTATCGATGAAATAATGTCGTAAATTCACTCCAACTGGAGTTATGATTAATTAGTATTAATACTTCACACGTTTCTGCATTTCTTTTTGTTAGCTATTATGTTAAAATTTGTAATATTATTCCTGGTTTTGAATTTTGACAAATTCTTCAGGTCAATCTAATGTTTTAATCGTATACTATATAATTAACTACATTTCAATCAGATAGATTACAACCCTACGTCATAATATCAAGCCTAGAGTCGAAAGGCTCGAGAGTTGATATATGACATGATAAATATGAATTTTCTGTGTAAGCTTTTTTATCAAAAGGGTTTCGGAATATACTTTAAGTATTACTTATATCGGAAATTTTCTGCTGCCATCAAAGTACCATGTGGTACCATGTAACTCAAAGGAGACGAATTCAATAATTCCGACGGTGTATATCATATCAGTTCGCTGTGAACTCCATCTAAAAATATGCGTAATGCGAAAACTTACATGAATTTATTTTATTTGAATTAAAATAAACAAGAGGGACTGGACACAACTTTTCCCAACTAAGGGAGCAACCATTTTATTTTCATGAGGGGGTAGGATGAAATGTTTGATCAAGCCTATTTTTTTTAACCGAAATTTTTGTCCTGGATTTTTTCAGGGTGCTATCGCGGCCTAAATTTTTTATATCTATTTAGACCAAAACATGTGCTGATTGACACATGCAGGTCCTATATTTTGTCGCATATTAGTGATCCTAGCTTTTATCTTGCCAAAATCCTGGTCCTGGCTTTCATCCTAGCCCCCCTCCCCATAAAAATTAAATGGTTTCTCCCTTATGAAGTCCTCTTTCATATAATATATATAACAAATAGTTAAAAAAAACATTAATACTTATTCTATTCAAGTATATTTTTTGGAAGAAAGAATAAATTTTTACTAACGTATATGTAGGTCGTATTTCGCATATAAAGTTTTGCGATAAAAAGAATACTGTAGAAATAAGATGGATGGGAAAGACAATTATATCAAAATCCGAACTCATGGCGCGAATTCGTAAGAACAGCAGTACGGTGAATTGAATTTTCTTAATATCTTGCCCTGAAAAAACCACGAATTGTATTTATAAACGATCAACTTTGACAAGACTGTCATTTTGTTTACTATAAATAAATGAATTCACACGACATTGTTTTCTTAATAATTGATCGGCTTTGACAAGACTGTCAGTGGGTGTGTTTAAAGAAAAAAATTGCGTTAAAATGATCTTGAGTTGTTAGTAATACTAGACAACAATGAGGTTTAGTCTTTTTAAAAAAAATGGTAAATTACCTAACACCTTCTAACTAAGGCGTGTATTAAGGTAAGATTCGCATTTGTCAAAACTTTAAGAGCATCTCTCCTCATTTACACAACGTTCTGATACCCTAGTATTGTTGTTGCAATTTTTGCCTCTGACAATTTATTCTGAACTTTTGACTTACAATAAATAAGTTTTTATACATTGTTGCCTATAATACGAAGAGACAAATACCTTCATGATTTAGATGTTTTGCACGGACTTTTGTATATTAAAAAAAATCAGCCTCAAATACTAAAAAATTCAGAAATATACTGCATTGTCCAAAATTATACATAGATATTGATCTCTAAAAAAAACTTCTTAAGGAAATAACAAAACTCAGGACATCATTGAAATTTTGACCAAAAAGCATACTGTGGATTCATTAATATTCGTTGTATACGAATTTTCGTGGTTTTCGTGGGTCCCAGGAAACCACGAATTTAAATATCCAACGAAAAATAATATTTTTACTCTTGTTTAAATGCACTGAAACGCTCAAACAATTTTTCTTTAAAAATATTTTGGCTGTGTAAATTGTCGCTGAATTCACTTCCGTTTTTTTTTTTTATTCAAACATTCAAGAAAAATCTTAATCCTAAGTAGACCTAAACAATACAGACTTTATCATAAATTACAGTAAAAACATCTTGTCAAAAGATATGAAAGCAGAAATTATTGATCGTAATCGGATTAAAAATATGTATGTATATATGCCCCCAGGTATTGGGTGACAAGTGATTGCAATTTTGTCAATATATATTTCACACCTGTTTAACCTGATGAGTAAATAATTACGGATTTTGTTAATCTTGTTAAATTCATGACAAGCTTTAATTGTTCCGTTACAAATTAAAGAATCTGTTTGTTAGACTTTTGTTTAATGAGCGCTTTAAATCAGTACTTTACTGTACAATATCAGAGCCTGATCGGCACGTTTTGTCGCAGTATTTTCGTGATCATGTGATATCTGATGTGCCAAGCCACGAATTTAAGTATTTCAGCAACTTTTTATATTTTTTTCTAGGCTAGCAATCCACGAATTAAAGTACCCCACGAAATGCCTTTTTTCCTCTATCCACGAAAATTGGTATCCACGAAAATAAATGAATCCACAGTATTTCTAAGACTGACGAAAAACGGGATGTGCATTTTCTTTTTATTGAAATATTTAAGAACATTATTTTCTACGCCTCTTTCTTTTAATGCAGAGGTAACCCTTAGCTGAGTTTGGATACCTGTTTGTTTTAAGAGTTTTGATGTTTGAAGGTTGTGCTTATTAATTCATCATTATATCTTTAACCGGTTTTCCAATATTTTGATCTCGAGCACTGCTGATGAAATGGCCATACAGTGCGTCAAATTTATTTCGGTATTTTGTGATACGTTTTATTATAATGGGGTATCTTTTTACTACATCCTGATGACATAATTATCCTGATCTATCTTACTATACAGCGTTTCTTTTATAAAAGCGCTGTTTCTTAGCTTACTTTTACCAACATTCCACAATACACCTTCTTCCACACGTATTAAATCAATATAAAAATGAAAATTTAATAGCGAGCGCTATAGGGGCATATGTATTTTCTACATATGGGTCTTTTAGAGAAGTCTTTGTTTAATGGGGCAGCCATATTGTGCTACATACTAAGGCTAGAAAAAGTTTCGTTCGCCGGAAACTGAAGTAAGGGAAATAACTTGCTTCAAATTAATATGAGACAGGTGCGACCTGAGGAGCGAGCGAAGCTTGTGCCTTCTTTTAATTTTTGCTATTTAGATTTATCGAATTAGGTTGACAAATTAAATCAGACGTAAATACCAAAATGGGTCCGAGAAATAAAGGGACGAATGAACTAATGATTTCATGGAACATTCGCCTAGTGATAATTTTTGGTTTTACCAATCGTAACGTCTCGGACATTTTCATGGCCCCTACTGTAGAATGGTAGAGGAATCTTGCCCAAACTGTTTCAGTTGTGGAATACTTGGCCCTTATCATGTATACGCATATATATCCGAATTTCATACACATAAGAGCGAGCTTCGCTCGCTTATAATTTTAGAATCAGAATCGTGATACCGGAAATGAGTTTCTGGGAAAGGATATTACGAGCAGTGCTCGCATCATTGCACACGCCAACAGCATATTACGAAAATAAATGTTAAACAGATCCAGACTTCATAATAAACAACATCACAACAGTAATCAATGATATTGATGACAAAAATAAGATTACATCAGTATTAATAACTGATAATAGAAGGTCAGTAGTTCATGTATATGATTGCAAAATTATTATCTATCGGCACCAGAAATAACTGGATTAATTCGATTTATCACACTAGATCTCTGTATATTGACGGCTATTGTTTCGTCTGTATATGATAAATCAAATGATGCGTGCTTTCTTTCCCCTCGAGATGGAACGTAATACCACTATAACTCTGATTTTCCGTGATAGTGTGTTAAAAACAACAAAGTAAAAATTGTTGAAAAAATGACAATGAAAGGAAAGACTGGTGTAAAATGTATGTAAAAATGAACAAAAAAAATGATAAAATATATTACACCAAAAATCAAATATTTGTAATTAAAATAAAATAAATTAAATAAAATATAAAAAAAATTGAATAACTGATATGTACATGCATGGAACAGGCGTAGCATATATGTACTTCTGTTTTGATTATAAATTCATTGGAGAAATAAGTAGTCTGTATGCAGAATATCTAAAACGCTTTCCAATAAACATACATGTATCTAACAGTTTCAATACCCTACTATTACACAGTCAATTCTACAATAATGTTTAAAATAAAGATATGAAAATACATCATTTGACCATAACGTGGAACAAAATGAATGGTATGGTATTTGGGCGTAAGTTGTTATACAAAACTATAGCTTTAGAATTATAAAATATATTAGAGATTTAAGAATTGAAAGATACGAGAAAACTTTTTTGGAAGAATTTTTTTTTTTTTTTTTTTTGATGAAGATACAAAAAAAATGTAGGTTCGAGAATCTATAAATACGCAGGCGTACCAAATGTACAGGATTCCGATAAAAAAAAATAAAGAAATAAAAATCTTGCATAAATATTTTAAAAATAAATATCTGATGTACATGCACGTAATGCCGGTTATTTGACAACTATCAAAACTGGTTTAATAATAAACAGGTATGATGTATACCTAGGAACAATTCAAAAATCGAAATGAAAAAGGACAGAAAAATCCTGGACAAAACAAAATGATATTACAGAAACTGATAACTAAAAAACTATGGACAAAACGAAGGTTTCTAAATATTGCATATTGTGTTTAAAGTCAGTCCGTTACAAAATCACTTTCGAGTAGGTAAATTGTCTCTCTTCATGAAAACTGATAGAGCCATTAAATAAAATACTGTTTTCTTTTTCATTTCATAATTTTACTTAAAATGTTATGACAAAACTCAAAAAGAAAAATTTTTATACATATTATAATATTAATAATACAATGAAGTTTATGTGCATATGTAAGAGTTGCACAAACTGAACTATTTTTAAATTAGATGTAATGTCATCATCTTTAGATTATATATAATATACATATACGCCTGAACACTAACCCAATTACATTTTAAATCAGATTTTAATACCGTCAAACTTTTGTCCACCTTCGGCGGGTCCCGAACTCACACCGTTGAGACACTATGATATCTAATCGCCTAGTAACAACGCACTATACCTTTCGGTCACATCTGCTATATAAAAATATTGCTTCAGTGATTGACTGATATCTTGGGATTAACATGGTACATGTGTATGTGCTTGTTGCGATGAAATGTCTTTACCTCTCTGGCATTTATATATATCACTAGTAAACAACATTTGACCTTAAATAATAATTTCTGTCTTGTTTAATGGCGTTTATCTTGATTGTCGTAACCTCTTAATTTTCTGATGAAATCAAGACAAGACATATTGCTACGCAATCAATGAAAACTTGGTAAAATCAGCTGTTATCTGTTCATAAATATTAAACATTTTCTGCCATGAACTGCCTACATGTATAAATGATCTGGATTAGTTTTGACTGATATCAAAAACACTAGTCTTATTTGGTATTATTATTTTTATTTCATTTCAATATTTCGTGATGCAGAAAATCAAGATATCTAAGGGAGCAACCATTTGCTTTTTATGAAGGGGGGGGGGGGGGGGGGGGGGCTAGGATCAAATGTTTGATGGTGCGTATTTTTTCGTCGAAAGTTTGGTCCTGGATGTGGCCTAGATTTTTATTTTCTTTTAAACCAAACAATTTCCAGAATGGTCATTTTAGACATTTAAGATTTAAAACATTCATATAGTAAGACTCACATGTCATAATATATGAAATTTATGTTGTAATTGTCCACTATTCATTTTTATATTTTATGCATTTATTGACTAACTTAAAAAAAAATTATATATATATAATAACTAAAGTCAATATCAGATTAATTTTTAAACTTAAAATAGTTTTGAATCTACCAAATATGGTATAATGATATATAAGATTACATTTGTAATACATGGATTATAAAAAATTGGTAAATGTTTTGCTTAAAACTAATGAAAATATATTATTGTAACTATCTGAAACAAAGATATATCATTATAACTCATATATCAAACAAAACTATTAGTGTAATGATTTCACAGAAATGTGTTTTAAATAAAATAACAAATCAAAGATTTAATTTTTTAAATAATTAAAATTCTTTACTTACTATGATTTTGGAAAAATATAGTTCCTAGTTAGCTTAGATTCCTATGTTGTAAAAAGACTGACAATTAATTTCCCTTTTCGAGAACATTTTCCAGGTTTTCTTGTTAATTTCCCATCTCATACAACACGAGAAACCAATTATAGCACTGATCATTAAAATCTTGTTCAGCAAAACTCTTCATCATATATAAAGTCGTGATATAGAGAAGCAAATCAGTAGTAATCAATATGAATACGATTTATTTGACACTGTCATTCCAACAGAATTGTCAAACGTTTTGCTGAACTGGCATGTAAACGTTTATTCTTTTGATCTGAACCTCTGAACGCTTAAATTAAATATATTTTATCTGTGGTTAATAATTATCATTCATTATTTCAATTTATATAATTTTAATTAAATAAACAGACATGATTACCACCGTTACCTAAATGGCCTTTGTCAGATTATGCAAAAATGACATGCGCCAACGAAACGATACCAAATATAGAATTAACTTATCTTTCTTCCTAAGACCTCTACTTATATCGCCTCTGATACTTTATATCCACTGTTCAACAATTTATGTTTCTGTTTCCCTCCAGCAAAGTTTTCCAAAACAATAAAAAAAAATACAATTTACAACAGATTTAAAATGTCAAAATGGTCGAAAGGGGTAAAACCAAAAACGTTCTAGGGACATAGTTTTTGCAATTGGAAAAACGAACATATACTTCGTGACATCAGTTTACAAAACTTTTTGATATTATATAAAAATCTATGAGTGTAAATCAACCTTATAGGTGTTTTAGTTTGAGAGAACATATGAATAGTAAGCAAATAAGCAAGAGAAAAATATAGGTTCATGTGCTCATTTTAGAGCTATAAAGCCTTGAAAATTTGCAGGAAATAGGTTTTCTCTGGATTTTTCATTATCTTTGCATTGGCAACTTCGAATTCAGTCTCTCAAAACTGTATGAAAAAATAAAAAGGATTTCATAAACTTTTGTCAAATACCATTTTACAGTATATATGATTGAATTATAAAAGAAAAAGAGGGGGTTCATGGGCAAAAAATTTAATGTTTAAGAAATGGATAAAACCCGGGGCTTCCGAAAATTTGGCAAAAAGACCAAAACATGACCAGCGAGCATCCTTAAACATATAAAAAAAAATTAAATTATAATGTCACTATAAAGAAAAGGACATTGACTACTTTTAGCAGTTTACAAATTTACTGTCAATTTGCAAAAAACATTACATCAGCATAATATGAAGAATAACCATACTTTGATATCGACAGAGTATATGTCATACATATTGAAAAGTTTTGTTAGATGATTTATTCTCCATATACAATACGCATTTGTCTGGTATTATATGCAATTAATTTTCCCACCTTTCAAGGTTGATTTTTTTTTTTTTATAAATGACAATCTTTTTTTAACGACATACAAAAATGTTTTTGTATATTTAAGGATGATCGCTGGTCTGATAGGAAATAAATATGATTTGAAATAGGTGTTTTAGTTTGAGAGAACATATGAATAATAAACAAATAAGCAAGAAAAAAATATAGGTTCATGTGCTCATTGCAGGAAATGGGTTTTCTCTGGATTTTTCATTGTCTTTGCATTGACAACTTCAGTCTCTCAAAAATGTATGAAAAAATAAAAAGGATTTCATAAAAGTTTGTCAAATGCCATTTTAACGTAAATATGATTGAATTATAAAAGAAAACGTGGGGGTTCATGGGCAAAAAAATTCATGTTTAAGAAATGGATAAAACCCGAGGATTCCGAAAATCTGACAAAAAACCAAAACATGACCAGCGAGCATCCTTAATATAAATTAATGGACACTACTATTAGTTTTAAAACTCAGTGCTGTGAAGATAACTCTAAAAACTAAATTCTGAAAAAATGACAATAATCTCGAAATAGAACAGAGAATGGAAACGGGGAATGTGTCAAAGAGACAACAACCCGACCAAAGAGCAGAAAACAGCCCAAGGCCACCAAAGGGTCCCCAAAGCAGCGAGAAAACCCTGCATCCGGAGGCGGACCCCAGCCGGCCCCCCAAACAACAATGCCC
Organism: Mytilisepta virgata; assembly: GCA_028015205.1. Classification (NCBI taxonomy): domain Eukaryota; kingdom Metazoa; phylum Mollusca; class Bivalvia; order Mytilida; family Mytilidae; genus Mytilisepta; species Mytilisepta virgata. Next base: position 42,899,864 of record CM051510.1, on the reverse strand, counting down.
ACCAGTTCGAAAGAATGCATCTGTTTTGAGGTTTGAAATCTATAAGAAAAATGAGTACTTCTCTACTGAATTTATAATCCAGAGAGTACTCCTCACTGAGTTAAGAAATAAAATAATTTAAAACAGAAAAATTGATAACAAGAAAGGACAACAATGACTTCTCCATTGAGCTAAACAAATCTAGATAATACTTCTCTATTGAGATAAACATCTATAAAATACTTTTCCATTGAATTAAGAAATACAGGACACACTTCTCCATTGAGTAAAACGCTTCTCCGGTGAGTTAAAAATCTAGAAAATACTTCTCAATTGAGTAAAGAAATTTAGAAAATGTCTCTCCACCGACTTCAGAATTGTAGAAAATAATATATTAAGTTACATGTACGAAATCTAAAAAATACTTCTCTATTGAGTTACAACTTCTAGAAAATACTTCTCCATTGAGTTAAGAAGTCTAGAACATACTTCTCCATTGAGTTAAGAATTCTAGAACATAGTTCTCCAATGAGTAAGAAATCTAGAAAATGATTCTTCATTTGAAATACAAAAATCTAGAAAATGCTTATCTATTGAGCTAAGGAACCTGGGACACACTTCTCTATTGAGTTAAAAAATCTACAACATACTTCTCCATTGAGTTAAGAGTTCAAAAAGATGCTTCTCTGCTGAGTCACAGAATTTATTTAATCTTCTTTACTGTGCCAATAAATCGAGAATACTTCTCTAGCTAGCTCTTGTTTTTACCAGTGTTAGAACAATTCACTTGAAATTTCATGTTATGTTTAATTTGCGAGTTTGGTTCAAATCTTCAAATCTATGTTTCAGGTAAAAATATACAATACTATAATTTTGCTGAGATAATTTACTGCTTGGCATTCTGGTTTCTATCTTCAATCTTTTCTTGATTTTATGGGAACAAAACCTGTATATCCGTACCGATATTACATAATACTATTCTTTCAACCAAATATTCTATAAATAACATAATTTATATACTCTCTCAAAAAAGAAACGCAACATCAGATTATCTTTTTGAAATATTATTTTTCCGGACAAATAACCAATAAATATCAAAATATATGTACACATGATCATAATTACACCTTCATAAAAAGTTTCCAGGTACAATCATTTAAATTCATCCACCCGTAAACGACTTTGGTCGCAATCTGGGACACCCTACGATTTACGCATTGCCAAAAACTGGGTCGACTTTCACGTGCAAATCATGGGTTATTTTTTAGCTCAGTCAGTCGGTATAAAAACCCGGTATTTCTTTTCATGAATGCATTCGTAAAATAAAATTCTGATGAGGTGACGCTATGCCAAGGTTAGACGCTGCTACCCGGAATATCGCTATCGGACGACTAGAGGCCGGAGAATCACAGAATGCTGTTGCTGTAACGTACAATGTTCATCGTAGCACAATTTCACGCCTTTGGGGACGCTACCTGCAGCTTGGTACTACGACAGATCGGCCACGTTCAGGGCGCCCGCGTGTTACAACCAGGGCGCAAGATCGTTACATCAGACTTTTCCATCTGCGGAATAGGACTATTGCTGCAACAGAAACAGCTGTAAACGTCCCTGGGTTGCGCCGTATATCAGCACAGACAGTACGCAATCGGTTACGTTCTCATGGATTGAGGGCAAGAAGACCTTACTTTGGAGCAACACTGAGACGCCAACACCGCCGAGCGAGGGTTAGATGGTGAACTACAGTTCGTGCATGGAATTTACAGAACTGGAGAAGAGTATGGTTCAGCGATGAGTCACGTTTTCAACTGGAAAAGCGAGATGGTCGCATACGTGTGTATAGGCGCCGAAACGAACGTTTTGCGCAAAACTGTGTTGTGGAGAGAGACAATTTTGGCGGAGGCAGTGTTATGATGTGGGCCGCTATTTCTTATGCCAGAAACACACAGCTGATACATATCCAAGGCAATCTGAACGCTGTTAGGTATAGAGACGAAATTTTACGACCTCATTTATTGCCCGTAATTGACATTCGGAGAGAAATTTTTCAGCACGACAATGCCCGACCACATACAGCACGTGTAACAGTAGACTTTTTAGAACAACAGAATGTCAATGTGATCCGTTGGCCGTCACGATCACCCGATCTTAATCCAATTGAACATTTGTGGGATGAAGTGGATCGGCGCGTGCGCCAACGACAACCACCACCGCAAAATCTGCAACAATTACAGCAGGCACTTCAGTTTGAGTGGCAAAGGATACCGCGTGTTCGAACTCAGCGTTTAATTCAATCTATGCCAAGAAGAGTCGGGGCTGTGTTACAAGCAAATGGTGGACATACCAGATATTGACAATTTATGAGTGATTTATTGACAATATGTGACAAACTGTGATATTCCAAGGTAAAAGAACTCATGAACAAGAAGTGTGCCAATTTTTGCATTCCTGTGTAAATTATTTATATCATAAATTATGAAAATAATATATGAAGTAAATTTCCTATTTTCTGTATGTTGCGTTTCTTTTTTGAGAGAGTACATTCGTTCTTTATTGCAGTTTTTCATTGACAGAGAAGAAGGGGCCTGGTTATCGAAGCTGTCCTAAAATCGGTCCTAAGATATGTCTTATGACAAATTTTAGGATTGTCTTAGGACTATCATAAGACATAATCAAAGCTATCCTAGGATCTTATCTTGCGATGTCCTAAACGGGTGCATTATAGTTAAAAAAATAATTTGATAAAATATATACATTATTCATTTGAAAGTTTATAAGAAGTATGTTTTGGAACATTGTGTTTTACCTATATGACATGTACCATCTAGGGGTTTAACAACTACTCAAAAATTTGTTTATATTTAGTTGAAATAAGATGATCACAACTCGCATTATGAACACGTGCATAATATTTTAGATGAAAAGTACTCAAAACAAAAATCTTAGATCAGATATTACGAAAACATATATTAAATAATATCAACTGATTATTACATAGAAAATTACAATAAGTATATAACGATTTGAAGGCAAAAACAAAGATAGGATGGTCTTAAGACACCTATTTTGTTGTCCTAAAGTTAGGATAAAATTTGTGATATGTCCTAAGTTGAGACATCTTCAATAAACCGAGTTACTACTAAGATATCTCCTAAGACTATCATAAGATTTATCCTAGTCCTAAGACACATTCGATAACCAGGCCCCAGTTCCCCAAATTGTTATGTAATATCATTTGAATCAGATTAGAGATTATCAAGTTAAATATATTTTATATTTAAAATGTAAAACCTTAACGCTGTTTAAGTTGATAGCAATGCTCCAGTACCGTACGTAAACTGAGTTAGACATTCAACCATGACAAACTGACCTACATTCAATTACGGGTGATTACACTGTCCTGACAGGCCTTCATTTGAACTAAAATGTAGACATTCAAAGAAATTCATTTGGTTTTCACAAAAACTTAAGAATTTCTAATTGAAACTGTATTGATTTGATAATGTTTTCATCTTAATATGCGTATTATAAAAGACATTACTGCATCACTCATTTTCTTGTACAAGGAAGTGCGGTTGCTATGAATAAAAAGAAACTATAAAGCATATTGCGTTATAAATAATTTATAAAGAAAGAAATTAACTTTTGGTGCTATTGAAGAGATTACTGTATTTTTCACCATTTCAAACGTCCATTCAATTCTTATTGCATATCATGAAAAAATTGTATAAATTCATTGGTGTAAGCACGATGACATGATATTTAGAAATCCGTAATTTTCCCGGCAATACAAGATTTTCCGACCCTAGTTGTATTAGAGTAATTTCCCTTTAAATAAGCACAACGATAATCGTCGGAAGACTTGAGAAACGACGGAATATAAATGGCAGGCGAGGCATGTGATAAAGGTTTCGCTATACTCCCTGGGGATGAAAAACTGTGTGCGAAATATTGTCAATAAAACTACAACCACTCAGTTCAAATTACTTTGTACAAATATAAAAACAATTCTGCATCCTTTTAAATGTCTAAAATTTGCTATTTGTTCTTAAATGCAATATACACAATAGTTACTGATGTTGAGGTCAATATCACGATATATGGGCTGCCCAATGGCAGTAGTACGGACCATGTAAACTGGTATCGCCCGATCCGAAAGATCAGTAAATATATTTATTTAAGGTAACTGAAACGCATGTATATATTTGTACACTGTTAATGTTTTTACTAAGACACAGTTATGTTTTGTAAATTTAAATACTGTGAGTAAACGGCTCATGATTGGTTAGGGTTAGTATGGTACCATCCAAGGGAATTTAAAGGATTTGAATTTTCCTGTGAATATCAAGATGATATTATTATTTAAGAGTTTTCTAAGTAGCTTTATGTCATTGGAAGTTTGCTTAGCCAGGGTAGCAGCCTGCGACTTCCCCACCCACCCCATCCGACAAAATAATATCTTATCTATTATAAGTTGATATGCAACACATACTTTTATTGTAGATATATGTAGTGTGGGAATAATTAAATAATTGTGCTTAGGAATACTGTCTGGAATGTGTGAATTGAGACTAAATGACGATATAGTTGTTTACTTAATATGTTAAATAGATTTAATTGTTAATTAAAGAAGTCTACTACACTGTGATAGGCATGCTTGCTCCTATACATGTGTTTGAGTTTGATTTATATAAATGATTTATATTCGGTTGAGCTTGGCGAATTAGAATATAACTATTTTGTAATTATACCTTCATATGGACTGTATTCAATTCTTCGGCAATGGAACAGTTGTAAACTATATATGATAAAATAACAATCCAAAGATACTATTATTAGATATAGTAAATTTATACTATGCTGTACACGACGCATTTCAAGGAGTTACCTCTCATCAGCAGCATTAAAACCGAAACATTTGGAAGACCAAAAACCAAACTTATTTTAAAACAAGAAGTACTCATAACCAAAAATACCGAAATCGGAAGCCAAATTTCAGCTAAGGAAATCTACCATGTGCAATACAAGGAATGAACCCTTAGTAATTCTATTATTTTTTAATTTTGCTAAATACTGGTAATTTCTATAACAAATCAATGAATAATCATGTCCGAAAAGTCTGACGACTGGGTTGGAAAATACCCCCGGGGACCTAGGGTCCACCATGCAGAGGCATCGTCCCAGGAGTTTCAAAAAAACAACCCAAAGATACTAATATTACATTTAGTAAATTTATAATAAATTTCACAAAGTTTTGAAAAGTAGTGTACCTGATAATGATTTATCCAGGAAATATACATCTTACGCAAGGAAATTATCATTTGGGAGTTTATTTTTCTGCCATATTCCAATACATAGTAGCCCATACTTTTTATGTTCTACAATCTTGCTTTCAACATGTTTAGCTTGAGCTTTGTACATATTCATAAATAACGCATTAAAATCAGTATTAGATAAACAACACAATGGATAACAGGAACGGTCAATAATGACATCTTCATCAATTAATGCCACCGAATCGACAGAATGTCAGACAAAAAATAACATAAAACCGGAAATTATTCAGAGCTGCATCCGAAATGGCATTTTATTTTAACTTTTGTAGTCATTTTGTTCTACAATATTGTTGGTTCTTGTTTCTGCGTTCCAAACGTTTGACCTTGAGCATTGTTTATGAAATATATTTTTTGTTCAAATATACATAAAGAGTGCATTAGAATCAGTATTTTAAAATTACAATGTAGAACTACTTCCCCAAAATATACAAGTAGACATATAGATATAATCCAGTAAAGCATTGCACTATCCAACGAGGAACATCAGCTTAGGAATTTTTTTTTTATTACAAATTGTCATACAGTGTAACTAAAGTCAAGAAATACCAAAGGGATATTCGAAAACGGGTAAACAGTAAACGGGTGTTGCCGGGGTTCTTCAAGATATAGCATCATATCTAGTCTAATTGTCTAGTGGTCAGAGCGTCGGACTACCACGCAAGAGGTACCTGGTTCGATTTTAAAATTTTAGGGATTTAATTTTGTGACGCCCTATCAACACCATTTGCGAGGATGGTCTCGGTAAAAGATGCTAATGCGTCGAATAGAGACGAAATATATTGAGGAAAAGCAACACCCGGCAATAAAACTCTATCTAATGTATTCGTCTATTGAACTTATAAACTACAATTTTTTTCCGGGACATCACGCTGCTTGTATTTGTTTAGTAGAATACAAAACACCTGCTCAAAAATTTGATTGCATCGAGGCGTCTATGAAAAGATAATTAATCGAACATTGAATTTAAAGTGCTCAGACATACCGAATATATGTGTCAAATGAAATAGATTTGAAAGTGATGAAAGTGATGACTTTCGGCAGTAAATTCGCTAACGTAGATAAGATTCTTTGATAAGGTCATTTGGTTATAAATTAATTTGACATTTATTTCATGGTTGCAAAAAGCTATTATACAGTATTTACGATAATAAACGAACTTACTGTGCATTTTATTTGTCACCAATATACAACCGGTGACGCGGAAAATAGAGTATAATTTTTCTCAACGAAAGGTACCTCTATTAAGAATAAACAATGGGGTTGGAGGGGAGGGGTTTGGGGGGGGGGGTGTTCGGAATAAGTAAAAAAATAAACAAAAATAACTCTGGAAGAATTAATCTTAACAAGGCATTTTCGGTATTTAATACATTCGAGATAGGTAAGGGTCGAAATATAAAGGTTTACCTACAATGTATCGAGACTGTAGAAAAAATAATAAAATGCTCGCGATGTAAGATTCTGTTTGTCTAATTCTTTCAACCGTAATGTTAATAATAATGCATAATTCGCTATGAACCCCGCATTGACCCGTTCACATCTTCCGCAACATATCTAAAGATCTATGTCATAATTGGAAAGCAAAATTTTGATGGATGCATTGATTACAACCGTTGATCAATCTATACGCCTGACTATTGTCCTTCTGTAAGTTCTCGTTAAGAAAGACTCTTATTATGCAGAATATTGAAGACGTGGAATCTTTGACGGCATCTAGAAAATCGAACAGGAATTTCAGCGACCAAGCACTAGCATTGCGAACACCCTTAAAAATTGGACTAGCTCTCACGTGGTTTGGAAGGGTATGTGCATGTGGTGTTCCAACAGCAACAACCGTCATATTTTCGATCTCAATAAAACGTGAAATCTACTTTCATTTCTTCAAAAGGAACTTCTATCTTCAATAAAATTGTGACAGTTGTACTAATAATATACACGACAGGACAGAATCAACTCAGTAGTGAAGACGCCATTTTGGAATAATCACGTGGTAAGTTATAGCCCGGGTTACCTTAATTCGCTCTTGTTGTCAGTTCGTTTCACATGTATTTTTCAAATGCATCAAATTGACAAAGTGAAAGTGAACTACAGACAAAGTTATGGAATTACGTAATAGTTTTCGACCTTCAGTTGTGCATTTGAAATATCAATTCTGCAATAGACGTTTTGGTTGAACAACTGCCGGTCCATTCTTTCAAATGTCAATTTGTCTATGAATATTTGAAGTGTTTTAGATTCCATCAGATTCTTTGACTGAAATTTAAGTTTTAAAATAATGTAACATAAATGTAACATCAAGGAAAATATTTCCTAAGAGGCTTCCGTAATAGAATGCAAAAACATTAAAAGGTTCTATGATTTAGAACATTGATTGATGAGTTTACGCAATATAAATCTATGTATCTTTAATAAATAATCACGATCATAACTGGTAACAGTCCAGAAAATGGTAAAACAGTATAGAAAATACTTAGATATTTTTTCTTCATTATTTAATGAACCAGATGTATGGACACAATAGACAATTACGCGTACATGTTGTTTGTTACATGTTAAGAGACTAACAACATCTATTGAGCTAAAAAAAACACTTAACAATCTGGTTCCCAAGTTAGCGCTTGCAAGATATTAGAACAAAGTACGAAATAAACGAACGTAAATATCTATTCATTATTAACGTTGAGTTCGTTTGTTAACAAAAGTTAAATACACATGACCACAGTTACCGTGGAAGGGTCACTAGTTGCTTTAATCGTTATATCCTTGTATTGCACATGGTAGATCTCCTTAGCTGAAATTTGGCTTCCTATTTCTGTATTTTTGGTTGAGTACTTCTTGTTTAATATAAGTTTGGTTTTTGGTCTTCCAAATGTTTCGGTTTTAATGCTGCTGATGAGAGGTAACTCCTTGAAATGCGTCGTATACAGCATAGTATAAATTTACTATATCTAATATTTGTATCTTTGGGTTGTTATTTTATAAGACTTACGCGTGATTGTGCACTAGGAAAAATAATATTATTTATTATAGTTGACTTTGAATTTGTTAGTGACTGGTATAAGAAGCCATTTTGAGTTTTTATTTATGTCAACCAGTTCTTATAAGTGGAAAAAGACAGATGATTCTTGGGCGCCAAGAGTTCGGTTCAACCTACATTTTCAATTCAGACATTTTATTACTCGTACTTCCGTTAGGCTTTTTTTTACTTGCAAATTGTTACAATGATTAAAAATGTTTTAGTTGTTTTTTAAATTGACTGTTTAAATATAATGTTAAATATAACAAAGTTTTTGCTAGAAATTTTCCATATTAGGTGAGAAGAACATTATCTTTTTAAGAAAAATAAAGTTTATCCTGAATTTAACATTCATGCAAAATATGTACCTCATTAGAAGAAATAAGGACTAAAGCGACGGCTGCAAACGAAAAACAGTTGAAGTATGTAATTTGAAACCCTTGTATAAACACCATACTACTCGCTTCTTATTTTGAACGATTAAGCTGTCGTGAATGTTAGCAATAATGTTTAGTGTAATGTCAAACACAGACACCATGGAAGAGTCTTCAACCGTAATAATGACTTATGCTTGAATACGTTTGAAGAAAAATAATTACACATACATGGTATTGACCAGCATCAGCGGTATTAATCATTTGCTTTTGTTTAATTTTGTTTCGTTCACTTGTAAAAATAAATAAAACAAGTAGAAGTGGTTAAGGCAATGTCAAAGATATTTTTTCCGTAAATGGCCGTTTCCGGGCTGAGACGACCGAGTTGAGACGATTTCACGTGCATTGGTTTCTACTCGTTGTGATATCCAATCAGACGCTAAAGTTCGTCCGACGTCATTGTTCGCCACTAAGATAAACGTGCTGAATTGTTTGACGTCACGATTATAGGAGTGGCTTCTTTGCCTTCACCTTTTAGATACGGGCAAAAGTAAAATGTGTTGTAAAGTTGGCGCTTTACGGAATAAATATGTACTTACACGCGTTGTTGAGAAAGTCCGGGTGATTTTCCACTCGTGATAGAAATTTTATGTCTTTTCGATAGTGGAGAGCAGCAGAAGGAGTGAAAAGACATAAAATTTCTATCGCTCGTGGAAGATCACCCGGTCTTTCCCATGAACATATGTAAGAACCTATTAGTTTTCTTCTGTAAATGGCCATTTCAGTGTGAGTTGACCCGTTGAAGATCGGTTCACCCGACTTCGTCTTCACCTGTACGGGGCTTCGTGTTCCACTGACTTAAGACCAATCAAATTGCACCGTTTACAAATGCACATACCTTTGAACCAATCAGGCATAACATTAACTTCGTCGACTGTGCCCATTGATTTAGATAGATTAGATTAACATATTTTATTGCCAAATTATAACAACAGAATCACAACTTACAAAGGCCCTCTTCTGACAATATACATTATATAGTTAACATATTCCAGTAAAATTACTATAAATACAAAAATATTACACGAGCCGTGACATGTAACAAGGAAGAAAAATAAAAACAAGCAATCATAGAACATAATTGTAAAAAATTATAAAAAAAACAGGATTTTGTAGGTATACAAGATATAGGAGATTTGTAGCTATAAAAATATGTATTATAATTTGAACAGAAGAGGAAGAGAGAAGTGATATGTGATCAAAGCAAATCAAAACGTTTCGTCTGTTTAATGTACCATTGACATCAATGTGCTCATTGAATTCGCCGATCAGAGCTAGAAATACCATATTGAATTTAGGTATCCGGACCATAAAGGACCACGTGATTATTCAAAAGTTCCCGGATGTTCCATACAACGCAATTGTAATGATCTCGGTAATTATCGGCAAACTTCGGAAGTGGCAATATAACTAACTTATTTTTACAGACTCTGCATATAAGCAACAAAGTGTGTTTCAACTTGAGAAAAATATGTATACAAAATCCCAGCTTAAAATTGTTTGGTTCGGCCATTCACGGTCAAAAAGAGATACAATTTTCGATCATGATCTATAATGGTCCGGATACCTTTAAACTCGGATGGAAAGGAAATATGATGTGTTATTTGCAATAAGAATGAAAAGTTGAAATAAATCATTCTGTAAGTGTAATACTAAGCATAATCAGATCCCGTTCCACGCCATGAAATGCACTACCATAAACTATCGTACAGGGATGGGATTAAAGTCAAATTAGAGAAGAATAAAAAAGATTTTTAGAGAGGTTAAAGTACGAATCAAGACAAGTGGGATCATATATATATATACATAAATAATCTTCCGATGAAATTATGAAATATCCAATCAAACAGAAATGAACATTTATAATACCATGCACATACATTTGGTTTTACTTATAACATTCATATAACTTCTTAAACTTTAAATAATGTTAAATAATGCACGGGTTGCGGTGAGGTCTGGGTTGCTGGATTAGATAACTCTTCTATTGACTAGTCTGTTTATCACCGCTAGAACCTCATATTATATATTCAGAAAGGGCGAACTCGACTTGCATGTGATAGCCATACCACGCGGAGCTGTTTTTTTTTTTCGGAAGTTACAAACTGGGTAAAAAAATATTTATCACCTATCTATAGACGATTTGTTACCAGATCTTATGTTTACAATCGATGTTTCCTCCCAGTGCTGCACCTAGCGTTATCTAGAATTGCTACATGTGATCAAGTTTGTAGTCGATAGTTATCTCCGTGAGAATTCCGTCTTCCTCCATCGTTATAATTGAACGCTTCGGTATTGCTTTTTTTTTCGTGCTCAGCAGTCGGTGTCAAAACGAATCAATCAATCATTCGTATTATTCCGGATAATAATGGTCAGATCAATCAATAAGAATAGCTTCGTCATGCAAACGACCGATCGACCAACTAATAAACCAATCAATCAATCAATAAATCTATCATTCAATCGATCAATTAATCGCCCATATGCACAGCAGTAATGACGTCACGTTGACGTCATTGTAGAGTTGGACGACGTCGTAAATTTGGTGATGGATGACGGATGATTACGCAACCTTTTCAGAATCTGATGTATAGAGACAGCGAACTCGAAAGTGAATTTGGGAACAACGATGGAGATCCTGACAGCAATGTTGATGAAGATATTGTTGCGAATCAAGTCAATATTCAGCCATGGTTTCGGGTATTCCCTCCCGAAGATCAAGAAGCAGCCAGAGAACCCGCTTTTCAAGAATAATTAGGAGTGAATGATATGCCTAACCGTGATGCAAGACCCATAACGTATTTCCTCTGTATGACTGCACATTTCCTACAGCAGATTGTGTTGGAAACTAACAGGTAATAGTGAAAGTCTTATACAATAATCATGTACATTTTGTAGGTGATCAACATAATTGAAATAATTATGAAAAAAATATTAAACTATAATCATGTGGTTAAAAAACGGAATATCAAAGAAATTACAAACACGATTTCATTTTAAGAAATATTATAGTTTTTTTTTATCATTTTTCCAAGGTTTTGAAAAAAAAAATCAAGACTGAAATTTTTCTACATTTAGATCCTTAAACACAACGAAATCTTTGATGAAATGAAACTAAATTGAAATTGGTTCATCTTAAAATGTGCTAATAGACACGACTAAAATAAATAAACAGGAATTAAACTTATATACAGACAGTTATATGGTTCTTTTATACTTAAAGCAACAAACATTCGTCGGTTGTTTAGTGTTTTTTCCGGCTCCCTGTTGCTCATTTTGTTAAGGTTCTTGCTGTTTGTGTCGTTCGGTCGTTGTGCTTAGGTGACTAATATATCTTGTATACGTTATTTCTATACGATGTCTGGCTTATTTCTAGGTTTTTTTCCTTGCCTCTCCTTCCAACAGCGCTTTATTTATTTTAATAATATTGTCCAAGTTAAGGAGCGGATTTTATATTTTATCCAATCCCATCTAAATGTTTTTCACCATGTAGTTTCTATATTTCATTTGCAGAGATAGCAAGTTAATCAATGCGAGTCTGAAATACGTTTTCCAGATATGCCAAAGAATGGCAGTCGTGACAGGATTATGCGATTTTCCAGGTTGCATGATTGCCCAGAAGTTGGCGAGACAACACTAACAGAGATTGAAGGATTTTTAGCAGCGATTCTCAATATTGGATCTGTATATTGATCTGTAAAGCGGAAATAACTGAGTACTGGACAAGTAAATTCCCGAACCAAGAAACTTCGTGGGTTAAAAGGCTTTTTAGTCAAAACAAATTCCTGTTGATTTGTTTTTTCACCTTACAAACAACAATGATATTCCGCCGAGAAATGATACAAACTACAATCCTACTGCTAAATTTCAATGCATTGTTGATCTTTTCAACCACCAGTCGCGTGAAAACTACACCGCCGAACAAAATCTTAGCATCGACGAGAGTTAAATTGGAACCCATGGCCGTGCTAGTATGCTGCAATATATACCTTCTGAATCCGCTAGGTTTGGAGTTAATGTTTGGATGTTGGTGGAATCTTGTACCGGATTTATTATCCATTCTAAAATTTATCGTGGTAAACGATATGATCCTACACCCATGGAAGAACTCTGGGCTCACATGTTGTTAATACTTTGTTAAGCGAAGTCGGATTATTGAACAAAGGCTAGTTTTTTTTTACTTCCATCGTGCTTGCTAAACAGCTTCTTCGATTAGACACTTATTTCACCGGCACTATCCGCCAAAATATATAAATACCGAATATGATTAAAACCCAGTCATAGAGGATCGCGAATACAAATGTACAAGGCAAGGCATGTTTTGATATGCTGTTATAGAGAGAGATTGAGAAGAAGTCCAGTTCGCATTTTGACTACACACCAGAAAGCTGTTCAAGACGAAAGAAATAAACCAAAAATAATTGAATTGTATAACAGAAACATGGGCGGTGTCGATTTTGCAGACAGGATGGTGACTCATTATGAAGATAGCCGCAAAACTCTAAAAGTGTGGAAAAAGATAACTTTTAACTTTATATATAGAATGGTAATCAATTCGTACATATTGTACCGTAAAAATACAAGTGACCGCCCCGTAAAATCAAGATTACAATTCATTCAATCTATCACTGAAGACCTTGCCGAGGAGCAATTAACACAACGAAGTACACTCGTCGCAACATTGTTAGGGAACCAGCAAGACACAGGAGAGTTTCCTTGAGAAAAATTCCCGATACAAAATACATGGAATGTTCTGTATGCTTGGACAGAAGTAATTTTGGTGATCGGCGTCGGACAAATACCTCGTGCAGATTTGTAATCGAGGACTACATAAATACTGTAGGTCTAATCACATTTGTATTGACAATGACGGGAATTTCACAATTACCAAAAGAACACAAATAAATGAACAAGTTGGACTCTACCAAAAACTATCAGCACGGACCAGATAAGGTATCGAACGACTTTTTATATCAAAGAAATACACCTTGCTTTTGTATTGCTATGCTCTGTAAAATTACGTTTCAAAACCAGATTTTAAACAGAAAAGAACAAAAATAGAACGGGGAACAAGTTCAACAAATCATCATAAATTTTTAATACACCGAATGATATCGGCGGCCAGTTTTAATGGTGGAGGAAGCCGGGGTACCTGGAGAAAACCACCGACCTTGGGCAGGTAACTGACAAACATTACATCATACATTTTTAACCCTTTCGGAATCCGAAACTGGTCAAATAATAGAATAAATGAACTGTAAAGATGTTAAGAAAAATATTAAACATTGATGACCACAGCAGCCATGGAAGATTCTTCAAGCCTTATAATGGAATCCGCATGATTACATGCGAAGAAAAATAATAAGGTACTGACAGACATAAAGGCTACCGATGACTTGTAAAAGGCGTCATTATGTTGTAAAAAACATCTTTGAAATAATAAATAGAAGAAAGGTTAAGATATCTGATATTGATGGTTATTTTTTTTTATAAATGATACAATTAGAACATATAAAAGAAATCTCTGGTTCTGCACTGACTTAACCGTGAAAGTGTTAACAAATATTACGTTGCGTATTATTCACTAAAAATGTATAACTTACCACTTTTCACAAGAGTGTTACAATATCAACTTTTATGCATCTTATTATTATCGTTCTTATTTGAATTCATAAATAAACTATACGCCCGAAGTGTGTGAGTTTTTTTCATAACATTTTTTTTTTAAACGATCAGGATATTTTAATAAAAACACAATTTTGTATAAAAAAAAACCTAACCATTGACGAAAAACTTATATGGCTACTGTGTATTATAGGTTTCTCAAAACTTGGGTATGAAAAATGCTGATAGAAATTACCAGTATTTAGCAAAATTTAAAAATAATAGAATTACTAAGGGTTCATTCCTTGTATTGCACATGGTAGATCTCCTAAGCTGAAATTTGGCTTCGTGTTTCAGTATTTTTTGGTTATGAGTACTTATTGTTTTAAAATAAGTTTGGTTTTTGGTCTTCCAAATGTTTCAGTTTTAATGCTGCTGATGAGAGGTAACTCCTTGAAATGCGTCGTATACAGCATAGTATAAATTTACTATATCTAATATTAATATCTTTGGATTGTTATTTTCACAGAGACCAACTTCCAAGCAAAGATCGAAATCTCGGTAATCGATCCTTGCCTTCAGCGCTTTTTATTCACTGCGGACTCCGAAACATTATAATTGTGGCGTATATCACACTCAACGTCACGGTAAACACAGTCCGAACTACTTGCCTGACTGCACAATGGAATGACGTTTTTCATTATGACGCAAACTCTGGTGTTTCCCTGGTCTATTCAGTTGCATAAGTAGTTCCGAGCTTCGGACGACTGAAAATTAATTTCACGAGGATTTTTTCTTAAAGTAATTAATTATTATTAGAAAGAAATATTTAATCACATGTAATTGAAATATTATAATCTATATTCATCGACACGCGTACTCAACAAGGACGAGATATTGTCCTGTGTGAACACGGTTGAAGGCACGGTCCTTTCCCAGTGGAGTGTCCGGAACCCAAATTACCCTGCTTCGGAGGTTGGGCAGAAACGTGTAATATAGAAATGTGTGTTTTCGCTATTTCATTACATTTTAGACTTATGATTTCCTTTCTCAGGCCACTAGTGTGAGGAAGGGAAATTTTCGTATGTAACTAAAATGACTCGCGTCAGCTATAGATACCATAATAGTAATCCGTTTCCGCGTAACCAGTTACAGGATGAAGCACTGATTTTATGAGAAGATTTTTACAATAAAATGTAACAAAATAGCAATAAACATATTATTTACATTATTCTCATATCCTCTTGCCGCATGATAATCTATCAATATATTTTGTTACTGGTTTTCAGTGTAGGAAGGTAAAATAACTTATCTGAGCTAAAAGTACTTTTTATCGTGCCGATGATCTTTATAAAATCCATCTACCATAATGCTAAGTGATAATTGTGTTTCAGTCAATTAATAATACAAACACCATTGACTAAGTAATGATACATTGCACATTATCCTATGCTGTCTTTTCTCAGAGATCTTTGTTATCTTAAACTTAAAAGTGCTAATTAGATGCATTTTAACCTGTTTACGTTCAGTTTGAAAACATTAAACATCTAATACTGTGTAGTCTTGTTTATAGTTTGAACTGTATGTATGAATGATGATCGTTTTCAATCAGATCAAAACGAGGAAATGTAAAATTAACGTCTTTCTACCCAAACAATTATATGACCTTTTAATATGCACTATATTGTGAATTGCCATACTCTTACGACTACTCTTCGGTGGTGCTCCGAAGTTTGGAGAGTTATATTGTAAGTATGATCACTTCCCTTGGTAGGAGGCATGCAGCAAATATTGAACTATTAATTTAAAATATTTCATAATCAAAAATATATTGTATGATTCTGTATTGTTTATTATGTATTGTTTTAGTAACAATCCTACTGTTTTGGATTTTATACTAATAAAATTTCTGATTCTGATTCTGATTCTGATTCTACGACTGTGTTTGTTTAAGAACACATCTTTTGTAGATAAGCGTTTGAAAGGAGGTTTGCAGGTTGACGTTTAAGATATATACTACCGAAATTGCAATAAACACCACGATGAGACTCGAACTAAGAATCGTTTAATCCGAAGTAAGTCGTCTTATTCAATAGAACTTGTGGTCCTGATGTTAAATGGACCTTTGAGAAATTTTTGAAATATTTTTTTGGAAAAATATGACTGTCGACATTGTGAAAGTGTTTGAAATTAAATTTGAATAATTTAATTTATTTCACATTTTATGCAGATTAGCAGCTTTTGAAGGTTGAAGAACGGATTGATTTGAAATAAAAAGATCGGTTTATCGAATTTCATATGCCACTTATAATGTTTTATAAAAGTCAATATTATCAATACAAGCAAGTATAACGCAATGCTGCAAACTGATGCAGGAGAGTCCAAGAGTATCAAATCGCCAAACGCTGAGAACAGACACAAAGATTTTTTGCTTCATATTACAAATTTACGACTAAAAATCTTGTGATATTTAATGTAAAATGAATACATCCTTTAAACTAAGTTGTTGAACTCTTAATTCAACGGAGCAGACCAGCGTCGCTGGTTGAAGAAACAATGCTGTGAAAGTTATTTAACCAACCAGATTGACTATGCAACACTGTATGCAAATTAATCAAACAATATCCCATACTAGTAAAACATTGTTTTTTTGTTTTTTGTTTTTTGTTTTTTTATCTCGAACGGAAATTTTCTGGTTTTGTTTATTCTCATTCTGACTTGACTTTCTGTTCCACTATATTTTCAAGCAAAGTCAATATAACAAGATCAAATCACGACCTATAAGACAAGCTTAGCACAGGTGAATTTTAAAATTGCATAATTCAGTCTTATTCAGTCTAGGTTTACCTCAAGGCATTTTATCTTGTTTGGGTTTTATGTCGATTTTGTTTAAAATTTCAGAAATTGTAAAAACCAATGCGAGTGACAAAATATTGTTCCTGTGTTCCTGTAATGTGTTGTTGCACTTAACATTGCGAATACTAATATCAGTAAATTAGTTTTGATCTTAACGGCCGTTTTTGTCTTGATTCCTCCAATTTCTAAATTTTCAAACAAAATTTAAAAAAAATAAAAACAAGACCTGCAGTCAATCAAGACTGGTTAAGACCAGTCACAAAAAGTTTTGCAATGTTTCCTTTTACCTGTGTTGAATTGATTTAAACTTGCCTCCACCGATTTCGATTGACTGATTATGTTGAAAATGTGGTAATGCTAAAAAATCAAGACAACGTAGGAATTAACAAGACCAAAATAGTCATTTGAGATCAAAAGTGTGTTACTAGTGCTATCACTGATATATCAGATGGACATTCAAGGCCATCAAAACGGAATATAAAACCAACTCATATCATAAAATTCTTTGACACAAATTTTGATGCACAAGATGTGCACATTTCGTCGATTTACGACTCATCAGTTGTGCTCAAGGCCTAAAATGTTAAAATCAAAACAACAATCCAAAACGTTGAAGACCAAATTCATCAGGATGTTTTTATTTTACTTTTCATGCTGTTCTCATTCGCCATACGCAATAACTATTTGTGTATTATCGAAGTTCTAATTCAGTTTATTTTTTTTTTCATTTATTTTTATTCGTTTTATATATAATTGTAATATTTGTTCTCATGGATTTGTTTTGTGTTCTGATTGCGATCTTATTGACTGTCTCCTCTATTAGCACTTGAGCACAACTGATGAGTCGTAAATCGACGAAATGTTCACATCTTGTGCATCAAAATTGGTATCAAAGTATTATATTCTATAATTTGGTTCTATTTATTTTCTGATTATCACACACTTATTCAGGAAGGAAATGTATTATCTGATACATTTAATTTTTTTTTTTAATTTTGCAAATAATAACACACTCACTTTTCGGAAAAGAACTGTGCTGTGTACATGTGAATAACCCTCTTCCATGTCCATCTTTTCTTATTCCGTCATTTATTGGGGTTTTAAAAGGAAATATTTCCCTCAAATCTCATTAATGGCTACCATTCCCTTCAAAACATCCATTTCATAGATACTAGACTGACTTTAAATACAAATAGTTATTGCGTATGGCGAATGAGAACAACATGAAAAGTAAAATAAAAACATCCTGATGAATTTGGTCTTCAACGTTTTGGATTGTTGTTTTGATTTTAACATTTTAGGCCTTGAGCACAACTGATGAGTCGTAAATCGACGAAATGTGCACATCTTGTGCATCAAAATTTGTGTCTAGGTTAAATTCATCCCATGGGGAGGTATATTCGACTCAAATCGCTATTGAGAAGGAATTCCAGTATCATTGCCGAAGTGCGGTGGTTCTGTCAAGGCACTGAAACTGGCTGCTATATTAACCGGATTATGCTAATTACGCTGAAAGTGACCTAAAACCCCAAATCAAACGATTTATTATATAAGACAGGAAAATGTTTCCTTTCAATAAACATGTGTTTTTATACAATTGTTGTCTTTACGTCATGTCTCAACAATATTTATTGAACACCTGCGTTTTGCAGTTTCAATGTTCTTTTTCTTTCTATAATTGGCACAATTTTTTTGCAAAGCAGCTGCTCAACTTTTATATAATTTCCACCTTGTTCCATGAAATCATTATTTAGCAATAGAAAATAATGGCCACGTGTCTCGACATTTTATAGTTCACTAAATAAAAACAATCATCAATTTCTTAAAAGATCACAAAAAATTACATACGTACAAAATGTATGTAATGTTATACCTTACATGGTGCAGGTAAAAATGAGAAAATATTTCCCAATGATACGTATACAATTTTATTTCTTAATTCTTAATTTCTTCTATTTTGAAGATAAGACTTGACAACACTACATCCATTGAATTTCATGTTTTGAACAAATACTATTTTTTTGTATATTTTCAGGAAATGGGGCTTAAAAAAGACAGATAGACCTAAGGAGCAATAAAAAACGTAATCCATTGGACAGACAAACCCAGGAAGACAAATGAACAACCACAAGCACAACAAATAAACACAGAAAACTTAAACAATTTCGTATTGCAACCAGTAAAGTCTGGATAATTTAGTAAATATGGATAATGTAGCCTCATAAAGCGGTTTTCCGTCTTCTTTTTTTTCAAAACCTACAGAAGAGTTCTTTATATTGCTAATAGCGTGACTCTCTCCAAAACACCCTGTAAAGTTCAACGTCAGATTTCAGTGTTGTTACCTCAGATTGTCTCCCCTAAATACCACTTGGAAATACTTTAAAATTACGACAAATATATGTGTATTTGTATTATGATGTTTGTGACATATTTTCGAAGTAAAACTTTGAAATTTCGTTGACAGAAAGACACTTCACAAATCTGTAACTAATGCATATTTTCTCTTGTATGGTTTGCAGTGTCAATCAATAGTTTCTTTATGGTTTTGGTTTTTGTTCGTATCAAGTGCACAATTGTTACACTAAGTATATACTTTCCTTTGCATTGCAATACCTTATCTTCTTCAAAAAATTTTATCTTGAAAAATCTTTTAGTTTTAAGCAATTTCACTGTTTATTTCATTTCATTTGTGTCTTGGCATAAGCTACAAACAAAAAGATTTCCTAAATAACTGTTGCATCTTATTTTAGAAAATGGATGTCAGATTTTTATTTTTAGGGTAATAATGAACAGATTTTAATAGAGATTACTCATGTTTGTTTTAATTGTTTTGGTTTTTGATGGTTGTGCTTATTAATTCTACCGGATTACCAACATTTTGATCACGAGCACTGCTGATGAGTTGTCAACGAAATTGCCATACATTGCATCAAATTTAATTCGGTATTTTGTGATATATTTTTTTTTAATTCATTTGTCATCAACTTTTGTTATCATTTAAAAGGTTCTTAAAGTATAAAAATCATTAAAACTATTTATCCCTTTCAATTTATGTCTATCCATTTTAACCACAAACTGACTGATGTACTTAAAAAAACGTTAATGGTATAATGTTAATATATCATTATTTTTTAATCCCGCTGGTATTTGTTTAGTTTAGTTTAATTCGAGGTTATAAAGTTTGAAATATTAACTATATTGCTGGTTTCTGTTCAGTACATGTAGTTTAGGGTCATTATGCAAAACAGATGATTGACCTTTCCAGAGGCTTTTTTATTGACAGGTCAACTTTTATGCTTTCTGATGAATTGGCATGTTAACACTTATGCTATGATTTATTGCAATGGTAAAACTTTATTCTTTGATGTATTGGCATGTTAAGGCTTATACTATGATGTGTTGGCATGGTTAAGTACTATTTACACCACAGCCTTCACGAGCTAACATATTTAAGCAGACGAGTGTCGCGCGGAGGTGTTGGATCAAAGATCAAAGACAACTTGTCATTTATGTTACATTTTTATAGCATTATAAATTGGCATGCTTAACGTTTAAACTGTGATTGATTGGGGTGGTGAACGATATGTTACATGTCACGCTTATGCTATGATGTATCCTGGGATCTTACATGTCACGCTTATGCTATGATGTTTCCTGGGATCTTACATGAAACGCTTATGCTATGATGTATTTGTATATTACATTTAACGCCTATCCTATAATGTATTGGTATGTTACATGTAACGCTTATGCTATGATGTATTGGGATGTTACATATAACGCCTATGCTATAATGTATTTGTATGTTACATGTAACGCTTATGGTAGATGTATTGGGATGTTACATGTAACGCTTATGCTATGATGTATTGGGATGTTACATGTAACGATAATGCTGCGATGTATTGGTATGTTACGCTTATGCTATGATCTATTGGTATGTTACATGTTACTCTTATGCTATGTTTATTGGGATGTTACATGGAACGCTTATGCTATGATGAATTGCTATGTTACATTTAACGGTTATGCTATGATGTATCGGGATGTTACATGTTACGCTTATGCTATGATGTATTGGGATTTTCATGTTACGCTTATGCTTTGTTGTATTGGGATGTTACATGTAACACTTATGCTATGATGTATAGGTATATTATATGTTACACTTATGTTATGATGTATTGATATGTTGCATGTAATACTTATGTTATGATGTAATGGTATGTTACATGTAACGCTTATGCTATGATGTATTGGGATGTTACATGTCGTGCTTATGCTATGATGTATTGGGATGTTACATGTAAGGCTTATGCTATGATGTACTGGTATGTTACATGTAGCACTTATGCTATAATGTATCGGGATGTTACATGTCATGCTTATGCTCTGATGTATTGGGATGTTACATGCAAGGCATATGCTATGATATATTTTGATGTTACATTTGACGCTGAATCTATGATGTATTGGCATGTTATATGTAATGCTCATGTTATGATGTATTGGTATAATTAACATTTATGTCATAATGTTTAGGTATGGTTAACGTTTAAACATAGTTAACGTTTAAATTAAGTAAAACTCTCAGTTTATCACATAAACTTACATGTACAAAGCTTATTTGGGTTAAGTTTGTTCGAGGGAAAAATAGAACCATTGGCCATTGTTTATTTATTGGTGCATTTTGTACATTCAGATTAGATGTGGAAAAGTTAAAAACATTAAAATTTCAAGCAGGATTATAATTTACCAATATTCTTGAATATAGATGCCAAACAGCAAATTTGTTTCGAAAATTCTACAAAAACATTTCTCTTGAAAAATCATATATTTTTTAAGCATTGTCCACTAATTATTTAGAAATTAATGTTTATAGATGACGAATTTGTGTCGGTACTAGCAAAGCAACTGATGACATCCTCGTTGACGGGTGCCCATGCAGTGGTTAAAATAACCAATGTGTGAAATCATTTTGGATGCTCTGTATGTCCACTGCAATACTTTATGATTCTCAGTAATTTTAAGGATGAAACTGCGCATGAGTGAGATATTCTTTTGTTTCCAAAATGTTTTCCACATACAACAATAGATCTGATACTATAGAATTGAATACTGTTTGTTTAACCAATGAAACAGAATTCAGGAATGGCTTGAATACACAAAAAATATCTAATCCTGTCACATTATATATTTATGTGTACATGTCTATTCGATAATTTTATTAATGTGCCGTTTTTTTTTATAATATAAATTTACATGTATTGCATGGTATATGTATTTATATCGTTTAGTTCAGAACAAAGTATATTTAAATACTGGTATGAAGATTTATTACACAAGAAATATCAAATTCCTCCCGCTACCATTATATCGCACAGAACACATTGCATCTGAAATGCGATATATTTTTTAAAAATATCTTTCTGATCGTGACTTGTTTTCTACATATGCACTCAATTGTCCTTGGTATTTGCTTTTCACTGATATTTTTTACTGGAAAAGTATGGAGCATTCCGAAGGGGTTATAATATGTTTGAGGAAAATATGAAGGTTGTTCAAGTCGATCATATGATTGCAATAACCAATTAAATTTAGTTCTACAAAAAAAAATAATTCATATGAAGTATAATGATAATAAATAAATAGAATTCTTAATTCTTTGGTAAAACTAAAAGTTTTTAAGGATGATCGCTGGTCTAATAGGAAATAAATATGATTTGAAATAGATGCTTTAGTTTGAGAGAACATATGAATAGTAAACAAATAAGCAAGAAAAAAATATATGGTCATGTGCTCATTTTAGTGCTACAAGGCCTTGAAAAATTGCAGGAAATGGGTTTTCTCTGGATTTTTCCCCGTCTTTGCATTGGCAACTTCAGTCTCTCAAAAATGTATGAAAAATAAAAAGGATTTCATAAGATTTTGTCAGTTACCATTTTACGGTATATATGATTGAATTATAAAAGAAAAAGTAGGGTTCATGGGCAAACGAAATTCATGTTTAAGAAATGGATAAAACCAGAGGATTTCGAAAATCTGACAAAAATACCAAAAACATGACCAGCGAGCATCCTTAATGAAATATATACTGTTTAAGCTTAACATTAAATCAACGAAACACAGTTCATGTAGATACTAGCATTTATACGCTAAGTACACATTTAAAAATTTGATTTAATTAAATGTATATGTGTTGTTCAGAGCGTAGAATATATTAAATCGAAATAACTCGACTGTTTTGGTCTAATCAACTTAAATAGGTATTGATATAACCTATTCGAATTGACGTATTTCAAACTTATTTGAGTACGAGAAGTTCTTAATATATTTTTCTGTAATAAATGATTACACGTGATTACACGATTACACCGAACCACTGAGTCCAACTTGAAAATCTCAATTTTGGATAGATCTAAACAGCTGTAATAAATGACCGCCATGCATATACGATTGTACCTGAGATTTGCCTCATATAGAATCATATGTGTTGACTCACAATATCTCTCTGGGGTGACATTTCCTCTATATTAATCAAAGTCCTAAAGTACAAGATCGTATTTCACAAAATAGATTTTTTAATTCTGGTCTTACTAAGGAGCTATCGTTTGTACATGAGTAGCTACAAATCAGTGAAGCATCAACTAGGAACAAAATGAAGAATGTATTAGCAAACCGGAATAAAGGATGTTATATCCGCTCCTATCTTAATCCTTACAAGACAGATGCCTAGTCGACTATTGCCAATAATAAGCTACAGAGATACACTAAGGAAATTTTAAAAAAAATGTACGTGACATCTCATATTTTAAATAAAATGATTATTTTTTTTAAGTTTATCAGTTTTACTGTTATCTCAAAGTAGATTTTGAGTATGGCTTTTTACTGTCAACTTTAGGAACGTTTATAAGAACAACTGTATCTTAGAGGTACCAATGAGATATATACTCACTAGTTCAAATGTCATCACCCGTTGTGACATATATGCACATGGCAGCTCGTAAAATCCTCGGAGAACTGAATGAACAAGCAGAGGTATTCATTATATACCTATTGACTGGGTATGAGGGGCGTAGCGAAAAGGCAATATTTGGTATCAAGGGGACAATTGACTTACTATTGCATGAATATGCAATCAATAAGTGTTTTATTATACCGTAATATAATTTATTGGTCAATAGTTTCAGGGTCAGAAATGGGCAAAATAGTAAAATTATTGTCTTGATTTTTATATAGAAAAACCATACTGAGGTATACTATAAAATTCTATGATATCGAACTTGTTCAATAGATATAATTAAGTAAAAAAATATAATCCGCTGAAACATATGGTAATATTAGTCCATGATCTGTTACTAGAACACCCTCATATCCCAAATTTGGTTGAATATATGATCATACATAAAGTTCAGAAATTTCGTCGATTTACGTGCCCAAGTTCTAAAATGTAGAAAACCAAAACAATCAAAAAAAAAAAATATGTTCACACTTACGGACATACGCATATTACAGAAACACGTTTTTTTTTTACACGTGTCCTTATTTACGGGTTGTGTTTTGTATTCAGTCAGTTATATCCCTCGGTTTTTTTTTTAAACGTGTCCGTTTTTACGGGTTGTGTTTTGTATTTAGTCAATTATTTCCCTCGGTTTATGTCGTTTTACTTTGCGATTAAAAACAGCAATAATAAAATATATGATACCAATTTTGATGCCAAAGATGTACACTTTTCGTCGATTTTAGACACATTAGTTGTTCTCATTTTAACATTTCAACAATAAACGCCTTTTTTTCTTGCACATTCTTTAATCTTCAAGGAATGTGGTAGATTGGTTTCTTCGTGTAATTAAAATAATCCTACATCTGTATTGTTTATTCATCATATATTTTGTATTAACGACTGTGTTTTCTGCAGGTAATTCAGGTTGATAAATATGTAGTATGTCCTTTTTATTAAAAATAGGCTAGTGATCATTAGTAGTCATGACGAACTACCTAGACCACTCGGCCACCGAGGCCCATAACGTGTAAGAAAACATTCATTTAAAATCAGAAATTTCTTTTATATTTCTAACACAAAGCATTGTATATTCAGTATTTTTTTTCATTCTACTTTAATGCTGGAATAATAGGTACTAGTATTCTAGCAGTAACATTTTCTATTCTTGAAATAGATTGGTCAAAAGGCAGTGTTAAAATATCAAATAATTTCAATACAGAAATACTTGACAATGCTTAGAAAATTAGAATGCAATACTTTTAGCACTTCACATAAGTATGCAATGCGAAATTGTTTATAAATTAAGAAACCAAATGTGTCACCCAATGCCCGACTTATACATGGACTAATAATAAGCCGGAACTGATCATACCTGATCATACCGGAGTCCTTAACTAAAGGACTAGGTCCACTTTTTCGGATGTTTTTTTTTCACTCATAACCAATGATGTTTTAATATTAAATTGTTACCTCTGTCCTTTTTAGCCCGACCGGCCCAAAGAATCTTCCCCTCTGAAACTGCTTGGCCAAATACTTTCAAAACTTTACCTGGATGTTCCTTAGGGTATCTAGCTTAAAACTTGTATACGGGGATTTGATCCATCAAAAAACTTGGCTGTCGTTGCTAAAAATAGAATATAGGCTGAAATGCTGTTTTTGGCTTTTATTTCAAAATGGGTAAAAGTATTCATCAGGTCAAGATCTACCTGCTATAACATTTTCAGACGAATCAGTAAACCCTTTGTTGGGTTATCATGGCTATTGCCCCTGAATTCTTAGTTTTAAGGAAAGTTTGCAGTTTTAGGTTATTAATTTGAATATTATTATAGATAATGACAAATTGTCAACTGCAAAAATGTTCGGCAAAGTAAGAGTTACAAAAAAGTCAACATGACCAAAATCATGTTTTTGCCCTTAAAAGATTATTTACATGCAAACAGTAAACATCAGTAAAAATAATGGTCTGACATATTGTCACAGAGCACAACGTGAAATAAATTCAATGGAAGCTGTACAAGTAAAATGGAGGGTAAAAGTCATTGAAAAAATCCATAACAACTGATGGGAAAGTCCCTAGCAACCAGATATATATGGCTTCAAGACCCTATAATTTACCTGTTCACGTCAAAACGGAAGGCCAAGAATCAAGGCCATTGAAAAAATCCCTAGCAACCATATATATTTGGATTCAGGATTTTATATTTTAGCTGTACAAGTCAATATTAAGGCGAAAAATTCGACGGTATATATTAAATAGCAAACATAATCATTGATGCACGATATACACAAACAATTACAGGTGAGCACTCCAGGCTCTTGGGGGCCGCTTTTATCGTTAACGATTGAGCGCAATGCTAAAAAAACAGACATTTAATGCTTAATCAAGTTGTCTACCCTCAAAGGTCGTGTATACAGCGATTTAGATCAATGTGTACATTCAGAACCAAAGCGATCTTCGGATATGCAGAAAAATGTTTAGTAAATTATTTTTTAGTTAATATTAGCAAATATTTATAGACCTCATACTAGGCTATGGACAGTGTATACATGTACCAGCAGAGAATTTAAAAGGCTTAGAGCGACTTTTTTTAAATGGCCCAAAGAGAAATAAATTGAGAGGGAAATGGCCGTACTTCTTTTTACATTTATGTACTTTAATTTTGTCACTAAATGTTGAATATCATCATACCAAAAAAAAATGAGTATAAATATTGTACATTAGTAGAACTTGGCTTTTTATAGTAAAGTGTCTCGTAAATAGCCCTTAACCGTCATTACTGTATCAATTCTCGCTCGATATTTTCTTGATTTGATTATAGGATGATAATTATAACACGAATTCTTGACAGAGTTAATAGAACACCTTTTTAAATATAATAATATTCATAAGAAAACCAGCAATTTTCCCCATGTCAATTCGTTCTGAAAAAAAAATGTTCGTGTCAGACTATCCTTCTTTTAACATTCTTCAAAAATAATTCAATTTGACCAAGAAAATCAGAATGAAGATACTTATCCTTTTCAGTGTCTAATGATAGTTATATATTTGTTCAGATGCAGCTGTATATGCCCAAAAGATGCAATTACACTAGAATTAACTCCCAGTGGACATATTTTGTCGGATTCATTATGTATAGCAGGAATTGGACACAGCTTAACGGAAATTAAACAGAAGAGAATCTATAAGAACTATGTTATTGTGACAAGAATAATGATATTATTACTAATTTAAAATGCAATTTTATTTGTTTAGAGAATTGATTAAAGCAAGCTACGACGTAATGCAAAGACAACACGAAGTTTCTTACTTAAAAAAAATAGACATGTCGATTTTCGAAATATTTTTTGCACCTTTATTTGCTTCTTTGGACGACATAATGAGTTGGTTGAATGATATACAGTTTCTGTGTCTCAATTTACATGCGACCTCTTCTTCGTTTTGCCATATTTCTTTCCCATTTGTTCATCTTTGATATCATTGACACCACTTTTCACCGTAATGTGCACGCTGTGGATGGATCTTTCGTTGGTGATCACATGCATATGACGGGTGATACTTACATGGCAGGAAATGCTCACTCTGGCGACGCATCTTATATCTCCCATTAGGGATTCATGTGATGTCTACGAAAGTTCATTTATCAACTTTTCTCTGTGCTTTGTGATTTCGGGTTAGCTTACTATCTCACACACAGATCTCTTGTCAATATGTCTGGATAGGAATCTACACATTCGTCTGTTATCTTGTACGAAAATTTAAAAATATTAAATCTTAAAAAAGACACTAGAACAAGTAATATAAAGCTTTAGAAAAATTATACAAACACTGGAAATAAAAAAACGTACGTACGATTTTCACGTCGTTAAAAGTGCCATAGTGCTAACTTTAATAAGATAATTTATTTCGTTAGATGCCGCAAAACAGGAAAAAGTACATATGCTGATTAAACAGATAGTCAGCAGGCATGAAGAGACCGGAGATGAAACTGCAATTCAATTTATATCCATTTCCTGTTGTCTAATCTATACATTCTTCGATATAAAAGTAATTTTCTCTTTTTGTTTGCACAACATCGCTATTTCTGTGAGTCAGTAATTTTGCTTTTTTGATATGACACGAACTGAAAGGATCTCGGTCACTGTCAAACTGGATTGTCGGTCTTTGCATCTACTAAGAACAACAACTCTGTGTAAGAGACTAATCGTGTTCAGAAACCCTCTTCGTATCTGCTTAAAGCTAGATTTTTTAAACAGCCCTTTTGTTTTAAAATGTAATTGTCCAAGTTTTGAAATGAAATGGGTCAAATAAAAGTTTAGATATATTTTGTCTTTTTTTTAACATTATTTCTAGAAATAATTAAAATTACAAATGTTAAACTTTAAAAAAATGAATACATGAATGGTCCGTTTGTCAAAAAGTCACGCTTCTTCCAGAAATTATTTCATATCACTGTATTACACGCAATTCTGTTTTCTCTAGGTTTGCGTGACAGGAAATGATTAACTAATGTTGTACATTTAATTTGAAGTTGGATCAAGAGAAACTAGTTTTTAGTCGTAAAATGATATTTGTAATGATGACAATACTGAATATTTTCTACATTTCTAAAACATATTTCCGGCATTTAGATTCCACTCCGTCCCACATATAAAGACAATGTAATTAGCTGCTCAAATGAGCTCCAAAAAAAGTTGAACGAGCATGAGCAATCTGATCAAAAGTAAAGTGAATGAATATTTTTGCCATTTAGTCATCTTTATAGCTGATTATAAAAAAATGTAACACTTTTTATAAAACCTATCGAGTGCTGCAGTAATAGAAAATTCTGCTTTTTTGTTAACATATAAAACCAAAATTGGCAGCAATGATCATTAGGTGGTGCTCTTTCAGAATTATATCCGATGACCCGGACTGCCGTCCAAGATGAACTCAGCTTAACATAGGAACCTATGGGAAATTCACTTGAAGATATTCTTGTCTGAAACCACTACACAAATGGATACCAAACTTGGCATCAATGGTCCTTAGGTGGTACTCTTTCAGAATTTTATCCGATGACCAAAAATGTTATCCAAGGTGTGTGAACTGTTTATGATAAGGGCCTATGCGAAATTCACTTAAAGATCTTGTCTGAAACCACAAAACAATGGCTACCAAACTTGGCATCAATGGTCCCTAGGTGGTACTCTTTCAGAATTGAAGCCAAAAACTCTCATCGCTATCCACGATGTCCGCCAGAGCTGAACATAATTTAACATAGGTGCTATAGGAAATTTCACTTAAAAATCTTCTTGTCTGAAACCAGTAAGATTTTAATGGTATGACATGTTAATAACAACCATTTTCAAGGTCTATTCACATAGCCTCAGCTTATTCACATTATAAAGTTAGCGGAGAAATTGACCTTAAAACCCTTCATTATATTTTCACTCATGTCTGATAATTGTTTTTTTTTTTATTATTATTATTATTTGTTATATTTATCAAATCTTGAGATCACAAATTAAGTAAAGTTAAACGACAAATACGAAAAAAAAGTTTATCTCTTATCCAATTTTTGAAGATTTGTAAATATTTCAACAATAATGTCATTTAATCCCATGCTGTATACATACAATAATACTAACATTGTTCTGTAACAGTTTTTGTATTATTTTCAGTAGTGCATGGTTTTCCATATTTATTAACATTTATATCATGATGCCATAAAATGTAATCAGATATCCTCCATTTATCAAAGTTTATCTTTGCAGTATCTGAAATTCCTAAATTATTAAAACCTATTGTTTGCACTTTTCAGAGTACTAGTATCATGATGTAAATAGAATATACCCCTGTCGGGCTTACGCCCTCAGGGGGTATATCTAATATATGATTCATCTAAATATCGACAATAGAAGACGGAAGCAATCAGAACTAATCATGTTAATAGAGCGTATATAAAAACACACAGACAAGGCGAATCTCTGAAAATCCACAGAGAGAACAAAGATATTACTTTATAATACAAAATGGAGAGCAAAGCAAACAGAATCATGAAAACACAATAATTAAAGCACTAGCAATAAGAACTCTCATACAAAACAAGTTAATAATAAATGAATAAGTATAAATAAATGAAATGTGGAGTTTTTATGGAATATTTGATATATTTTGTTTCTTTTCTTTAAAACACATTTAGATTTATTGACTATTAAGAAAGGGTTATTTTATGAATACGTCTGAGCATTGGATCGACATCATTTTGATTTATGCGACATTTTATACTTTTATTTCACCACTGAGAATTTGGTTTTTATTTCATCCTCTTAAGTACATCCAAAACACCTGTCAACAGAATATTGATTGTCGTTTGTCTCCTCAGGCATGCTAAACGGACAATGATCCAATAAAATGCAGATTCAGACAAATCTTTAAGCAAATATTCCATGAAAAAACGTAATAAATTACATAATTAAAAAATGAAATTCAAATTTTTTGGCTTAGTTTATTTTTGTCAATACTTCTAGACGTGTAGGAATGAAAAACTCTTTTATTGATAGTGTTTTATTTGCTTTTTCTCCCAAATATCTCATTACATATTTTTTTTTACCTGAAACCAAAACTAGCCTGATGCTAACTTTCATGATAAAATATATCACAAAATACCGAAATAAATTTGATGCAGTGTATGGCCATTTCGTTGACTGACAACTCATCAGCAGTGCTCAAGATCAAAATGTTGGAAATCCGGTTAAAGATATAAAGATGAAAGCACAACCATCAAAAATCAAAATAATTAAAACAAACAGGTATCCAAACACATCCAAGGGTTAGCTCTGCATCAAAATGAAGAGCCTTAGAAATTTCTGGTATTTTTTGTCAACATTTTGAACGGAATATTTAACTTAGTGATTAGTCATGCCAGGACAAAAGTTCTGGCTACTGGGCTGATAATGCCCTCGGGGACTTACAGTCCACCAGCAGTGACATATACCCACGTGGTAATAATAAAATGTATCACACACGTTTTATATTTAAAAAAAAAATATTGATAAGGTGCTCGGAAAGGGAGGGGTGATAATTCGACCGTGTCATTTCCAAAAGGTCACTCTTCTGCACATACTTGATCTATTCGATAGAAAGGTAACAATTAAAAAGATACGTTCTAACGCTTGCCTTTACCAACTTTTCACATGTTTTTTTATTTTAAGGTAAATTGCGACATCCTAGGGAAGCAACTTTTATAATGACAGCTGAAATTTAAAGTCGTATTACTCATGTTCCTTAAAGAAAAATAAAATTTCGTCATTTGATGATCTGCGCCCAACTTAATTAACCCAAGTTTAAATTTACCGAGGCTTAAATTATCTAGAAACTCACCATGGTTAAATTAAATATTCAATTAAACGAGTTAAACAAACGGTCCCAGGTCAGCGAATTTGTACATACAGGGTTAAAACACAATTGCCAAGATCCATTACTATAATTATACAAATATTTTTTCTTCGTACTTTGATGAGAAAAAAAAACCAAGAGACAGTACATCAGCAAAAAGGAATTTGTACCGACAATGTACATCTTCTGGCGGACATTGATTTTGGGACTCCAGCTTCTGTTCTTAGATATCTTCTAAATTTACAAATTTTATTTAACGCTGACATTCTAATATTTCGATAAAGGCGATGTAACCTACTGCAATATACATAAGCGTATTTTAATTTTACAGTCACTTAAGAAATAATTCATGGCACCCATTATATTTGTTGGAGATTTTAATATGGACAACATTATTTGAGCAAAATTTTATTCTGAGTGTTAGCGAGGGGTAAAATTTAGGCAAATAATGTTACCCTTATTAAAATCTATTATGAATATATGGCCCCAAAGAAGCATGAAATAGTTGCCACTGGACGTTAAGCAATCAATACAGATTAAAAAAATTAGAGCATTTCTAATGCTTTATGATAAAGTATCACAAAAATAAATTCTATTGTTGAAGCAATTAATAATCTCCAATTTTGAAATTTGTGTCTCTTTTTTTTACTTTAAATTTAGTCCTACGTTTTACGTAATTTACATCCAGGAATCGCCTAAAGTATATGTAACATATTTCCAATAGGAAATGACAGTGCAAAAAAAAAAAAAAAAAAAAAACCAAAAGAGAAATTAAAAAGATAGTGATTCATTCACAATGTTAAAATAACATAAAAACAATATAGAACATAAGATTAAATTGAGCCGTATGAAAAAGAACAATAAAACACAGTAATTACAGTATTATCGACAAAACAGGTGAATTTAAAAGTTCCCACTATTAAGGATGCTCGCTGGTCATGTTTTCTGAATCCTCGGGTTTTATCCATTTCTTAAACAATTAATTTTTTGCCCTTGAACCCTCACTTTTTCTTTTATAATTCAATCATATATACCTTTAAATTGTATTTGACAAAATTTTATGAAATCCTTTTTATTTTTTCATACATTTTTGAGAGAAGAAGTTGCCAATGCAACGACAATGAAAAATCCAGAGAAAACCCATTTCCTGCAAATTTTCAAGGCTTTATAGCTCTAAAAAAATTTTCTTGTTTATTTGTTTACTATTCATATGTTCTCTCAAACTAAAACACCTCTTTCAAATCCTATTTATTTCCTATTAGACCAGCGATCATCCTTAAGGAAAACCTTCGGTTTTATACAATTTCTTTCTATTCTTGTAAAAAGTCATTCTTTCAGGAAATTTTCGGAATTTTATTTACAATTTCTACGCAGTAACTAATCAAAATGCCAAGATTCTCTCCATAAACAAAAAAAAATATATTTTGCACTTCCTGAATTCTGGAGAAAGTACATATAATGGCAACAAGTGAAATAATATACGTTTCTCAGACATATTAAAGAAATCATACAAGTTGACAAAAAATCACCATAACATGAGAACAAATGAAAGACATTCCGTCTTCTGTAAACCAAAACTGAATGGTTATTTTCTTAAAAGTACATTCTGACATTTTTATATGACAAAAAATACAAGTTGTTGAAATGTTCAATAAAGTAAATTTCATATTTAAGACCTATTATATTGCGTTTAACTTAAGGTGGTACCCAACACCTTGACTAAATAAATTTGGCTCGTTTAATTTTCATAAATTTTTTAGGAAATATTTACCTTGACCTGTTGACATAAATGTTGATTTTTTTTAGTTAATAGAATTTCACACTTCACAGGAATAATTTCATTGAATATATAGCAGTTTGGCAAACATCAATTTTGATCATAGAGAAGCTTAATTTCTCTTTACTTATTAAATGTGATTAAAACGCTCTGGGGATTTTTAAGAGTTATCTCCCTGTAGTGTTGGGTACCACCTTAATATAAATTTTAATGTTTCAAAGTCATTTTGTGTAGAACACCTTTTGCATATTCATTGTAATCATGTAAATGAAAGAATATGGTGTTACTACCAATTAGACAACATCCACTAAGACTGAATACTTGAAAAAATTGATTTCATCTACGGTGTGTCTTTTTTAAAATTGTAAATTGTTTTTCATCAATATCTCAAATAGTTCATTAAAATGAAAGTAAAAAGTAATACTCAGCAGGATATGCTTGTTTCAAAACGTTTCATACCATGTTGAGATACTAGTATACCAAATTGTTATTGGATAATTACAGAATTGTGATACTCTCATGAGTTTTTCATCGAGAAATCAGTTGCCGAAGTATGGACACAGAGAAGCTGTTGTAGCGTGACTGCCAATAAGGATCAACAGCCCCATCACAAGAAAATCACTAAGTGGTCCCAGAAACAATTTTGTCAACATTTCAACACAAATAACCACACTAGTAACACACGTTTGAGTTTAACCAGTCATTTTTTGTTTTATCTTAGTTTTCTTGATTTTTGCGATTTCTGAGATTTTAGAAACAAAATCAAGATAATAGACCAAAACAAGATATATTGCTATATTGCTTTGCATTCAATCAAGTCTGGTTAACATTAGTTCATAAAAGTTAAGGGGATACCCAACACTTTAACTAAAATAGATTTGGCCTGTTTAATTTTCATAAAATTTTGATGAAATATTTACTTTGACCTATTGACAAAACTTTCACAATTTCAAGAAATTTGAACCACACAATTTACGGGAATAATTTCATTGGATATATAGCAATTTGACAAAAACTATTTTTGATCATTAAGAAACATGATTTCTCTTTACTAATAGTATGTGATTAAAACGTTCAGCTGATTTTTAAAGAGTTAACTCCCTTAGGTGTTTCTTGCCCCCTTTAGAATAAATTATGCAACGTTTATTTTTACCTGTAATTAGCTGATCTATAGAGGACAAATATACCTAAGGAGCAAACCAAAAAAACGAAATCCATTAGACAGACAAACCCGGGATGACAAATGAACAACCACAAGCACAACAAATAAACACTGAAAACTAAAAAAACAATGAACAAAAATAAAAACCAGTGTGAACTCAGGTGCCCCGGAAGGGTAAGCAGTTCCTGCTCCGTATACGGCACCCGTCGTGGAGTTCAATTAAGTCAATCCGGTGAAAATCAGTCTTAAATATCATATACATGTATCAAAACAGCCATGTAGACTTCTCAGAACTAAACAGTACTCCTATAACACCTAGGAGTGAAATCAGGTGGAAGGGTAAGCAGTTCCTGCTCCGTATAAATTTGTCTTGACCAACCTTGATTCACTGCAAGACAACAGATCTTGATTTGACCTCGTTATCTTAATATTGCTTGAAAATTATGGTGGTGCAGAAAATCAAGATGAAATAAGAATAAACAATATGGCCCTTCAATATCAAAAGTGTTAGTAGCTAGCATGGTAAGAGATGGTTACTCTGTCGACGCGCCTGATCTCTCCTTTTCGAGGATCATGTGATGGCTACAAAAGCTCATTGATCCATGGTACTCTGTGTTGTGTGATTTCGGGTTAGCTTACTACCTCACACAAACAGATCTCCTGTCAATAATGTTTGGTTAGCATGATGAATTACATTGTTCACTTGAATTACGTATACTTATTGTAAATTGGCTCTGTCCTTCTAACATTTCGTTTTCTGGATATTGGTAAATAGTCTTTTTATTAGTGCCACAAATCCCAAATAAACACAGCATTTGGAGTGCAACAGAAATATAACAATAAATAGAAAGTTTTTTTTTGAAACAGTTACATATAGAATATGACGGGTTGAGTATTGTCTTCGAGAGAATTCCCTTACAGGATCGCAAACGTTGATCTTGGTGTATCAACAGGTACATTATAAGGTGATATTACTGTAATAATAGTATCCATGGTGTAGGGGCATGTCCCACATCTGGACCTTTTACATGGCCTGGTTCCCCGGTAGTCAGTTTTACTGAAGCGATCTTGGGCCCTGACAACAAACACATAATTCAAAATGGGTATATCTGTACAGATATAAATTTGGTTTACGCAATCGTCTGTACGAATTGTGATAAGGTATACATCGGAGAGACATGTCGTCGCCTTGGTGGCCGCTTTGCAGAACACTTGCGTTCTATAAAGAATGGAACTGATTGTCCAGTTGGCAATTACTTTCGATTGCCTGGTCACAGCTCGTCAGACGTCCGCGTAACCGTTTTAAGGACAGTTAACGGAGGAAGACAGTACAGACAAATAATTTTCAGCCTGGGGACACTCCGACCGCGTGGAATTAATGTAAAAAATTCTTAATTTCAATTCATTTACTATGTATGCACACTAACATTTTACGGTACAGTTTTCTATACATTCTAAAGCCAAAGATATTATTTTACTTATTTTTACTATATAGTTTTACTATTTACCTACGATTATATTTGGTTTTGTTCGACTTGTGTATTTCATACATTTTAGTCGTTTTACGCCCCTTTTGACAGCTCTTGTCGCATGAACTGTTTCACAAAATACTTAGTTTTTTATTACTGTAATACATTGTATTTCATTCGGCTAAAACTGAAAAATGTTGATCAAATTGTTTAAAAGGTATGTTCTAAATCATGTATACAATACATACAGTTTGACCAGGGATGGATTTATCTAATCTGTGGGATTATAATAATCAGCAATGGTCTAAGATGTGGGATTGGACAATTCCACCCGATGGTTCACATTTTCAAGTCAGAAACGAGGCTTGCCGAGTTTCTGATAATAGAAAATGTGAACCCGAGGGTTGAATTGTCCAATCTCACATTTTTGACCATGACTGATTATTTTTCTCACATTTCTCCGCTGATATTTAAAGGTAATAAACCTGGCCTCCATGACACAAAAATGTGTTCTCTTAACCCTTACTATGCCAAGAGCCGATATATCGGCTTTTTTCAGTGGTGTGTTCAGTGCCAAGAGCCGATTTATCGGCTTTGGGGATTTTTGTTGTTTTTGTAACGTAACAATGGCGACCGCATCTATGACGTTACGTTGACAGAACCCGAGGGGCGCTAGACGGGGGAATTGAGAGAAGGTGATTTGCATTGGAGTTCGGTAGTTTTGTTGTTACCTTTTACCTGTTTTCAAATATATCTGATATACAAATACAAAGATAGTCGCTTATGACATTGACGAAGACTTCTGTTGCATCTTTAACCATCATATAGAGGCAAATTTAAACACAAATATTTTAAAAAATAAAACTTTTTTCATTTTATTGTATGATTAGATTTATTTCACACTTCTGCGCCACAGTAATGTCGATTGAGACACAAAGAATGGACACCCTTTTTACATCTCATGCAAACGGTTTTTGATCTCTTTCGGTGTAGGTGCGTAGAACAAACAACACAATTCTTTTCCCTTTTACCAAGTAGCCTTTCGAGAATGGGAGCATTACGGTGGAGATTTCGTTCCTCTTGACGGGGTCTAGGTAGACTATTTAAATGTTCTTGTGACAAAGATTCAATAATTGATGTTAGAAAATCAGCCCGCGACAAAACGTGTCCATCGTCGGTATTTGATTTATATAAGATATAAGCATTAAGAAGGATACGATGAAATATGTTGATTGCAATGCGCTTCCACATACTTCTAGATTTTCTTTGGTCGTCGTAAACACCAGACATCATATCGTTTAAGTCGACACCGCCCATGTATTTATTGTAGGTTCTGGCAACCAACGGCTTTTCATTTACATTATGCACGGCGTTTAAAAATGTCGAAACGAACCTAACAGTTTTTCTGTTTTGCCTTTCTTTATATGCACAACACAAAACATTACCACTCCGTGCATATACAGATTGGTTTGCATCCGGATTAGCGTCACTGATTATTCTTGGCAATCTTCTGTTTGCACGTATTGTTCCGGTAAGGTAAGTGTTTGAATTAAGCAAGCGTTTCCCAAGAGCAAGCGAAGTAAAAAAATTGTCGCAAAACACATGGTACCATTTTCCTAATAAACCAGACTCTCTTAACAATTTCAAAACTACATGACTTCCTTGTGTATCGCCGTTCGGAACTGGATCATATCTTTTCCCTCTGTACGGGATAAGATGAATGATATATCCGGTAGCGGCCTCAACCAACATCCACAGCTTGATTCCAAATTTATGACTTTTAGAAGGTATGTATTGTGTCATTACTGACATAGCTTTGGTGCCAACAAGCGCTTCATCAATAGAAAGTTCTCGGCTTGGTGAATAATATCTCTTAAAACCCATATTTGCATGGACTACTAAGGGTTTAAACCACGCTGCTGGGTCATAGAAATTATGATTTCTCTGTGGAGTTGTGTTATTATTTCCAACATGAAAGAATCTGCGAATCAGTTGGAATCGATTACGTGAAAACATTTTAGGAAACCAAGGTGTGTTTTTACTTTTGGATTTAGTTTGTCAATAATCCTTGATACTGGGCTTTCGGACCAATTCCATATTAAAAATAACGGCAAGGAATCCTTTCATCTCGGACAATTTTACTTTCCCATGTTTTTCCCATAGCCGTAAACAAGAAGAGTTGGTAAGAGTATTTGTCCTCCTTTTCCTAGCAATCAGCTGCTTCCCATATCTACAAGTACATGTATAAGAAAAAAAATATTGATTGCGACGCATTTCGTAAATTATGAACAAACTGGTGACAAGGTGAAATCAAGGGAAAATCATATCGGTATTTTTTTTTTTTTTTGCACTGTAACGTCGAGGAAGGTCATGTGATGTTAGATGCATGAATCTCACAATGGTGTCTCACACGAAATATAACTGTCTCAAACATACAGAAATATGAGAAAATTTTGACATGTGTATTCCTCTTCTCATTTTCGATGATTAATTCCGCTCTCTACTTAATTCAGTCTAAAACATGGCTATAAATGTGTCAATGTCATCGTCGTATCCTTGACCCAGATTGTTTAGTAATCTACGTCATTTGACAAGCTTTTAAAATATTTTCATATGATTTTGTAAAAAATATACGATGGTTGCTTTAGTCTTCTCCCATGTGTAATCAGTTTTCTCGAGAGTTTGATGACAAAGAACAATACTAATGACTAGTTATATGTATATCAAGATATATTGATCTCTGAAGACATTTTCTTTATAATCATGCCTTAACGTTTTTTTTTTTAGGTTTTCGATATACATGTTTACGATTTAAATACAATTATATAAATATATATCTCTAAGGATACATTGATATCTTAATAACAATGTTAAAAAAATAATTTGGAAATAAATTTTTTTAGAAATGTATGAGATGACTATTGGTTTAATAAAATGAAAGGTTAAGAAAAATATCGGAAAGTGGCATTTGATTTCACCTAATTTCTATCCCTCGGAATTGAACGTCACATAGGATCAATATTTGAAAACTACTTTACATAGATTCAGGACATGCTTACCCTTCCAGAGAACCTGATATCACACCAGGTTTTCAATGGAAGTATGCATTGCTAGTGCTTTGGATTCTATACTGTCTTGTTCTAATTCTGTTTAATTTATTATTTGCCTTTTCGTACTTTTGTTTATGCATGTGGCATTGCGGCATTTGTTTGTTATGCTCCATTTTCATTGGTTTGTCTTGCTTTTGGATTTAGAATTTATGTACATTTTCCAATGTTTTGCCGATATCTTCTATAGTTAAAATATAAACTATGAAAGAATTGGGTAAGTAAATATAGGGTTATTGCATAAATTTTGTTGAATACTAGAATTGTTCCGAGTAGTCCGAAATTCCTATGACGTCAAACGGATGTTGTGGGACTTATTTATGTAGCGTGTAAAACATTAGGATGCACTTCATACATAAAACTAAATCGGAAATAAAAATGTATGCGACTTGTTTTATATATGGAGTCCGCTTTCATGTCCGACGGCCTCAGTTGGTTTTAAAAAATTGGGATATACCAAATTGTTACTTAAAATGTACAGAATTGTAGTAATCTCCGGGCTTTTTCATGACGAAATCATTTGCCGTCGTATGTTGGACACACAGCGGAATCAACTTAAAAAAGATTGAAGCTTGTCTATTAAGGTGACAGGTACGCATTTTTTCTACATACAACGAACGTGCCCAAATATCGGTTTGGATGACAATTTTAACACATTTAATTTCCGTATCTGACGGTTTTTCAACGTGAAGGACAATCAGAACCAAAGCGAAATTTGCCCTTTTTGGCAAAGTTATACAAAACGCTTGGTCAAGTAAGCCAAAACTGTCTCCATGCACGACCTTCACATGGCCTCGACTCATGCTCCATTAATAAACAAGAAAACGGATAACAGAAAAGGTCAACAATGACATACAAATCAATCAATGCCATGTAAAATGTTCTCCCGCAGACATAAAACATAAAAGAGCACAAAATACAAACATAACACAACAGAGCACAAAACACAAACATAAAACAACAGAGAACATAAAACCTCATATCAAACTCAGCAAATTGCGAAACTAACGTTTGTTTACCTTTAACATCAAATACAACCAGTTTTTTTCAAGATTTAAAGAAAAAATTATAACCGCCTCCATATTGAATGAAAGTCGAGACCTCCGGAAAGGGGAGGCTTTAAGAAACTTCCCATCCTTTACATGTAGAGAAGAAAATTCACAAATGATTTTTATTTTTATTTTTAGTAACATCCATAATGGTGCAATGTCCAGACCCATGTACACAATTTTGAAAGGAGACCACCTAAAGACTATTTCATAAATGTATGGTCCAAGGTGTCCAAGTAGTTTCGGAGATAGACATCTAAAACCTTTTTGATTGAATTTTCTATTTTTTATAGAAAGCGCCGGCGTATGGAGTATATATTTCACAACTCATACGTTGTTCCAGAGCTTCTGGCACATACATTGACTTCCTGGATAGAGCCCTGCTCCTGACAGAAAAGTTGCTCCTAAGCTGAAGTTATCCTTATTAAGTTTCATGGGCGTCATCAAGACTTGGCTGACAGGTATGAAAAATGAAAATGAATCTGTTCCATTGATATTATCGCTTCCTCATACTGGATTTGACATAGGCAGCATGGCGGGTGTCCTGCAGGAAGCAGAGACTGCTTACTCGTCCTGAGTACCTGAGTCTACCCCCGGTTTTTGGTGGGGTCCATGTTGTTCATTTGTTTTTAGTTTTTAATTGTAGTGCATGTGTTGTTTTGGTCTTGTCTTCATTGTTCTCCGGAGTTTACCAGTTGTTACGATTTTTCTCTCCTTAGAATATCCCTTTGGTATTTCTTGACTTTACTTATAACGGTAATGGTTAAGATGCAATGTCAGAAATTTGATAGGCGACCTAAGTTCCATTCTAAAAAAAAGTCTGGTCTCAATTTGACCACAGGAATCACAGTATAAGACGGACGAATGACTCTTATTTGCTTATAGACAGATGTTCAAACGTGTGGCTCTAATCTTAATTTCTCGTTACTGAGTGCTTCCTACTGTCGAGCCATTTGCCCTTATAATGGCCAATAAAATACATAATAAAATACATGTAAAGGTACATGTAAAGGTACCCTACGATTTGTGACTTCCACCGGATTGACCTTGTTGAACTTCACGACGGGTGCCGTATACGGAGCAGGAACTGCTTACCCTTCCGGAGCACCTGGGTTCACTCCTGGTTTTTATAGGAGTTCGTGTTGTTCATTGTTTTTAGTTTTCTGTGTTTATTTGTTGTGCTTGTGGTTGTTCGTTTGTCTTCCCGGGTTTGTCTGTCCAATGGATTACGTTTTTTTGATTGCTCCTTAGGTATATTTGTCCTTTTTATTTCTATTACATACATTACATTAAATTATTACATTAACATGTGCTTAAAAAATCTACATGTTTCGTTCATAAATATTTAGGACGTTCATTGAATATGTGAGGTGAATTAGGAAAGACCATAACAAATCGCTTTTATGATACCCTATGTAGCATAATTTTTGCTGATAAAAATAAATAATGTTATTAGAACGAGAAGAAATAGGAAGTTCTTAGAATAAGATTTGGAGAAAATCAGAAGTTTTAATATCGTCAGCTCATAATTAGGGATATAGACCGACTGATATTTTGCGATTTTCCACCTCAGCTGCAATGATATTCAATGTTCCGTATGGTTCACTACATGATTCGACAACGGCGCTATAAATCCATGATTCTTAATACTTGAGACGTATTTTTCATAACGCGTACATCAGTAAGATTTCTTTTGTAAACACTGGTAGGATTCATAACTTTATATCTGACATTTACAAAGATAGTTGTAACGATGTTATAAATAGTGGTAAATCATGACTAGCTTATTTCCTTTCCAGAATTTCCCTGCAGAGTTTAAAAGAATAGACATTTATTTACCGTCAAATTTGAATAATTAACTAGACAAAAACCATCTCTATCATGAGAATATACATCTTTGATCAGAAAATGCCGGTTTTAATGAAAACCATTTGATGTAAAGATTATATTTATAGTGTCTTAGAAGTTGTACAAACAAAGAGACCATTGTTCTTGAATTAACAACTCCTATAGTTTTGGCATACAAACTCAGATAAGAATTGTTTGTTATCCTTTATTACGACAGAATTTGTTATATTTGTTTACCTGTGATTGAGTTCATTGACCTTCCAACTTTCCCTTCAATAACACAAATGTAATGTGATTTCAAGAAATTTCTTTTCAACCGATGCCAGGAGCAGTATAGGTGCTTTGTTTCTTGTGGAACTTTCATTGTGGCATTGTAGGGAAAATTATGACGGTATTTTTTACAATTCTTTGCCTGTTATTGAGTTATTAGTTCCTTGACCTTCAACAGTTCTCTTCAATAAAACCCGTCTTGGGTGCTTAAGCTTTGTTTCTTGTGGATATTTCATTGTGGTATTGTTGGAAAAATTATGACAGTATTTGTTACATTTCTGTGCATGTTATTGAGTTTCTGTGGATTCATTTTCATTCGTTGTATACCAATTTTCGTGGTTTTGGTGGGTCCCAGTAAACCACGAATATAAATACACAACGAAAAATAATATTTTTACTTTATCTTAAATGCGCTGATGTTTGAAACCATGGAGTTTTGATGTACCTATGAACAATCGCGTTTTTACAGCATGTAATTGGATACTGACATATGATGAGTCAGTTATATCCATAGAGGATACAGTGTTATCAATATCAAAGGCTGATCGGCACGTGTTGTCGCAGTATTTTTATGATATCTGATGTGCCAAGCCACGAATTTAAGTATTTCAACAACTTTTTATATTTTTTTCTAAGCTAACAATCCACGAATTTACGTATCCCACGAAATGCCTTTTTCTCTCTATCCACGAAAATTGGTATTCACGAAAACCAATGAATCCCATGAAATGCTTTTTTTTCTCTATCCGCGAAAATAAATGAATGCAAAGTATTTGTTCATTGACCTTCAAACCTTTCTCTTCAATAACACAAATGTGATGTGATTGCAAGCAATTCCTATCGCGTCCCAAGGTTGCGAAAAGAGGAGACCCTCTCGTTGATAGGTTATTACGTGTATGCCAACGTAAAACCTGACCGCCGACCATTGTGGGTCACGTGGTTGGTGAATGCATGCTGCCTACACGGTGAAGTACCCTTCTGTAGTTTTCGAAAAATAGTAGACTAATGGCCGCTATAGAAGGCTAAATTACCCGCACATATCAAACCATAAGTCTTCTTACAATGGCAGTCAAAATCTGTCCCCTTTGAGACCGGTCCAATACCAATTTAAGTTGTGTGATAAATTGTTGAACCTGAAGAATCGCAAAATATTTGCTACTGACAATTCAGCAAATAACAATCAATCAATTTATTTGTCTCATATAGCTATACATTGTTTTGTCATTTTGTATTTGTTTTGATTGGCAGTGTACCTTGTAATACATGCTAAAGTTTGAACAGCTTTTAACATACTCGTTTTGAACAGTTTAAAGGTGTTCGGTATTGCTTTGATTTTAGATATTTTTTAGATATTAAACTATATGTCAAACGCTAAATTGATTGAAATTATTATGCACATTTATGAACTGAATTTTTTTAAAATCCGTCTTGAAATATATTAGTAAGAAAAACGAAAACAATTCGGCACATTCTGACCCCGCTACTGCCCAACCAAACGGTCAACTTAGAATATATAAGGGAGAGCATATGACATTCGTACAGAAGAGGACAAATATACATAAGCAAACCATAAACACCCAATTTATAAGACAGACAAACCCGGGGAGACAAAAGAACAACCACAAGGACAACAAAGAAACACTGAAAACTAAAAAAATTAACAACACGAACTCCTATAAAAGGAGTGAACCTAGGAGCTCCGGAAGGGTAAGCAGTTGTTGCTCCGTATACGGCACCAGTCGTGAAGTTCAACAAAGTCAATCCGGCGGTAGTCCTAAATCGGTGGAGACACATAAAATGTTACGACAGTGGGAACAGGTCCAACATCATCTTCGATATTGGAACACTGTAACGGTCAATCAATTCGTGATGACGACCGTAAAATTTCCTTAAGGATGACAAAAACTTAAACCCAACCAATGTTCAGTCTCTGTACCAAGTAAGACTATTCTGACTCTTTGTTGTGTTTTGTGCTCTTTTGTGTTATTTTTTTGTCGGGGTTCTGCCTTTTTATGGTGTTGATCGATTATTCTAATGCATTGTTGGTTGTAACGTTGAATTTCATTGGATAACGTCCAAAAATTTCAAGCCATCAATTTTACAATTCATGCTCCCGACGGCACGTGCAAAGTGTCACTTCCGGATTTCAAAAAATCTCTATTTCACTTAAAATCTTTACACTTACATTAGAATGGAGATAACAGTATTATATTTTGATATTTGTCGGCATCCATTTTGATTTGATGGTTCCAAATATCCGTGTACTGAATTTCCAACCATTAAATCCACAACTGATGCCGGCAAATATTAAAACACAATTCAGTGTACTTACAAAATTAAATAACCATACTTGGTACAAATTGACTAAAGAAATTTTAGTTAGTAAACTAAGAAGAGAACAATTAATTCAGTAATATAGTAACTCTAATTTAACATGTTAATTTTTGGAAACAGGAAAAACTTCTCTAATGCGTAACTCTATTCCTACAGAGTGTTACATTGGTTACTTTTCTGTATATAATTTTCTTCATAGCACCACCAAGTATTTCCTAAAATAGGATCGAGAATGGAAACGAGGAATGTGTCAAAGAGTAGAAAACAGACAAAATGCTA
This sequence comes from Mytilisepta virgata, assembly GCA_028015205.1. NCBI lineage: Eukaryota > Metazoa > Mollusca > Bivalvia > Mytilida > Mytilidae > Mytilisepta > Mytilisepta virgata. Next base: position 42,854,966 of record CM051510.1, on the reverse strand, counting down.
CCAATGGGTCTTCAACGCGGCGAGAAAATCCCCCTCCCGGAGGCGGGCTTCAGCTGACCCCTAAACAATAATGCATACTAGTTCAACGAAATGGACGCAACACTAAACTTAGAAACATAAATATGAACCAAAATTCAAATGTCCTAAAAGTTCTGTACAGTAAATTTTGCATGGATCCATTACTGCTACATTCCTTCCTATAGACGTCATATACTCGATTCTGGATGTTAAATTAAGAACAACACTAAGAACTTTACATCCATACAATTAGACATTTCTGAAACAAAAATGCAGATATATCTCTTTAATGCATAATTGTAGCTCGATATTAAAGATTTAGTTCTACATTTGATTCTGAAGAACACAGTTCACAATTATTTTCTGGCAATTTCCGCTGACGAGACAAAGTTTATTGACATATACAGTAAATAAAATTAAGTATCAAAGAATACCATATCACTTTTTTTTCAAGTGTTAATCAATGTTTGTGCTCTCAAGAATACTGCCTATGTTTATTGAACTCTATGATAAGATAGCATTAAACCCTTTACAGGAGTGTTATTTCCGACTTTTTCGTTTAGTCGAACGACTGTATCCGATCTGAAGATATGAGGTCCTTAGTTAATTATTCAGTTAAAAGGAGCACATTCTGATCCTGCTATTTTAATTATGTACCGCCCAGTCTAATTTTGCAGTTCTAACAAGCAGTCATCTTGTTTGTAATCAAACTGTATTGGTTTGTATAGTATGTTTTATACACCAGAGTGTCAGGATAGATAAGGGGGTTTGGGTACCCATAAACCGGTTTGACCCAACCAATGTTCAGTTTCTGTACCAAGTCAGACTATCCTGACTCTCTGCTGTTTTTTTTTCCGCTCTTTTATACTATTTTTTCAAGAGTTCTGTCAGTTGGGTTGCTTTGATTGATTGGTAGGTAATTGTTGATCTTTCCATTTGTTGTTTATTTGTAATTTGCTACAAAGAGTACAAAGAATATATGATGTTGGTGACAAATGTAGCTATATGTGTTTTAATATTTGGAAACCAATACTAGTATCGCTTTGTACATATGGCATATAATTTGTCTTACATAAAGTCAAGAAATACCAAGCGGATATTCGAAGGACGGAAACATCGAAACAACTGACAAACACCGGAAAAAAAGGGACGAAAAGACCAAAACAATACATGCACTACAATTAAAAACTGAAAACATATGAACATGGACCCCACCAAAAAACATGGGGTAGACTCAGGTGCTCCGGCAGAGTAAGCAGTCTCTGTTTCCTGCAGGACACCCACCATGTTGCCCATGTAAAATCCGATATGAGGAAGGGATAACATAATTGGAACCGGTCCATTTTCATTTGGGAAACATTTTTTTTACCTGTCAATCAAGTCCTTTATCTTTTTCTGAGACATCGGGTCAAAATCAAGAAATTTTATAAGATCATACCGATTTGATGTCTTTTCGTTCAAGTTTATCTATGATAGATATGAATAGGAAACAACTGTCAGAAAAGAAACTGTCTGCTTGCACGGACAACACAGTTTCTATGCATATTACACATTCAAATTCATTATTGTGTTTCGTATGCTAAATCAAATGATTGCATGTCAGACAGAAGTTTAAGAAAATTTTTAGGAAAAAGACAGGAGTAGATTGATTGATAGTATATTTCAAATAAACTTCCTTATTTTGGTGTCTGGTCAGCCTATATGCACATGTGAATTAAACATATTTTTTATGAACTTTAATCACATCAATATACAATATAGAAATATATTGATCTGTTTGGTTTTTACTTGTAGGTATTGGAAATCGTAAATTAAAATATTTGTTATCGTATTAGTCAGTGCGATTTTAGCTTGGTTCGATAGTATGCTTAAGGATGATCGCTGGTCTTATAGGAAATAAATAGGATTTGAAATAGGTGTTTTAGTTTGAGAGAACATATAATTAGTAAACAAATAAGCAAGAAAAAAATATAGGTTCCTGTGCTCATTTTAGAGTTATAAGGCCTTGAAAATTTGCAGGAAATGGGTTTTCTCTGGATTTTTCATTGTCTTTGCATTGACAACTTCAGTCTCTCAAAGATGTATGAAAAAATAAAAAGGATTTTATAAAATTTTGTCAAATACCATTTTAAGGTATATATGATTGAATTATAAAGAAAAAGTGGGGGTTCATGGGCAAAAAGATTCATGTTTAAGAAATGGATAAAACCCGAGGATTCCGAAAATCTGACAAAAAGACCAAAACATGACCAGCGAGCATGCTTAACTCATTTCTTATTCACAAAAGTTGGGTGAATTGTTTACTTTATTTCCAAATTTCCAAATAATTAAATTCTATTTTTGTTCGGTCCGAGAAAAAATTCAAAAGATTCAAATGATTTCAACGAATATCTGGCATCCTAATGTATTTACAATTTTAGTGTACTATTCAAATACTATATATATATATATATATATATATATATATATATATATATATATATATATATATATATATATATATATATAGTACACTATATTGACATCGGAATAATTATTTCTAATTATCTTAAAAATAATGATTGGTAATAACCATTAAGAAAACCTCACGTAAGTCTATAAAAGGGCGAGTTCATGCCTGCACGTGCAGTGAAATAGATTTCGGACACTTGTCCAATGAGCATAAAATACTGAAATTTGCCATTTTAAATAGATAACAAGATGGAAATGTGGTATTAAATTTAAACAAAACAATAATAATCTGTTGAAAAGTTTATTTTTCAAGAATCCGATATATTTAACTTGTTAGTGGCGGGGCCTAATGCTGTATTTGAATAGTATAAACAAGCAGCTTTGATGTATTCGACACCTGTTATTTGTCTGTTGTAACACTGACTGCAGGTCAAAAGACGATAGCGCTAAAATTCCTTAATCCTTTCTGCAATACCAGAATCTCCTGTAGTAATTGCAATAAGTAAAACACCTTGGGGGATGATGTTGGACCTGCTTCCACTGTCGTGACATTTTATGTACCTCCACCGATTTGTATAAACAACAAAAAAAAAACTACCATCGGATTGACGACGGGTGCCGTATACGGAGTAGGAACTAATTACCCTTCCGAGGCATCTGAGTTCACTCCTGGTTTTTACAGGAGTTCGTGTTGTTCATTGTTTTTTAGTTTTCACTTTTTATTAGCTCACCTGACCCGAAGGGTCATGTGAGCTATTGCCATCACTTGGCGTCCGTCCGACCGTCGTCCGTCGTAAACTTTTTTTAAAAATCTCCTCTGAAACTGCTGTGCCAATATGAACCAAGCTTGGTCTGAATCATCACCAGGGTACCCAGTTTCAAAATTGTATCCGATGAGTCCAAGGACCAAACAACATGGCCACTGTTACTATATATAGAACATAGGGGTAAATTGCTGTTTTTGGTTAATAACTCAAAAACCAGTACAGATATCGAAAATCTGATATGGGGTAAAAATGATCAACACGGCAAGATCTACCTACTCTGCAATTTTGAAGTTAATTGAAATACCCATCTTGGAGGTATTGCCCTTTTTTGTGAAATTTTCAATTTTTTTATACATTTTGTCTTACATTTTGAAAAGTATTAGAGATAGAGGTTAAGTTTTATTGCAAAAATGTTCAGTATGTCAAAATCAACATACCCTCTAATTTTGTTATAAATCAGAATACCCATCTTGGAGTTATTGCCCTGTCTCTTTCAAATTTTCAACATTTTAATATATTTTGCGTTATATTTCATAAACTATAAGAGATAGAAGTTAAGTTTAAACTGCAATTATGTTCAGCATGTCAAGATCTACATATCCTCTAATTTTGAAGTAAATATGATTACCCATCTTGGAGTTATTGCCCTTTTTTATCAAATTTTCAAAAATTAATATATTTCGTCTTATAATTCAAAAAGTATTAGAGTTAGAGGTTAAGTTTTAACTGTCAAAATGTTCAGCATATCAAGATCTACATATCCTCTAATTTTGTAATAAATCTGAATACCCATCTTGGAGTTATTGTCCTTTCTTTGTTTGATATTATATCCCATTTCTCGATATATTCCTATATTTCCGAAATCCTATTTCATGGAGTCTCCTGTATTTTAAGCTCACCTGACCCAAAGGGTCAAGTGAGCTATTCTCATCACTTGGCGTCCGTCGTCGGTCGTCATCCGTCGTCCGTCGTCGTCCGTCGTCATCCGTCGTCCGTCGTCGTCCGTCGTCATCCGTCGTCCGTCGTCGTCCGTCGTCCGTTAACTTTTACAAAAATCTTCTACTCTGAAACTACTGGGCCAAATTAAACCAAACTTGGCTACAAGCATTATTAGGGTATCTAGTTTAAAAAATGTGTCCGATGACCCCGCCTGCCAACAATCATGGCTGACATGGCTAAAAATAGAACATAGGGGTAAACTGCAGTTTTTGTCTTAGATCTCAAAAACTAAAGCAATTAGAGCAAAACTGGCAGGGAGTAAAAATGTTCATCACGTCAAGATCTACCTGTCATGGAATTTTCAGACGAATCGGTCAACCCTTTGTTGGGTTATTGCCCCTGAATTGTTAATTTTAGGGAAATTATGCAGTTTTAGGTTATTCTCTTGAATAGTATTATAGATAAAGACAAATTGTAAACAGCAAAAATGTTCAACAAAGTAAGATCTACAAATAAGTCAACATGACCAAAATCATTGATTGTTCCCTTATATTAGTTTTTGCCCTTTAAAGACGGCATCCAGCGTAAACTTTCCTTTAAAGATCTTTTCCTCTCAAACCACTGGGCCAATTGAGACCAAACTTCGGTGGAATGGTCCTTGGGTGGCCCCCATCCAAAATTATGTCTGGCATACCTGACTTCCAACCGACATGGCTGCTATTAATTAAAATAGAAAAAAAGAAGGGGGGTGAATTTAAAAAATCTTCTTATATGGAACTACAAGACCAGTTGGAACCAAAGTTGGCAATAATGGTTGTTAGGAGGTTCTCTTTCGGGAATATGTCCAATGACCCGGACTGTTAACCAAGATGGCCGCCACAGTCGAACTTAGTTTAACATAGGGCTCTATGTGAAAATTCATTGAAAAATCTTCTTGTCTGAAACCAGCTGACATATTGGAGCAGGACTTGGCAGCATTGGTCCTTAGGAGGTCCTCTTTCAGAAATTTGTGATTTCGTGGACTGTGAACCAAGATGGCCGCCACAGCAGAACTTAGTTTAACATAGGACCCTATGGGAAATTCACTCAAAAATCTTCTCGTCTGAAACCACAGAGCCAATTAGAATTAGACTTGGTACTAATGGTCCTTAGATGGTCCTCTTTCAGTATTTTGTGCGATGACCCAGACTGTCAACCAAGATGGCCGCCACACACGAACTTACTTTAACTTAGGGCCCCATGGAAAAATTCGTTGAAAAATCTTCTTGTCTGAAACCACTTGACATATTGGAGCCAGACTTTATATCATTGTTCCTTAGGAGGTCCTCTTTCAGAAATATGTCCAATCACCCGGATTTTCAATCAAAATGGGTGCTATACCGAACTTTGTTAAATATTGGACCCTATAGGAAAATTCATTTAAAAATCTTGTCTGAAACCGTTTAGCCAGTTGGAACAAGACTTAGCAGAAATGGTCCTTAGATGGTTCTATTTTAGAAATATATCCGTTAACCTGGACTGTCAACCAAGATGACTGCCACAGCTGAAATTAGTTTAACATAGAGTCCTATAGAAAAACCAGCCAAATTGACTGCAACACTTAGAGGCTCTCAAGGTGAAAAGTTAAATCCAGGTGAGCGATACAGGCTCTTGAGAGCCTCTAGTTTGTTGTGTTTTTTGTTGTTCATTTGTCTTCCCGGGTTTGTTATTTTTTTATTCGCTCCTTAGGTATATTTGTCCTCTTTAATACAATCATATGTCAATCCAAATATAGTATATAATATCTTAATGTACATATTAAATACCATGTATCCCAAGTGTCATTGTTAATACAAATAAGTGAAAAAGGAATTTGTTTCTCCTGTATACATGTTTTTATCGACATGCCTGTTTTGTTTATATACACTAAGACCAACTATAAACTATTCTCACTAATAAGTATTAACTTACTTCCTTGAATTAGAATATTGTTTGATACAGCACAAAATAAACTTTTATTATATGCTTTTTGGGAAAACAAAGACGTGAACGTGAAAAGGTTTATCCTAAGCGTTTTGAACATTTTTTTCGTATTCCTCAAAGAGAACGTAATGTTATATACGTACAGTAACTTTGAAAGGACAGCCACTGTATTAAGGAAAGAATTAAGAATAAAAATAAAATATGTATGGACATGATGGAAAAGGAATTTGTTTCTCCTCTATATATGTTTTTATCGACATGCCAGTGTTTATAGAATTTGCTGCTTAGGTATATTTGTCCTCTTTATTTTTGTTCATTGTAGCTTTTGGTTTTATTCTAAGGGAAATAATGTTGTTCTGTACCTTTTAAACTTATATAAAACCTACAATAAAATCGCCTCTGTGGTTTCGTGGTAGTGTGCTCGCATCGAGTGCGAAAGGTGCGGTTCGAAGCAAAGACATTACAATTGGTATTTGCTGCTTCTCCGCCAAGCACGCGGCATCTAAGAATAGGTCAGTTTATTGTCTCAGGGTAAGGTTATACAAATGTACGTCTTTCTGCGGACTGTTATCCCATGAGCTAGCAAGTTAAAAAAAAATCCGACTCAGCATGTCGATATAGTACAAAGCAGAGTTCATATTCATATCATACCAACATGTTCTCGTCCTGATGTGCATTGAACAATTGCCAATGGACGATAATCCATGTCTGATCTCCCTGCCAGGTGGACAAGAAACAAGAATCCATTTGGTTGAATTTTCCAAAAATGTTATTCACGGCATATATTCAATCGAAAGTACTTTCGTTCTTCAAGGAAACAGTATAAAGACAAGGACAATGAAGCTCCATATAAACGTACATCGTAATTATGTCCACTTCATGATGCAAAATATAAAAATGGCAAAGAAAACATAGAACTATAGCTTTTGTCAATAGTACATAAAAACAATCTTTAATCGTAAACCGTCCTTTTCTATTTTGCCTCTGTTTAAATTGACACTTAAAATTTACTGATACAAAAACGTAAAATTTGCAAAGACTAAGGATTATCTCCATCGTGCATAGCTATGTCCTTAGATGTATCTGGCATAACCTCTTTTGGTCATTTCGGTAATTTTTTTTATTGCTCTTCAACCTTTTGCATTATTTTTTTGGATTTCAACATTTTAGGCCTTGAGAGCAACTGATGAGTTGTAAATAGACGAAATGTGCACATCTTATGCATCAAAATTTGTATCAAAGAATTGTATTTGACAATTATTAAGTGCTAAAATTTTGAATAAAGAACACTAGAATTCAAGTATTAGACAAAATATGTGTTAGTGGTATGTACATGTATTAGTACATGTAAATAGAGTGAATATGTCTGGTGGTGGATGAAATAAACGGAAGGTTCATATATGCAACTTTCTCAAAGTTTAATAACGGGCTTACATAATCAAGTTTAATCAATATATTGAATCTATGTATATATAATATGACATTAAAATGAGTTAATTTCAAAAGTCGAAAGTGTAATTCTTGAAGATAGGACAACACCATGATATTCAAATAATCCAAGAAGAAAGGTGACCAAGCAGTTACTACATGTACATGTATCAGCTGCCTTTCTGTAGAAAACTTTCCTTCGGGAAAGTGCATGAAAGAGGGATCGAAAATGTTCATTCAATATGTTTTTTTTTCACTTATTTTATTTGTTTAAATTGTTTGTTAATTTATTTCATTTTTTATTTGGTTAAGTGTTATTTTCAAAGAAAACGATTACACTTTTCTGTTTGACAGCACTTTCTATGAGATAAATAATGAATTGTACCTTTTGAGTTTATTTGTAAGTTGATTTTGTTTGTTTATCATAATTATATGATGGCTGAGTATCATTGTATCAATCGCATTAGTTAAGAACTTTGCCAAGACGAAACATATACTAAAGTACTTATAACTTCTCGTCAACAGAGTACTGAGACGACGATTCCATACTTATATTCCGCTTACTTAATTTTCATAAAACAAGTGGGAAAAGTAACCAGTTTTTGTCTTTAATTGCTACCAAATGTTAAGCACTAACATGGATTCTGGGGAGTTTATAGATAAGCACTCTATGTACTTGAACTATGTTAAATCAGTGGAGACGATAAACGAAACGGCAGCTTTCTGTGGCGGGTTAGAAACAGTTCAGCCAATGGTATCTTTGGATTGTTATTTTGATACAATTTTGTAATTTAAGTATAGATACTTTAATATCTTTTTTAAAAAATCTAAATAATCATATTATCATTTCGAAGATAATCGCAAAATTTGATATTTGACAAAGGTATTACATAATGAGGAACCTGAGTGAGTTATCTTTTCCCTGACCAATGTAGGTAAGGGAGATAATAAATTTGTCTCCCTTTTAGCCTCAGGACAAAAGAGAGAGCATTTAATTATCTCCCTTACCTACAATGGTTAGGGAAAGATAACTCACTCAGGTTCCTCATAATATCGCTGTCACAATTATATCAAAATTAACGACAGTGTATTTGATGATGTATTGTAAACATAAATATGTTTCTATTTCGGGTAGATGGAGTTTCATCGTAATTTACTATTAAATTCATGTTATTTTAGTTGTTCAAACCTTTTTCTGATTTAGATTTTTATATAAATAATTGGGCGTTGTCTAAAGTTAGCACGAGAATTTACGGGTGGTTTAAACGGGTGGTAATTTAGTCTCATATATAAGCGGGTATTGTTCATTACAGATATCGAGGTGTTCACAGTAACATCAGAGGACCTCTTTTTACTTAATTTGTGCATCTGTTTTCAGTGTTGAAAATATTGTATTTAGGTATCTTAAAGATAAGATGTATGTTGATGGTTCATAATTAAATGTTGTTCGCAAGAAAAAATATGAATAAGTTATGCGAGCAAAGAAGCCTCGTTCATGTCTTGTCTCTCATTGTGCCCATATACATCGACTAGAAATGATTTAAATTCGGACGATTTTAAGAGGGAGAATTTCATTATACAATAATTTGATCCAATTTTGATATTTAAGCTTTTGTGTAAAACTTGTATCACTGGTGTGTAAATTCACAATATCATGGTGGCGAATGGAATTACCTGTACATATATTGCCAGCTCGGTTTCTTTTATCAGTGCCGAGTGGACCTACAACTTACCGTGATACATGTTAATGCTGTAAACCTATGATATAACGAATAAACTTTTGTTGTGATACCAATGTCGATAAAAAGCATTACCCTTGATCTGTTGTAAAATTAATAAAGGTCTAATTGAAAAATGTATAAGGAGTGACAGATCCTTGTGTTTGTAGGAGTGAATGAAAAGAGAAATTATAAGTGTCCCATTTGTTGCCAATTAAACTAAACACTTGCTGCCAGTTCAGAATCCTTGCAGAACATGTATATAGTTGTTCTAAAATCGTCGCGAGCAACTCTTCTGAAGGGCCACTGAAGTGAAAAAAAACTTTAAGGACGATTGAACTAAACCAACTAGGCTGTTCATGTGCATTCTGTTAGAGCAGCTATGTTCTAACGAAGGATATAGAAGTAAAGTTATTTTGCTAATATGAAATACTTTTCAACTCAAGTTTAAAATGTAACTGAAAGTAATCTTAAGGATAGTCGCTGTTCTAATAGGAAATAAATAGGATTTGAAATAGGTGTTTTAGTTTGAGAAAACATATGAATAGTAAACAAATAAGCAAGAAAAAAATATATCTTCATGTGCTCATTTTAGAGCTATAAGGCCTTGAAAATTTGCAGGAAATGGGTTTTCTCTGGATTTTTCATTGTCTTTGCATTGACAACTTCAGTCTCTCAAAGATGTATGAAAAAATAAAAAGGATATTAGGGCGAATTTTCAGCATTTTGCAAAATGAAGCGGCAAAAAAAAATTCTTAAAATTTACATCACCCAAAAATTGGAGCGGCAAAATCCAAAGACCTAAGGATCAATTTCGAATGGCCTGATGACTTAGCAGATTGCATTTGTAAGACTGATGATGAGACAATTAAAAAATATTAAAGTGATGAACTTCTGAAAATCCGTTCCAACGACTATTGTTTACAGACGGTACTTTAGATCGGACTGGAACCGTTTTCAAAAACTTTTCTTTTAAGATCAGTGTTAGAGGTTAAATTCAAAGAATCTTTTCCAATACTTTGTGCTACTTTTCATTACGTAAGATGTGATCAGATTAAAGTCGAGGACAACGTGTTAATATTTTTAGGGGTTTTTTTTCTACAAAAGCTTTATATTACAATGATATGTTAATAAATATTCTCAAAATCAGTGATATTTTTCAGGACCAAAAATAGATATTTTTCAATTTTTATTGATACATTTAGTGGGATTCTTCTCCTTTCTGTTTGATAAGTGATATCTATCTAAATAAAATGTCCACTAATGATACGTAGCGTGCAAAGTGGATTTTTTTAGAAAATATAATTGGTATCAATGTACGTTTCCAGACTATGTAATGGATATTTATTATTAAAATGTCAACATGAATTCCTACGACATGTCAAAAACATATTTATATCCATTACTTAAGTCTATCAGTTGTCACGGGTTCAAATAAATAGGTTTTTAAAATACAGTACTACAAAAGCTTATTTAGATAAGAAATATGTTCAAAAATTAACACTAATAAGTACAGAATGAAGTAAAAGGAATAGACTGTAAACGGTAACCAATGTAATAGTCTAACACCTGAAGCAACAATCAAGTTATCCGCAGTTTTATTGTCACTGGAAGTTCCTCGTCCAATACACTGAAACGCTAACCGAGACCACTAAATGTCACGAGGTTTTACAATAGTTTATATCAATAGATGATAGTATCGAACTATAAATTGTTGTTCCAAAAAATAATTACAATTTACATAGGATAATATAAAGTCGAAAACGGGGCGCTATCAAGATAATTACAGAAGCGATGAACAAAATGGAATTTGGAAGATTTGGGATAGTGGACTGCATAAGATTTAATTCACACACATTAAAGAAATGGGGCATATTCTTAATTGAACATGAACTACGAAACACATCTGACGAATGTAAAGACAGTTGTGTGTTCTTAAATTAATTTATTTAATTCTTTGATTTTTTATTGAGTGAGGGAAGACTGCAAGCCCTCAGTATTATATCTTCGTAAATGACACGATTTTTAGATGCATGTGTATAAACTGTTTTAAAATCATGGGATTCTTGAAGAAGGGTTTCATTGATACTCTCTATGTGTATTTTCACTATATCATGTTTTTGGCTTTCAAATGTTTTCGTCACCAATAATAATCCTGAATCTTAAACAGTTATCAGAAGTCTTAATTCTGTTTAATTCTGTTTAATTTCTGTTGCACGTTTGAGAATTGGTTCTCTTTGTTATGTATTCGAAAATTTTACAGAACGTCTATAATATTAAATTGGACATAATACGCAGGCCGTTGTGTTGACATGGGTGGCTTTAGATATACATGTATCTGTAACACACCTTATTGTTTGTTTGTTCAGTTGGGATTTTACGCCGTTTTCAGCACATTTGACTATTTCGCGGCGGCCAGGTTTTATTAGTGGAGGACGCTGGAGTAGCCGCAGAGAATTCCCGACCTTCGGTAGGAAAATTGGCATTCTTTGTCAATTATGATCGAGTCGAACACACCCCCCCCCCCCCCCCCCCACAGGTGAGATTCGAACTCACAACCTTAGTGTTGACAGACTAGTGACCAGAACTAGTCATGACGAACAACACAGTCAACTCGGCCACAGAGGCCCCGTAACAAACCTTAAGTAAGCACAAAATCGTAGGTAATTGATAGGTACAGAATGCAAATTTGTGCAAAAATCCTATGATAACATAACATTAAATATTAATAAAATCATATTCGAGATTCAATCTGACACATAACGTTTTTTGTTGTTGTATTGTATAGAACTTGGTGTGTCACAGCATAATACTTTGCACGTATAAAATACTGGTAAATTTCCAAACCATATAACTTCATTTACTAGTATTTTGTTTTTTAACTTCAAATGAATTTTCTACCAAAATCTTGTTTCAACCCTTTAGCCATTAAACTCATTGAACTGTTTGGTATAGTTGACGTATAAAATATTTTATCTGTTCCATTGATGTTGTCCCTTTGACATGGGCAGCATCAGTCTACCCCGGTTTTTTGGCGGGATCCATATCTTTTTAAGTGTAGTGTTTGTATTGTTTTGTTCTTGTCTTCGTTGTTCTCCGGAGTTTGTCAATTGTTTTCGATTTTGCCCTCCTTCAAATATCCCTTTGGTATTTCTTGACTTTACTTATTTTGATTTTAATTTCTGTTATAACGTGGCATCTACTGTACCAAGCACTTGTTTTTTATGAACTTTGTAATAAAGATTGTACGTTACAAATGTACGTTTGGAATCCAAAAATGGTTACCAGACGGGATATAAAGTATCTTTTTATGTTTTAGTCATGAAACACTAATTGGTGTTGATTCTGGACAAATTTTCAAGATTTATATGAAGAATGTACGTCTCACGTCAAAGAAACGATCAATACATGTTAGAAGAATAAATATGAATTTAGTCATCAAAGAGTGAATATTTAGTCCTTTTTACTCAAACAAAAACGTGTTAAATAAAAAAATAAATAAATAGAAACTAATTTTGTTTTAGGATTTTCAGCAATGGTTCAAAGAAGGACAACTGCTAAATCGATTGTGAATCAATTTTTCATGAATTGTTAGGAAAATAGTCAACATGTTTATTGAATTCTTGCCATATATCTGTATAAAATTCTTTTATAAAACAATTGTGGTTCAGAACGTTTCTATTCGACCTCTCATATTCATAATATATAGATAGCCTATACTCTTTTTTTATGACTTGTAGGTTCGTTTTCACATCTAATGATTTCAGGGGTATAGGGACGTACAACATTATTAGTGATGGAGCAAAATTATAAATGTTATTATCTTGTCGAATGTTCACAGGATTTACTAATACATGATGTTACTGTCCTACATAAACCACTAAATACCTATTCGTTGAAATCTTCGTGGAAATCTAAATAGGTTCCTTATTATGTCAATACAAACTTTTACTATACCGTTTGATTTCACTTATAGTCAATTATTGCCATCGTGAACACTTAAAGTTACGACTAGGGCCAATTTCCGCTGCGTTTGTTTCACTCGTGAATTTTTCAATCATAGATATTTACCAACTTTTTATCGTAAGTAAGTAAAGAAAGCAAGAAATACCAAAGGGATATTCGAAGGAGGGGAAAATCGAAACAACTGACACACTCCGGAGAACAACGAAGACAAGACCAAAACAATACATGCACTACAATTAAAAACTAAAAACATATAAACAACATGGACCCCACCTAAAAACCGGGGGTAGACTCAGGTGCTATTCACTTTTATGTTAAAATGCTTAATCATTGATAAGTTCAAGTTTTATTCCGTAGGAGACCTGTAAGAGGTGATTTTGGTCTACTGCCAAGCATTCTTTAACACCTTTTGCAATGTTGCAAGAAGAATACTAAGAACCAAACTGTTACAAGATAGAAGGTACATAAACTCACTTAAAACAAAAAAGGTCGTTTTGGTTCCCAGTGTCTTTCATATTGAAAAACTGTCTTAAAGACGTTAGTATGGCAAATTTGGGTTTAAACTGTCTCCCAAAGCGATATTTAGGTATGCAAAAAATATGTGTGACCTATCTGTTAGTTATTATTAACAAATTTTAAGAGAAAATATACCAGGCTATGCCCAAAGAGATTTTGATAGGTATTAGGTGACGTTTTGCAAATGGCCCTAGAAGTGAAGTAAATGGAGGTGAAAATATCTCTATTCTGTTTTGGCGTGTAGTACAAATATAGCGTCATGTTTAGTTTAAAAAAATGTTTGTTCCATGTTGAAATCTAGGACATACCCTGTTGTTATTTAGCATGCAAAGAATTGAGTGAAGCTTCTACTTTCTCATCAAGGAATCAGGTTCTTGAATACATTTGACGCAGAATATCACATGTATACTATTTGTTTTTATCGAAACTTCAAAATTGTATCCATTGTCTCTGTTATCACATTATGTTTACTTCGACTGAAAATAATATATGAACTATCATGACTATCATGAACTAGTTTAAGGTTCAAGTGTATCTTGATCTCATTTAGAAGAATTCTGGAAATCATTAATTCATTCTATTTGTATGTATGATTTTACCTCAGGATTTGTCCATGAGCCTTGACGTTCCTATCAGATATGATATATAAATCGTCAGGGCCATTTCCGTTGCGTAATCAAGTATTAGCCGTGTCAACACCTTGTCCTTTTTATTCGCTTGCGCATGTATAAAATTTATAATTTTTCACTTTCTTGACCACCTTTTTAAAGTTATCAGCATACATTCTATCAACAAAATTACATAATTAGAGAAATAATACTTGTAAACTTAAATAACACAATTATCATGATTATAGAAGAGAACTACTGCTCCAACACTGACGTCACTGTTAGCATCAAAAGAGTATTATAATCATCAGCCATTCTATTGTTCTATCATGCAAGTAGCTCCGAGAATGTTTTACGTCATGTTGAAGCTATCAACATGTCAAACCTATAACTAAAAGTCTAGTAGTGTATGGAAAGTGCTGAAGGCAAGTGCAAGGGTGTTGTGATATGACTAGTACGTCATTTATCGTCTACGTGCTACTCCATGACCCCGTTGTTAGGTATACCCTTGTTTGCAAACTAATACTTCAGACTTGTTGTTTTATGATTTAGAAAATGACACATTTATTATATATCGTCATCACGAATTGATTGACCGTTACAGTGTTGCAATATCTAATATGATGTTGGACCTGTTCTAACTGTCTTAACATTTCATGTACCTCTACCGATTTGTGACTACCACTGGATTGACTGTTGAACTTCTCGACGGGTGCGGTATACGGAGCAGGTACTGCTTACCCTTCAAGAGCACCTGAGTTCACTCCTGGTTTTTATAGGAGTTCGTGTTGTTCATTGTTGTTCTTTTTAGTTTTCAGTGTTTATTTGTTGTGATTTTGGTTGTTTATTTGTCTTCCCGGGTTTTGTCTGTGTTATGGATAAGGTTTTTTGGATTGCTCCATAGGTATATTTGTCCTCTTTATTCTATGAATATAAGTTGCTCAGGACCAAGAACAAGTATCCTTTGCGATACAATTAAAGTAATTACAACGTACAATAAGTACCTTTAAGGCAAAACATTGACATTTATCCATACTTATCATTTTGTTAATAACAAATAAACAAAAGCACTAAATTCTGAGCTTGTTTGAAAAAAATAACATGGACACGAAAAGGAAAATATGTTGCATTTTTATATGCATTAACCAACTATGTAAAGTTTTTGCCACGAAAGGTTGAATAGGGTTATTTTCTTCTATTAGTGTTTCGCTTTAGATTTTACAATCATTCAGTTTTTCAAGGTTTTCGTGTAATCTCAACTCTAAAATCTACAAACGGAGATACCTTATACTGCATTCAACCGATACATGCTACATTTATTTTCTTCAATAGATATTGTTAGAATTCTTACATGTAGTTAATGTAATTTACACAATATTTCTTTACATTAATCATGTAACTTGTGATTCCTGTAGAACAGAGGGTGCTAGTAGTATCTTATTAATTGGTAAAACTATTTAACGCCCTTTGCACTTTTTTAACACTTCGATTACACGGTCCTGTTATCAATACATGCATAAATAATATTTCATTTCTGGACAGGCGAAATGCGTGCACACAATCTTTTACATTCAAATATCGTTATTTTACTGTTGAACATGGCGTGGTTTATCGTTTTATTTTCTGTATATCGTAATTCTTACTATACATTTATGCTCAATAAAATGTAGGTGTTTTAATCAGGACAAATTCTTGACTGAAAAACAGATATTATACGCATTAGAATAGAGAATGGAAACGGGGAATGTTTAAAAAAGACAAGAACCCGACCAAAGAGCAGAAAACAGCCCAAGGCTACCAATAGGTCTTCAACGCAACGAGAAAATCCCGCACTCCCAGGCGGGCTTCAGCTGGCCCTTAACAATACTGCATACTAGTTTAGCGAAATGGACGCCACACTAAACTCCGAAACATAAAAATGAACCAAAATATAACAAAACAAAAGACTAACAAAGGCTATATTTTCCTGACTTGGGACAGGCGCAAAAGTGCGGTGGGTTTAAACAAGTTTTCTAGATCTCACACCCCCTCTATACCTCTAGCCAACACACAGCGATACGAACAGTGAAACTCAGTTCAAAAGATGTTGTTCAGTTGGGGTTTTCCGCCGTTTTCAGCACATTTGGCTATTTCGCGGCGGCCAGTTTTTATTGTTGGAGGAAGACTGAGTACCCGGAGAGAACCACCGACCTTTGGTAGGAAACTTGGCAATCCTTGTCAATTAAGATCGGAGTCGAACACATCCAGCCACAGGCCAGATTCGAACTCACAACCTAAGTGTTGATAGGCTAGTGACCATTAGTAGTCATGACGAACTACCTAGACCACTCGGCCACCGAGGCCCCGTTAGAAAAGGTAAATGAAATGGCAATGATCAATGTAAATTAACAGTGGACTACTAGCAGTTACTGACATGCCAGCTCCAGACCTCAATTAAGCTGATCGAAAGATTATATCTTTATCATACAGAAAATATTAGAATAAATGTGTTTATTTCCGATAAAAATACACAATATTACATTTGCAATTCCAACAAATGCCATCTTTAATGACTTTACAACAGTATCGTAACTATATCCTTTGTCAATAAGTCTGTTGAAAGGTTTGGTTAGCTTTTCAGGTGAATTGCGACATTCTTTTTGCTTTATATAGTATATTACAATAAAAGATTGGATGTGAAATTCGAATGCAAGAAACGTGGTCATATTCAGAGAAATGTCCCGAAAATAAAACAAGGAATTCAAACAACAAAAATGATCAGCCTATCGCCGTAACTGAGCCCCTCGCCACCAATAATAATAAGAATCAGAAGGATAATGATGTTGGCTCTGACCCACCTCCCTCTGTTTTAACTGTTTCTGGAAAGACACTTACACATGCTGTAGATCCTGATATTTCGTCTGTATTAAAACTTTTGAGTCAGATGTTGCTGTAACTGATTCTCTTTCACTCTCATCTAATGCACCTGTCATCAAGTCTGCAGATGTATCAATGTCAAGTACGGTTTCTGTACCGTCAATTCATTCTGCGTTTACAGAGCAGCAAGTCTGTCATTCCACTAATCCAGTGGATTCCGAGAAATGATTGAAGGCTGCAACAAAACGAATTTCTGCCCATGATAATAATGAGAGTTCACATGAATTAAAAACATCTAAATCTGCTAAAACACCGGTTTCTGATAAATCATCTGCGGTTCCAGATGATACAAAGGCAATGGGTGAAACCTTATCTAAAAATACGGTGAACGAGGCTACATCAATATGGGATATTCCTCCTAGTACACAGATGCAGCAGGTATCTCAAGATTACATGAATGATGAGGATGAAGAAGCGGACATGGAGTCTGTTGCTTCAAACATGTCCGAAATCATGTCGCAAGTTTCTGTTGACACTGAGAGCAAATTCTGTCAAAACAAATTTGAAGACGCTTTTAGTGGAGCTAAAGGGTCATAAAAAAAAATCAGTAGAAAAGTGTCTTGAATATACGACGAACATAAAACAATTGTGCCAAGACTTTGTTGAACTGCAGAGAAATCCACAGTCTTCAACTTCTTTCAAAGCTCGTCTTAACAAATTGATTTCGAAAATTCTAAATCAAATTCAAGCTTATGCCTAGTTGTTTCTTTGAATTATGTTGTTTTTTGGAATTTTATTTTTTCTTTCAAGTTTTGATTATAATGTCTGGATTCTCAGTCGTCTCGTTGAAAGCTCAAGGTTCTAGAGAATCATTTAAGAGGTATTCCATGTTAGATGCTTTGAAATCAAAGATTAGATCTGACATAGTTTTTTTTTACACGACCCATACTCTCCCTTGTAATGAAGGTGTATGGAGGTTAATATGGCGAGGAGATATTTTGTTTTCTCATCTATCTTCAAATGCTGCTCCTTTAGCAATTTGTTTTTCGAATAAATTGCAGTGTAAAATTCTAGACCATAAAACAACTTTGCCTGGTCGGATATTACATGCAACTGTAAATATACAGGAGCAAAATTTGTTTTTGCTCAATATTTATTCCCCAATACGCCCCAAAGAAAAATTTGATTTTTTGAAATGTTTAAAACATCATTTAAATCAACTTGATTCAACTACTCCAATCCTTCTAGGGGGAGATTTCAATTGTACAGTTAATCCTCTGTTAGACAGAACCAGGGATAATGAACCTCATCAACCTGCTTGCATTGAGCTAGTAAATATTATCAAGAGATTTAAACTAATTGATACTTTTGTAACGTTCATCCCCAAGACCGTGGATTTACCTGGCGGAGAAGTGATGGTGTAGCCACACGACTTGATCGGATGTATATTTCAAAACATTTTATTCAGTTTATTTTGTCATCTCAAATAAAACACTGTTCTTATTCGGACCATGATTATCTGCGTCTTTTCTTTAAAGAAAAGAAAATAAGCCTTAGAAGTGCTTATTGGTGTTTAAATATTTATCTTCTTGAGGACAAAAGTTATGTAGAGATAATCACCGCTTTTTGAAATTTATGGAAATCCAAGAATATTAATTATGAAAATATTCAAGACTATGGAAATTATAAAATAAAAGATATATCACAGGAATTGTATCTTAAAAATACGTGTGTTCAAATCGAAATTTGAAAACCTACAATCTGAAATTAAGTACCTAAAAGCAAACGCTGATAGGGATCCTAATATAAATTCTGTTTAATTGATAAACAATGAACCAGAGAAAATTTAAGCTTGCGGTGCCTGGGTTCGATCTAGAGCCCAATATGTGAATGATTCCGATAAACCAACTAAGCATTTCTTTGACCTCAAAAAGAAGCGAGGTATGAACAAACTCTTTTCTCATTGTCTCATTTAACGATTCCGAGCATGAAATAAAAAAAACACGCTAAAGCTTTTTACTATGACTTGTATAGTCCAGATCATATTGATGTTGATTGTCAAGATAAAATCTCAAAAGATCTTCCTTCTTTATATGATAGTCATAAAAATTTCTAGACAGTGTTATTAGCTATGATGGGCTGTCTTCTGCTGTTTTAAAAATGAAAAATAATCACCAGGTTTAGATGGTCTTCCAAATGAATTTTACAAAACGTTTTGATCGGTTATTGGAAGTGATATGCACGAAGAATTTGTTCAATGTAAATAAACTCCCACTTTCGTGTAGGAGAGCTGTGTTGACTATGATTCCTGAAAAAAGGTGATACAAATTTATTGAAGAACTGGAGACCGTTTCTTTGTTGTGTTGCGATTACAAAATATTAACCAGAGCTATTTTTTTTACGACTACGTATTACACTGCCCGATATTTTGCATATCGATCAAAGTTACTGTGTACGTGGTCGTCATATTAGTGACAATATTCGTTTTATCTCTGATTCTACATGTTACTCTTAACATAAAAATATAACCCTTACCATTGTCCTACTTGATCAAGAAATGGCTTTTGATCGTATAACTCACGGATATTTGATCAAAACTTTAACATCTGCTGGGTTTGGGGAATATTTTGTTTCTTGCATCAAAATATTGTACTGTGACATGTAAAGTTGGCTTACAATCAACAAATCCTTAACGTCACCCGTTCAATTTAAGAGGTATACGTCAGGGATGCTCCATGTCTGGTCAATTGTACTCTGTATGTCTTGAACCTTTACTACATAAACTTGATATAGCGAAGGTTTAGCCGGCCTCAGATTACCTTTTTGTGGTGGACAAAAATCATGTCTTTCTGATTATGCAGATTACTTAAGTACCCTTTTGACTTCAGATTCTGACCTCGAACACTTGTCTTTGTGGTTAAACATTTACCAATTCTAAAGTTAATTTTCAAAAAGCGGGTGAAAAGTGGCAAGACAGGAAATATAATCCTCTTAATATAAAATGTAACAATAAGGGTTTAAATTTGTTAGGTATCTATGTTGGCACCAAAGATTTTCATAAACAAAATTAGAAAGATATGGAAATTGATATTTCCAATAAACTTGATAGATAGAAGCCCTTTTCAAGCGGTTTGTCCCTAAGAGGACGCACACTGGTTAAACATTACTTCCTGCTTCTAAGCTATTGCATATATTAAACTTTGTGGCAATACTAGATGAAGTAATATGTGTTATTCAAAATAAATTTATTGATTTCTTGTGGCAGGGAAAGCATTTAGTTTCTAAACAAATGCTTTATCTCCCTGTAAATACAGGAAGTCAGGGTTTAATTCATAATTCATCCAGAATTCGTGACTTTAGGATTCAGATTGTATATAAATGTTTGAAGATGATGAGTGAGGAAGACATTCATCCATGTTTTTACTTTTGTAAATATTTTTTGTCCAAAGTATGCAATTTTCATTATGATTTTCGACTATTTCTTCTTTATGTCAAATTTTAATTTCCGTAATATCCACACTTTTATCAGTAAAATCATGGCAAATTTTTCATTCAGTTAGGCTTACTAATGATCAAACATCCGTTTTTGACATTTTTGAGGAACCTCTTTTATTTAATCCCCTGTTAGTTGATCCAAAGATAGATGAACCATTTGAAAATTTTGTAACCTCTAGGGTTACTAAAGTTCAGGATTTGTTTGATCTACAGAGGAGGCTCTTCTTGAAATCTAAAGATTATGTTGGTAGATTACGTATTTGTTCTAAACGATGCATTCAACAACATCTTGATTTATTGTTGTCTTCTTTTCCTAATGAGTGGAAGGAAATTATTGCGAAGTTTGTTGATAATGAAATTGATATTGGTGTTATTCACCCATGTTTTTAATTGGATCTAGAAAATGCCCCAGATTCAAGTTGTGGTATTGTCCTTGATCGATCACCTAAGAAGGTTTTGTATTTATTGTCAGTTATTCAGAATTTTAACATTTCACGTACAAAAAGAATTTAGCTCCTTAGAATTCATAATAAAGGACAGATATTTTTCCAAATGTTATGTATATGACAAATCACAATATATACGAAGGTGATTTGAACTGGAGATTTCTTCACGGAGCAATCTCAACATCCAAGTTGTATCGTCAATCAGGTTATGTACAGTCTGATGCTTGTAGTTTTTGTGGTAATCAAGAGGATTTAGTGCATATGTTTGTTTCTTGTCCTACATGTAGATTAGCACCTCTTGTTCAACTGTTACACGGATTCCTCCGTGCATTTTTTTCTGGCCAGGTTTCTGTTTTAACTTTTGTTTTTGGACCCACTTCTGTTGAGGACCAAGTACACGCCCGTAAAACACAATCTAAGGCTAGCTGTCAAGACCAGAACTGATATCAAGCTAACCCAACGTCATCCAGGTTCAGCTGTCCACACCAACATGCAGTTCCAGCTGACCCAACTTCACCTAGGGTCAGCTGGCCGGACCGAAGACCATCTGCTGACGATTTGACCACCGTATCGAGTGATGGAACAGTCATCTTAGGAAAATGTTACAAGACGCTACGATGGATTAAGATGAATAGAATACCAAGACGCCTGCTGTCCGGGTAACCACTCAAGCCAAGATGGCGATCTACGTCACAGCCCAGCACATCCGAACTGGTGGAAGAGATACTGACGTCCTACAGGAATTCCGATCACGGGTACTGGCCCGTCTTCAACTTAAATATTCCTACTATATGTTTGTTAATAATCTTCATTTTTTTCACATCTTTGGTGTTATAATGATATTTTACGTAAAACTTCAGATGACAAGCTTATTGTAAAAGTTCAAAGTTAACTTATTTTTGTTTCATATTTTTCAAACGTTAACTACAATGGGTTAAATGTAAAGTTTTTTTTGTAAATGTTTATCTCATATAGTTATTATAATCGCGATTTTAATCCTATTTCGGTATTTTTGGTTGAGTACTTCTTGTTTAATATAAGTTTGGTTTTTGGTCTTCCAAATGTTTCGGTTTTAATGCTGCTGAAGAGAGGTAACTCCTTGAAATGCGTCGTATACAGCATAGTATAAATTTACTGTATCTAATATGAGTATCTTTGGATTGTTATTTTATAAAGGCTAAAGTTTAGACTGGCTTGTATCAGTCTTTCCTGACTTTAATCATTTGGACAAAGTCATTTTGAATAGGATTTTATATTTTGATGGTAGGTACATATTTGGGTAATTTTCCTTTTTCAACACAAATCGTCGTGTTATAATGATAATCGTTTAAGTTTGGATTGGCATGTATCAATTCAAACTGACTTTGATCAGTTGGACAAAGTCTTCTATAAAACTTTCAATAATATTACACTTATTTGTCTGTAAATTAAATATTTTCATGCATTTGTAAACTTTGTAAGAAGCTTGTCAGTTATGTATTGTAATGGTAGGATTTGTACTTTGAATTTTTGAATTTTCAGATACCATTTTAATATATACTAGCTGTGATATTTTGTCTTTTATACAAAAAAGGATATTGAATTCTTCTTCTTCTTCTCATCATAACTTTGTCCATACGAATCAAGCTAGCTTAACGAAACGTGGCATAAGATAGGTCACAACTAGGCAAGGTGCATACAACTTTGGAATTTTCAAGATGGCCGCTATTTTCAAAATTGCTGCCAACCAAAAATTCAACATGTTCTGATTTGGACGAAATTTGGTTTCAAGTAGATTATGATATTGCGAAGTGATCTCCGTCAATTTCTCCGAAAATTTTCCATCGGCCGCCAAAATGCCGAAAAATTCAACATGCTTCTGTTTCAATGAAATTTGGCTTCCAAGTAGATTATGATATGCCATGACGGAAGGGGACTTGTGTGATTCGCACAATTATTACTTATTATTATTATCATTCAGTGTAGTTATTCTTCTTTTTGTCAGCATATTATCTCAAAGATGCCTGAACAGATTTCATTGATATTTGGCACAAAGTTGGACCGCCGTTTCAAAGATGGCCGCACAAACACATTGAACAATGGGGGTTCAATATCTGGGAAACTGCCCGACAGAATTGATTGAAACCTTGTATAAATGTTCAATACGATCAGTGGAAAGAACTTATGCAAAAAATGGAACGAAACCCGTAGGAACCATCTATGGGAGGTTCTTTACAAACTTTCCTCATTTCGTCCCGATCGGGCAATAATCATGGCCACCATGGGAAATTCTTGTTTCTCATTGATTGATAAAAAAAATTCTGTCGAACTACTGGGCCAAATGGAACGAAACTTCACATGAATCATCTATGGGGGGGTTTGTACAAACTTATCTCATTTTTGTCCCGATCGGACAACAAATATGGCCATCATGGGTACTTCTTGTTTCTGATTGTCTGA
This sequence comes from Mytilisepta virgata, assembly GCA_028015205.1. Lineage (NCBI taxonomy): Eukaryota > Metazoa > Mollusca > Bivalvia > Mytilida > Mytilidae > Mytilisepta > Mytilisepta virgata. The sequence continues at coordinate 42,831,357 of CM051510.1, read as the reverse complement.
TATGAAAATTTTTTCTCTGAAATCACTTCATAGGAAGCATATATGGAAGGTTCTTTATAATGTTTGCTCATTACGTCCCGATTTGACTACAAATGTGGCCGCCATGGGCAGTTTTTGTTTCTTATTGGCTGACATAAAAAAAATCTTCTCCTCTGAAGTCAGTCGGAGGTTCCTTACAAAGTTTCCTCATTTCGTCCGATCAGGCGACAAACATGGCCGTCATGGGCAATTCTTGTTTCTCATTTGTTGATTAAAAACAATTTTTTTTCTAGAACTGCTTGTAAAAAACTTGACAGGAAGCATCTATGGAAAGTCTTATGAAATTAATTTTTAGCCAAAGGCCATGTGAGCTTTTGTCATCACTTGGCGTGCGTCGTCCGTTAACTCTTCACATTTTAAAATCTCCTCTGAAACCACTGGGCCAACTGACATTAAATTTCGCAGGAAGCATCTATGTAAGGTCCTAAATAAAGTTTGTCCATTTCGTAACGATTCGACAACAAACATGACCGCCATGGGCAATTGTTGATTTTGATTGGCTGAGTTTTCAAAAATCTTCTCCTCTGAAACTACTCGGCTAAATAGAATAAAACAAATCAGGAAACATATGTTGGAGGTCCTTTATAAATAGTCCTCGTTTTTTCCCAATCGGCTACATATATGGCCGCCATGTGCAGTTCTGTTTCTGAGTGGCTGATATAAAAAAATTTCACCTCTGAAATCGCTTCGCCAAATGGAACTTAACTTGACAGGAAGCATATATTGGAGATTGTTTACAACGTTTCCTCATTTCCTCCCGATTGGACAGCAAACATGGCCGTCATGGGCAATTCTTTTATCATTGTTTGATTAAAAACAATTCTCTGGAACGACTTGGCCAAAAAGAATGAAACCTAACAGTAAGCATTCATGGGATGTTTTATACAAAGTCTCTTCATTTTGTCCCGATTGGAATACAAATATGGCCACCATGGGCAGTTTTTGTTTCTGATTGTCTGATATAAATACATCTTCTCCTCTGAAATAACTGGGCCAAATGAAACGCAACTTGGCAAGAAGCATATATGGGAGGTCCTTTATAAAATGTCCTAATCAGGCAACAGACATTGCCGTCATGGTCAATCCTTGTTTCTCATTGGTTGATTAAAAAATATATTTTTGGAACTTATCGGCCAAAACTGTAAGCCAAACTTAACAAGAAGCATGTATGTAAAGTCTTTTGTGAAATTCATTTTTTTATCCTGATTGGACGACAAGCATGGGAATTCTTGTTTCTGATAGGCTAATATAAAGAAGTCTTAATTCCTGTGTGTTGTTTTGTGAGTTAGTGCGACAAAATTTATATTGTTGTATTCAGAAGATGAAGCACTTTCTTTCATTTTGAAGGGGTTTTGAGGTTTTTTAATCTCGCCGAGATTTTTGTTGAATTGGTTTTTGTCATTTAATGTTTGATTTAGTTTAAAAACTCAACATTGTCCGATTTCAATGAAAATTGATATCTAGGCAAATTTTAGTATGTCGAACAAGATGTAACCATCGAAACAGCTGCATAAAACTAGCACAATTATTACTTGTTACCAATGATGTTAGCATTATTTCTAATTGTTCGCGATAAAGAGTACATTTGGAATATAATTGTCCTAAATATGAAGGGCCAAAGTATAGAGAAATTATGGGAAATAAAATGTAGTTTGTTAAAGCATGTGACTGCCGGGACAATATGTTTTTCGCTTTTCCAAAAACTCCTATGCATAGAACAATTAATCGCAACATCCACACATTCAAATTTCAAGTTAAGAAAATTAACCAGCAATACCATGGTTGCCTTAGGATTTATACATGTTTATGTACTAATACAATTTTGTGTTGCCTTACTGGGAGCAGTAGACACCAAAAATTCTATGCAAAAGAAATTCATTATTTATGCAGATATTCCAATCATAGCTTTAGTTTTCTTTATTAGTGTATGTCACATTACAATTACAATACGGATATTTAAGCATCAACAAAAGGTATATGTACTTTGTGGTACGACAGACCTGCAGAAAGCGGGAAGACAAAAGAACCAGAAAAAAAAAACATAATCACACTAACATTTATTATAGAAGTCACACTATGTGCTCTGATACCCAGACAAAGTTATTCACTTTATTTTGTAGCAGGCGGAATGTTATACATGAAAATGTCAGCAGCCGATTATATAGTTATCCTGTTACTGATATTAAACCCACTCTTTGACCCCTTTATCTACATCTTTAGCATAAACGAATTTAGAAATCGTTTGAAACGCAAGTGTGTCGGATCAGCTCAGGTAGAATCAATAATAGCAAAGACGGCGTTCCGTTGGAAATAAGAAGCACTGATCATTTTCTTTACTAAAAAACGTTTAGTTTTTGATGCACTGTTTTGTAGCCGCAATTTTAATAATTTGTGTTTGTTAAGGTGACAGATAGTACAATAGTCTGATTTATATTTTTATGGGTTATGCAACCAGGTGAATAGTCTTTGTATGTTCAGAGGTATTGTAAAATGATGAAATATTGGTGTAAACTGTTAAAAACTGACAATTGTATTCTGAAAAACTGTTATGCAGAAATGCTGGAGGCTAGCTATTTTAAAAGTAAAAATAAACTGAATTGGTCATGTAAAATAAGAGATTTGTTATGTAATTATGGCTTAAGTAATGTATGGTTGACACAAAATGTTTTAAATGAAGATGTTTTTATAGCTGAGTTCAAACAGCGTGTTATTGATCGATTTATAACTGAAGCAATGCCATTTTTTGCGGAGTCTCCTAAATGTCAGTTTTACAAATACATATATGACAGTCATGATTTGCAGTTTTATCTTAGTAGACCAGTTAATTTTAGATATAAACCATTAATTAGCAAGTATCGTTTACATGCACATAATTTGAGCATTGAAACTGGAAGGTTTTTAAATATAAATAGAACGCTAAATTATGTAATATGTGCAACTGTAATTCTGTTGAGGATGAATATCATTTTATTTTGGAATGTATTAAATATAAAGATATTCGTATGAAGTATATAGGTATATATAACCTTATTACTGGAGAAATCCATCAGTATTTAAACTTATAAAATTGTTATCTGTTCGTAATATAAAAGAACTTAATAATATTGGAAAGTACAAATTGTATTAAATTGTATCGATTAATATCCTGCTCCTAGATTTATTCTACATTGTATGAATTGTATTACTATTTTGTACTATGTGTTGCTTACTATAATATTTAATATTATATTGTACTTGATGCCTATAAGCTGTATTGCTTTTGGGATAAAGAATATAATAATTTGTCCTTATATGGCGTAAATCAACTGCCGGCACCTAAGTGTCTCAAGATTGTAAATATTTTTCTTGCAATTGAGAAACTTTGCAAATGTAATGCTGTTATATTTAAGCTTTAAAATATAGCGTGACGTGGTATTGATATTTTGTGCTACATGTTAGAATATTTTTTACAAATAACATTCCCGCTAAGTCTATCGAAATAATAATGATTCATTAAACCAATTTTAATTAATACATTCTTGACATTTCCAACATGTGTATTATCCATTTTGTTGTTTATGTAGATATAAATTATTTATATGTTATTTTAACTTTTTTCGTTTCGGAATTTCGTTGTTTAGTTTTGAGTATAAATAACATTTTAAAATCATAGACATCATTGAATACATCATGTACATATATGTAAACAACTTATAAAAACTTGTCTGTTGTTTTGTTCATATTCCTCAATTTCTTTTCTGTCCAGTAAACAGTAAAATGATCAAAGAAAGAAATAAAAATCAGTTTTACCTTAATTGGATAATCTAATTTTAGGTAAGGGGAACTTTCCTTTGGCAGATGGGAGGGGAGTTGAATCAATTTTCTAAGAGAAGAATAACTTGTATGTAACAATTTTGTTAAAAGTTTATTGCCTTAAATAATTCAAACGTTTTACCATTGTAATGGCTGTTATGGTTATATGATGATATGCTTCGTTATATATTGATGTAATTCTGTGGGACCTTAACCTCAATTTCATGCTTGAGTGACTTTGTCACATTTTCGTGGTTAAATCCATTTCTCATCAACTAGAATACCTAGACTCACCGAATTTGGTCTATTGGTAGTTCTTGGTGGGTACATACCAGTCTGACACTTGTCTCTGGACCTTGACCTCAATTTCATGATCGAGTGACTTTCATCGAAATTTCTTGATTAAGTCGATTTTTCAGCAACTGTAATACACACCCTGTAACGTAAAAGTTAACAACTCAACCGATGAACGAACGGTGTACGGACGTTGTACGGACGATGCACAGGCGCTGAACGAACGATGTACGGACGCTGAACGAACGATGTACGGACGGTGTACGGACGCTGAACGAACGCTGAACGAACGCTCAACGAACGATGTACGGACGATAACCTTATACCATAAACGATACCATGAACGCTTTCTTAGCGTATAACGTATGGTTTAGTGTTTCGTTTAGCGTGCATGGCATGGTTTATCTTTTAAATAATAATTATGTCGAAGAAGAATTGCATTTTGTATTTGATTGTCACTGGGATTATTCCCAAATTGTCAACAAAATTAAAGTGACAGAGTACGATTTTTACAGTATTTAGAGACACGCTGCATTAGTTTCAAATCTTTATCAAAACAAAATAGGCTAAATTGGTTAATGATAAACCTTAATACTGATTTTGTCATTAGTTTTGCTGACCTTATATTTGCAAATTTCAAAATAAGAAATCAATGAAATACTGAAAGGGAGATATCTTCAATTTGAAAAAAAGTTAAGTATAAAAGTATAAAAAAAAAATGCTCCGTGTATGTATATTGTTGTTGTTGTAAAATATTTTGTTCTTATATTGTATTTATATTTATTTAAGCATAATCTGATATATGTTACGTATAAATGCCAGAAATGGCCCATGATTGGTTTGATCAAATTATTCTATCTCTTGGCGATGTCATTACCTTCCCCTTTTATTTGTACCCTCAAATCCGGATTTAATTCCCCCATACGATTTTGTTTTCTATATATTACAATTGATTTCCGCCGTTTATCGTTGGGTGGCAACCAACAAAAGTCGTTTTTGATGATGTGCAAATCTGGATTCTGTGAACGAATGGAATAAATACTTTGAAAACTGTCAGGCTATGAAATACGCAGCTGAGGAAATCCCTACTGATGTAAATAAAATGGCGTGATGTATTACGTACAATTGAACTACTTTCTGTAAACCACCACCGAAATTGATTTTTCACTTGAGTACCTAAATCAGATGTCTATAATCATTTGCTTTCAGACTGAATTGACTTGGTCGTAACTTAAACAGTTAAAATTTATTAGATTATTAAGAAAAATGAGATGGATAGGGGTTTCTATGGTTTTTTAATGAAACTAGAAAGCTGTTGTTAGAATTGGCAGTGATCCTCACCCATAGTTGGGGAAAAGTATTGCCCCTCGCTCTATCCCCAAATTTAAAATGAAATATCCATATTGCCCATCAACGTGGGTATCTTCTTGTTCAGATAAAAAGAAAATACTTTTGCACTGCATAGACTGTTGTATGAATGGGAAGAAATTTAATAGAAGTACACATTTTAATAAAAGAAAATACTGAAAATACTAATATCAATATATGATAAATAAAAACCAGTTATTTCAATCAATTTTGTATCCACTGAGTCGTGTACCTTCTTAATATCTGGTGATAGCCAAATCGAGGTTTCCATTCAATGTCTAGCAATTACGTCGAATCCTGATTTCACAAAATTGTACAGAAAACTTGGGCAAAACTTGGAAATGTTTGATTTACTACTGAAAACAGAAAAAGTATTTAAATGTAACATTGTGTCCGATGTATGTCTCCTTAATCATAAGAGCGTAAAGGCTTGATAATTAACCTGAAATGAGCATTGCTTAGCACGGAGGGGATGGGTGTAATAACATGGCAAAATACATGGGTTATTTAGTGTTTGAGATTATTTCTTCATAAAATGGAAAAAAAAATACAGTCAATGTTTATATAATTGTGAAAACGAAAATTTAGTCAATGATGTGATAGACGATAAACATTTGACAAATCAAATGACACATTTATTCAATGTTAAATTTGTATGATCCTTAAATTTTTCATTTTCCAAAAGCTAGATACCTGAGTCAGATAATCAAAGATTATGTGTAAAAATATGTAAGCTACAATAGACTGTACTGAAAAAGTCTCTGAGTGCACTTTATGTAAACTGAAACAAAGTTTATGATAAATAATTGAAATATTTTACTCTTTTGCTATGGGTTTTCTGTTATTTACATCAAATATAAAAAGTTTTTAAGATAAAAATCAGTCTTAAATGGAGAAAAAAAGTTTTAAAAATGCATATTTACTTGTTCTTGTTTTTGTTTGAATATCTACAGTTAAAACATCTTATTGATATATTCGCTGGTTACGAGGATATGCACAGATAAAATGTGTTTGTTATTTGTAATATAAATTGACCATCTAATTTTTTCTAGTTGAATATGTAAAAAAAATATGACATTAAACAAGATAACATTGATTATAATCTCAGCTGGTGATAATACCTTGTTTTGCAATAAAATTCATCAGATGTGTTTCCTGAACGCTACTCGCAAACAAATAATATAATTAGATAGGGGGACTAAGGGGCCCTTTAAAGGGTATGCATTTGTTCATTTACCTGTAACTTACCTGTCATTTTTGATAAAGTAATTAAGGGAATTTATATTTTTAAAAATTGAAAATAAATAAATAGATTCATTTATATGTATTAAAACAGAATTCTATATGTTCTGCATTTTCTGTCATTTACATCAAATATTAAAAGTTTTCAAAGGAATAAAGACACAGAAACTATAGTGATAAAAAAATGAAAACAAAATATTAATAATAAATTATTAAGTTGCGTTGATCCGAAATTTTGACGTATTTTCAAAAACTTAACTGATTACCGGTAAGCTTGACAGAAATTTGACAAATTTTTAACAAATTTTGAAAGTTGGTTGTAACAAAGTAATTCTTGACAGGTCATTGTTGGTATAAAATTTCCTGCTTACACAATGATGATATTTAGTTTAATGTTTCAGTGATGTAATTAAATGTTAAAAGTAACATGACACTTAATTTGCTAAAAAAAAACAATATTTCCTACTCCTTCACAACTTCCTAGCTGTTGTTGGGATGGGTTTATCATGCATATAATGCACAATAGTTTCATGTTTTTTGCCTAATCTGCTATGAATTTGACGAAATGCAATATAGGTAATATATAGGTTTTTGGCGGTAGCAGCGGCGGTTCAAATCTATAGACTGTTACACAAGTTCATTTCTCAGATAGCAACTTTAAATCCATCATATTTATTTGGTCTATGGAATCCTGTTTTCTGAACTTGACCATAATTTCATCCATGAGGGAATCTCGTCAAATTTTCACAAAAAAGCCAATTATGCATTTTAGATCAAAAATGGAGGGTCATTGCATCAGTCAGCCTGAGCTAAACTGATACTTCCGGGTGGATCTGATATTGAAATTTCTCCAATTCATGCAATATGAACTTGCTACATTATAAAATTTCAATTAGAAATAAACTAATGATAGTTTACAGTATAAGTAAAGACACACAGAATCGAAAAACTTGGAAAAGATGGCAGTCCTATAAAAGACAATAGATGAGTGTTAAAATAATTCCTATATTGATATGTATGTGATTGCTGTAATTTTTCATGTCAACAATTTTTATCTTGTTTAAATTTCCTTTTAGGTATGGGAAAGTGGGCTCTGTTATTGTTTGATCATGATGGTTATGCAACTATTTGTGAGGTGAGAAAGCTGAAAGGTTTGAATGGTTCCAAGAATTTTAATGTTGTCAGCAAAGCAGACCAAGTCGAGTGTACATAATATACATTTTTAGCACACGTTTTAGCCACTGCAGGTAATTTAATTTCAAGGTGTATACCAGTCTGAAGCTGAGATCCAGGAAAGCCCTCTTAAACATAAAAAATTAATTAAATAGGTTATATTTTTAACCAACAAATTTTATTACAAATGGGGCATTTACAATGGAAAAATAAATGCACTCAAAAACTCATTTAAGTTGTCTCCCTTTTGCATTGAATATTCCATACGCATAATATTTTTGTTCAAAAATATATTAAGACATGATTTAACAAAATCTGTTAGTTCACTAAACTGTTTTACTTATAACTTAGCTATGAATTGTATCTATCAGCCAAATGATTAGACCATTTTGGTTAACATATTTAATATAAACATCCATCCCGTGAACAGAGGTTTATAGACAATACCAGCATCCATAACACTTATTGGCTTGGGATTGGTACATGTTAATTGCAGGAATAATTATTTTCGCTTAAAATGATTTTCATAATTTCAATTTTATTACTTTTTGATAGCCAGAGTGATATATATATATATAACTTATAAATAAAAACTATAATACATTTTGTCCAGATGTTTCGGCCATGCGGCCTTTTTCATTGGAACATTTGACAAACAATATTGTTGCTAAAAAACATGGCATTACAGTTTAATTCTATGGCGTTCTTTTGTTGCGGAAATCTTCATTTTCATACAAACTGGGTATTTAGACAAAGTCGCAGTGCACTTCCCCGTAGTTTTTATATTTCTTTATCCAAAAATCACTATTACCAAAGACAGCTCTTGAATTTTCCTACAATACGAACATACAAAATAGACGACCAAATTGTTAAACTTTTCATGCAGCATAACCACTCATCGAACAATTTAAAAGTATTCGGAATAGATAGAGAGCTATTATTCCACAATTTAGAACAATGTTAAATTCATTGTAAGCGACAGCTCGAATCTTGAAGAAAATTTTAAAAGACTACAAACTCATAATGGAATAAGACTACAGTGAATTTTTGATGTCCATAATGGTGTGTGGCCAAACATTTTGAATTAATACTGATATGCTGAAATACTTTTAAAGAGGACAAATATACCTAAGGAGCAATCCAAAAAACGTAATCCATTAGACAGACGAAACCCGGGAAGACAAATGAAGTTTTCCGGACATTTTTAGAAATTTATATTTTTTTATAACTTACAATATCACAATTTTAGCTCACCTGGCCTATGAGGCAATATTACATTACGGATCATTTAAAACACCACCCTCAAGCAGACATTTGAAACGTTCCAAGTTATCTTTGACCAGATATTATGACAGGTCTGCCGGGTCATAATCTCTGCATAAAGTTAACTAGGGGACAGAAATGGTCCTAATGACTGTTCTTAGGACCACGACTAGGACCGCGTCTGGTTTGGTCCTTAGGATGAGATACAATTCATTTTTTGTTCTGGTGACTCTTTTCGCCTTATGACAAAAACACATTCGTAGATAGTATAGCGAAGGATGCTTTAGATGACCCAGTTACTAATATGTCGGCGCCTTATATTGATTTTAAACCTTTGATTTATCAATATGTTTTACGTCTGTGACAGTCCCAGTGGGATCTGCTTACTGACATAAATTGCCGAGTGGTCTAGGTAGTTCGTCATGACTACTACTGATCACTAGCCTGTCAACGCTGGGGTTGTGAGTTCGAATCTCACCTGTGGCGGGGTGTGTTCGACTCCGATCTTAATTGACAAGGATTGCCAATTTTCCTACCGAAGGTCGGTGGTTCTCTCCGGGTACTCCGGCTTCCTCCAGCAATAAAAACTGGCCGCCGCGAAATGGCCAAAAATGTGCTGAAAACGGCGTTAAACCCCAACCAACCAAACAAACAAACAAACAAAGGTCGCTGGCGACCGCCTTTTAATATATGAGGGATGTAGGGCTATATTCTAGAATGTAGTCCACATCACACATTTAATATGTTCGTAATATTTCAAGTTTATTTGTATAACTTGTTAACTGTTAACTGTTTAATCTTATTGTTTGTTGATATTATTTTTGACTGTGATAATGTATATTTTTTGTTTCAAAAGCTTAAACTGTGATATTATTTATTTAACCAGATTTTTTAGGAATTTCATTATTTAGCTCTATTTTAGTTTTTTCTGTTTTACTTGTAAATATGCATTTTGTTTTATCAATTTTGATTTTACTTGATTTGTTTTAGTTTTGAAAGAAAATTAGCTTTTGCCACGATATGACAATTTGTGTCGACGTGCCTTTAAACAACATTCAATCAATCAATCAATATATTTTGACTACCAGGTCATGTAGGTTCGATGTTCTTTAAATATTTTGTTCCTATCAGATAGTGTGATGTAAGATAAATGTGATTTTTCATAATAATATTCTTACGTAAAAAATACAAGACTTTTCAAACATGACATATGCTTATTTTATATCTTTACGAATTTTTCACAAGAATTTAGTTCGTAAATTTGATTCGGTATCTTAAAAATATTCTCTATCACTTATTGTAATATTTGTTTGATAAAACAATTTCAATTTCAGAGTGAAAAAATACAAAATTTAGCTTTTCAAACATTTTTAGTATCATATTTAGTTAAATTTAGCCATATAAGATTGTGCAATATAGGATAAATATGATTTTTGTTATAATGCTACTGTTTTTTAAGAAAAAATTGACGTTTTTAACTTGTGATATGTTTATTTTTACTTTCATTAATTTTGTTAGAAATTTAGTTGATACATTTGATGAAAAAAAAATCGATTTCACAATGAAAAGTCAAAACGTTTAGCTTTTCAACCAACTTGAGATTGATACTAAATCAAATTCAGCTCTATAAGAGTGTGTAATATTAAACAAAAGTGGTTTTTGTTAAAACACATGTGTAATTAAAGTTTCAAGTTTGATGGATACATGTTTTATACTGTAGGAATTTTTGACATGAATTGATCTCAAACAATTTCATATGGTATCGTAAAAAGCTTCTCTGCAACTTACCGTAATACTTTTTTGATAAAAACATTCAATTTAACAGTGAAAAATTTGCTATAATGCTACTGTCTTTAAAGAAAAAATAAAAGTTTCAAACTTGTCATATGCTTATGTTTACGTTCATTAATTTCTGATAGAAATTTAGTTAATTTTGTTACGATATCCAAGAAAGCCTCTACTTACAAGTTCTACTTACCGTAGAATTGTTTTGATGAACAAATATTCCATTTCACTGTGCAAAAACACAAAGTTTAGCTTTGAACCAATTTTAGGTTGATATTTAATCACTTTCACCAAAATCGAAGTGTGATATATATGAAAAAAGTGATTTTTGTTATAACAGATGAATTTTTTAAGAGAGAAAACACAAGTTTCACATTGATGGATGCATATTTTAAATTAAAAAATAATAGAAATACTAAGGGTTCATTCCTTGTATTGAAATTTGGCATCCTATGTCGGTATTTTTGGTTATTAGTACTGCTTGTTTAATATAAGTTTAGTTTTTGGTCTTATAAATGTTTCGGTTTTAATGCTGCTGATGAGAGGTAACTCCTTGAAATGCGTCGTATCTAATATTAGTATCTTTGGATTGTTATTTTAAATAATGATAACTTCAAAGACTTTCTATTTCTCATCTTCTCCCGTGAACTTGAAATTAAGGATATTACAGATACATATCTGGATTTGTTTCTCGAAATAGACAATGAGGGACATCACATCTAAAGACAAAACCTTATGACAAACGTGATGACTTCGACTTTTCTATTGTTAAATTTCCCTTCTTGAGTAGCAATATACCAACATCGCCTGCATATGGCGTCTACGTTTCTCAGCTTATCCGATATTTAAGGGCATTGTGTGTTACCATGACTTTCAACAAAGATTACTGATGTCACAAAAGCTTCTTAACAAGGGTTTTATCAGGGATAAATTGATGTCATTACTTAGGAAAATGTACGGTCGTCATCACGAATTGATTGACCGTTACAGTGTTCCAATATCTAAGATGATGTTGGACCTGTTCCGATTGTCGTAACATTTAATTTACCTCCACCGATGTGTGACTACCACTGGATTGACTTTATTGAACGTCACGACGAGTGTCGTATACGGAGCAGAAACTGCTTACCCTTCCGGGGCGCCTGAATTCACTCCTGGTTTTTTTATAGGATTTCGTATTGTCCATTGTTTTTTAGTTTTCAGTGTTTATTTGTTGTGCTTCATTTGTCCTCTCGGGTTCTGTCTGTCTAATGAATTGCATTTTTTGGATTGCTCCTTAGGTATATTTGTCCTCTTTATACTTTTAGGAATTTTTTACATGAATTTAGCTCAAAAATATTCATACGGTTTTATTAAAAAGCTTCTCTGCAACCTACCGTAATACTTGTTTGATAAATAAAATTCCATTTTACAGTGAAAAAACAAAACATTTAGCTTTTCAAACATATATATATAGGATGATAGTTAAATTTAGCTAATAAGATTGTGCGATATAAGAGAAATACGATTTTTGTTATTATGCTACTGTTTTTAAAGTTTCTAACTTGTCATATGCTTATTTTGACTTTCATTAATTTTTGATATAAATGTAGTCAATAAATTTCTTACGATATCCTAAAAGCATCTCTGCGACTTAAAGTAATACTTGTTAGGTGAAAAAAATGCAAATTCACACCAAATAAATCCACAAAATGTAGCTTAGCAACCAATTTTAAGTTCACACTTAGTCCAATTAAGCCATATCAGAGTGTGCGATATAAAGTGATTTTTGTTGCAACAAAAGAGTTTTTTAAAGTAAAAATATTTTGCATAGATACGACCATGTAGAGAGGCGCTCGCCAATTGTATGTATCGTTACTCGGCACTGGGTTTGAGATCATTCAGTTTTTTTAATTTTATTTATTGTATAATGTGTCTGAGTCACTGCATATCCATTGCTATCTATGATTGAGACATTATATTAAATCTATTTTTGTACATAAATACGCTTTTATTTAGTAATACACATTTATTACGCTGATTAATTTTGTTGGCCTTGTATTCAGTACATGGTTGCACAACATTATTTACATGTAGCCTTAATTAAAGTCAGTTTTTAGATCGACTACACGGATTTCACGGGTCACTCTGACATACCTGTGTGTAAATTTATCTAATCACGTCACTTCTTCTCAGGTTTTCGGTGTGGAAGGTCACACATTTTGTCCGTTGTGACAAATTGTGTACGGCGTTCCCGACTTCCAACCGACTGCTACTAAAAATAAAAAAGGAATGAATTTCAAAACTTTTCTTCTATGAAACTACTTGCCCAATTGGAACCAGACTTTGCAAAAGGATCATTGAAAACATTCTTGTCTGAAACCACTTGACCAATTTGAACCAGATTTTGCAGCAATGGTCCATTGATGGTCCTATTTCAGAATCGTGTCCGATAATCCCGACTGTCAACCAAGATTGCCGCCACAGCTCAATTTAGTTTAACATAGGAAGTTCTTGTCTGAAACCACTGAGCCAATTAGAACTATACTTAATAGCAATGGTTTTTAGATGTCCTCTTTTAGAATTCTGTCCAATGACCCGCAATGTCAACCAAGATGTCACAACAGCCAAACTTAGTTTAACATAGGTCCCTATCTGACAAATTCATTTAGAAATATTGTGTTCGATGACCCTCACTGTCAACCAAGATGGCCATCACATATGAACGTAGTTTAACATAGAACCTTATGAGACAATTTATTTAGAAATCTTCTTGTCTGAAACAACTGAGCCAATTAGAACTAGACTTGATCCTTAGATATCCTCTTTCAGAACTGTGAAACAAGATGGCCGCCACAATTCAAATTAGGTCCTTTTGGGAAAATCCATTTAAAAATCTTCTCTGGAACCACAATAGAATTCATCCAATGACCCGACTGTCAACCGAGGTGGCTATAGCACCCGAACTTAGTTTACCATAGGTCCCTATGGGACAATTCATTTAGAAATATTGTGTTCGATGACCCCGACTGTCAACCAAGATGGCGGCCACACCTTATCTTAGTTTAACATAGGACTTTATCAGAAAATTCATTTAAAAATATTCTTGTCTGAAACCACTGAGCCAATTAGAACTAGACTTGATCCTTAGATATCCTCTTTCAGAACTGTGAACCAAGATGGCCGCCACAATTCAAATTAGGTCCTTTTGGGAAAATCCATTTAAAAATCTTCTCTGGAACCACAACGGAAATTGGAACCAGAATTGGCAGCAATGGTCCCTATATATCCTATTTCAGAATTTTTCCGATGACCCGGACTGTCAACCAGTGATTACTATTGACATCTTTATATGATGGAATATCATCAAAAGAGTCGTCGAGTGTCAGTTTCAGGTTCATATAGAGTTTATCATAAAATAAAATCTAAGGCTGGCATCTCATTTACATTTGGATAATCCACTGACTTTTCCTTTTTAATTTTTTTACCATTATCTTCTTTTGAAATTAAGCAGTGTCATAAAGATCCAACCACTCTGATCTTCCACTCATGCACTACGTTCATATTTGAGTTAACGCGTTTCGTTTTCACGCTCTATAGATTTCAGGTATTCTAATTTCAATATCAGTTATAATTTAAGTACCAAATGCATAATGATTTAAATTACGACTCGTCCGTTATGCGGTGTTCTAGTAATGTTGAAAACAAATCCAATAATTCAATCTATTCAAGGGAATATTTAAAGCAAACTGACCAAACAGAAATGGCCAATCTAAAACATGGCTATACTGTAGTATACATGGAGGAGGTATTAGGACGTCATGAATTTCACAAAATTTTGAAAATTATAGATTTCAATTTAAAATGTGTGATATTCTAGAAACTTATCTTAATTGGCATTGAATGTATAGCGCACATCTTCAGAGGTTGGAAGTCTTGAAAAAACCGTTCCCAAATGAAAATGGACCTGTTCCATTGATATTATCCCTTCCTCGTACCGGATTTGATATGGGCAGCATGGCGGGTGTCCTGCAGGAATCAGAGACTGCTTACTCTTCCGGAGCATCCGAGTCTACCCCCAGTTTTTTGGTGGGGTCCATGTTGTTCATATGTTTTTAGTTTTTAATTGTAGTGCATGTATTGTTTTGCTCTTGTCTTCGTTGTTCTCCAGAGTTTGTCAGTTGTTACGATTTTTCTCTCCTTCGAATATCCCTTTGGTATTTCTTGACTTTACTTGAACATTGCAGCCCAGTTCCAATTAGCTGACTGGTTATGCCAAATTGTTTTCTGGTTTCAAACTAGAAGATCTTTAAGCTTTATTCTAATTGACTTTGTGGTTTCAGACAAGAAGCTCTTTCAGTAAATTTCACATAGGGACCTACTTTAAACTATGTTCGGCTCTGGCGGCCATCTTGGATGGCAGGCGGTGTCATCAGATATTATTCTGAAAGAAGACCGCCTAAAATCCATTGCTGCCAACTTTTGTTCCAATTTGCCAAGTGGTTTCAGACAAGAAGATCTTTTAGTAATATTACCTTAAGGTCCTATGTTAAACTATATTCGACTCTGGTAGCTATCTTGGATGGCATGCAGGGTCATCAGATACCAGTCTAGAAGGGGAGCGTCTAAGGACCATTGCTACAACGTTTTGTTCCAATTGCCCTAGTGGTATAAGACACAAAGATCTGTAAGTAAATTTCCGATACGGCCCTATGCTAAAGTATGTTCGTTTCTGGGTAATATCTATGATGGCAGGCGGGGTCATCGGACACAATTCTTAAAGATGACCATCCAGGGACCATTTGTGCATCTATACCACCATTCCTCATTCACAACTGAAGTGGTTGAAAGATCCGCTGATGCTTTCAAAATAAAAATGGCAACCGCAGATACACATACCTTATCGTTGGTAGAGATAAACCATACTTTGTGTAACATCACTCTAAAACTTACTAAAAATATTCCGAGGTCGAAATTGTCCTGATGATTGAATTTCTGATCGGCAACATATTTGTTCAATTTGGTGGACGTGTATTCGAACAGACAATTGGCATTACTGTGGGCACTAATTGTGCGCCACTCCTGGCCGACTCGTTCCTTTACTCATATGAGGCAGACTTCCTTGGTGGGCTTCTAAAAGAAAAACAGAAGTTAGTCCGTACCTTTAATTTCAGCTTCCGCTATACATGTATAGGTGATGCTTTATCACTCAACAATTCACGTTTTTGGATTTGTTTTACCTTTCATCTATCCCACTAAGATCGAAATGAAGGAGACTACAGACACTTCAAAGTCTGCATCTTATCTTGACCTTCCCATCGAAATTGACACTGGAGGAAGGCTGAATACAAAACTTTACGACAAACGGGATCAGTTTGACTTTCCGAACATCAACTTCCCATTTTTGAGCGGCAACATTCTAGAAGTGCCTGCGTACGGAGTGTGAATTTCACAACTTATACGTTATTCCAGAGCTTGTGACATATACATTGACTTCCTGGACAGAGCCCGGCTCCTGACGGAAAAGTTACTCAAACAGAGGCATGTGGCTCCTAAGTTGCAGTCATGCTTATTAAACTTTTATGGAGGTCATCATGACTTGGTTGACAGGTATGAAAAAACAGTTTCCCAAATTCAAATGGACTTGTTCCATTGATGTTGTCCCTTCCTCATACCGGATTTGACATGGGCAGCATGGCGAGTGTCTTGCAGGAAGCATAGACTGCTTACACTTCCGGAGCACCTGAGTCTACCCCCCGGCTTTTTTTGTGTGGTCCATGTTGTTCGTATGTTTTTAGTTTTTAAGTGTAGTGTTTGTATTGCTTTGGTTTTGTCTTCGTTTTTCTCCGGAGTTTGTCGGATTTTTTTCGATTTTAGTCTCCTTCGAATATCCAGTTGTTATCTCTTGACTTTACTTACTAAAAAGTCTGCAAACAGTCCACCACTATATATTTGTCTAACATTATAAAAATGTTTACTGTTTTTAGCCCACCTGATCCAAATGGTCAATAGAGCTATAACCGTCCGTTGTCGTCGTCGTCCATCCAAGATGGTCGCCACAGGAGAGTAAAGGAACATAGAACCCATAGGAAATTTAATTAAAGATCTACTTGTCTGATACCACTTAGCCAATTGGACCCAAATGTGCATGCAATGATCATTAGGTGGTCCTCCTTCAGAATTGTAATCGATAACCCAGACTGCCATCCAAGATGGCCGCTATGTGCAAACATAGTTTAAAATACCCCATGGCAGAAGGTCACTTTAAAACCAGTGAGCCAATTGGAAATAAATTTGGTAGCAATCACCTTTCTCAGAATTATATCCGATTACTTAGACTACCATCTAAAATGGCCGCCACAGGCAACATAAATTTGATATTGGGAAATTCAGTTAAAGATCTTGTTTGAAATCGCTTACCCAATAGGACCTAAATTTGCAAGCAATGATTTTTAGGTAACACTCCTTCAAAAGTTATCTGGTGACCCCGCCTGTCATCCAAGATGGCTGCCATAGCCGTTACTAGTTTGAACCTATGAGAAAAATTGACTTAAAAATCTTCTTGTTTGAAATCAGTAAGCCAAGTGAACAAAACCTGGTAGCAATGGTCCTTAGTTGGTCACCACAGGCGAACTTAGTTTAACATAATGACCTTTGATAAAATTCACTTAACGATCTTCTTCGTTTGTTCTCGTTTGAAGCCACTTAGCCAATGGGACCCAAATTTTCCGGTAATGATCATTGAGTAATGCCTGTTAAGAGTTATATCAAATTAACCCGACCGCCATCCAAGAACCGAACACAGAAAATTTCTTGGTTGAAACCAGTCGGCAAATTGGAACTTCATTTAGAAAAACTAGTGAGCCAATTTGCAGTAATATCCTAAAATGCCAACCAAAATGGATATACATTTAATCAATTCATTCTGTTTGATAACTGAAATGATATCCAGTTGAGCGATTTATAAAATTCAGAATAGCATCAACTTTTTATTATAAGAATTAACAATTTGATCATTCTAATAAAGAATATTCTGAATATTGGAGTCAGCCTTATGTTCCGCACAAACTCTTTGCATTGACTGTCTCTGAAAATCATATAAGGAGCACAAACAGAAAAATATGTTCAACACTTTCAATTTGAACTCCACAGTGTGCATTGTCATACAAGTGATGACGGAGAAAGTGTTCATTTAAATTGCTCGCCACATTTCTCATCTGACAGGGTAACGTGTTTTCATTCTATTACCAATTGTCTGCAAAGGAATACCGAAGCGAGAAAACAGTAGGAAAAGTCCGTAAATTAGAAATCCAAGGAAAAGAAATGTCATGCGAATGGAACACAAAAAACGCCTCTATGATACATTTATAACTAAAGGAATAAAAATCATATAATAACAAAACAAAAAAGGAACAAAAGCACAGAAACTAAAGCTCTAGCGATGTGAGGTTTCACTAAAAACCGGAAAGCATTTCCTGCTCCGATAACGGCACGCGTCACTTTGCCAGTGAAGTGTCAAATCTGGCGAGATGTAAATCGCAGCAGGGCGTGAACACTAACTGAAGATATCTAGTCTCATATATGAGATAGAATCTTCGTATCGGCCAATCAATTAAACATTCTAAGAATGGCAGCAAGAATTTAAAGACTTGTGAAATCCAAATGTATCATGCACGATAGACAACACTGAATAAACGAACACCAAAGCAAAGTTACAACTGAATTAAATCATGTAGACAGTGAAAGTAGTTTGCAGGTGAACAAACCTGCAAGTGCGGACGATATTCCATCTGAAATTTAGAACTGCAACACTGTTTTTACGTTTTTACACTCTTTATTCAACAACTGTTTTTTAATGGATGTTATTCCAAACATTCGGGGAAAAGGTATTATACATCCTTTACCGAAATCCTCAATAGGAAATGCGAGAGACTATAGGAGAGGAATCACATTGGTGTAACAAGCTGAACCGTAATCTATTGATTACTAGGCTCATTAATATATTGAATGACGAACAATGTGGTTTCCAAAAATGAAGGACCGTTGGCATCGATTATTGAGAATAGAAAACTAAACAGAAGGTCTATATATACTGTATTCATTTATTTCCGCAGGCGTTTGATGGCATAGACAGTTATTTCCTTAACAACAAACACTTTCAATCACCGCATATGAACAACTTCTAACAGCTGACCTTATTAACGTATATACAGTCGATAGAGTTGATAAAACATTGATCAAGAAAACATTGAGTGAACGTTCATATGCGGAGTTGAGGACAGATACGCTTGTGTTAGATTTATGTTGTCTGATGTGTTGTTGTAAATATGCCAATAAACATATAATGTTGTATTTCATTGTATGATAGTGTCCACCTGAAAAATTATATAAAGTAGACACTTGTTGTCATTAGATCGGTAGGATATTTCGGAGTTAAGTAAATACATGTCAATGCAGTTCATAATTTTCATTTTTTTTAAATCATATTTGATTGATGTAAAATAGTTTACTTAATAATCCATTGACAAAAATAATAAAATTTAATGGAATGATTAAATAAAGATATGTATATTATATATATATATATATATATATATATATATATATATATATATATATATATATATATGCGGATTAATTTTATCACATTTTATAATAAAAACCATTTTTAAATAAAATTCTTTGATATCAATTTTGATGCACAAGATGTGCATATTTCCCCGATTTACGACTCATCAATTGTGTCCAAGGCATAAATTTTTAAAAACCGCAACACAAATCCAAAACGTTGAAGAGCAAATTTAAATATGTCAAAATGACCAAAAGGGATGAAGCAAAAACCATCTAAGGACAGAGCTAGAGGGAGATACTCCTTAGTTTTCTCAAATTCATAATTTCGCACTATACTAGCACCTGAGCTCGGGGTACCTTTTGGGAAATGTTTCGGTTTTAATTTGCTGATGAGAGGTAACACCTTGAAATGTGTCGCATACAGCATAGTATAAATTTACTATATCTAATATGAGTATCTTTGGATTGTTATTTTGAAACTCCTGGGACAATGCCTCTGCATGGTGGACCCTAGGTCCACGAGGGTATTCGCCAACCCAGTCGTCATACTTGTCTGACATGATTATTCATTGATTTGTTACAGAAATTACCAGTATTTAGCAAAATTCAAAAATAATAGACATACTAAGGGCTCATTCCTTGTATTGCACATAGTAGATCTCCTTAGCTGAAATTTGGCTTCCTATTTCGGTATTTTTGGTTATGAGTACTTCTTGTTTAAAATAAGTTTAGTTTTGGTCTTCCAAATGTTTCGGTTTTAATGCTGCTGATGAGAGGTAACTCCTTGAAATGCATGGTCTACAGCATAGTATAAATTTACTATATCTAATATTAGTATCTTTGGATTGTTATTTAGTATTTTTGTGGCCGGGTGGTCTAGGTAGTTCGTCATGACTACTAATGATCACTAGCCTGTCAACACTGAGGTTGTGAGTTCGAATCTCACCTGTGGCGGGGTGTGTTCGACTCCGATTTTAATTGACAAGGATTGCCAATTTTCCTACCGAAGTTCGGTGGTTCTCTCCGGGTACTCCGGCTTCCTCCATCAATAAAAACTGGCCGCCGCGAAATAGCCAAATGTGCTGAAAACGGCGTAAAACCCCAATTAAACAAAACAAACAAGAATTTTTATAACTTGAGGCCCGCAAGGGTTGTTTTTCGGAAATAGTGATTTTAAGCCTGTGACTTAAACCCCTCTTGCGTTTTCCATTTAGATTTAGCAAATTTATTTGTATATAATATTGTTCTGTATTATCTGTAGATTTGCGAAAAGGTTATTAATTTTAAAAATCGATTTAGGGTTCCAATTTTGGGACCTAAAATGGTGAAATTGCTTATGTTGCTTTATCTCTGGAAATACTCATTCATTTTTTTGTTTCAGTTTTTTTATTTGTTTATAATATTGTTCTTCACTACAGTTAAGTGCAGACATAACCTCAGATCAACTTAATTTAGAGCAGTTCAGCTGACTGCTTTAGAACTGCTATAGAATAGAATCCTGACTGCTCTAAGTTAACTTAGAGCCGTTCTGCTGACTGCTTAAGAACTGTTGTAGAATAGAATCCTGACTGATCTAGTACATAATCCTGACCGATTCTGACTCGAAGCTGACATGGTCAAGAACAGCTCTAACCTGCCATGGTCAAGAACAGCTCTAACCAGTCATGGTATAGAACAGCTCTAACTTGTCATGGTCAATAACATAGTTATAGAATTGATCATGTTACCACCCATTCATGGTATGGATCGTATCACTGACCTGGCATTTTTTATAATTTTAATTCATTTTTTTTAATTTCAATTTAATTTTCTTTTTTTTTAATTTCAGTATTTTTATTGTTAACTTTGTTATTTTTTTAAATTGTAATTTTATTTATTTTTTTTAATTTTATTATCATTATTTTTTTTACTCAAGATCTTTCCTCTTGAGTAAGTAATAATAAAAAAAGGGATGACTTCCGATGATGGGTTCTATAATGATGATATAACAAATGATGGAATGTAGCGATATCGTTGCAACAGCAGTCGTGGACCAGAACTGCTCTAATTCTTGACAAGAGCTGTTCTAAAAAGCAGTCGTTGACCAGGACTGCTCTGCAAGTTAACTTGGACGACAGATTATGACTGGTCGCAATTATATGTGTAGATGTGGAACAAGGTTTTCAATTTTGAAATTTGATTCAGGATTCCAATTTTCAGACTGAAATTGTGAAATTACTAATTTTTCACTGTTAATTGATTTTTTACGTGTGCAGTGCGGGGATAGATATCGTTTTTATGGCACCAATGTCTAGTTTTTGTTTGGTTTATTTACTTTTAAACCGTTCGATAGCTCATTTCCCCCTTTGTTATTTTCTCATTGTTGCTTAAAGATTGAAAACAAAATTAATAAATATTGACGACAAACATATCATAGAACAACCCGACCAAAGAGCTGAAAACAGCTCAAGGCTACCATATCAGCATGTTTTACATTGGTATGTCTTCGGCTGTCCGGCGATTGTCTCTGCAATATTGACCTGCAAGAAATATCGTCATCTGAGATAAGTACGTGCGATATTGATTAACAATTGAATAAAAAATATGATGCTTTATGATAATAAAGATCGTCAGTCAAATAATGATTAAGATGACAATTAAAGTTCAAAATGAAAATGTTAGCAACAAATGAGCTGACAAACATTATACATATCAATTTTTTACGGTAATAGTGTATATTGCTAGCTAAATACGCCTGTTACTTATTTGAAAAAGAGTAGAGAATGATATTGCTTAATGCTGAATCAACCAACTTGTTTGAAAAGTCAGTAAGATCAAAATCCATAGGCGGGAGAAAAAGAGACAACCAACAAAAGAATAAAAATATATAGCAACTCATGGACAAAGACACAAACAATAGAGTAACAACGCACGCAAAACCAAACAGATTCAGAACAAGACAACAAAAAAGTAAACCTGGAGTGACATAAAAGGTAAGCATGGGTGTCCTGCTTCGTCAACGGAATCTTCACATTCCCAGTCAACATCTGATGAAGTGTAAAGTAAGATGAGGTGCCAATATCATAAACACTTGAAATATACCGACACAGGTAGCTCCTGTGACTACAAAACTTTTACGCATGGCAATAAGGGGTCGTGTTTACCTGAAATATAAATTTCCAGCATATTTAATGTAAAATTACTTCATTATTAATGTTAAAATCGGTTTTTTTTTTGCACATCTTGTCATTTTGTCGATTTCAGAATTGTTTTCTTTCCGCCATGACAGATTCTCGCGAGATCACAGGAGGCGTGGTCTGACCTTATAAAGATATACTTACTACGACTACGATTGACAATATCGCGGGAAAAGGTATTTTGTCAATGGTACTCCCTTATTTGGAAAGTGATTTTAGTGAGAATCCCGCCGGGAATTGAAAGTAAAACAAAACATTCAAAACATGGGTGAAAATTTTGAATGCCAGATTTATGGATTAGAAATCTCCGGTTAGGTCATGGTTTGTTGCTTTATTTGAACTGATAATGATAGAAATATAATATTTGTACAGCTTTGAACCAAAACAGGTGGAAAATATGCCTTTAATCCCCTTGTGTGAATCACACCCGACTGCTCCATTACGAGAAATGGTTCCGCTTTGTACCGCCGCCGAGTCAAAAGTTGTCACATGTGCTTACTTACGAACAAATCATAGACTATGAACATATGCAGCATTTTTTCCTTTCATTTTGATCAGAAAAAAAATCAGTTTTCAAAGTATTTATATGCAATGTATATATTTTCTATATAGGACAGTTAAGAAATAACAAATCTACGTTAAAAATATACTGCATGTACGATGTGGAAGAACAAAACAAACGTAAAGCACCAAATGGTATACAAAAATTACTGAGATGTAAAAGTTCAACAAACCTTTACAACCACAACAATATATAAGAATGGTAGAGCAACAAACAATGGTATACTATTGTTGAATGACTAGATGCAGGCTTAATATTGAATTCTTCACGTGATTTTTGTTTCAAGTTTTTTGTACCCCTTGTGTGTCCGTGAGGCGACATGTTTGCCGTGTGTCGCAAAGCCGTGTCGGTAATAGGGAGTGTTCCTGGATGGCCGGAAAAACGATTCCGATCACCATCTGGGGCACAATCTTTCCATAGACGGGAGGCCGGATGGACCGGATTCGGTTAATCGGTTGGAAACACCAATCTCCTTCCAATAATTTATTTATATTTTTTTCTCTTTATGAACTGAGTAATCTAAATTCTAAATTGCTGCTATTTGGAATTGGTGTTGGCTTATCGGTCACACTCTCAACAGGTTCAGTTTTTGCTTTTCAGTTTGGTATTCCATTTTTGTTGTTATTGCTTTTTTATTTATTATTTCTGAATATTAAAATTTACAGTACAGTATTCAACTTCTCTTAAAAATATTATTCACAATATTTTTTTTCCTTTCAACTATTTTTTTTACATTCTTGTTTGGCCTTTTAATTTGAAAAAAAAAAATTTTCACCCGGTTCAAAGAATGGCTCGATGGTCCCGGTCCAGCCATTTACTGGCTTGGGTTGCCCTCTGTGTTCTCTCGTGTTTGTCTGAAGAGACCCTAAATGAAACCGAGGTACAATGGGATGGGATGGGTGGTTTCCATGTACCGATGTAGGTTGATGTTTGGGTTTTGGGCTCTTAGATGGTAACCACTGACGGAAGAGCGGAGAAGGCGGTGGCTCATGTACAAGCCTTCCTCGGCTTAATGAGGCCAGATGTTTGTTGTGTGTGGATACCGTTTTTATAGGTTGGGTTCAAGAGCTCATGGGTCAATCGTGTGGATGTTACTTTGGGCGGTTGTCTCGTCAGACAACCTCTGACGCAAGGCTTGCGCCCATTGAGAGGTACTCCATGCGAGTATCTTGTTCTTGTAGCCCTGGTGCTTGTCGCAAATGTGGCAGGCATACATGTTTTTGGTGCTGCTCCGAGGTGGGCGGGGAGAAAGAATAACAAAACATCAAAAATCACAGTGGTGTTTTCACAAAGACCAAACCAAAACCAATCAACCAAAAGAAAACTCCAAGATTCCAGCGAATGTGAAGGCCTTCCAGTGATATTGCCTAACACACAATCCTCAACATTTTCTAATTTTTAGTTCTGACAAGTTTAAACGATGATAAGCCTCTTGCTAAAATTTCTCCCTTCGTTTTACGAAAATCGATTCAAGGCTGTGCTGATAAGATAAAAAAAGGTTTACAAAATGAAAAATGGTAGTTTTTAATTAAATGTGTTAGGCAACAATCAAAAAATCTGCTTCCCTTAACCACGATTTCGGATGTACAAATTTCTGTAAGCCCCCATCGTAGTCTAAACTGCTCTCAGGGAATTATTCGAGATAGGGAGCGTGATCTTGCCAAACTATCTGAAGAAGAAATGTGCGAAGAACTGAAATCACAGCACGTCTCCAAAGTAAAAAGGTTTAACAAAAACGTTAATGACAAAATTATCAAATTAAACACATACTTCCTTACTTTCAACCTTTCAAGGAAGCCTGAGCACATCTACATCGACCCTTACAGAATGAGAGTTGACACTTTCGTACCCAACCCCACACGTTGTTTCAAATGTCAGAAGTTTGAACACGGTAGGGGTTCATGCAGAGGTACTGAAAGATTTGTCAAGTTTTCTGCAGAGGGCAACTCCAGTTCAGATTGCGACGGCAAAACCAAATGGTCTAACTGTGGGCAAGATCACATGGCAAATTCTAGGGAGTGTGAACATTACAAAAAAGAAATGGAGATCCAGAAAACTAAGGCATAAAATAAACATCAGTTACCAGGAAGCACTTAAATTAATCTCTACTTCGAATATTTCCCGGGCCTCCACATCATACGCTGAAAAAGTTAAAGACTCTACTGCAACTATATCCATTGAAACCCCAACTTTCTTTACTTGGCCTAACGGTACTGAATTTCCGGTTTTTTTGTTTAACATTTACAAAACCTCCACCTTCAACATCAAAATCCTCTTCAAGCTCTCAAACATCACAATCTTCATCTCCGAAAAATATACAAACTTCCTCTCATAAACATAAGAATCCCACATTCTCTAACCAGAAATCTCCGCAAAAGCCTTCATCGTCACAGAAACCTTCCTCAAGTAAAAAAGTTAATAACAAACAATCCTCACACCGCCTTTCTAAGGCAGAAAAATCTAAATTATTTAAATTCAAAGATTTGTGCTCAGAGTTCGACGATGAAGTCGAGGACTATGAGCAGATGAATACCACTGATATAGAGTCAATCGGAGGGATCTAATAGTACCATCTGTGGATTCGACACTCCCAGTTACCGACTCCAGAGCTTCGGATGAACGACACAGAAGTTCTTCGCGTGAACACCCAAAGAAGAACTATTCTTCCATCCGTCCTCCAACAAAATTGTTATGATATTGTAATTATTATATTTATTTATCTTGGCCTAATTTGTTTTGCGTAGCCTTATAACATGTATACTATGTTTACATAATACTTATAGTTGTTTACCAAATAATGTTATAACTGCGCAGTTTAGAAATCACTGGAACAATAATGGATACTGATGGAATAACTAGAACTTTCTATTTGACTTACGTAATAATTATGGTGTGATTCGAACTTCTACCGTATTCCAGAAGTTTCCGTTCTACAGTATATATATGGACACGAAAGTTAAACTTGCAGAGCATAGCATATTGGACCGTACATAGACATTCTTGTGTTCTCAGCTGTTGGATTTATTTACGTTTCACACATCGTACTTGACAGACTTTATTTTCGTTACATCATACTAGATTGTGACTGATTGGATATAATATTCCGTTTGGATTCAGGCAACAGTGACCAGAATTCCGGATCAAGAAAAAACAGGATTTTGAACAGTTAAGTTGACATTTTTATTTTTGTGTAATACTTTTTGTAAACTTTGTATATAATAAATCTTGTTAAATTTTATTATTGATTTGTGTCTTTTGTTGGCTATAATTTAAAGGTGATTTCGGCCGTAACAGAAATTGGGGGCTCGTCCGGGATAACGTTAATATCTTAATAAAATTTTTTCAGTATTTTTATTAGAATTAGCCAACAAAATTCTACAAAATGGAATTTGATGCTGGTAAATTTTTGAAAACGCCAGACCTGGAAGGGTTTGATAAATTAAAGAAAGAAGAATTAGTGTTGCTTGCTAAACATCTAAAAATAGATTTTAGAACATCTATGAGAAAACAAATTATAAAAAATTTGGTAATAGACAATTTAGTTGATTTAGAAATTTTTGGTGAAGATGCTCTTGACCTCAAGGTCGAAAATGTTAATACTTTAAAATTAAAACAGCTTGAATTAGAACACGAACTTAAATTAAAACAATTGGAAAAACAATTTGAAAACGAAGTTAAATTAAAACAATTAGAAAAAGAAAAAGAAGAAAAACAGGCAGAACTTGAAATGAGGGAAAGGTTAGAGATGGAGAAAATAAAAATAGAAATGGCTAAAGTAGAAAGCAACACTAAGTCAAAATCAGAACATTTTGAGGCAGCAAAAAATATACGTTTGGTTCCTAAATTTTGTGAAAAAACGGTGGATAAATTTTTTCCACAATTTGAGAAAATTGCTCAAAATTTGAAATGGCCAAAGCCTTATTGGACTACTATGCTGCAAAGTGTTTTTGTGGGCAAGGCCGCTGAAATTTACTCAGCTCTATCTTCAGAAAAAAGTTCTGATTATGACACTGTTAAACAGGAAGTTTTGAAAGCTTATGAGCTAGTGCCAGAAGCGTATAGACAGAAATTTAGGTCTTATAAAAAGTTTGAAACACAAACCTATGTTGAATTTGCTAGGGAAAAAGAAGATCTATTTGATAAATGGCTTACGTCAAAGAAAATCGATAAAAATTTTGATAAATTAAGACAATTAATGTTATTAGAAGAGTTCAAGCAGTGTGTTAATTTAGACTTAAAAACACATTTAGACGACAAAACTGTTGAGACATTGCAAGAGGCAGCTGTTGTTTCCGATAATTATACCATTTCACATAAAAGAAGTTTCAAAGGTCAAAATTTTAATATTTCTAGTGGAAATTACAAAAATCAAAGCACTGAACGTACTGATATTAAGCCTGTTGCACAGAATAAGAGTCCGTCTAGTTATAATATGTCTGGTCCAAAATTTGATACTTTTGAGAAGAAGTCACTAACTTGTGCTTATTGTAAGAAAAATGGTCACCTGATGGCTGATTGTTTTAGACTCCAGAAGAAGAATGAACGAGATAATAAGCCCAAGTCCAGTGCTTGTACGACACCCGTTGTTACCAATAAGTTGGAATGTCCTGCGAGTCAGGCTTTTAAGTCCAGTTTTTGTGATTACATGGAGGATTATAAGCCCTTTATGTCTGATGGGTTTGTTTCTATTGTTAATAATACTACTCCTCAGCCTATTAAGATTTTACGGGACACTGGAGCTTCTCAGTCTTTGTTGTTAGAAGGTGTGTTGCCTTTGTCCGAGAAGACGTCCATTGGTGCCTCCGTTTTGTTACGAGGTGTGGAGTTAGGTTGTATAGATGTTCCCCTCCATCGTATTTATTTGAAGTCAGATTTAATTACTGGACCAGTTGTTGTGGGTGTTCGTCCTACTCTCCCTGTTGAGGGTGTTTCATTATTGCTAGGAAATGATCTAGCTAGGAACAAAGTGGTTGCTGAACCAATTGTTACAAGTGAACCGGTGGTGGATGTTAAATCACCTGAAGATGATGCTGAACTGTATCCAGCTTGTGTTGTTACTAGGGCGATGGCAAGAAAACAACAAGATGAGGATTTGCAAGAAGGCCAGTATGATTATATGGACCTTTCTGACACTTTCCTTGCCGACATTGAAGGTCCCGGTAGCTCAAAAAAGGCCATAATCAGACCACCTAGTACTAACGAACGTGTAATTATGCCATGGCCAAACGTGAACAGCCATTCATTAGACAAAAGAACATTTAGGGAAGAACAGAATAAAGACCCTGAGGTTCTTCAGCTCTGCAAGAGGGCTCTACCCCAAGAAGAAGCAGACAAAGTGGCCGAATGTTACTACCATCAAGACGGCATTTTGATGAGGAAGTGGAGGCCCCCTGATGCTATCCCAGAGGAGGAATGGAGAGTGGTATACCAAGTGGTGGTGCCTAAAGTCTATAGGCAAGAAATTATTGGTCTTGCCCATGACACCCCCTTGGCTGGACATTTAGGTATAAGAAAGACTTGCCTTAAGATATTACAACATTTCTACTGGCCCAGACTTAGAAATGATGTCACAGAATACTGCAAATCATGCCATATATGCCAGGTTGTTGGCAAGCCTAACCAGAAAATACCACCAGCACCACTTCTGCCAATTCCAGCCTTTGAAGAACCTTTCAGCCGAGTACTTATTGATTGCGTTGGACCTTTACCAAAGACCAAGACTGGAAATGCTTATTTATTGACGATCATGTGTACATCCACTCGCTTTCCTGAGGCTATTCCCTTAAGGAATATCAAGACACCAACTATTGTCAAAGCTCTTATCAAATTTTTCACATTAGTAGGACTTCCTAAGTCTATACAGTCCGACCAGGGTTCAAATTTTATGTCAGGTTTATTTCAGCAGGTCATTTACCAGTTAGGGATTGCTCAGTATAGATCAAGTGCTTATCATCCAGAATCTCAAGGTGCCTTAGAACGTTTTCATCAAACATTGAAGAACATGATTAGGACTTTTTGTCTTCAATTTGATAGGGACTGGGATGATGGTGTTCACTTTCTACTTTTTGCGGTCCGAGAGGCTGTTCAAGAATCCCTTGGTTTTAGCCCCTTTGAGTTAGTGTTTGGTCATACTGTAAGGGGACCTTTGAAATTGATTAAGGAAAAATGGCTTACTGAACACACTGACTTGAATCTTCTAGACTATGTATCTAGATTTAAAGAAAAATTGTATACTGCTTGTCAAATTGCTCAGAAAAACTTAAAAACTGTACAGAATAAGATGAAAATATGGTATGATAAAGATGCCAGGGACAGAGTTTTTGAGCCTGGTGATAAGGTACTTGTATTTTTGCCAGTCCCTGGGCATCCTTTACAGGCTAAATACTGTGGTCCTTATACAATTGACAGTAAAATCAATGAGTTGAATTATATTGTAAAAACTCCAGGTCGGCGAAAACAAAATAGAGTGTGTCACATTAATATGTTAAAACCATATTTTGAGCGTACTAATGAAGGTGAGAGTAAACCAGTTGCCACTTTAGCCATGGTTAAATTGGAGAACGATCATGACAAACCAGATATAATTGAACCATCTTTTGATTCGAAGACTATGGAACAAACTGTTAGATTGAAAAATTCTGAAATTTTATCAAATTTAGACTCAAAACTTGCACATCTGACTTTCGATCGCAGAGAAAAATTGAAAACTTTGGTATTTTCTTTTAAAAATCTTTTTCCAGATGTGCCAAACAAAACCACTGCTGTTTGTCATGATGTTGATGTAGGCGATGCTTCTCCAATTAAGCAACATCCTTACCGGCTCAATCCACTTAAACTTGATGTTATGAGACAAGAAATTAGATATATGCTTGACAATGATATTATTGAGCCGAGTAACAGTGAATGGAGCTCTCCTTGTCTTCTTGTGCCCAAACCAGATAAAACCTTTCGTTTCGTTACTGACTTCAGAAAAGTCAACTCAGTTTCAAAATCTGACTCCTATCCGATTCCAAGGATAGACGATTGCATTGATAACATTGGACAATCAAAATTCGTAAGCAAATTTGATTTATTAAAAGGTTACTGGCAGGTCCCCCTGACACCGAGAGCTCGTGAAATATCAGCTTTTGTCACACCAGACGGCTTATTTCAATATACTGTCATGCCGTTTGGTATGAAAAATGCTCCAGCTACATTTCAAAGAATGATCAATAATGTTATAAAAGATTTAGACTGTTGTTATGCCTATATTGATGATCTTATTGTATGTAGTGATAGCTGGGAAGAGCATTTAACACATTTATATGATACTTTTGATAGATTGTCACAATCAAATTTGACTGTTAATCTTGCTAAAAGTGAATTTTGTAAGGCCACTGTTGATTATTTAGGGCACACAGTTGGCCAAGGTCAAGTGAAACCTATTATGGCTAAAGTGGATGCAATTACCAATTTTCCTCCTCCTACAAATAAAAAACAACTTATGAGATATTTAGGCATGATTGGATTTTACAGAAAATTTTGTTCAAATTTTGCTACTGTTGTTCAACCATTGACTCATCTTTTACGGAAAGATTCTAAATTCATCTGGAGTGATAATTGTCAAAACTCTTTTGAAAAAAGCAAATCACTTTTAATTAACAGTCCCGTTCTTATCACTCCAGACTTTAAAAAGCAATTCAAACTTGCCGTTGATGCAAGTGATGTAGGAGTTGGAGCCGTTTTATATCAAGAAACAGATGATAATGTTGAGAAACCTATATCATATTTTTCCAAGAAATTAGATAAACATCAGAAAAATTATTCCACTATTGAAAAAGAATGTTTTGCACTGTTGTCTGCACTTCAACATTTTGATGTATATTTAAATCCCACTATGCATCCTATTCTGGTTTATACTGATCATAATCCTCTCACCTTCATACATAAAATGAGAAACAAGAACCAGAGGTTGACTAGGTGGAGTTTATTGTTACAGGAATATGATATTATTGTAAAACATATTAAAGGTAAAGATAATGTAATAGCAGATGCTTTATCTAGATCTTATTAAAACACTGTATACATACTATATATATATATATATTTTTGTATATATTGTTCATGAAGTTCTCGTTACACTCAAACTTCTTTTAAGGGGGGAGGTGTTATGATATTGTAATTATTATATTTATTTATCTTGGCCTAATTTGTTTTGCGTAGCCTTATAACATGTATACTATGTTTACATAATACTTATAGTTGTTTACCAAATAATGTTATAACTGCGCAGTTTAGAAATCACTGGAACAATAATGGATACTGATGGAATAACTAGAACTTTCTATTTGACTTACGTAATAATTATGGTGTGATTCGAACTTCTACCGTATTCCAGAAGTTTCCGTTCTACAGTATATATATGGACACGAAAGTTAAACTTGCAGAGCATAGCATATTGGACCGTACATAGACATTCTTGTGTTCTCAGCTGTTGGATTTATTTACGTTTCACACATCGTACTTGACAGACTTTATTTTCGTTACATCATACTAGATTGTGACTGATTGGATATAATATTCCGTTTGGATTCAGGCAACAGTGACCAGAATTCCGGATCAAGAAAAAACAGGATTTTGAACAGTTAAGTTGACATTTTTATTTTTGTGTAATACTTTTTGTAAACTTTGTATATAATAAATCTTGTTAAATTTTATTATTGATTTGTGTCTTTTGTTGGCTATAATTTAAAGGTGATTTCGGCCGTAACAAAATGAACAACATAATACAATGGAATTGTCGGGTTTTAAAAATTAACTTAATAGAACTATCGTTACTTGTACAAGCTTCCCTTCCTATTGCCTTTTGTCTTCAGGAAACACATTTAAAAGAAAACGATAATGTAAACATTAAAAATTACTCGATTTACAGCAATCAAATTAAAACTGATGAAAGAGCCGCTGGCGGTTCATCAATCCTGGTTTAAAATGGTATTATGCATAGTCAAATAAAACTTAATACCGAATTACAAGCAGTTGCTGTCAAACTCTCTCTTCAAAAAACTATAACATTGTGTTCTGTCTATCTTCCCCTAATATGTCCTTGGAAATAAACCAACTTAAATCTTTATCAGATCAGTTGCAAGCCCCTTTTCTTTCTCCTTAAGGCCGATTTTAACGCCCACAATCCAATACGGGGCAGTAACTCCAAAAATGATAAGGGGAAAAAGTTGAAGACGTCTTAAACCAGGAAGGCTTGTGCATTTTTAACGATGGCTCAGATACATATCTCCATCCGGGAAATGGTTCTTACTAGGCTATCCATCTAACTATTTGTGACCCTTCGTTATTACTGGATTGCTCGTGGCGGGTCCATGATGATTTGTGTGGAAGTGATCACTTTCCAATTATTTTGGAAAATCTTTTTCCTTCTTACTCTGAGAGAGTTGCTCGCTCGAAATTTGACAAGGCCAATTGGTCTTTGTTCGGGCAACTCTGTCGAGAAGAACTCAGGAAGGATGTCTTCCACGATGTTAACAATCCAGTCCTTAAATTTAGCGAAATATTAGTATCGATAGCTGAGAGAACCATTCCTAAAACCTCGACAAATCCGAAAAAAACTCAGCAAACCGTGGTTTGATGACGACTGTGAGGTAGCGAAGAAAAATCGGAAAACGGCCGATCGACGGTTCAATATACATCCAACTCCTAACAACTTAAGTAATTTCCGTATATTCCCTGCAAAACTTCGACTCTTAAATAAATTCCATACATATATGAATAAAGTCTGGAATTTCATACAAAACATTAATGGTAAAAACAGAAAGGCTAATCTTCACCATCTTAAAGATGACCAAAATCTTTTGATATCCGAAAAGGACATCTCTCATAAACTTGGAGAGACTTTTTCAAAACATTCTTCTTGTCAAAATTACTCTCAGGAATTTCAGCGTATTAAAGACCGAACCGAAAAAAATAAACTGAACTTTCGATCTAACAACTCAGAAGATTATAACCACACTTTTTCGTTCGATGAACTAAAAAATCTTTAGTTATGTCAAAACTTGTTATAGTTCCATTATATATGGATCTGCTCGCAAATCCTATGTTAAAATTTTAGATAATGTTCACTTCCAGGGCCTACGTTTGCATTGGGGGAGTTCAGAACATCTCCTGTAGAAAGTTTATATGTAGAGGCGAACGAGCCGTCTCTTTATAACCGTAGAATAAAACTTGGTTTACAATATTTAACCAAGTTGAAAGCCTATCCTTCAAATCCTGCCTACGACTGTCTTTTCAATTCCCTCTATAAGGATATATTTGAACAAAATGAAAACAACATCCCTCTTTTGGTATCCAGATGAAACCATACATTTCTGGTTTTAACATCAACCTTGATGAAATAGCCCCTATTAATATACCTCAATCGCCACCTTGGCTTGTACCCAAACCCAAATTCATTTTTGACATCAGAATACATAAAAAGTCGGAAACTTATCCAATTATAATTCAACAACTTTTTGCTGAAATAAAACCAAAATTTGCATTTCATGACTCAATTTATACTGATGGATGCAAGGACGGGGACAAAGTAGCGGCCGCAGCAGTCCATGGGCAGCAGGCAGCAACTCTTTGGCTATAGAAGGTCAGAAATATAAAAACACTTTAATTGTCCATATTATGGAATTCTATAATAGACTTGTCCAAATTGGCAAAGAAATATTTTTTGTCTGGATACCAAGTCATACTGGTATCCGAGGAAACACAGTCGTAGATAGTATAGCGAACGATGCTTTAGATGACCCAGTTACTAATATGTCAGTGCCTTAAACTGATTTTAAACCTTTGATTGATATATGTTATACGTCTGTGGCAGTACCAGTGGGATCTGCTTACAGACAATAAATTGTATACTATTGAGCCAACTGTTGGCACAAGTATTTGTTTCTTCGGCAGAAGCCGGAGAGAACAGGTTGTTTTAAGTAGATGTCGCATTGGCCACACCAGGACGACTCATTCTTTTATTTTAGAGAGTGAGCAGTCTCCTTAGTGTATTCCATTCCAATGCCGACACACTGTGAAACACCTTTTAATAGACTGTGTAGATAAATCCGACATCGTTCGTCAGTACTACACAGTGGACAATATTAAAGACTTGCTTACAAAGGTTGCTGGCAACCGTATTTTACGATATCTGAAAGACGTTGGACTGTATTCAAAAATATAGTCTGACTGCATTCTTGAATAGAGTCCAATAATTTTAAATTGGTTCATATGTTTGAATGATGTTAATTTTTTTAATAGCGTATCTGTGATATTATTTTGGAATATTATTTTGGAATTATTTTGGAAGTTTGGAGACTTATTGTTTTTACTCCGTTTCTTATTATTTTTCTGTCTATTTTTTCTTCCGCTTTCCATTTCAACTTGTACGACGCAGATCTCGAACACGACTCAACGGAATGACATGAAACTTACTGGGGTGATAGACCCAATGCCTAGTTGTGCAAGAATGTTTAAAAATTTTCAAGATGGTCGCCAAAAACCGAAAACCTTCGACCTCAATTTTCTCAAAAACTGCCCGGCAGAATTTCACCAAACTTTGTATAAATGTTCAGTAGCACGAGTGAAAAAATTTTATTAAAGAAAAACGGAAAAGATATGCAGGCCGTTTTCAAAATGGCCGCCAATAGTGGAAAAAAGTGAACTTGATTGGATTTCAACGATTTTTGGTTTATATAGTAATTATGATATCCCGAGTTGAATGGCGATAACGCAAATGTTCTACCGGCAGCCATTTTCAAAATGGCCACCATTTTCCCGCCTCAAAATGGCCGCCAATAGTGGAAAAAAGTGAACTTGCTTGGATTTCAACGATTTTTGGTTTATGTAGTAAACATGATATCCCGAGTTGAATGGTGATAACGCAAATGTTCTACGGCAGCCATTTTCAAAATGGCCGCCAATAGTGGAAAAAAGTGAACTTGCCTGGATTTCAACGATTTTTGGTTTATATAGTAAACATGATATCCCCAGTTGAATGGCGATCACGCAAATGTTCTACCGGCAGCCATTTTCAAAATGGCCATCATTTTCCCGCCAAATTTTTAACATTCTTCAATTTCAATGCAATTTGGCACAAAGGGTAAACATGATATCCCGAGTTGAATGGCGTTAAAGAAAATGTTTTACGGGCACCCATTTTCAAAATGGCCGCCATTTTCCCGCCAAAAAAGTGAACTTGCTTGGATTTCAACGATTTTAGGTTTATTCAGTAAACATGATATCCGGAGTTGAATGGCGATAACGCAAATGTTCTACGGGCATCCATTTTCAAAATGGCCGACATTTTCCCGCCAAAATTGCAACATTCTTCAATTTCCGTGCAATTTGGTATAAAGGGTAAACATGATATCCCGAGTTGACTGGAGTTAAAGAAAATGTTTAATGGGCAGCCCTTTTCAAAATGGCCGCCATTTTCCCACCAAAATTTCAACCTTGTTCCATTTCAATGAAATTTGGTGTAACGGGTTAGCCAGGTCTAGTGGAACCCCTGCTCAATTTTTTTCGTTTGGGAGACTTCGATCATAAATTTTAATTTGTTTTATTGTTTTACTTTCTCCTTATATATTATTTGTAAATAGTTCATTCTCTTTAGATAGTATTTGTTTTAATCAAAATAATCAAAATAATCTAATTAGCTCTCGCCATGATATGGCTTAAATGTCGCCCACACGGCGTAAAACAATAATCAATTAATCAATCAAATTTGTTGTCAAGACTACTAACAATATTGTCTCCATAGCAACTTTAATTTCCTCTCTGTATTTCGAACTCCCAAAAAGCTGTTGGAAATAACTTCTTTAATTATTTGGAATACAGGTACAATTCTTTGACAGAGAGAACAGATACATGTACTTCTAATCTTTAACTGAATAAGTGCTTAATGTTTTAGTTTTTATGTTTTTGATAATAAAAATATTATTTCATTCGCTTCAGACAAAAAGTGAGAAAACTGAATATTTTTTCAAATATAAACAAATTTGCAGGTGATTTTCTCTTCCAATCTACGTACATTCAGAACTTTACCTCCCTTTTTCAGAACTTTACCTCCCTTTATCTTATGAAAACAGTATAAACCGGCGTTTTAAAGGAAATGCATTCAATTTTTATGGTTTTGATTAAAACAATGTGTAAGAAAAGTGGTATTCACACTTTGTACAATAGACTTTGAATCAAATTTTCTGCGATCTAAGTTCGACGTTAGCTTTAAATTTGAAAGTTGCTTCATACTTTAAACTGACACGATGGCTATGATTATTTTTACTTAATCATTTTTTATGCTTATTTTCTAACTGAATTATACATTTTATAATCAAGAATATTATTATATAGAATCCGAAAATAAAATACTGATACGACTGTTACACAGTATTAACTCCTGTTTGCTTCGGTTGTATGTGTGAATATTGGCATATTCATTATACATGTATACATAAAGATTTTGTAGAGGCATTAAACCCTGGACCAATCTATGTTACATTTGAGAATCTAATAATTTCATTTGTTCCCAAAATATATGCATTTAACATGTTAAAACTCTTTAAGCTATAATATTATCTTATATTAAAAGAAACCATTAAGATTAAATTTGTCAACATACGCAAAAGAAAAACATAGTCTATACACTCAAAATTAAAAGAAAATACATAGTCATAAGAATGGAACACAACAAACAAACGCCACAAGGATATATGTATAACTAAAAGAACAAGACAGCACAAAAACTATAACAATAAAAATGTGAAATCCTGCTAAAAACTGGGCGTGACATCAGGTAAGGTACATTTCAAACTGGAACAAGTCCATGACACTACAAAGCATGAACCCAAAAGAAATAAAATACCAGATTAATTAAGGAAATATAAACAAGACGAGACAAAACCAAAACGCAAGCAAAGTGAATTTCATAAAAACTGGAAGTGACGTCAGGTTCCCTTGAAATCATGTCATACTCCGTTAACGACACCCGTCACATTGCGAGTGAGCAAAAGCCAGTTAAATTTTAAGTCAAGGACGTGCAATCTAACTGAAGATATCTAGTCCCATTGTACCTGATATCGAAACTTCATATCGGCCAGTTAATTCGTGATTACAACCGTGAAAGGTTTGGAGTGGTGAAATAAATTGAGACTGAACATAACCCTATTGTAAAACTTTGATATGTACACCTCATAGGGTGGAGACATTGGTATGTTTCTGATAAGACTGGGGAAGTTCACAGTTTGAATTCAACTGCCCATTAATATATATGTAAAACTACAAATCTAGATACATGTAAGAAGCAGAAGCTGGTGTATCTGCGGTCTTTAATTCCAATTTCACCGAGATAGATGATGTAGTAAATTCTTAAAGTTAAGATTATTAAGTGACAAAACATCAACTTGTGGCAGAAACTGAAATGAGTGGGGTAGTTTATTTTGTTTACGATTCAGTACACCCTGTAAGCATTTAGCTTCATATGAAAATGGGAATAGGTTGGAATGCGGCGCAGTTTCTCACCATTGGAATGTTGGTCGTGAGTTAAAAATATGCCCAATAAACTCAACAAAGATGTCATTGATGAGAAATTCCAGCATCGTAACAACATCAGTGTCAGAGTACTTTTTGTTAGATTTATATATATATATATATATACTGAACCGCAAAAGAAACGTCGCTTTTTCAAAATGTTAGCAAAATTCAAAATGAATATTAATTAATGATTTTTATATAATCAGTATTACGATTACATCACCAGGTAAGATTAAATTACCTGTGAATTAAATTTTCGGTTGAATAATTTTCAGTTGATATCGTAGAGCGACCGTACCTAAAACCGCTCGTGGGACACACTTGGCAGTAATTTTTATTAAATCTTAAATGTTCGTGAAATTCATGCTCCTTTATGGGTATAAAAGGCCGGAGAAAATTAAAGAGTGTTAGTATCAGTGTTGACACAGAAGCTATGCCACGTCTGACTCCACAACAGAGAGAACAGGCCATTGGTCGATTGGATGCTGGGCAATCTGCCAGAGTTATTGCCAACGACTTCAACTGTGCTGTTCGAACAATTGAACGTCTACGGACACGGTACAATGCAACAAACAGCACAAATGACCGTCCACGGAGTGGTAGACCCCAAGTCACTACCCCTAGACAGAATAGAGGCATTGTTCGTCACCATTTGATGAATTGGTTCACCCCAGCTGCCGAAACTGCCAGAAACACTGTTGGAACACATGGACGACCCATAAGTGATGATACGGTTCGTCGGCGATTAGCTGCTAGAAACATGAGATGTCGCCGTCCAGCAAGAGGACCTATTCTTACTCCTCGACACCGTCAAGCTCGTCTTCAGTGGGCCACTCAGCGACAGAATTGGCGAAATCGACATTGGCGTAACATCATCTTCTCTGACGAAAGCCGTTACTGCATTTCAACAGCCGATGGCAGAACCAGAGTGTGGAGAAGACGCGGGGAACGTTACGAAGACAGCTGCATTCTGGAAACAGACGCGTGGGGAGGACCTAGCATCATGGTATGGGGTGGAATCGGCCTTAACGTTAAACTTGGTCCAGTCATCTTTCAGAACCTTGGCCCAGGCAGAGGAAATGGCGTAACAGCTGCCCGTTACATCGACCAAGTCTTGACACCCCATGTTCAGCCCCATTTCGCACGTCATCAAAACAAGACTTTCCAACAGGACAATGCACGTGCGCATACCGCAAGAGCCACAAGAGACTTCCTACAGCAGAATAACATTAATGTTATGGATTGGCCGGCTTTGAGTCCAGATTTAAACCCTATTGAACATTTATGGGACGAAGTTCAAAGACGGTTGAATAATGAGCAGCCAAGTCCGACAACTGCAGCTGAACTTTCACAAGCGTTTCAGAGAGTATGGGCACGTATTCCGATGGCGTTTATTAATCGGCTCATCAACTCCATGTACCGAAGATGTGCCGCTGTAATTGGTGCCGGTGGAGGACATACACGTTATTAACGGACGTGGGAGCACAGCATTGAAAACATGTGACGTTGCGACAATTGTGACGTTTTTGTGAACATTGTAACCAAAAGACTGTAAATCATTCATTAAATTTTGTAAAAATTAATTTAAAATATATAAATGTCACTTTGAAATAAATGTATGTGAACATGTCATTTTGTGCGACGTTTCTTTTGCGGTTCAGTATATATATAATAAGCCTTATCCTTAGCTAATACCAGATTAGCATATCTTGTGAACCTTGTTTAGTCCATATACATTGGTGAATGATCTCACGGAAAGCATATTTCAGATTATCATATGTACAGTGTAGAAAATCAAAAGTTTTATGTTATCACAATAGATAAGGTTAACAAAAGAGAGAATCTTCACCAAATAGATATGACATAGACAAGCAGGCAGTGTTCATGTTATTTCAAAGTACTACCAGGACAGATATATTACTACGTTGTCATTGACTAAAATTATTGATATCTACTTGCAATTGTTTCAGACTTATTTTGCAATAGGTAAGTGCCAATATAATATCGATCAAGAAATTTTTGTTTTTATAATTATATTATAGTAATTTCGTGTAATTTTTAAATACTTACGGTTAGGACGTTGCCTTTTCTTTAATAATATCAATAAAATTAATGAAACTAGTGGAACTAATGCGCCAAGAAATGTGACATACTGGTATCCTACGGAAGAAAAAGTAAAAATATAAACAAAATATTTCAAGCATATCGGAAAAAAAATTTACAGTAAGAAATGCATGTAGTTTGAGAAACACCATTTTCTATAGTAAAACATGCATATGTGAATATCACCTAAGAAATACAAACATCTTTCCTGTTAATTTACATATTCATATTTTTTGTTGCAGTTTGTAGATAAATGTAGTTAGAAGCCTTTTTACAGAATATCGATATATGATTTTAATCTTTTATAACAATATAGATGTACAAAATATTTTCTTGATATCTCGTAAAAACCTAAGATTTTCAATCGCTGTCATTCTGGCGTTGTGAAATTATATGGTTGGAACAATATTATTACTATTAATTAGTTTCTTCGTGATGGTATTAGTATATCCTTTACGAAAAAAAGTCTTGTTACCCAACAAGAATGCATCTTCCTGATCCTCTGAATTGAATTATTTTGGACAAAACAATATATCTTAATATTTTAAACAGAATTATATTTTGAATCAGTAATAGAAAAAATAAGATATGAGTATAAGTTGGGGAAAAATGTAGTTAGTTAAGGAATGTATGGAAAAGTTATGATTTTACACTTATTTGATGAAAAATATAGACATCATACTTGAATATCGATATAACTCCACCCCTTTCTCACACCTTTCTCCTATCCCCGTGTACCCATTTCAGTCTAGCTCCTTTAATTAGTTTTCTTAAGGTCTTTATTTCAATCCCTACATGACACTCCGCGATGCAGATTTAGCTGCGGTATAATCTCCAACAAAAAAAGGAGTAAGTTAAGGAAGGTTTTCTGCAGTATTTGTATGGAAAATAACTCCTAATATCTAAATTAGCGGCGTGTGCAACATCATGGACGTCAGTCTCCGAGTCATTGTGTGGAAATAGTAGCTTCATCAAGAGATGAGGGAAAGTTTAGGCGACAATGATAGTGTATGATGTGTCATCATACAATCTTACCTTTTAAGTGGTAAAATGTATTTACTACTGACAGAAAAGGCTACGAAGTGATAAAATTGAAAGCCGTCCATCATAACAGATAGATGGGTTAAATTTTCTTTATTTGAACACTGGATCTCTCAGAAACTTGATTATTTGAACTTTACACCTATTGTTGCACAAGCACAGATGTAAACAGCTCGATCATTAACTTTAAAATTGGATATTCAAATCGGACACTCTTATGATATAAATCGGCCTAAGGTATCATATCTTAATGCAGTAAGAACCCAACAAACGAATGAAACGATTTCATGCAGCACGAGTGTCTGTATTCAATACTTGTGCCAATGCAAATTATTTTCTATATTTTCTATGTATTATAGGACGTTGTTCTTATTCCTTCAAACAGTCAATGAAGAAGTTTGTATATATAGATTCTTTTTCAAGTACGAGTGAGTTATGTAATTTTCCCACCCGAAATAGCAACAAAGCTCGCGTTTTAAAATATAAAATTTAACTATCGGTGGTGGAGAAATTCTATAACTCACGAATGAATTGAAGGAG
This sequence comes from Mytilisepta virgata, assembly GCA_028015205.1. Lineage (NCBI taxonomy): Eukaryota > Metazoa > Mollusca > Bivalvia > Mytilida > Mytilidae > Mytilisepta > Mytilisepta virgata. Next base: position 42,789,876 of record CM051510.1, on the reverse strand, counting down.
AATCTGCTTCTCCTATGATTTTCAACAAAAACATCAAGAAAATGACGTTGCTTCGCATTTTGTGTACATGAACGCCTTTTCAGTTTATCTTCCCAATAAACCCCGTAAAACGGCGGGAATTCCCATGCAGAAATTTAATCACCCGAAGTGGTTAGAAATAATATGTGTTTTATCCCACCGATTAAACACGTCAAGAATATGAGATAAAATGTAAACATGAGACTAGATCCCATAGGACTATGTAAAAATTCCCCCCCCCCCCCGCTTCTTTTTTTATTTTCACCGAAACTACAGCTTTGTGGTATCCGAAGATTTATTATCTTCAATAGTTTACTTTAAGCTTTGAGCAGACTTTTCTGACCACTGTCAGTTAACATGTATAATCAAAACTGGATTTTCTCCCATGCCTGTGGAAACACAGCGTATTCTCATGCCGGATAAATTTATATGGAATGATAAGTCAACTATTGTTTTTCAAAATGCCCTTAATTCAGAAATAGTCCAAAATAATATATCTGAATATAAAGAAAAATGTTATAACTCGGATAACATAAAAATGGCTGCTGAAGACCTTAATGATATTTGTATTACAAGCTGCTAACATGGCTCTATAAAATGGACAAATAGAAAAAAGACTACTAATAATAATAAAAGTTAAAAGAGACAAAACACCTTGGTGTGATAAAGATTTATATTTAATGAAAAAAGATCTCTGTTATAAAATTTCATTAATGCATAAATTTAATAATGATCCTATCATTCGTGGCTCCTTCCTTAAACATTTAAAACTTAATAGAAAAGCAAGAACAAAGAAAATGAGACACTATTAACAAATTCTAGTAAAGGAACGAGAAAATTTGCATGAAAATAACCCCAAAGCTTATTAGGACCTTTTAGATTAAATGAAAAATAAGGAAAATACAAATAAAAATGACTCAAATATTGATCTAAATAAGTGGGAAGAATATTTTACAGAACTTAATTTACCAAAGCCTGGTAACAATGATAACTACATGATAAACAAACTCCAACAGTTAGAGAATGAAAATATATTTAATGAACTGGATTATAAAATTTCTGAATCAGAAATAATAAAAGCTATTAAATCCCTGAAAATAGTAAGTCTGCTGGATTTTCTCGGGTCACAAATGAAATGTTGAAATACAGCCAAACTTAATTATACCACTGCTTTGTAAACTATATAATTTTGTGTTTTCTAATGGAATATATCCATCTTCATGGGGCTTGAACTATATCACCCTTACATAAGTCGGGTTCCAAATATGAACCTTCAAATTACAGAGGGATAGCTATTGGTGATAATATTGGGAATTTATTTAATAGGATTATGAATAATAGATTGTCTAGATTTCTTATCTCAAATGGTATTATTTGTCCAGAAGAAATAGGATTTGTGGAAGGATGCCGAACCAGTGATCATATGTTTATCATAAATACACTTATTCCAAAATAGGTTAAAAACAATTCCAAGCCATTTTATGCCTGTTTTGTTGATTTTAAAGGGGCCTTTGATTCAGTCTCCCATATTCATCTTCTATATAAACTAAAAATGATAGGAGTAGGATCAAACTCTTACCAAATAAAACATGTATTGTCATTCAAATTCATGTGTAAAAGTGAATAATGAATGAACCATTTTTTTTAATTGTGGATTGGGAGTAAGACAGGGGACAATTGAAGTCCTAACCTATTTAATATTTTTGTTAATGATCTCCCAAAATATTTTGATCAATCCTGTGATCCAGTCTAGCTTATGCCTATGTCCATTAACACTCTTATGTATGCAGATAATGTAGTCCTGTTATCTTCTTCTGAAAAAGGTCTACAAAATTGTGTAAATAAACTATCTAAATTTTCAAAAGATTGGAAAATTCCAGTTAATTTAAAGAAAACACATGTTTTAGTATTTAATAAAGCTGGCAGAAAAAATGATTTAAGAATAAAATTTGAAAATAATGTGATTGAGAATGAACAACAGTATAAATATCTGGGAATCAGTTTTACATCTTCTGGAAGTTTCTCAGCTGGTTAACAAGAATTATATAATAATGGTACAAAAGCATTTTTTAAATATATTTAATCACTCAATTCCTAATGCAAAAATATTGATGCCTATTTTGTTATATGGGTTGGAACTTTGTGGACAATTTGCTCACCAAAAATATTCTAATAATATAGAAAAGTATATTACCAAAGAAATTGATTCTTTGGTATTGGAAAAACGTCATACTAAATTTTGTAAATTTACTTTAGATGTTAGAAGTAAAGCATCTAATGATGCATGTAGAGGTGAATTAGGTAGCCTACCTATCATCTACTCAGTTTTTATAAGTATTATAAATAAAAGGTGGATCTGATGATACTCTATTATCACAAGCTTTTCAATTGTCTAAATCAATGGCTCAAGATAAAAAATAATCATGGTATTGTTGTATTTAAGAAATCTTAAAACACTCAAATTTAGAATATTTCCTAAATAATAATTACAATGTTAATACAAGTTACATTATAAATAAAGTAAAATCAGTTTTAAAATCAGATTATAGATTATTCAAAAGTTATTTTAATTCTGAAACATATTTAAATATTGGAAATAGAGAACAAAAAAGACGTTTATCTAAATTAAGAGTGAGTGATCAATCCTTTGAAATAGAAAGGGGGTATTATTTCGGAGTTGAAGCTAAAAACCGTTTATGTAAATTATGTAAAACCTATGTTGAAGATGAAAAACATTTTCTACTTGAATGTAAATGCTTAAATGACCAAAGGAAAATATTTATAAATAAAATAAATAAGTTTTCTTTAGTTATTATTTCCTTTAATTTACAATTTTCAATCATATTAATAGTTTACATTAACATTCATTGTCCTTGTTTAATCTTCATTGTATTTTGTTCAACATTGATTATATGTGATTTTCATGCCCAGTATTGGGCTCCGTGGTTGGAAAATAAAATATCTGTATCTGTATCTGAATCTATTTAGTGGCCTGTGGACGAAAGGGTCGGGAGCGGTTATTTATTAGGATACTCCGGTTAACAATATTATTTCTTTTAGATAAAGCTCGCAATGTTAAAAATTAACTTGAATAAGTGCAAAAATACTTGCAAACGTCAATTCAGCCTTTTGAATTATTGTTTTGGATCTCAACATTTTAGGGCTTGAGCAGAATTGATGAGTAGTAAATCGACGAAATGTGGACATCTTGTACATCAAAACTGGCATCAATGAATTGCATTAGAAGTCAGTCATTTTAAGAATTATCGTATCCGTATCTGATACGTATGACGTATCTATCTGAAATTTTAGTAAATACAATCTATTTCGTAAAATGTGTCTTTTCTTTCTTTATAATATACCAGCAATCGAGGTAATTATCATCGTATGTTAAATCCCCATTTATTAAAGCTCAGATCTGTTCATTCAAAACATGAAAGACAAAACGATCCACTCGAATACAAAACACTTCGTGTAAAGGTTTCATTTCAATACAGTCAGTTGTCTATTTGATATAAACTTTAATGAAAATGACAAAGAAGAACAGTCAATTAATATAAATGTCAAAGTGCTATACTGAAAATGAAAATAATTTATACATGCATATAAATTTCGACATTAAGCATTGATCTTCTGGCACAACGGTTCACACATAAACATACAATATTTCCCACATCATAACGGTTATGTCTATGTAACGATCCAATTACCTTTAAGACCTTTAGAAGTATATTTTAAATCATTTACTTGTATAATATATAGTTACCCTGTATGAAATATCTAATCGTCAGGATATAGGTTGAATGTATATAAGACAAGTGTCGATGAAATCAAATATATAAAAGCAAGTTTAACAGCCATTTTATTGATGTTCATCATCTTAACAGCTGGGAGCTTTTAAACGACGAACTAGAGCTATTAACATATTCAGAAAGAACAGTAAAGGTTAAAAACTACAGTTTGTTTTTTCTTTCTATACTTGTTTTCGACATCAGAAATAAATCTATTCGAGTGGATCATTTTGTAAAGTCGTCATAATATTCATGTGAATATTGTCAATTTCATATCATTTTAAGGCTAGAATAAAGAGTTTTTATATAGAATGTAAAAACATTGGATTTACATGTAATTCTTTTTTTTACAGATACCGTAAACGTTAACGTATCGGTTGCGGATGCTAACATATACTTCTTTAAATGATTGACTTCTATTAAAAAGTTTCTATTATTATTTGAAAGATTTTTATTTGGGGGAGGTATTAATTTTCATTTGTTTGTATGTCGCGGAAAAATATTGTATTTAGGAGGAGGGTCAAACAGGTAGATTTTTAACAAGATTTTACTAGTCTGTACTGTACTGAAAATTTGTATTGAACGAGACACATGGTTTTAGTACACTACGGACAAGTACACTATTCTGTACGATAACCCAGTCATTGATTTGTTACAGAAATTACCAGCATTTAGCAAAATTCAAAAATAATAGAAATACTAAGGGTTCATTCCTTGTATTGCAAATGGTAGATCTCCTTAGCTGAAATTTGGCTTCCTATTTCGGTATTTTTGGTTATGAGTACTTCTTGTTTAAAATAAGTTTTGGTTGTCCAAATGTTTTGGTTTTAATGCTGCTGATGAGAGGTAACTCCTTGAAATGCGTCGTATACAGCATAGTATAAATTTGCTATATCTAATATTAGTATCTTTGGATTGTTGATTTATTATACAACGTAACCAAGAAATGTTTTTTTATATTGTAGATTATTGTAGAAAAAAAAAGAATTACTCCATAAGTAATCAGTGTCTGTATTTTCAATTCAACAAAACAAATCCACAGTTACCAGTCAAATGTGAACGCGCCGGCTTTGAAAAATGTCTGCTCGTTTTTGTTCAGCAGAGACTAAAAAGTAAAAAAAAAATATTACAGTTGTAAAAGTATTTTCGCCTATTCTTGGCGTGTTTAATCGGTGGGATAAAAATACATAATATTTTTAACTGCTTCACGCTGATAAAATTTCTGCATGGGAGTTCCCGCCGTTTTTTTCTAGTTATTGGAACGATAAACTAGAGAAGTCCCGAAAAGACGTCTATGAAAACAAACTACATATCAACGACATTTTCTTGAGATTTTTATCGAAAGCATGGGATAAACAGATTCTCCTTCAATTTACTCGTGATTTATTGAATTTCTCCACCCTCAATAGTTAAATTTTAGATTTTAACACTCTCGCTAAAGCTCGCGTATTGAAAATCGAACATTTAACTATCTCGGGTGGAGAAATTAAATACCTCACTCGTACATGAAGGAGAATATATATCAGGCATAACAAATAATTTTACCAACACCATTTGATCTGAAGAGCTCTTTCGAAAGAACAACACAAAACAAAAAAAAACTGTTTCCGATTGTGCAATACGGAAAAATAACCCGTTGTTCAGAACGAATGTTCTTCACTAGGTTTAAATTATAGGTGAATAATACATTGTTTTTTTTTAATTTTGTTAATAAAATTAAACGGAAAAATAAGTGGTCAGTATTTGCTTTTACATTTATCAGATTTAACCGTTTTTAATTTGAAAAGAAAAAATCCATCAGATTTATTCAAATGAATTTTTTGTGTACTCATTGGTTAACAAAACTGTGTGTTAATTTGTTTTCAAAACACAGGCAGAAACATAAAAATGAAATTTTCAATGTAGTCCAGCTGATATGTACATAATTTTGGCAGAATTGTGGGTTTGATGATAAAAACATGAAACTTGGTACAATTGTAAACATATGTATATAGATCAATTTAAGTTATGGACCCACTTTCAAAATTAAAAATGGCCGCCATTTTCAAGATGGCGGACATTTAGCATTATCATGTTTTAATTTATATATAGGGCCTTGAATATTGAAACCATATCTTTTTTTAAAACTGACAAAAACAAATTAAGTGTATCCAGATGCTTTAAGTAAAAATTCTAATTATTTTCTCCATTGATAATATTTTGAAAATGGCCACCATAGAACGAAAGAAATGACAAAATACACAGTAACAATAAACTTTAATGGACCGTGTCCAAATCCCATCTTAGTACCACAATTCAGATCATATAACAGCCCGCAACCCGTTAGGATGGTGAAAGCCATGTTGCATTAAAAAGTTGTCCATGGCATAATTATTATTTTTAGCAAGATAAAAAAATTGCCCCATCAATGAATAACAAGTTAAGCCTGCAAGGATACAGATTCATAGGTGTTTCGAGCATCTATTCTGTTCTCATCAGAAGCCCGAGTTACAGTTAAGTGCAGACATAGCCTCTCACCAAGTTAACTTAGAGCAGTTCTACTGACTGCTTTAGAACTGCCCTAGAATAGAATCCTGACTCCTCTCGAACAGAATCTTGATCGATTCTTACTGTCGATTCTTGCTGTCATGGTCAAGAACAGCTTTAAGCTGTCATGGTCAAAAACAGCTATAACCTGTCGTGGTCTAGAACAGTTCTTTAACCAGGCCTAATCTAGAACGGTTCTAGTAACATTCAGGATTTAGAATAAATAAGAAATGCCTCTTAAGGTATGTTTACTCTTGTGGTTGCTTTACATCTAGATAGGGATCTGAAGTATGTGTTACATGTATATTCTTTATTATTAAATTGATTATTGATCTCAGTTTGATACAATGTTTTATTTCAGTTTAGAAGAGATAAGTATTTCTTTCAAATTCTTATTCCATTGCAAGCAATAATTGGTTTATTTACAAAAATGTGTTTTATTTCCTCATCATTAACTATATTGCTCGCCTAAAATGTTTAAAATATGCGCTGAAGTTTGCTATGCGTTCGTATCCATGGTCAAGTAAGTAATCAGTGAAGTTTTTTGCCCTTTGAAAAAAACTGTTCGTACAAGAGATGAAATTGTATACGTTTTGCAGATACAGGGATGATCTCCTCCTGCTTATAGGAAAATAAGGACGTTATTGAATTTTTCCACAATGCTAATAGACAGCATTACTTGTAAAAGTTTACGTTTGAGGTGTCTCACAACCGAATGCAATTCCACGCCACACTATTATTCCGTTGAAATAGATTCGAAAACGAGGAAATTCTTGTTATTACCACATATCACAAAAAAACAGAAAACTACCAGAAAAACTAGAAAGATCGTCATGGCACACATCCTCTACCTTTAAGAGGTTCATGAAAGGGAAAATGATAAGGTTTAAGAGATCTCAGTGTTCCTAAGTTTGAATTATTGTTATAATTCAAAATTTTATTTGTTTTATTTTGATGTTGTTTCGTAAATTTTAGACGTATATATATATATATATATATATATATATATATATATATATATATATATATATATATATATATATATTCAAAATTTAAACGCCAAAATCTTCATCAGATCCCGACCGATCTGGTTGTAAATCCCTGATAATTTAACATATCCGTAGTGATGTGCTGATATATAACCCATTTTAACATAGCTCGGACTTCTGATGAGACCATGGCCAGGATCGCTAATCCTAAATTACCAGATCCGAATAGATGTAAGAAACACCTATGAATACGCATCTTGAACCATTGAAGTCCCTGCAGACTAATTCTATGACCAAAACTGTCAACTAAGATGTTCACCAATGCCTACAGTTGGTTGGACGTATCACGCACTAAATCACATGCACACGATTTACACGTTACACCCACACTGTTCTCACGTTACACGCGCACGGTTCTAACGTTACACACAAACCACACGATGCACATTGCACGTTATGCGTTTTCAGATCGTAAAATTTCTAAAACTATGATTGTAAAATACGAACCGAAAATTACAAATCAAACTATTTATAGTATTTTGTGAACATCAGAAATGTAAGCATTGCTCCATTATTATTATTATCATTATTATTATTATTATTATTATTATTGAAAATAAATTATAACTGCATTTTCCTTGTATTATAGTTCTATGATATGTCAGAATTGGAATAAAATTCATTCTATTCATGTGTATTTCCACATTTATGTGAAAGGAAAAAAATCACTTCCTTTTGCAATGTATTTAATCGTTTTTGGTACCATGGAAAATTGTATCATCAAGTGCATGTTGAAACTAGATTTAGACAGTCGGAAATGACAGTTATCCGCCCACTCCCCACTTAACCTGTTCACCTTTTTCACAATCATATCTATGAATACAAATGAAAATTGAAAGAGGAGTTTAGGTCACAAGCTTAAATTCTTAATTTTCGAAATTCGACCATTTTGGGCCTTAATTTTTCAAAATCAAAATTATATAAAACCTTATTTCGCATCTAGTTACAGTATGTGACAATACTGTATAGAAATGGAAAGCATAAAATGAAAAATGAATGAGGAGTTTAAGCCACAAGCTTAAATATCCAATTTACGAAATTCAGCCGCTGTGGGCCCCAGTTTTTGGAAATCAAAACTTTAAAACCTTATTGCAAATCTACATACAGTATGTGACAATACTGTATAGAAATTAAACGCATAAAATAAAAAATATATGAGGAGTTTAGGTCACAAGCTTTAATTTCCAATTTTCGAAATTCGACTCCTGAGGGCCCAACTTTTTGAAAATCAAAATTCTAAAACCTTATTGCGCATCTACATACAGTTTGTAACAATACTGTATAGAAATTAAATGCATGAAATAAAAATGAACGAGGAGTTCTGGAGACAAGGTTATCTAACGTTCGGACGGACGGACGGACGGACGGACGGAGGGACCGATAACAAATATCCCCGCACTTAATTATTTATTTTCTATCTTAAAATACATATATGGTATAATAAAACGTCCTTTTGCCTTATATCACAACATCTCACATAGCTAAATGTTACAAGTTTCATCCATAACAAAGAAGATATATTTTCTGTATTTTTACTTGGAAATGGGAATACAGGTATTCGTCTCCTAGCGAGTGTTACGGTATGAGAAGGTTTTGAGATACCGTTACAAATTTCATTAACTGATAGGGAGAAATTCAGAAACGTATTAAAACAATGTGATGTTATGTATGAGTTAAGTAGTTTTGTACTATATCGCAACATCTAATATGCTTAAGGGGGTACGCAAAGCTTTGACTATAATATATACTGAACCGCAAAAGAAACGTCGCACAAAATGACATGTTCACATACATTTATTTCAAAGTGACATTTATATATTTTAAATTAATTTTCACAAAATTTAATGAATGATTTACAGTCTTTTGGTTACAATGTTCACAAAAACGTCACAATTGTTGCAACGTCACATGTTTTCAATGCTGTGCTCCCACGTCCGTTAATAACGTGTATGTCCTCCACCGGCACCAATTACTGCGGCACATCTTCGGTACATGGAGTTGATGAGCCGATTAATAAACGCCATCGGAATACGTGCCCATACTCTCTGAAACGCTTGTGAAAGTTCAGCTGCAGTTGTCGGACTTGGCTGCTCATTATTCAACCGTCTTTGAACTTCGTCCCATAAATGTTCAATAGGGTTTAAATCTGGACTAAAAGCCGGCCAATCCATAACATTAATGTTATTCTGCTGGAGGAAGTCTCTTGTGGCTCTTGCGGTATGCGCACGTGCATTGTCCTGTTGGAAAGTCTTGTTTTGATGACGTGCGAAATGGGGCTGAACATGGGGTGTCAAGACTTGGCAGCTGTTACGCCATTTCCTCTGCCTGGGCCAAGGTTCTGAAAGATGACTGGACCAAGTTTAACGTTAAGGCCGATTCCACCCCATACCATGATGCTAGGTCCTCCCCACGCGTCTGTTTCCAGAATGCAGCTGTCTTCTTAACGTTCCCCGCGTCTTCTCCACACTCTGGTTCTGCCATCGGCTGTTGAAATGCAGTAACGGCTTTCGTCAGAGAAGATGATGTTACGCCATTGTCGATTTCGCCAATTCTGTCGCTGAGTGGCCCGCTGAAGACGAGCTTGACGGTGTCGAGGAGTAAGAATAGGTCCTCTTGCTGGACGGCGACATCTCAGTTTCTAGCAGCTAATCGCCGACGAACCGTATCATCACTTATGGGTCGTCCATGTGTTCCAACAGTGTTTCTGGCAGTTTCGGCAGCTGGGGTGAACCGATTCATCAAATGGTGACGAACAATGCCTCTATTCTGTCTAGGGGTAGTGACTTGGGGTCTACTACTCCGTGGACGGTCATTTGTGCTGTTTGTTGCATTGTACCGTGTCCGTAGACGTTCAATTGTTCGAACAGCACAGTTGAAGTCGTTGGCAATAACTCTGGCAGATTGCCCAGCATCCAATCGACCAATGGCCTGTTCTCTCTGTTGTGGAGTCAGACGTGGCATAGCTTCTGTGTCAACACTGATACTAACACTCTTTAATTTTCTCCGGCCTTTTATACCCATAAAGGAGCATGAATTTCACGAACATTTAAGATTTAAGAAAAATTACCGCCAAGTGTGTCCCACGAGCGGTTTTAGGTACGGTCGCTCTACGATATCAACTGAAAATTATTCAACCGAAAATTTAATTCACAGGTAATTTAATCTTACCTGGTGATGTAATCGTAATACTGATTATATAAAAATCATTAATTAATATTTATTTTGAATTTTGCTAACATTTTGAAAAAGCGACGTTTCTTTTGCGGTTCAGTATATTTGGCTCGTTTAATTTTCATAACCTTTTAACATTTACTTTGACCTCTTAACAAAAATATAAAAATTTTAGGAAATATGAACCACTCAATTTACGAGAATAATTTCATTGGATATATAGCATTTTGACAAACAATAATTGTGATCATTGAGAAGCTTGATTTCTCTTTACTAATAGTATTTGATTAAAACGTTCATTGAGAAGCTTGATTTCTCTTTACTAATAGTATTTGATTAAAACGTTCAGCTGATTTTTAAAGAGTACACTCACTTTGTTGTTCTGTACCTCGTTAAATTATGTGTAATATCACTGTCAAATTATATTTTACGTCTCAGGCAAGCGTTACGGTATTTCTCAAAGAAGATTTTAAGAGACCGTAATAAATATTAAAACAAAGTTCTTTCAATAACGTCATGCAAAATTAGAATAATAAAGCGCAACATGAATCATTCTTCATTTCCATAATACTTTTATATACCTAGATATTTATATTTCCACTGATAAGGAAACATGTGATTGGTTAGAAGAATTACGGATACACATGATACTAACAGTTACATTAGAACTGTTTCATATTGAGAATTATCTGATTCTGAGTTGGAAATCTGCATTTATTTAAATCCGCACGCTTTGACAATGAATCTCTTACACTCTACACGGTGAAATTTGCACGATTCCAACCACACGCCCAAGCATATGATCCGCACATTACACGGATATGGGTTATACATTACACGATTGTTTTTTTTTTTTTTTTTTTTGTTTTGTTTTTTTTTTTTTTTTTTTTTGGTGCACAGAACGTTCAACCATCATCTGTAACAAAAGATCGAATACGAAAATTCTGTAAAACTTGATGCAGTTTAACCAAAATTTTCACATATATAGATGTTCCAATGTCAAAAAATTGTACATCTATATTGATCCCAACCGCCTACTATTAAGTAGACTTTCAGTTACTGCTTTTATATCCTGCATACTGCTGAGCAATACCAATACACCCTCCCCCCTCCGGAGTCTCTAGTTATGTGAAAAATAGCTAAAATTGAGGTATCCATTCAATACCTACTGTATAGTACTTTTTCACAAAATTTGAAATCTTAAAATATTTATGGAAACCACCTAAAATATATTTAGTTCGAAACTTTTTTAGTTTCTGCTTTGTTCCTCTTTGATTAGAAAATAGCCAAAATTGAGGTTTCCATTCAATACTTCAGGATAATGTGGAAACTTTTTTTGGACCATATGACATAAGTTGAGTTTGAATTTTACATATTTCACTTTCACAATTTTTGAGTTATACCCCTTTATAACGCAGACCAACTAATAAATGTAACCTATGTTACAATAGTATTTTCCTTTAAACTGTAACACGTTACAGCCGGATAACTCTCCCGGTTTAGTACAGACTCATAATTGGGTTTGTCATAATACGGGTGGACATAATTTATTTAGTTTATGGTTTGGTTTAGGTCTTCCCATTGCTATGGCTTTTTGTTTTGGTAAAAGCATGTCCTACCTTGATAAACTTCCAACAAATCGCAGAACTTTGAACAGTCATTACTTGAGGTATCCAGACCATAAATGATCACGTAATTCTTCTAAGTGTCTCGGATGTTAAATACAACGTAATGGCAATGGCCTTCGTAATTATCGACAACGTGGGAAACACTTTATACTGAACTTATTTTCATGGACGCCGTATTCAAACAACTAAGTGGGATACAGCTTGAAAAAGTATATCTACATAATTCATCGGTTAAATGTGTTTTTGGTAAAAAAAAATATATAACATTTGCAGTCATGATCTTTTATGGTCTGGATATCTTAAAAACTTTTTCTAATGAAAATACTATGTTTGGAACGTTAAAATCCTTTTCTTAGTTGTTAAAATAAAAAATAATATATTTCTGGTGATTATTGGACAAGAGTACATTGTACAACAAAATAATCAATGTATAAAGTTGTTGTAGCAACATAAAAGCTAGTTGTCATCCGAAATGTCGTTGATATATATATCATTTCCAACCGCGACAGCACTGATGAAGGATCTCAGTGATTCGAAAATCTTGCTAAGTTTGAATTATTGTTATAATTCAGAATTTTATTTGTTTCATTTTGATGTTGTTTTGTTACTTTTTAGACGTTTATTCATATTTTAGTTTGCACTGTATCGTTAATTTAACATCGTTTATTACTTTACACACACATACACACACACACACATATATATATATATATATAGTGATACATGTATATCTTTGTTGTGTTTCTATCTTAGACCATATATAAATACCTGAACAATCCTCTAATACGAGGCCTATTATGAGTGGAATAATGATTGTACCTATAACCGTACATCCTAGAGGTATCAAATGTCGCTTATCTGCAAGAGAGCAATTATAATTTCTCTACTATAATGATGGTAAATAGATATTAATCAATATTACAAATAATATTATTCATTTCAAAATTGTAAGATAATAGCATTTTCTAAATGTATTGCGATAATAATTATAGGAAGAACAACAAATCTTTTTCTTTCATCTGATAAGTATTTTTTCATTTTAATGTTTTTATTATTTTTTTTAAATTTTTATTTAATGTTTTATTTATCATTTTTCTTATTTATTCATATTTTGTTTTATTTTCTGTAGGGAGTTGCAGATTTTATCTATTATTCGTTGAATGACGGTGTTTGATTTTCATGTTGTTGATGGATGATTTGCATAACTGTATCCTTATAGTCACGTAAAATATTAAGCTGGTTAAGCATTCAAAAGTTTCTTACATTTAAAACCTACATTATTTTTTTATCCACCCCGGTATATGGGATGTAGATATAAGAAACACATATCTTTGATATATTGTGTCGAGTTATTACTTGTTATGTTCTTGAAAATGTTTTAGGAAACGCTAGCGTCCATGCAATTTGTCGTTTTGTAAAACGTATTGCGTGAGTTAACACGACACTTTTATGACTATTTGTCGTGTTTTTCTCATAATCCAAAAATAAAATTTGATAAATTTAAATTATACAACTTTAAATTGATTAAAAATATTATGTTCGCAATTTTACTACACCCTTTGCAAAAATTACGTACTTATATTTTTCATGTTCGTTTGACTTTAGTCAAGCTTAACAAAATTTTAATAAAAAATCAAAGCGCGTTAAAATTAGAAGGTATTGTCGTTATAACAAAATTAAAACGTCTAACCAAAAACTTCTTGCATACGATAGATAGGCAGGAGTGTAAATATCCTTAAGGATAATTGACGCCTAGAAACATTTTTCACACAGTGGGAACTGATGATGCCTTATTTTGGATGAAATATTTGCCGTTCAATCCCTTACAAATCAGGCCAAACCGAATTTTTAAGTCTTTGGATTTCACCGCTGCAATTTTTTTTTTTTTTTTTTTTTTGCGGCTTCATTTAATAATAAATGCTCAAAATTCGCCTCTTATTCTTCATTTTTGAACAAATTAAAACTAAAAAAGTTTTGCGCGCTCCTAAAATTTGGTAAAAATAGTGATTTTCTTCCATGTTTTACATACCTAAGTTAAAAATTGTGTCGCAATTAGGTTTGACCTTCGCATGAAAAAAAAACCTAGTCCGCAAGGAAAAAAAATCAAACATTTTTTTTAATTTTTTTCTCGCTCGCATCTATATTTACCATAAAAAATCCAAAGAACTAAAAATCAATTTTCTATGTCCTGATTGGTGCGTGTATAAAGCGGCCAAACATTTTGCAAAAATATTTTAAAATTGAAAAATGAAAAATGAAAAAGCAAGTGGTAAATTTCATTTTTCAATTTTCAGATAAAAAAAATTTGGTAGCTTTATACAAGGACCCGGATTATTAACCAAAATGAAAAAAAAATGTACTTTCATAATTCATCACGTCATGAGATCATGAAATTAAGCTAACCGTATTATTAACGCATAATTTCAATCGATTCAGTTTTATTCACAATATTTAAATACCGAAAATATACCGAAGTGTTATGAATTAATTCCAAAACCAAGCGAATTCCTGAGAAATTGCAAACACGTTTTATAAAAAATAAAGTAACAACATTTTTTTTAAATGACAATGAAGACAATATACACTTGCTGGATATTTTTTATTTCTCCATCAAAGTTAAATGACGTTGAATGCGTAGCTTGACGTCATATATGCATTTGCGTTATATACGTAGTTCAAAGGAGTTGAGACGTTTAGTAAGGTTATAACGGTGTACTCGTGGTCTAAGTGTGAAAAATGTGGTATAAGGCGTTGTAATACCATGGCGGTAGTACACTTATACAAATATTAAACAACAAAATGGATAACAGGAAAGGTCAACAATGACATACCAATCAATCAAAGCAACCCAACTGACAGAACACCGGACAAAAAAATACCATAAAACACAAACATGAACACAACAGAGTCAGGATAGCCTGACTTAGTAAAACACTGAATAGCGGTGGGGTTGAACCGGATTTATGGGTACTAAATCCTCCCCTTTATCTATCCTGACACTCTGGTGTATAAAACACACTATAAAAACCAATACAGTATAATTAAGAACATGGTGAGCGCTTGCCAGAACTGGAAAATTAGAGTGGACGATACATAATTTAGATAGCAGGGTCAGAATGTGCTCGTTTTAACTGTAAACCTAGCTAAGGCTCTCATAGCTGCAGGTTGGATATTGTCGCTCTACTAAACGAAACAATCTGAAATAACCCTTGCATAAAGGGTTTAATGCTATCTTGTCATAAAGTTTAATAGAAATCGCAGTATTGGTGAAAGGCCAGTCTTCAAGCCATAGGGAGAAAGAGCAATTTTTACAGACTTGCACACAATTTCATATCTATAGCCATTACTGTGAAAAGATCTTAAGTAACTTCCAAGTTTCTGTGGGTTACTAGTGAGTCATTTGAATTTATTCGCGATATTACAATAGAAACTAGGACGGGAAAACCCGTTTATGATAAGTTTTTTTTCTGGAAGCTGGATATTTAGATAAAAGATGTTGATATCTATTATAAAACTTTATAAAAGCATTAAACAGCTTATGTAAGAAAGTTGTGCAATTATTTGAATAAAACATGTTGAGGCAAAACAGAAATATTCTTGGTTTATACGGTACGTTTAAAAAATGCAGTCCCGGGACTTACGATACTAGTACTTAGAATTACTTTTATTAATCCAATGCAGGCCAAGTACACTTAACTCTTGATAAAGCTCTTAGTCCAAATATGAGTTTATTCTTTCTTATTTAGAAAAGCAGTTTTACAACTTATAAAATAAGCGAGCGAAGTTCGCTCTTGAATGTACAGGTCTAAAAAAAAACTGAAGTGATGTGCCATAAAAAGTTTCAACAAAATGAACGTCGGTGTACAAAATCTCGTTCAGCCATTTGCCATTTTCTTCAGACTTAATTATACATGAATAATGAGTATCTTGAATAAAATAAATCATTTATGGTCTTACATCAACTTTTTAATCTATCAATATATAATCGGAATAAAAAATAAAAATGAATGTAATCACTTGGAGTGAAATCTGACAAAATCAAAAATATGTTGACGCAAGTGTCACGGTGTGCACGTTGTGTTTTTTACTCTTATGTTATTGTTGACCTTTCCTATTATCCACTTTGTTGTTTATTAATCATACATGCGTGTTAACCGAAACACTAAACCATACGGTATACGCTAAAATTATGTTTATAGTAGAATTTAAGGTATAAGCCTATCATTTGCACATCGTCCGTACATCGGTCGTTCAGTGTTCTTGCACCGTTCGTACATCGTTCGTTCATCATTTGGTTTGTTAACTTTTACGTTATAGGGTGTGGTATATGTGCAATACGATGAATCATTTACATGTCTGGTGTATGCTATAGAAATTAATTTTGTTGAAACATCTACCATAGATCTTATACGATGTATCATATGTCATGTACCATATACCACTTAAGAATAAATCTAATTGGTCCAATGTGTGTCTGTTACGGAATAAAAGGACTGAAAATTAAAGAGATGCGTCGCATCTCTCCAGAAAGCTAATAAGGAAGGTCTCTTTGCATGGTCAACGTCTCAACATTTCATTTTGGCAGATAAAATTAATAATCTCTTTCGTCCCATTCTCTACGTTTGTACTATCTTAATGTATTTTTGAACTGATTCCAGTCCTGTACAGGCAGGTAATATTTTCTACTGGACATTAAGCGAATAAAGCGTCCCAGGAATGTGAGAGAAAATTTCATTATTAATTTTATCTAGGTAATTACGGCAATATTGGTTCAATCTCCGAGACGATTTTAAAATTGACTACAGTCAGAGTATTCTCAGAGGCCATATTGGCCCGATAAAATTTTTTATTCATGCTTGTAGCCTTCTTTGTTTATTTTCATAAAACCCAGATTGACCCAACCAACGAATCTGCAAACCTAATTTTGAAAGGGGACAACTGAAGACCAATTCCATAAAAGGCCCAGTGTTTTCTGATTAGGATAAATACAAGGCAAATGTTTAACATTTCTTACTACACCCTTTAAATCAGGTCCTTAAAAATATGACAATGCAAAAGAATAAGCGCAACACGTAAAAGTGTATCGAAAGCGTGGGCTGAACAAAATTAAAAAATCCTGGAAATAATTAAATAAAGAAAGAAAAAATATTCGACAGAGCACTTTTTAAAGTGCTGTATGCTTTCAGAATAGAAAACACTTGGCTTCGCACTGCGATGGGCTAACCACAGTGCCCTAACGGACAAACGTACACAATGACAATATCCCTAATTCTTCATCCTAACTCTAAAATATTTTTATTGATAATAATTATTGTTATTGTATAATATTTACATAGCGCAAATATACTGTGAACGAGGCTGCATTACAACTGCGCACTTTTTGTAATTTAGATGCAGAGGTAACCCTTAGCTGAGTTTGGATTCCTGTTTGTTTTAATTGTTTCGGATTTTAATGGTTGTGGTTATTAATTCATAATTATATCTTTAACCGGTTTTCCAACATTTTGATCTCGAGCACCGTTGATGAATTGTCAGTCAACGAAATGGCCGTACAGTGCATCAAATCTATTTCGGTATTTTGTAATACGTTTTATTAGAATTGTTACCTCTACGCACCTTTTATTATTACAATTGCACACTGTTGTTTCTTACATCTGCGCAAAAAAAAAATCGGATAGAAATATGCACACAGTCCAGAGGCTTTCCCTCGACATTATAATGAACAGTTTAATCATCTCAACCACTGATATATATTTGTATTTTCGGAGATCCATCTTTCGTCCAGATTTTAGTAGTTTTTATTAGGAATTTAGTGGTAGTGGAATTCTTTTTATGTGTCGATATTACATTTTTAAAGTCTTTTATGTGTGTATATACTTTTACGTTAAACTTCCAGTCTGCTCGAAAACTTACTTCCACCTCCCCGTTTGTGAGCAGACATTGGGAAGAGGAACTTGATACATATATCAATTTTGATCAGGTGTACAGTGTAGAGTTGTATTTAAAATCCGCAGTTGTAATGAAAAAAAAAAGTTTGCAGATGTAGTGAAAAAAGTGCGCAGTTGTAATGAAAAAAGTGCGAAAATATAACAAAAAAGTGCTCTGGTGTAAAGCAAAAGTGCGCAGATGTAATGCCGCGGCGAACGATTACTCTAATAGCTTGACGGTTTAAAAATATGTACAAAATACACTATACAATATGTGGTACAATTTAAAAATCTAATTTCATCAGTGCAAATCAAATAAACGCGTGTAGAATGTATTTAAACGGATCAACAAGGAAATCAAGGTTAAAAAGGGGGGAAGAATGTACATAAAGTTCAACAAAACAGAATTGAATAAAGCTCAAACGCTTTAAAACAGTCGTCGACTTGTATTATGGAAAATATTTAGGTCATATGCAATCGGTAATAAACAGGCAGTTTTACAAATAAAATATTTACCTCTATCAATAATTACTTCATTCTTCAAACAAATGTATCCAATCAGAACTGCAGCAAGGATAAGAAAGTATCCAAGCACTGCCATGGCTATACAATTCAGTACACACATATATGTATGTAGATATGCCTTTGTAGCTACAAATTTAAAATAAACAATTTGTATAAAATTAGATATACATGAAGTAGTACAAAAGGTATAAGGATACTGCTCAGGTACATATCATTTTGGATGGAAGAGCTTTGGAGGGACCAGAAGTCACGATATTGGAACCGGAAATAATGTCAATGGACATAGAAGTCATTTAAATTTAAAAGGAAAAGACTCGAAGTGATGGATTTTCCCGAATTTCCTTATGCAGTATGTACGGAGATGACGATTATTGGTCTTTGAAACTCAGGGTTGTCAATCTGTATGCGGTGGCTGAACTTGAAGTACTAAGAGATGATTCCCTGTCTTTCTTTTTGGGTGCTTTTGGGGTCTTTAACTGCAGTTTGTAGGAGATACGGTCTCTAATTAATTAATAAATTTGAGAGAGTTGATTTTATGCAAATTGTATGTTATGAGTATTCTATTTCAGTCAAATATACTTTTGGGAGGAAGTTCATTGTTCTTTGACCCCTCTTAAAAAGTCTCCCTGTGAATTTATCTACAATCTATTGTGGTTATAATCTATGACAATATAATACATATTTAATTCTTGGAAGTTATTTTCTTGAATAAGGTCAGTATTGTTTTGGTCTTGTCTTCGTTGTTCTCTGGAATTTGTCATTTGTTTTCGATTTTCCCCTCCTTTGACTATCCCTTTGGCATTTCTTGACTTATTTGATGTATATTGTATTTGTACTTACTTTTCCAATAGTTACATCTTTAATAGTTAGTAAGTTTGAGAACTGTGAGTGAATGAATGAATTAATAAGTGAGTGATGTAGGAGTGTATCCTGTGGAATAGTAATTAAATAAATGTTAAGCAAATATGATGTATAACAAGACTAATATAAAGTTAAACAAGTGAAAATTGTAATGGGATCCCAACACTCCCGAACTAAGTTCCTCACAATTATATATATAATAAGCTTGTGTACTAGGAACTCTTGTAGTCAACTGGAAGTGTCTTAATTTTTAGGGTATGGATCCAAGTCATTTAAACATGGGGACCTCTAATACACACCAATGAATGCGTCTTGTCATAAAAGTTTAAATTGTATATCGATATAGGGTATGGATCTCAAAGGTTTCAGAGTTATAAAACAAATATATTTTCAGGGGTAGGGGCATAACCCCATTAGGACCCCCAATGAATATTTCTTCCAATAAATGGTAGGAATTTATGCTGATATAGCGTAAGTATCTCAAAGATTTCAAAGTTCCAAAGATACATTTGTTGTCATATGGGACCCAGATATACATGTAGACTAGGAATGCATCTTCCCAAAGGAAGTTTAAAAAGGTGGGGATCTGAACGATTTTAAAGGTACAGTAAAATATACTTTCATGGATGGGCATACCTCCCCAAAGGACCCCAAATATACATAAAAAGGACAAATATACCTAAGGAGCAATCAAAAAAACGTAATAAATTGGACACACAAACCCGGGAAGACAAATTAACAACCACAAGCACAACAAATAAACACAGAAAACTAAAAAACAATGAACAACACGAACTCCTATAAACACTAGGAGTGAATCCAGGTGCTCCGGCAGGGTAAGCAGTAAACAAGTGTGTCTTTTTTCATAAAGATTTGGAATAGAAATGGCTATTGTGTGGGGATCTCAAGATTTCAAAATTACAAAGACAAATCTATTATGACTGGTCCGTTTGGTCATAATCTCTTCATAAAGTTTACTTGAGGACAAAAAAATGGTCCTAATGACTTCTGAGGACAACTATTAGGATCGCGTCAGGTTCCGTTCTTAGGAAAGAGCATGCGCACGGAGTTTGTTTTGGCCACCGTTTTCGTCCTTACTACCAATTCCATCTCTGCTTTAGTCCTAAGGACGGTGCATGCGTTTAGTCCTGCTGATTCGTGACAAAAATGTTGGTTTGATGGTAAAAGCCTAAAATTTGGCATGGTGGTAGTGATGGACATTCCAAACAATATTAGCTATAGACTAACCTTGAAAATTCAAAATTACGGTCTTTTTTCAAGATGGCGCAATTGTTTATACAATTGACGTAGTTTGCATGTTGTAAGTTGCAAACAGTTTTTGCTTTGATTTAACAGGGATGCAAATAGACATAAAATGATGAAAATAAGATAAAAAATATTTAGCGATGAAATATAATTTAAAATTTCAGATAAGTAAAGTTTTAATTTATTTTAAATTAATACTTTATCTTCGTATTTATATATTGTAAACATTTGAAATATTATATAATTAATTCTATTTACTCGTATGAACGATATTTACTTTGTTATGACAAGGTAGAAGCTAATTGGGATGGGCGCCATCTTCAATAATTTCACAACAATCGTAAAAAATAACACATTTGAACCTTATTTTGAAGCAAGAAAAATGGGACCCGAAATGAATTGGTATTCATAATTATATTATATCACATATTAACTTAATATTGTGGGGTTGGGTGTTATTATATTTCAAGAAGAAATTATCAAAATTATTTTTCGAAAATGATTCCTTATGCAAAATTCACGTATGAGAAATGTATTTATTAAGCGTTAAACACGAAAATTTCAAATGCGGTTTGAAGCAAAAATTTTATGCCCTGGACTGATTACACATCGAAAACGACCAGTTGATAAGCTATACAATGAGGGGTTGGATGGTGTCAAACACATATAACAAATAAGTTATTGGCATTTAATTAACAAGTCCAATTGATTTGTATTGATAAATCGACATCTATTACTTGAGACCTATGTACTACCAGAGGTCACGTGATGGCCGAGATAGCTGGATATGCTTAGCACCGCAATTCAGATCACTAATAACCCAAAATCCTTTAGGGAGGACTGAACGTGTCCATATCCCATCTAAGCACCGCAATTCAATTCGCTTATAAGCCTGAAAGCCGTTAGTATGGTCAAAGCCATGTTGCATTCAAAAGTTGCCAATGGCATAATTATTATTTTGAAGTAAGATAAATAATTGCCCCATCAATGAATAACAAGTAAATATTTTAATAGAACATTCGGATCAGTTAATTTTCGAATCAGCGATCCAGGCCATGTATTCATCAGAAGCCCGAGCAAACGGTATTAAAATTGGTAAAATACCAGCAAATGATTACGGAATTGTCGATTCAGGAATATTAACTCATCAGGGGCTTTACACGTAGATAGGGATCTACTGAAGATTGTTTTGTTATATATGTGTGTGTGTGTGTGTGTGTGTGTGTGTGTGTGTGTGTGTGTGAATATTAATTTATTATTAATCTCAGTTGACGCAATGTTTTATTTCTGTTAAGAAGAGGTTAGTATTTCTTTCAAATTCTTATTTCGTTCATACGCAATAATTGGTTTATTTACAAAAATGTGTTTAATTTCAGGTTTTTAACACATTTTATCAAATGTATTTCGGTATTTTGTGATACATTTTATTATACAGTTGGCTCGGGCTTGTGATGAGAACATGGCCTGGATCAATAATTGAAAATCAACTTATCCGAATAGATGTTCAAAAGGCCTATGTATCTGCATCTTATACTAATAAAGTGCTTGCTGGCTTTGCTTATTAATCATCAATGGGGCAATTATTTATCTTGCTTCAAAATAATAATTATGCCATGGGCAACTTTTCAATGCAACATGGTTTTTACCATACTAGCGGGTTTCTGCCTGTTATATGATTTGAATTGCGGTGCTTACATGGATATGGACGCGTTTAGTCCTCCTTAAAATAATCACAAATGTTACTTAAAGCATCCAGATACACTCTTGTTTACAATTGTACCAAGTTTCATGCTTATATCATCAAACCTACAATTCTGCCAAAATTCTGCACATATCAGCTGGACTGATAGTATATCAAATATACTTGCATTCTGGAACTGGTCAGTAGGACGGCGCATTCGTAGTGTAAATATTTTAAATCAAAACAAATAATTTGCTTCCAAGACGTTCAGCTGATTTTGTTAAAATGGTTCATGTTAAATAAAGTACGCAGACTATCTCCGTATATTTAAAAAAATCATTCGTATTTTAGCATATATAATTTTTAAATAACTTTTTTCTTTCCATTCATTCATTTCTTTATTTCCTCTATTGAGAGATTATAATGAAGTGATATACATAATATAAACAGTCAGAACATAATTACAATTTACATGCGATATTCAAAGTACGAGTATCAAAATAAGAGTGAAAATGTTTAAATATATTATATTCATGTAGTTAAATTGCGCAATAAGAAAATAGTACGTCTTGCTGACGATGCCACACGGGTCATCTACAAAGCTTTCAGCTCTCTGTTGAAATGGGCGGCAGATTTCACAAGATGCATATAGCACAAATGATGGAAAGACTCCAGTTCATCTTCACTAAGTTGTGTTGTTGGTATTTTGCCGAGCATAACACGGAATAATGATTCCTCGTCGCATTCACTGAGTTCTACGTATAATTCAAGTGGAAATTGTTCAATAACGAGGTCCCACCATATACTGAGTAGAATAAAAGTTTTTGTACAGCTCACACTTGCATGTACACTCATGTCCGTGTAACATTTGGAGCAAAGCTGGCAACAGTTTTCATCATTCGATGGTACAGTAGATATCAGTTTTGCGACGTACAAAGCTGTTCGAATCTGAGAACTTGTTTTCGGGAATTTCCATATCATCGAAGTTGAGATCGTCGAGTGTATGTCTCTGAACCTTGAAAAGTCGCTATCGGAATTGATTCGATTTAACCAATCAAAGTCATGTTTTGAACAAATTGCGTCTTTCACAACACGTTTCCATTCTGCTTTATTTGGAAAATGTCCTTCCGATATGAAAGTAGACACAAAGTCTAAAAGAGAATATTTTTGCAAAATTGTGATGGTTTCTGGTATAAACCCTATACGTTTATTTAAATTCGGTAAGCATGTGTAAAGTCTCTGAAGAAAAACCTGCTTCGGTAAATAACCACTGACCATTGTGCAAAGTTTTCCGAAAAAATAGAGTTTCCGTTTTTCAATTTCGGTAATAATATTACGTAGTCCTACCATACTTTCACATATGTCGGAGCGTGTGAATGTCTTGAATTGCTGGGAATGTTTCACAACAAAGTGTTGTAATCTATTCAAAAGTTGTAGATCTTGTGTTTTCATATTACACCACAGTTCGCTCCCATATAGTACGGTTGGTAATACAACGGATCTGTAGAGTTGTATCAGCACTATAGGATTTGTACATTCAGTCCTAATAGTGGAAAGGCTGAAATACGTGTTTTGACCTTTACGGACCGCATTTGTCGTTCTGGGTAGCGCACGGAGTCTACTGTCCAGTTCGATTCCAAGGTGAACATGCTCGTCAGATTGTGGAACACATTCTCCACTTATTTCCCACATAAAGTTAGGTTTAGATACAACTTTTGAAAACTGCATTACACGTGATTTTTTACTATTAAATTGAAATTGCCATTTCCACGCATAGTCACTACAAATATCTAACATTCGTTGAAGTCCCAGTGGTGTAGTGGATATACATGTGACATCGTCAGCAAGCGCAAACGCATTGCATTTCAAATTATTTATACATGTCTTAACAGAGCAACTATCTAAACTGATCAAAAGGTCATTGATAAAGACTAAATATAAAAATCCAGACAAGACACCTCCTTGTCGAATACCCATTTTTACGTCAAAATATCTAGATTTACATTGATTAATAATAACAGCACTTTTTGTATTACTATAACACTTATTGATAATATCCCACAAATTACCGTTAACACCTAGTTCGAATAATTTAACCATGAGCCCTTTCCTCCATACGGTGTCGAATGCCTTACGACTATCTAGGAAGGCTACGAATACTTTGCTATTCAACTCAATATTATGGTAAACTGTCTCAAGGAGACAAAATGATGCAGTCAGACAGCTGAGTTCTTTTTGAAATCCTTGTTGTAGGGGTGATGGAAATGTATCGGGTTTCAGAGCAATCATTTGAATACGTTGAAGACATAGTTTTTCAAAAATTTTCATTAGGCACGAAAGTAGGCATATTGGGCGGTAGCTGTCAGGAGATGACTTTATTTTGTTTCCTCCCTTGTATATCGGTACGATCAGTCCTTTATGCCACTCATTAGGAATGGATTTTCTTTCGACAATCATATTGAAGAAAGTTGTTAAACAATTAACGACTTTAGACCCACCAAAAATTATGTGTTCATTCTGGATCATGTCACTGCCACATGCCTTTTTTCGCTTTAACTGTTTAATAATGAGTTTAAGTTCATCTTCTTCAATAG
This sequence comes from Mytilisepta virgata, assembly GCA_028015205.1. NCBI lineage: Eukaryota > Metazoa > Mollusca > Bivalvia > Mytilida > Mytilidae > Mytilisepta > Mytilisepta virgata. Next base: position 42,764,839 of record CM051510.1, on the reverse strand, counting down.
GTCCGCCCGGTAGAAAGGGAGAATCGTCGTTTTCACATTCTACCTTGTATTCATAAAACTTATCGTTTACGTCGTGAAATGTTGTAGAATCAAAGTTACGGTGGTCTAATGGTGAATATAGATCGTGAAAATAGTCGGCAAACGATTCGCAAACTGTTTCCGGAGCACAACTTACTGAATTTCCATATTTTATTTCGTGGCAAACTTTGGATCGTTTCGGTTTTTGTCTTTTAATAGTTTTCCAGAAAAGCCTTAAATCACACTCGGCAGTATTATTTAGTTCATCATACGTTTCTTGTATGAAGTGATCATGAGCACTCGTTTGAACGTTTTTAAAATCACGCTTTGCCCTCTTATAATCAGCATATGATTTGTGTTGCATTCCTCTCGGTTTTCCAAGATGAACCCATACTTTTCGCATTTCCCGTTCCCTCTTGTGTGCTGATTTTACCTCGCTCGTCCAGTAAGGCTTCGTATAAGGATTGAACGAGCTCACGGGAATTGTCTGTTTTGCGGCATTTAGTAAAGATTCGGTTAATTGTTTATAATAGGATTCAACATCAGTGGAACTCGTCGACAGTGTTTGTAGCTGTTCATTTATATTATCTTGGTAACGCAGAATGTCAACATCCGAAACCTTATGCCATGCTGGTAACTTTGAAAACTTGTTTAGTGAGGTATGAACATTTTCAGGTAATACAACTTCAGCTAGTATTGGTAAGTGATCCGAGGTAGAACTGAAAGTACCTTCCTCGAGGATTTCATAAGACCTCAGCTGTCTGACTAGGGTATCATCAAAAAATATGTAATCTAACATAGTTTCTTTAAGGGGAAAGGAGAATTCGGGTCCTCTACATAAATATTTAAGGGAATCGACGAAAGGATGACAAAGTGAATGCCTAGAGACAAATTTACACAATTCATCTGACTTCATAGTATTCGTAAATGCAACATTTTTTGACAGACAACTAGCGTTAAAATCTCCGCAAATCATAACTTTACCATAATTACTATAATGGGTATACAAATCATCTAATGCATATAAAGCTTGTCTATAGTTATCGATTGAACCATCAGCAGGTAGGTAAACACCAAATATAAAAGTAGACCCATACGCATTACTTTTCAATTCTATACCTACAATTCGATTGGAATTTGTTTCGGTAATTTTGTCAACCGAGAATTGTAATGAAGACTTATACATGATACTTATACCACCTTTACCATGAGTACATCTATACCCAGTGTTCAATTCTTCGGCTTTGGATATACTAACATAATTATAATCAATACTATTCAAATATGATAACATATTTGGCTTGAGTTTGTGCTCTGAAATGACCGCTATGTCACAACCAGTACTTTGAAGTAGATTAAATAAGCAAAGAGTAGAGGACATTATTCCTCGTACATTCCAGGATAAAATGTTTAGACTGATAGGTGTATAAAATGGACCAGCACAAAATAATATCAGATATAAGACAAAAAACATGACCAAATTAATAATGACGCTGAGAGTATTCGTCCTTAGCAATTTCAGTTTCATTGTTCAATCTTTGTTGCCATTCTCGGTTACTGTACCACTTTCTACACCGAATTCCTGTTGGCCAGAAATTGTCTGTCTCAATTATGTATGCGGTCTCCTCGGTAACATTTAGTTTGGCAGAGATTCGGTTGGAATTATATTTATCATAAAATAGTTGAACGAACGTCGTTATCACGCCTTTTTCTTCCAAGAATCGAATTATACCAACACGGGTCGATTTCTTGTTTATTCCAGACAAGTAAAATCTAGATGTACGCTTTCTTGACACAACACCGACGAACACATCGTCTTGCGGAGTAATTACTTCCTCCGTGTATCCATCAATGCGGACAGGTATTCTGTAGATATCAGTACTAGGACGATCCATATGATCACCAATTTGTACCTTCGGTGCAGGTTTACTGATTTTAAAACCGCCACTGTCGTTCAAATTCAAATTTTCGGCATGATAAATATTTTAAATCAAAACAAATAATTTGCTTCCAAGACGTTCAGCTGATTTTGTTAAAATGGTTCATGTTAAATAAAGTACGCAGACTATCTCCGTATATTTAAAAAAATCATTCGTATTTTAGCATATATAATTTTTAATTAACTTTTTTCTTTCAACTGTAATCTATGAATATGAATTTCTATTCTAGTTTCTTTTAATTCCCTGTTTAAAAGAGATTTTGGTTTGAACAGGGATTCGTTGTACCTTAAGTGATTTTTAAATATAAAATATAAGTCTCAGTATTGACTTGAAATGAAATTTTATACTTTTATTTTAACTTATATCACCAAGTCTTCTAAAAATCATAATAGTAATTTATTTCATTTGATAATAGGAATAACTTTGTGTATATTAGAACTTATTCACATTGAAACCAAATATATCAAAATAAATATCTTATCATGTTTGCACGGAATATAATTTACTCATTTTGATATAATTAACCAATAAAAAATAACATAATAACATTTTACCTATCACCAGGTAATCGTTTTTTGTCATAGAACGGCGCATGCGCAGTTAGCAGAGAAGATTTTTCTAATCTCTGGTTTTTTCACGAGAACAGTATGTGCGCTCTTAAATAAATCGGACCAGAGATTTGAAAAATCAATAAGCAGAGATTTAGGACGGGTCAGACCAGAGATTTGAACCTGTCCTAATCTCTACTTTCAAATCTCTGGTTGACCAGTCGTAGGACTGGTCCTAGCTGTTCTAATCTCTGGTGTTTGGTCCTAGAGCAGAGATTTGAACCAGAGATGAAGTTAACTTGAGGTGATGTTTGAATTGAGCCGTACTGTACTTGTTGCATTGTTAAAAGATGGCAATATCAACGGTTTCTTTGGCAAATACTTGATTTATAATATTTTTTTTTTGTACTGGAGTACTTATAGATACATTAAATAGATCATTGTACGTCGATGTATGTGGAACTGATTTTACTTTTACAATACTGGCGACAAGTAGTATAAATTATTTCAAGATATCTGTACTGTTATCGTTATTTTCGTATTTTTGCTAAAAATATCGTAGGAAAAAATGCAAAAAAACAATTTCAAAAATGGTATTTTGCAAAAATAATCACATTTTAGTTTTTGAGACGGAGCCACAACTAAGTGGCTCCAACGCTTGATGAATTAAAGGATTATATAAACAAATTTTGGGTTTTTTTTCGGAATTACATGTAACCTGATCAAAATCACTGTAAAAAACTTGTGAAGATAAGTGAGGGGAAACTGGAAGTGTCTTAATGGACTAAGGCCCATAATCATAAAGCTACTGTTCAAAGTTAGGATTTTACTAAGGAATCTCTTAGGTTAAGGAAAGTCCACCCAGTTTACTTGGGTAGTATTTTTACAACATAACCAAACACTTCAGTTTCCCCTTAACTTCAAGGTAGATGGATACATGTACCTACCTTAAGTACTACAATAATAAATGTAACCTGGTTAAAAGTGTTCACAACCCTGACACCATGACTTTTAATGAAAACAATGTCATCGGAAAAGGAGGGGGTGGCGTCAAGGAAAGATTTTCAATTTTTTACAAAAAAGACAGATTAAAAAGGATTTGGAGGTGAAAAAGTCTTTTGTGATTAAATATTTAAACATTTTGAAAGAAAACATTGGGAACTTAAACAAACTAGTCTGGAGGTTCACCTGGCTTCTATTACCCCATTTAAAAATGTAGGCCATGTTGTATCCACACGGCTGTTAAAGAATTTGAAATTTGTCTTTGGGGCAGAAAAAAAATTCTGGAAGTCTCATACTTATTAATTTTTTTAAATTACCAATCAACCATACTATCAGACACTATCAGAATAATACCTGTTAAATGGTATATTTTGATTTTAACAAAAATAATTTCAACTTTGGTAAATTTCCTCAAAGACTCTAAGATCGTCACTTTTTGGAAATGTATCTAGAAACCATGTATATTAAAAACCATTAATATAATTTGAGTTAAGGTTACCATTCGATTTCCAAAAAAGGAATTCCAAATTTGGTTAATTTCCTGAAAGACTCTCAGATTTGAATTTTTAGCAACCACACATATTTGTTTACCAAACAGCAACAGTTGTATGGGGAATGATTAGATCTCAAAAATTAAATGGAAATTGGGATTTCAAGAAAAATAATTCCAACTTTGGTAAATTTCCTGAAAAACTTTAAGACATTCATTATTTGGAAATGTATCTAGCAACCATACATATTAATAACCATTAATGCCACAAGCGCTAATGTAACCATTCAATTTCCAACAAGAGGCTCACCAGAGCCTGTATCGCTCACCTGGAGTCTAGTTTTCATTGGACAATTAATCAACTATTTGACCAAGTTTGTTGCAATTGGTTCAATTGTTCAGGGAAAATTTGTTGAAGATTTATTTTTCATAAGGTTCAATGTTAAAATATGTTCCCTGATGGTGGTAGTCCTGGCAGGAAGTTGATATAATTGACCAGGAATAAGGGTGAACCTTAAATAAATGTAACAGAACCCGACCTCAAATTACACAAACCAATAACTCCTAAATAGAGTTTGGGATTCCCTTCAAAATGTCAGGGTAGGTAGATCTCAACATGGCAAACATTTTTCAAATTTACATTTCACTTCTGTCTTAAATAGTTTTGGAGATAAATGACGAAAAATGTTAAAATTTTGAAAATTTGACGAAAAAAGGGCAATAACTCCTAAATGGGTTTTGGAATTTCCTTCAAAATTTCAGGATAGGTAGATCTTGTCATGCTGATCAATTTTACCCCATGTCAGATTTTTGATATCTGTAACTGTTTTTATGTTATAAGCCAAAAACAACACATCCGACCCTTATATTCTATTTTTAGCTACGACAGCCATGTTTTATGTCAGATCAAAAACAATTGAGGATCGTTTGTAGAGGACATATCATAGATCATTCCTATTAAGTTTCAAACCAATCGGCCCAGCGGTTTCAGAGGAGAAGATTTTTGATTGAAAAAATTTTGAAAATTTGACGAAAAAAGGGCAATAACTCCTAAATGGGTTTTAGAATTTCCTTTAAAATTTCAGGGTAGGTAGATCTTGTCATGCTGATCAATTTTACCCTAGTCAGATTTTTGAATCTAAATTGCTTATGTATATCCTAAATATACACAGAAAAAAGTCCATGAAAATCTTACTATGGGAACTTCAAAATTAGACTTTCAAATCTCCTACGGGATTCGCAAATGAACAGGGGAGGTAACTCTACCTAAAATTAGGTTTTTGTCTTTTTTCAACAATTTTCTTCCTCTGCTTGTTAAGAAAGACACTTCCATTGACTTATTATCTGGCTTACTTTAACTTAGTTATATATTCTGCTATTGATGATACAAACATATTCATAATTGTATTTGTAGTTTGATTTAATTAACATGATTAATATTGCAGAAAATGCTTACTTTGAACCATGTGGCGATTTAAAAAAAAATAATTAAAAATAATTGTAAATGATTATCCCTTTTTAGCTCACCTGGCCGAAGGCCATGTGAGCTATTGCCATCACTTGGCGTCCGTCGTCGTCCGTCGTCGTCTGTCGTCGTCCGTCGTCGTCCGTCGTCGTCGTTAACAATTTTTCAAAACTCTTCTCCTCTGAAACTACTTGACCAATTGGAACCATACTTGGTATGAATGTTCTTTGGGGTATCCTGCATAGAACTGATGTGGGGATTTTTGATCCGTCGAAAAACATGGCCGCTGTTACTAAAAATAAAACATAGGGGTCAGACAACAGTTTTTCGCAAATATCTCAAAAATCATTAGGTTATGGCAAATTCTGGCTGGTTGAAAGTGTTCAGCATGATGAGAGCTACCTGTATGCTGATTTTCGTGAAAATCTGTCAACTGATGTTAGAGTTATTGCCCTTTTTTGACATTTTTGGCTTTTTTTATGTTATTATTTCAAAAATCTTCTCCTCTGAAACTACTTGACTAATTAGAACCAAACTTGGTATGAATGTTCCTTAGGGTACCCTGCATAGAACTGGTGTGGGGATTTTTGATTCGTCGAAGAACATGGCCGCTGTTACTAAAAATAGAACATAGGGGTAAATTGCTGTTTTTTGCTAATAACTCAAAAACCATTACAGATATCGAAAATCTGACGGGGTAAAATTGATCAGCATGACAAGATCTACCTGCCCTGAAATTTTGAAGGAAATTCCAAAACCCATTTAGGAGTTATTGCCCTTTTTTCATCAAATTTTCAAAATTTTAACATTTTTCGTCATTTATCTCCAAAACTATTTGAGATAGAAGTGAAATGTAAATTTGAAAAATGTTTGCCATGTTGAGATCTACCTACCCTGAAATTTTAAAGGAAATCCCAAAACCCATTTAGGAGTTGTTGCCCTTTTTTTGGCAAATTTTCAAAATTTTTTTATTCAAAAATCTTCTTCTCTGAAACTGCTGGGCCGATTGATTTGAAACTTAATAGGAATGATCTATGACATGTCTTCTACAAACGATCCTCAATTTATTTTGATCTGACATAAAACATGGCTGTCGTAGCTAAAAATAGAATATAGGGGTGCATGTGTTGTTTTTGGCTTATAACTTAAAAACCGTTACAGATATCAAAAATCTGACATGGGGTAAAATTGATCAGCATGACAAGATCTACCTAACCTGAAATTTTGAAGGAAATCGTAAAACCCATTTAGGAGTTATTGCCCTTTTTTCGTCAAATTTTCATAATTTAACATTTTTCGTCATTTATCTCCAAAACTATTTGAGATAGAAGTGAAATGTAAATTTGAAAAATGTTTGCCATGTTGAGATCTACCTACCCTGAAATTTTAAAGGAAATCCCAAAACCCATTTAGGAGTTATTGCCCTTTTTTCGTCAAATTTTCATAATTTAACATTTTTCGTCATTTATCTCCAAAACTATTTGAGATAGAAGTGAAATGTAAATTTGAAAAATGTTTGCCATGTTGAGATCTACATACCCTGAAATTTTAAAGGAAATCCCAAAACCCATTTAGGAGTTATTGCCCTTTTTTTGTGAAATTTTCAAAATTTTAACATTTTTGAATATCTCCAAAACTATTTGAGATAGAAGTGAAATATAAATTGAAAAATGTTTGCCATGTTGAGATCTACCTACCCTGAAATTTTGAAGGGAATCCCAAATTCTATTTAGGAGTTATTGGTTTGTGTAATTTGAGGTCGGGTTCTGTTACATTTATTTAAGGTTCACCCTTATTCCTGGTCTATTTTGTCAACTTCCTGCCAGGACTACCACCACCAGGGAACATATTTTAACATTAAACCTTATGAAAAATAAATCTTCAACAAATTTTCCCTGAACAATTGAACCAATTGCAACAAACTTGGTCAAATAGTTGATTAATTGTCCAATGAAAACAGACTCAAGGTGAGCGATACAGGCTCTGGTGAGCCTCTTGTTATTATATATCAATAATTTCTAGTTAGTAGAAAGAATTTTTAAAACCACAAAAAGTGTTAGTTCTAAGTATATTTTCATCAAAATTTGACTTCAGAAACTTGATATCCTATTTTTTGGAAATGAGGGATCCTCGACAGAGAAAATTTAATTCAAAACTTGAACTAAAATATCAAAATTCTGTTATTATAATTGTTTTAGCCCTTTTTTAATGCTGAACATGTACTTTGGCAAAACATTTTGGACAGTAAAAACAGTAATTATTTCTATCTGATTGTGATTGTTGAAGAAAAAGGTGATTGTGGAAAATATTCCAACATGTTTTTGTATAAATTTGTAATTCCTTTAGATAAGCATCTGAAACTGATACGTATTGATAATGTGATAGTAATAATTATATATTTGTGATACATTTCTCGTGATATTATAATAACTCATGGAGTATGAAATTTCAAAAATATTACCTGCATAATCAGGAATTTAAGGCTTTTTCTAAATTTAATACATCAAATTATCAAGAATTTTATGACTTTACTTATTTCAAATTCTTAAAAGTCATCTTTCCGACATAACAGCCGGCTTCATGCATAGTTGTTCTAAAATTAATAATTGCAAATCCTATAGGTAATTCTGACTTAGAACCCTTAATGACAGTTCTACCATTGAGCTATTCTGGATGGTTCTATCCTAAAACCATTTATGAATCTTCTAAACTAGAACCATTCTGGACGGTTCTAACGTAGAACCATTCATGACAGTTCTACCCTACAACCATTTATGACACAATTGATTCAAAAGTTCTAGAATGGTTTTAGGTCAGTCTTTGCTGATAGAATAGTTGAGAGGTATGTCATCATTGGGATACTCAAAAAAATAAACAACAAACTGCCTAGATATATTTGTTTCGCTCGATATTAATACCTATTCTGCAGACCATTGGTTCAATCACTTGAACTGTTGTCGAATCGTGATTTGTTCCATGTTCACACCTCCATCTCCCGCTAATATCTTTTCCCTGTATGTCATCAATGTAGAAACTCGTTTCGTTGGTTGTCAAATTTTGCTGTATGGTCTCTTTATTACATTTTGGATTCACGTCAGGAAAGTCACAAAAGGCGGCTATTTGATTTTTAGGGTTATAAAATGTAATTCCCCACTGTAACTCGTTCACTTTACAGTTTATAATCAATCTGTTTGATAAAATCCGCCATGTCAAACATATATGGATACTACAGGTGGAGGAACCTATTAAAAAAGAAATTTTCTGCAGTTTTTAAAACTGGTACTGTACAATTCGGAAATTATTGCAATGTTTTTATTATAGCGAAAAATGCAACAGGGTTGTAATCGCAATATTTTAAACTCGCATTTTAGAATTTTTTATATGTATGAAAAGAAATTTTTCTCAATATCGCAAGCATTAATATCGCATTTTGGTCTAAAATGACAAAATCGCAATAATAAATGCACGCAATAATTTCTGAATTTACAGTATGTAACAATCAAGAGTTTTAGTGATTACATTTATTTTATCTACAATATTTAATGATTGATTGTCTCTACTATGGGTGAACGCTCCAGCAATTCATTAGTTCTGTCCATTTTTCCTGTAATAAATTATTTCAAAAAAATGTGCAAGGGTGTCATCTTGGAATATTAACCTTAAGGACGAATGCAATTTTGCTAAATCAGCTTAAGGAATTTATAATCAAGATACATGTAAAGGGTACGTAATATACTCCAATCAAAAACAACTGTATGATATAATTTATAGTGTAAGCCTTTGGTCAGTTGTTATAAGTCGAGATCGTATAATATTCTCTTATAATAACAGCAGTAACAGTAACAGTTTACAGTCCAAACAAGCAAACTATCTAAAGCATGAGCCAAAATAAGACTGACTGAGGAACAGCTAATCTGCTCCTCTATACTATCAAAGCCAAACCCTGCCTGCAACCGGTTTAAACAATGATTAACAATGACGCAGACGCATTTTAGAAAGTAATTTCCTCATACCAGATTTGAGATAGGTGTCCTGCAGGAAGCAAAGACTGCTTACTCTTCCGGAGCACCTGAGTCTACCCTCGGTTTTATTTATGGTATCCAAGTTGTTCAATGGTTTTAGTTTTTAATTGTAGTGCATGTATTGGTTTTGTATTGTCTCCGTTGTTCTCTGGAGTTTGTCAGTTGTTTCGATTTTTCCCTCCTTCGAATATCCCTTTGGTATTTCTTGACTTTACTTAACAATATCCAAAACGGTTTAAAAATTACTCTGTTTGGAAGTCAAAATACTAAATTTAGCATCAGTTTGCCAAACGTGTATAAACATTATTGACAGGCACGTGCTGACATTTAAATTGCTTCCACATGACTTATTACGTCCGATCTTCTTTAAACCAGTGTATCTAAATTAAGTAACGTGATTCCCAAATATCTAAATTTAGTAACATGTTATTCCCAAATATCTAAACATCATTACCAAATATAGGAACTAAACGACGTCATTTCTAAATATAGAATTAAATCATAGCTAAATATAGTAAATGACGTCATTTGTAAATATATTTTAATTACATCTTAAGCGAACAAACAAATATATGCATTATTATCAATGGATGGCCCAACAAATCTCTCTGCGTTGCCCCAACGATGGCAAACAATGTTGGCCAAACGTTCTAAGCGCAAAGTGGACCAACGTTGGACCAACATGTTTGCATAACGTTGGGCCAATGTTGTGCTTTATCTATACTCACATTGGTCCATCGTTGGCCGAATCGGATACTTACATTTGGCCAACGTTGACCCGATGTCAACTAATAGTTAAATGACAATAACCCAACGTTAAACATTACTTCAGTGACAATGGCCCATCGTTGGCCCAACAAATATATTGTTGTTATAACGATGGGCCAACGTTGCACCAATGTAATAACTGTTAGGTATTAAATTTATTTAACGCTGATCCAAAATTAATAATGTTTGATGATGCCGGCCCAACATTATATGTGGACAGTCTACTATAAATGACAAACACTCCTTGTTTGGCCATAATATTCAATAAGTGAGGTCACAAAGTTGGATAAATATACAATATAAAAATCAAATTTGTGATACGGATATTCATACGTATATATATAAGACAAGACATTGAACCCGCGCGAGCGCGGGAAAATAAGCATTTTTTTTTTTTTTTTTTTTTTTTTTTTTTTTTGTGGTGGCCATGTTGACTATAAAAAGTTGTTGCGGCCATGTCATTCATGGAACAATGACTCAATATGGATGTTGTAGCAGGCTTTCCATAAACTTTCCTGTCAAGTAGGTGGTATCAACTGATAGTTTCATGTCTATATATGCTGTAGTTTCCAGAAATGGATGTTAATGCAAACTTTAACCAAAGTCAATGAAGCGTGAAATGTAGGTCAACGTGACCCAATTGTCATATGGCTGTTCGTTACTACCGAAGATGTATCCACTGATGATGTAGACTGTATGCCACGTAGAATTACCAAAATGGACCTTAAGGTTCCATCAAAGTCAAAATCTATGACGAAAACACAACCACATAAATTGTCAATATTTTTATTGTTACAATTAATTCTGGACTGGAACTTGATGAAAAGCTTTCATTAAATACACATTTCATAATGCATTACATTTTTCCTTCAGAATAAATATGAAAATGAAATTGTAGATGTAACCATTTCCTTAGTGACGGATGAATTTTTCAAAAGATGCCATGAGTTAGGTAGAGCATATGTTTGGAAAATAATTGTTCCAATTGTTCCATTGTCATCATGGGCAGGGCATGCGATGCTTAATTTCACAAATATATCCAATAATCAGACGATAAAAGCATTTTTAGTGTGTGGATGCGTGTGCTGTCCACGTTTATATTTATTAAAAGATGTCCGAGATAAATTTCGTCATTAATGATAAAGATGACCATTTGTTAAAAATAGTTTTATCTAGGGCTTACAGGGAATTGTATGGTAGAGATATATTTAGACAGGTCACATGACAAATAATGTAAAACTAGATAATTGTTGGTTTAATTACTGTGCAATGTAAACATCCGAGCAATCCAAAAAAAAAACAACTAAGTTAGGAATTCCTCTGAACTTTACCTTACTTCTTCATATAATCTTGAAAGTTCATAGCCTTTACAGTAAATAGAAATTGCGTTATTGTAGAAAAACAATCCTGAATACATGAAGCGGAAACATCCCATTCGAAGGAGAATGTTTTTAATTATTTTTATTCTTCTTCCGTAATTTCAAACAGAAATACATTTAAAATATGTGCATACTTGTTTATTTAAATCAATGTGTTAAAATGATGCATTCGAGAACCTTCTAAGGGATATGTTGGGAGAATTCATATGGGAAAAGTGCATACAAATTCCATTTGCACATAAACAAAACTGCAGTTGAAATTTATAAATGCAGATTGTCAAATCCGATAATAACCTTTATAATCTGAACCATACATCGTTTATTTTGAACCACGCGTTTTGCCGCCTATTCGGCTAATTCGTAAATTTAGTATTATAGATATACATTAAAGGAGATACTGGGGAAAAAGCAGGCAAACTTGCACCCTTATCATATTTTTGAACTACATATCCACTGATGAACTCCTGACAGTCCCGTACAACAGTGTGTGAAGAAATTCAATTGAAAAAAAATATCCAAAATAAAAATTCCGATACATACTGCGAAAAGCATAATGGTTAACTAATACAGGTACATAAAACATGTTTGCTCTCAATTTTTTTAATTTATTTTCCAAATGAGACAGGTTAGATAATCGAAATCATCATACAGTCATATAAATAAGATCATTGTATAACAGGCTATCACATTTGTTGATATATAGGACTCATGGGAATACTGAGTGACTGTCAGATGTCCACTTTCACATATATATTTTGAATTCGGATTCATTTTCTAAGAATTCTTTGGACCATGATGCACCCTGAATACCTTGTTGGAATAAAAACATTCTCCATTAAAATTAATTTACATGAAACTTGGTATTATTTATGCAATCCTTTTCAGTATTTTATATATATTATCCTGCTGTTGAATTCACATTTCAATCCACACAACTTTGTAGTTATTAAGTTAATATCAAATTTTTTTTTCACAGGAGGTCTCATAAATGGTACCCTGCAGGTGACACTCAATTCAAAACTTCACTCACATAACCGTCTGTAAAAAGGTTTATTTGCTGCATTTTTCAGGTCCTCATCACAAATTCTATTAGGATTCAGGGCATCTCTGCACATTTATAAAAAATATTGAAATTTCGGTTGTTGAACTTGTTTCCAACTCTGATTTCTTTAAAGAAAAATAGTATGATTGAATATTCTCATATAGTTGGAATGCTAAGCCAATTTTTAAACATGTCTGCTGTAAGAAGTAGTAAATGTTGTACTTTTATCCATGTGTATTAATTATAACAATTTGTTGTTAGATAATGAAATCAGTTAATATTTATCTTGTCTCGGTGTCAGTATTTAGTGTCTAACGATTAGTAATAAACAACTGACATAAATTATTTGCTTACATGCACATGCATGGTCGATGATTTTGCTTCAGAAAACATGCATTTATAGTGGACAATTATTCGAAAACAGTCATTATATATATGTTTCGAATTACTTACCAAACCTTGAGTCGGACTTCCATAAACCATCTAATTATATAATGCACTAATGCAACTGGAACTGCGTATATTTGCGCTGCATCCTTCTGACCCACATCTTGTAACTGTTTGCATTTTAACAAGCATATTTTTTGATATTTCTGAAATGTTCAATTATTTTCAAGTTTGAAATTTACCGCCACAGAAATTCTGTGAGCCTCTTTCTTGCACACAGGTGCGTATTGATTTTGTTTACAAACGCATGGTTAACGGAAAGGTCTTGAAACAAAGGAGTTGTTTATGTTAGAGAAGTTACAAGGTAAATAAGATTATTTTTTTTCTTTTATTTTGAATATAATTGTTTAATTTTCATAATGATAACGTAACGATATTTCTCTTAACGTGTTTATTTGATTATTGCAACCCCCTTTTTGGCCTTTGTACGGGTTGAACGATAGATTTAATTACGACAAATATTATACATTTATATTAATTTTTGTATTCTGTATATTTTATTATCACACATGCATATGTTTTCATATCTATTTTGAATGTATTTGTATGTTTATTTCGTAATAAGCTACACGTGTGGGGAATTTCCGTTCCTTTGTTCAAGTATACTCAACATACAAAATGCGGCAACATACTGAAATATTTTTCATGTATAGTCAACATACACAAAAACGCACCACACCAGAAATAAAATCTATACTCATCATCAAAAGTAACGTAACACATTTTTTGTTTTTATTGAATTTTATCAAATTTATACTCAAGTACAATAATGAAGCAACATTTATGAACAATTTTTTGTATTCAAAGGTTACATGAAATACAGTATAAGATATAATATTTACATGTTTTAATATGTTGTTTGATGCAATATTTTATACAATTTACTTATCAAATGTTTTAATTGTATTTCAGTTCTTACGGTTAAGTTGAATGAAGAACGATTTGTTAATTATTGGAACGAACGTCAACTATGTACAATAAACTCATTGAACTTAATCAGTGTTTGAATATCTCCTTAAGACATAAACAGCTACAGTAAGAACTTTGGCTTGATTAAGAACTTTCACGGGAGTAAACACTTGAGAAACGTAAAGGGAGATGAGTTCATCAGACGATACTGGAGATACGGTGAAGGCCTCAAAACCCGAAATCGAAACAGAAGAACTGATACCAAGACGCACAGATAGAATAAGCATACCGACTGAAAGGATGGCACAATATAAAGAAGAAGAGATCGAAAAGAGAACAAAGAAGTTATTTACTAAATTTGACGTTTGGAAAACCGCAATCCGAGACGTTCGAAATCAACTGAAATCCGAATGTGAAGAAGAAACTTTACAAGGACTTGTCGAGATTGTCAAGACTAACGAAGATTCAGTTATAAATCACTTCCAGGATTTACGTTCATTGGGAACTTTGTCTCAAGATGTCGTCCGTAAGGTGGATGCTTGTAGTGCGGTATCATCTGATATGCTTAAGGTCATCAACGAACGAATTTGTGAAATCGACAGCTTCAATGCCGATAATGAATTGGCCAGACTAAGGGAACTTAAACGTGCAGATTATGCAAAATCCATATTTAGCAGATCCGAATCTGGTCAGTCTATGCGATCAGCACACTCACAAATATCTGAGAAAATGGTAGAAGCTTCAGCTGATTTTGCTGCCAAACAAGTTGAACTCAAGATGTTACAGGAAGAGAAATTACAACGAGATAGGCTCATGCAAATTGAATATGAACAGAAAAAGATAGTAGAAGAATACCAAAATGAGTTGAAAACACTCAAGGCTCGACGAGAGTTAGAAATCGCTCATGCAAGGTTAAACGCATACTCGAAAATGAATGAAATGGCGAGAGACTATAACGAAACCTCACTTGCCGATGTCGATAACATACTGAAACAAGACACAGAGATCAAGCAGGAACCGATTTTGAGTAAGGAAGAGCCACTCACTCAAGCTACAGGTGTGGATCCGACTATTGAAACATCAAATCTTCAGAATCCTCCAAGTAATACCGCAATGGCCTATTACAATTCGCAACCAAAGACCACCGTTATAGAGAACACCACTGACACAAATGACACTAAAACAATTGCTCAGGCATTGGCAGAAACTGTTAATCTCAATCGTTTACCTGTTCCTGAGCCCACAGTTTTCACGGGCGATCCGCTCCGTTATATCGAATGGAAAACGTCTTTCCAGATGTTAATCGAACATAGAGGCGTTCCATCGTCAGAAAAGATATTCTACTTGAAGAAATATTTAGGTGGCGCTGCAAGGAAGGCCGTTGAAGGTTTCTTCTACAACAGCAACGAGTCGACTTACGTCAATGCATGGAAAGTGCTTGAAGAGAGATATGGTCACCCCTTTATCATGCAGAAGGCGTTTAGAGACAAGCTCGATAAATGGCCTAAGATACCGAATCGAGACCCGATAGCTTTCCGGGACTTCGCTGACTTCCTACAAGGCTGTTTGGATGCCGTTCCTCATGTTCCGAGTTTGAGCATACTTAACGACTGCACTGAAAACCAGAAATTACTTGCAAAACTTCCAGACTGGGCTTCAAATCGTTGGAATAGGGAAGTTAGTCATCATCTTGATAGCACATCAATATATCCATCATTTGGAAAATTCGTGGAATTCATGGCCAAGGAGGCTAGAATAGCTTGCAATCCAATTTCATCGCATTACGCTTTATATGACGATCGCAAGACCATTAAAGAGCCAAGGGGTAATAAACCAACTGTAAAATCTCTTGCTACTAGCAGTAACGTACAGCGCACAAATAATGTTCCTTCCCGAAACGTCAACGAAGCAAGGATGTTAACGTGCATTTACTGTGATATGAAAGGTCACCTTATTTCGAAATGTAGAAAATTCGATGCGTTGACTATCAATCAAAAGAGAGACATTATAAAGGACAAACGAATTTGCTTCGGATGTTTGAAAGGTGGACATTTAAATAGCGAATGTAGAAACAAACTAACATGCAGCATCTGTAATGGACGACATCCGACATGTATGCATGAAGAACGCCCATCAGCAGACATAAAACGTAGCGACAGCGTTGATCAAAAGGCATCAAAATCTGAAAATGTAAAGTCTGAAGGTGAGAACGCTAAATCAGTCTCTTCATTTAAGGTAAACAAAAACATGTCTAAAGATGTCAACAGTACGTCCATGATCGTTCCAGTGTGGGTTTCATCCGATAATGACTCTTCTTCTGAAATTCTTGTCTACGCATTGCTAGATACACAGAGTGACACTACATTTATTCTGGAAGATACTGCAGCCGCCTTAAATGCTCGAAGACAACCGATAAAGTTAAATTTGTCTACAATGACAGCACAACAAACTATAATCGATAGTAAGCGAGTGACAGGTCTTACTGTCCGAGGATTTTCATCTTCAGAACGACTTAGTATTAACTGTGCATACACCCGAGAGTTTATTCCTGTAGAACGATCGCATATTCCAACAAACGAGACAGCGAAACAGTGGCACCATCTTCAAGAAATAGCTCACGAAATTCCGCCGTTACAGTCATGTGACATTGGACTTCTTCTGGGTTATAACTGCCCAGCTGCTTTGGCACCGAGAAAAATCGTCACAGGAAACGACATAGATCCGTATGCAGTTCAAACTAGTCTGGGTTGGAGTATCGTTGGCTGTTCTGACTCACCACTTGATGCCAGTAACGTGAAAGGCGTCAGTCATCGCACAAGTGTTGCGGAGCTACCTCCTGTAGTTCTCAAAGATTTAGTTAACGCTTTAGAGGGAGACTTTGCCCACGACAAGGGTCAAATGAAAAGGGTGTCACAGGAAGATATCACCTTTCTTTCAATTATGGAGAGTAATATTCAGAAATGTAAGGATGGACATCTTCAAATGCCACTTCCGTTTAGACAGCGACCGGAAATGGTTAACAACAAGCAACTTGCAGAACTGAGATTAAATCATCTTAAACGTAAATTTGCTAACGACCATAAGTATCACGATCAGTATACAGTCTTCATGAACGAGATGATAAACCGTGACGATGCCGAGATTGTGACAAAGGAAGGTAAAGAAGGGAATACTTGGTATATTCCTCATCACGGCATCTTTCATCCGAAGAAGCCAGATAAACTACGTGTAGTATTTGACTGCTCAGCGAAATACCGTGGTCAAGCTCTTAATGAACACTTATTGACAGGTCCTGACCTCACAAATGGACTTGCTGGGGTACTTTGTCGGTTTAGAACTCACCCGATCGCAATAATGTGTGACGTTGAGAAAATGTTCCATCAGTTTGTCGTCTCCAAATCAGATCGTGACTTCCTGAGATTCCTATGGTGGGAGAATGGAGAAATTAAGTCGGGCAAGGAACCACTAGAATATAGAATGACTAAACATCTATTCGGAGCAGCGTCATCGCCAGGCTGTGCGAACTTTGGTCTCAAGTACTTGGCTAAAACAAACAAGGATCAGTATCCAGAAGCTGCCGAATTTATTGGCCGCAATTTTTATGTGGATGATGGATTAACAAGTGTAGAAACAGAAATCGAAGCTATCAAGTTAATCAGCGATGTTCAACAGCTCTGTTCAAATGGTGGATTGCATCTGCATAAGTTTATCTCTAATAACGCAAACGTAATCGAATCTGTCCCCTTAACGGAAAGGGCCGAGAATGCACAAAACTTAGATCTAGACTTAGAACAATTACAATCAAATATGGAACGAGCGCTAGGTGTGCAGTGGAGCACGAATGACGATACATTTAAGTTTCAAGTGAAGGTCAATAACTCAGAACCTAAAAGGCGACACATTCTTTCTATAGTTGCATCAATATTCGACCCACTAGGATTTCTTTCACCGTTCACGTTAAAGGGAAAGCGAATACTTCAGGATATGTGTCAAAATGGTATCGGATGGGATGATCTTCTCCCCGACAATAAGCGTACTGAATGGGAAAACTGGATTAAGGATATTCAGAATCTGCGAAACGTTGAAATTCCGAGATGCTTGAAACCGAACGACCTTGGAGACTCGAAAATCGAACTACATCACTTTTCAGACGCAAGCAATGCTGGTATTGGACAATGCTCTTATATCAGATACATAAGTGACGAGAAGATTCACTGTTCTCTGTTGATAGCAAAAGCTAGAGTAACTCCGAAAAGGGTGGTTACAATACCGAGATTAGAGTTGACAGCAGCTGTTATATCAGTTAAAATCAGCACCTTTCTGAAAGAGGAACTTGATCTTAAGATAGACCGTGAATATTTCTGGACCGACTCACAGGTAGTTTTGGGTTATATAAACAACGACGCACGACGCTTTCATGTCTTCGTCGCAAACAGAGTTCAAATTATCAGAGATGTAACAACGCCAAATCAATGGTTTTATGTTAAAACCGATGACAATCCTGCCGATCACGCATCGAGAGGACTCTCTGTATCCGGAATTACGGAAACAAATTGGCTGACGGGACCGTCGTTCTTGTGGAAAAGAGAAATCGAAACGAACGAAATAGATAAAGAACTTCAATTAGGTGATCCGGAAGTGAGAAACGTTAGGTCACTGAAAACGAACACAGAAGAAGTAGTGACTCTCAATTTGTTAGAACGTCTTAAACGATTTTCCAGTTGGAAATTGATGGTTTCAGTAGTGGCTAGAATTCAGAGACTGAGCAACGGAGTGAAGAAGTCAAATTTTCCCTCAGTTGATGAACGACAACGAGCTGAAATGACTATTCTCAGACTTGTACAAAACGAAGCGTACAACGATTGCATTGATACGTTACAAAAATCCAAAGCATTGCCGAAAACAAATCATCTGTACCCACTTGATCCATTTGTTCATGACGGACTTTTACGTGTTGGAGGCAGATTAAGGAAATCCGATATGTCGTTTGCTAAAAGGCATCCAGTAATTTTACCGAAGGACAGTCATGTAACTCGAATGATCTTAAGTGACACTCATCAGAACGTACAACATCAAGGAAGAGGAATAACCCTTAATGAGCTAAGGTCGTGTGGCTATTGGATAGTAGGAGGAAGCAAAACCGTGGCAAGCTTTATACGTCAGTGCATCATCTGTCGAAAATTGAGACGTCCGACCGAAACCCAGAAAATGGCTGATCTGCCAGAAGATCGATTGGAACCATCCGCACCGTTCACATATTGTGGTATGGACTGTTTCGGACCCTTTATGGTCAAACAAGGTAGAAAGGAGATCAAGCGTTATGGCTTATTATTCACATGCATGTGTTCACGAGCAATTCACATCGAAATGCTAGATGACATGTCGACTGATGCTTTTATCAACGGATTGCGTTGCTTTATTGCTATACGTGGAGCAGTACGACAGATAAGGTCGGATCAAGGATCGAACTTTGTGGGAGCGAGAAATGAACTTACTCAAAAGGCTACCAGATTTCTGCAGGAACGACAGTGTGATTTCATTATGAATGCGCCAAACGCAAGTCACACAGGAGGTGTGTGGGAGCGCCAAATAAGAACGGTGAGAAATATTATGAATTCAGTGTTGTCATCATGTCCAGGAAGATTGGATGACTCATCGTTGAGAACAATATTTTATGAAGTTATGTCAATTGTGAATAGTCGACCGCTTACAGTCAGTGAAATTGATGATCCCCATGCTCTAGAACCGTTAACACCGAACCATGTTCTAACAGCAAAATCAGAAATTGCTAGTTCACCACCAGGTGATTTTGTCAGGGAGGATTTGTACTTGCGCAAACGTTGGCGACGTGTACAATATATTCTAGAGCAATTTTGGTCAAGGTGGAGAAAAGAGTACATTTCCGAAATTTCTACTCGACAAAAATGGCATAAACCAGTTCGTAACATGTGCGAAGGAGATGTTGTACTTGTTAAAGATGTGGACTTGCCGAGAAATCATTGGCCTCTTGGAAAGGTAATTGAGGTCAAGGTCGATGATGATGGTTTAGTGCGAAGAGTTAAAGTGTTGTTAGGACAACGAGATTCTACAAAGCCATCAGTTGTGGAAAGAAGTGTTCACAAATTGGTCTATATTGTGTAAATGTAAATACTGTACAATTCGACAGTTTAAGTAGAATGAAATAGTACTTTGACATTTATCTTTGATTGTTTCATTTTGAAAAATGCTTACACATGTATCTGATAGAGAAAATCAATTTTGATTTTGGTGGGAGTGTAACTGTTTGCATTTTAACAAGCATATTTTTTGATATTTCTGAAATGTTCAATTATTTTCAAGTTTGAAATTTACCGCCACAGAAATTCTGTGAGCCTCTTTCTTGCACACAGGTGCGTATTGATTTTGTTTACAAACGCATGGTTAACGGAAAGGTCTTGAAACAAAGGAGTTGTTTATGTTAGAGAAGTTACAAGGTAAATAAGATTATTTTTTTTTTTTTATTTTGAATATAATTGTTTAATTTTCATAATGATAACGTAACGATATTTCTCTTAACGTGTTTATTTGATTATTGCAACCCCCTTTTTGGCCTTTGTACGGGTTGAACGATAGATTTAATTACGACAAATATTATACATTTATATTAATTTTTGTATTCTGTATATTTTATTATCACACATGCATATGTTTTCATATCTATTTTGAATGTATTTGTATGTTTATTTCGTAATAAGCTACACGTGTGGGGAATTTCCGTTCCTTTGTTCAAGTATACTCAACATACAAAATGCGGCAACATACTGAAATATTTTTCATGTATAGTCAACATACACAAAAACGCACCACACCAGAAATAAAATCTATACTCATCATCAAAAGTAACGTAACACATTTTTTGTTTTTATTGAATTTTATCAAATTTATACTCAAGTACAATAATGAAGCAACATTTATGAACAATTTTTTGTATTCAAAGGTTACATGAAATACAGTATAAGATATAATATTTACATGTTTTAATATGTTGTTTGATGCAATATTTTATACAATTTACTTATCAAATGTTTTAATTGTATTTCAGTTCTTACGGTTAAGTTGAATGAAGAACGATTTGTTAATTATTGGAACGAACGTCAACTATGTACAATAAACTCATTGAACTTAATCAGTGTTTGAATATCTCCTTAAGACATAAACAGCTACACATCTCTATTTCAACATTATCGCAGTGACGTGACATAACAAGACTTATAAAAGCCGGAAATCATGGCGGATATCAGTGCACGTTTTCAAAAGTTATTCTTTCTTTAATTATTCTAAGCGTACTATTCTTATATATAATACTTCATATCAATGATAAATTTTTAATCTAATGTTTAAAGATTTTTTTTTACATTCCTTTGATAAACTGTCCAATCGATACTGCGTTTATTATTTATTTAATAAGAGAGTTAATAATTAAAGATCATTAAAAATCAAACTGGATATTGTATTTAGGCACTGGCTAATGTTCAACTTTCTAATCATTTGCATGAATGAATATATATACATTTAAAATTTACCCAATAAGTCGAAAATGAGGCCAGTAATGATTTTTTCCTTTGGTATATTTGTCCTCCTTTTTCGGTATTGACCCGTTCCATTCAATTATTATATGTAGACCGAGTAATCAAACCGGACTGTAAAAGTTTACACAAAGTTTTAGAAAAAATGATGAAAACAACTAACGTTGGCCCAACGTAGGTACTATGTTGGAATATAGCATATTCTTTTACAGTTGTTTTAACGTAAGCATACCAACCAAACGGATGGCCAACGTTGAACCAACGGTAGTATAACAACGGATGGCTAACGTCTGGCCAACGTAAGCATGCCAACGCTTACGGATTGCCAACCTAAGTATAACAACCCCAACGGAAAGCCAACGTTAGGCCAACGCAAGCATACCAACGCCAAAGAATGGACAACGGTACAACCAATTCCCAACGTTGGTCTAACTTAAGCATGCTGTCTGGGAGGACATCCTTATACACGCGAACTCTGTTTCCATTCTCTATACTATTTAATCAAAAATAAATAACATTGAAATTTACTGTTTCCATAATTAAATATTCAATCTATTACATATGTATTCCAATTTTAGTCTCAGTTAGGGACGAGATCAAAAGTTCAATGTAGGATAAAAAACTTAATTCACATAGTTTTTTCACTGAAATCCCACACAATCCCCCCCTCTTAACTTAATTTGGAAAAATTGATTGACCAATATGGGCATGTGCTTTGAGTATACTTTTTGTATAATGGGTCCTGTTTTTCTCAACAATGTATGTTTGTTCTGTACTTCGACTTGGACATCACTTGAATCCGTATTTTTCAATCAGAAAATCAATGTCGGATAACAAAACTTGCAGCGATTTTGACCCCCACCCCTAAACTATTTGAATTAAGTTTTTTCTCCTACATTGAACTTTTGATCTCGTCCCTTATTCAACTTTATACAGTTATATAAAAATTTAAAAATTGGTCAACGTATTTTTTTCTTTTCTTATAAATATATTGATTTTATTATTAATAGTCTTTATGTTCTGTACGATGTTTGGTTCGTGTATCGTGTATTAAGAGAATCTTTAGAAAACAGACATTTTACTACATGAGCGGATTCTTTATTTGACGGGAGTACTTCTGCATAAAACTATATTTGCTTTTACCAGTTCAACGTTGAAAGTGTCTTAAAAAAATCCTTAAAAAACATGATATAAGAAATGATGCCGAATACAAAGGGCCATTGCGAACTCTTCCCACAGATAAACTAATTAAATACATTTACGTGCACAAATATTGCACATGTTGAAGTAATACAAAAATTATACAAATGAGAGATCATATTTATTTTTCTTTCTGTCTTCGTCGTTTACTTCTTTCCATTGTTTATTAGTTTTTATCTATTTGTTTATTGATGTATAGTTTCTTTTTGGGTCAATCCCAGAATATTTTGTTGTGCATTAATATGTTTTCCTTGCACGTCGTGTCTATATGTTACGCAGAAAATGACTTAAGTTTGCTGTAATAACACATTTTTATTACTAGATTAGGTAAGCAAACTAAACATAGGTTTTTACTATTTCATAACATGTTTCATTCATTAATTGGAATTTCACACTTTTTTAGGTTTTGCGGTAGCCACATTTGTGCTAATTCAAATAGCATCGCTACTGTTTTACACAAATATACATGATTTAATGTGTGTAACTATATACCATATTTTCCCATTCAACTTGGTTGTACAAAATGTATTTTGATTTAGTTTCATTAGTATTAATAAGTTATTGCTTAATATTTCTGGTGGGTTATTACATTTTATTTTGTTCTTTAGCTTACACATTAATACACATTACGCTAAAATGAATTTATGCATTATAATGTGTTTTGTTTTCATGCAGATATACACGTATTGAGTACTCCTCATTTCAAATGAGTCTTAAATTCTTTCCTAAAAAAGTACAAGTTCCATTCAGGTTAGAGATACATGGTCTAGTGTTAACAAATTAATGTTTAAAATTCTAATTTTGAAATGGACATGATGGATAAAACCTGTTTTTGTGAGCCTAAATCCTTATCGGCGCCACCAATATGAAGACACAAATATCACAACTGTGTATTTATGCAAAATTATTTCTTAAAAATATCAAATAAACCTTCGAACGTAACATAATACTTAAAATTACTTTTTCTATTTGTATGGAGTGTTATTTGCTTACATCTCAATAAAATTGTCATGACTAAGCTGAAACTGATCACATATGACATAGAAATAATATGTGTACATCATGTACATGTCGAAGAATAAATTTGATATAATAGCGAAGCTGCATAAGCATAGTTTCAAATGAAATGGGTATTCACCTAAAAGAATGGATAAGGACCTATTCAAACTGGAAAAGA
Organism: Mytilisepta virgata; assembly: GCA_028015205.1. NCBI lineage: Eukaryota > Metazoa > Mollusca > Bivalvia > Mytilida > Mytilidae > Mytilisepta > Mytilisepta virgata. The sequence continues at coordinate 42,740,867 of CM051510.1, read as the reverse complement.
TATTATTCCCAATCAATAACGTCAAATAGAAAAAAAATTTAACATCACGCGACCAGATGTTATGTTTTACTAAACTTACATTGCGTATCAATTGGAAGTGAGTCCTTCAAAACAATAACGCTTCGCTATTTCAACCAAATGATAAAATGGTTTCAATTGCAAAGGAATAGGACTGTATAATCTAATTCTAGGTGCCTGCTTATTGGGTATTTTTATGAGAACAACTTCCCATGTAGGAAAGTGAAAATAACTCCTACATGAACTCGACAAAGTATTGATAAACCTTTTTATAAGGAATTAAACACTTCCTGTAATAGACAAATACTGTAGAAGTAGGGGCCTCCGTGGCCGAGTGATCCAGGTAGTTCGTCATGACTACTAATGATCACTAGCCTGTCAACACTGAGGTTGTGAATTCGAATCTCACCTGTGGCGGGGTGCGTTCGACTCCGATCTAAAATTTACAAGGATTACCAATTTTCCTACCGAAGGTCGGTGGTTCTCTCTGGGTACTCCGGCTTCCTCCACCAATAAAAACTGGCCGCCGCGAAATAGCAAAATGTGCTCAAAACGGCGTAAAACCCTAACTAAACAAACAAACAAAACTGTAGAAGTACATTGATATTACATATTATTCAACAGTAATTCGATTACTGAGATTTGTCTGTGTTTAAGGACTTTTTTAATTCGTTGTTTAACCAAAAAATTGGCTGTTACATTTACATGAATTCTTACTGTTATAAATGTTCAATTCTACCATAAAACAAGTTGAAAATGTTGAATGTGAAATATATACAGCTGACCTAAATCAGCTAGTTTTTCCAATATTTTCTTATTCTAGGATATATGAAAAAAGCTTTGAAAATGCTGGTCGTTTTCAGTGATAATCTACACAGTTAAAAGATAACCGCAGGGATGCAAGCAAGGATGAACTCAAGGATTACCTGAGAAAAAAATTTAGTCATTAACAATAAGGCATTCCTCTTGCAGCGTGATACCGAGGCTTTCCGTCAATTAGCCAATCGGAATTGTGAAATATAGATAGCTAACCTATATCAGGTAGTTTTACCAGTATTTTCTTATTATAATAGTATATTTATATATAACCAAACCTATTTGTCAGTTTCTACACAAATACAACATTGTCTGTATTCTCTTGTTATAATTTTTCTTATCAAAGAACTTGTTACTTATAATTTGAAAACTTTATGCAAATACTGCTGACGCACGTTTTTACGGCGCTTTACTTTCATTGCAAGTCTCTGGTCTATCTACACCGAGGTTGCGAGTTCGAGTAGCGATGTGCGTTCGACTCGGATGTTACTTGCTACCAAATTCAAAGCATCCCCCAAATAATACAATGGAAATATAAATAGATACGGATATAATTGTATATTCTTTACACATTATCAATAATGCGTCGCCCATGATGTCGCAACCAGTTCAACGAAAAACTATCTTGGATCGAGTTTTTCCTGTTGCATGTTTGGGGGTTCAAATGCAATTATTCAAGAGCTGGTTTAATAGGTACAGTTCTAACCTCTCTTTCGAACTGCCCTACACTGTCAAAATATAAAAATAACAATCCAAAGATACTAATATTAGATATAGTAAATTTATACTATGCTGTAAACGACGCATTTAAAGGAGTTAACTCTCATCAGCAGCATTAAAACCGAAACATTTGGAGGACCAAAAACCAAACTTATATTAAACAATAAGTACTCATAACAAAGAATACCGAAATACGAAGGCAAAATTCAGCTAAGGAGATCTACCATGTGCAATACAAGGAATGAACCCTTAGTATTTCTATTATTTTTGAATTTTGCTAAATACTGGTAATTTCTGTAACAAATCAATGAATAATCATGTCATACAAGGCTGACGACTGGGTTGGCGAATACCGTCGGGGGCCTAGGGTCCACCATGCAGAGGCATCGTCCTAGGAGTTTCAACATAACAATCCAAAGATACTAATATTAGATATACATGTAGTAAATTTATAATATGCTGTATACGACATTTAAAGGAGTTACCTCTCATCAGCAGCATTAAAACCGAAACATTTGGAAGACCAAAACCCAAACTTATATTAAACAAGACTTACTCATAACAAAACATACCGAAATAGGAAGCCAAATTTCAGCTAAGGATATCTGCCATGTGCAATAACTGTTCTAGAACAGTTCTAGAACTGTCATCCTGACACCTTTAGAACCGTGTATGACAAGGTGTGTCCTGACCTAGAACCATGTGAAGTATCCGAGCGGGTGAATTTTACTTGTGGCAATGAACTCAATGAAAAGAGAGTATTTAAAACAATGAAAATGCTTTATTTATGGTTAAAATATGATGAAATTATAATAAAACAATGTTAAAACAATATCCAAGCAATAACTATTAAGAGAAAAGTGTGTTTGCATAAGTTTTACCTAAAGATATACGATGATCGGCTGGTTGGCCAAAGGTCCAAAATTCAAGTGACGAAAATAACGTTAGCTGTCTAACACAATCAATGCGCAAAGGGAAATAATCCCGGTTTCCGGTTATGAATGACAATAACAAAACAGACGAAATGTAATAAACTGATTGTGAATTTAGATGATTACGAATGAAATACGATGAAATATCAGATAAACAATGATCTAATGAAGAATTTGTAAGTAAATGCAATGGTTGTCAAGTGAATTCATACGCAAAACAAGCAGACAACCGGAACATCATACAATTTCGCGGAATCTTGACTTTTCCCAAACAAAATATTGCGGGAAACTGGAAAATCTAGAAAACGGCTCTAATGACGAATTAAACTATCATAAATACTTATAAAAGTAATAAAACTAGACAATTATTGTAATAAAACTAGACAATTATTATAAACACTGAAATGACAAAAGAGCTAGCACAACACCATGTATGACAGTTCTAATCTAGAAACATTCTGGACGATTCTACCCTAGAACCATTTATGAAACTTCTACCCCAGAACAATTCTAGACGGTTCTACCCTTGAACCATTTATGACAGTTATACCCTAGAACCATTCTGAATGGTTCTAACCTAGAACCATTCTGAATGGTTCTAACCTAGAACCATCTATGACAGAAGTATATATGCGGTTTTCAAGTCGCATTTGAGGAGGAGGTGCCGGAAGTGACGTCAAATGGAAATGACGTCACAGGAAGTGACGTAACCGGAACCGAAAGTCACGTGACCGGAACCGGAAGTAAGGGAAATGGTTTGCGCGCATGCGCAGCCGGAAGTAGTGGTTTTTCACGCCATTTTCTCATGATTTGTTTACGGAAGTGACGTAAGTCACGTGCTAAAACCCGGATGTGTAGTCTGCACATGCGTAGGAAGAACCGGAAGTACCCGGAAGTGATTTGCGCGCATGCGCAACCGGAAGTAGTTGTTTTCCCCGCCATTTCTTTACAGAAGTGACGCAAGTCACGTGTTAGGACCCGGATGTCTGTTCTGCGCATGTCTTGAAACCGGAAGTACCCGGAAGTGGTTTTTGCGCGCATGCGCAACCGGAAGTTATGGGTTTTCCCCATGATTTGTTTACGGAAGTGACGCAAGTCACGGATCCGGAAGTGCAATGCTTGACCAGAACTCAGATTGAATTATCTCCCTTTTCCCGCACTTCTCGGTCGTCTTTGGATCTTTTATCAGTCTCTAGGGACTGATACTCGCACTGGTATGTCGAAGACTGAGAGTATACGAAGTACACTGGTTTATCTCCCCTAATCCCGCACTTTTCATCTGCGGGTGATGTTTTCTGTGAGGACCAAAGGTAGGATTGGATTATGTCCCCTTACCTGCAAGTGATGTTGTCACCAATAGATCAATGGAGGGGTGTTCTTAGCAATCGCCTTAGCAACGGCGGTCCATTTCTATGATGCACTTCGTTTCTCTTCTCTTGCTCCATCCCGCTCCTCGCTGCTTTTCTCTTGCTCCGTGCTGCTCATCGCTGCTCTTCTCTTGCTCATCGCTGCTCATCACTGCTCATTGCTGCTCATCTCTTGCTCATCGCTGCTCATTGCTGCTCATCTCTTGCTCATCGCTGCTCATTGCTGCTCATCTCTTGCTCATCGCTGCTCATTGCTGCTCATCTCTTGCTCATCGCTGCTCATTGCTGCTCTTCTCTTGCTCATCGCTGCTCATTGCTGCTCATCTCTTGCTCATCGCTGCTCATTGCTGCTCATCTCTTGCTCCGTGCTGCTCATCGCTACTCAGGACCTTACTCGCTTGCTCATTTCGCTCCTGTTGCTTGTTGCTGTTCGTCATCGCTGCTCTTCTCTTGCTCATTGCTGCACATTGCTACTCAAGACCTTACTCGCGTGCTCATTTCGCTCCTGTTGCTTGTTGCTGTTCGTCATTGCTGCTCTTCTCTTGCTCATTGCTGCTCTTATCTTGCTCTTTGCTGCTCATCGCTACTCAGGACCTTACTCGCGTGCTCATTTCGCTCCTGTTGCTTGTTGCTGTTCGTCATCGCTGTTCATCTCTTGCTCCGTGCTGCCCATCGCTGCTCTTCTCTTCTCTATGCAATGACTCTATGTGAAATTGGAAAAAAAGAAAAAAAACAGAAAAAAAAATTAAACAAAAAATAAAAAAAAGGGAAGGAGGGTAATGCAGCCTATATATGTTTATACATATATATAGCCAGTCACAAGCCTGGACAAATGCAGAGTGGCCTTAAAAAATTGAGGAGGATTAATGCAGCCTATCTTATGATAGCTAATCACAAGCCTGGATAAATGCAGAGTGCCCTTTCAAATAACCTGAATTTAATGGTGCTCTCGCACAGATCCAATCTTTGAATAACGACAATCGACCACCACTAGCAGCAGCAACCCCAAAACTGAAATGAGCACGCGAGTAAGGTCCTGAGTAGCGATGAGCAGCAAAGAGCAAGACAAGAGCAGCGATGACGAACAGCAACAAGCAACAGGAGCGAAATGAGCACGCGAGTAAGGTCCTGAGTAGCAATGAGCAGCAATGAGCAAGAGAAGAGCAGCGATGACGAACAGCAACAAGCAACAGGAGCGGAATGAGCACGCGAGTAAGGTCCTGAGTAGCGATGAGCAGCAAAGAGCAAGAGAAGAGCAACACGAAGCAAGAGATGAGCCGCGATGAGCAGTGATGAGCAGCAATGAGCAAGAGAAGAGCAACGATGAGCAAGAGAAGAGCAACGATGAGCAAGAGAAGAGCAACGATGGGCAGCACGGAGCAAGAGATGAACAGCGATGACGAATAGCAACAAGCAACAGGAGCGAAATCAGCACGCGAGTAAGGTCCTGAGTAGCGATGAGCAGCAAAGAGCAAGATAAGAGCAGCGATGAGCAAGAGAAGAGCAGCGATGACGAACAGCAACAAGCAACAGGAGCGAAATGAGCACACGAGTAAGGTCCTGAGTAGCGATGAGCAGCAAAGAGCAAGAGAAGAGCAACACGGAGCAAGAGATGAGCAGCGATGAGCAGTGATGTGCAGCAATGAGCAAGAGAAGAGCAACGATGAGCAAGAGAAGAGCAGCGATGGGCAGCACGGAGCAAGAGATGACGAACAGCAACAAGCAACAGGAGCGAAATGAGCACGCGAGTAAGGTCCTGAGTAGCGATGAGCAGCAAAGAGCAAGAGAAGAGCAGCGATGAGCAAGAGATGAGCAGCGATGAGCAGTGATGAGCAACGATGAGCAAGAGAAGAGTAGTGGTGAGCAACATGTAGCAAGAGACGTGCAGCGATGAGCAACACGGAGCAAGAGAAGAGCAGCAATGAGCAGCACGGAGCAAGAGATGAACAGCGATGACGAACAGCAAGAAGCAACAGGAGCGAAATGAGCACGCGAGTAAGGTCCTGAGTAGCGATGAGTAGCAAATAGCAAAAGAAGAGCAGCGATTACGATCAGCAACAAGCAACAGGAGCGAAATGAGCATGCGAGTAAGGTCCTGAGTAGCGATGAGCAGCAATGAGCAGCAATGAGCAAGAGGTGAGCAGCAATGAGCAGCGATGAGCAAGAGGTGAGCAGCAATGAGCAGCGATGAGCAAGAGAAGAGCAGCAATGAGCAGCGATGAGCAAGAGATGAGCAGCAATGAGCAGCGATGAGCAGTGATGAGCAGCAATGAGCAAGAGAAGAGCAACGATGAGCAAGAGAAGAGCAGCGATGGGCAGCACGGAGCAAGAGATGACGAACAGCAACAAGCAACAGGAGCGAAATGAGCACGCGAGTAAGATCCTGAGTATCGATGAGCAGCAAAGAGCAAGAGAAGAGCAGCGATGAGCAAGAGATGAGCAGCGATGAGCAGTGATGAGCAGCGATGAGCAAGAGAAGAGTAGTGGTGAGCAACACGCAGCAAGAGAAGAGCAGCGATGAGCAGCACGGAGCAAGAGATGAACAGCAATGACGAACAGCAAGAAGCAACAGGAGCGAAATGAGCACGCGAGTAAGGTCCTGAGTAGCGATGAGTAGCAAATAGCAAAAGAAGAGCAGCGATTACGATCAGCAACAAGCAACAGGAGCGAAATGAGTATGCGAGTAAGGTCCTGAGTAGCGATGAGCAGCAATGAGCAGCAATGAGCAAGAGGTGAGCAGCAATGAGCAGCGATGAGCAAGAGAAGAGCAGCAATGAGCAGCGATGAGCAAGAGATGAGCAGCAATGAGCAGCGATGAGCAGTGATGAGCAGCAACGAGCAAGAGAAGAGCAACGATGAGCAAGAGAAGAGCAGCGATGGGCAGCACGGAGCAAGAGATGACGAACAGCAACAAGCAACAGGAGCGAAATGAGCACGCGAGTAAGGTCCTGAGTATCGATGAGCAGCAAAGAGCAAGAGAAGAGCAGCGATGAGCAAGAGATGAGCAGCGATGAGCAGTGATGAGCAGCGATGAGCAAGAGAAGAGTAGTGGTGAGCAACACGCAGCAAGAGAAGAGCAGCGATGAGCAGCACGGAGCAAGAGATGAACAGCGATGACGAACAGCAAGAAGCAACAGGAGCGAAATGAGCACGCGAGTAAGGTCCTGAGTAGCGATGAGTAGCAAATAGCAAAAGAAGAGCAGCGATTACGATCAGCAACAAGCAACAGGAGCGAAATGAGCATGCGAGTAAGGTCCTGAGTAGCGATGAGCAGCAATGAGCAGCGATGAGCAAGAGGTGAGCAGCAATGGGCAGCGATGAGCAAGAGAAGAGCAGCAATGAGCAGCGATGAGCAAGAGATGAGCAGCAATGAGCAGCGATGAGCAAGAGATGAGCAGCAATGAGCAGTGATGAGCAGCGATGAGCAAGAGAAGAGCAGCGATGAGCAGCACGGAGCAAGAGAAAAGCAGCGAGGAGCGGGATGGAGCAAGAGAAGAGAAACGAAGTGCATCATAGAAATGGACCGCCGTTGCTAAGGCGGTTGCTAAGGACACCCGTCCATTGATCTATTGGCGACAGCATCACTTGCAGGTAAGGGAACATAATCCAATCCTACCTTTGGTCCTCACAGAAAACATCACCCGCAGATGAAAAGTGCGGGATAAGGGGAGATAAACCAGTGTACTTCGTATACTCTCGGTCTTCGACATAACAGTGCGAGTATCAGTCCCTAGAGACCGATAAAAGATCCAGAGACGACCGAGAAGTGCGGGAGAAGGGAGATAATTCAATCTGAGTTCTGGTCAAGCATGACACTTCCGGGTCCGTGACTTGCGTCACTTCCGTAAACAAATCATGGGGAAACCCATAACTTTCGGTTGCGCATGCGCGCAAAAACCATTTCCGGGTACTTCCGGTTTTAAGACATGCGCAGAACAGACATCCGGGTCCTAACACGTGACTTGCGTCACTTCCATCAAGAAATGGCGGGAAAAACCACTACTTCCGGTTGCGCATGCGTGGAAATCACTTCCGGGTACTTCCGGTTCCTCCTACGCATGCGCAGACAACACATCCGGGTCCTAACACGTGACTTACGTCACTTCCGTAAACAAATCATGAGAAAATGGCGCGAAAAACCACTACTTCCGGTTGCGCATGGGCGCAAACAACTTACGGTACTTCTGGTTCCGGTCACGTGAATTCCGGTTCCGGTTACGTCACTTCCGGTTGACGTCACTTCCGGCACCTCCTCCTTAGCACCTCCTCCTCAAATGCGACTTGAAAACAGCATATATACTACTTATGACCCTAGCAATAGTTTATGAATTTTGAGCATCAAAATTATAAGAAATAAAATAATTAATTTGCTGTCGTAATTTAAAAATCAACTTTTATTATACCGAAATATATTATAGAGTAAAAAAAGAAAGAAATTCACTCAGAATAAAGTTTGTACTAAACCTAAATGATTTAAAAACTAGTTGGTGTTATTTGCTAGTAAATAAAACATTCCTCTACATATGTTTCGACAAGAGAACACTTTCAATCAAGATTTAGTCGCGACTCTTCTCAATTCAAATTATTGTTTAAAACGTCCATATATGTACGTTATGTCTATGTAATTTTTCGATAAATTGGTGAAATGCACGTCTTATTTCAAAAGGGCGGTACTCATCCCAATAATCTTCTAACTTGTCATAAGTATATAAATATCGTTCATACGAGGAAAGAGAATTAATTATATAATATATCAAATGTTTACCTGAAAAAATGGTAAAAATTTTAAATTATTAATTTAAAATAAATTAAAATGTTACTTCTATGTACTTCTATGTATTTGATAATTTGAAACCTCTGCAAAGAAATTTGGGACCACCTTATACACACGGCTTTATTCGAATACTGCATTAGTTATTTTAAAATGTAAGCGTTAAAAACATTTAAAACCCCGCTGATTTTGTCAGCAATACACATCCTGACAGTCAAGGTTCAATATACATGTCAAAACGTTATACATGTATTTACAACATGTTACGGAGAACAAATTTCTTTACCTGTAAATTTACTTCAGATAAAAATCACACAAATTGTAACAAAAACAATAATTCGTTTTTCTTCGAGGTTCAAAATAATGAGAAAAAAACGTTCACCATAGCTCTTTATTTCATGTACTATTATTAATTATTGTCATAATTTCATATAATTTCATATATTGAAATTATAATCGATTTGAAATTTTACTACATACACATGTATTTCAAAAAAATGTTTTTAAACGTTTGGGAAAAGCGGCGACGAGGAGATCGAACATTAATCAATGCAGAGTTATCGGATATGAAAATGGACGGTTCTACCCTAGATCCATTTACGACAGTGCTACAATTCTGGATGGTTCTACCCTGGCACTATTTAAGACAGTACTACACTAGAACCATTCTGGATGGTTCTACCCCAGAACGATTTATGACAGTTCTACCCTAGAACCATTTATGACGGTTCTACCTTAGAACCATTTATGACAGGGTTGTTTCTACCATAGATCCGTTCTAGAATGTTTCTAGAACCGTCCTCTCTGACAGAATAGTTGAGAGATTAGAACTGATCTCAACAGTAAATCTGCACAGTTTGGTAAAATCTGTAACGGAATTAGATATTTGAAATGTTCGTTACTGTCGCCGATTTGTACCTGTGATATTGGTAATTTAAATTCACAAATTCTTCACTGTAAACTGAAATGCTATTACACATATACAGAATACTGAGGTTTCTGCATGAAAAACTATGTATTTGCACTTTTTAAATTAACTTAAAATTGGAAATGCTCGTCTACAGATCGTGAGAATTCTTTTAAGTAAGACATATAGAAAAAGGGGATTTCCAAAATTCTTTTACCCTTTATAATCATAAATATTGATATTGCAAAAACATTTGTACGTAGAATCGGCAGCACCCCCTCCCAATCTTTCTTCTGTTGGAACCGTAAAAGTCCGGAGGTATTACATTTTAGTTTGTTCTTTAGCTTATACAGTTACTTACACATTATGCCCAAATGAATTTATGAATTATAATTTTGTTTTCTTGCAGTCATACATGTATTGAGTACTATTCACTGTGTACAGTGAATTAATAAAATTAGTAAAAAATGTACTTGTACGGGATTAATCAGACTTTCCCCAAATACAAATTCAAAGGATAATCGTCCTATCTGAATGGTAACACATTTTTTTCAAACCCGAATTGGCACACTTCTTGTTCATGAGTTCTTTTACCTTGGAATATCACAGTTTGTCACATATTGTCAATAAATCACTCATAAATTGTCAATATCTGGTATGTCCACCATTTGCTTGTAACACAGCCCCGACTCTTCTTGGCATAGATTGAATTAAACGCTGAGTTCGAACACGCGGTATCCTTTGCCACTCAAACTGAAGTGCCTGCTGTAATTGTTGCAGATTTTGCGGTGGTGGTTGTCGTTGGCGCACGCGCCGATCCACTTCATCCCACAAATGTTCAATTGGATTAAGATCGGGTGATCGTGACGGCCAACGGATCACATTGACATTCTGTTGTTCTAAGAAGTCTACTGTTACACGTGCTGTATGTGGTCGGGCATTGTCGTGCTGAAAAATTTCTCTCCGAATGTCAATTACGGGCAATAAATGAGGTCGTAAAATTTCGTCTCTATACCTAACAGCGTTCAGATTGCCTTGGATATGTATCAGCTGTGTGTTTCTGGCATAAGAAATAGCGGCCCACATCATAACACTGCCTCCGCCAAAATTGTCTCTCTCCACAACACAGTTTTGCGCAAAACGTTCGTTTCGGCGCCTATACACACGTATGCGACCATCTCGCTTTTCCAGTTGAAAACGTGACTCATCGCTGAACCATACTCTTCTCCAGTTCTGTAAATTCCATGCACGAACTGTAGTACACCATCTAACCCTCGTTCGGCGGTGTTGGCGTCTCAGTGTTGCTCCAAAGTAAGGTCTTCTTGCCCTCAATCCATGAGAACGTAACCGATTGCGTACTGTCTGTGCTGATATACGGCGCAACCCAGGGACGTTTACAGCTGTTTCTGTTGCAGCAATAGTCCTATTCCGCAGATGGCAAAGTCTGATGTAACGATCTTGCGCCCTGGTTGTAACACGCGGGCGCCCTGAACGTGGCCGATCTGTCGTAGTACCAAGCTGCAGGTAGCGTCCCCAAAGGCGTGAAATTGTGCTACGATGAACATTGTACGTTACAGCAACAGCATTCTGTGATTCTCCGGCCTCTAGTCGTCCGATAGCGATATTCCGGGTAGCAGCGTCTAACCTTGGCATAGCGTCACCTCATCAGAATTTTATTTTACGAATGCATTCATGAAAAGAAATACCGGGTTTTTATACCGACTGACTGAGCTAAAAAATAACCCATGATTTGCACGTGAAAGTCGACCCAGTTTTTGGCAATGCGTAAATCGTAGGGTGTCACAGATTGCGACCAAAGTCGTTTACGGGTGGATGAATTTAAATGATTGTACCTGGAAACTTTTTATGAAGGTGTAATTATGATCATGTGTACATATATTTTGATATTTATTGGTTATTTGTCCGGAAAAATAATATTTCAAAAAGATAATCTGATGTTGCGTTTCTTTTTTGAGAGAGTATATTTATTTTTTTCCCTCCAAGACTCATTAATATAAATTCTAAATTGCTGTTTGGCGGGATTGGTGTTGGCTTATGGGTCACAAATTTCAACAGGCTCAAAATTTTACTTTTTAATCTGGGAATTTAATTTTTTAGTGTTATATTTATTTTGTTATTTTATATATTGTTACGATCTGCAAAACCCCATACCGTTGAACTTGAAAAAAAACTCGCTCGTGACAAGGTTGAAGAATCCAGAATATGTCTAAATATCAGTGTTATTCATGTTTGTGTTCTCTACGAACTCCAGGTTTACTTAACAAAAGCAGGTAATAAAAGGAAATGCCCTAGAGGTTCCATTTTATTTCAGTATTCATGCTGGAAGGCAGACATAGACAGCTGGTAAATGTTATTTGTTTACATTTTATCCAATTTCCGGTTACATTCCAATGATATGAAGGTCGCTATTTTCGGAATAGCAAATTAACGTCACTTCCAACACACATCAAATTTATACACGGAAATAGTTTGGTAATCAAATTTAAGTTCACACATAGTTTGCTTGGTTGTTTACCTACAAAATAACTATTGTTTCCATTGGTAAAGTGCATGCATTCATATGCACGACAGCATAAAAGCGATAGGGGGTAAAATGTATTCGCTTACTTCTTGCGGCAAGGCGATGCTGATTGGTTTTCCACAGAAGCTAAATGATGGTTTCGATAAGCCCCGAGATGTTACAAATGGACACGGTAAATATAAAAACTTTCCGATTTATTAAGTTGGGGAATCCGCGGCCTATAGACAAAGGACTCACTTACGGCAATGCAGTTCGTAAAAACGTAAGAACAAAAAGTTAAAGAAATAGTCAAATAATAAATATAATTATATTTTTTCATATTTAAATTTGTGAATTAATTTAAATTCAATTAACTTATGTGCAGTTAAAGCTTGATTGTTGATTGTTAACATAATTTGACAATATGTTATTGGATTGTTGAACCAAACCAAGATTGAAGGTGGACACCCTGGGTCATAAGCCAGCTTTCAATAATTTGTTAGCTGCTGATCATTTAGCAGGGGTGCTGTTCTCTCGGTTCTGAATACATCCAGTGCTATGTCAATATTAGATAAATTGTTCTTACCAGTGACAATTTGTTAAGATTTGTACTAAATTTGGTTCAGGTAGTGAAACTCGCATTTGGAGTTTGTGAATGTATAATTAATACATGTGCAGTGTTTAGACGTTATGGGTGCTAGAAACAAAATGTTGTTTGCATCATAAAAGCTCTGTGTCACAGGACCTACCAAACTTCAGGAACGCTACCAAACTAGAACATTCATTATTTAATATTTAATATTTAATTTTGTTCATCTTTGTCCTGTATAGTCACCATAAGCCAGATACTTGACGGACCCTGGATAGGTACAGTACTGTTTAGGTATCAGCTCGGTTAGTTAGGTTATGTGGGTAAATTTTGTTCCTATCCTTTTTATACTGGTGAAACTTTCACTGGCTAAATTATACTGTTAGAGTCACACTGGTATAGATATTTGGTGCTTCCAGCTTTAAAGTTGTTTTCGTAGGTGAAGATAACACTATATAGCAAAATTTTTATAACATTTATTAAAATTTTTAGTAACATCATAGTACTGTCCTTCATTGTTGTAACAGTTCTCACTATCAAATTTCACTGTCAGGACCTGCACCGCAACAATTTGGTGGCAGCAGCGGTGGGATAACATCCTGAAAAGTAAATAAATAAATATCTTATAGTAATTATTTAAAATATTTTTCAAATGCTGGTGGTGACTATATATTAAAAATTAAAATTAAATAAATAAGAGAACAATTTTAAAATGGATGAGACATCAGGTATAATTTCTTTTGGTCCTGACACAGGAGCAGGAGCTGAAAATGATACTGAAGTATATGATGCAAATGAACAAAATGTTGAGGACCATCAACATGATGGTCAGAATAGAACTGATGGAAATAAGAAGTCAAATACTGAATGTATGATGGTTATGTTTGAGAGGCAAATGTTAACCTTAAATCAGAACTTAGAAAGAAGTGTTGATATGATGCAAAATCAAATGAGAAATATGATAGGTGCAATGAATGATAAGATGGATCAGATGCAATGTGCAATTATAAGATCTGAGAGAGTGGTAAATAGAGATTCTGTTGAGAGTGCAAATAATAATAGCCCTAGACCTGGCTTGGTGTCAATGCATCAAATTAATGACGGAATTCCCCAAAGTAGTAGTACGCCAAATCATAACAGAAATGTAAATTATCACGTGGAGCCCATAAGAAATATTGTAAATGCTACAAAAATGGAACCACAAAATTTCAGTGGTAGTGAAGACTTAGAAGACTATTTGGCACAATTTAATATATTATCAGATTTGAATAATTGTGATTATCAAACAAAATCTCTATATTTGGCAAGTAGTTTAACTGGAGAGGCCAGGAGCTTGTTGAATGAATTAAGTAAGAGAGATAGGAGAGATTATGACAAGATAGTAACTGTTCTTGCTATAAGATTTGGTTCAGTCAATAGAGCTGAAGTTTTCAGAAGTGAATTACAAACTCGTACAAAAGGACGAGAAGAAACTTTGCCAGAATTGGCACCGTAAGGCATATCCAAATGCAAATTCAAGTGTTATTGACACTTTGGCACTTGATTATTTCATAGATGCATACCTTTCAAGGACGTAAGAGTACGATTAAGAGAAGGTTGCCCTGAAACTTTGGCAGAAGCTGAGAAAATTGCTGTTCGGTTAGATGCCGTTCATGTTTCAGACAAAAACAGGAATTGAAATGATAAAAATAGAAATTCTCATGTCAAATAAGTGTTGCTGTTGACAGTGACAAATTAATGAATAAAATGGAAAATGTCTTAAGTAGAGTAGAAACCCTATCTTATGAGGTTAAAGAACTAAAAAATGCTCCTAGACAAAATGATAGCAGGGGGTTCAATAGAAATGCTCATGGTAGGCCTCAACATGATTTTTCCAATAGAAATGGAAATAAATTCAGTAAAAACACAAATCAACATTTTACAAGTCGTTCGGAAAACATAAGAGGGTCGACCTCAGGAGGCGAAGATCGACAGCGGGCCATGATTCCCCCAAAATAGTATTAAGAAGTTTATGTGATGAAAATGAAGGATATTTCATTTCAGCAAAAATAGCTGCAAATTTTGTTACAATATTGATTGACACAGGTGAAATTTTAGTATTTTGAATAAGAGCATTTTTGACAATTGGTCTGATGCATCAAGCTATGAAATAGAACCTTGAATTTGTTAACTGCAACTGGTGATAGTACTCCATTTTGTGGGAAAGTAAAATTAAAAATGTCAATTGGAAAAGGTTCTTTTGAACATAAATTTTTGTTAGCAAACATACAAGACAATTGTATTTTAGGTATGGACTTCTTAGCAAAATATAAATGTGACATAATGTTAAGCAAATGGTATTTGGTACTAAATAAAGAAAAAATACCATGCTATCGTAAAAAGGGAGATAATCAGCCCGTAAGTTGTAGAATTGTTATTAATGAGAAGGTCGAGATACCTCCTCAGAGTGAAACTATTGTCCATGGTAAATTAATTGATGGAATTGACAGAAATATTTTAGGAATCCTTGAACCGGACCAAAATTTTGTAAATAAAAGTGGCCAGAGCTGCTGTTGACTTGAATAATAATTTAATTCCTATTCGAATGATTAATTTAAATAAAGAGTCATAAATTATATGAAAATACTGTTGCAGCTGTATTTGAAACAGCTATTGTTAATGAAAACTTTGATAAAAATTTGAGAATGATGAAGGCTGAGAGTGTTTTAGGGCACAAAATCCCAGAACATTTGAGTAGTTTGTTTGAAGAAGGCAGTAAAGAGTTGAATTCTGAACAAAAAGAAAAATTGAAACAATTGTTGGAAAAACATCAAAATGTATTTTCTAAATCTCCATCTTATATAGGTTGTACTGATGCCGTTGAACATACAATTAACACCGGGGATGCTAAACCCATAAAGCAAAGACCATATCGCATTCCCCTGTCTAAGAAATTTGAAGCTGAAAAAGAAATTAAACATATGACAGAAAGGGGTATTATTGAACCTTCAAATAGTGTGTACCTATTGTAATGGTGCCAAAAAAGATGGGAGTATAAGATTTTGTTGTGATTTTAGAAAACTTAATGAAGTGACAGTAAAAGACTGTCAGCTCTTGCCTAGAAAAGATGATACATTGGCATCATTTTCCAATTCTACATTCTACACAATTTGCGATTTAAAAATCGGTTTCTGGCAAGTAAAATTAGCTGCTAAAGATAAGCATAAAACAGCTTTTTCTATTGAAGGTGGTGGCTTTTGGCAATTTTGTCATGCATTTTGGTACATGTAATAGCAGCGCAACTTTTGAACGGTTAATGGAAAGTGTACTGTCTGGGTTATCATGGAAAATTTGCCTTATTTATTTAGATGACATCATCATATTCTCTGAAACTTTTAATGAGAATTTAGGGAGATTAGATCAAGTTTACTCTAGACTTAGAGGTGCAAAATTGACGTTAAGTCCGAAGAAATGCATGTTACTACAAAAACAAGTAACTTTCCTTGGCCATACCTTTAGTGAAAAGGGTATAGCTACTGATAAGGAAAAGGTTAAAGCAGTCAAAGACTGGCCAGTTCCCAGAAATGTGAAACATATGAGAAGTTTCATTGGACTTTGTTCTTATTATAGGCGGTTTGTGTCTAAATTTGCTGCAATAGCAAAACCTTTACATAAATTGACCGAGTTAAGTCAAAAATTTATGTGCGATGAAAAATGCCAAGATGCATTTGACAAGCTTTGATTAGTTCCCCTATATTATCATATCCTCAGGAGAAGGGTCTGTTCATTATTGATGCTGATGCAAGTAATGACGGTATGGGGGCAGTATTATCCCAAGTTCAGGATGGGGTAGAAACAGTAATTTCTTACTACAGTAAGACTTTTTCAAAATCGGAGAGGAGATATTGTGTTACTAGACGTGAACTTTTGGCTGTAGTCAGTAGTTTTAAAAATTTTCATCATTATGTCTATGACAGAAATTTTTTGGTCCGAAGTGACCATGGTGCTTTAACAGGGCTCATGAAATTCAAGAATCCAGAGGGACAAATTGCTAGGTGGCTGGAAATACTAGGGACTTATGATTTTGTTATACAACATAGACCGGGCAGAGTGCATTCCAATGCGGACGGTTTAAGTAGACGTCCTTGTCTGAACGCAAACTGTACATATTGTTTAAGAGCAGAAAATAGTTACGAGAAAAGTAAGAGTAATAATAAAACACCAGAATGTACATTGAGTAAGCACCATCTTGCTTCTCAAATGCCCTTAGAATTACCTGGTATGTGTAAAGTGAAGGTTGAGTTTGAGGTTAATAGTAGAATAGAGAACCCTAATGATGTGGATGTTACTCTTTGTAATAAAGAGGAAAAGTCCACGGTAAATGTAACTCTTAATGTAGAGGAAAAATCTACCTCTTCTTCATTAGGCATTGCTCTTGATGGATCTTCCATTGAAGACCCTACTATACAGGAAAGAAGTTTTGTTGATAGTTGCAGTGTACGAGTGCTAAGATCTTCCTTTTAAGATACTGAAGAAGTACTCTGGACTTCCTTTGAAAATCCCACTCAATGTCACGAAAGCATGTCATGTACTGATTATTTAAATAAATTCAAAACATTTAACGTTTCCTCTGAAACTTCACGTGAAATGATAGAAAGTAGTGGTATTTCAGTTGGGGCAGTAAGAACCAGAAATATGTCGAATAAAAACACAGAGTTTAAAGGTCAGCATGAGATGAATGACAGTGTGAAATATGAAGAGATAAATAAAGAAAAAATTATTGAAATGCAAAAATCTGATCCCAATATTAAAATCATATTATAATTCAAAATGCAAGAATTAAAACCTAATTGGTTTGACATATCAAATTACAGCCCAGAAGTGAAGTGTTATTGGAGTCAATGGGACTCTTTATACATTCACAATCAATGATTTGTTGTACAGAAAATTTGAAACAGGTCCAGACAAAAGTATCAAATGGCAAATTTTGTTGCCAAAAGATTTGAGAAAATTTGTTTTAAAACATTTACATGATGGTGTAACTAGTGGTCACCTGGGAATTAGAAAAACTTTAGCAAAAGTGACAAACAGGTTCTTTTGGCATAAAATGAGATCTGATGTAGAAAATTGGTGCAAGTCTTGCGATATTTGTGCTAGTAGAAAAATGCCTCCAAAGAAACCCAAAACCCCTATGAAACAGTATAATGTAGGTGCATCTTTAGAAAGGGTAGCTATAGACATCATGGGACCCTTACCCAGAAGTAAGAAAGGGGACAAATATATATTAGTTATAGCTGACTATTTTTCAAAATGGATGCAGGCTATTGCTATAAGGCATCCTGATGCATCCTGATTGATCATTTTATCTGTATTATGGGAGTGCCAATGCAGATACACTCTGATCAAGGCTCTAATTTTGAATCGGATATATTTCAGGAAATGTGTAAAATTTTGGGGATAAAAAAAACTAGAACAACCCCAATGAGACCTCAATCTGATGGGATGGTAGAAAGGGGGAATCGTACTATAGAAATTATGTTGTCAGCATTTGTCGATAAACATCAAAACGACTGGGATGAATACTTGATGGCATACAGGTCTTCAGTACATGAATCCACTGGTTACTCCCCATGTAAAATGGTATTTGGTAGGGAAATTAATATGCCACTTGATTATAGTGTTTATGCACAGGATTTGGAGAGTAAACTTGAAATTATTCATGAAACTGCAAGAGAAAACTTGAATTTCTCTAGTAATAAAATGAAAAGGTGTTATGACAAAAATTTGAGCCATAATAGTTTCAAAGTTGGTGATGCATTATGGTTGTATGATCCAAAACGCAAAGTTGGAGTTTGCCCAAAATTACAAAGGCCTTGGAAGGGTCCAATTATTGTAATAAAGAAACTAAATGATGTTCTGTATAAAATTCAGTTAAATGCAAAGAGTAAACATAAAGTCATGCACCATAATAGGTTGAAACGGTATAATGGAGATTAAAAGCCTAAATGGTTTAGACCCAATGAAACTGATGACTCCATAAATTTTTCATCTCCCATACTTGAGGACAAAATAGTACTTGACTGAGTATAAGACTGAATAAATTAGTTATGTTACAAAATGAATGACATGGTTGATAATAAAGCAGTTGAACTATAGATTAACTGATTAACTTTTGTTGTTGCGATTTTGTTTTGTTCATTGAAAAATTTTGCATCACATGATTCATGTGAAATAATTTTAATTGTGTATTGTGATATGAAGATTGTATGATATTGTTAATAAATTTGCAGATGGTGGATGTGTTTGCAAGATTTATATTTTTTTAGGCAGCAATGATTGCCAAAATCTTAATACAAAATTATGAGATACCAAATACATTTCTATTGTTCCTAATTCAATATTAATAAAATTTATCTCAACATACCGAATAAATTTGATGCACGGTATGGCTATTTCTTTGTCTGACAACTCATCAGCAGTGCTCGAGATCAAAATGATGGAAATCCAACAGCTATGACAAATATGTATTGTTGTTTGTTTCAGAAAAAAACCAGTTTTCCTCTGCAGCATATGTGGGGACAGGGAATTTGCTTCTCGTTATCCCCTTGAGCGGCACATAGTAGAGCAAGATAGCCCATTCAGCTTCAAGTGCACCGTCTGTAAAAAAATATTTGATAAAAAACACCTAAACATGGTGCTTGCCGTGCAGGGGAAGGCAACCAGATTTTGATAAATAGTAACACGGGAGAAATGGGCCGTAAGATACAGGATGAGTATGTCAAGTATAAGGATACGGTGGTAAGGAATAACATGGAGATTCTTTACAAATCTGGTAGGGATACGAGGGGGAGAGGTTGTTCCTCTACTAAGAGGGGGAGACCAAGGTATGGTCACACCCATAGTAGATCGCCCAAGAGAAGGAGGGAGGAAAATCGATCCAAGTCCTCTCCTGTAGCAAGTACCAGTGCTCCTCCTCATCCTTCTGTATCACCAAGGTCTCCAGTTGTAGAAGTAGAGATCAGGGAACCAGCCAGGGAGTCTCCTAAGAGTAAGACTTTGAGTCCTTCAGGGACTCCAGTTAAGGACACTCGTTTGGTGGTCCCTGGTTGTGGCTCCAAATCTCCTGCTAGGTCGCATAGATCCTCCTTTTCCAGTTCGTCATCTTCGTTATCTTCATCATCCTCTTCATCTGCGTCCAGGTCACCTTCTCCATCTCCATCTCATCATGTAGAGGTGGTAATACAAGAGGAAGTGGTTATTGTGGAAGAAGATACCTCTTATCTAAAAAAGATTGAAGAGTCCAGAATAGGTTTCAATATTGGTGGTACAAAATACGAATCCAGTATTGTTACGTTTACATCTGTCTCTAAGACTTTGTTCAGTGATATATTTGGACAAAACTCTGATTATAAACCAAAAAATAACTGTTTATTTTTATATCGTGATCCATCGCATTTCAAATTAATTTTAAACTTTCTGAGGAATCCTACTACATTTACTATTGCTATTTTACCTAGGGACAGACGTTACCTTGAAGAGATTAAATTGGAGGCAAAGTTCTTGAAAATTAATCCGCTCTATAAAATGGTTGATGAGCGTATGAACCAATTATGACTATGATACATGTACCTGTAACAAGACTGATTAATATAAATTCTAAATTGCTGTTTGGCGGGATTGATGTTGGCTTATGGGTCACAAATTTCAACAGGCTCAAAATTTTACTTTTGAATCTGGGAATTTAATTTTTTAGTGTTATGTTTATTTTGTTATTTTATATATTGTTACGATCTGCAAAACCCCCTACCGTTGAACTTGAAAATAAACTCGCTCGTGACAAGGTTGAAGAATCCAGAATATGTCTAAATATCAGTGTTATTCATGTTTGTGTTCTCTACGAACTCCAGGTTTACTTAACAAAAGCAGGTAATAAAAGGAAATGCCCTAGAGGTTCCATTTTATTTCAGTATTCATGCTGGAAGGCAGACATAGACAGCTGGTAAATGTTATTTGTTTACATTTTATCCAATTTCCGGTTATATTCCAATGATGTGAAGGGCGCTATTTTCGGAATAGCAAATTGACGTCACTGCCAACATACATCAAATTTTAGACACGGAAATAGTTTGGTAATAAAATTTAAGTTCACACATAGTTTGCTTGGTTGTTTACCTACAAAATAACTATTGTTTTCATTGGTAAAGTGCATGCATTCATATGTACGACAGCATAAAAGCGATAGGGGGTAAAATGTACTCGCTGACATCTTGCGGCAAGGCGATGCTGATTGGTGTTTCCACAAAAGATAAATGATGGTTTCGATAAGCCCCGAGGTGTTACAAATGGACGCGGTAAATATAAAAACTTTCCGATTTGTTAAGTTGGGGAGTCCGTGGGCTATAGGCAAAGGACTCACTTACGGCAACGCAGTTCGTAAAAACGTAAGAACAAAAACAAAAACAAAATTGGCTTTGAGGCGTAGATTGAGAAATAAAATAAATAGAAAAAATAAGGAGACAATGTATGATAAGGT
Organism: Mytilisepta virgata; assembly: GCA_028015205.1. Classification (NCBI taxonomy): domain Eukaryota; kingdom Metazoa; phylum Mollusca; class Bivalvia; order Mytilida; family Mytilidae; genus Mytilisepta; species Mytilisepta virgata. The sequence continues at coordinate 42,719,714 of CM051510.1, read as the reverse complement.
ACAGTTGTTTATTAGCTAAAAGTTAAAGAAATAGTCAAATAATAAATATAATTATATTTTTTCATATTTAAATTTGTGAATTAATTTAAATTCAATTAACTCATGTGCAGTTAAAGCTTTATTGTTGATTGTTAACATAATTTGACAATATGTTATTGGATTGTTGAACCAAACCAAGATTGAAGGTGGACGCCCTGGGTCAGAAGCCAGTTTTCAATAATTTGTTAGCTGCTTATCATTTAGCAGGGGTGCTGTTCTCTCGGTTCTGAATACATCCAGTGCTATTTTAATATTACATAAATTGTTCTTACCAGTGAAAATTTGTTAAGATTTGTACTAAATTTGGTTCAGGTAGTGAAACTCGCATTTGGAGTTTGTGAATGTATAATTAATACATGTGCAGTGTTTAGACGTTATGGGTGCTAGAAAAAAAACGTTGTTTGCATCATGAAAGCTCTGTGTCACAGGACCTACCAAACGTCAGGAACGCTACCAAACTAGAACATTCATTATTTAATATTTAATATTTAATTTTGTTCATCTTTGTCCTGTATAGTCACCATAAGCCAGATACTTGACGGACCCTGGATAGATACATGTAAGTGGGTAAATCTTGTTCCCATCCTTTTTATACTGGTGAAACTTTCACTGGCTAAATTATACAGTTAGAGTCATACTGGTATAGATATTTGGTGCTTCCAGCTTTAAAGTTGTTTTCATAGGTGAATATAACACTATATAGCAAAATTTTTATAATATTTATTAAAATTTTTAGTAACATCATAGTAGTGTCCTTCATTGTTGTAACAGTTCTCACTATCAAATTTCACTGTCAGGACCTGCACCGCAACAATATGAATATAGAAATTTGGATTTTTTGTCAAATTGGTTAGTTTTTCACCCCCTTCAGTTTAAACTATATATATTTGGATTGTTTTTTATACACCCAGTTCAAAGAATGGCTGGATGAACCCGGTTCAGCCAAAACTGGTCATGTCTTGCCCTCTGCTTTTTCTCGTGGTTATTGAAGAGATCCAGAGGAGCCCTGAATGATACGCAGATACAATGGGATGGGATAGGTGGATTGCATTTATCATATAGGTTGATGTTAGGGTTCCGGGGTCTTTGAAGGTAACCACTGATCGAATCGCATTGAAGGCGTGGCTTATGTGGCAAGGTTTCCTCGGCTTAAAGAGGCCACATGTTTGCCGTGTGTGGATACCCGTAAGGATAGAGGACGGGATCCTGGTGGCTGAAACACGCCGCTTTGGCCCTTACTTTATCTTAAACGGGTGGTTGGATTGGCCCGTCCTGATCAATCGGCTGGTCACGCCAAGCCTTTGAACTTGACCTATTTCCAAAATGTACAACAATAGTACCTATTATATTGACTGTGTTCAAGAAGGCGGTGGCTCATGGGTCAATCGTGTAGATGTTACGTTGGGCGGTTGTCTTGCCGGGCAACCCTTGGCACAAGGCTTACGCCCATTAAGAGGTACTCTATGCGAGTATCTTATTCTAGTATTCCTGGTGCTTGTCGCAGATGTGGCAGGCGTGCGTCGTTTTGATGTATTCTGGTATCCATCATGGATGCTAGAGTGCATCAGAGCAATGTATGCTTCATGCTTGTCGCAAATGTGGAAAGCATACATCGTGTTGATGCTGCTCCGAGGTGGACGGGGAACTAGGGTAACGAATTATATATATATCACCATGGAATTCCACAATAAAAAACCAAACAACCAATCAACAAACAAACGAAAATTAGATATCAGTGATGTTGAGGAACATGCAGCTAAGTTGCCAAATACTTTTTCGGACAATTTTCCAAAATTTTTAGTTATTACATCAGTCAACACAGAAAAACCTGTCACCAAAATTTCTCCTTTTGTTATCCAAAAAACACTACAAGGCTGTGCCAGCCAGCTTAAAAAAGTCACAATATACCACTGATATAGAGTCAATCTGGGGGGATCCAATAGTACCATCTGTGGATTCCACACGCCCAGTTACTGACACCAGAGCTTCGGATGGACAACACAGAAGTTTTTCGCGTGAACACCCAAAGAACTATCCTCCCATCCGTCCTCCAACAAAATGAACAAGATAATACAATGGAATTGTCGGGGTTTAAAAATTAACTTAATAGAGCTATCGTTACTTGTACAAGCTTTCCTTCCTATTACCTTTTGTTTTCAGGAAACACATTTAAAAGAAAACGATAATGTAAACATTAAAAATTACTCGAATTACAACACTCAAGATAAAAAGGATGAAAGAGCCGCTGGCGGTTCATCAATCCTGGTTAAAAATGGTATTATAAATAGTCAATTAAAACTTAATACCGAATTACAAGCAGTTGCTGTCAAACTCTCTCTTCAAAAAACTATTACATTGTGTTCTGTCTATCTTCCCCTTAATACGTCCTTGGCAATAAATCAACTTAAATCTTTAACAGATCAGTTGCAAGCCCCTTTTCTCCTTATGAGCGATTTTAACGCCCACAATCCAATATGGGGCAGTAACTCCCAAAATGATAAGGGGAAAAAGGTTGAAGACTTCTTAAACCAGGAAGGCTTGTGCATTTTTAACGATGGCTCAGATACATATCTCCATCCGGGAAATGGTTCTTACTAAGCTATCGATCTAACTATTTGTGACCCTTCGTTATTACTGGATTACTCGTGGCGGGTCCACAATAATTTGTCTGAGAGAGTTGTTCCTTGGAAATTTGACAAGGCCAATTGGTCTTCGTTCGGGCAACTCTGTCGAGAAGAACTCGGGAAGGATGTCTTCCACGACGTTAACAATCCAGTCCTTAAATTTAGCGAAATTTAGTATCGATAGCTGAGAGAACCATTCCTAAAACCTCGACAAATCCGAAAAAAACCAGCAAACCATGGTTTGATGACGACTGTGAGGTAGCGAAGAAAATCGGAAAACGGCCGAACGACGGTTCAATAAACATCCAGCTCCTGCGAAAGCACGTAGAACATTTAAAAAAAAGAGACGAACGTCTTGGCAAAACTTCGTCTCTAAAATAAATTCCCATACACCTATGAATAAAGTCTGGAATTTTATACAAAAAATTAACGGTAAAAACAGAAAGGCTAATCTTCACCATCTTAATGATGACCAAAATCTTTTGACATCCGAAAAGGACATCTCTCATAAACTTGGAGAGACTTTTTCAAAGCATTATTCTTGTCAAAATTACTCTCAGAAATTTCAGCGCATTAAAAACTGAACCGAAAAAACTAAACAGAACTTTCGATCTAACAACTCAGAGGATTATAACTGCCCTTTTTCGTTGGATGAACTTAAAAATTCTCTGGCAAAGACCCATGACACAGCATGTGGTCCCGATGATATCCATCATTTTTTGAAACATGTTCCTGACACTTCTCTTCAAACACTTTTAGATCTTGTCAATAATGTTTGGGAAACTGGCGACCTGCCTTCCATTTGGAAACTTGCCACAGTTATCCCTATTCCAAAACCTGGGAAGGATCATTTCGAACCGTCGAATTATCGGCCAATTGCCCTCACAAGTTGCGTTTGTAAAACAATTGAACGGATGATCAACGACAGCCTTGTCTGGTTCCTTGAGATGAACGGTCTCCTGTCCAATATACAGTGTGGGTTCCGATAAGGCAGAAGCACGTTAGATCATCTTGTTCGCTTCGAATCCTTTATACGCAAAGGGCTTGCTAAAGGTGAACATGTGGTGTCGGTGTTTTTCGATCTTGAAAAGGCATACGACACCACTTGGAAATATGGTATTTTAAAAGATCTAAACGATGTGGGGTTGAAAGGTAGGTTACCTACCTTTATTGACATTTTTTTTTATCTAACAGACAGTTCAAAGTAAACGTTAACCATGTCTGACCCTTTTGAACAAGAGATGGGTGTTCCTCAGGGAAGTATCCTCTCTGTTACTCTATTCAGCATAAAAATAAATAGTTTGGCTCAAACATTACAAAATAATGTTAAAGGCTCTCTCTATGTGGATGATTTTTTTATTTGTTACAGAGCCAAAAACATGAACACTACTGAACGGCAATTACAGTTATCTCTTAATAACATTGAAAAATGAGCTACGGAAAATGGATTTAAATTTTCTAGCTCAAAACCTCTGCATGCATTTCTGTAATAAAAGAAAGTTGCATCTAGACCCTGATCTCAAACTCTATAATGAACCTATCAAAGTTGTCAAAGTAACCATATAAATTTCATTGGACTTCTGTTCGATAACAAACTCACCTTTCTACCCCATATCAAAATGCTAACAGCTAAATTCTTGAAAGCATTGGACATTTTAAAAGTTTTTTCAAGCACTGACTGGGGTACTGATAAAACTATTTTACTAAATTTATATCGATCCTTAGTTAGATCAAAACTTGATTATGGTGCCATTATATATGGATCTGCTCGCAAATCCTATGTAAAAAATTTAGATACTGTTCACCACCAGGGCCTACGTTTGGCCTTGGGGGCGTTCAGAACATCTCCTGTAGAAAGTTTATATGTAGAGTCGAACGAGCCGTCTCTTTATAACCGTAGAATAAAACTTGGTTTACAATATATAATCAAGTTGAAAGCCTATCCTTCAAATCCTACATACGACTGTGTTTTCAACCCTCTCTACGAGCATATATTTGAACAACATGAAAACAGAATCCCCCTGTTGGTATGAAACCACACATTTCTGGTTCTAACATCAACCTTGATGAAATAACCCCTATTAATATACCTCAATCGCCACCTTGCCTTTTACCCAAACCCAAATTAATTTTTTACATCAGAAAACATCAAAAGTCGGAAACAAACCCAATTATAATTCAGCAACATTTTGCTGAAATAAAATCAAAATTTGCATTTCATGACCCAATCTATACTGATGGATGCAAAGACGGGACAAAGTAGCTGCCGCAGCAGTCAATGGGCAGCAGGCAGCAACTCTCCGTCTTCCAGCTTCCAGTTCAATATTTACTGCAGAAGCTAGAGCCATCATTCTTGCTTTGAAATTTGTCAGAACGTCTGATAAACTGACATTCCTTATATGCTCAGATTCTCTTTCATGTTTATTGGCTATAGAAGGTCAGAAATATAAAAAACCCTTTAATTGCCCATATTATTGAATTCCATAAAAGACTTGTCCAAATGGGCAAAGAAATAGTTTTTATCTTGATACCAAGTCATATTGGTATCCGAGGAAACACAGTCGCAGATAGAATAGCGAAGGATGCTTTAAATGAACCAGTTACTAATATGCCAGTGCCTTATACTGATTTTAAACCTTTGATTTATAAATATGTTGTACGTCTGTGGCAGTCCCAGTGGGATCTGCTTACAAACAATAAATTGCATGCTATTGAGCCAACTGTTGGCACAAGTATTTGCTTCAACTAGATGTGGCATTGGCCACACACGACGACGTATTCTTTTATTTTAGAGAGTGAGCCGCCTGCTGAGTGTATTCCATGCCAATGCCGACACATTGTGAAACACCTTTTAATAGACTGTGTAGATAAATCCGACATCATTCGTCGGTACTATACAGTCGATAATATTAAAGACTTGTTTACAAAGTTTACTGGCAACCGTATTTTACATTATTTGAAAGACGTTGGACTGTATTCAAAAATATAGTCTGACTGCAATATTGAGTCCAATAATTTTAAATTTCTTTGTATGTTTTGAATGATGTTAATTTATTTAAAAGCGTATCTATGATATTATTTTGGAAATTTCCTCTGTGATTTAATTTTTCATACTGAAAGTTTGTCTCGTGTTTGTTTTATTGTTTTACTTTCTCCTTAAATATTATTTTTAAATAGTTCATTCTTTTTATATAGTATTTGTTTTAATCAAACTTAATCTAACCGTGATATGGCTTAAATGTCCCCCACACGGCGTAAAACAATAATCAATAATCAATCAATCAACTGACATGGTGATCCAAGCTAACTAGCATTATAATTAACAAAGCTGATACGATCAAAGAACATTCTACAGCAAGAGTATTTCAAACATGGAAGTGAACAATGTAGCAAGGCAACCCACCGTTATTATATACCCAAAGTACCATCTATCAAGGCAAGCTTAAAACAAATGGCGTACAATCTAAATGCAAGAGAAACCCTGGATAAGAAATTGGTCGCTGCTGAGCGGGCTACTGATTTCGAAATATCAATGAAGGCTTGAACTATGGTCATAACCTGTAGTGCAGGTTCATACGAAGTACTATTTCATGCAATCTACAAATTATATAATGACTCAAAAGTGAAATGCTACAAACTGAATATTAAAACAAGTAAATCCAACATAGACAAATCATGACTGTTGAGGAATCTATCTATCAAATGCAATAATCCTGCAATGCCTAAACGGCAATTATATCGTATTAATATGTTCAATGCAACATTCAGAATAGATGCCAATGGATTTATGCTACAGGACTTTATAATTATCTACAATGATCTACATAATATTTTTGAGAAAAATCCAATAAGAACATACCCAGTCTACGAGAAAAGCATGAAAAATTCATTATAGGCGTCCACAGCACATGTCAGCAGATTTTCATTAAATTTGGCATATATACTTGGGATACCATAAAAAAAAATTCCCAAATTTTTTTTTTCATCTGATGCTATTTTTAGATTTTATGGCGCCATCTTGGAAATTGGCCATTTTCCTTATGTTTGACAATGAAAATACTACAATTTGACCAGGAAAATTAAGGCAAAGACTTAATTTTTCCACATACAAAATTGTTTTTATATGAAAGGGACATGTTTTAACTTTTTAATTTGATCAATAAATTTATAATTATTTTTTTCAATCTAAAGCTTTATTTATTCAAAAAATGGTGAATTTACAATTTTTCAACACCTTAAATTTGGATATTTCGAAAAGACAAAAAAGTGTATATGACAAAATCTACAGAAAAAAATATGTTCTTCAGAAAGTTCTGTTATAATTGTGACCCACTATAAAATTTGTAGCTGTGGTCTTTATAACTGTTACCATGACAACCATTTGATTTTGAGCAATTTTTAAAATCCTGAAATCTGAAATTAACATTTAATTGTGTTATTCAGCTAAAATGTAGAGTAGTGTAATTTATAAACTTCTCAATAACATATTTTTACATGAGAAGCTGCAAAATAATAATAATAAATCTAAATATAATACTATTTTCCAAAAAAATGTATAAATGTGAATTTTTTTTCATAAAATTTATTAATTAGTGTAATTCATATCATGAAATCTTCCTTTTTGGTAAATGATTTTTTTTCAATACATATTAAACAATTACATTAGCCTTTTATCCATAATTTGATAATATTATTAGCAAATGGATGTTATTTATATATTTTTTACATCTGCTCCGCAGTAGTTGCGTCCCCTGTTGTTACTCTTGAAAGTTAAAGGTAAAAAAAAACTTCGATATTTTGATGACATCGTGTACATCATACTACATGTGCAAATGTGAAATTTGATATTTTGTCTTCTTGTCCCGAATTTGTAGCTCGAAATTACATTTTAAACAAATGAGAGGTGGAAAAATGTACAATATCTAATTTCTATTTAAAAGTCGGTGACCTGGAAAGTTTAGAAAGTCTGATGAAGTTTGAATCCTGGTAAACACTATTCGTAGATTTTGTCCCGATACAAACTTAAGAAGTATTAAACTTCAAGACATGACAGGCAGATACAGATTCACTTAGACTGTACTGGAAAATGAACAATTTCTTAAACGCATACACCCTCGTAGCCTCCATTTATGTCCAGGAACAGAGGCAAAACAGCAAAAGTCTGACCTGGCATGTCATAATTTTTACTGTGCCAAAGAATTTTTTTTTGACACAACTCACAAGTTTGGAACTGTGCCTGTTGGTGCTGGTAAGTTTCACTGATTATTTATAACCACATACATTGTACACGATTTCATGATTATTGATACACATAATATACTGCTAAAGCACTTGATGACATCACCTCCACATTTACAATTTTTATACAAAAATTATGTGGTTTAAAGAGTTCATGTACAATGTACAAAATTATTCATACAATGTAAGTATACAAAACTTACAAATGATTTTGCCTAGTCGTCATTTCAAAATATTTTTCACTTATGTTGCAGCTTTTTTTTGGGGGATTTAAAAGTTTTGTCACAGTTGAAAAATAAAACATCGGATAATTTGTTTGAAGATCTGGATCACATTATTAGTTGTCAAATAAAAAATCTTATTTTTTTGCACCCCATGTTGCATCCTACAATGTACATGTATATGATGTTGTCTCACTGATGCTTTCAAACATGATTTCCTCATTATATTTTTGGCTACATGTATGTTGCATTTAGCACAAACTCAGCTTATTTTCCCCCCGACGCTTCCTCGAAGGGGACTAAAGAAATGGGTGTCGTCTGTCCGTCCATGTGTCCCAAATTGGTTTCCAGGTGATAACTTTTAAAAAAAATAGTCAGATTGAAAGTAGGTTTGGTATGTTTATGTATCTTATGAAATTTTAGGTCAAGTTCAATAATGACGATTTTCGACTAATCTCATCAATGTAACTCTAGATCTTTTTGCTTATCTCTGTCAAAATGTTTGTGAGCACGAATTCTTCAACACCTTACATTGGCTTGAAATGAAACTTGACACATTTAATTTTTTTGTAATTTTTTTATTTTTCAAAATAAACAGAATTTGAAACATCAAACATTGTGAAAACTATGGACACATGTAACAGTCAATATAGCATTCATGTAATATATAAACATTATGAAAACCTTTTATAAGTTCAAATTCATGATTTTAAGTTATTAAATATATAAGATAATAATAAGATTAACCACATTTAATTATCATGATGTGGACATGTACATATAGTTGTGAGACTTGATCATTCTTTGCCAGAATTTCCTGTGTAATCAACTCCTCCTACTACTCTTGGAAACATTGCAGAATTTACATGGATATATTGAAGATGTGCATGACTGAGTCTGTGCTTCCATCAGTCTGAATAGGTTTCCTCACTCTATAAATTGAGTTTGCCAAGAGCAAATGATTTGAAACTTATATGCAATGCTTCTTACCACAGTAAACTCATCAAGTTCAAATTTCTTATCCTGTCTTGTTTTAACACTCCAGAGTTATGCCCCTTTATTAACATTTAATAATTTTATAGCGAGCGCTATATAGGAGCATATGCATTTTATACAGATGGTTCATTTAGAAAAGTCTTTGTTTAATGGGAGCACATATTTTGCTACATACTAAGGCTAGAAAAAGTTTCGTTTGCCGGAAACTAAAGTAAGGGGAGTAACTTGCTTCAAATTATAATTTTAGAATCAGTTCTAGAATGAGTTTCTGGAAAGGGCTATTGCTGTGCTCGCAGCATTGGCCACGCCAACAGCATATTATTAATAAGTTGCTTGCTTTGGCAAATGTTAGAGACTCAAATGAAATGCTTATAGCCACATTATGCAGATCATGTGGTCCTTAAGTGGACCCTTTCTAAAAGAACATGTATTACCGGACATTGAACCAATACGGCTGCTGTTAATTAAAACAAAATTGACAAAAAAAATATTTTCTAGACTTTTAAGCAATTTAAAGCAAACTTTGTTCAATTAAATGTAGACCTCAGGTCTTCCCTCTTCAAAATTATGTCTAGATTTTGGACCAATTATGCTACAGTTAACCGAAAAAAAATCAGAAAGAAGAATCCCTGAAATTTTCCCAAGTGAGCAATTCAGCCCCCTGGGAGCCCCTAGTTCAAATAATAGATCATGGAAGATTAATATGTTCAATGTAATGATATCTCTGTAGAAGTAAAAAACATATCAAATAAGACTGTCAAAGTTTTTCAGGCAAAAGACCTGAATATTTGAAAAATATAAATGTACCATACTAAATTTTGTTCATTAGAGTTTTCTCCCTTCAAAAATTACATTTTTTTATCATCTAGTTTAGCTTGTTTTAACTAAAACCTTTATTTCCTGGATTAATTGATACATAATTAATTGTTCATCATTTGGGGGTGTTTGCTGTGTCATTTTTATTCTGTAATGTAATATAGAAAGGCAACATTTTAAAAAAAATGCGTATTTTTGGACATTTTGAGACTTTCATTACAGATTTAGAAAATGAGACCCCACCATATTTTTTTCATGAATAGTTAATCTTTTTGAAACAATAAAGATTGTCTTGGAAAAATTAGATTATAAGGCTCTAAATGCATTTTGAGAAATTCGGTTTTTATAAAAATTCAAATGTTAAAAATATGTCGAATTACCTCCTCTTGTTAGCCTAAGGTCGGTGTATTAGCAGTTACTGTCAATGATAAAAATTGATGTATCATTTACAATAATAAACAGAGAAATATCATATTGCTTTCTTCTTTTTAGTATAATGGTATCAAAAATTGGTATTTTTTACTATAAACAATGATAAATTCAAACTCTGAACATGAAAACTGGTTTCCGGCATATATTACTGTCCTGTCCTTCTCACAGTGTAGTACCAGAAAAAATATTTTTCATGAAAGTAGTCTTACCATAATACATCCACACACCAATTTTGAAGAAAATCTGAGGACCCCCTTTGTGGACCATTTTGCATCCTTTCGTAGACTGTGTGATAAAGACACAGATAAAGAACAGCTGTAAAGCAGCTAAAGAACAATTAGATAAAGTAGCTACCAAACAAAGACAAGATGACAACAAAGCCATTGACGATGAAGTAAGAATCAGAAAAACCCCTGACCAAAACACCAATGAAAAACACATTACAGCAATCTCAAATACATTGGAAACTCCAACACAAACGGGGTATACAGGCACAATCAAGATTGTCGCACCAAATAATATAACCAGCAACAAAACCCTCAATCAATATACAGTATATACATATTATCAAGACAAAAGACATACTTAAAGAATTAGCATCAACAGAAATATCATCATGCTCAAGAGATGGAGAAGTGATGTGAAAACAAATGATGACCAAATCCAGTCAGTTGAAATACACAACGATACATTTGGGACGGAGATTAACCTTTATTGTCAAGGAAGTTACGAACCACTACTGAATAAAACAGCAATTGAATGTGAAACCTGCAAAGGCTGGTACCACTCTGCATGTGACGGACTAAATAAGTATTGTATGACAAACTATATATTGAACTCCTATACATGCTCTTTATGCCAATCACTTGATTCAACAATACCATATGAAGAAAGGCCAAAAATCACCAAGTCAGAAAGAAACTCTGGCAAAACAAATAGTTAACAACAGCTAAATGTATAAAATCAGGAACAAAATTTTGTTTTTAAATGTACCATAAGTAGTTCATATATCAATTTTAAAGAATTTCTTAGACTATGCACTTCTTGACACTAATGATTAAATTCTGGTCATTACAGAGAACTGGTATTTAAAAGATGTCCGTAACCGCGATTGAAAAAAAATGTGTTACCATTCAGATAGGAGGATTATCCTTTGGATTTGTATTGGGGGAAAGTCTGATTAATCACGTACAAGTACATTTTTCTACTAATTTTATTAATTCACTGTACACAGTGAATAGTACTCAATACATGTATGACTGCAAGAAAACAAAATTATAATGCATAATTCCATTTGGACATAATGTGTAAGTAAATTTATAAGCTAAAGAACAAACTAAAATGTAATACCTCCGGACTTTTACGGTTCAAACAGAAGAAAGTTTGGAGGGGGTGCTGCCGATTCTACGTACATTTTTATTTTGCATTATCAATATTTATGATTATAAAGGGAAAAAGAATTTTGGAAATCCCCTTTTTTCTATATGTATTACTTAAAAGAATTCTTACGATCTGTAGAAGAAGCATTTCCAATTTTAAGTTAATTTAAAAAATGTAAATACATAGTTTTTCATGCAGAAACCTCAATATTCTATATATGTGTAATAGCATTTGGGTTTACAGTGAAGAATTTGTGAATTTAAATTACCAATATCATAGGTGCAGATTGGCGACAGTAAGGAACATTTCAAATTTCTAATTCCGTTACAGATTTCACCAAACTGTGCAGATTTACTGTTGAGATCAGTTCTAATCTCTCAACTATTCTGTCAGAGAGGATGGTTCTGGAACCATTCTAGAACAGTTCTAGGGTAGAACCAACCCTGTCATAAATGGTTCTAAGGTAGAACCGTCATAAATGGTTCTAGGGTAGAACTGTCATAAATCGTTCTGGGGTAGAACCATCCAGAATGGTTCTAGTGTAGCACTGTCGTAAATAGTGCCAGGGTAGAACCATCCAGAATGGTTCTATGATATACATTTCGTGTCTTTGTTTTTTGTTTCGAGGTTACATGTACCTAACCATACATATAAGGAAATATCTCCAGGTAAAATTATCTTGAGCCAACTTTAACTTTGCTCTATTGTGACTGTTTTTTACACCGCCATATTATGTTATTATCAAATATTCGACAATGTTATTTCGTAGTGAGAACCCCTTTCTGTCTGATAGGATTACTGGTAGCCTTTTTTCCATATAGAGGTTCGTTCTTGACTTTCTGCAAATATTTAATCAATTCAGTCTCTGATATATTGATTTCTATATAGAATGTCTGTGAGTTACTCAGATGGTGGAGGGGGTGGTTGTGCCGAAGATATCTAGTCTTCTGCGTGTTCAAACTAATTACATGTAGCGACCTTTGAAAGGGAGTAAACACCTGCATTTAATCCATTTGTTAAATATAGATATTTAAATTAATTATAAATAAATTAAAAATATTGACCGGTATGAGATAATAAAAGAAAAAAGAAAAACAGTAATGACACGAAAAATCTATGTGGATTTTCCAAACATTTATGGCTTTTGGATGAAACATTTGAAATACAATCTACAAAGCATGCGTCCTATGTGTTACGTGTATTGTGCTTCACATAATAAATGTGTATATAAACGCAAGTGAGTGCACAATATGAAAGAAAGTCTTTCAAGTGAAAAACACGTATCCTCTTCGTGCTGTGCCGGAACATCCATGTCATAGTAGCAAATGTGTTTGTTTTATAAAAAAGAAAAAAGGATATTTACCTGAGATTAAGCAACTACTAATTATCCCAAAAACGATTATATGGTTCTGCATTATCAATTTTATAGCATAAATATATCTATATGTTCGTGGTATTATCTATCGTAATATTTTGGAATGTTTTTTAAATCCATATGTATCGAATTAATGACCTTGTACTTTGTAATGACTGTTTTCGGAAAACCAGGCCGAATTTTTATTAAATCAAATAGGGTCGATTTGCTCTAATGCTTTATCTATATCTGAAGTTTACCTTTACCTGTGACGGAAGTCAGCCAAAATCGATAGAATTATCTGTTACGTATGGAACGCCATGGCTGCCTTATATGTACTTATTTCTATATATGCACATACTTGTCTATATATGCACATACTTTTTCTATATATGCACATACTTTCCTATATATGCACATACTTGTCTATATATGCACATACTTTGTCTATATATGCACATACTTTATCTTTATACTTTGTCTATATATGCACATACTTTTTCTTTATACTTTTTTCTATATATGCACATACTTTTCCTTTATACTTTTTCTTTATACTTTTTCTATATATGCACATACATTTTCTTTATACTTTTTATACGCCCGTCAAAATTTTGACGGGACATATTATGGTATACAAATGTCCGGCGTCCGTCTGTCCGTCTGTCCGTCGTAAACATGTCGCGCCGTAACTTGAGAACGACTCATCCAAATTTCACGAAACTTAACATAGTTGTTTCTTATGATGGTCAAACGATCTGTGTACTTTTTGGTGGAAATAAGATTAAAATGTTTTGAGTTACGGGACTTTGTAACTAAAACAGAAGTTTGTTTTTTTCACATGTCGCGCCGTATCTCAAAAATGATTTATGAATATTGCTGAAAACTTTACACACTTCTTAGTTATACTAATCTAAAGATCTGTATACTTTTTGGTGATGATTCAAAATTTTAGTTTAGAGTTATTGAGTTTTTTCTAAAAAAAAGAAAGGAGGGGGGTTTGCACAGGTCGCGCCGTATCTCAAAAACGATTTACGATTATTGCTTAAAACCTTACACACTTCTTAGTGATATTAATCTAAAGATCTGTATACTTTTTGGTGATGATTCAAAATTTTATTTTAGAGTTTTTGAGTTTTTTTTTGTAAAAAAAAAGGGGGGGTTTCACATGTCGCGTCGTATATCAAAAACGATTTTTGATAAAAAAAAAAGAAAAAAAAAGTAATCTATATTGATCACATTTCGCGCCGTATCGCTATTGCTTAAAAGTTTACACGCTTATGTTTTGCCGGGTTTCCATATACATCCCACCAGCAGCTCCACTAAATAAAGGTGGATTCCAAAAACACTTATTATGTTTTTTTCACAAGACGACGGGCGTATCATGCGCTCGAGGCACAGCTGTTTATTCTATATATGCACATATTTTTTTAAATGATCATAACTCCCCCCCCCCCCCCTGTTTGCGGTATAGATCGCAACTTTGACCTTACATTTTGTTTTGTATTGTATGTATTTTATTCAATGTTTCGGGTTATTTTTGGAGATTTTTCAGGGCAACCCTCCTCAGAGCTAGGCCATCCCGTATGTCAACTGTGTTTGTCGATTCCAGATATGTTTGTTTAAAACCAGGGACACCCACTAAGGTGCAAATATGTATAGCAAAGTGTCTATCACCTAGTATGTGTGGCTTAATAAAAAGTTGTTGTTTAAGGCAACAACCATTTTCTTATCGGGGGGCCTGGGATTTTTACTGTGCTCTTAATTTTTTTTCTAAACCTTCCTTCGACAAAATATTTGTTTTCCTATGAGAAGGAAAGGAAAAATTGTTACGGCGCGACATGTTTACGACGGACAGACGGACAGATGGACGCTGAACATTTGTATACCATAATATGTCCCGTCAAAATTTTGACGGGCGTATAAAAAGTATAAAGAAAAAGTATGTGCATATATAGAAAAAGTATAAAGAAGAAGTATGTGCATATATAGAAAGAGTATAAAGAAAACGTATGTGCATAAATAGACAAAGAATGTGCATATATAGATAAAGTATATGCATATATAGACAAAGTGTGTGCATATATAGACAAGTATGTGCATATATAGACAAAGTATGTGCATATATAGATAAAGTATGTGCATATATAGGAAAGTATGTGCATATATAGGAAAGTATGTGCATATATAGAAAAAGTATGTGCATATATAGATAAGTATGTGCATATATAGAAATAAGTACATATAAGGCAGCTATGGCGTTCCATAGTTAAGCATTTAACTGTCACGATCAATGTTCAATCCAGTGTAGTTGGAGAATAAATAGACAGAAGGTAAGATACTCTTTCCTCATTATAATATAAGACTTTCCTCTATTTTGAATAAGGACAACTTCGTATAGTTATTTTGTAATTTGTTCAAAAGGAAGAACCATCTTTAACTAGAAAACTATACTTCCGGAATCAACAATGGTCCCCGCACTCCCTGTAAGTAGTTGGGCTACTTACCTATAGTAAAAAATATAAAACCTTATTTCGATCCAAAATTAGTATGGAATCATGCTATAAAGAAATTAAATCATTAAATCTAACGAAAAATGAAAAAAATCGTAGTTCACAAGCTTAAACTGACAATTTTTTAAATTTGACCTGAGTTGGCGTCCGGGTTAAAAATCGATATTCTACATTATTGTGCAACTACATATAGTGTATGGCATACTATATATAAGCAAAATGTATAAATTGCAAAATGAAAAAGAAGTTTTGGTCACAAGCTCAAATTGAAAATTTCAAATTTCGACCCCCTGTGGACCCAAATTTTAAAAAAAAGCTTAATGCACATCTAGATCTGCATATGGTGTATGACAATACTGTATGGAAATAAAATTCATAAATTGAAAAACAAAAGACGAATTTACGTCACAAGCTTAAATTGACAGTTTTTCGAAATTCGACCAATGGGCCTAATTTTAGAAAATCAAAATTCTAAAACCTTATTGCGCATCTGCATATGGTGCATGACAATACTGTATGGAAATACAATGCATAAATTAAAAATGAATGAGTTTAAGTCACAAGATTTAATTCTAAATTTTCAAAGTTCGATCCCTGTGGACCCCTTGTAAAGTAAATTCTAAAACCTTATTGCGCATCTTCATGTAGTATGCAACCATTCTATGCAGAAATTACAGCCATAAACCCAGAAGTGAAGGAGGAGTTGATGTCACAAGATAGTGTGACGGACAGACGGAGGGAGACAATCGCTGTATCCCCGGACTTTCTTTTATTAAGACAATAATATTTGTAATGTGTGATTATTGTATTGTACTTATTTAGTATCAGAACATTTCATTCGTCCTGAAATTATATATTTTTCACCCATTAATCAACTCATTGAGCATTATAGACATTCAACGTTCGATACTAGCTCGAAATTGATACTGAACATTTACTGTTACAACAAATGTAAAATTTGCAAAAACTAAGGAGTATCTCCCTCCTGCATAGCTCTGTCCTTAGTTGGTTTTGGCATAACCCCTTTTGGACATTTTGGTAAATTGAATTGCTCTTCAACCTTTTCGATCATTGTTTTAAGATTTCAATATTTTAGGCATTGAGCACAACTGATGAGTCGTATACAGACGAAATGTGCACATCTCGTGCATCAAACTTGGAATCACAGAATTGTATTTTTAACACAAATTCGATGTCACTGCTTGAGGACTCCAAATTCGCGAGGGTATCCCCAGCTCAGTTGCTAGTAATTTGATTCTAGCTCGAAATTGATACTTACAATTTACTGTTACAAAAATGTAAAATTTGCAAAAACTAAGGAGTATCTCCCTCGTGCATAGCGCTATCCTTAGCTGGTTTTGCATTTCTCCTTTTGGTAATTTTGGTAATTTTGAATTCCTCTTCAACCATTTTGATTATTGTTTCGATTTCAACATTTTAGGCATTGAGCACAACTGACGAGTCGTAGATCGACGAAATGTGCACATCTTGTGCATCAAAATTGGAAGCAAAGAATTGTATTTTTACCACTGAGTCAATGCCAATGCCGGAGAACACCCAGTCCACGAGGGTATCCCCAGCTCAGTTGCTAGTATTCCGATACTAGCTAGAAATTGATACCAAAATGTTAAATTTATAGAAACTAAGGATTTTTTGGCATAACATATTTTAGTCATTTTGGTAATTTTTAATTGCTCTTCAACCTTTTGGATAATTGTTTTGGATTTTAAAATTTTAGGCCTAGAGCACAACTGATGAGTCGTAAATCGACAAAATGTGCACCAAATTGGTATCAAAGAATTGTATAAATACAAAATAAAAACAAGACTCATCAATTGTAAACATACATTTTAATTAACATCATACAGCAATGGTGGAAATTTAAACATAAAGATAACAAATAATCCTGTATCATCGAACTGATACTTGAGTGGCCAAAACAGCTGAAACTATCTGTCGCCATGATACCTCTCGAAATTAATGAACCTTATAGAAGTCTTGCATCATTTGATTTTTTAAATAAAATCCCCATTGGTGACTCCCTAAACATTTACCTTGGACCTCTGATTGAATCAATAAAGATAAACAAATCAAGACATCGTTAATATAAATATAAAAAAATACAAAATTGTCCTACTTTGAACCTAATTCATAAAATAAAATTTATACTATTCTGTGTTATGCTTTGATTGATTTATATGTTTTATTTTTTTTTAATTCTCCCCACTAAACCCCCCCCCCTCCCCAGAAATATATCCCCTAATGGTGAACATAAACCCTATGTATGCCACTTGCATGTTGTTTTTTTTTATTTCATACAATTAATAGGTTAATGAAATAAGATATGATACCTACACACTTTATTGAACAATCTCTATAAATTGGAAATTTTTGAAATCCATACTATTGCCCCTATAAAAAATATACCCTTTTTTAAGGAACAACTTATTGCACATTCAACAAATATGTTTTTTATTGTAATATATAAGATATTAAGTTTTTCACTAAAACGCTTAAGGGAATACGATACAGTAGCAGGGGAGATAATGACGTCACCAAGAGATACTCATTGTGACGTCATATTATCCTTCAAGAAAAACCTTAATACCATACTTACATTTGGAGTTTTTCTAAAATATCTCTGCAATAAGCACATGGACCCCAACTTTTTTCTTTTGCAAACAGAAGCTCATTGCTTCAAATTTATTATACTCAAATTTAAAGAAAAGATCAGTGGAGGATTTTTTTCTACATGCATTTAATGTTACCAAATTATTATCAGTATTCGTTTTTTGATTTAAATTTGCATAATTTCCTAACTAATTAGTAAAGTCAAGAAATACCACAGGGATATTCGAAGGAGAGAAAAATCGTAACAACTGACAAACTTCGGAGAACAACGAAGACAAGACCAAACAATACATGTACTACAATTAAAAACTAAAAATATATGAACAACATAGACCCCACCAAAAATTCGGGGGTAGACGCAGGTGTTTCGGAAGAGTAAGCAGTTTCCTGTTTCCTGCAGGACACAAATATCAAATCCGATATGAGGAAGGGATCATATCAATGGAACAGGTCCATTTTAATTTGGGAAACGGTTTTTTCATATCTGTCAACCAAGTAATGATGACGCCCATAAAACTTTAATAAGGATGACTTCAGCTTACGAGCCCGTACCCCTGTCTGAGCAGCTTTTCTGTCAGAAGCCGGGCTCTGTCCAGGAAGTCAATGTATATGTCACAAGCTCTGGAATAACGTATGAGTTGTGAAATATATACTCCATACGCCGGCGCTTCTGGAATATTGCCGCTCAAAAATGGGAAGTTGACGATTGGAAAGTCAAAGTCATCCCGTTTGTCGTAAAGTTTTGTATTCAACCTTCCTCTGGTGTCAATTTCGAGGTGAAGGTCAAGATAAGATGCAGACTTGGCAGTGTCTGTTGTATCCTTAATTTCGAGCTCATTGGGATAGATGAGATGTAAGAAATCCCCAAAACGTAAATCCATCTTTCTCAGCAATTATTTATCAGAAGACAATGTGTATGTAGTTGGGAACATTTTATAAAAGACCTGGCGAAGCTATCTTTTTTCGTTACAACCTTAGACACTTTTTTGTGACATTCTTGAAAAATAGAAAAAATAGGGTTTATGGCTCAAATATATCAAATTCAGTGTAAATTATCTTAAAAACTAAGTCATGCAGGTATTTTTTTCTTTACATATTTGAAAAGTATACATAAGAATTGACCATCTGGTAAATTTTCAGCATAAATTCAGTGGAGGAACCTTATTGTATCGTATTCCCTTAAATATATGTCCAATAAATAAGCCAAAACATTAAAATGTTAGATGAGTCTCTATTTGAAGTTTTTTGTTTAAATTAAAGTTCAACTTCTTTTGTTTTGTTTTGAAATAGATTCCGATTATGATTACATAATTTAAAAATTTCCCGAATGGATGCAATCAATTAAATTGTTTCCCTATTGATAAATAAACACCAAAATGGATCCTGTGGATAAGAAGAAAGATCTGACATAACAATTAATCAACGCCACCAAACAGACTAAACATTGGACAAACAATAACACAAAAGTCCACTAAACACAAACACAGAATAACCTGACCCGTGAAGATACTAAACTATGAAAGGTCGTTTATGTCAAAAACGATATCAAATAACGCGTTAGATACCCTTTTAACGCGATAAAATGTAAATTAACGCGATAATACCACATTTAATAAAATATATACTTTTAGTCTAGAACATCAAATATAATTAGGTCTTTCAGTTTTCCGTGGAAAGTCCTTTTGCGTTTTTTCTGATTATTTTTTTCTTTTTCTGCCGTCTGAGATGTTTTTTTTTGTTACTTGACATATCGAAATTATTTTTGGCCCATGATATCGTACAGTGATTACGATTTCACCATTGACTCTGCGTAACCGATCACTTTTTCTTATAGGAGTTATCTGCGCGCCCCCTCTTTTTCTTGTTATCTTTATTTCTCTGTAACTGTAAAAGATATCGACCTAAAATCTTTTGCAATGTCTTCAGTTTATCTTTGCGCAACTGTGTTCCAAAGCATGGGGTCTTTTGTTTTGACATTAAGGATTGATAACCTTCAAATTGGCATTAAGGTTAAAGGTCAAGGTCAAGTTCTATTATTTGATATTTGCTTGGTATGGCTGTAGATAGCCAAGGAAATGTAATGGTTGAATGTTTAGGACATTGATGTGAAACTTTGTTACATTTGAGTTAAAGTTGTATGACGTCATCTTTTGGTAATTGGCCCTAGAACGTTCAAACTTAAGGTTTTTCGTTTATGACTTGACGATGGTACATAATAATGGCATGGGGTCTTCTGCAATGACCTCATCGACTAATGACCATAAAAAAGGTCACAAGGTCAAAGGTCAAGGTCATGACCTAGATTACGTATTTTGCATTTTTTCCCACTTTTTCAGTTTTTTTTTCGGATTTTTAAAGCAATTAAAGTTATTGAAAGCGTAAAATTCAGGCATCCTTTTTATGACGTCATTTCTGCGAACGTTGTTATTTCTGTAGTTATTTAAACTAGCAGTCCATATATTTTTTGAACAATTGTGAATACCTATCATATCAAACCAGACGTGATATTTGTAATACGGGAAGTAGCATAATACCTCCCTTATTCCAATCAAAAGTACATAGAACCATATATTTTTGCAATCGCTGAAACCTTAGCTATGTTCTTAAACCAACAATTACAACAATTGGTTTTTAATAATTTAAAAGCCCCCAATAACATCGTTTTTGTTTGTAAGAACTATTATTTTGAGTGTCTTAGAAACGAATTGGGAATAGATAACACTGCGGGTAACCCAACTTATACACCGACCACACTCACTAAGCAGGAAGTCCTTGATAACCACAAGACCGTTCTTCATTCCTTTGGCATTTCTACAAAGGATGAAGAAATGGACCTTCCTGCTCTTTATTGGATTCCTAAACTACATAAGAATCCGTTTAAACAAAGGTACATTGCTGGGTCAGCTAATTGCTCTACAAAACCTCTTTCAAAGATTTTAACATCCATATTGACATGTGTTAAAGAGGGCCTTCAGAATTACTGTGAAACATCATATTCCACCAGTGGCGTCAATCAGATGTGGATTCTTAAAAACTCCAAAAATTTACTTCAATATCTAAAATCAAAATCTTTGGCTACATGCAACAGCATAAAAACTTTCGACTTCTCTACACTCTACACTACCATACCACATTCTCAATTAAAAGATCGCTTAAAGCAACTAGTTCATCAATGTTTTTTCAAGAAAAATGGGACACGCAGGTATAAATTCCTTGTTCTAGGTAGAGAAAAGTCTTATTTCGTGAAGAACCACTCTGATTCTGACAAAAAGTATTCTGAAGATGAAATTACAAACATGTTAGATTTTCTCATAGACAACATATTCGTTGAATTTGGCGGTCTAATTTTTCAACAAACAATCGGCATTCCAATGGGAACCAACTGTGCTCCTCTCCTCGCCGATCTGTTTCTGTACTCATATGAAGCGGACTTCATTCAAGGGTTACTACGTGAAAACAAAAAGAAACTAGCCCAATCCTTTAATTTCACTTTTCGTTATATAGATGGTGTATTGTCGTTAAATAACGACAAATTCCAAGACTTTCTACATCTTATCTACCCCAGTGAGCTTGAAATTAAGGATACTACAGATACACCAAAGTCCGCTTCATATTTGGATTTATTTCTTGAAATAGACTATGAGGGACGTTTGAAGACAAAACTTTATGATAAACGTGATGACTTCAACTTTCCTATTGTTAATTTTCCCTTCTTAAGTAGCAATATACCAGCATCGCCTGCATATGGCGTCTACGTTTCTCAGCTTATCCGATTTTCAAGGGCATGCGTGAGTTACCCTGACTTTCGACAAAGAGGATTACTGCTGTCACAAAAGCTTCTTAACCAGGGTTTTATCAGGGATAAGTTGATGTCATCACTTAAGAAATTTTACGGTCGTCATCATGAATTGATTGACCATTACAGTGTTCCAATATCTAAGATGATGTTGGACCTGTTCCCACTGTCGTAACCTTTCATGTGCCTCCTACGATTTGTGACTTCCACCGGATTGACTTTGTTGAACTTCACGACGGGTGCCGTATACGGAGCAGGAACTGCTTACCCTTCCGGAGCACCTGGGTTCACTCCTGGTTTTTATAGGAGTTCGTGTTGTTCATTGTTTTTAGTTTTCTGTGTTTATTTGTTGTGCTTGTGGTTGTTCGTTTGTCTTCCCGGGTTTGTCTGTCCAATGGATTACGTTTTTTTGATTGCTCCTTAGGTATATTTGTCCCTTTTAATTGATTTCATTTGTCGTTTTTGGACGAGTTTTTAGTTATTTAGAGACGTTTTAGAAGACTTATATCCCCCCCCCCCAAATACAAACACACAGCTTTATTGCTTAATCAAAAAGGGAAGAATAACTAACATTAAGGTCATACATTATTTATAAATGATTCGATGTGATTAACATACAATTAGGAAACAAAAGGTATACAACATGCATGAGGAAGTCTAACATGTTTTTTGTCGATGTCCTTAAAACATGGTTTCAACAATTTAGCAGTACCATATTTTGTGGTATTCCTTGGGTTTTCACTGCATATAAATCATGCATAAACTACATTAAACAAGATGTACTGTGAGTCATTGCTCACTCATAATACCCCGGCTTTTTGATCAGGTCGAAAACTAAACAAGTTCGTCAAACAGGAAGTTGATGTCGCCTTTGTCCAAAACCGTATCCCACAATATGATGTACCTATAGATGGCTTGTGACAAAATATCAAGTGGCTGTGATGAGTAGTAGCAGAGAAAAGCTAGGGCGACGAAACTTTTGTTACGGACGGACTTATGGACGGACGGAACCACAAGGGTAAAAAATTATACCCCTCTCCTTCGGAGCGGGGATACAATTAGATAATATAAATTTACAACTGTTCGTTAATAAATGTTAATGTGGCTTTTTAGCCCTGAACTTCAAAGTGTTATGGTATTTAAACAACAACACATTGTCATGAAACAAATGTGCCAATTTGTTCATTATAACTTAAGAAATTATGTTTTTTTTTTCGAATTTTGAAAATATTTGGTAAACTCTATAATATTGTTTTACATCGAAATCTTAAAAAACTGGAACATCCTTTCTATGACATCTTTATGTACATCCTCCCAAGTCAGGGTTGGAGACTTTAATTGTCAAAAGGTATGTTAATTAATTTACAAAAATCACCATCTAACGTTATTCTACGCATTTTATCGCGATAAAGATACATTTAACGCGATAAAAATACATTTAACGCGTTAAAACAATATTTAACGCGACACAACAACATTTAACGCGATAAAAATACATTTATCGCGTCAAAACAACATTTAAACATTTAACGCATAAAAAATACATTTAACGCGTTAAAAATACATTTCACGTAATAAAACAACATTTTAACATTTAACGCGTTAAAACAACAATCAACGCGTTAAAGATACATTAAACGCGATAAAACAAAGTTTAACGCGTTAAATAAATATTTATCGCGATAAAACAACTTAAGGGTTAAACTTTCCCCGAATGCCAACATTCTTACACATTGTTAAGGTTGTTGTTTTAAGATTGCTTTACCTGATTGTATAATAAACTAAGGAAAATGAAATACATATTTAGCGAAAGAAAGCCATTATATTTGTGCTGATTTTTTGGATTAACTTACATTATATTTGTGCCAATAATTTAACATGGCCCAGTATTTTGGCTATATCCAAAGATTTATCTCGGAAATTTTTCAGTAGTATCTTTTAGGACTATTCTTAAGATAATATGTCTTATAGACGTCTTCACGAAGCCATCTTATGTTTATCGTTTGTTAAAAAAATCATATATTGTCTTTCTTTACACGTTGAGTTGGTTCAATCTGTCATCTTATCGTTTATTCAACGACTGTATCAATCTCATTGTACTTTCCTACTTTCCTGCAAAATCATATTGTAAATATGCCTTGAAACTTGAAACTTGAAACTTTATTTCACTAAAGGCCTTGTTATGCAATAGAAATATATTTTAACGCGTTAAAAGTCACTCGGATCCGTATACGTAGTAACCAGGGATACTTTGCATCCAGTAGTGCGTGTTTTGTATTTGTTGATCTTCGTTGTTTGATGCGATTTTTGCTCTACTGTATGTCTTTTTCAAACTGCAAGTGGTTTTTCTTGAATATCTCGATAGTTTCTTTAAATGAAAGTAAAAAGTATTACACTACCTTTTGTTTGCAATAGTCGTAACGAATTATTGCCTTTTCCGCTGTTGAAATGTCCTAAATATTTAACGACAGCTGATTTTCCGATTTTATTGTGCATTTCACTGATATTTGCATCATATATGACGTCACCACAGACAAATTTGACGTTGCAGAATATGTGCAAGTTACGTTTGGTTCATGTTGACCATTAAGACATACCAAATTGTTATATTAAAAGTACAGAATAATAGTGAGGTCTGGAAAATTTCATGTAGAATTCAGTTGCCGAAGTATATGAGGCACACAGTCATGACAGTAGTCTGGGATTGGTATCTAGTTATTATGCTCCCAGCGCTTTTTTGTTAGTACTGATTCATTCAAACATTATTCAAGTATAACATTCTTGACAGGAATAGAGATAGTTGCATGGTACTGTATCAATTCGACCCGACATTTGATTAAGATGTTGAAAAAGTAGCTCCAAAGCTCCAAATGAACAAAATGCTGAGTCAATATTTGCAATAATTTCATAAATCCATACTTGAATTTTTATGTGAATTACTGGCTTGTGTATACTTTTTTTACTCGCGATAAACATTGAATTGTGATATAAATAAACTTAAGTCGTAGTTTTTAACGCGAAAGCATATTTTAATAAGTTATTTTTTGGTCTTCAAAATGTTTCGGTTTTAATGCTGCTGATGAGAGGTAACTCCTTGAAATGCGTCGTATACAGCATAGTATAAATTTACTATATCTAACGGATCTATCGAAACATAGGCCAATGAACTGTCATTCAAGATAGATTAAACGTCGGTTATGATTGTGTTTAGTACACCCAAAAGAGGACAAATATACGTAAGAGTAAATAAAAAACGCAATTCATAAGACAGAAAAACCCGGGAAGACAAATGAGCAAGCAAAAAAAAACAACACTGAAAACTTAAAAGCAATGAACAACTCGAACTCCTATGAAAACCAAGTGCTCCAGAAGAATAAGCAGTTCGTGTTCCCTATACAGCACCCGTCGTGAAGTTATGCAAAGTCAATCCGGTGGTAGTCACAAATCAGTGGTAAATTAAAAGTTACGACAATGGGACAACAGCATCTAAAGATATTGAACACTGTAATGGTCAATCCATTCGTGATGACGATTGTAAATTTCCTAAATGATGACATCAACTTATCCTTGAAAAAACCTATGAATGATCGTCCAAATACTTTTCTTATACAATGGTTCGATAATCTAATGAGCCTTTCCTTTCCTCTGTAACTGATTCCAGGTGAACTTCTCTTGCTTTTGCGTGACTGAAAAGACATATATATATATATATACATGTCCTAACCTCTTGTCAATTCTTTTTCCTTATTTCAAGAACGCCTGTAGAGTCGACGATATCACGAATGATTGTCGTAAAAAAGTTATCGTACTGTTTACTCAGAATTAGTGTTAGTTTGTGCGCATTTGTAATAATCAAGTTAGTCAGTTTATTATTTATATGCAACGTATTTGGGGCCTTCCCATGTCACCAATGGGGCGTTGTGTATCCTGCCTTTACGAATTAAATTATTTGTCCCAATATACACAGTTTATTAGTTGTTTTCATAACACTGAATATACTTTTCAATTTTGTTTGAATCATTTAGAATTTGTGTATAGTTACTGTGTTTTTTCAATCCACTATTTTGTAAGTTCAGGTGATAATGATTGATCCCATTACAGTCCTTACTTCCATACTTCTTGCATAAATGTCTTGTTTCGTAATTTAATTGGGCCAATAAGTCCTCACGGGTTGTATAGTTTTACGAGTGTTTGAGGACATCTCGTTTTGTAACAACTTTGTTGCTTACAAAGGTTGTATCGTGTTGAAGGAAAGTTATTGTGTCGATATTAATATTAAATTTCAAGCCAAGCACTTCTATAATTTTGCTGTTATCCAAAATTTTATTTTCTGGTGTATTCCTCCAATATTTTAATTTTTGAAGTCAAAAATCTTAGATTGAATCATTACACAGAGCGGCACCAAGGCGGCGATATGTCTCTCCAGTATATACCTCAACACAATTCGTACAGACGATTGCAAACTTCATGAAACTTATCGAGGTGGTACCTAGACAAGATGTGTACAGTATATATTCTGCAATAATTCTGATTTCTTCATTGTCATCTTCAATTTCACATAGAATATCAGAACCTTGTCAAAGCAACAAAATTGTTGGGTCAGCTGGAACTGTACCTTGCTCTGGACAGCTGACCGAAGGACGCGCTTAGCTTTCTGGTGCTGCCGGTTGGTCCTCAACAAAGTGTATCCAACAGCAGTTGGTCCAAAAAAGAGACTTAATGCAAAAAACTGGTCATAAAAAAGGAACCTAAGCAATTTAACCACTTGAACGAAAGTTCCTAATCTAGGACAAGAATCAAACATAATCCTCTTGATTGCCACAGAAGCTACAAACATCAGACTGTACATAACCAGATTGACGACCTACCTTCGTGTAGTTGTGATTTGCCATACCCTTGGCTATAAATAAGATTTGGAGGACAATCTGTTCCCAAATATAAATTCTGATCGATTGTTTTTTTTTTTTTTTTTTTTTTTTTTTTTTTTTTTTTAACACAAATCAACTTCTTTATTGCACTAAATTGCTTGCTGTTAACAAAATAACTTAATGGCCCAGCTATTCCATTAGGTAACCCTGTTGTTTTAGTTTGCCGTTAGCCAGGGAAACTAACCAGCAAAGAATATATGTAAGAATATTAAATTTGTTAGTATTTATTACATTTCATTACAAACATAAACTACATAAACTTCTACCGTACCTTTCACATGTTTCCGGATTCATTTCCTTTCCGTTCTACTTTCAAGTTTGATTTAGTGATTTAGTCTACTTTATCGACCTTGACTTTTATATACTTTCGTTTTCTTAAATCCAAATGCACCCAAAATGGGATATTTTACCGATTTTCAAGGTGTTTAGAATCACAAAAGATGATAAACCGGAATATTTATCAATA
The DNA here is from genome assembly GCA_028015205.1 of Mytilisepta virgata. Taxonomy (NCBI): domain Eukaryota; kingdom Metazoa; phylum Mollusca; class Bivalvia; order Mytilida; family Mytilidae; genus Mytilisepta; species Mytilisepta virgata. The sequence continues at coordinate 42,692,280 of CM051510.1, read as the reverse complement.
GTTATCAACCGTTTCAATAGAAACATGTGTAACTACATAGAAACTTTACTCGCAACTTGATTATGTGCGTATAAGCAATTTGTCTCGACCCACGTGTATTAACACCACGCTTGTATCCCAGTATAAAATGACCATAAAAAGATCACAAATTGAGTTTACACTAATATTATTTAAATGAAACAACTTATATTACTATCCTGGCTTACATATACGTTTGTATGAAGTGGCGCATTGTTGACACATAATAAGATTTTGTTTACAATACTCACTTTTGAAAATACACAAATTTGCACATAACAAATCTAGATGAACATATTTTTTTTACTTTCGAAAGAGCAGAAGACATGTCAGAATAAACGGTTCTAGAGTGAGGTTTTATTTTTATGCTCATTGACTGCCATCAGGAAATGTTAAATGAGACAAGAGTTTTTTCATACCACGCTTGTTTTCGATATCCAAAAATATTTAGTTGGTTTATCAGAGACATTCATATATTTGAATCTAGATCGAATCATGGAACCGCGAGCTTTAACTCAGAGTTTGCATTGCTTATGAAGTAAAATAGAATTTATATTAGGACTACTGCCAATGTTTGCCTTTAGGTACAACGTAGTTCATTTCTTCTTGTAGGTTTTCAAACTTTAATTTAAAAGTATACGAGAATACTCTTGTGATATTTCCTTTATTTTATGTTTTTTAGAGTGCAATAAATCTTGAACATTTTCATTGTTTTTCTCGGATTTCCAATAGTTCTAAACTGTTGTCTTTTAGCAGAGAAGTATATAAGCACCAATATGCACCTCTATGGCTAACTTTCTTCTCTTGAAGAAAAGATGCACACAATCATTGTCTGAGAAGGAACAGTACTTTATTACAGAAGACAAAATAAACTGACTGAAATATTTGGAAATATAAACATCGATCAAGTCAGGCGGCTATACCATCACTTGCCCGAGAGGTAAACGTAGATACCTTGGGGATGAATGTTACGAATGGTATCAATTAGTTTGTACCTTTTGATAATATTTGATAGCTACAGATACATAGATACATCAAAGTTCTCTTCATATTTGGATTTGTTTCTTGAAATAGACAATGAGGGACATTTGAAGACAAAACTTTATGACAAACGTGATGACTTCAACTTTCCTATTGTTAACTTTCTTGAGATGCAATATACTAGCATCGCCTGCCTATGGTGTCTAAGATTCTGAGCTTATCCGATAATTCGTGAGTTACCATGACTTTCGACAAAGAGGATTACTGCTGTCCCTAAGGCTTCTTAATCAGGGTTTTATCAAGGATAATTTGATGGTATCACTTAGGAAATTGTATGATCGTCATCACGAATTGACCGTTACAGTGTTCCAATATCTAAGATGATGTTGAACCTGTTCCCACTGTCATAACATTTCCTGAATCTCAACCGATTTGTGACTTTGTTGAACTGCACGACGGGTGCCGTAAACGGAGCAGGAAATGCTTACCCACCCGGACCACGTCTAAGTTTTTATAGGAGTTATTGTTCATTGTTTTTTAGTTTTCAGTGTTTATTTATTGTTCTTTTGGTTGTTCATTTTTCTTTCCGGATTTGTCCGTCTAATGAGTTGCGTGTTTTTACAGACATCAGCGTGGTAATACCCCGGTCGTGTTCGAGCGGGGAAAAATGTAAGAAATTTATAGAATACATTTACTGTGAAACGAAACACTAAATATTCATGGTACACCAAATTTCGTGGACAAGGCGATCCACGAATTTAAAAACACAACGAAATAAGTATTTTCAATCGTTTTATCTAAAGGAAATAAAAAACTCGAGGTCCTTTCAAAGACTACAATTATCATCGTTTTATCTTTAATACATGTAATAAATATATTTCCAACGGATAACAATGTTGACAGGGAAAACATTATTTCAGTTCGCTACAGGAAGAAATTTGGACCTAGATAAATTATTGAACATAAATAAATACAGTTGAGATCAGTTCTAGCCTCTCAACTGTTCTGTCATAGAGGACGGTTCTAGGGTTGAACCACCCATATCATAAATGGTTCTAAAGTAGAACTTTCATAAATGGTTCTATGGTAGAACTATCCAGAATTCTCTGTAACATTTTGTGTGTTTCAGGTAATTATAACTAATTAACGTTTTGACATGCATATTGTACCTTGACTGTCCGCATGTTTATTGGTACACCGATACATGTGTATGTATACAGGTAAACCGTTTTGCTGACAAAATCAGCGGGCTCTCAAATTATTATAACGCTACATTTTAAAATAATTAATGCAGCATTTGAATAAAGAAGTGTGTATAAGGTGGTCCCGAATTTCAATGCAAAGATTTCAAATGTGTCAGATAAGTAACATTTTAATTTATTTTAAATTACCAATTTATCTTTTTCACCATTTATATTTGTTAAATATTTGATATATTATATAATTATATAATTATATAATTGTATAATTAATTCTCTGTGCTCTTATGAACGATATTTATTTCGTTATCACAAGGAATAAGTTGATTTGGATGAGTATTGCCATTTTGAAATAAGAGGTGCATTTCATCAATTCATCGAAATAGTACATACTTTATATTAGACATAACGTACTTATATGGACATTTTAGACAATAATTTAAATTGAAAAGGGACGGTACTAAATCTTAATTTAAATTGTTCTCTTGTCGAAACATATGTAGAGGAATGTTTTTAATGCACTAGCAAATAACACCAACTATTTTTTAAATCATTTAGTTTTAGATGATAAAGTTGATTTTAAAATTATGACAACAAATTAATTATTTTATTTCTTATAATTTTGATGTTCAAAATTCATAAACTATTGCCAGGGTAATAAATAGTTTTAGATTAGAACCATTCAGAATGGTTCTAGGCTAGAACTGTCCAGAATGGTTCTAGGGTAGAACTTCATAAACGGTTCTAGGGTAGAACCACCCAGAATGGTTCTAGGGTAGCACTGTCATAAACGGTTCTAGGTCAGGACACACCCTATCATAAACGGTTCTAAAGGTGTCAGGATGACAGGTCTAGAACTGTTCTAGAACAGTTCTTCTGAGAGTTTAGGACAGTTCTTAAGAGAGGTTAAAACTGAGGTCAACTTACTTCATTTGAAATGTTCATTGAAGGTGATATATTGCACAACAGTTATGAGGATTTAATAATTAACTATATATAGTTTATTAAGTTACATGTAATTACTTCGGTTGTGTTTTTGCTTTAGCAGCAGACGTCGTTCTAACAACATTTTGCTTTCAACAAACCTCTAATGGTTATAAGTGTAGATTAATTTAATCTTAGAATAACAATATGGTTGATTGCACTTCAAAGTAAACCTGTTACATAGTAGAAAAATGTTTATTTAACGTTCGATTTTAAACTTTTTCACCAATAATAACTGGCCTCATTTGACTGTTGCTTTTGGGGGGGGGGGCGAATTTGTCTTTTCCCCCAATCCACGAAAATTGATGTCAACGTATATAACTGAATCCATAGTATATAATTTTAAAAGCATTTATTATTGTAGTAGAAAAAGGTTATTTCCCTTTAATATAACCATATTATATATGTAGTTACCAAAGTGCAAATTAATTGATATTTACTTAATACAAGTGGGAAAAGTGTCCATGGTTCTATTTTACTGTAAAATTTAGTTAAATGTCCAATAACAATTCTGTTTTTATTCTAAATAGTTTGTTTTGTTTTAGTTTTAAATTTGAATTCATTTCTGGTTTCATATACCCCTACACATTGAACTATATATATATTGAGAAAACAAATACATGAGTGGTGTATAGGAAATGGCTAAATATTTGGTATTTGAAAATGACTGAGAAGTGTTGATATCATTCATATTGCTATATGCTTAAAATGGAATGTTATAGTGTCATCGTTTCATTTGTGTTGTTCTACGAATGTACTTTCAAACAATCCTTAGCTCATAACTGGAACAAAGTCTATAATGATCAGATTTTCCAATATCGGTCAAGCAGTTGCAGTGTAACATATGCATCAGTTTATTTATAATCCATGATATAGATGATTTAACTATGCTTTTCAGCTTGGCGTTTTTAACACCCACGATAACATTAATATAATGTCTAATCTAATGGCTACAAAAAAATAAAATGGTTAATAATTCTAGATTTATTGTAATTCGAACGGTGCAAACGTACGTTTAAGCTCAAACAGTGGTAATGGACATTTTTGTTTTCACAAGAGTTGTATAGAGGTTTCCCGAGATCAATTTAGCATGGTGTTGCACCATGCCTCCATCTTCAAGCACCATGCTGCCCTCATCAAGAATTTTACAATGTGCCCCAAGGTAGCCTAACCTAACTTTCAATTTTTAGTTTAATCTTATCTTTGTGAAACTGATTTTCATTTAATCATGTACCCCTGTTGTGTTGCCACACTTTTACACCCTCACACTATGGTGAAGGCTTTTCATTGCAGTTTCTGATAAATATACTGCCCTCATGTCAAGGTGGGTGTCCCCAATATTATCTTTTGGAACCACTGAGTGCCCTCAAAATACAAAATTTACCATGCTTTCACAAATTTCTTGGCAAATCACTAGTTGTATATATAGTTTTGAATATGCCCATGATGATTTGTACAGTTACTGTTACTGAGTATATAGTTGTCTATTGGTACAATAAGTGAGTACAGATGCTTATACATTGCACAATGTAACTATTTTTTCTGTTATTCAACTTTTGTTATATTTTTAGATGCATATCATATGTCAACTAAAGTTTTGTCTGATATATACATCGTTGCTTTTGCAACAACCAGTGATTAGTAAGTAAAACTTTTTCTTACTATGTGAAAGTGAAGTGACCAATAATTAAAGTTATTATGTTATCTTAAGTAATGATGGGTTGCTGCCATGTATCAATAGAAATACGGCAAAAAACAATCATCGCACTTTTCTTTTTACATCAGCATCATTATAAAAAGTAAATTTTGTACTTTGTGAGAAACATATTATAAGAATAAACTTATATAAACAAATCTGAAAGTCATCCCGCATTTATTATTTTCCATAAACAGCAAATTTAACATTCAAATCAAAAGAAAAAATGGCATTAGAGTTGCAAATTAAGGAAAGAAACAATACGTTTAAGATCTTTTAAGAAATTATCTTGACAATTTACATCAACAGGGTGCGGACTGTAAATGTCAGAATAAACGGTTCTAGCATGAGGTTTTATTTCATCCCAGTTACTATCATCAGGAAATGTTAAACGAGACAAGAGTTTTTTTATACGAGGCTTGTTTTCGATGTCAAAAAATATTAAGTTGGTTTATCAGAGACATTCACATATTGGAATCTAGATCAAATCATGGAACCGCGAGCTTTAACTCCTTCAAGTTCTTAGAGTTTGTGTTGCTTATGAAGTAATTTATATTAGGTCTACTGTCAATGTTTGCCTTTATTTACAACGTAGTTCATTTCTTGTTGTAGGTTTTCAAACTTTGATTTGAACGTATACAAGAAAACTCTTTTGATATTTCCTTTATTTTATGTTTTTTATGTTATGTGAAGTGACCAATAATTAAAGTTATTATGTTATCTTAAGTAATGATGGGTTGCTGACATGTATCAATAGAAATACGGCAAAAAAATCACCTCACTTTTCTTTTTACATCAGCGTCATTACAAAAAGTAAATTTTGTACTTTGTGAGAAATATATTATCAGAATAAACTTATATAAACAAATCTGAAAGTCATCCCGCATTTATTATTTTCCATATTAACATTCAAATCAAAAGAAAAGAAAAATGGCATTAAAGGTGCAAATTAAGGAAAGAAACAACACGTTTAATCATTTTAAATTGTTTTTATACTACTTGTATTACAATTAAATTTATTTTCTTGCAGACGGACTGTATGATGTTTTGCCTGGGGACTTGGAAATAACAGGCAAAATTGATTCTTCCAATACTTTGCATTGCACATTCACTATTGTATGGCCTGCATCTGCTACGGTATTAAGCAACATTACTGAGATATTAAGAGATGGTAAAACGGAATGTCATGTAGGTCTGCGCAAGGATTGTTTCATAGACTGTAAACTTTACAGTTGTGAATTACTTTCAAACAATAAAATTGTATTGGAAACAAATGAAAAACCAGAAAGAGGATTAGAATTTGGTTGCATAATGAAATTCCGGGGAAATAATTATGATGTTCAACTTTCGTCCTCAGTTTTATTCAATGGAAAAGGTACCATTTTAATTATTAATTTATAAGGCATATAAAACATATCTTCACAAAAAAATGCTGAGTGCATCCGAAACCTTTGTCGATAAAATAAAAAATTAATAGAGTGAAAACAAAAGTTATAAGAAAAATGACAGATTCTAACAAAATGCATCGTCTATCAAAGTAAAATACGAGATTGAGATGTAATGGTTATAATGAACGAGGTTCCAGCTGAAAAAAAAACATCCAAAGATGTTCGTACATAATCTGCAGAATGTGTAAACGGGTTCCTATGGAAGTTAAAACTGCATTATTTGAAACCGGAAATCAGGAAATCCCGGTTTCCCTCAATATCGTGCATGAGCTTGCATTTTTTAGGGGCACAGCGTCAGATAGTTTCTCGACTATTATGACACGAAATTTAACTAGCGATGCGCGAAATATTCCGTCTACATATTTTTTGACGAATATATCATCACATTATAGAATATCTTATAGATACAACTCCTGATTCTTTATACATAATAAAATATCCCCACGTTAAATTTCTGCATTACATTTTCTCAGTTCTAGAAATATTAGCCTTGATGGGTTTAAAAGTAAATACTAGTAAGGAGAGTTGGACTTGTGCATTACCAGTATATCCTTGAACCCTCGTATTTATTTCCAGGTTGCTGTTATCTACTCCACAATGATTTGAACGTATTAAAACACTTGTTAAACTTGTATTACTGTTAGATATTATAACGTACAGTTCAACTGTATATAAGAATAGTACAAAACATGCAACGCCACAGCACTGATGAAGGATTTCAGCGATCCGAAAATGTTGCTAAGTTTGAATTTAGTTTTAATTCAAACTTTGTTTGCTTTATTTTGATGTTTCTTTTGCAACTTTATTTACGTTTATATATATACATGTAGTTAGCCATAGTTGATAAGCCTCTAGTTTATTTATATTCTCTGAAGTACAGGTACTTGAAAATTAATCTATGAGAACAGGTGATGAAAATTACAATGCTAAGGCAATACGTAAGGTTGACTGTGGGCAATTCTCCTTGTCAAACATTTCGCCGATCAACAATACGGATTCTGTTGTTACTGAAGTTAATTTTTTTATCAGATCATCAGGTGATTCTTTATGTTTCGGATATTAAATTTAGTGCGACAAACATTACGAACTATAGGCTCCAGTGAGCATATAGCACTTTTCTGATCAGCAGCTATAAAATTAAAGGCTACTTGCAACGGTTGCTGATTGAGATAAATGGACAATTATCTGGTAAAATATTCATCTAAATGCCAATTTTGCAAAGTAAATTCAAACTTTCTCAGACGGCAATATTTTTAACTAATTCTATGTCAAACAAAGTATTGATTGTGTTTCTTGCTTTACAGTCCAGGTCATCAAACGCAAATGTTAACAAGGACGACATAAGGATCATTGCTGCCATATTTGTATCTTACTAACTCAGTGGTATCATAAAAGAAGATTTTTAAGTGAATTTTCTTATATGGTCCTATGTTCAACAAGGATCTGATGTAGCGGCCATCTTGGTTTTCGTTTCACTAAGGTCCGCTGTCTTGGTTGAAAATCTGCGTCATGGGATGCAATTCTAAATATATATAATATAACCGTTGAGATAATATGGCAATTATTTGCCTAGCACCATGTCTAGCGCCCTAGACCACTCGGCCAAATCCGCGATATAAAAATATAGCTTCAGTGAGTGACGTGAATCTTGGGAAGATTATGGTACATGTGTATATGCTTGTGGCGATAAAGTTTTATTACCTCTCTGGCACTTATTTCACAGCAATTAGATTTAGTTATTTTTTGAGACATTATATGGGATGGTAAAGTTTTATTATCATACAGTCACAGTAAATACAGTATTTAACTAATCGTCTTAATATTGAATCATTTTCATAGGCACAGGGTAGTCCTAAATATTTATACACGCTTAAATATTAAATCAGATTTTAATACTGTCAAATATTTGTCCGCCATTGGCACTCTCGAACTTGCACTGTTGAGACACTATGGCACCTATTCGGCTGGCCATTCGACCAAATCCACTATATAAAAATATAGCTTCAGTGACCGATGTGAATCTTGAGATGGTTATGGTACATTTGTACATGTGTATATGTGTGTGGCAATAGAATGTTTTTACCTCTCTGGCACTCATTTGAAAGCATTTTGTATCTCCGCATAAAAATAGTACTTTATAATTACAAAATATGTTGGTCATTGAAAAATTGAGTCTTCGTCATTATACATGTTAGAGGTAAAATTCCCATTTATCTATCCTGACACTCTAGTGTATAAAAATAACAATCCAAAGATACTAATAGTAGATATAGTAAATTTATACTATGCTGTATACGACGCATTTCAAGGAGTTACCTCTCATCAGCAGCATTAAAACCGAAACATTTGGAAGACCAAAAACCAAACTTATTTTAAAACAAGAAGTACTCATAACCAAAAATACCGAAATAGGAAGCCAAATTTCAGCTAAGGAGATCTACCATGTGCAATACAAGGAATGAACCCTTAGTAATTCTATTAATTTTGAATTTTGCTAAATACTGGTAGTTTCTATAGCAAATCAATGAATAATCATGTATAAAACACACTATAAAAAACCCATACAGTATAATTAACAACACGAGGGCCGCTTTCTAGAACTGATCAATTAGAGTGGATGGGACATAATTTAGATAACAGGGTCAGAATGTGCTCGTTTTAACAGTAAACCTAGCTTAGGCTCTCATGCCTGCTGATCGGATACTATAGTTATTTGATATTTATTGTGTTTGTGTTTTATCGGGTACATGAACATCCTTTATAATTGGGATTATTCTCTAAAGCCCCTTCTGTCATATATTATTTTCTACAATCTATGTGTAATGAAATTTAAAAAGAATGTAAAACAAAAAATACATGAAAGTATTACAAAATGCAATATAAAATTAATCTACATACATTTTTTAAAGATACATATCTGTATGTATTCATTCTAATAATTTAGATTGTTTTTAATTAATGGACCTTCTCATATCTGAATTATTTCATATCAATCAAATCTGAATAATTGAAAATTTTGTCCAAGCTAGGCATCCTCTGTACTGCATTGAAATTTATCTACCTCAACACTTCCTACCGATTTAATCACGGCAAGGTGTCGACCAATCATTTTGTATTCTGAAGATGAAATTACAAACATGTTAGATTTTCTCATAGACAACATATTCGTTGAATTTGGCGGTCTAATTTTTCAACAAACAATCGGCATTCCAATGGGAACTAACTGTGCTCCTCTTCTCGCCGATCTGTTTCTGTACTCATATGAAGCGGACTTCATTCAAGGGTTACTACGTGAAAACAAAAAGAAACGAGTCCAATCCTTTAATTTAACTTTTCGTTATATAGATGATATATTGTCGTTAAATAACGACAAATTCCAAGACTTTCTACATCTTATCTACCCCAGTGAGCTTAAAATTAAGGATACAGATACACCAAAGTCCGCTTCATATTTGGATTTGTTTCTTGAAATAGACTATGAGTGACGTTTGAAGAAAAACTTTATGACAAACATGATGACTTCAACTTTCCTATTGTTAATTTTCCCTTCTTGATTAGCAATATACCAACATCGCCTGCATATGGCGTCTACGTTTCTCAGCTTATCCGATTTTCAAGGGCATGCGTGAGTTACCCTGACTTTCCACAAAGAAGATTACTGCTGTCACAAAATCTTCTTAACCAGGGTTTTATCATGGATAAGTTGATGTCATCACTTAGGAAATTTTACCGTCGTCATCACGAATTGATTGACCGTTACAGTGTTCCGATATCTAAGAGGATTGTCGTAACATTTCATGTGCCTCCACCGATTTGTGACTTCCCCCGAATTGTTGAACTTCACGACGGGTGCCGTATACGGAGCAGGAACTGCTTTCCTTCCGGAGCACCTGGGTTCACTCCTGGTTTTTATAGGAGTTCGTGTTGTTCATTATTTTTTAGTTTTCCGTGTTTATTTGTTGTGTTTGTGGTTGTTCATTTGTCTTCTCGCTTTGTCTGTCCAATGGATTACGTTTTTTTATTGCTCCTTAGGTATATTTGTCCTTTTTTGTAAATTAAATAAATTTTCTCTATTTTTTATTCATATACAATTACAAACTGAACTGGCCATTTGGTTCAAGACAAGAATTGTTTATTAATGTTTCTTTGAAAATTTTCTCCTGGTTTCCAATTTTTCCGGATTATATTGTCCGACCACCCTTTTCAATCCCCGTCTATACCGGAATATTTTGTCCGACCAACCTTGAGATCTAAAATCAGAAATTTTAATGTAGATACCTAAAGATCGAATAGATCAGATCCAGTTTCAATTTATCCAGTAGCTTTATAGAAGAAGATTTTTTTTACATTATTGATTTTTCCTTATTTTCTATTTTCAGAAACAGCAGTCATATTTTACAAATCCGAATCCCAAAAATACACTTCTGAAATGAACCCTACCAATTATGGATCAAATTGGACAATAGGTTGTAAAAGAGAATACTTTTGTCAAAATGGTTTTGCAGTTGGACCCATATATTCTAATTTTTAGTTGTGGTAGTCATCCACATCTGGTTTCAATTTATCCGGTACTTTCAGAGGAGAGGATTTTTAATTTCTTTTTAAATTTTGCTGATTTTTTCTATTTTTGGTAACAGTAGCCATATTGGCTAAAGGTTCTTACCCGAAACACAACTTTTAAAGGAATCCATACAAGGACCATTCAAGTTTATATCAAACTGGCCAAATGGTTCCAAAAGAGAAAATTAATTCCATATGTTTTATTTGGTTGGACCTGCGTTCTATGTCTATCATAACAGAGAAGATTAATTTCTATGACCGACTTGTTTCAGAGGAGACTATTGTCAAAGGAAATTGTACGACTATGGACGACGTACAATAGCAATTGAACACCGCGATTCATTTACACTACAAAACTTGAAAAAAAAATATTGGAGTTTTTACATTTATCTAATGCAGAAGTATACGGAGCCGTGTTGGTCTCACAGAGATAAATTAATAAATTGTAATTTGAAAAGTCCAGCGCTGAAGATTTAAAGTCCAGTGCTGTAGATTTAAATTCCAGTGCTGGAGATTTAAGATTACAATCGGTTAAAAACTTTACTGGAATTCAGACTTTTAAACATTGTGAAAATTATATGCCCTTACGAGATTTTCAAAGTTGAATGGGGGAAGGGTCCGGACACATAATGTTTCACAATGTTTTTAAAACTATGAAATCGGCCAAAATTTTAACCGCTTGTAGTTTAAATTAAAGATATAGACCATAGCTTTTATTTCACCTAGGAGTTAGGTGGCTTAACGCCCCTGACGCCCACGCCAAATTTTCAAAGTTGAGTAGGGGGAGGGTCCGGACATTAAGTTTTCACAATGTTCAAAAGTATGAAGTCCGGCAAAAATTTTAACCGCTTATAGTTTAAATTAAAGATATAGACCATAGCTTTTATTTCACTTAGGTGGGTTAAAGCCTACAGCGCTGGACTTTGAATCTCTAGTGCTGGACTTTACATCTACAGCGCTGGACTTAAAATTAACAGCGCTGGACTTTAAATCTACAGCGCTGGATTTTGAATAATCGAGGACCGGAAAAATTCAGATTCAGAACCAACGTAACATTTCGCCGTTCTCAAATAAAGTTCAGAAGGAAACAATTAAGGTCAATGACATATTAAGTGTAAATTGTATGTAATCTCATCGATATGACTTCTTTTTTCCCCACACCTATTGAACGTATTGGTTGAAACCTACGCATTTCGATTACCGGAATGAACAACAAAGGGAGGAAGTATAAGGGAAAGGATAAACATCTTTATATTTAAGAAAAAACCTTGAATAGTATTATAATTTTAATGAATGCCATCCCATCAACAGGATTTTAGTCGAAAAACAACATAATTATAAAGACAAAACACCAAACTAGAGTGAATGTAATGACATACACATCTTTGTTTTATTTTTTAGAATTCATTAGTCATAAACAAGGAATGATAAAGATTTTACCAGGCTTTGAAAATACCACATCATCACATAAATTTGGTAAGTTTTGGAATTAATGTTTATAGAAATCATCTTTAGAGTAAAACTTCTACAAGTTTGATCATATAACTTTTCCCTTAAATGGTGATCTTGTTGGTCACTTTACTGTTATCATATTGTATGAATGTATTAGGTTTTGGTACGGTAAAGTTGGGGGAGGGGGGTGGTAGAATTTATTTATTGACTTTATGTATTCATTTATTGAATATAGATAATATTATGGTATGTTATAACATATTTTATCATATTTTTATAATATATTTATATTTATTATGTAATCTACTGCAATTTTCAATTATATATCGCAAAGGTTTAAATCATTGTTATATTCTAATTCGCCGAGCTCAAATGATAAATTATTTACCAAATAAAACATACTATTGACCGGTCAATAGTTTCCACTATTATTGACCGGTCAATATTTGCTACTACTATTGACCGGTAAAGTGTTTTTTTTTGTATGATAATACACTTACTGACTGCATATTCGAGGAATAGTAAGTTTATTTTCCCCTCGATACCAGCTATTGCACTCAACTACCCTTGGGGCAATAGTTGGTACCTCGGGGACAATAGACGTTCTATCCCCCTCATACCTAGTCAATAAGTATATTATATACCAGTAGGTGGGAAATTATAACACATAAACGTCATTACAAACTGCCACTACACAAGTTGATAAGCAACTTCGATTATACTTCCACGTCATAACAACCGCTTAAATACTATTAGTGCACGTACGGTATGGACTACATGTACTTCATTTACCATACAAAGCGCATTGCGTATAATTACATCCAATCGTATTTTACATAAGCACTGACCATGTGCTTACAGTAAACAATAACACTTGTTCATGATACCAATAAACACTGAACACCTTGTATGTATTCATCTACCTTTAATAAAATATATTTAAATTCTAATTCGCCGAGCTCAACCGAATATAAATTATTTACCAAATAAAACATATAAATATGGGAACCGTACCTACTCGTGCAGCAGCTTTCGTAAAACAAAGAAAGGGAAAAGGGGAAATAGAGATTCGACCTTGTTTTTTTTTTATTCTTTAATAATTTTGAACGCAGGGCTTTACTTTTATATTTTTATATATTTATTTACATACAGTCAATTCTTCTTATGTTGAATCCATTGCGACCTACCTGAAAATATAGTTCGACTAAAGCGAAAATTCGAGATATCAAGAGTAAATCTGTGTAGTTACTGCTGTTGAGGGTCCAAATAGATAATTCGAGTTACCTGGAATTTCTACTTAAATGTGTTCGAGATAACGAGAGTCAACTGTATTATTGAACAATAAATATGAAAATATTTAAAACATAATGATAATGTACGCTGGTATTAAGATATGATAAATGAAGCATTAAATAGAAACATCAACAGACCAATAAAATTATCTTTAATGATATACTTACCAAAATATACGGAGTGGTTCTTTGCAATATTGTCAGCTTAACTGACGATAATGTCCTGGTACAAGTTTGTACACTGATGATGACAGATTGGTGTTGAAGATTTGAAACTTTCTGAAAAATGACATACACATATACAAAAAAGACAAATATACCTATGGAGCAATAAAAAAAACGTAATCCATTGGACAGACAAACCCGGGAAGAAAAATGAACAACCACAAGCACAACAAATAAACACATAAAACTAAAAAACAATGAACAACACGAACTCCTGTAAAAACCAGGAGTGAACCCAGGTGCTCCGGAAGGGTAAGCAGTTCCTGCTCCGTATACGGCACCCGTCGTGAAGTTCAACAAAGTCAATCCGGTGGAAGGCACATGAAAGGTTACGAAAGTGGGAACAGGTCCAACATCATCTTAGATATTGGAATACTGTAATGGTCAATCAATTCATGATGACGACCGTAAAATTTCTTATGTGATGACATCAACTTATCCCTGATAAAATCCTGGTTAAGAAGCTTTTGTGACAGCAGTAATCCTCTTTGTCGAAAGTCAGGGTAACTCACGCATGCCCTTGAAAATCGGATAAGCTGAGAAACGTAGACGCCATATGCAGGCGATGCTGGTATATTGCTACTCAAGAAGGGAAAATTAACAATAGGAAAGTTGAAGTCATCACGTTTGTCATAAAGTTTTGTCTTCAAACGTCCCTCATAGTCTATCATATACAAATTTGTTCCTAGAAATAACAAGCCAGACTGAGTCATGGCTATAAGCGTTAATACAGCTTCTTTTTTTAATAGATATAATCGATACCATGTCTTTAACAGCACCTAACAATCATTGAGCATTACTTGTTCTTTAATGATGAGTCGTAAATCGACGCAATGTGCACATTGCAAAATTGGTATCAAAGAATTTATTAATATCGTACACTATTAGGAAAACATAGGTGAAACCTTGATTCAATCTATATCGTGACAGTGTAAGAAAGCTAAGATTGAACGTAACTGCAATGTGCGACGTAATTATAACAATAGATGTCACACAAAGTACAAATGTATGTATCTACAGAATGGTGATGTTTGTAGTTTACACGACAGTTGAAACGTCTTTTTCATTACATGTAACATTTACATGTCTACTGACATATATATCGATACCAGGACCACGTCACACATACACATGTACTATGCCTCTGCAGTAGGGTGATGTCCTTGCAAGACCCATGACGCAAAATTTTCAAAATTTTTAAAAAATATTTAACGTCACCATGTCTACTGCAATATCTAACAATTCCAAGATCATGTCACACGACAGAACCACGTGTAACTCTGAAATATGTCTAAAAGGCAGTTCGTGCAACTTTTTAAATGTTATTCAAATCAACAGTTAAAAAGTCTTAAAATTATGTAAAGTATTAACATTTGACCATGTCTACTGCAATATCTAGCGATACCAGGACACGTATTCGTTTCTCATTAGCTCTACAGTATCATATGCTGATACATGTACTAGGAACATAAAGACTGTATAATGACTGCCAAAATATTTTGTTTTAAATAAAATGTCCATTTCTACTGCAATATCTTAGGATAACAGTACCATGTCACCTTTTTTTTCCTTTTTTCAAAAATAAAACAAACATGTCTACTGCAATATCTTACGATACCAAGACCATGTTTCACTTTTTAAAACTGTTTTTACAATATGAATTTGCTAAAACTGGAGATATGCAAAAACTGCTGAATCTTTTACAAATACATTTGTCTACTGCATGTATAAATTCTGATATTAGGAATTTTACACCGGTGCAAGTGCGAGATAAGGAAATCTCAGACACCCGAAGGTAAGGTTTGATTGTTCTCTAACGAGGCTCTGCAAATATAAAGCGCTATATTTCGCCCAACATAGTGTCTGTAAGTGAAGGAACCTTGCCGTAAATATCATATAAGAGATATGTTTTATTTCATAACATTTCATCATTAGTACAATGTCTGCACCGCACCAGACGAGGCAAGCTTCATATTTCATCTAGGCTTATATCTAATCATACATACCGAGGCCATGTTTCAAATTACTGGTAACTATAAGCATTTCTACCATGTTTTACCTGATTGCGCTACATCTAATCAATATTCAAAAAATAACAAAACTCTTTTATGTATTACACCATGCTGAATTTTGAAATCATGACAAAGTAACTTTATAAATTATTGAAGTATCTAAAGAATGCACTGCGATTTAAATACTATCTGTCTAGTCTGCACTCATATAAAGATTAACAAAAACAATCTGGTCAATGCGAAAATTCAGCATTTTTTGGTATTTTAGTAAATTAAAGAACAAAACAACAATTCATAACATGGATTAATATTTATTTTAAATTCACTCTATTAAAATATTTTACTTAACATAAATATAAATCGGCAACTGTGTTGCAATATCTAAATTTTACTTTTACTCTATCATCTTTTTCATATACATGTAAAACTAAATTGAGAAAGCATGCATATTAAACTTTTGAACAGCTTTTTAAAAAAAAAACATTTTTTTTTCTGTTTTTTTTTTTTTAAACAACATACAATCCTTGCCTTTGTATTTTTCCCAGTACCCTGTAACTTCGAAATTCGGAAACTTTTACCTTGAACAATTCTATTCATTTAGAAAATTAAGACGTAAAAACCTGTTTTCTAGTTTTGCCCGTTATAATACGTTATAATAGTATCAAAACTAATTTGAAGAATATTTTGTTTTTTTTTAATGCAGTCTCAATGTGTCTTGTTACTGACTTTCCAATTGCATTTTAACCTCGGAAATACCTAATGAAAAACAATTCCATTTGTTAAAAGAACTCAACGCATATACACCTGTTAAATTTTCACTGCTTGCGATGGTATTTTTTAATTAGAACAGTTTATATATATATATATATATATATATATATATATATATATATATATATATATATATATATATTAAAATAATTATTGTAAATCGAAAGCAATCAAGATTCGATACACTGTACACACTGCTATACAAGAGAAACAGAATTCATAAAACTAATCAAAAATATTGATATAAATAACTCATATTTCCTACTACGCTGATTTTCTAACATCCTTTTTGCATGCTTACACGGCTAAATGTTGACATGCTCCGTTTGATTTTCCAAAATGGCGGAAAGAAAAGTATACCTCTTAGTAGTATGTGGGGACAGTTCAGCTATGACGAAAAATAGCGATAAGCAGCAAAGAGCAAGAGAAAAACAGCGATGAGCAAGAAAAAAGCTGCGATGAGGAACAGCAACAAGCACAAGGAGCACCAGCAGCAGAGAAAACAGTGACAAGTTGCCCCAAAAAACTGAAATGAGCACGCATGTAAGGTCATGAGTAGCGATGAAAAGCGAAGAGTAGCGAAGAGTGGCATGGAACAAGAGAAGAGAAACGTGCATCACAGAGCAATGAAATGGACCGCCGTTGCAAAGGCGGTTGCTAAAGACACCCCTCCATTGACCTATTGGTGGCACCATCAGCTAGAGTTAAGGGGACATAATCCAATCCTACCTTTAGTCCTCACAGAAAACATCACCCGTGGGTAAAAGCGGGGGAAATGGGGAGATAATCCAATCACCTCTCCCTGTACTTCGATTACTCTCGGACGTCGACACAGGGAGAGTATCAGTCCTTAGAGACTCGATGCGAGACCCTTACCTATACAGACTGATGAAAGATTCAGAGACTTCCGGTGACGTAATTTCGGCTTCCGGTGACGTCATTTCGGCTTCCGATGACGTCACCTCCTGTGACATCAATTCCGATTCCGGTGACGTCACTTCCCGTTCCACAACGCTCCACCACAAATCATAATTGAACTGTCCCCATATACTACTCCTCTTTGTCTGTTTTTCCCAGACTGCAGCTAATTCCGCAGAAGGATTCGAAATACCTGTATTATATCATATTAATAATAACAATCCGTACACACATGAGTTTGAGATCGCACAGAATCTTTTTAAAACACATAAACGTCATTACAAACTGCTGCTACACAAGCTGATAGGCAACTTCGTCTACCGTCATGACCATAAAAGCCGCATTGCGTACAATTACATCCAATGGCATTTTACAAAAACACTGATCACCTTGTATATGTTCCTGTACCTTTAATACATTTATTAATTAGTATATAAAAACCAGATATGAAGTCGGCCATTGCTGCATTTCGCGTAGTTTCGATCATGTTATATGTGTATAATATTATAAAAAGATGAATTTCGGATCTTCACCCGGCTCTTTTTTCCTTTTTTCGCTCATCAACTTTTTATTAGACAGGTGGAAGACAGAAAGAAGAAAAATAGTTATGATCTTATAACAGTAGTATATGTGCACAGGCAAAGTCGTATTTGAGGAGGATCGAGGAGGGGCCGGATATGACGTCACCGGAAGGGAAACGACGTCACAAGAAGTGACGTCAGCGGAAATGGAAGTCACGGGACTGGAAGTAGTGGATTTCCCCGCAATTTTCCTTTATTTGTTTACGGAAGTGACGTCAGTAATGTGCTGGGACCCAGATGTGTCGTCTCGCCATGCTTGACCGGTTATCGCCCCTATTCCCGCGCTTCTGTCGTCTCAGGGTCTTTCTCTAGGGATTGATGCTCTCACTGCTATGTGGAATTCCGAGAGTATACGAAATACAGAGGTAACGTTGGATTATCTCCCCCTTTTCCCGCGCTTTTTACCACGGGTGATGTTTTCTGTTCGTTCAAGGGAGGACCAAAAGTAGAATTAGCCCCCTTAGCTCTAGCTGATGCTGTCGCCATTAGGTCAATGGAGGGGTGTCCTTAGCAACCGCCTTAGCAATGGCGGTCCATTTCATTGTTCTATGCTGCTTTTCGCTGCTAATCGCTGCTCTTCTCGTGCTCATCACTGCTCCTCACTTGCTCACTGCTGCTCTTCGCTGCTCATCTCTTGCTCCGTGCTGTTCATCACTGCTCTGGTCTTGCTCTGTGTTGCTCCTTGCTGCTCATTGATGCCCATCACTGCTCTTCACATGTTCTGCGCTGTTCTTTCCTGCCAGTTATGTCGAGGTCCGAGAGTATACACAGTACAATGGGACTATTGGATTATCTCTCCTTTTCCTGTCCTTTTCATTCTCGGTCATCTCTGGGTCTGTCTCTCTCACTGTTATGTCGAAGTCCGAGAGTAATACAGAGAGACTATTGGATTATCTCCTTTTCCCCGCTTTTCGTCCCTGTTGATGTTTTCCGTTTGTTCAAGGGAAGTCCAAAGGTAGGGTTAGATTATGCCCCCTTACCTCCAGCTTATGCTGCAACCGTTAGGTCAATAGAGGGTATCCTTAGCAACCGCCTTAGCAACGCCGGTCCATCTCATTGCTTTTTATTGCCGCTGATCGCAAGTCGAGCGGTGATGAGCAGAACGGAGAAAGACAGAAGCAGCGAAGAGCAGCTAGCAGCGAGAGATGAGCAAGAGAAGAGCAGCGGTAAGCAACACGGAGCAAGGGAAGAGCACCGATAAGCACAAAGGAAGAGAAGAGCAGCGATGGGCAAGAGAAGAGCAGCGATGAGCAAGAG
This sequence comes from Mytilisepta virgata, assembly GCA_028015205.1. Taxonomy (NCBI): domain Eukaryota; kingdom Metazoa; phylum Mollusca; class Bivalvia; order Mytilida; family Mytilidae; genus Mytilisepta; species Mytilisepta virgata. Next base: position 42,672,886 of record CM051510.1, on the reverse strand, counting down.
AAGAGCAGCGATGGGCAAGAGAAGAGCAGCGATGAGCAAGAGAAGAGCAGCGATGAGCAAGATAAGAGCAGCGATGAGCATGAGGACAGCAGCAATGAGCAAGAGAAGAGAAGCGATGAGCAGCACAGAGCAAAAAGATGATCGGCGATGAGCAGCAATGAGCAGCGATGAGCAAGAGAAGAGCAGCGATGAGCAAGATAAGAGCAGCGATGAGCATGAGGACAGCAGCAATGAGCAAGAGAAGAAAAGCGATGAGCAGCACAGTGCAAAAGATGATCAGCGATGAGCAGCAATGAGCAGCGATGAGCAAGAGAAGAGCAGCGATGAGCAGCATGAAGCAAGAGAAGAGCGGTGAAGAGCAGCGATGAGTGTAAATTATATGTTATCATGTTTTATATATCTATGGATTTGAGAGAAAGTAAGAGCTCCAACGATATGGTAAAGAAGTCAGAAATTGTATATCTCCTCTCTTTCACCCCTTCTCGCCCTCTGCCCACCCCTTGAATAAAGCACGATTTCTAGTATTGTTATGCCGCCCTCCCCCTTTTTTATTATTGATTTCATATATGTTGATGTTTATAATTTGGTGGTTTATGGCAAGGTGGAAGTCGAAACGAATATACCAATATAAATATTTGTTGTTGATACATGTTAAAGTTTGTAAATGTTGCATTAATTTAAAGAAAACAGTTTTTGTTGAAAACTGTCCAGGCCGGTCAGTGGTCATATTCATGTGAGAACACTAAAATAATTTCATGAAAAGGCAATATAGTAGCCTATCGTAAATTTGTTAGATATTTACATATTTTTCTAATTAAAATAACTTAAAGAATGAGAGTAGAAAGTAGTCCGGTGACTTGTTTTTTTACTCCGGTGACTGTTTTTGAACTTTGTCACCGGCGTCGGTGAAAGCCTTGTTTCCAGTTGTAGATTTGAAATACAAACGTTTTATGGTTGTTTAATCACGAAGTTTGGTACAAGGTCCATGTTTAGGTATGAAAAGTTGCCTGATAGCTTCCCCATCATAAATTTCATACTGAAAAACAGTTTTATTAATAATTTCCGTCAGTTTGTTTACAAATGGCGATGCCAATACGGGAATTCCCCAACTTAGAAACCAGGCTTTTGATTGGTCAAAATATGAATGCTGGACTGTCATTGGATGGTTAGGAGTATAAAAGCAGAAAACTGCACCGGAATAAGTAGTTTGTTTTATGGATACTATATGAGCGGCAAAATTCAAAAATATAATAAAAATGTCCGATTACCAAAATCAAGCAGCAAAAGTAAGAAATTAAATATCAATTAAAGCTTGGTGACTAACTCCGGTGACGGTGATAAATCAAGGCGACGATGTCGGAGCTAAATCAAGGTGACGATGACGGTGTTATATTAAGGTACCGGTGACGGTGACGGAGACCAAAATATAATTAAGCACCGGAGGGTGACATGTTGTCTTCCACAAATATCGGTGGTTACTAGGCTTCTGGTCACGGTGACCCTTCTTGGGGATAAAATATAATTTCAATAAATAGCGGTGATCTCCCGTCGATTTAAATGATTAGTCTGTAAGGTGACGGTGACCGTCCTCGGTGATCAGTATATTTAAGCACACGACGGTGATCGTGAGACACTCATTGATCTGGTGTATATTTATAGTTCGATATGCATGTACTTTATAGATGGTGGTGACTATTTGTGTAAACATTCAATGGCCGGTGACGGTACTAAAAGTTGGTGACGGACATCCCCTAAAAAGAGATAATTTAGTATACATGTTGCTTCTGATGACGGTGGCTCCACAAATTCTCGTTGGTGATAAGTTTCACTTAATTGTATTCCCTATTGCCTTTTCTTGTTTGGTTATTAAGTAGTATTCGTTGGTTACTTTATTTATTGTAAGACCTATCCAGTCCGAGTTACCCGACCCAACCAGTGATGTATACCATGGAAGCCAACCTGCAGCTTTCCGTTTTATTCTTTTTTTTATAATGATAAAGTATTAAACTTTTACTATTAGTAATTTTATTTATATGGCCATAAATACAGAAATATACATAGGTATTCAACTTTCTATAACGGGCGAAGACTGGCGGTATTTGAATTAGACACCGGTCTTGGCAACTTATAGAACTTTTAATTGATGTAACACTGTGATCTTTGGTGTCCGACTCTAACACCCGAGAGGCAGCGTTACATTTATGGTGGCAGCGTAAAGGAATCTTGAAAAATCTAGAGTCAAAGTTGTACAGAGGAAAAATTGAAAAATTGAGTATTAAACTTTAATGAATATAATGGACGATTCAAATGTAGTAACGTTTGGTCCTCATCAGGGAAGCAGGGAAGTTTTAGATAAAACTCTGCAAGATCAAGAACACGAGGATTCTAGAGCAGAGAGTTTTGTACATTCTAATAAATGAGGTGGCTGGTGCCACAAAAGTTGAAATGAAAAGGGTGATGGACGAATGTGTTTCAGAATTTACGAGTAGAATGGAAGCTATGTTTACACATTTTGAAAACAGATTTGCTTCAAACAAAGCAAACCCCATACATGGGAGGGGCCAGTAGAGAGTACTCCACGGGTTTCAAGGAATATTAGTAGAGACGATTTAAATAATAGTCACGTGTATGATAAGGACAGGGGCAGTGACAATTCACAAATAAATTGTAAAATTAAACAACAAATTTATGATGGGTCCGACGATCTTGAGGAGTACCTTACACAATTTAATTTGTTAGCGGAATTACATAGCTGGAATGCTAAAGCTAAAGCATTATTTTTAGCTAGTAGTTTAAGTGGAGGGACACGGGCATTGTTGAATGAAATGTCAGAATATGAACGTCATAATTATGACAGTTTAGTTGAAGCATTAAAAAGCCGTTTTGGCTCAACAATTCGCGCCGATTTTCAGAGCCGAATTGCAGACTCGGGTTCGTATGAGAAACGAAACTTTGCCAGAACTAGCACAAGCTATAAAAAAATTAGCGCGCAGAGCTTACCCCGGGACTTCGCCGGTAGTAAGAGATACTCTAGCGTTAGATTATTTTATCGATGCTATACCGGAGACGGAACTAAGGCTTCGATTTAGGGAAGTTGGACCTAAAACTATAAACGAGGCGGAAAACATAGCCGTTCGTTTAGAGGCACTACGGGTCGCAGATAAGCAAAAGGGAAAATCAGTCCGCTAAGCAGATGCTGTTGGAGAAACTGCGGACTTGTCTGATGAGATTAATGAAATTAAAGACAGTCTTCACAATTTATGGAAAGATTAGTGCTATCAAAAACAATAACCAGAATAACAGAGGTTTCCAAAATAAAAATCAGAGACCGTGGAATAATAACGGTTTTAACAAAAATAGACGGAATGAAAATTTTGGAAAGACGGAAAACGTTCAGGTGTCGAGTTCGCGGGTCAGCACTCGACCGAATCAAACAGGCCCAACACAATAATTTCAAGTGTATCTTTGGGTCAGGATGAGGGATAATTTATTTTAAGTAGTGTAAATACTTTGTTTGTCACAATTTTAGTTGATTCGGGGGAAAGTGTCTCTATTTTAAGAAAGGATATTTTTTATTCTATTCACTCCTAATCCCGACCACCAATTTAACCTGTACGAATGAATTTATTGACGGCTACTTGCAAAGCCTCTCAGTTTATTGGAAAAGTTGAGTTAGAAATTAAATTAAATAATCACATATTTAAACATGAGTTTTTGTTAGCTGAAATTAAGGATGAGGCCATTCTAGGAATGGACTTTTTCATGAAACACAAAGTTGATTTGCTTTTTAGTAAAGGTTGTATTAAAGTAAAAGAGGATTTCATTCCTTGTTGTAGAATTTCAGTTGCCGAAACGGTGGAGATACCACCGGAGAGTGAAAAAATAATAAAAGGTCGAGCATGTGGTATTATTAAATATGACTCGGTTGGACTTATTGAGTCAAATGAAAATTTTGTTGAGAAAACCGGTCTTTTGGTAGCCAAAGCTGTGGTTCAGCATAATACAAATCTGATACCTTTACGGATAGCTAATTTCGGCCCAAAACCGGTGACTGTTTATAAAAATACAATAGCAGCAAATTTTGAGCCTGCAATTGTTAATGGAGTTATCAACCTACGAAAACGGGCGAATTGTGTATCAATTTCATCCGAAACGAGCGTTCCCGAACTTTTGGTAGAGTTTTATAATAAAAGCTCTAAAGCACTGTGTGAATCAGATAGAATGAAGTTAACAAGCTTTTTGATACAATTCCAAAATGTTTTCTCAACATCGTCGTCCGATATTGGTTATACGGATATGGTTAAGCATAAGATCAATACTGGTGACGCTAAACCAGTTAAACAAAGACCATATCGACTCCCACTGGCAAAGCGAGATGCAGCCGAGGGCGAAATTAATGATATGGCAATTCGGGGTATAATTGAACCGTCCACCAGTCTCTGGTCGTCACCGGTAGTCCTGGTAACAAAAAGACTTACCAGAAAATTCGTTTTTGCATTGATTTTCGTCGAATTAATGATTTATCTGTAGATGATTGTCTAAGTCTTCCCCGCATTGATGATACAATGGATGCCTTAAGCGGAAATCAGTTTATATCCACTTTGGACTTAAGATCGGGTTACTGGCAATGTGGGTTAGAGGGTAGTGATCGTGAGAAAACAGCATTTTGTATTCCGGGTAGTGGACTGTGGCAATTCAAGGTTCTTCCCTTTGGACTGAAGGGGGCCCCAGCCACATTTGAGCGTCTTATGGAGAAAGTAATGATGGAAATGTTTAACAGAATTAACAATAGCCAAAAGCTCTTTTCTGGTTACACAGTAATTTCTCTCACATTTAGAGAAAGTTTTACTATAATAGCATATTACTCTTTCTACACCGTCTTGATTTTGTGACAGAACTGCGCCCATGCCAACATCACTCGCATCTGTGTCAAGAACGAAACTGCCCTTATCCATAGGAAAACCTAGAATAGGCGTAGTTATTAAATGCTGTTTGAGAATTGTAAAAGCATTATCACATTCTGGTGTCCAATTAAATTTTCTCCCCTTTTCAGTTAACTGATGTAAGGGTTTTACAAGGGTTTAAAAGTTTTTGACAAAACGCCTATAATAAGAGCACAACCCAATAAAACTACGAACTTCTTTGACATTTGGGGGGGGGCAATCACGTGCGGACCTTGTTTTCTCGTCATCCGTACTTATACCTTCTCTTTTTCCGTCTTTCCAAAATTTTCATTCCGTCTATTTTGTTAAAACCGTTATTATTCCACGGTCTCTGATTTTTATTTTAAAAACCTCTGTTATTCTGGTTATTGTTTTTGATAGCACTAACGTATTTCCGTAAATTGTGAAGACTGTCTTTAATTTCATTAATCTCATCAGACAAGTCCGCAGTTTCTCCAACAGCATCTGCTGAGCGGACTGATTTTCCCTTTTTTATTTATTTGCGACCCGTAGTGCCTCTAAACGAACGGCTATATTTTCCGCCTCGTTTATAGCTTTAGGTCTAACTTCCCTCAATCGAAGCCTTAGTTCCGTCTCCGGTATAGCATCGATAAAATAATCTAACGCTATAGTATCTCTTACTACCGGCGAAGTCCCGGGGTAAGCTCTGCGCGCTAATTTTTTTATAGCTTGTGCTAGTTCTGGCAAAGTTTCGTTTCTCATACGAACCCGAGTCTGCAATTCGGCTCTGAAAATCTCGGAGCGATTTGTTAAGCCAAAACGGCTTTTTAATGCTTCAACTAAACTATCATAATTATGACGTTCATATTCTGACATTTCATTCAACAATGCCCGTGCCCCTCCACTTAAACTACTGGCTAAAAATAATGCTTTAGTTTTAGCATTCCAGCTATGTAATTCCGCTAACAAATTAAATTGTGTAAGGTACTCCTCAAGATCGTCGGACCCATCATAAATTTGTTGTTTAATTTTACAATTTATTTGTGATTTGTCACTGCCCCTGTCATTATCATACACGTGACTATTATTTAAATCCTCTCTACTAATATTCCTTGAAACCCGTGGGTACTCTCTACTGGCCCCCTCCCAAGTATGGGGTTTGCTTTGTTTGAAGTAAATCTGTTTTCAAAATGTGTAATCATAGCTTCCATTCTACTCGTAAATTCTTAAACACATTCGTCCATCACCCTTTTCATTTCGACTTTTGTGGCACCAGCCACATCATTTATATTAGAATGTACAAAATTTTCTGCTCTAGAAGCCTCGTGTTCTTGATCTTGCAGAGTTTTATCTAAAATTTCCCTGCTTCCCTGATGAGGACCAAACGTTACTACATTTGAATCGTCCATTATATTCATTAAAGTTTAATACTCAATTTTTCAATTTTTCCTCTGTACAACTTTGACTCTAGATTTTTCAAGATCCCTTTACGGTGCCACCATAAATGTAGTAACGTTTGGTCTCACGATCACCGTCGGGTGCTTAAATATATTGGACACCGAGGACGGTCACCGTCACCTTAAAAACTAATCATTTAAATCGACGGGAGATCACCGCTATTTATTAAAATTATATTTTATCCCCAAGAAGGGTCACCGTGACCAGAAGCCTAGTAACCACCGATATTTGAGGAAGACAACATGTCACCCTCCGGTGCTTAATTATATTTTGATCACCGTCACCTTCACCGTCACTGGTCGAGCACCGTCACCTTGACTTGGTACAGTCACCGGTACCTTAATATAACACAGTCACCGTCATTTTGATTTAGCACCGTCAAAGTCACCTTCATTTATCACCGTCACCGGAGATAGTCACCAAGCTTTAATTTATATTTAATTTCTTACTTTTGCTGTTTGATTTTGGTAATCGGACATTTTTATTATATTTTTGAATTGCCGCTCATATACTATCCATAAAACAAAACTACTTATTCCGGTGCAGTTTTTTGCTTTTATACTCCTAACCATCCAATGACAGTCCAGCATTCATATTTTGACCAATCAGAAGCCTGGTTTCTAAGTTGGGGAATTCCCGTATTGGCATCGCCATTTGTAAACAAACTGACGGAAATTATTAATAAAACTCTTTTTCAGTATGAAATTTATGATGGGGAAGCTATCAGGCAACTGTTCATACCTAAACATGGACCTTGTACCACACTTCGTGATTAAACAACCATAAAACGTTTGTATTTCAAAACTACAACTGGAAACAAGGCTTTCACCGACGCCGGTGACAAACTTCAAAAACAGTCACCGGAGTAAAATACAAGTCGCCGGACCACTTTCTACTCACATTCTTTAAGTTATTTTAATTAGAAAAATATTTAAATATCTATCAAATTTACGATAGGCTACTATATTGCCTTTTCATGAAGTTATTTTAGTGTTCTCACATGAATATGACAACTGACCGGCCTGGACAGTTTTCAACAAAAACTGTTTTCTTTAAATTAATGCAACATTTACAAACTTTAACATGTATCGACAACAAATATTTATATTTGTGTATTCGTTTCGCCTTCCACCTTGCCAAAAACAACCAAACTATTAACATCAACATATATCAAATCAATAATAAAAAAGGGGTAGGGCGGCATAACATTATATTGCACACGCACCTGAAGAATGGATTTAGTGTATTGCACCCCTTTTTTAGCTCTATATCTCTGTAACACCCCACGACGTTCATTGTCAAAATTTCTGCGACTGACAGTATAATGGGAATTGATTTAGAGTGTTGCATCCCACCTATCCCCTTTTTGTCTCTACAACACCCTACAATTAATTAACCTTCATTGTGCATTTTTTCAGCTATGCTATAATATTGTAATATTGCATATTGCGTTTATTCCTTTAATAAAATGATAAAAATAAAGAAAAACAAATTTGACAATGATGGTTGTGGGATGTTGCAGAGAAAAGGGGGATAGGCAGAGGAAAAAGAAGGGATGCAATACAACGCGCATTTGCTTGTGGTATATCGTCTATACCTGGAAATAAGTGTGAATGAAAACGGTCCAAATTGTTCTTAAAAGAGCAATCCGAGGAATACATGTAAAAGCTTAAGATACAAAAAGTAGACACATATCCACAATGTCTTAGTCCGAAAATATTTACGTATACGCTAGAGCTGTTTCAAACATATTTAACTGATGTATTGCAGTTGTATGGATTGATTGATTATTTTCGTGTGGGCGACATTTTAACCATATTACGGCGAGAACTAATTATATTAAGTTTGATTAAAACAAATACTACCTAAAACGAATGAACTATTTACAAATAATACTTAAGGAGAGAGTAAAACAATAAAACAAATAAGAAACAAAATTTCAATATGAAAAATTATATCACAGACGAAATTTCCAAAATAATATCACAGATATGCTATTAAATAAATTAACATCTTTCAAAACATATGAACAAATTTAAAATTAGTAGACTCTATTCAAGAATGCAGTCCGACTATATTTTTGAATACAGTCAAACGTCTTTCAAATACTGTAATACCAGCAACCTTTGTAAACAATTCTTTCATATTTTTGACTATGTAGTACCGACAAATAATGTCGGACTTATCAACACAGTCATTTCAAAGATGTTTAATACTATGTCGACATTGGCATGGTATACACTCAGGAGGCGGCTCACTCTCTAAAATAAAAGAATGAGTCGTCCTGGTGTGGCCAATGTGACATCTTGTTAAAACAACTTGATCTCGTCGGCATTTGCCGAAAAACACAGACATTCTTGCCAACAGTTGGATCTATAGAATGAAGTTGATTGTCTGTAAGCAGATCCCACTGGGACTGCCGAATACGTAAAACATACTGATAAATTAAAGGTTTAAAATGAGAGTAAGGCACTGACATATTAGTAATTCGGTCTTCTTGAGCATCCTTCGCTATTCTATCTACGACTGTGTTTCCCTTTATACACACATGACTTGGTGTCCAGAGAAAAACTACTTTTTACCCAAAACAGAAAGTCTTTTATAAAATTCTATGATATGTGAAATCAAAGGATTTCTATATTTCTGACCTGCTATGGCCAATAAACATGAAAGAGAATCAGAACAAATTAGAAAGTTTTCTTGGTCAGAAGATGTAATGAATTTTAAGGCAAGAACAATAGCTCTTGCCTCAGCTGTAAATATAGAACTGGAAAATGGAAGACGAGGAGTCGCTGCCCGTTGTCCATAAACAGTAGCAGCAGCTACTTTATCTCCGTCTTTTGATCCATCAGTATAAATGGTATCGAACCCTTGAAAATTTGATTTAATTTCAGCAAACTGTTGCTGAATTTCAATGGGGTTAGTTTCCGACTTTTTATGTTTTCTGATGGCAAAAATGAATTTGGGTTTGGGTGGTGATTGGGGTACATCAATAGGAGCTATTTCATCAGGTTTGATGTTACAGCCAAAAATATGTGGTTTCATCAGAATACCAAATTAAGGAGTTTTATTTTCATGTTGTTCAAATATATCCTCATAGAGCGGATTGAAAACACAGTCGTAGGCAGGATTTGAAGGATATGTTTTTAGTCCTACGGTTATAAAGAGACGGCTCGTTCGCCTCTACATATAAACTCTCCGCATGAGATGTTCTGAACGTAGGCCTTGGTGGTGAACAGTATCTAATTTTTTTATATATGATTTGCGAACAGATCCATATATAATGGAACCATAATCAGTAGTCAGTGCTTTAAAAAAAATTTAAAATATCCAATGCCTTCAAGCATTTAGCTTTAAGCATTTTGAGATGGGGTAGAAAGGTAAGTTTATTGTCAAAAAGAATACCAAGAATTTTGGTTTCTTTGACGACCTTAATGGGTGAATTATAAATTTTAAGTTCGGGGTCTAAATGTAGTTTTCGTTTATTACAAAAATGCAAACATACTGTTTTGGAGTTGGAAAATTTAAAACCATTCTCCGTAGCCCATTTTTCAATTTTATTCAAAGATAATTGTAGTTGTCTTTCTATGTTGTTCATATTTTTATCGTTTGTAATGTTTTAGCCAAACTATTTATTTTATTACTGAATAGAGTAACAGAGAGGATACTCCCCTGAGGGACACCAATCCCTTGTTCAAAAGGGTCAGACATTGTAGTATTAACCTTGATTTTAAGCTGTCTGTCTGACAAGAAGTTATCAATAAATGAGGGTAATCTACCTTTTAACTATCATTTAAGTCTTTTAAAATACCATATTTCCAAGTGGTGTCGTATGCTTTTTCAAGGTCGAAAAAGACCGACACCACGTGTTCACCTTTAGCAAACCAATTGCGCATGAAAGACTCGAAGCGAACAAGATGATCTAACGTGCTTCTGCCCTGTCGGAATTCACACTGTATAATGGACAGGAGCCCATTGGTCTCGCGGGACCAGACAAGGCGGTCGTTGATCATCCGTTCCATACGTAACTTGTGAGGGCAATTGGCCGGTAATTCGACGATTCAAAATGATCTTTTCGAGGTTTGGCAATAGGGATAACTGAAGCTTGCTTCCAGATCGAAGGCAAGTCACCAGATACCCATACTTTATTTAGGAGATCCAAAAGAGTTTTAAACATGTATCTGGAAGGTGTTTCAGAAGTTTATAATGAATATCATCCGGGCCACATGCTGTGTCATGGGCCTTTGCCAGAGAATTTTTGTGTTCATCAAGAGAGAAAGGACGGCTGTAGTCTTCTGAATTATTTGATCGAAAGTTGAGTTTGTTTTTTTTTTCGGTTCGGTGTTTAATACGTTGAAATTCCTGAGAGTAATTTTGAGAAGAAGAATTTTTAGAAAAAGTTTCACCAAGTTTTTGAGAGATCTCATTTTCTGATGTTAAAGGGTCTGGCCATCTTTTAGGTGGTGAAGATTGGCTTTCCTGTTTTTACCGTTAACTTTTTGTATAAAGTTCCAAACTTTGTTCATTGGTGTATGAGAATTTAGTTTTGAGACAAAGTTTTGCCAAGACTTACGTCTCTTTTGTTTGAATGTTCGACGCGCTTTTGCACGGAATATACGGAAGCTAATTAAATTATCTTGGGTTGGATGCTTATTGAATCGTCGTTCGGCCTTCTTCCTATTTGTAATCGCCCCTCACAAACCATTTGCTGTGTTGTTTTGGATATTTCAAGGTTTTGAGAATGGTTTTCTCAGCTATCGATACTAACGTTTCACTAAATTTAAGGACAGGATTAATAACATTATCAAAAGTATCTTTCTTCATTTCATCTCGACAGAGTTGCTCGAACAAAGGCCAGTTGGCTTTGTCAAATTTCCAGCGAGCAATTCTCTAGGATGAACCTTAATTCTGTAGGGGTCTATGTAGATGTGAGGAAACTTTGAGGAGGTCAAAACTGAGAATATAAATGTTAAGTTTAACAATTCTGTTGTCTACTTTTTTTGTTAATCTTTTTACTTTTGAAACGTTTTGGGATTGTAATTCTTCACAAATTTCTTCTTCAGTGAGTTCAGCAAGACCTTGGTCTCTATCTCGAATAACCCCTTGGCACAAGTTTAAAGACCCATGTAGGGTTACTGAGATTTCAAAATTTCCAATAATATTTAAAGATAGCAAATTTTTTTTACTGTTGTGGCCGCAGACATTCTAAAAGTACACTTCCTGATTTAAGTTTTGAAACATTTTTAAAAGTACCAGCACAGCCTTGAATGGATTTCTGCAAGACGAAAGGTGATATTTTAGATAGCGGTTTTTGTTTTTTTTTTTTTGTGTATGCGACACACGGCAAAACTGTCGCCTCTTAAGGGGCCTCTTACGCCAAGCCGAGGGCTTTGGGCCTATTCTAATAGTGTCCCCGGAGCCACACGGGGGAACGCAGTTGTAGCTGCATTGTTTAATCTACATGAATATATTATCAGCATCAGGGATAAAAGTCATAAAACTTTATTTTAACGAATGCAAAATAATCCAGGAAGTAATAAATTTATGGAAAGTTCATCACCGAAAAAGTTAAAAATAGAGTCTGGTTCTTTTCCGAAAGTGGTTACGAATGACGAAACATGGAAACATGTTGGATTGAGAACGTTTGAGTTAACTCATCGATAATTCCAGCATATTAAGAAACGTATCGACCTAGGCGTGTGCAATTCGCAGACAACACATTCATCCTCAATCAGTCAAATTCTGATTTAAATTGTGTCTATTGCAGTTGTTACGTGATGACGGCCCAAAGAAATCGAGCCCTTAAGCTTATTAGTATAAATTTTGGCCAGCGATCTGAACAATGTCTACATGTAGCTATTGTTGCCAGTTTTCCCGTTAAATTAACCTAAACTTTCATTAGGCCGGGACTCTCGAGGGTATCATTTGCTTGGTTGCTACTCTTTCAATCTGAGCGTGATCTTGATAGCTGAAAATTAATTGTTGTAAAATTAGCTTTATTGGAAACTAAGAAGTATCTTTTGCATGCATATCTGTCTGAGATGGTTTTGACTTACAATTTGGTCATTTTGGTCAATTTGTATTCATTACTTTGTGATATTTTGAATTTTTTTTTAATAGATGTATGTCTTGAACACGACACTCCTTGTAGTGTGTTCAAACACCAAACGGTCAGGATTTTTAAGTGGGGTTAATTAAAACGGTAAATTAACCACTGCTTAGTTTCGGAGCCCTGACTCTTTACCATTATACTAAAAGTATGGTCTGTTTTGTGCTTTTATTTTATTTTTGTCTGAAGGTCCTTGATTGGATGAAGTTTATTGATTTGTTTATCACAGCTAATATTTTCTTTTATTTCTTTTATTATTTGTTTTATCGTTGGAAATACAATGTATTGGATTTGGGTTTCTTTTGTCATGAATGAAACGACTGTTTACTCTTCTTGGTATAATTCAACTTTATACTTCTGACAAATAAAAAATTAATACGTTAGATGTTTAGTACTTTGTATGCAGAATTGCATGTATATATACACCCAAGAAAACATTTTTAAAATAAAACAGAGAGGGCCGCCAGAGCTGAACATAGTTTAACATAGGACCCTATGGGAAAATTACTTGGTTGACAGGCATGAAAAGAAACGTTTCCTAAATAAAAATGGACCTGTTCAATTGAGGTTATCCCTTCCTCATACCGGATTTGACATGGACAGCATGGCGGGTGTCCTACAGGAAGCTGAGACTGCTTACTCTTCCGGAGTACCTGAGTCTACCCACAGTTTTTTGGCGGGGTCCATGTTGTTCATATGTTTTTAGTTTCTAATTGTAATGCATGGTCCTTATTTGGTCCTCTGTCAGAATGTATCCTGTGTGCCATTGAAGATAGCTGCCAGAGCGGAACATAGCTTAGCATAGGGTCTAATGGGAAAGTTAACTGAAAGATTTTCTAGTTTGAAACTAGTGAGCTACTTGAAACTTGGCAGCAATGTTCCCGATTGCTAAGTCTGATAATTTATTCTGCAAAATGATTTCCAGGTGAGCGATACTGGCTCCTGGGAGCGTCTAGTCTTCCTTACTTATCATATCATACTAACGCCTCGTTTGTTTCACAGATGCAATATTGGTGATAATACCAACTTTGGCGGTATTAATGGTATTTATAATGCTGCTATTATATGTGTACCAACGAGGTTCGTATTTTTAGTTTAATGTGCTTCATCGTCATATTCAATGTTTTAATATTATACTTCGATTGTAATAAAATTTATTTTATTTTTCCCATGTTGGATTGTTATTTTTGTAAACTCAACAATTGTAAACTCCCGGTCTTGTAAATTACGCTAAGAAAAAACATAAATTTTCTTTTGATCTTCAGGCAATCAGGTACTAATGACAAAACTTTAATGGAAGTTCTACTTTAATTAAAATTTTCAATTGATATTGTCACAAAATTACAAGATTATAAACAATAGAAATCAACCACCAAAAACTTTGTAAAAACAATCCACTTAAACCCAGTATAACACCCTTCTTTGAAATATAATTATAATAATAATTATATTATTATCAGTTCTAAAATTTTATCATTATTAAATCTATATGTTTTTTTTTTATTATTATCTGATGTCAATATTTTCAAGTTATAAACAAAATAGCTGAATTTATCACTCTTGATTGTGTAATGTCATAAGTTTTGCCTCAGGTAAACTAAGGTGTAACACCAATCAGCTGGAGCAAAACAGATGGTCAATTTATAATACAAACAACAAACACATTTTACATTCGTTCCATCTTCTAACGGTGGATTTTTATTTGCCAATATCTTGATGCAATGTCATATAGACTCGGGAGTCGTCAATTTAAGGTCGCTCAGCAGGTTTCCGTGCAGACTCTTCATTGCATTATTATAATTTTTCTACAAAAAATTCTTTTTGAAGTACTCATCCATCATCCGGAAGTCTTAGTGTGTTTTTTGAGGAGGATTAAGCTGTGAATGTTTCTCTTCTAAGTCGGAGGCTTCTCAAGTACAGGTTCTGATTCAGCGATAGGTACGGTAATGAAATCCTTAACAGCTTTTTTTATTTTTAAGGCAAGAAAAGGAAAAAGCCACCATTAGCTCAAGATATACCATTACATGAAGAACCAGATCATGCAGAAAAGGTTCACTTAATTGTGTCTGGTAAATATCCATGCATTCATTTTTTCTGCAAGATGCATTAATATGGAAAAATATAGACAGGATGTATTCCCTATGTTTTATTCTTTGATATACTATAGATTTAGACCTTTTATCGAAATCCAGTCTAATTATTTTAGTGTCTACATTTAGAAGAGTTATTGGCCTGTAATTGTCTAGTTTTAAAGGATTTTTTTGTATAACTTAAAGTAATTAATCCAATTATTTGCAGATGAGTTAATTCATTATCATTGTAACATTTATTGAAAAAAGAAACAACAAGTTCTTTCAAAGTTGGCCAAAATGCTCGGTAAAACTCAACTGTAAGACCATCAATTCCTGGAGATTTATTTTATTTCATTTTGAAAACAGCCTTTGTACATTCATCAATAGCCATCTCGCCTTCTAATTTCATACTTTCTTCATCAGATAGAGTATACCCAATATTTGTTTTGTCCATATAATCTTTTATTTGATCTGACTTTGGTGAAATTGATGTATATAAATTAGAATAATATTTTCTTTCCATTTATAAAATTGTATTTTGATCTTTTATAATGTCCCCTTTTTTATTCTCTAATGCCACAATGTCTTTTCTTGTTTGTCTTGCTTTTTCTAGAACTAAAGAGAATTTAGAATTTTTCCCCCTTGTTCAACCCATTTAACCCTGGCTTTAACCTGTTCCCCTTTTGCTATATATATATTTGATCTAACTTTGCCTCAATTTCTTCAATATATTCACTATAATATCTTTTATCTTTACCGACATCTTTCAGTCTGTCATAATTTATATATAGGTATTTTAATTTGGTTTCTAATACAGCAATTTCTTTTCTTTTTTCTGCTGCTTTTTTTCTACAAAAAATTATTGTAATATCCCTTACCTCTATGTTAAAAAGATCCCACATTGTTTTTAAATTTTTGTTAATCAGCTTGTTCTTATATTTATGAATCAAATTATTTATTAGCTTTTGATAATTGATATTTTCTAGGATACTATTATTTAGTTTAAAATAACCATTTCCTTTATTTTCAGTTTTATGCTTCATTTTTAATGAAACTGCTTGGTGGACCGTATAGCTAATATTTGCATAATATGGTCTGATATCAGTATTTATTATTCTGGGTGGTATATCTGGGGCTACTAAAAATAATCTATTCCGCTAGCTATTTTTTGTTCACTTTTTCGTCGCCAAGTATATTGAGTTGTATTTAGATACAAGATTCGCCACATATCTATTAATTTAAAGGATTTTATCAGATTTTTAAAGCTATTTACAGGTGTGTTAATTTTCTTACTACTTATTTTATATTTTCTATCTAGAGTTGATAATGTATCGTTCATATCTCCCCCTATTATCAGTAATTGATAACATTATGCATTTTTAAAAAAAAAGGAATTTCTTTCTTTTTTGTGTATTAGGCACATAAATAGTAACTAATGTTATAATTGTATTATCTATTTCAATATTTAATAATACTATCCTACCTTCTTTATCAATAAAATGGCCAATTAATCTATGATTTAATTCTTTTTTCATGACAATAGATACTCCTCTAAAGTTTGAACTCCCAAGACTATGATAATAATTTCCTTTAAATTCATTTTCCAAAAAGATACATAATTTTTTAGTAAAATGGATTTCTGTGGCAAAAAGAATATTGCATTTTTTATTTTTATCCATTGAAACAATCGTTGTCTTTTATTTTTTTTTGTCCCAATCCCTGACAATTTAGAGAACACAAATGTATAGTCTGAACTATTTCTGAAGTTATGGCTTAAAGCTAGTATTTTAGATAAAATAGATTGGTTGCTTCTTTTAATACTAGATTGTTCTTTTTTTCCAATTTTACTCATTGATGGCTTAATTCTATCCTTTTCTCATTTATGTTTAAAAGATACAGAGTTTAATATACATCTTTTTTCAAAATGATACATATTATTTTCATTGTAATACACTTTGATAGCTTTTATCAATGAAAGATTACATTCATATTTTTTGTGCATTTATACCAAATATATGATAGTTATAAAACTTTGTATCATGAAAAGATCATCTGTAAACATGAATGTTATTGACATGTGAACATTGACCTTATACATGTATATGATATTACCAAAGAAGAAAATCAAAAGTCGGTACCAGATTATGTTGAAGACCTTATGAACCGTTAAGAAAAAGTTCACGAAGTCGTAATACCTTTCTTGCAACTTTCTAAATACAAAGTAGGGAATGGTGTTTTTACTGCAAGACATGAGAACCTACAAAGTTAGATCGAAGAAATTTAAAATGCGTTTGGTAGGCCCCTTCACTGTTCTTAATGTTGTGTCAGATATTTTACATAAAATTCGAGGAACAAAATCAAAAACCAAAATTCATGTGAAAAGACTTAAACCATACCTCGGTACCATGAAGAGATGGTATGGCCCAAAGGAGAGACCGCCTTAAACACCAGGGCCAAACGCACAGACGGACTGAAAAGAGTTATATTTTTCAAAAGTTGTTTAAACTAAAATTGCTAATGGATTCTGTTGAGGACCCTGCTGACACACTTTCGGAGTGGATGAAGGCTATTAGGAATTAAAAACCTCCAAGGGGCGATGTGCACTAAAGCTAATTCCATCTTTAAAGACCCTAAGGTTGTTGAAAACTTGTCTCGCCTCCATGACAAATATGTACTTGTCCCAAATGACAATGCCCCCAATAACATCGTTTTTGTCTGCAAGAACTATTATTTTGAGTGTATTAGAAACGAGTTGGGAATAGATAACACTGCGGGTAACCCAACTTATACACCGACCACACTCACTAAGCAGGAAGTCCTTGATAACCACAGACCGTCTTCATTCCTTTGGCATTTCTAGAAAGGGTGAAGAAATGGACCTTCCTGCTCTTTATTGGATTCCTAAACTACATAAGAATCCGTTTAAACAAAGGTACATTGCTGGGTCAGCTAATTGCTCTACAAAACCTCTTTCAAAGATTTTAACATTCATATTGACATGTATTAAAGAGGGCCTTCAGAATTACTGTGAAACCTCATATTCCACCAGTGGCATCAATCTGATGTGGATTCTTAAAAACTCCAAAAAAAAACTACAATATCTAAAATCAAAATCTTTGGCTACATGCAACAGCATCAAAACATTCGACTTCTATACACTCTACACTACCAATGGATTACGTTTTTTTTATTGCTCCGTAGGTATATTTGTCCTTTTTATCTAATAGATACAATTTTCCACATTCTCAATTAAAAGATCGCTCAAAGCAGCTTGTTCATCGGTGTTTTTTCAAGAGAAATGGCATTCGCAGGTATAAATTTCTAATTCTATGTAGAGAAAAGGCTTATTCCGTGAAGAATCACTCTGATTCTGAAAAAAGTATTCTGAAGATGAAATTACAAACATGTTAGATTTTCTCATAGACAACATATTTGTTGAATTTGTCGGTCTGATTTTTCAACAAACAATCGGCATTCCAATGGGAACCAACTGTGCTCCTCTCCTCGCAGATCTGTTTCTGTACTCGTATGAAGCGGACTTCATTCAAGGGTTACTAAGTTAAGACAAAAAGAAACTAGCCCAATCCTTTAATTTCACTTTTCATAAAATAGATGACATGTTGTCGTTAAATAAAGACAAATTCCAAGACTTTCTACATCTAATTCACCCCATTGAGCTTGAAATTAAGGAAACTACAGATACACTAAAGTCCGCGTCATATATGGTTTTGTTTCTTGAAATAGACAATGAGGGACCTTTGAAGACAAAACTTTATGACAAACCTGATGACTTAAACTTTCCTATTGTTAACTTTCCCTTCTTGAGTAGCAATATACCAGCATCGCCTGCATATCTCAGCTTATCCGACTTTCAAGGGCAAGCGTGAGTTACCCTGACTTTTGACAAAGAGGTATACTGCTGTCACAGAAGCTTTTTAACCAGGGTTTTATCAGGAATAAGTTGGTGTCATCACTTAGGAAATTTTACGGTCGTCATCACGAATTGATTGACCGTTACAGTGTTCCAATATCTAAGAGGATTTTGGACCTCTTCCCACTGTCGTCACATTTCATGTGCCTCCGCCGATTTGTGACTTCCATCGGATTGACTTTGTTGAACTTTACGACGAATGCCGTATACGGAGGAGGAACTGCTTACCCTTCCGGAGCACCCGGGTTCACTACTGGTTTTAATAGGAGTTCGTGTTGTTCATTGTTTTTTAGTTTTCTGTGTTTATTTGTTGTTTTTGCGGTTGTTCATATGTCTTCCCGGGGATGTCTGTCCAATGGATTACGTTTTTTTTATTGCTACGTAGGTATATTTGTCCTTTTTATCTAATAGATACAATTTTCTGTATGTTAACGACATAATCTTTGATCAGTTTAATTGAGGTCTGGAGCTGGCATGTCAGTAACTGCTAGTAGTCCTTCGTTAATTTATATTGGTCATTGTTATTTTGCTTAGTCTTCTGTTACCCTTTCTAACACCGGACTCGGACTTCTTTTAAACTGAGTTTTACTGTAAGTATGACTGTGTGTTTGTTTATTGCACATTGGCTAGAGGTATAGGGGGGATTTATATATCACAAAACATATTTAACCGCGTCGCATTTTTGCTCCTATCCCAAGCCAGGAACCTCTAGCCTTTATTAGTCTTCTGTGTGTTTTTTTTAATGTTGGTTCATTTGTATGTTTCGGAGTTCTAGGGTAGAACCGTCCAAAATGGTTCTAGGGTAGAACTTCCATAAATGGTTCTAGGGTAGAACCGTCCAGAATGGGTCTAGGGTAAAATTGCCATGCATGGTTCTAGGTCAGGACACACCCTTGCATAAATGGTTCTAAAAGTGTCAGGACGGAAATTCTAAAACCGTTCTAAAATAGGTCTAGAAGTGAGCCTAGCTGTAGCTAAACTAGTTCTATATGTGAAATTTTGTTTTTTCTTTGAACTTTATGGTTAGCTGAGCGTAAACTGACATCAGTGTTGCACTTTTTCGACAGTAAAAAACAAAAGGTCAACAAGTGAAGTTAGCTTCTAATGAACATTTGGATTCACTTATTATTACTCTAAATGATTTATTTCTGATGCATGATAGTACTTGTACGGTAAATACAGATGGTTATGTTTATTAGTTGTTGACACACGTATGCGTGTTTGCGTTCGATATCCTTCCATTGATATATGTTCTTAAGACCTTATATATATATATATATATATATATATATATATATGGTGTTAGTTTAACGTACTGTTGCACGGATTTTTAAAGCCGGAAAATATTCTTCATTCCGAAAATATTTGTTTACCATTCGAAGGTTAGGCTTCAATGCAGATATCCTCCTTTACCCCTTGTTATGTCAATTTATTAATTAATTTGTTAATTTGTCAGAATTCTTCTTTATATTTTGACTTTTGTTTACTCTTTATAGCATTTTCTATTCCTGAAAATTTAGTTAAATTGTTTCGATATTAAAAATTAAAACCTTTTCTTCACAAAATAATCCATAGCGATCAAAATGGGTATATTAAAAACAGATACATTGGATTTAATATTAGGCAAATACAAGACATAATTGATTACGCAGACAAGTTTAATGTAGCTGGGGCAATTTTATTCCTTGACTTTTCTAAGGCATTTGATTCAGTGGAATGGGAATTTATATACCAATCTCTTAAAAAATTTGGCTTTAAAAACTCAATAATAAGATGGATTTAAACTCTTTACACTGACATAAAAGGATGTATTCTAAATAATGGATGGATTTCTAGTACATTTAACATTAACGGGGAAATAAGACAAGGATGTCCGGTGAGTGCTCTCATTTTTGTAATTACAGTAGAAATTCTAGCTGGTAGACTTAGACAAGAGAATGATATAAAAGGAATTCATATTCAAATTGATGGCAATTCTTATAGCCTAAAACTCAGTCAATTAGCTGATGATACTACCATCTTTGACCAATCTAAAAACGACGGGACTGAAATTAACAAACTTATCGACTTAAATCTTCGATGATTTATCTGTGGATATTTTGAAAACTTTGGAACCCATAACGTCATATAAAACATGGATTATAAAATTCCGAAAGTATCAGCCTGTTTACATTTTTAAAATGTATTCTGCTGATTATACATTATTGTATATATTAAAAATGTTAGGATGTTGATAAATGTGTTTGGTTGTATAGTTCAACGAGCTGTTTCTTTGACCCCCAAATCTGTTTGGGTCGTTTTATATTTTAAAATAACTAACTTTAATTTTCCTAATCCTCACTTCAACTTTCTTCACGGAGATATGCCCGTGGCACCATCATATTGATATACATTACAAGATTAAATGAATACAAAACATGACATTGTTCTGATGGTATCAAAACTGCCACGTCACTCAATTTTTTAAAGTTTTTTTTTTAATTTTAGGCAAACCTTATGACATTGAGAAGAAGGCAGAATTTAGACATAGAATTTTAACAATGTGAAGAATGTTTGATGTCGGACCTATGAAGAGAAGATGTGATAAAAACAGTTTTCAAATTATGAAAATATTCGAAATAAGCGCGTAGTACATATCATATGGTTGTAAAATGTACTTACAGTAGTAATTACCTTTACTGTAGTTTTAAAACTGAATCGGTTTTTTTTTCTTGGAAAGGGGGGGGGGGGGTGTTTCTAATTACTGTTATATTTTGCCATTGTTGTCTGTGTTGTACATGAGTATATTTTTGTTTCATTTTTTTAAAATTCTGTTTTCCTGTGAAGAATTATAATTTAGAGATATAGAGAAATTGTAAACTCAATTTTTATCTTCTATGTATCAATAAAATGTTTTAAACTATTTACTGAAATGAACCAACCTGTAGAAATTACTAGATGGAAACGTCTGAACACTTGTAAATTAACTTGAACATTATCTAACTATATCTGATGCGATCAAATGGATATAAGTAAATTTCAGTAGAATTAAACATTTAATTTATATTGTTGAACCATTATAAAGCGATAGTTCATAACTAAAGACACAAAAAAGTATGGGAAGGAAGATGCTGTTTGAGGTATGCTACCAGCAGATCTGAGTGTAATTTACAAACATTAATTTAGAATTGAAAAAAACCCGATTGCTTTATTTCTTCTATCGAAATTCTGAAATTGAATCTAGTACGTGTGTCTGATCATTATCATGCTCAGTCGCAGAGTGATGGGTATACTGGAATTACTGCTGCGTTTAGAAAAAAAAGTTCGGGTAAAACTGTATGGCCCCAACCACTTCGTAAAAAAATGCACAAGCTTTAATATTGAAATACAGTATGGATTATTTAAAACATCACCCTCAAGCAGACATTTGAAACAGAGATTATGAGCGTTACATATTAACTTAGGACAGAGATTATGACTGGTCTGTTTGGTCATAATCTCTGCATAAAGTTAACTTGAGGACAGAACTGGTCCTAATAGCTGTTCCTAGGACCACGATTAGGACTGCGTCTGGTTTCTCCTCAGGACGGGGCATGCGCACTAAGTTTGTTCTGGCGACCGCTTTCGTCCTGATGACCAAAGCCGTCTCTGCTTTAGGACGGCGCATGCGTAGTTTGAATTCTTTAAATCAAACCAAATAATTTGCTTCCAAGATGTTTAGCTGATTTGTTATAAAAAAGGTATGTTGATTAATTAAGTACGCAGACTATCACAAAATTATACGTATTTCAGTATATATAATTTTAAATAACTTTTTTCTTTTACAGGTAACTGTAATCTTCATCTTTATTTTTTCATTGTTTTTATTTATCATACCTTATTATTCTACTTAGTGAATACAAATTTGCATTATAAAATTAATTTTTTTTTTTTTATTATTATTATTATTTTATTTTGGTTTTCTTTTTGTTATTATTATATTGTGACTACTATAGGTTCGATCTTTTTTAGATATTTTGTTCCTATTAGATTGTGTGATATAACATTAATTTGATTTTTTATCTTGATATTTTTTTCTAAAGTCAAAAATACAGGACTTTTCAACCCTGACATATGCTTATCTTATTTTTTTATGAAGTTTGACATGAAATTAGTTCATATATTTCTTACGGTATCTTAAAAGCATTCTCTGTAGTTAGCTGTGATACATTTTAGATGACAAAATTTCAATTTCACAGTGAAACAAAACACAAAATTTAGCTTTTCAACCAATATTATGTTGAAACTAAGTAAAATTAAGATATACCAGAGTGTGCGATATAAGCCAAAAGTGATTTTTGTTATAACAGAATTTTTTTTAAGTGAAAATACACGTTTCTAACTTTTCATATGCTTATTTTATCCCTTAAAGGAATTTTTCACACGAATTTAAATCATACAAAATTTCTCTGCGACTTACCGTAGTAATTTTTTTATGAAAAAAAATTCAATTTCACACTTAAAAAAACACAAAATTTAGCTTTTCAACCAATTTTAGGTTGATACTAAATCAAATTCAACTCCATCAGAGTTTGTGATATACATGTATGACAAAAGTTATTTTTATTAAAACAGATGTGAAATTTAAAGTGAAAACATAAGTTTCAATATTGATGGGTACATATTTTATACTTTTAGAAATTCTTGACATGAATTTAGTCAAAAAATTCATACTCTATCTTAAAAAGCTTCCTTGCAACTTACCGTTATACTTATTCAATTTTACAGTGAAAAAACACAAAAGTTAGCTTTTGAAACACTTTTAGGATGATAATTAGTTCAATGTAGCCATACAAGATTGTGCGTTATATGAGAAATGAGATTTTTGTTATAATGCTACTGTTTTTAAAGAAAAAATACAAGATTCTAACTTGTCATATGCTTTTTTTTCACTTTCATGGTTTTTTTTAGAAAGTTATTTGGTAAGTTTGTTACGATATCCAATTAAAATCCGCATTCGTATTTCATGTATTCAATCTTGTTTCATTGTCCATTCATCGAATTTATATGATACATGCACGTAGTAATTTAAGGATTGTTAATAGATACCCTTAGATCTTTGTTGGTTTTAGATGATTAAGTACGGATCTTGTAAACTATGAAAGCTAAACATATTTCTTTTATCCACTTATAAAATGAATATTTTTGCTAACTTCGAAATGTGTTTCCATTCTTCCCTGTTATTGTCAAATGGGTATAAACATTACTTAATTCTTACTCCTCGTATTTAGTGTTTGACTTGTGATAACGTTTTATATGCTCTTTAAAAGGCTACAGAAAAAAATTATTATATTCTTTATTTTATTTCTTTCACATGACTTCCGTGTACTGATGAATCTCATCATCTTTATCTTCATCAATTTCAGAGTAAACTAATATTTCAGTGACAGGTTGCATTTCCGAATACTGTCTTGTAGAAGAGTAATTAGTTGCGTCTTCGTAGTGAGGTTCTGTGGTGGTATATGTACGGTTACTAATGTCTTCTGCTGGTGTTATGTAATCTCTGAAATATTATAGTTACATTGTATTTGATAAACATTATTTTTTTTGTCGTTTTTAAAATCAAAAAGTATAACATGAATTTCGAAATCATTGTTTAGATATTTTTGTGTAACTTATCTAGAAATTTGAATTCTTAAAAATATACAAGTGATCAAACAACACATTAATGCATGAATGCGCTTAAATTTTTGGTTATTCTGTTTATTACATTAACAAATTAACTGCATTCAGAAGATTTAACCAGATATTACAACGGATTATAGTTTTATGTGATAACGCGTTGACCTTTTCATAGTAACGTCTTTGGCGACGGCTATTCTTACGTCACTGCCTAGAGTCAAATAATATTTTCTGTTTACTCGGTGAAATATTGGATTTTAGGTTCTCCCGTAAATGGCTGATTTCAGTGATAAATGACCCATGGAAGAAAGTTGCACGTGTATCGATCTCCCACTGTTGTGACGTCCAATCAGATTTTTTTTTGTCAGACCTGTTAGTTATTCAACGTCGTCGACTATCATTTTGACTATTCTCAATGCATTTACCTAGGTAAAGGAAACCTAAAAATTTACCTAAGTATTTACGGAAGAAATAAGTACTTTTACTTGTTCAGAAGTGAAGAATTGGAAAATCTTCAAGTCTATTTTAAAATCCACGTATTTCACCAAGTAAAATGTTATAATGTATAGTCTTGTTTTAGAAACTTTACCCTCACGTACACACATGACGTAGAATCACTTTGATTTTTCGTTTTGTTAAATCAAGATGTTACTTATCCTCTGCATTATTACTACTTGAATTACTCACGCCGTTCCTTGGTGCTCCCTTCTGTTTCTTGGTTCATCTGCTTATGATAAAAATGTAAGACATGTAAATAGCTTACAAAAATACACCATTTACCCTAACTATTATAACACACAAGAGTAGAACCATAATGATCTCAAGTTACATTTTCACACATTCGGGAGTTTGTTTGTTTCATAATTTTTAAAGAAAATCCATTTTGAGTTGCCTGTTTTATATCTTTTTCAGCAAGCGTTCTGTTGTTTAGATTCCTCCATGAAATTTTCACACACCTTATCAAATATGTTTTGATAATGAATTATTACAACCAGTACAAAATGTATTGATCTGTTTCCCAGTCGTAGACAAGTAAAGACATATCAGTATAAAACGTCATAAAATTCTTTTGTGCATCTACGACAATGTTTATAGCTATACACAGTTGGTTTAGATTTCTTTCTTTTTACTTTATTTATTGTTCAAGCGCTTTTTCTACCCTCCGCGTGGCTATAGTGCTTTAACTATCGTTCTTTAACGGTTTACATACAAATTTTCAGAAAACTTACTCCAATTTCGACAGCCGATCAAAATCGTTGCAACTGTAGATGTGATCAGAAAAACTCCCACGCAAGACAGAATCCATATTACTGTATTAAAATCAATAACTGCCATTTTTGTACCTAAACAAAATAGGTAGTACAAGCAAACATGACAATAATTCATAAATTTGCACAACACTAATAACAGGAAAATGTTTCTTGATTAGAATGAATTATGCGGGAAAGGATATGGTATGATTAAAGCCATTATTTGGCCCCATCTGAAATGAATAAAAATTAAAATTAAGATTTCAGATCGAATTTTATTATTTCTATATGGTATAACGATCGAATGTTTTCAATCTCAGTCTTATAATATTCCTTCCTATGATTCCACAGAGACGTAATGAACGTCTGCTAAATCAAGGATTTGAAGAAAATTGAATGTTTTCACAGTATATTTTGGACCAAAACAACCTTAAGCAACAGTCTTGCCCGAAAAGATTTTTTAATAAATGTTTGTCTGATACAAAGAAACATTTCTGTGAAATAGCTTTTTCGACAAGGCTGTTACCTATATCCAAATTTTAATTTAAAAGTTTCAAAAGTGAGTAAAATTTGGTATTTTTCATTAATTTCCATTTTTGACAGCATATTGTCGGTAATACAGAAATTTCTTGTTAAAACTTAATGAAAACAAAACATGTTCTTTAAAATGCAACATCTTAATAGCACTAAATAATAGAGATTAAGTATTCCATTACTTTTTTATTTCGGAATTCAAATGGCCAAATATCAGGCCAATTTATACATGGCCTTATAAAATATTTTTTCTTATATCATTGACAAATTTATAGAATATAATGGTTTTTTTGTCTCTGAAAATATTTATAATTTACCCTTTTTAAAATGAAACTGTTCACTGATATTTCCATAATTATTCTGAATAACAAGTAAATACGTCCCAAGCTTTTCATTCGTAACAGTCAAATTGGTTGTGTACCCACTTTCAATAAGTGTTACATTGTGCATCTGAAAATATAAACCCCCTTGGGACAGTGTAATATCGAACTCTGTAGAATTTATTATTCTTTTTCCATTGAAGTACCACTGTATATTGACTTGTTCAGATGATGTATAAAATCTGACTGATATCACACTTGGTGTAGATCTGAATATCTTAACGTCTACAATCAATGGCGGACCTGAAAGTAAATAATGCTATAAAAAGCTGATCTTAAAAAAAGTGCTCTCAGTAAAATAACATCATGCCATGTATCTAATTTCTCACAAAAATGCAGTTAATCAGGTGCATGTGATTATTAATGTCCAATTGATCTATCCAGGAAATAATGACACACCAATAAAAAAAAAATAACACCTACTCTCTCAGAAAAATGACATGAAGTGAACATGGTAATAAAAATACAAACTACTACAACCATCATGTCAGGTGAGTTCAGAAATAGTATGATCCCTACCCTGTCATATTGTCTTTTCGTTTGAATCCGAAGACGGTGTGATGTTTCTGTATATTTGTTTCCGTGTTTTATCGCGCCTATATCATGTATATGTGATGAACTTGTAAGTATCGACTATCGATTTTAGTATTACAAGATTTTCTTGTTAAAATGAAATTGAATTTAGAATTTACTTATTTATAAGCGATTTGGTTTTCTCACCTTCATCTATGCTTACACAAAATAGTATAAGAATCAAACACCTTACCTGTTACTGTGAGAGTAGTTGTTTTGTTTCCCAATACTCCGTCTTCCGAATACTTGTTCCATAAAACACAGGTGTAGTTTCCAATATCTTGGTAGTTACATGATTCAATGGCCAGAGTTGATCCACTTAAAAAGCGATTTCCGTTCAAAGATCTTACAAAATTCCCTCTAAAGGAATGAATCCATGGACCAAAGTTGTATTTTTTAGATTCTTCATTTATATTACATGTAAAAATAACGGATGAAGATCTCTTACATGTGTGTTTATTCTCAATTAGTATGACTGGAATATCTGAAAAAATGACGTGCCATATTTTGTTACTTTAGTGCAACATCGGCAAATAAACAACAACAAAAAAAAGGGAAAGATCAACAATCAAAGCCACGTAACAGGAAAAGTAGAATAAAATAGCACAAAAGACAAACATACACACCATAGAAAGTCAGGATGGTCTGTCTTGCATGTAGTACAAAAATTGAACAGTTGTGGTGTTAAACCGGCTTTATGGTTACCCAAACCTACCACGCAGTGATACAAATATAATAAAATTAAGAGATGTTCCTAACTGCATTGCATATTTCATCTTGAAAAGGTTACTAGTATCTAAAATAAATCTGAAGGCATTCTTCAAGCATGCGCGCTTTTTATATGATGCATAAGAAGGGGCATATTTCGTCAATTTAAAATTCATCAGTTGTCCTCAGAGCCTAAAATGTTTAAACCAAAAACAATAATCCAACCACATTGGAGAACAAATTCATAAATTGCCAAAATGACCAAACCCATCTAAGGAAAGAATATATGTAATCCATCTTTCTCGAGTGTGAGATATAGATATGTGTCAAGGGTATAATAACAATGCCTTTTATTTCGTCTATTTATTTCAGTTTTAGAGTTCAAGTTTTGTCATAGAAAGATTAGCATATAGTGTGTAGATTCACAAAATAACATAGATATTGCTGCATAGCTTTTTAAAAATATAAGAATCTTTATCTGGTATAAAGTAAAAGGTTTATAGGAGACAGTTACTTATGTGAGAACTAGGCACCTGTGATGGACCTAGCGCTTCCCCAGGTAGTGGATAGTGGAGACCCTCTTTGGAGGTTTTCAGGTCATAATACGGAAAGCGGATCACAGTGGATAAAGTGTCTGGAGAATGCAACGCTCCATGCACGCGAAAGACCCCTTCTGCAATTATCGAACAAGAGTAGGTTAAAATATCCAACCATCCACTCTTTCAAGGTGAAAGTCCAAGTTGGTTCCCCTCCGAGTCCCAACGTAACCTTATTTGGATTGTTTGATATATTGTTGAACTCGTTCTCTTCCTGAAGAAGCCTGAAATAATTACTACTGTACTTTAAGCAACAACAAATAAACTTACTCTATTTGAGCGTTTTTTTACCACAACAACAAATCGTACTTTAAGGTATCCGGACCATAATAGATCATGATCGAAAATTGTATCTCTTTTTGATCGTGAATGGCTGAACCAAAAAATTTAAAGCAGGAATTTTGTATATAAATTTACTCAAGTTGAAACACATTTTGTTGCTTATATGCAAAAATAAGTTAGTTATATTTGCATTCCGAAGTTTGCCGATAATTACTGAGGTCATGTCAATTGCGTTGTATGGAACATCCGGGAACTTTTGAATAATCACGTGGTCATTTATGGTCCGTACCTTAAGAATTAATAAGGTTGTAGAACATTTTTGTTATATCGAAGAATATACTTCTGTAACATATGTTTTAAAAAAATGGTAAGGTATTTTATCCGAGGAAACTGATGAATGAATAGTTTTCTCCAAACAACTATGGAACCTAGCATGAATAAATACTTCGACTTACCCAGTACATGAAGTTGTATGGAAGAACTGGAATTAAAATATTCTGTTCGTGCAAAACATTTGCATTCTTTTCCATTGTCTGAAAATCTGGCTTCAAACTCTAATTCCGAGACTAAAATTGTTGCATTTTGTCGCTGGAATAGTTGTTCTCTAGCATCTATACACTTCCATATTATACGAACGTCATCTAAAGTTGTTCTTACTATGCACTTCAGTGTTGCTATTGTTCCTTTGTTTAGCGGGAATGCTATCGTTGGCACTATATTCGGACCAGTTATATCTAATAATGTATATATTATACAAGAGCTAGGCTACAGCATGTGATGGAGATCCAAAAACATAATATCATTGTTACAATTGGATTGACTAATATTGTTCATTATACTTCATATGCATTTAAGCTATTTTGAAATATTATAAATTTATTGCAGACAGTTCTTTAAGTTAATGTCTTAAATATAGACATTATTTTTTATGACGTCGCAGTAGAAAAAATAGATAGAAAAACATACCCTGTGGAAATAAACTTAAATATCATCTAAAGGATATTTTACGATCTCGGTCCATTTCAGTCTGTAACAGCATAAAAATATTTGATTTCTCTACCCTCTATACTACCATTCCTCATTCACAACTGAAGGAGAAGTTGAAAGATCTAATCCATCGATGCTTTCAAAATAAAAATGGCAACAACAGATACACATACCTTGTCATTGGTAGAGATAAATCATACTTTGTTAAAAACCACTCTAAATCTAACAAAAAATATACAGAGGACGAAATTGTCCTGATGATTGAATTTTTGATCGACAACATATTTGTTCAATTTGGTGGACGTGTTTTCCAACAGACAATTGGCATTCCTATGGGTACTAATTGTGCGCCACTCCTGGCCGACTTGTTCCTTTACTCATATGAGGCAGACTTCCTTGACGGGCTTCTTAAAAAAAACAAAAGAAGTTAGCCCGTACCTTTAATTTCAGCTTCCGCTACATAGATGATGTTTTATCACTCAACAATTCACGTTTTGGGAATTTCTTGCATCTCATCTATCCCAATGAGCTCGAAATTAAAGATACCACAGACACTGCCAAGTCTGCATCTTATCTTGACCTTCACCTCGAAATTGACACCAGAGGAAGGTTGAATACAAAACTTTACAACAAACGGGATGACTTTGACTTTCCAATCGTCAACTTTCCATTTTTGAGCGGCAATATTCCAGAAGCGCCGGCGTATGGAGTATATATTTCACAACTCATACGTTATTCCAGAGCTTGTGACATATACATTGACTTCCTGGACAGAGCCCGGCTCCTGACAGAAAAGTTGCTCAGACAGGGGTACGTTCCTCCTAAGCTGAAATCATCCTTATTAAAGTTTTATGGGTGTCTCCATGACTTGGTTGACAGGTATGAAAAGACCGTTTCCGAAATGAAAATGGACCTGTTCATTGATATTATCCCTTCCTCATACCGGATTTGACATGAGCAGCATGGCGGGTGCCCTGCAGGAAGCAGAGACTGCTTACTCTTCCGGAGCACCTGAGTCTACCCCCGGTTTTTTGTTGGGGTCCATGTTGTTCATACGTTTTTAGTTTTTAATTGTAGTGCATGTATTGTTTTGGTCTTGTCTTCGTTGTTCTCCGGAGTTTGTCAGTTGTAACGATTTTTCTCTCCTTCGAATATCCCTTTGGTATTTCTTGACTTTACTACTACAGAACTACAAATATAATGATGTTGTGTTTAGCATTGCCTATGCGAAAAAAGTGGCCAAGGTGGAAGACATAGTGCACTACCTGACATAAAGTGCACGATCCGGAGGGAAGTGCACTACGTCTTCCACCCTGGCCAACATTTTCCATCGTCAATTTTAAAAATAACATTAATATGATTATTATACTGACTGGGTTATATGTTTTCTAATTTGAATTTGCCAACAGAAAACATTTAAAAAAAAAGACAATAAGTAAAGTGAAGAAATATAAGAGGGATATTCGAAGGAGGGGAAAATCGAAACAACTGACTCCGGAGAACAACGACGACAAGACCGAAACAATACATGCACCACAATTAAAAGCTAACAACATATGAACAAAATGGACCCCGCCAAAAAGCGGGTTAGTCTGAGGTGTTCCGGAAGAGAAGCAGTCTCTACTTCTTGCAGGGCACCCGCCATGCTGCTCATGTCAAATCCGGTATGAGGAAGGAACAACATCAATGGAACAGGTCCATTTTCATTTGAGAAACGGGTTTTTCATACCTGTCAACCAAGTTGACGTTCATAAAACTCTAATAAGGATGACTATAGCTTAGGAGTAACATACCCCTGTCTGAGCAACCGTTCTGTCAGGAGCCGGGCTTTGTCCAGAAAGTCAATGTATATTGTCACAAGCTCTGGAATAACGTACGAGTTTTGAAATATATACTCCATACGCCGCCGCTTCTGGAATGTTGCCGCTAAAAAATGGGAAGTTGACGATTGGAAAGTCAAAGTCATCCCGTTGGTCGTAAAGTTTTGTATTCAACCTTTCTATGGTGTCAATTGCGAGATGAAGGTCAAGATGAGATGTATACTTGGCAGTGTCTGTGGTATCCTTAATTTTGAGCTCATTGGGATAGATGAGATGTAAGAAATTCCCAAAACGTGAATTGTTGTGTGATAAAATACAATTTATGTAGCGGAAGCTGAAATCAAAGGCTAACTTCTTCTGTTTTTCCTTAAGAAGCCTGTGAAGTAAGTCCTCGTATGTGTAAAGGAATGAAATGACATTGTTTTTGTCAGATAATAACAGGAAAATATTATACATGAAAAAATAAATATATTGCATACCAAGAACATTAACTGTAATGGTGTCGTATTTAATTACTGGATTGTTGTTGTTAAACTTCATAGAACACATTATTTTGAATGGTTTGACATCTTTCGTTGCTCCAAAAATTTTTTGACTGAACCTTCGTCCATCCGCTGAACAAATACAGGTATCTTGTGGACATTTCGCTCTGCTAGTTGCAGAAAAACAACCTCCATTGTACCAACGAAGACTTGTGTAGGTCTTGTTATTTATCAGAAACTCAGCCGTAAGTCCGATTGATGGTACACTAGTTGTACAGATGACAGATAGGGAATCGTGTCTTTTTACATACCTTGGTCCCATTAGATTAACTGCGGTGCATTCTAAAGAAGTGTATTGAATAAATATATAAAATGTATTACAAAATACCTAAATAAATTTGATGCACTCTATGGTCATTTCGTTGACTGTCAACTCATCATCAGTGTTCTAGATCAAAATGTTCGAAATCCGATTAAAGATATAATGATGAATTAGTTATCAAATGAATAAAAAACAAAAAAATTGAAACAAGAGGAATCCAAACTCAGCTAAGTGTTAACTGTGCTTCAAAAGGAAGAGCCTTAGGAATTTCTGGTAAATTTTGTCGAATTTTGAACAGAAAATTTAAAGGCATTTAAGTAATGAATCATGCCAGGAAAAAAATCCTGACTACTGGACTGATAATGCCCTAGGGGATTTACAGTCCACAAGCAGTGACATAAACCCACTGGTAGTTATAAAATGTATTACAAAATACCAAAACAAATTGATGCACTGTATGCCCATTTCGTTGACTGACAACTCATCAGCAGTGTTCGAGATCAAAATGTTGGAAATCCGATTAAAGATATCATGATGAATTAATAAGTACAACAATCAAAAACCAAAAAAATTTAAAAAAACAGGAATCCAAACTCAGCTAAGGGTTACCTCTGGATCACAGGGAAAAACCTTCGAAATTTCTGGTAAATTTTGTCGAATTTTGAACAGAAAATTTAAAGGCATTTAAGTAATGAATCATGCCAGGACAAAAGGTCTGGCTACTGGGCTGATAATGCCCTCGGGGACTAACAGTCTACAGTGACATAGACCCGATGGTAGTAATAAAATGTATTACAAAACACCAAAATTAATTTGATGCACTGTATGGCCATTTCGTTGACTGACAACACACCAGCAGTGCTCGAAATCAAAATATTCGAAATCCGATTAAAGATATAATGAATAAATAAGCACAACAATCAATAACCAAAACAATTAAAACAAACAGGAATCAAAAGTCAGCTAAGGGTATATGTTATTTTACATGAAATTAGCCGAATCATGACTTGCAGAATTCATGCATTATGCTATAACTATCATAAGCGGTAATCAAAGTTTTTTTGCAATACGCCCTGTTCTCGCCGCGAGCGAATATGATGTAGAGTCTTAAAAGTTTTGGAAAACTATCATTGTTTTAACATGAAAATGTTTGGAAATTCATTACAGTTTTAAAAAACCGTCTCCCCTGACCTAAATTCGTAAACAAATTATGAAATGTTTTACTTTATTTATTGCACATTTCAACCCCTGTGGATTACAATTTTAGAAAATTGAAATTCTAAAACCTTATTGCACATCTGCATGTGGTGTTTGACAATACTGTATAGAAATACAACGCATAAATTGAAAAACAAAAGACGATTTTATGTCACAAGCTTAAATAATTATTTTTTCAAAATTCGACCCCTGTGGGCCCCAATTTTAATAAATCAAAATTCTAAAACTTTATTGCACCTCTGAATATAATGTATGAAAATACTGTATAGAAATAAAATGCATAAACTATAAAATGAAAGAGGAGTTTAGGTCACAAGCTTAAATTGACCGTTTTTCAAAATTCGACCCCTGTCGGCCCCAATTTAAGAAAATCGAAATTATAAAACCGTATTGCGCATCTGCATATGGTGCATGGCAATGCTGCATTGAAGTGAAATGCATAAATTGAAAAATGAAAGACGAGTTTAGGTCACAAGCTTTCATTCAACATTTTCGAAGTTCGAACCCCGTGGGCCCCTTGTTTAGAAAATCAAAATTCTAAAACCTTATTGCCCATCTACAGGTAGCATGAAACCATTCTATAAAGAAATTAAATTCCTAACACATCAATGAAGTAGGAGTTGACGGAAACAATCGCTATATCCCCGATCTTTTTTTCGAAATTGCGGGGATAATTAGGCCATATTCCAGAATCCGACAACTGTTTTATATGAAGTCGAAATTAAAGACACAAAGGATACTGCTAACCCCGCTTCATATTTGCATTTTCTTTCGAAATTGAAAATATCTGTATTTAAAAAATCATAACAGCAAATTATATTAATAATAAAAACTACTAACTAAAAAGGAATTTTTTGTAAGCTATAATGTATGTTTACATCTTCAGTTGCAATTTTTTTCGTCCATTTTATTCAAACATCAAGTAACATCAGGGTCACAATTATATTCCTAGGACATACGACTAGGTCAAAAGATAGAAAAGTTAAATGCGTCGTATACAGCATAGTATAAATTTACTATATCTAATATTAGTATCTTTGGATTGTTATTTTTAAAGCCCTGGCAACAAAGTATTATACATCAAGAAGTTATCCTCGGTGGTCTAGTGGTCTAGTGGTCTAGGTAGTTCGTCATGACTACTATATATGAGTACATGTACTAGCCTGTCAACACTGAGGCTGTAAGTTCGAATCTTACCTGTGGTGGGGTGTTATGCTCCGATCTTAATTGACAAGGAGTACCAATTTTCCAACCGAAGGTCAATGTTCTCTTCGGGTTCTCCGGCTTCCTCCGCCCATAACATTTGCCGCCATGAAATGGCCAAATGTGCCGAAAACGGCGTAAAACTCGCACTAAAGAAACACACATTTCAAGATTAGACAGCGTTTGTTTATACATTTAATAAAAATAAAAAACTGCTTAACCCTAGGTCAAATGCCTTAAGAGCTGTGACAATGACACTCTAGAAATCAACTTTAATTTCACATTCAGATTGAAGGTCAACGTCATATGTAAAACAAAACACCACCTCATTAAAGTACACCAAAATACAAAAACTGTACTCTGCCCTAGGCTGAATTGTGGTTCTAGTCATGGCAAGGAATTCCGCAATTGATCCTCAGTGCAATGCTTAGATACAGACACAAAATGCACATTCTAATGGTAATTCACATTCACACTAAAGGATATACGCCAAGCCACATTTGACCCTGTGGTCGAAAGGGCATTTATATATGACAATTCAACGCTGGACACAAAGATTCATAGTAATATATCTTTGCTCCTATCATAGTCAGTAAATTAAGCTACTTAAGGGGAGACAAATGAATGGGTAATTCAATGATTGCAAGGAATTCCGTTAAATTGAGATTCGACAAAAAAAATGTTTCATAACAATATGTCATTTTGTTTATGAAGTAGGATTATCATAGGTTAGAAATGATGGCATGCATTGTGCACTCGGATTGAAATTTTTAGGAAATTGTTGCCTAAAACCCTCCATTTCATTTAAAAGTAAATTCTTACCTTGAAATAATAGCAAAGAAATTAAAAACATATAGCTGAGGAACATTTTTGAAAATTACACTCTGCTATACTATAATATGACACAAGGACGGAAATGTTCGTCACAGGAAATTATTTTAATATATTTCCTGAAATCTCAAAGTCTATGATGTATATCCTCTACAAAGTTCATTTTGATATTATATCTGTAATTGAATATTATCTAAACTTAAATTTAACTTTTACCCATTGTACTTGACACATTAGATTATCATTTTCATGCAATTGTTTGAGAGAAAATTCATTGTTTGGTTCTATGATTTTTTAGGAAGAAGGAAGAATGTTTTACTTTAAAAAATACTACTCTTATGTTAATATTTAGCGGGTATTCACATATGAAGTGTATTAAATAAATATAGAAAAATATTTGTTGTCGCTGATTCATCTATAGTCTGTGTCAAGTTTTTTGTAATGAGGTTTTTCGTCATATTCGTAAATATCACCTACCGCGTTGACTCCAGATGGACACTTTCTCCTAGAAAACGTTTGGTTGCGCCTAACTGCAACATTTATTCCTCCCTACTATCTTTCTCTTGGTCGTATGGCCACTTCATTCGTCGCCTACGGAGCTTTCCAATGTTAATTTCCGACATGTTTTTACAGGAAGTTGTTTCTAGGGAGCAAGCACGTGCGCTTATTGTTTTTTACAACTTCGATATTTTCGGAATATCTCGAGAGCGGTCAATGAAAGAAGAGTAAAAATGTAAACAATACCACATGCACCAACCGGCAATTTTCTGACAATGATTAGAAGTTCCAACAGCTTTAACAACCCGTGAAAGGTAATGAAAATATGATTTGTTAGTTTTGTGATGTAAAAAACGATACTGAAATAGAATTTTTACATTAGCTGATCTACCCGGTACTGTAAAATCATGCATTCGGAAATCTCTGACCATTTCTTACCCATAGGATAAAACAAGAGACACATAAACAATACAGCAGACGATATTTTTGCAATTTTTGAACAACATTTATACAAGTGCTTGTGTTATAATATAACTATATCATGAGGAAAAAAAATATGAAAACTGTTGAGGTATACAAAGTTGAAATGAAACAAAGAATTTTTTATCACAACACACAACAACCACAATGTGCTTCCTTCAATTAAGGTGATACATATAAAACCATTCACAGCTTTGATCCTACCCTCTACAGTAACTATAAACCTAGAGTCCTGAAATCATTTAATTTGAAAAAAAAACCTTTGTTTTAGCTTTGATCCTACAGTAACCCTAAACTAGAATCCTCACAGCATTTAATTTGAAAAACCCTTTTGTCATGTTTCTTTGTTGTATTTTTTTTTTGGGGGGGGGGGGATAACTTGCCATTTTGAAAGTTTTTAATTACAGTAAATTAAATGAGATGAGCAAAATCTCAAAGTATATGCAGACCTTATCTTCACTGTATATGCCAGTTTTTTTTGTTTTTTTTATTTCTTGTTCCTTAATCTTATATTTTGGGGCTAGATCAGTTAAATTTTCTGAAACAATCATTAAAAAAAATTTAAACATGATTATAAAGGAGATTTTTCCCTATGAAGCAAACAAAAGTCAACACAATTCATTTGACGGGTCTAGGTATATGGGGAAACTTTTGGGCATCTGAACACTGAGCCTTATTACCAATCCCTTGCAACCCTTTACCTCTGCTGTAGTCTTGGCTTAATCAACTGTACATTTCCAGAATCATATTGAATTAAAAACAAACAGATACTAAGAAAAACTTACTAAGGTACAATCTATATTTCACCTATTAGAACAGCAAACAGCAACATTGTATGTGAAAAAAATGCAAGATCTGTATCAATCAAGAAATTTAAAAAAAGAATTTAGGCTAAAATAGTGGCAATAAGAAATCCAGGACCAAAATTTTGAAGAGAAAATAGGCAGGATCTTTGACACATCCCCCATTTCCATTCTCTATTCTAGGATCTAACATTAATCCTGCCCCCCCCCCCCCCTCAAAAAAAATCAAATAGTTGCCCTCTTATCTTTTAATATAAATTCATCATAAGCTAAGGAAGTAATGCAAGGTGTTGTTAAAGGCCAAAATTTTAGGAAGACAATGCATATGAGTTACTGTAATCAGCTGATCAATATTACTTGTAATTCCAACTAAGCTATATCACTCTGCTCAACTGGCAAGTACTGCATAGTTACATACTTTTTCATAAAAATACTCACTCCAGAGACAACTTTTTTTCTAACAAATTAGATTGAAATATACTTCTTTGGTAACTATTTTGATGCAAGAGTTGTGCACATTTGGTCGAAAAACTGAATTAAAAATTCCCCCTATTTGTCCCCATATACATGTATCTCTGAAGTCATAAGGGTTAATTCAATACCTTTCGCAAATAGGGCACAAAAGAAAAAATTCATACAGTACCAAAAAAAAATTTTCAAGTTATTTCATACAAACTGGTTTTGCAGAGACATAAGATGACGATAATTCCATAACATTAGGCACCAGGAAAAATTTATCAGAGGATTGGGATTAGTGGAAATCAGTTTTACTGTTTGAATTTGAAAAAGTCTTCATCCCACTGTATAAATTAAAATAAAAGAACACATCCCATTATAAATTTCAAGAAAAAAGTATATGTCCCATCAAATTTTTCATATTTTACAAATTTACAAATTTATAGCAATTACATAATAAAAAATACATTAAATGAAAGGTAAAAAAATAATATTTCTATAATTTTAATGTTTCATAGACAGTAAGGTATAATTTTTGCTATAAAGAAAACATTTTATGATAAAATTTGATACAAGATATCTTTCAGTTTAGATAAAGGAATTGAAAATAATTACAATTGTCTCCTTCAGGTGTTGACAAAACAGAGCAATTCATACACATAATATACCAAGTATTAAATTTAATTTATTTTAATATTTATAAATTTCTATCGCTTTTTGCACCAATCCCAATCCACTAATAAATTTTTCCTGATCCCGTATACAGCTGCAAATTATTGAGGTCATATAAAATACATAGTTTTATAAATATTTGATGATGCCATTTAAAATGAAATCACATATGAAAAAACATGAATTATACTTTATTTTCCTTGAAGTATTTTACACACATTCTTTTATTTAAAAGTCCTTTCAAAATTTTGTAATATTGGTTAGTTTTAATTAAATTACTCATTTCCCCAATATCATGGTTAATGCCTATATATAAACAATACCAAATAATGACAGAATTTTACTCTGTCTGAAGCTGGAAATCAAGTTCAGTGACATATATCTTTATTGTATTTTTTTGATTAAGAATATGGTTTCCAAAGAACAATATGAAAAAACAAGGGAAAATTCTATTTAATCAGAAATTTGTGGTATAGTGTGAATGTCTTTGATCCATCACATAATAAATCATATTTTAAATATAAAGATAAAATAACTTTGTAAAATCATTAGTTTCTAATTATATGAAGGAAATATTATAGTCTAAGGGAGATAACTCTTTTTTCCTTATATTAATACTATGGGAAATGAATTACCATTTAATTCATTAAAAAAAACACTTAATAACCTTTATAGCATAAATTTAAGATCTTTCCTGC
Organism: Mytilisepta virgata; assembly: GCA_028015205.1. Lineage (NCBI taxonomy): Eukaryota > Metazoa > Mollusca > Bivalvia > Mytilida > Mytilidae > Mytilisepta > Mytilisepta virgata. The sequence goes on along the minus strand of CM051510.1, from coordinate 42,633,979 downwards.
ACAGTTTTGTTATCATATATTTTGTATGTAAATGTTTTAACACCTTACACAAACTAAATTAAGTAAATTGTCTACAGCTACTCATTATTTTCCAGCAAACATTGTAGAAGTATAAACACAATGACTTAGAAATAATGGCCAAAATCAAATCAGATATGAATACAATACCACTTTGAAAAAATGTAGATAATTTTTATAAATTAAATATATGTATAAAAAATGCCTTGTACTAATAATTCATGTTCTCCTTTATTTACAGATCTCAGACTTGCTGACCAAGTTTTTGACCTTTTTTGAACTAGAGAAGAAGATTGGGAGGCCATGGAGTCTAAATGACCCATGGTCTCGACTGGTAAAGGCAACAGGTAATTATGAAAAAAAGCTATGAGGCATGAAGGAAACCTGTGCAAGTACATGTACCTCAGGCTAAATTAAATTAAACTTTACTGTAGGTTCTCAAGCATTAATTGCAGAAAACAGCCCAATAACACATTTTGTTTGAAAAATACTAAAAATCCCTCCCTTGTTTCTTTTCAAAGGCATTGCAGTATACTGGTTGCATGCTGTACCGTAAAAAGTTGGAATATCATGTGTGCACAACCATTTGCATTATAAACAAGGATCACTCAATTCGAATCAACTAGAACAAAATATTATAAACAAAATACTATTCGAAGTACAAAATTATATTCATTTTCAGTTTATATTTATTTGCTGCTTCAAGCCATCCCGGATATCATATTTAAAGCAAGGATTAATGTCATTCATACATATACATGTTATAGAATAATTTCAGTTCACGCATTACTGTTGAATTAATAATATTACTTTTTAGGATACAGCATGGGTACTTTGAAAAAGTACATAGAAAAGGGTGACCCTGTTCAGGATGTGGTACAGTCAATTCACAAGGCCAATGTAAAGAAACCAGGTCCATCAATGCAGAAGCTTGATGATTTCGATAAAGGTGTGGTGAGAAGAACAATCTACGACATGTACCGGAGAAAGGAGGTGGTGACTATTTCTAGACTTCATGCAGTCCTGAAAGAGAAAGACATTAATGTGTCCATGTCCACAGTGGTGAGAACAGCAAAATCACTGGGTTTTCGGTAAATTCATAATAAAATTCTGTAAATTCTGAAATAAATGTGTTAACGAAATACAGTCAAACCTGTCTATAAAGGGCACCCAAGGCACCAGAAAAAGTGCCCTTTATGAGCAGGTGCCCTCTACATAGAGATTTATTTTACAAGCTTTGTTCGTGAATGAGACTTGTTCACTGTGCCCTTTTTAGACAGTGATTTGCTATATAGAGGTGCCCTTTAAAGAAGGTTAGACTGTAATGTGAATGATAATTTAATTTTACAAATGGAGTGAGGAAACTGAACTGTAATAAAAATCCACATATAGAATACACAAGGCAAGAGACAAAAATACAAGCACAAAGACACCAAAGCACTAATACTAATGCTGAATATAAAAAAAAATAGAACTGTAAGTGACCTCACTGAGTGATACCAGCCGCTTGCAATAGTAGAAGTTGCGCTTACAAGCTTTAAACATTTAAAACCCTAAAGCTGGATCATCTCCCTTTTCAAGCATCGGGCGATAATTATCTTGCTTCATACACATCTTCATATGATGCCCAACCTTCATGTAAAGTTTCATTAAAATTCCTTGAACGGTTTTGGAGGATTAGCGCTAACAAGAGATATAGACAGACAGACGGACAGAGCAATTCCTATATACCCCCCCCTTCCCCCCTAAAACCCAAAACCCAAAAACTTTGTTTGTGGGGGAGGGTAATAATAAAAAGATCTAGTGTAAGCAAACCAAATTCTTACAGATAGAATATATGTAGACTTATAAAAAATGCATATATATATATTAGTCAAACTATTATTTATTTCAGGTTCTCCAAGAAGGGATCAGGCCGTCGCCATGTTGTAGAGAGAGATGAGATTGTTGCTTTACGACATGATTACCTGCGCAAGGTACGTAAGTTTAGGCAGCAAGGTCGTCATATTGTCTTTTTAGATGAGACTTGGCTGAACACTAATCATGTTGTCAGGGGTGACTGGCTGGATTTCCCCAGTACTTCCACGTCAGTCTTTGAGCCACACTGTGGAGGTAGCGGGCGTTCTATACCATCGGGTAAAGGCACTCGCTTGATAATCCTAGATGCTGGTTCGTCTCAAGAAGGCCTCATCCCTGGTGTTGGTCTTATATTTGAGTCGAAAACCAACAGCTCGGATTATCATGATGAGATGAATAGTGAACACTTCACAGAATGGTTCAGAGACACCCTCATCCCTAGACTTTCTCCCCAGTCTGTGGTTGTAATGGACAATGCTCCATATCACAGTCACTTGGATCCTGACTCCAAGGTGCCTAATACAGGTAGTTTGAAGTCAGTTATCTCGGCATGGCTGGATAAGAACAATGTTCAGTATGACAAGAAAATGACAAAGACTGGGCTGCTTGATTTGGTGAAACAGCACAAACCTCAACCAAAAAGAGTGATTGACGACCTTGCATCAGCTCATGGCCATGAGGTTTTACGATTACCCCCTTACCATTGTGAGCTCAATCCCATTGAAATGGTTTGGTCTGACTTGAAAGGCTATGTAGCTAGAAGAAATTCTAGTTACAAAAAGAAAGATTGTATCAAGCTTTTTGAGGAGGCCAAGTCCCAGTTCAATGCGGAGCGCTGGGCTAAATTTGAGACTCACGTGATGAGAGAGTATGAGGAAAAGCTGTGGCAGATCGATGGTCTCAGAGATGAAGCGGTTCCTAGGGTTGTCATAAACATGACGGACAGTGGGACGGATGACAGTCAAGACAACACTGACAATTTGCGGCAGGGGGATTCCGATGACGATAAAAATGACACAGACATAACCTACAGTGATGCCTCTGATACCATCGATCAGGCTGATGACATTTTGTGCAAGATTTGCAATGACACTGATCCGCCAGGACCTGTTCCTAAGAAGGATAAGGGAAAGCACATTGACTGGTTTCAATGTGATGCCTGTGATCAGTGGTTACATAACAAATGTTGCACAAAACCTGCACTTGCACAGGTAATGTGTCCTCGGTGCTTTTCCATTCTGAACCACCGAAAACTCAGTGATCAGCTGGTCTTACCACTGGAGGATATGGAACAATAATGTCTTTCTTAAATGTCAGTCAAATGCAGGGCATTTGTCTGACAGTTTCAGGATGCATGATGTTTATAAATGGTTGCCATTTCCAGTTTCTTGTGCATGTTTGGATTGTTTTATCAACATACCTTTATTTAATCTCTTGTTTCTGTGTTTTTGATTTGGTTTCTGAACGTTGTGCCAAGTGATTGGTGTCCCATCCTGTCAGGGACCATATACAGTTCCTGATCCTGTTCAGTGGATATTTGTTCATTGCTAGTAACTAGTAACTGTGATATAGATTATATCTGTGATATTTTATTCCAAATCTGTGATGAATCATCTGTGATATATTTATTAATAGTTTTGTAAATAGATTAAGCATGTTGTTTAAAGAATTGTGTTTCTTTCAAATTAATCATGTGAATTTGTTTAATTGTTATTGGTTCTGTTTATAATTATATTGGTCATCCTATTTTTTCATAAATTTAATAGATAAATATACTGGTACCTGTTATTTCATGATTATTGTTAATGATACTGTATTAGTTGTTTGGTGATTAAAGATTTAATAAAAAAATTATTCAGAATATATTCTTTGCAATGTTTTCATTGATTTTTTCAAATTATTTATACTTGTATGTTATTCAAATATTTTCATTCAATGATTTGAAGAAGTATTTCTTAAGGCTATAAAGCTGAATTGCAAAAACACACAATAATAAAGTTGAACAAAATGGTCAAAATCAAACTTTTACATATAAACAACAACAAAAAATCAACATGCATCCCTTGAAAAACAGAGGTGAGATAAGTGCCCTGTCATAGGCATTTATGAAGTTCTGTGTGCCACTTTCACCACGATTGGACAATAACATGTTTCTGTGAAATAAACTTGAGTGCCAAAAAATAACCATCACCTTTTGACCTATTAATCTGACAATTCTTGTCAATTAAAGTTGGAGTCAAGCACACCATTATGGGGAGAATTGCACTCCCCACCCCAGTGTTAATACACCAGGGAGCATTATTAGTTGAACTAGCTAGACCACACAGCCGGAGATCCTTTAGTAAGACTGCCTTATTATATATATTTGCACCAAATTTCACAAGTCTATCTAAGAGGACAAAAAAGTTATGATCCAAATAAGCTTTTTGCAACAAAATTTAAATATCTGGATCCGAGTTCTAAATTCAAGGTCGAATATTGGTCATGAATAGATGACACATGACACACCGGTTCAACAATATACATCTGCATACCAAATATAATGAGTCTACTTCCAAACTACAATCAAACCAATTTTAATCATTTAATTTTGCAATGTTTTATAGAAGAATTTCTCATCAGGACACTCGATTTCAAAAAATTGAAAATAAAACAAATAAAAAAAATACTTAGCACTTTTGATTTGTTGAAAAATCAACAAAGTATGGAGCTTTGAGTATGACTCTAATGTTTTTAAACTTTCATTTCTTTAGACCACAGTTAATTGGGTTGATTCATCAGCTTGGGTATTGGACCAATGGATCTTCATTTAATACAATCACAGCACTTTATAATTGTGCCACACACAGCCATTTCCAATAATTTATTCATCTATAAGATGAAAATTTAAGAATCTAAATTAAACAAGCAGGAGGACATGTTCCAACAAAATGATTATGACGTATCCTGTCAGGTAAATTGACTTTGGAATTAAACACATGACATAGTAATATAAACTCCAGTGCAGTGGCCAGGATTTTTGTAAGGTGGTCCTATTTAATTCGGAGGGATTTTGGTAGATTCAGGATACACTCCTTATGCAAAACAGTTCTATAAACATGAAAATGGACCCTTAGTCGTAAAATAGGATAAAGATATTATATGGGAGGGTGTACGATCGCTACAGCTTTGAAATCTGATAAATTAAAACTATTCCTAAACTGCTAAAGAGACGATCATGTAGATATAAACACGTACTTCAATTTTTTTTTGTCTGTAAGTGTAATGGACATTAGAAAAAATGTATTCATTTTTCCCCCAATTTAAGTCATGAAAGTGGTCTGATGTAGCTCTTTTATCTAGTTATCTTGCTATAAATCTATTAATTTGATTGCTGTAACCTAAATGTGTATGAATTGTTTGTTCATCATGTTTACTCATTGTGATATTTTGTCCCTTGCACTTGCAGGCCCGATTGGAAATCAAAATATTCTTGATTATACAGTGTTTTTACAGCCCCAAAACTATCAGTTGTGGAATCGTAGCTCTTATGTCAGTTATGGTCCTTAATCGGGCGGACCATAATCAGAAATCAACCCAGCTAACTTTTAATATGGTATATACTTCAGTTCAACTACAAATGACACAAATAATGAATATGTGTTGTGTATAAACATACGTATTAAAGAAATCGAGATCGGTAAAAATCGTAAATTTCGCCTTTTTTAATTTCTTATAAATCGGAAACATAAGAACTTTTTTCGTTTTAGTTGGACTCAGAATGATAATATATATCAATTAAAATTAACATTATATGAACAAAATGCTGAAATAATTACTTGTATACATGTACATATGGCTAAGTCATATATATTCCACCTTTTCCATTCACGTTTACTGAAAATGGGGCGTTTCCTAAATAATGGCTGATAAAGCGCGGGAAAGATAACGATTCCATATTCGGAAATTGTCGTGCTACCGGAAAGTGACGAATCAGTAAACAATTTGGGATCCTCATAGAAACCAATATGGCGGACTGTCAATGTAATTTTCCGTAGACACAGGTGAAGGTCGGATTAAACAGCTGATTAGCATAGGCATGCTGTAAAATATGTGTAGACACAAGCAACCAAATGAGTTCTAGCAGGAAATGTTTATCTGGAGTCAACGCGGTAGGTGATATTTACGAATATGACGAAAAACCTCATTACAAAAAACTTGACACAGACTTTTTTTTTTTGTAAAAGAAAGGAACTATATCGTAATACGTTCTTGTCTAGTCATAATTATAGTAATATTGAATTTCTAGAGAATCTACCATATCACTGCTCGTATATAAACATTAAATATACTATTTTTGTATTAGCGTCGAATAATGATGCGGTTATATAAAACTGCGAGACGTGATTCAAATAGTTGTAACAACACTTAAATGTATATAATTGATTTATCTAAAATTTGAATTTAATTTAAAACTGTAATACCTTTACATTCCACTGAGTTATTAATAAAAAAAAAGAATTTGACAATTCAAATAGTCCTTTACGTGATTCCAATTTTTCCATTGAAACAGTCACTGTCACTGTCGAAATAAACCACCATTATGAATGGATATATAAAATATAATTGCAAAATGTGTTATCCATTGAATTTATTTTTTGACCGTAAAATATTTTTTAATTGAATGTATCGATTGCCTTCAACGTCATATTTGGGACTTCCGTTACCTTTAGCAACAGACTCGTCAAAGGTACTGGCCCAAATTCCTTACACTGTGACGCAAGAAGTTCCGACAAAAGTACAAGTTGTACTACACATATGTACAAAATACAAGGTTTTGTATCGCACAGGTTGTATCGTGTTAAAATTGCGTATTTTTCAGTATTTCTGTTTTTATATGTAAACGTGTTTTATTTGCAGTCACACACGTACACAAAAATGTATGTCATAATGAGATGTTCCGCTTCTGGTAGAGGCGGCCGCATGGTTTTGAAATCTGTGAAAAATATCAAAGTTTTTGCTTGCTAAATCAACATGGCAGGTTAATTCACATCAAGAAACATCTGAGATGAAGTGCTCAAAATTACTATCAACATTATTCACATATTATGAGTCTATATCTCGAAATAAGAAAGTGATTCAAAAGTAAACATGTCGGAGTTTACAATTCACACTGAAAATTCAGATGTAGATTTGAGGGTTGATTATTTATAATTTTAAAAGGGTTTACATGGTGAAAGACAAATATAAACAGACACGAAAAACATTAATACCCTTTGAATCTATGTACAAATATATTTACAAAGTCAGTGCAAACTCTACTTCATTTATAACAGATGAAAAGAGAATACATCTTTGGATAGCTGCTGTGGCAGAGGTGTTCTACAATAATTTAAGTCAAGCTTGTAATGTCACATGGAGAGGCCGAAAAGACCGAATAATCTCAAACCGAGTTCATAGTTTTAGACAAATCAGTTAATGTTACTGAAGATGACTTTATGTACAAGATAATAATATTTCTTACTACAGGGAAAATTATGGTGCAGGGAAAAGATTGGGAGATTTTTTGTAATATTCACATCAAGAAATGTCTAGATAAGGTCAATGAACAGGTTTCGGGTGTTGGCAAAGACAAAAACAATGAAGAAACAACCCCTAAAACTATATGTGAAAACACTGAAGATAAAGTTGCAGTTACAGCAAATAATAACGGAAACTAGACTGAGGCAGTCAGAAACGACAGCTATCCCCGCACTCCCCACATTTGTATCCCTGTGCACCTTTTTCACAATTATGCCTTTGAATATAAGCCAAAATTTGGGAATATTAAAATTCTAATCTGCATACAGTGTATGACAATACTGTATAGAAATAAAATGTATGAAATGAAAAATGAAAGAAAACATTCAGTCACGCACTTATAATTCCCATTTCTTTTAATTCGACCCTTAAAGGCCCCAATTATTGAAAATCTAAATTCTAAAACCTTATTGCACATTGCATGTGTGACAATACCGTAAAGAAATTAAATACATAAAATGAAAAATGAAAGAAGAGTTTAGGTCACAAGCTTAATTCCTAATTTTCGAAATTCCACCCATGTGGGCCTCAATTTTTGAAAATACATACAGTATGTGATAATAATGTATAGAAATTAAATGCATGAAGTTAAAAATGAATGGGGAGTTTAGTCACAAGAAAGTGTGACGGACGGACAGACAGACAGACAGACGGACGGACGGACAGGGGCGATAACAATATCCCCGAATTTCGTCGGAGTGCGGGGATAATAAGGATTTCCCAGGTAATTCTCAGACAAGTCCTACAGATGGTGATAGTAAGGGTGAAATTAAGAATAATTCTTGTAATAAGAATGCTACATATAGTATAAATGGTAACGAAGGTCAGCTTTAAAATGAGGTCATAAAAATGTTACTATGGGTCATAGAATGGATATAATCGAAGCGTCTGTTTTTTAAATTAACAGAAACGCAGTGCCTCATCGCAACGGACAATACTGACATAAAGAGAAATCTATTGAAAGAAATCAGTAGTGCAAAGCGGGAAGTAAAGTCAGGTTGGTCATCAGATCAAACGCTTTTACATGACCAGATTAAGCAGAAAGATCAGTCTATTAAAGAACTTAATGCCAAAATACTGCAATTAGGTGAAGTATACGAAATAAACCATTCCGTAAATTTTTTTTTAGTTTTTTTATGTTGAGAGGGTTATCGGAAGTACAACACAGAAAATGTAAAAAAATAATAGGGTCAACGACTTACTTTTTTCGATATCAGTCGTCGAAATAACCCTCCTATAGCATCAAAATTACACTGAATATATAGGGAAATTCATTGAAAATCGTCATGTAGTTTTACTTTTTATTATTTTCTCAGTAACTGGTCCGTAACTTTTTTTAAAAAACTAAAAATACATTTAGAAATAAATTCCAATCGATTGATGCAAAGAAAGTCCTTGACTACCGGGCTCGTTTTCAAGCTGTGATACATTAAAATTTGGAAATCTTTGGTAAATCGTCAATTTTTTTAGCAACGTCATGCACGATATACGGCTCACGGCGGATCTCTTTTCACGACGTTTCCAGCCAAAAGAAATGTTTGGTTTCATAAAATTCTTATGCATATATATTTGATATTCAATATTCTTATTCATAAAGATTATTTAACTACTCGATCTACATGCATGCGGACACTGTTTAACACCTTAAACTCTAGAAAGTGCTGTGCAGTTTAAGTGAATCAACAGTATTGCAGGATCGCGTCTTGATGTCGATTCCCTAAAATGAAATGGGCAAGAAAACAGATTTAACATTATTTTTTTTATCTGTAAAATTTATATGTTTCACATTCTCCCCAGAAACTCTTTAATAATCATGTGACCGTAATACTAATTATACATTGTATTGAGAGCTTAGGGAAGAAAACTCTTCCAATGCCTTTTCTAGTTTGTACTAAAGGAAAATGTCAGAAATCTATGATGATATAACATCTTTTAGTAAATACCAGAAGATGTTTCAAAAGTATTTACAACAATTTGTATCACAAATATGGATCCCCTGCTTGCCTTTCACAAAACAAAACGGCAACCAGCATCCAGAATTCGGAGCCCCAAAACTTTTGTGTTGCTCCCGGTTGGCAACACTCTTATTAGATTATTGTTCCCAGAAAGAAATTATTATCCCCGCACTTTTGAAGAAATTTCGGGGATATAGCGATTGTCTCCGTCCGTCCGTCGTACCGTTCGTCTGTCCTTTCGTCCGTCACATGTTTTTGTGTGAACTCCTCCTTCACCTTTGAGTTTAGGAATTTGATTTCTATATAGCAATAAGGTTTTAGAATGTAGATTTTTTTAACAGGGGGCCGAAAATTTTGAATTGAAGCTTGTGACCTAAACTCGTCTTTCATTTTTCAATCTATGCATTTTATTTCTATACAGTATTGTCATGCACCATATGCAGATGTGCAATAAGGTTTTAGAATGTTTGTACAATATATAGATTTTCAAAAAGCTTTTTAAAATTTTGATTTTTAAAACTCGGGGCGAGTCAGGGTGAATTTAGATAAAATGATGAATTTAAGCTTGTGACGTAAACTTTGTTTCATTTGTAATTGGAGCTAATGATATAGTTTCTTCGTAGGATGATTGCATAACATCTTTAATTGGGCATAAGGTTTTAGATTTTTACATTTGGGTAAGTGTCCCAACTAATTGCAGGCGGGTGCGGGGGATAACGGTCGATTTCGACAGTCAAGCTTTCTAGTTGAAATTTAAAATTGAAATATATAATTTTGTTGTGATATGCTTCCACCACCAATAAATGTCACTAGTATGTCCCCCGCTCTCCCTACGTCCCTACGTTTTGCCTCTTTTTTCCACTCTCCCAGCAATCCCCCCCCCCCCAATGTTTCACATTTATCGAAAGTGTGTCATCCCACCTAAGGAAATGCGGCAGTTATGGGTCCCAGAGAATATGAATGAGTTGAAAATACGGAAAATGTGTCCTATACTCCTTTGAATGTAGACCCTTCGCGTTTAATACGGAAATCAAGAGAGTCCCATAATAAATTGTTGAAGTAATCCCCCATGTTGGAATCCTATGTAAACATGTATAACATGATCTATTTTAGGAAACTAGGGGACTTTGAGCACTACAGACCCTCAAATTTAGGCTCCAAATATTTATAAAGAACACTAATCTAGCCCCTGTAAGATCGTGAAATGATCTATTATACTGTAAATGATGATTGGCAGGAGTAGAAAGAAGGCCAGCTAGATTTGAAGGAAGAGATAAACTCGTCGGAAAAATTCCAGTCTATAAATATATGAGTTTTATTTCTAAATGTAGCCATCTATAATTAGAACTGGATATTTTTGTGACGGACATGACCGAAAACACCTTTTTGTATGTTTATGCCGAACGGCGTCTTTAAATTCAAAATAATATGCATTTAAAAAAATGATTTTCATGGTTTAATTTTATGATAATCAGTGGTAATTGAACTATTGATATTATGGTTATTTGAAAAAGATGACTAAACGGGTCAACAAAACTGCCCAGCAAGAGTGCAAAGAATATGTAAATGTACTTGAAACAAATTTTAATAATTGAGCGTTTTTTGTTCTGTTTTATATGAGTTTACATGTATGTACATGTGTTGATATATATCTTAATTGTACTGTATCGCACCTAAACTTAATTTTTTGTTGATATCAAATATCATCATCACGACACTATCTTTCCAGTCGATGCTGCTTTCACGTAGATACACGCTTAATGTGGGGACGGTTTGTGCACTGGATGTATAAGAAACTCCCACATCCATATCTTTCCTTACCACAGCACATATATAGAAACAATGGGGATGGACAGTTTTTACAGGCCATTTGTTCTGTGAGATGAAACAACTCAACATTTCTTTGTCCCTGTTTCCAGTCTTGTAGCTCTTTCCCATTGTCTTTCGAATCTTGTCTTACCTCGGATGCAACTACCTCGTTGTGAGATCTTTTCCATTTAATTAATTTTGGGCTTTTATTGATTGTAGGTATCTTTTACCTTTGAATCTGCTTAATCGATCTCTCGAACGTGCGTCGTACATTTTTGTCCGATTCATAGTGCATCTCGCGTTACTAACGTTCTGATTCCCGATAACCGGTAGAGGCGCTGAATTACGTACACTTCACCTAAATAAGAGATCACAAGCAGGAAATGGATAATTTCAGATCTGAGTATCAGGAGAAAGTAGAGTGGCCGGAAAATTCTGTTAAGTTGAATAAACAAGAGAAATCTAATATAAGTATGACAGCTGATCATCTACAGACAAAGATTGACGCGAACGAAGACACCATTACAAGAATATCAGAGCAATGTGAAAAACAATTAAGAGAAAAGGATGTCGTGGTTGAAAACCTGCAAGATAGAATACAGATAAGGATGGTGAGTTTTGGAACAAGCATAATCCTCATTCGAATCCGAAAGAGTTTGACATATTATTTATTGTTTTTTAGTTTTCAGTGTTTATTTGTTGTGCTTGTGGTTGTTCATTTGTCTTCCGGGGTTTTGTCTGTCTAGTGGATTGCGTTTTTTTTTATTGCTCCTAAAGTATCTTTGTCCTCTTTATGAATGATTCTATAAACCATGATATTGAGATCAAGAAATTGTTATCATGTTCAGATTGCAAAGGCATAAAACAAACTACATACAAGTGACAATGCCATAATTTTTTTAAATATAAAGAGGTGTATGCAAAATTTCTTTTCCAGGCTACAATTTTATCCCCCCCCCCTTCTTTTTGAGTTTTCCGTTTGTATCAACACTGTTCAAAAGGTGCATTTAACTGTTTATTATTTTGTCTGGGTTATTTTGTTATTAAATTATAATATGTATGTAGATGTTTGTTTATGTTTATTTTGTTCATTTTCTGCATAATTCAATAGCAATCAGTACAAATCAAATACACGAAATATGTTTTTGCCACCCATTCCCGGAAGTCATATATCAGACGGAAGTACCTGTTGGCTGGTAGAGGTGCTCACGCCGGAACTGCATCGAAATAGTTCCGCCTTTATACGCATGCGGGACGTCAAATCCTCACGGACGAAATCTCCTCACGCGACAACGGGAGCAATTGAATATCTAGATAGAGTAGACCTGATTATGATACATGTAGGAGTGAACGATTTGAAGACAGCTACAGCAGAACATGTATTTTTGTTCTACAAAGAGCTTACAAGAAAAGCAATCGACAAGGCTAAACAAGCATTCATTTCTATGTTATTCCCCTAATTGCTCAAGTATCTGAACCAGAAGATTGTTAATTTGAATGAGAAGATTTATTCGAATTTTGGCAAGTAATTACAGGCAAACCATGTTTCCGAACAATAAACATTCAAACCATAGTAGAAGGCAGTCAGTGATATATATAATGTTCACCAATATCCGGATAGAAACTATTATCAACCCAAAAATAGATGAGAACAATTCCAATTTCAGCCAAATGCTGAATACAGAGAAACTTGTATCTTCCATGGCGTTGTATTGCCATTTCGTTGACTGAAAAAAACAGCTCTACCAGTAAGTGTGACGTCAGGTTAATTACTACAACAAAGTTTATTTGTATATCATGTCATTACAAAACAGTAACTTAGAAAAAAAACATTCTTCAATTCAATCCTGTCATGCAAAATTTTTTCGTTCAGCTAATTTCTGTTTGTATACATTTCTTTGGGAGATATTCTTTATCTCAATACTCGAACCATTATCTGCCAGATACACTTCAACTGTAGGATCAGTAATAGCATTTACTGTCATGAGACATGTTGTATTCTTATAACAAACCAAAAAATCGTACGGAATTCCACTCAGACCAATTAAATGTCTAGTTTGTTTAGCCTGTATTGTAATATTTCCTCGCACAGCAGATGTCACTCTAACCTGCACTCCTATTGTCTCATCAGTTTTGTTATGTGCGGTAATAGAATAATTATTTCCCATATCAATTCTGTAAGAAGAAAAATATTTTTTTAATTGTACATTCTAAGAACAAAATACCTGAAATTGTTCAGTGTGAAAGAAAAAGAAATGTCTTTATTCTGATGAACATTACATTTCCTTTTTTACTTAATGGGGAATTGAATAAAAATCTCAATTAACGACCTTTATGAGTAAACACCTGCATGTTATTTTTATTTAGCATTAAATTTCTTGTTTGTTCACATTCAAATTTTAAATATTCAATGACCTATAATATTATCTAAATCTATAATTAAAGTAGATTATTTTTTTTTTTTTTTTTTTTTTTTGACTTTCAAGTAAATGGTTCAAAATGAAACAAAAATTGAACACGAATAAATGATCATATATTTTAGCAAAGATTGCCGTTTGTTTTCCTTTTTTTATTATTTTCATTTAATTGTTTTTTTTATTTTTACAGACAACAATATCTGCCAACCAGACCTACTTTTATGTGAACGTTCTTTTTTTTCAATTCTGACAGTACAGTTTAACTTAAACAGGTTAAAATACAATATTAAAAGTAGGTGTTTTCTTTCTTGTTAACTGTTTTCAGGAAATTTACATTTTAAAGATATAAAAAAAAATTATGTAAATAATTTATATGCAGATAAGAAAATATACGCCTGTAAGTTTTAGGATTATTACATAATATTCGCTTCTTTATAAGTATTATGTAGATGGGTCAGCTATTAGAGACGATATGAGATCAGCATTATAAATACGTAAATCTCCTGAGGATCATACATATTTTAGACTATAAATCCATTTTAAGACTATAAATTAAACTGTGAGTCGGCCTACGTGTCAGATTTTAAAATTACAATCCAAAGATACTAATATTAGATATAGTAAATTTATACTATACTGTATACGACGCATTTCAAGGAGTTACCTCTCATCAGCAGAATTAAAACCGAAATATTTGGAAGACCAAAAACCAAACTTATATTAAACAAGAAGTACTCAACCAAAATATCGAAATAGGAAGCCAAATTTAAAACACACTCATATTAACATATTATATCTGATAAAACTAACATCAATGTACGTGATGTTTGTTTTTACGTACAGTACAATGTACATGAACCTAAATATGTTACCTTTGCAACATTATTTATTTTTATATGTTGAATACTTATAGGATAACTAATTCAAGAATTTGAATATTGCAAAAATATTCAACGAGTGACCGAAAAGCACCTTAATTCACGAATGCGCGCAGCGCACGAGGGAATTATCAGTGTTTTCCGGTCACGAGTTGAATATTTTCGATATTAAAATTCTTGAATTAGTTATACTGTTTATTACATTGATTAAATAGACAAAAAATCCTTCAAAAGTGTCATATTTTCCTTAGATCCTTCCTCAATCTTTCAACGTTACAAACGTCATTTGTTAGTAACGCCCTTGACGACGTTAAATAAAAACCGATCCCTCACCGGGTGAAAATATTGAATTTATTTTCACTGGAAATTACGATAAATCACCATCATCAATGTAATAAATATAGTTCCTACAACGATGACCAGTTGATTATGAAATTTATCAACTCGGGATAATTAAATTTTCATTTTTAAAATGCGAGGTTGCCCGAGCAATTTAAAAAATGAGAATTTAATTATTGAGAGAGATAAATTTCATAACTAACACGTCGAGAGTTTTGGAATCTTTTTTCTAATGACAATGTAAAACTCCGAGAGTCTTCGTTTTTTTTTTTTTTTTTTTTTTTTTTTTTTTTTCGCGGGAAATTTCACGAGCATTTAACCAACGTCTTGTGATATCAGAATTTATCAGACGAGTCAAGAGATGTATAAATGCGCACAGAATTAGAGAAATGTATTTTATCAACGACAAAACCCACGCACTTTTTTTATCACCCGAAGATCCACATCTGAGATATAACATGTTTTCACAAAGACTATGAAAGAAAAGGAAAAAGGAAAATGAAAAAATAATGAAATAACCGGGTGATTGAGAAAGGCTACTAAAAACAATCAGCGCGAACTTCTATTAATGATATGTTCCTTTCAAAAATGTTATCATGCATGTATACACGTACAAATGTACTTGTATCATTTTAAACTATCATTTGAAATAGACAATTTTCTCCTTACTTCTATCCTTATTTGTTATATTAAACTTCATGTATTATAGTTATATACCCTCTTTTTATGTTTTGTTTTTTGTTTTTGTTTTTTTTTTCTTTTTTTTTTTTTGATAAAATCTGAATTATATCCAAAGATGAATTATCCACTTTTCATTACTAAACCGTGGCCAACAATTATCGATACTGAAGGGCAATCTCTTCCTCGCAATCTTAAACATTTACTAACAACATCTTTCTATTTAAATTCTAGTCATATTGTTGGTAATAATCCTGTACTTGGGTTTATATTTATAGTACAGAGGAACCGGCCACTCTGAAAACCGGATTCCTCCGCAAACCGAACGCTTTATTATGGTCCAGAATTTTCACCTCTATTTTCAAGTAAAAAAATCCTCCAAAAGCCGGCCCCTCTGAATTCCGAATACCGGAGGAAATTTTCGGTCCCAAACATATGCATTCTTGTCAAATACAGTTACCAAACAACACATTAATTCACGTAGCGCATGAGTGAATTATTAGTGTTTTTTGGTCACGAGTTGTAGATCTTTGGTATTCGAATTTCGAGATTAATTATGCTGTTTATGACATTGAAATATTCCATTTATTCAGAAGTTTTAACGAGCAAATAAAAGGGATTATGTTTTTATATGACTACGCCTCAACCTTTGCATAGCAACGTCGTTGGTGACGACTATTATTACGTCACTTCCTAGAGTGAAATTTAACTCGGAAATCCCGATATTTCAACACACTCAATGTAATAATTATAGGATAACTAATTCAAGAATTTGAATATCGCAAAATATTCAACGAGTGACAAAAAACACCTTAATTCACGAACGCACGCAGCGCATGCGTGAATTTTTAGTGTTTTCCGGTCACGAGTTGAATATTTTCGATATTCAAATTCTTGAAATAGTTATACTGTTTATTACATTGATAAAATAGACAAAAAATGCTTCAAAAGTGTCATATTTTCCTTAGATCTCTTCCTGAATCTTTCGACATCACAAACGTCATTTGTTAGTAACGCTATTTACGTCGTTAAATAAAAACAGATCTTTCACTGAATGAAAATATCGAATTTATTTTCACTTGAAATTACGATAAATCACCATCATCAATGTAATAATGTGTTTTTTGCAACAGAGACTCCGGATACATGTATATAAAGGGACAATATCCATAAAATAGGTTTAACCCCAAAACCGCTATGTTTCCATACCAAACCAGACTTTTCGGACCCTCTTTTCATTTTGTGGTATGTGCAAACATTTTTTTTTTTTCGTCCGAAGATCTGTCGAATTGATGGCGTTAATTGATCGGTACGTCATTGTGGACCTTTCTTGATTTACGTTTTATAGATGGAATATTTATTTAAAATCTTTAAAATAAACATCAAACTGGACAACAGAAAACCTCAACAATGAAATACCAATAAATCAACAACGCCTAACAAAAACAACATAAAAGAGATAAGAATTTCTCTGCATTATTTCTCTATACATGTATTACGCATGTGGAAGATGGGTTGTTAATAATTTATATACAGTGTACATGTGTAACATTTACATTTCTATTAATTATTTCATTTAACGAATTTTCAAATTACCTCAGTCTTTTATATTTTTCTCATCATGTATACTTAATCTCAACATTCATGTTGTGAAATTGTGGCTTCGAAAAAACTAACAAAACATTGTCAGCCCTTAATCATCGATAGTAAACAATTGCAATCTTCATTCTGTTTACGACTGAAAGGGGGTGATGGATGAATTGTTGTTTAACGTCCAGTGGCAGTCAGGTGCATATTAGGACGAGCATATTTTGATATGATAATGAATATGATCCCTGCTTTGTACTAGATTGACACGCTGAGCCGAATTTTTAATGTGCTAGCTCAAGAGGTAACTGTCCACAGGAAGGCATATCACCCCATCGGACACATTATACTGACCCTGAGCCGACCAGCAGATCTTTGCTCTTACTCCTAGATACCGTGTGCTTGGCGGAGAAGCAGTAAATACCAATTTTTAGGTCTTTTGTTTGACCCGACTGGGGATCGAACCCGCGACCTTCCGCACTCGGACTGAAAGGGGTATTAAATTACAAGAAATAAGATTTAAACCATAAAAATTTCAAGACGAGTTCTGTAGTGAACGTAACTTTTCTCTAATAAGATCATAGGTCAGAGAACTTATTTAAAGGAGTGGTACATTTGCCAGTTTAATGGTATTTTTATGTCATTTAGGTAACCAGTACAAAGCAGGGATGTTAAAGTGTTTGGATGATGCTTGGGACTATTCCTTGACTCTTTGTGTTATGTTATTTCATATTCATGAGGCGAAGTTCTTCATCTGAAGAATCATTGTAATATCATAATCTATACTGTATATATGACCTATAGATTCAACTTATTATCAATTTCAATAAAAACAATTTTAAAATTCTACATCACAGGATCTTTAATAAAGCTTTACGTTGGAACAATATAAACTCTTTATTAAAGGTTTTTAATAAAAACAAAGAGCTAAATTCGTAACTATATAGACATAAATGTTACTTTTTTCTGTGGTATAGCATAATATATTCAAAGAAAATACAGTTCTAGAAAGTTGTTCGTATAACAAAGGTAAGAAATCATGTGATATATTTTTCCAGTGTGAAAGTGTTATCGAGGATTGGCAAATTCTTGTGCCCGAATACTATTATCGGAACGGTTATACAGTTCAACAATATTATCACCACTGGATGGGATTCGGACTTCAATTGTTGGACGTTTTATCCCATTAATATACATATAACATATTGTGTTGTTGTATGACACATATAGGCCATGTGGTACACCGAACAGTTCCTCGGCTTTTCCTGTTTGTCCTGCTGACAAAATGAACTGGGATTTAATCGAGGTATTGTATCGAACATTCACACCAATTTCATGTTCGGTAGTGTTTATCACATTTATGGAAAAATCGTTACCCATTCTTTTACTTTTTTTGAAAGGCAAGCTGAAAAAAAGACATACAATTCTTTTTGAAAGTAACGGTCATCATAATTATATTTTCTTTTAACACGTGATTTAAAAAAAATAAAAAGCAGAAACTTTAATATATTTTTGTAAGATATACACCCCAGTTTTCTACCTGTTGTGACTTATAGATAAAGAGTATACTACATAATCATTATTACTTGCATATCAGGAGGAGAACATGTTGATATGATATGAATATGAACATTGCTTTGTACTAGCCGGATTTTTAACTTGCTATTCACGAGGTAGGGGCTTGCAGGAAGGCCCTCACCATCACACAGATGCATTATTCTGATTCCGAGCCGATCTGTCTTTGGTCTTAGATGCACTGTGCTTGGTCGGACTGTGGATGGACCCGCGACCTTACGCACTCGAGGTGAGCAAGCTACCACGATTTAATTTCGAGCTTATTCTATATGTTTGGCATCGTCACCAGTCTACAAACTTTAATTCGCTCAACTGCGATATAATTAAAAAAAAAAGATGTAAAATTAGGTTGTAAAGCATTATCTTCGTATAAAGCGTTATTTATAGATTTGAAAATCGAGAACAGAAATTAGCACATACTTGGAAAATTAAGCCAAACCATATTATTTCGTTTTACTTTGGAAAAAAATTGTGTAGTGGTAAAGAGGTTGAAAATATGTTTTATAGTTTTGAAATAATAAACAGGGTGTATGACATGTAGTTTCAACTTATCTGAAGAATTACCTTACTTTCGACCACTAGACCAGTTGTCTGAATAGTGACTTGAAAGAATTTTAAGATTACAACAATACATTGATATAAAGGTCCGAAATAAGAGAAGGAATTATAGTCTGAATTGTTTTAACTGATTATAATTACAGTAAGTTAACATTTACGTGTAATAAAATATAAAATTTAGATAATTTTGCTAAAATTCTTACCTTTACATGATAGTGCTGATAATATATATTTCAAAGTTAGTTATCCCAAAGGTATATCACTTAACCCCATTTTAGTAAAAAAAAATGATATTTTAACCAATAAAAAATACACATACTACTTTCATACTTACAAAAAATATTCTCACTGTTTCTCACTGTTTCTTCCAGAACAATATTATAATCGATAATATATATATTCGTTGATATCGCACTTTACTTTTATAAATGACTTGCATAATACATTTATAAATTATCTACTTTTTCTTGTTGACATTCAAGGATATATAATCATATATTTAAACAAGCATCAATAAATAACTACTAGCGTAAGAAAAAAATGTAAAACTACAATTTTGGGATTTTTGAAAAAAAAATCATCTTCATTAATTCATATTTTAAAATACCTGAATATTTTTTTTATATTCTTTCAACTATAACTCTCCTTTGTTGTACCCTTTCTTTGTTTAGATCATTTATGATATGTATGTAAGAAAAGGTAGACTGATTATATCCTCTCTGTCATTCTTTCCTTGCAGAATAAATGTATTGATGAATTATTTTCGTCCAGTGGCAATCACGACAAGAACATGCTAGTGTGATATGAATATGATCCATGCTTTGTACTAGGTTTTAACGTGCTGCTCACGAGGTAACAGTCCGAAGGAAGACATGTAACCCACCCGGAGACATTATACTGCCAGCAAGCCTACTTAGATGCCGCGTGCTTGCAGATGAGCAGCAAATACCATTATTTGTGTCTTTCGTTTGACACAGCCGGGGATCGAACCCTCAGCCTTCCGTACGCTACAACGAGACCATCGAAACGGTACCTTCAGACCAAAAGAATGGTAACTATATACTTTAAAATACGTGTACGGAAAACAGGTATAAAAGGTCTGGTATTGTAAATTTTATTTAGAATTCCATTCTTTGTTTCAAATTTCTTTGTCCGTTATTGAATCTCATTTATTTATTTACCTTTTGATTTTTCATTTAAACCATAGATATTCTATTGTCATCACCCGTCTCTGGTGCCAATTAGAATTTGCAGTGGGTATGCTTTCCCGTAGTGAAGGGTACACTCTGACTTTAAGATGAAAACAGCACCAAAAGCGTTGTTTCTTTCCTTGGACTCCTTTCGGTGAGGATGTTATGTTCTATCCCTTCGTTAGTTTTATTGTAATGGTAGATTGGTTCCCTAGATATACAATGTGTATACCCTGCTTCCGTCAACTGAACATTTTGAGCTTTATTTATTTAAACTTTGTTTTACATTAAACACTATCGTTAGTCCTTCCACTTATTTTTCACCTGCCGATTATCTCCCATGATTCAATTTAAATGAAACTTTTTGATATTAAGAACTGCGGATTCCTCATATCTCGGTCAGATTTGACGACTCCATGTTTTGCGAGGGGAGAGTGGATGACTTTTCATCAACTTAATGTTTTGGGTTGTTATTCCGTCATAATTTCATAATCTAGTTTATATATGACGACAAAAAGGTTTATTGACTATTGATAGGGAGAAATATGGACACTCAGTGGCTTCTATATGAGAACTCTAGGAAACTTCAATGGAATTTTATTAAGTCTCCCAAACAAAGTTTGCAGACTTATTGTTTTTGCTGTGATTATTCTTTCTTTCTTTGCAACCTTGAACATGCCCGGGCCGTAGCTTGGATACTGAACGGAGAATTTTTACAAAACTTCACAGGATAATAGCCCTCCATGTTGAGGTTGACCTAACGGTGTAAAATTAAAAGGGATGTTTGTCCAGCCCTCTCAAACCCCCTAACATTCACATTTTTTTTAGGATAACTTGGTTGAGATCCCCACCTTATAACCATATATATTCTTATTCCTTATGGGAAGAAACATGTATTATTCACTGCTTCAGTTCCTCATCTTATAACCATATATATTCTTACTCCTTATGGGATTATGCATTCATAGATGTAATTTTTGGGAGGATGTAATTGGAGATTTCCATGTACAGTACCTTATGAGGAATTCCGTTTGGAAAACTTAGTTATGGCATCCCAACACAATTATTTCTTGTTCTTTATGTTATCAGTGACAAAACAAAGGAAAAGTTGGTCTGCTGTAAATTTGGCAGCTAGCATTAAAGAGATTTTTATGGTATTTTCCAGTACACTTGAAATATCCTGTACATATAACCCTTGTCAAATAATAATTGTACAATATTGTGTAATAGTCTGAAAGAGTCTGCAATTCCTGAACATTCAAATATTTTTAAATATGTGAAGTGCAGGCTTGTTTTAAAAATGACATATATTAATACAAGTTTATTGCATTATGAAAAATACGCAAACGAGGTTCATAGGTTTTGTTTTTAATACTCTAGATATTTGCTTAATCATAATTTATTGTACCAATCGTGGCTTCGTGTGAAACTTATATCTACCTTTAAACCAAAAGATTAATACTTATTTTCAAAAATTTCTTTTTCATTAGTGTCTGATATCGAGATCAATTCTACACGTAATATATGTACATGCTATGTTTTTATATCATCTATATTTTAGAATATGCCTAGTCGAAAAGGTATTTATTATTATAGATGACGAACATTCTTACTCATACATTATAAAGTTATACATGTTTATTGCAAATCGTCTATTAAATTAATTTATATTTAATATAATTTTACGGTCGTTATGAAGACTTGATTGATTGACCGATACGAAGCTTCCATCTCTCAAATGAAAATGGATATCATCATTTAGATTTTGATTCCTCAATGGACTTGATTGAATTTATCTCACTTGTAGTGTGGTGGGTGCCGTTAACAGATGTATAGCTATGTACATTTTACTAATGGATTCTGTTTTCGTTTTAATTTTGCTGTGTTACGTATTCTCACAAATTCGTCTTGTCTTTGGGTTTGGTCTCGTGAAATTGTCATGGTCTTCTTTTTCTGATATTTAAATTTATACTGACCTCTCACGACTATCACCGATTGCCATTGAACGTCATGTCGAAATATAATTTAGCCCATTATGAGATATAACCCGTTATTTCTGGAGTTTCTCCCTCATGCATAGCTCTGTCCTTATAGATGGTTTTGGCTTTACATACTGTTATGATATTGTAATTATTATATTTATTTATCTTGGCCTAATTTGTTTTGCGTAGCCTTATAACATGTATACTATGTTTACATAATACTTATAGTTGTTTACCAAATAATGTTATAACTGCGCAGTTTAGAAATCACTGGAACAATAATAGATACTCTTGGAATGACTAGAACTTTCTATTTGACTTACGTAATAATTATGGTGTGATTCGAACTTCTACCGTATTTCAGAAGTTTCCGTTCTGCAGTATATATATACGGACAAGAAAGTTAGACTGGCAGATCAGAACGTGTTGGACCTGACATTCTTGTGTTCTCAGCTGTTGGATTTATTTACGTTTCACACATCGTACTTGACAGACTTTATTTTCGTTACATCATACTAGATTGTGACTGATTGGATATAATATTCCGTTTGGATTTCCGCAACAGTGACGAGAAGAATTCCGGATTAGGAAAAGACGAAGGATTTTAAACAGTTAAGTTGACATTTTAGTTTTTTTGTAATATTTTATGTAAACTTGTATATAATAAATCTTGTTAAATTTTATTATTGATTTGTGTCTTTTGTTGGCTACAATTTAAAAGGTGATTTCGGCCGTAACAGAAATTGGGGGCTCGTCTCGGGATAACGTTAATATCTTATTAAATTTTTTCAGTATTTTTATTAGAATTAGCCTACAAAATTCTACAAAATGGCATTTGATGCTCCTAAATTTTTGAAAACGCCAGACCTGGAAGTGTTTGATAAATTAAAGAAAGAAGAATTAGTGTTGCTTGCTAAACATTTAAAAATAGATTTTAGAGTATCTATGAGAAAACAAATTATAAAAAATTTGGTAATAGACAATTTAGTTGACTCAGATCAGAAATTTTTGGTGAAGAGGCTCTTGACCTCAAGGTCGAACATGTTGATGCTTTCAAATTAAAACAGCTTGAATTAGAACATGAACTTAAATTAAAACAATTAGAAAAAGAAGATGAATTTAAATTAAAACAATTACAGGCAGAACTTGAAATGAGGGAAAGGTTAGAGATGGAGAAAATAAAAATAGAAATGGCTAAAGTAGAAAGCAACACTAAGTCAAAATCAGAACATTTTGAGGCAGCAAAAAATATACGTTTGGTTCCCAAATTTTGTGAAAAAACGGTTGATAAATTTTTTCCACAATTTGAGAAAATTGCTCAAAATTTGAAATGGCCAAAGCCTTATTGGACTACAATGCTGCAAAGTGTTTTTGTGGGCAAGGCCGCTGAAATTTACTCAGCTCTTTCTTCAGAAAAAAGTTCTGATTATGACACTGTTAAACAGGAAGTTTTGAAAGCTTATGAGCTAGTGCCAGAAGCATATAGACAGAAATTTAGGTCTTATAAAAAGTTTGAAACACAAACCTATGTTGAATTTGCTAGGGAAAAAGAAGATCTATTTGATAAATGGCTTACGTCAAAGAAAATAGATAAAAATTTTGATAAATTAAGACAATTAATGTTATTAGAAGAGTTCAAGCAGTGTTATAATTTAGACTTAAAAACACATTTAGATGACAAAACTGTTGAGACATTGCAAGATGCAGCTGTTGTTTCCGATATTTATACCATTTCACATAAAAGAAGTTTCAAAGGTCAAAATTTTAATACTTCAAGCGAAAATTACAAAACTCAAAGCACTGAGCGTACTGATATTAAGCCTGTTGCACAGAATAAGAGTCCGTCTAGTTATAATATGTCTGGTCCAAAATTTGATACTTTTGAGAAGAAGTCACTAACTTGTGCTTATTGTAAGAAAAATGGTCACCTGATGGCTGATTGTTTTATACTCCAGAGGAAGAATGAAAGAGATCATAAGCCCAAGTCCAGTGCTTGTACGACACCCGTTTTTACCAATAAGTTGGAATGTCCTGCGAGTCAGGCTTTTAAGTCCAGTTTTTGTGATTACATGGAGGATTATCAACCCTTTATGTCTGATGGGTTTGTTTCTATTGTTGATAATACTACTCCTCAGCCTATTAAGATTTTACGTGACACTGGAGCTTCTCAGTCTTTGTTGTTAGAAGGTGTGTTGCCTTTGTCCGAGGAGACGTCCGTAGGTGCCTCCGTTTTGTTACAAGGTGTGGAGTTAGGTTGTATAGATGTTCCCCTCCATCGTATTTATTTGAAGTCAGATTTAATTACTGGACCAGTTGTTGTGGGTGTTCGTCCTACTCTCCCTGTTGAGGGTGTTTCATTATTGCTAGGAAATGATCTAGCTAGGAACAAAGTGGTTGCTGAACCAATTGTTACAAGTGAACCGGTGGTGGATGTTAAATCACCTGAAGATGATGCTGAACTGTATCCAGCTTGTGTTGTTACTAGGGCGATGGCAAGAAAACAACAAGATAAGGATTTACAAGAAGGCCAGTATGATTATATGGACCTTTCTGACACTTTTCTTGCCGACATTGAAGGTCCCGGTACTTCAGAAAAGGCCATAATAAGACCACCTGGTACTAACAAGCATGTAATTACGCCATGGCCAGACGTGAACAGCCATTCATTAGACAAAAGAACGTTTAGGAAAGAACAGAATAAAGACCCTGAGGTTCTTCAGCTCTGCAAGAGGGCTCTACCCCAAGAAGAAGCAGACAAAGTTGCCGAATGTTACTACCATCAAGACGGCATTTTGATGAGGAAGTGGAGGCCCCCTGATGCTAACCCAGAGGAGGAATGGAGAGTGGTATACCAAGTGGTGGTGCCTAAAGTCTATAGGCAAGAAATTATTGGTCTTGCCCATGACACCCCCTTGGCTGGACATTTAGGTATAAGAAAGACTTGCCTTAAGATATTACAACATTTCTACTGGCCCAGACTTAGAAATGATGTCACAGAATACTGCAAATCATGCCATATATGCCAGGTTGTTGGCAAGCCTAACCAGAAAATACCACCAGCACCACTTCTGCCAATTCCAGCCTTTGAAGAACCTTTCAGCCGAGTACTTACTGATTGCGTTGGACCTTTACCAAAGACCAAAACTGGAAATGCTTATTTACTGACGATCATGTGTACATCCGCTCGCTTTCCTGAGGCTATTCCCCTAAGGAATATTAAGACACCAACTATTGTCAAAGCTCTTATAAATTTTTTCACATTAGTAGGACTTCCTAAGTCTATACAGTCCGACCAGGGTTCAAATTTTATGTCAGGTTTATTTCAGCAGGTCGTTTACCAGTTAGGGATTGCTCAGTATAGATCGAGTGCTTATCATCCAGAATCACAAGGTGCCTTAGAACGTTTTCATAAAACATTGAAGAACATGATTAGAACTTTTTGTCTTCAATTTGACAGGGACTGGGATGATGGTGTTCACTTTCTACTTTTTGCGGTCCGAGAGGCTGTTCAAGAATCCCTTGGTTTTAGCCCCTTTGAGTTAGTGTTTGGTCATACTGTAAGGGGACCTTTGAAATTGGTTAAAGAAAAATGGCTTACTGAACACACTGACTTGAATCTTCTAGACTATGTATCTAGATTTAAAGAAAAATTGTATACTGCTTGTCAAATTGCTCAGAAAAACTTAAAAACTGTACAGAATAAGATGAAAATATGGTATGATAAAGATGCCAGGGACAGAGTTTTTGAGCCTGGAGATAAGGTACTTGTATTTTTGCCAGTCCCTGGGCATCCTTTACAGGCTAAATACTGTGGTCCTTATACAATCGACAGTAAAATCAATGCTTTGAATTATATTGTAAAAACTCCAGGTCGGCGTAAACAAAATAGAGTGTGTCACATTAATATGTTAAAACCATATTTTGAGCGTACTAATGAAGGTGAGAGTAAACCAGTTGCCACTTTAGCCATGGTTAAATTGGAGAACGATCATGACAAACCAGACATAACTGAACCATCTTTTGATTCCAAGACTGTGGAACAAACTGTTAGATTGGAAAATTCTGAAATTTTGTCAAATTTAGACTCAAAACTTGCACATCTAACTTTCGATCGCAGAGAAAAATTGAAAACTTTGGTATTTACTTTTAAAAATCTTTTTCCAGATGTGCCAAATAAAACCACTGCTGTTTGTCATGATGTTGATGTAGGCGGTGCTTCTCCAATTAAGCAACATCCTTACTGGCTCAATCCACTTAAACTTGATGTTATGAGACAATAAATTAGATATATGCTTTATCTAGATTTTATTAAAAGACTGTATACATACTATATATTTTTGTATATATTGTTCATGCGAAGTTCTCGTTACCCTCCAACTTCTTTTAAGGGGGGAGGTGTTATGATATTGTAATTATTATATTTATTTATCTTGGCCTAATTTGTTTTGCGTAGCCTTATAACATGTATACTATGTTTACATAATACTTATAGTTGTTTACCAAATAATGTTATAACTGCGCAGTTTAGAAATCACTGGAACAATAATAGATACTGGTGGAATGACTAGAACTTTCTATTTCACTTACGTAATAATTATGGTGTGATTCGAACTTCTACCGTATTCCAGAAGTTTCCGTTCTGCAGTATATATATACGGACAAGAAAGTTAGACTGGCAGATCAGAACGTGTTAGACCTGACATTCTTGTGTTCTCAGCTGTTGGATTTATTTACGTTTCACACATCGTACTTGACAGACTTTATTTTAGTTACATCATACTAGATTGTGACTGATTGGATATAATATTCCGTTTGGATTTCCGCAACAGTGACGAGAAGAATTCCGGATTAGGAAAAGACGAAGGATTTTGAACAGTTAAGTTGACATTTTAGTTTTTTTGTAATATTTTTTGTAAACTTGTATATAATAAATCTTGTTAAATTTTATTATTGATTTGTGTCTTTTGCTGGCTACAATTTAAAAGGTGATTTCGGCCGTGACAATACATTTAGTATTTTTGAATTTGCTCTTCATCTTTTTGGATTTTTGGTTTTAAAAATTGTACGCATTGAGTCGTAAGTAGACGAAATGTACACATCTTGTGCATCAAAATTGGTATTAAAGAAATGTATTCTGAAGATTGAATTACAGCTAGATTTTGACTCTTCTATCTAAATTATATACCATCCTACCAATCTTAACTTTCTAGCTAGTGATCACTATGTTTTTAATCATACTGTTTTGGTTTTTCTGGTGTCTCTTAAACAAAATGGACCGGTTATATAAGTAAGAGGTTCCGGTACCCATAGAACTGGTTTAACCACACCTCTCCTCAGTCTCTGTACTAAGTATCCTGAATCTCTGTTGTGTCTATGTTTGTGTATTGTGCTCTAATATGATAATTTTGTGTGAAGGTCTGTCAATTGTCATTGCTTATTTTTCCTCCTATCCGTGTTGTTGTTGTTTATTTTTGCTTTAAGCTTTTGATTGTTTTTACATTTGGTTTTTGCTCTTTTTGCTCAGTTTATAACAAACATTTTAATTAAAAGACCAGATTTTAATTATACCTAATTCACTTGCTAAACCTTTTCAGATTTTCATATATTACGAATTCCCATTTTGCAAAACAGATCAGTTGACATATGATCTAGACTTTATTTGACTTGACAAAATATTATATCATGGTGATCTTGCAAAACTGTCACGCAACAGGTTTTAATGTCTGATGACAAAAAAAAGAATGTTCATCATTTAAACACTTAATTCGGCCACCTTTAGTCTAAATTGATTCTCCGTCAGAAATTCCAGAATCTGTAAATAAACAACTCTTATTTTAACAGTATTATTGTTGTTACCTTTCCTTAATGTAAAAAAGATAATCCAAACATATAAATAAAGCTTTGTTATAAGAAAGGTAAGAATTAATGTTAATGGTAAGTATTTGATAATATTTCACTTATACCATGATGTCATAAAATGTCCGAAACCCCCGCTTTTTAAATAATTAAAAACCATCACTTTGTTCTAGTTTTGTTTAGTTTATTATACGTTTTTTATTCTTTTAGTTATACATGTATCGTTTTGGTGTTTGTTTGTTGTGTTCCATTCTTCTGACTTTGTCTTTTCCTTGGACTGCGAATTTGTGGACTTTTCTACTGTTTTGTCGCTTCGGTATTCTTTAGCCGATATTTCAGAGTATTCGGATATATCCCTGTAGGACTTATTTATTTCACTTTAGATGTTTTACATCTATTTGCGTTTAATCTATTATTTTTCAATGCTCTTCAGATAATTTTTTCATAATGTATATAAAATATGCTTAATAGCTGGTTATATGGTATATGTAACACTTATTTTACTTTAGATATAATACATCTATTTGTGTTCAATCTATTATTTTTCAATGTTCTTCAAATAATTTTTTCAAAATGTACAAATGTATATAAAATATGCTTAATATCTGGTTAGAGTAGATTAGATTCGATAAAAGTTCTCCAATTTTAAGATACCAATGACGTTCAACTTTTAAAAAAAGCCTTATCATTGTAGTACATATATAATTACAAACAACATCATCCATTACAGTGTACCAATATCTAAGATGATGTTGGACCTGTTCCCACTGTCGTAACATTTCATGTGCCGCCACCGATTTGTGACTTCCCAAGGATTGACTTTGTTGGCCTTCACGACGAGTGCCGTATACGGAGCAGGAACTGCTTACCCTTCCAGAGCACCTGTGTTCACACCTGGTTTTTATAGGGGTTCATGTTGTTCATTGTTTTTTGGTTTTCTGTGTTTATTTGTTGTGCTTGGGGTTGTTCGTTTGTCTTCCCGGGTTTGTCTGTCCAATGGATTACTTTTTTTATTGCTCCTTAGGTATTTTGTCCTTTTTATATAACATGTATAATATAAATCAACCTGCCTTCTGATAAAATTCTTTTTCTTCTTAATCTCTGAATAAATCCTCTTCTTGGAGTTTTCTTTTTCATAAGTTTTACATTGACTCTCTCAGCATCCATAAAATTTTCTCTGTCAAATGCTAGGAAATATAAGATACTCTGATTTGTAATTTTTGCGATTTCTTCCAAATGTTTCGGTTTTAATGCTGCTGATGAGAGGTAACTCCTTGAAATGCGTCGTATACAGCATAGTATAACTTTACTATATCTAATATTAGTATCTTTGGATTGTTATTTTGAAACTCCTGGGATGATGCCTCTGCATGGTGGACCCTAGGTCCCCGAGGGTATTCGCCAACCCAGTCGTCAGATTATTCATTAATTTGTTACAGAAATTACCAGTATTTAGCAAAATTCAAAAATAATAGAAATACTAAGGGTTCATTCCTTGTATTGTACATGGTACATCTCCTTAGCTGAAATTTGGCTTCCTATTTTGGTATTTTTGGTTGAGTACTTCTTGTTTAATATAAGTTTGGTCTTTGGTCTTTCAAATGTTTCGGTTTTAATGCTGCTGATGAGAGGTAACTCCTTGAAATTTGTCGTATAGAGCATAGTATAAATTTACTATATCTAATATTAGTATCTTTGGATTGTTATCTTGAATCTTTATTTGAATTGGTTTGACAGATCTTCATTTATTCCAGAAGCTATTAGTTTCACTTCAATTTGCAAATTTTACATATTTTCAACACGCGAAACAGTTCTCAAAGACAAATTTTAAATGGAATCGAAGATTAGAAGAGGGAAAGGAAACCAGGCCAGCGTGGCCTTGGAGGGTTGAGGATCACTTAGCTTCCTACAGAGGTATTGACATAACTAAAGAGTGAGTCTTTATAACTAATGTATGTCATTCTCAAAGTACGTAAAACTAATGGTATTTTAACCTGACAACTCCTGATAGCTAGGGTCTCTTCTATTCACAGCCTAAAGATGCAATAGCTAGAGCTTTAGTTTGAGCACTAGCGACCCAACAGAAGTATATGCACCTAGTATAAGTTCTTATCTTTTGTATTTAATTCAAACATTACACAGCATTTTATTCACCGCCTACCATTATTCAGACTAATAAAAAAGTATCTTTATTTTCTAACAATTTTTGGCTAGAACTTTTACTGTTTAATAAAATATCAATGACAAGAAATAAACACTAGGCTACATTTGTAGGTGGGTAAAAATCTGTTGTTCAAGATTTTAAAAAACATAGGTTGATCCTTTATCAAATATATAGTATGGTCGTCTAAATATTAAATTACTAACTTGTCAAAGATTGGTGGCCTTTGTGATATTGAGTTGTAAAATTCTGATACATCCAGGCTCTCTCATTATGTGCTTTAGATGGTTCAACTTTTGCATTTTTATGACTTCGCAATGAATGTGTTCTCGATGGGTTCATCTCAGTCGGCATTTCTACGTCAAATCTTCGTCTTCTATCTTGTCGTTTTCTTCTTCTTTGGTTTTCTTGTTTTAATGGATAAAATATGGGCTGAAGTACAGTGGGTATATCAACTTTTGATTTTTTCTTTGATTGACTTACTCCATAAATATTTGCTGCTTTCTGAAGAGCACTTTTCTTCTTTACTTTTGGTTTTAGTCCAGACACTGGTCTTGTGGGTATTTTGGGTTTACCTGGCTTTATTTGAATTGGTGTTGGAAGTCTTTCAGTTTTTTCACTTATTGTTCTAAGCCAGCTGAGACTGCTGTCTTGGGAGATAGACTCCAACGAATCTGCAGAAGGCCGTCGAGAGGAAGTATTGGAAAACGACTGTCCTTTTACCTTTGGATAATTTGAATATGATTTTCCTTCATACTGTATTTTGTTAAGATTTTCTTGAGACCGAAGCAGTTTTTTCATCTCCAACATTCTAGTGGGTGGTCTTGACAGATCATACATAGAACTTGACGAGGATAATGGACGGCGTAAGGAGTGTCTAGAGGACCTACCTGAAAATCTAAACTCCGGTTCGTCAATGTATTCATCGTTTCTTGAGCCGGTCACGTTCGGATAAGACCTATTTTTTGGCATCGGCCGACGAGAAGACGATCCAGAATATTTTCCTGAAAAGTTGTATACCGGTTCGTTATAATAACCTCTTCCAGTTTCAGCCAGGTAGGAACGAGAGAATACTTTTGGGATTGGTCGCCTTGACGACGATCCAGAAAATCTGTAGTCCGGATCTTCATAATTTTCAACGCTCATAGAGTCAGCCATAGATGGAAGGGATCTTACCTTTGGAATTCTTTTTCTTCTACCTTGATGGTAATGTTCTGAATCGTCACTATGGTCAAACTTAGTCTCTGCTATTGACGGGAACGATTTTATTTTTTGCATTGGCATACCTCGACTAGATTCAACAAATTCCGGCTGGATTTGGGTTGCACTTAATTCTCTCATGTTTGTTGGTTTTTCAGCAAAAAGAATAGGTATCTCACTTTGTTTCAGTTTCTTTTTCTGTCCAGTCTTTGATTTTGTATAATGGTCAAAATCTGTCTGATATTCAAAATCTGCAAAGCCATAAAATATAACAGAAGAAATAGCATTAAATTGAAATTTAGAAGTTTAAACTTTTTTTAATACAGTTAAGATGACATGATACAGGCGTGCTTCAAGATGTATAAATGAAATTGTCAAGATAAGTGAAAGAATGAGGAGTCGAATATATTTAAGAATTAAATGCTTAATTTTCGTAGTTTTATTGAGGTGTAAAAGCCTTGAAGAAAGCACGTTTTGTATTTGGCGCGGAAAATAATAAAATGGTGCATTTAATTCTTATAACTATTTTATTTTTTAAAAGTAAAACAACTGACTGCAATTTTTAAACATTTTTAGTATTGTCTCGAAATATTTCTCCGCTGCATTATCGTCGTTATGGCAGCACGTGCTAAAAAAGATTTTGACTCTTATTGGGTTATAAAACATCAATTTTAAGAACAACATGACTAGTTTCTTCCAATAAAAAGTACGAATTTCAATGAAACAAACAAGTAATGTAATTATTAAGTATATAGAATAATCTTGATATAACTGTAATATTTTGTACCCCATAATATCTATTTATTGAAAACGATTATTTTCTATTATTCATTGCTATTAATTTAATTTCCCCATTTATGATATTTTCCCATTTATTAATTTCTGAACGCTTCGCAGTTTTGCGTATTTATACATGTATTTTACACATCAAGATAATCCCCTTTCTGTACAAGAATTATTTAACAGTTTATAACATCCCGGCTTGTGCTCATTTGTCCCAAAACTGGTTGTATAGCAATTATTACCTATCAAAGATTTAGAAAGTTTCAGCCATCTGGAGGCAACCATTTTATTTTAGGGGGGGGGGGGGGGGGGGCGGCTGGGATCAAATGTTTGATCCTGCCTATTTTTTTGTTCACATTTCGGTCCTGTTTTTTTACCTTCGCTGTTGTGGCCTTAATTTGTATTTTCGTGTAAACCAAAAACTTTTTAAACCAGTATTATTGTTGCTTGTTAAAATAGTAAGACCTGAATAAAATCTATTAATGCTCTTCACATAAATGATATATGTCGGTTCGTGTTAAAGCAATCAGGAAATGGAACAGAAATTGACTACGTTATTTAAAGAACAATCTAAAGAAGTTTTGTTGTTCTTCATCTCAGAGTTATAGTTGAACCTTTACCAATAAGAGAAAATTAACAATAGTATGAAATATTCTTACCATCCCTCACCCTCATGTCCCTCTGAAATGTCTTTAGGTTTCGTTTAATACGTGCCTTCTCGTCCGCTCTCCGTTTTCTTCGTATACAATACCGGTACAATAAGATTATTAGTACAATTAAAATGACAATTCCAATTATACCAAATATAATTCCTAGTACAATACCGGCTACATTTGTGGAATCCTCTTCTGAAGTAAAAGCTGAAAATACATATAAAATTTATATAAAGTTAATATGACATGATATCAATTTTGATGCATTTCGTTTCGTAGATTTACAACTTATCTGTTCTTCTGAAGGAATACATTGTTTGTTTGTTCAGTTGGGGTCTTATGCCGTTTTCAGCACATTTGGCTATTTCACGGCAGTAAGTTTTTATTTTTGGAGGAAGCCGGAGTATCCGGAGAGAACCACCGACCTTCGGTAGGAAAATTGACAATCCTTGTCAATTAAGATCGGAGTCGAACACAACCTCAGTGTTGACAGGCTAGTGATCATTAGTAGTCATTCCGAACTACCTAGACCACTCGGCCACTGAGGCTCGGCATATATTGTTAAAAAAAAGTTGAACAACATAAATGGTCAGGAAATCTTAATATTGTCTGAACGGCATTTCGGAACCTCTCTACTTTATCTTTCCAATAAACGTAAAACAAACGGCTGGAATTTCCATGCAGAAATTTAATCAGTGGCTGAAAATATTATGTATTCTTATCACACCAATTAAACGCGGCAAGAATAGTGCTACCATGTCTCGAAACGTTACCGTTTTATGCTAACAATTTATTGATTTTTTTTTTTAGAAAACGCTGACATCAGTTAGTACAGATGTAGAGTTTTGGAACACCAGATTTCCTACCAAATGTTTGAACAGTGTTAACATTAAGGATCATTTTTATGAATGGACTACATTTGACCAAAACCATGGCTTTTCCGCCAAGAATTCAGTTAATGGACTTGTTTAAGAAATAGACTTAGCATCGCTCAAAACATCAAATTCAAATACCAGAATTTTCATTAGGGTAAAGACAAGATCTAAACACTAAACTTTGCAAGAGGTAAAAAATCTTTCGTTTCATAAAAGATACCATTTATATTACAGTAAATTTTAATGTTTCTGTTTCACGTTAGTATGGAAATATTAGCAACTGATCTGGTGTATTCCTCAAATCATGAGAAGAGACATCGACCAAGTGGCAATAATTAATATTCAATAACACAAATTTTGACGTACAAGATATGTATATTTTCATCGAGTAAATACTCACAAGTTGTACTAAGGCCAAAATATTGAGAGGCAACGGATCTTTCCTTTATCCATTTTGTTGTTTATCTAATATCTATTTTTTTCCAATATCTTTAACTTCGTGTTGTATTATTTTAATTTCATTAAATATGAATTTATCTTATTTCAACTGTAATTACAAAGTGAGGTCTGATTTTAAAGCAAGTGTAAATCTCAATAGCTAACATTGTCAGCTTTCATCATCTTTTATTAGCAACGTTCATATATTAACTTGCCATATACGATTCGTCTCGTTTTCGTTAATTATTGCAGTTTAATTTCTTCATAAAACTACAGGTACTTACTGCCACAGATTTAACTGACACAAGAATGTAATTCTCCCTACAACACTACAACTGGCCTTTTAAATACGGATATGGAACAAAATATCTGCCAATTGTCCGAGATATAAGAATATAGAAGGCTTATTTTTAAATTACTCTTTGAAAACACCTTTTGTTTTTTATGTTCTACTTTTAAGGTTTAATATAGTTCCTGAGATTAATTATATACTTTGTCATATATTGCGCGTTGATGTTTTGTCCATACGATACAACCGAATTAAACTTTCACAAATATTAATATCAGCATTGTGACATTATAATTTGTTAGTTGTAATATCCGGATCAGATTCGTATCCGGCAGCGGTTTTGTTTCTTTACGTTGCAAATACTACATTCCAATATAAGTACAAATGTACATAAAAAATTATGAAGCATTCAATGATGTCCTTAATAATGTTAAATCGGAAGGAACATCCGAATCAACTGAGGTATTGCTTCTTTCCCATACCACTTCTAATACTGCTCAGAAAAAAGTTAGATATTTGTTTGTTGGTCATTGACAAAATTCGTTAGTCACACCGGAAATGTATGATAAACAATTTATTATTGTCACACCACATTGTCCTAAACAGTCCCAATATCATCACATCTGGCTCGGGCTGATATTGGAGTCTTAGGATGTTATCAACAGTGATAAGGGAAATGGGGATTAGTAATCTACAATATATATTTATACCTACGAAATGGGAAAAGATATGCTGACCTTTTTGAGGCCCCTGCTGTAAATCTTGTAGGTTGTTCTTATTGCAAGAGCTAATGTTTTGTGCTGACTTGTTCTGATTTATTTTGGTTAACTATGTGGTTATCATTATTTTATTGTGTCCATTTTAGTATGTTAGTCATGTATTAGGGTGCGGAATTTTCTCGCTGCATTGAAGACCCATTGGTAGCCTTGAGCTAGTTTCTGCTCTTTGGTCGGGTTGTTGTCTCTTTGACACATTCCCCGTTTCCATTCTTTATACTATTAGTGTTTTCTTTGTATCCTGACCTTTTCCATTAACTTATTGCTTCAATGTCCTTTTTCCGATACAATTCATACTGACATAGTCATAGTAATTTAACACTTACGACAGGTCTCTGAAAAACGAAAGAATGCAAGCTTTTAAATCAATTTTTTTTTGTACAGTTGGTTCTTGCTTTAGCCCTTATTTAATGTAAATGAGTACCTTGCGCATACTATTATTGAATAGAATTTAACATGCAAGTGAATACAAATTTTAATACAACTCTTCTTCATCTTAAATATCACCGTATCGTCTTCAACCACAATTTTACAACCAGTTCGAGATAGCAGTTAGTTTTCACGACAAACACAATGCAGCATAAACCAAAGGCGAAGTCAACGCTAAGGAGCTATTAAAATAATTATGGCAATACTCGTTGAAATACACATCAAAAAACTGGTGGTAACCATACACAATTTAACACACACAAATAAAGATGAAATGGCATTACAACCAGCGAGACCTAAAAAACTGTAATAAACCATTGATCACTAGGAAAATGCATTAGGATGAACGGAATGTCTAGCATATTGATAAATGCAAACCATTGTTTTAATAGGACAAATTTTTCTCGTCTTGTTATGCCCTACTTTCTGCAAGATTAAGCAAGTGCTCTACCACAATAAAGCCATAACGTGACTTCAGATTCTGTTGTGAGAATTATGTTTCGTCAGCAAGTAACTGTTTTTATTGACGTTTAGATATTTACATACAGACGATTAAATAAGTCTCCAATAAATAAAAAATAATACACTCTCAAAAACTAGGCAAGGCAGTAAAAAAACGTTTGTAAGTTTGAACTTGTATCAACTACAGAGCCTAATCGGTTGCATTTTTAAATGAACAAGTACATACTGATATCTGTCATAACGTATTTCTGTCCGCTAGCTGGTAAGGACGATGAAGATTGACTAGCCACACACCGGTTAGGACTTGCTGTCATTTTTACACCACTGGTGTCTGATGTCACTGCCTAAAAAACAGACATCTGGCTAACATTGTGGTATACCGTAATTTCGGTAGAACTCTTTAAGGTTGTTATTATTTTTTTAATAAACATTAAGTTAATATATACATGAGATTATATATCTTGAACTTAATTCTTATTCTACTGGAACTGACACGTCATTTCACCGTTTTTACTCACTGCAATTAGATGGTTGTCGTCAACAAGCAGGATGTGATCTCCCGCTTTATTCTGGGAAATTAAAATTACAAGTGCTTTAGTTTTTGTTTTTCCTGTTCTAATCCTGTTCAAATTGCTATGTTTTTTTAGGGTTAATCTTCGTGGATTTTCATTACTGTCCTCAAGAAATTTGGTTTTCAGCCGCCTTTAATATTGCCTCGGAATTTTTTTCCTATATTCATATACTTTTAAGACATGCTTGCAGATCACAGTTAATTTCTATCTTGCAAAAATGAGAAATATTTTGAAAGAGAATGTTGCAACGTTAATATTTCATTTGAGCACATCAACTCATTATCTTACAAAATACTCACAATACATGTAAACTGAAATGTTGTTAGTCCATTGACTGAAGTGTCGTAGTTATATAAACCAGAATAATACGTTCCATCTGTTCCTTCAATTACTGAGATACAAAACAGTACTCCGTTTGCTGAAAATAAAACATTCTTTCCAGTTTTAGAACTCACTGGGGTACATGTAATCTATTCAATGAAATCTTTTTATGTTATTAATACTACTAAAAGAATGAGACAAATTTTTGTTAGCCGGGTTGCCGTTTCAACAACAAATGCGACGTGCGATCTTTATATATCACAAGTATGATACCATTGTGCAGTTTAAAACTTTTATCAGTACATACGCAATTGTTTCCGCGTTTTGCTAATTACCCCTAATTAATTAATCCGGATCACGAAAACCGATACCGTTCCGGAAGTATACATCACAAGAAGTTTCTGGTATCGACCGAGGAAAAGTTTGTCTAAAGACAGCTCGACAGAAAACGGTTTAGGATTTCGTTGCGTAAGTGTAAAGAAAAATGCACAAAAAAAAATGAACAATCGTCTTTCTATTCAATCATCTGCACTGGGAATTTAAAAAGCGACCACATGCCCAAAATGAATGAAAATAAAAAAGGCAAATATGCTTGCTTCCCCGTCTTATAAAGAACACTTCACCCAAGGCTCCAGGGATTAAATATCCAAGAAGAGAAGATGCACATCGCGTCTTTATATTTGTAAAAACAAACATTTTGTCGGCAACTGGAAATTTTAAAAACAGAAAGTGACCACATGCCCAACTTGACATGCATGAAAATAAAAAAGGCAAATCTGCTTCCCCGTGTAAAAACACTTTACAGGTTACTACCCAAGACAACAGAAGATGCACATCACGTCTTATTTATTAAAAAAAAACTATCGTCTGCAATAATGTGCGTACACTTCGTAACTTGAGTTAGGGCACCATAGCCTAAAATCAATTTTAAAATTCACCATTTTTAAACGAAAAAGTAAAACCATGAAATTTTCTCTTGACTCGCGATATTGACCTAAACGACGTTACGTATATTGCAGATTTGACAATGTATTCAGGTATAGTATATCAGCCTGTAGTAGGGGTTAGCCTACAGGTTGAAAAACATACACAGACTAACCCCATTTATCTCGACAAAATTTAGTGGCAGATGAGAATAGTGATCAGATAGATGTGGCCAAGTTCCCAATGGAATTGGCATATTTAGTAAAATCACATGTATGATTTTGCTTCGAACCTATTTTTGTTTGGGTTATA
The DNA here is from genome assembly GCA_028015205.1 of Mytilisepta virgata. Lineage (NCBI taxonomy): Eukaryota > Metazoa > Mollusca > Bivalvia > Mytilida > Mytilidae > Mytilisepta > Mytilisepta virgata. The sequence goes on along the minus strand of CM051510.1, from coordinate 42,595,526 downwards.
AAATGGTGAATGTTGGGCGGGCAGGGAAAACAGACATGAATTTCCATAACAGTTTTCTCAGCAACTATCAGTCAGAGGCTCCTGATATTTGGTATGCAGCCTCAGGTGAGTGACCCATACTATATATGCAATTTCAGGTCTGTCGCTCATCAACTTTCTGTTTAAAAAAATTCAGCTTTTTCTGACTTTGACCAAAAGCATATTCACTGCTTAGTACTTCAGCTATGAATGGTGCATTAATCATATATCATCATAAACCACAGGTTTCTACTAGTCTTATGAAAAATTGTTGGTTGAACATGAGCATTGAGAACTAGCAGCTTTTTTTCCCTTTTCATTTAATAATCCGGTTATATCTTAATAGGACAATGAGGCGTTTTTGCCATATTCCAAGGTTAAAAAGCAGTTAAAACAATTTTTAAATGGATAAAACTGACTTTTGCTCACCAGAAAACAGTTCAATAATTGTGGTACAAAGCTGTGTGTCAAACACCATAACTTGTCTGTTATCGCATACAGTTAGTAAACGATTTCCACTCCCGGAGCAGTCGTCAGTAACAGCAGAGGTACTAGCTGTGTAGTAGAAATTTCCAAGTAAATGATCCATACAATTGGTCCGAGACGAATTCTCAAATCCTGTAAAAATCAACAAAATGGATAACAGTAGAGGTAAAAAATGACACACAAATGAAAACACTCAATCAACATACAACCCCGGACAAAAGGTATAATACACAATCAGTAATGCAACAGAGAGTTAGGATAGTCTGCCTGGGTACACACATTTAACAGTAGTGGGGTTAAACCGGTTCTAAGGGTGTTTTATTCGAGTTTTAGCCGGAAAATCCAGAGAAAACCACCGATTTACGGCAGGAAAACTGGCAATCCTTGTCCATTATTATCGAGTTTGGTTCGAATTCACAACCTATGTGTTGACTAGCAAGTCAACATTAACATTTTACAGCTTAAGACGAACTATCTAGACCACGTGGTTATTTGAATTTAAGATCAATTTGTCTATGCTGTATGCAAGGCCGATAGAAATTCCCGTGAACGTCTCTTATATCGTAATATCACTTTCTGGAATGTTTCAGGTAATCAGTAAAGCTATGAATAACTAATGAATCTCATTACAGATTATAAACAATCGTAAAAGACTTTTCATTTAAGGATTAACTGTAACAAAATTCAGCCTTTGAAAAAATAACATCAGAAAGTAACTCCTTGAAATGCGTCGTATACAGCATAGTATAAATTTACAGTATCTCATATTAGTATCTTTGGATTGTTATTTTGAAACTCCTGGGATGATGCCTCTGCTGGTGGACCCTAGGCCCCCGAGGGTATTCGCCAACCCAGTCGTCAGACTTGTCTGACATGATTATTCATTGATTTGTTACCGAAAATACCAGTATTTAGCAAAATTCAAAAATAATAGAAATACTAAGGGTTCATTCCTTGTATTGCACATGGTAGATCTTCTTAGCTGAAATTTGGCTTCCTATTTCGGTATTTTTGGTTCAGTACTTCTTGTTTAATATAAGTTTGGCTTTTGGTCTTCCAAATGTTTCGGTTTTAATGCTGCTGATGAGAGGTAACTCCTTGAAATGCGTCGTATACAGCATAGTATAGATTTACAGTATCTAATATTAGTATCTTTGGATTGTTATTTTATTTATCAATCACGTGGTGTACACTAAATAACCCGCGTAGCTGGATATTTGAACGTATGCACCATGTTCATTGAGGTTATTTCGAATAGACTGAAAGCAAAATTTCAGTTAATCCTTATAATTTAATTTCAAAGGTTGTGTTGACGCCTAAAAGTACAAACGAAAATTTAATCTATGATATAATAGACTAGACAAAAAATTTGCTCATTCAAATAACGCGTTACATCCAATATTAAATTATTATAGATCAATCAGTATTTTTTTCTGAAGGTTTATTCGACATACCTACAATGTATTCATGCCATATTTTATTCGAACGAAAAATAATCCAATTCATACTAAACTTCTAGATTATTCACGGTGATCAATTTTATTGGCATTATAAGATATTTCAATTCGACTTACCAGTTTTAATCATACTATTAAATTCCGCAGTACTTGGACTTTCACTACAGACGGCTGATAACGACGGTAGAGCCTGTGTATTTCCCCAAAACGAAACACGTTCATTACCAAAAATGTTGTTTACAGCTGGAATGAAGTTTGTTTTATTACAACATTATACACATGATACAAGGAACATCAACTAGAATTTCGTGAAAATTGGTTATTGATCAGTATTTTAAACCAAGGAATGACATTGTTTATTATTGAAGATATTACTGAACTGTGTAAACATATGCGACTTTTCCAAAAGTCAATGAGAAGTATTTAACCTCTAATATGATATGAAACTTTTGTAATAGATGAATTATTGGATATGTCAAATAAATGTAGACGTCAGTTCCTAATACGTGTAGACCGGACATGAACATTACATTTAGATATCCTAGGCACATGTGACGGATCATGGGAGCTCATCCCACAGAGGTGCTTAGCGCGTACCCAGATGACGGATAGGGGAATCTCTCTCGCTGGGAGTTGTCGGGTCATAATACAGAAAGCCTGACCGCGGACCATAGAAGGTAACGGGTTTGGAGAATGCCTTCCACGCTAAAGACCCCTTCTGTAGTTTTCGAAAAAGAGTAGACTGGTGGCTGCTATAGAAGGCTAAATTATCAGACCCTACCCAACCATCCTCCTTCTACAGTGGCAGTTAAAATTGATTCTCCGTTGTGTCTCGTCCCACCCCTATTTAAATTGTTTGATAAATTGAACTGGTTCTCGTCATGATGAAGCATGAAATGTTTGCCACTTGAACTTAAGCAACAATCAATCAATCATGTACATGTATACGTGTAGAACGGACATGAATATTACACTTTGATATGCTAGGCACCTGTGACGAATCATGGGAGGTCAACCCACAGAGCTGCCTAGCGCGTGCCAAGATGGCGGATAGGGGAGACCCTCTCGCTGGGAGGTTTTCAGGTCATAGTACAGAAAGACTGAACTCGGACCATAGTGGGCATACATGTTTGAATAATGCTTCAATCCCTGCACGCTAAAGATCCCTTATGTAGTTTTCGAAAGAGGGTAGGCTGATGGTCGCCACAGAAGGCTAAAATATCCAAACCTATCCAATCATCCTCCTTTTACAGTGGCAGTCAAAATTGTTCCCCTTTGTGTCCGTTCCACCCCCCTATTTTAATTATGTCTGATAAATTGTTGAACTGATTCTCGCCCTGAAAAAGCATGATATTTTAGCCACTAAACGCAAAGCAAAAAGCAATCAATCATTTCGATATGTACGTCAATGGTTGTTATCCTTTTGAATTTTCTCATTCTCCGATTAATTTAAATTAAAATTTTCCTATATGATTTTTTGTGTTTCTTTTTAAATATAAACATGGATTATGTGTCACTCGTATATACATAATAAGTAAAAAAATAAATAAAAACATGTTTTTATTTTGTTTTACTTTATTATATACATTGTAGTATGCCATGTGCACAACCGATGAGTCGTAAATCGACGAAATACGCACATCTTGTACATCAGAATTGATATTAAATAATATATAATACTGAATATACCTTTGTTGGACTCCAAGCGTGTTTCACCCTCTAGACCCAGCGAGCGGGTCTCCCCTATCCACCACCTGGGTACGCGCTAAGCACCTCCGTGGGTTAACCTCCCATGATCCGTCACATAGATACCAGGCCGAAATTGAAACTTACTATTACAAAAATTTTAAATTTTGTGAAAAATAATTAGTTGTATCTCCCATGTGTGTGTCGTTACATGTATTAAACAGTTTAGAATATACAAACGCACGAAAAATATTTTTTTCCATAAATATCGTGAAATACAAGAAAAAGAATTTTATTAATTTTGTAAAACCGTGAAAAAGCACATTGTATTTCGGTAGATAAAAAACAATAAGATATTTATTTCTCGGTATTATTTTGATTATAGTGGTTGAATTTTATTCGAATCTCAAGTAATCTGAACAGCGTCGACGCATAAGGAACAGTAAGTAATGACAAATCTAACTTAAACAACAGGGTAAGTTACAAAAAGTAACAGACCAATCATACTCACGTGATTTCATGTAAAAGTAATATGAATATGCATTGGCGGAATGAAAATGGAAACATATGTAGGCATTTCCTGTTTCTTGGAGCAGATCAAATTCACTTTGAGACCTACAATAGAATGTTTAAACAGAAAATGTCATTTTAAATAGAAAAGTCATTTAATCTTATTACTGTTTCCTGTAGAACAATTGAACAACATTGAATAGATACTTTGTTATCGTCTACGAACCTACTTGAAGGCAAATGAAATGGTAAGTTTGCATTATCTTAACAATTCAAAATTGGTTATAACACTTACCGTAGAACATACACTGATCCACTGTTCTTGTAGCAGTCATACACTGAAGTGGTCTGTCCATTTATACGAAATGAATGAGATTCCAACGCCAATGTTGCGTGTTCACTGTCAACATTAGTAATTGTTATGGTCCCAAAATTACTACTTTTCCAGCTTCCTGTTAGCTCATGCGTGAACGTACACTGACATTTGACTGAAATATTTAGAATGGGGAATTTTAATTTTAATTGCAAAAAGTTCAAAGTTTGCTTTTTTGCAGTAACATCGTAAAAAAATGAATTCTAAATAATCTTTCGCGAGACGAGGCAGAATTGATAAAGTTTTAACTTTATAAAAATGTATTTGTTCAACAATTTGATTGGTTAATTTGTAATTTAAAAATTATTGTCCTATTCATATATAGCAATTAATCGATATAATTGGGTAACTTTGTTCAATATTCATAATTCTATCATTTTGGTAGTATGGTGGTTTTACACTTTTCGGTCATTTAAATTTGCCTGATCAGTTAAACAACGTTTTGATATCAACATTGAAAATTTCTGATAAGAAATAACTTGTATGAATTGGTACATATATTGTGCATTAATAATTGGTATCCGTCTGACACCACTATGCTTATTTTGACTAAACTTTGTGAAGGTGCTTCAGTTGTTTTCGTTAGAACTTTCTTTCCGATTTCAAAACATCATGTATGTTGCAAAATAATCATAACATTCAATTGACTAATACAAAACCTTTATGGACTGGCATTTACTATTTCTTGTTTTAGTTCACTTGTGACTCGATCTGCTGGTTTTGAATTCACATAAAGGGGAAAGAGATCTTTTCAATAAAACTTTAAAATTCAATAAACCTAAACGTTGTTAAACATTATATATAAACATGTGCAAAGCAATAACTTTGTAACGATTATATATATATCATTTTTTTTATCGCAGACATGCAAGTCGATTTAAAGAATATCTTATTGAAATTCGTTTGATCTGAGACGCATGTGCAAGTTTACAAACAAACTGAATTAACTTATCCTATTCTTTTCGTAGGCAATAAAATCATACTTACTTTTTGTTACAAGGCTGCATAGTATAAATATTGTTCCCCATTTCATAGTGTATGTGCATTATAATAACAGCAAAACCGAATATCATTATTTCTGCAATTTTTAATATCCAGTGATCGCTTTTAATTATTCTACAGAACAATCTTTATTGCAATACATTTAAATATCTCAATGTTTTAAATCACTCAAGTAATTCATCCAAGTCGATCGTATCATTTTCTTTTGTCCCTTTCTTTTATTTAAAGCCATATCACGTTAACATTTACACGATATACATCTGTTATTATTGTATACTATTGTCAATTATCACTGATTTCTCTTTTTATTAATTGTTTTAACACCCGACTTAAGTTCAAAATGAAATGCAAAATTTTAAGGTTTCTAGGCCAATAAACGTTTGAATGGTATGTTAACGGTCTGGTAATTTTGGTTTTTATGAATGAAATAACCTAGTTTTCTGATTGATACACTGATTGAGCTGTATATGCATATTTCAATGATAATTTTACCGACAAGATACTTTGACCTCCGGGGGAAACAATTTGTGGTAGTTTGTTTACTCAATTATACTGCTACAGGTATTAGATTCCATGGTATCTTTCCTTTTTTATAAAATTTAAAAGAGATTAATATTCCTTCTTTTACCGCAACGATTTACATCCCATAATTTCGGTATTCTTATCAAAATAAAATTTGACATGAATATTTGGTACGCCCTAGCGATCTGATACAGATCACTTAGCTAGCCGAAATGTATTTTTTCAACCGCATTTCGAATGTTGTTTTTTTTCATTTCTTCTGTCTGTTTGCAAACTACTTGTTCTCTTATCTGGATTTAGCTTGATGTTTTGGCGTTCCAAAGGTTGTACACGATAATGGTGTATAGGGCTTCGTAGCCACTAAATATGTTACCCAAATTACCCTTTACCACAGATCCCTTGACTTCTTTATATAGAGTAAAGACTGCCTACAAAAATACATACTTGAAATGTGACTGAAAATTTATTCTTCATTTTCCCTTCTCGCATTTTTCTTATACCCCGATATATTAATAAAACGTTCCAAATAATTGACATACATGTATTTACAGGAGATAGCGTTTGGACAATCAAGCCTGACTTTTACATAGAGATAAAGCTGAAAGAGGTGTCCGATAAAAAGGCACTATGAATTATATATGATACTGCAGAGATTTGTTAATTAATTGCGTACGATTTCATTTCTGGGACGACCTTTATTTTGGAACACTCCTAACGAAAACTTTGGAATTTCCAAAAATAAAAACAGAAACATTGCGAGAAATACAACCAATAGGTCATTTTAGCCATAATCGGGTAAATTGTCAACATTGGTTAATAGAGTGAAATCCTATTTTGACATGATTTCAATATTTTAACTTTAAAGTAAAAAACAATAACAACAAAAACATTGAAAGCAATACAACCAATACGTCAGTCAACCTCGCCTGATATAAATTGTAGTTGAATCCTATTTTAACACGATTTCAATAACTGGAAATTTTAACACAATTATCTAAAAATAATGTCATAGCCGAGCAATGACATCTTTTGGGGTGATACTCTCGGAAGACATGGCAACATTGCCTAAATAGTAGTAAAATAAAGTGATGTGTCTATTTGATATTGTATGCTATATCCGTTCTCTCTTTTGATATACCTAAATTCGGTATTTCTAGAATATGCTTCATCAGATACGTTCCTGGCCAAAACTTTGAAAGTACAATGAATTGAAAGAAGTTTGAATGAAAGATGTTGTTAGCGACATCCTGTAAGTGCCAAAAGAAACTTGTCATGCCAACCCAAGTTTTTAGAAGTCTTATCCTATTCTCTTCGTCTAAACGATACTGGGATGCCACTGTTCTTCTGTAGAATAAAAACATTCTCTATGGGAAATTGAAAGGGCCGAAACCAAGGATAGAATCTGTAAATAACTTTTTCTCCATGGAATGTATAGATTTAGAATATTACCCACCAGGTGGTACATAACTTGCAGATGCAAGCCGATATAACGTTATGGACATACATTTGCTTAAAAGGCGTTGTTGATTGTTAGGATGAAATACAAACTTGTTACACACGTATACTCCCTAAGAAACCTCTAGTATATCCTACGGAACAACGGTTGTTTCCATGTAACATTTGGCTATCATGGTGTGGAATTTCAGTTTTCACTTGAGACATTGACACATGCTAAGGTATGGTTAAAAAGGAAATCATTGACCAACCTAACTCACGAGCTAAGATTTGATTCCATGTTTATTTAAACTGTTTAGGGAAGATATAAACATCAAAATATCTTAGTCATTTTTTGTGTGTATGAAGAATCCTGTAAAATAACACTGAAGAACAATCCATTTTTGTAACGCATGTTTTTAATTTCTAAAGCTCTTTTGTCATGTAGTGGATTGGTAACTTTATTGGATGGCATCTTCATATCAAGTGATGGAATGTACAACTGAAGCATATAGAGAATGATAACCATATGACCGTTAAAATTCAGACTCGGAAGATTTGATTTCATTTGCCTTGGTTCAGAACGATTTCACACATATACAAAGAAAGGTGACTGAATTCCCATTAACACTGTTTAAAGCATCCAAAATCGTCATTGGATATTATAAACAATGTATCAGGAGATACGCAAACTTGGTCATTTGGAATTAATGGTAATGTATACTGAATTCCAGGGACCAATATGTACTGCTTCTTTTGGGGTTTAGGACGTTGCTCATTGATAAAGATGTAAAGGAACTCTTAGGGTGTATCAGTCTTCCTTGTTAAGTATGTTGTATGACCGATGCACACACATAACCTAGTAGTTTTTAATACCCTGGTACAATGTACATCTTTCGATATACATTGTATTGAGTTTGTTGAGACGATAAAATAGCTATGTAAACTCAACCCTTGAGGGTATTCGTTATACTATAGAAATCTGATCATCAAATAGAATTTTAAGGCCATTTCCTTAAAATGCTCCCTGGTTCCAAATAACCTTGATATTATATGACAGATCATAATTCATCCGTTAATTTCTGATGGGTATTGATTGCTGACATCTATCATTTTCGCCTCGATGGAAGAACAGATAGTAAGGGGTAAACCAATATACTCCATTTCAGTTACATTGGGGTAAAGTCACTTATCACTCATCAAACTTGTAGTGATTTCAATGATATGCCCATAGTTCAAAAGTACAACTATCACAGGTTATTATGAAATAATAATGCAACATTTTCATTTTAATAAATATATTAACTTTAAGTATATCTATACAATGAAGCACATATTCTCATTTACAATATATATATAAAACAATAAGTTTATGCATCATTTAACTTTAGGATTATTTGCAAATTTAAGATTAAAAATCACCAATAATGAATAAACAATTTTAAGATTGAATTTATTTTTATTTTAAAGTTGTATTTTGAATTCAAACATTGATATCTAACGTATTATATTCTGTAATATGATAACAGAAACTATATACTGTATACATGTAAATTTGAATATTTTATAATATCAAAGACAAATATTCTAAGAAAATCAGTGTTAATAACTTAGTGGAAAGTGGACGACTCTGGAGTATATAAACTGCACAAAGATATATACTAGTATATCAGAATTTAAGATGGAGGCTGAATACAAAACTTTACGACAAACGGGGTGACTTTGACTTTCTAATCATCAACTTCCCATTTCTGAGCTGCAACATTCTAGAAGCGCTGTCGTATGACGTGTATATTTCACAACTCATACGTTATGCTAGAGCTTGTGACATATACATTGACTTCGTGGACAGAGACCGGCTCCTGACAGAAAAGTTGCTCAAACATGGGTATGTTGCTCCTAAGTTGCAGTCATCCTTATTAAAAGTTTTATGGACGTCATCATTACTTGGTTGACATGTATGAAAAAACCGTTTCCCAAATTAAAGTGGACCTGTTCCATTGATGTTGTCCCTTCCTCATACCAGATTTGATATGGGCAGCTTGGCGAATATTTCAACCCATCTGACAACAGCATTTTTATTTTGAAGACGATTATAGTGATGGTTAATCAATGTGTGAAGTTTTCTCGAGGTAAGCAAAAATAAATAAAATGATCTTTTCTGTTTCAAATACAAAAACCAATATATTGTTGATGTAGATACTTTCATGCAGTCCGGTAAATCTGATATTCACACAATTAGTGTAGAAGTCAAATAATTTCCCTCGGGTGTTCTTTATACAATTATCATGTTAACGATTCTCTACACCCACTTATTTGAAAGGAGATATTTATAAATGTATTGTGTGAACTCACATATGCAAAATTGTATTCTATTTGACTACTAGAGATTCAATTATAAATGATTTTAAAAATAAGGAAATATCTATTAGCAATAACATCACAATACTGACATCTCCGATATCAAAAAGTTTCAATCGGACGGTACACAATCAAAACGTTAATAAATAGTTATGAATCATAAAATAATAGTTGCATTTACATGATTCAATTAAATTACCATGTAGTAATTAAACTAATTGATTGTAAACGATAATTGAAGAAAAATGCTTGAAAACATGTACCGGAATTCTATATTTGTCTGGAATGTGTAAGGCCCGATGTTTTATGTGCCCAATAATTATAAGTAAGGGTTTTGATTATAAGTAAGGGTTTTAATATTTTATCCTATATTTTACAGGTGTTGGGATAATGGGATTTAAAAAATTGTACAAAGAATATCAAAACACAATAATATGAAATATAATACATTTTCATACACTGAATTAAAATGTAGAAAACATTTGTATGAAAATTTATTTACAAATAATATACATGCAAATATGATGGCACTCTTAATACATATTTTTAATATAAATGTACCATACAAGAACCCTCTTTATACACTGATCAGTTATCTTTTAATAAATATCTGATATTTTGAAATAAAAATGAACCATTTATGACAAACTGATAAAATTCAGGAAAATTCAATAGCATCAACATAAACACGTGCTCTCTGAAGACATAAAATATATAAGTAAATACTCAATAACACATTGATTTTTTTACAAATACAAAAAAAAACACTTCACCATTTTATACATCAAAATGTATTTGTGCAAAGAAAAACATTGTTTATATCACACCTTCAGATAAATAACTGAATTGTCATTAATTATTCACATTAGTTGAATCTATTTACAAAGAACAAGTAAAACCGGATACATTTATATACTATTTGCATAATGATGCTAAAACTAAAGGCTCAGTGGGCTGAGCCTGTATCGCTCACCTGATAAAATGCTTCTACAAACTTCTATTAATTCTTTGGTTGAATTTCTTCAAAAGTTTCAGAAAAAATGATCAAAATATATTTTTCTCAAAGGGTCCAAAGTTAAAAGTATTTCTCCCCCCCCCCCCTGGCGGCCATGTTTTTCTCAGATTTGAACATAATGAGCCAACTTTGTAAAGGACTTTCCATACATCATTCCAGTACAGTTTTATTCAGTTTGTTATTATAGTTTGAGAGGAGATATCAAAATATGTTTTTTTCCATAGGCATTTATGTTAAACTATGTTCCTGCTGTCAGCCATGATGTTTGTCGCATTCGAACGAAATAAGCAATCCCTCTAAAGGACCTTCCATACATAATTCCAGAACAGTTTGGTTAAATATGCTTCAACAGTTTCAGAGGAGATGATCAAAATATGTTTGTCCCAAAGGGTCCAATGTTAAACCACGTTCCTCGTTGGTGGTTATGTGTGTTGTCGAATTGGAACGAAATGAGCAATCTTTGTTAAGAACATTCCACGCATCATTCAAGTACAGTTTGATTCAATTTGCTTCAATAGCTTCAGAGCCTATGATCAAAATATGTTTTTCCCATAGGGTCCAATGTTAAACTATGTCCTGTACTGGCGGTCATGTTTTTAAACAGATCGCAAAAAAAAAATTTAATCTTTGTGAGGGACATTCCATGCATCATTCCTGTAAAGTTTTGTTTAATTTTATTTAGTAGGTTCAGAGAAGATGATCCTTAACATATTTTTCCATACGGTCCAATGTTAAACTATGTCCTGCGCTGGCAAAAATGTTTTAGAGCGGATCGGAAAAATTTCTGCAATCTTAGTAAAGGTCATTCCATACATCATTCCTGTAAAGTTTGGTTAAATTTGCTCAAGTAGTTTCAGAGGAGATGAACGTTAACATGCTTTCCCATAGGGTCCAATGTTAAACTATGTCCTGCACTGGCAGAAATGTTTTACAGCGGATCGGAAAAATTTCAAAAATGTCAGTATAGGACCTTCCATACATCATTCCTGTAAAGTTTGGTTAAATTTGCTCCAGTAGTTTTAGAGAAGATGAACTTTAACATGTTTTCCCATAGGGTCCAATGTTAAACTATGTCCTGCGCTGGTAGCCATGTTTTACGGTGGATCGGGAAAATTTGCCAATCTTAGTAAAGGACCTTCCATACATCATTCCTGTAAACTTTGGTTAAATTTGCTCAAGTAGTTTCAGAGGAGATAAACTTTAACCTTTTTTCCCATAGGGTCCAATGTTAAACTATGTCCTGCTCTGGCAGCCATGTTTTTGGCGGATCGGAAAAATTTCTGCAATCTTAGTAACGGACCTTCCATACATCATTCCTGTGAAGTTTTGTTAAATTTGCTCCATTGGTTTTAGAGGAGATGATCAATATGTGAAAGTTTACGGACGACTGACGGACGACGGACGCCAAGTGATGGCAAAAGCTCACATGGCCTTTGGCCAGGTGAGCTAAAAATGAATCAACTACAAATATAAACAGATATAAAATAAGGGCAATAGTTTGTCTCAGATTTTAACCCAATACAAAATTGTGAAAATAAAGGACATTTTCAGGTTTATCATTACAATAAACAAAGATGTTATATTCCTTAATACCTTTAGTTAATATTCTATTACAGAGGTCCAACTGTAAGTCATTAACCCTAAAACACCGAAGTACAATAATTTTAAAATCATAAAATCAAACAAAGAAAATATATGTTATGTTCAAAAATTAAAATTCCACATGTTGGTAAAAAATCAATAGCAAATAATTACATTAATTGTAATACAAAATAATATAAACAACTCTATCAAATATGATCAAATAAACAGAATTTGCAACATTAAATATTCAATATTTAACACCATTTTTTAGGGAGTATAAAAATTTCGCCACAAATGGACCTATTGTTTCTTTCCACTTTTTATTGGTGGGAAAACTGGACTACTTGGAGAGAACCTGTTCATCCTAATGTACTATCTAATACTACATGTTTATCAGCAAATTTGGAAATTCAATATGATAAACATTGAATGTTAAGGTACAGTTAAGTTTTACCAAACAATCAAATGCCTTTTTGTACCGAAATAAATACAATAAACATGATGAAAAAAAATGTTTTCCTTAAATAAAAAAAAATATACAATTTACATAAATATAGTACATGTACCTAAAGTATATATATCAATAATGAAAACAAATTTAACACCCAGTCAAACTTTACATTATGGAGATTAAGACACAGTTTGATGTAAATGATTTGTAATACCAGTTCATGAATTTAATATTAACACACTCATGTTTACACCGTAAATATTTTTACATTATTATGATATTATATTTATTGAAAAAAGTAATAGATTTCAATACTGAAAATATTTCAAAAACAGCTTAATTGTTACTTCAATACAAAACATTTATTAGTGGAAAATGTTTTGGTGACAGTATTTTGGAAAATGATGTTTGATTCTTTAGAAAACCTCTTTTCAGTTAAATTTCAATGTACTCTATCATTAAAAAATATCACTGACTTGAATTTTCAAAAAACAAATCCTTGAAAAAACATTGATTAAATCATCTCACAAGAAGTATCAATAGAACAGCCTAATATATTTGATAAATACATGTTCCTTCAATAAGTTCCAATATATCATAATGCCTTCGTTTCTTAGCTAGAGCAATAGGCAAGTCCAGCTATTAATATCAGGTTTATTAACATCGCCATTGTCTTTAAGAAGAAATTCCAATAGTTCTATATTACCTATCTCACGGCATACATGCACTGGAGTCTGACCTCTATTGTTACAATGATTTATATCAGCGTTTTTCTCCAGTAACAGTTTCACAACATCTATATTTCCCCCTTCACAAGCCATAAACAATGGGGTGTTTCCATTTTTGTCACAAAATGAGATGTTTGCATTGTTCTCCAGTAGTAATTTGAGTATCTCTACATTACCATCTTTACAACATACATGTACTGGAGTCTCACCTTCATTGTCACACTGGTTTACATCAGCTTTATATTCAAGTAATATTTTCACAGTATCTATATACCTTCCGTTATGTTCTTCATCAATAAAATCAAAATACCTTAACTTGTGCAGGATGAGTCTACCAGTACAGGATATAAACAAAGGCGATTTTCCATCTTCATCACTCTGATAAATGTCAGCATTGTGTTCCAGGAGAAGTTTAACAATATCAAAATATTCTTGTTTACAAGCAATGTACAGTGGTGACTTCTTTTGATTGTTATACTGGGAGATGTCAGCATTTTTCTCCAGTAACAGTTTCACTACATCTATATTTCCCCATTCACAAGCCATAAACAATGGGGTGTTTCCATTTCTGTCACCAAATGTGATCTTTGCCTTGTTCTTCAGTAGTAATTTGAGTATTTCTACATTACCATCTTTACAACATACATGTACTGGAGTCTGACCTTTATTGTCACACTGGTTTACATCAGCTTTATATTTAAGTAATAGTTTTACAGTATTTAAATAACTTCTGTTATGTTCTAGATTATAAACTGATTTAAAATAACGTAACTTTTTCTTGTTCGGGATGGGTCTAGTAGTACAGGCTATAAACAAAGGAGATTTTCCATCTTCATCACACTGAGAAATATCGGAATTTTGTTCCAGAAGAAGTTTAACAATATCAAAATTTCCTTGTTTACACGCAATGTACAATGGTGACTGATTTTGCTTGTTACACTGCGAGATGTCATCATTATTTTCCAGTAACAGTTTCACTACATCTATATTTCCCTCTTTACAAGCCATAAACAATGGGGTGTTTCCATTTTTGTCACAAAATGAGATGTTTGCCTTGTTCTTCAGTAGTAGTTTGAGTATTTCTACATTACCATCTTTACAACATACATGTACTGGAGTCTGACCTTCACTGTCACACTGATTTACATCAGCTTTATATTCAAGAAATATGTTCTCAGTATCTACATAACCTCTGTTATGTCCTAGTCGATAGACTGATTTAAAATAACATAAATTTCGCTTTTTTGTAATGGGTCTACTAGTACAGGCTATAAACAAAGGCGATTTTCCATCTTCATCACACTGAGAAATGTCAGCATTGTGTTCCAAAAGAAGTTTAACAATATCAAAATGTCCTCGTTCCCATGCAATGCACAATGGCGACTTATTTTGCTTGTTACACTGCGAGATGTCATCATTTTTTTCCAGTAACAGTTTCACTGCATCTATATTTCCCCATTCACAAGCCATAAACAATGGGGTGTTTCCATTTTTGTCACAAAATGAGATGTTTGCATTGTTCTTCAGTAGTAATTTTAGTATTTCTATATTACCATGCACACAACATACATGTACTGGAGTCTGACCTCTTTTGTCACACTGGTTTATATGAGATTTATATTCAAGTAATATTTTCACAGTATCTATATAGCTTCTGTTATGCTCATCTTCATCAACAAGAATCAAATATTTTAGCTTTTGCAGGTATTGGATGGGTCTACTAGTACAGGCTATAAACAAAGGCGATTTTCCATCTTTATCACACTGGGAAATGTCAGCATTGTGTTCCAAAAGAAGTTTAACAATATCAAAATATCCTTGTTTACAAGCAATGTACAATGGTGACTGCCTTTGCATGTTACACCTCGAGATGTCAGCATTATTTTCTAGTAACAGTTTCACTGCATTTCTATTACCCACTTCACAAGCAATTAAAACTAAGGTGTTTTTATTTTTGTCACAAAATGAGATGATTGCATTGTTCTTCAGTAGTATTTTGAGTATCTCTACATTACCATTTTTACAACATACATCTACTGGAGTCTGACCTTCACTGTCACACTGATTTATATCAGCTTTATATTCAAGTAATATTTTCACAGTATCTATATAATAGCTTCTGTTATGCTCATCGTCATCAACAAGATTCAAATATTTTAGCTTTTGCAGGTATTGGATGGGTCTACTAGTACAAGCTATAAACAAAGGCGATTTCCCATCTTCATCACACTGAGAAATGTCAGCATTGTGTTCCAGGAGAAGTTTAACAATATCAAAATATCCTTGTTTACAAGCAATGTACAGTGGTGACTTCTTTTGATTGTTACACTGGGAGATGTCAGCATTATTTTCCAGTAGCAATTTCACTACATCTCTATTACCCACTTCACAAGCAAGAAAAACTGGGGTGTTTCCATTTTTATCACAAAATGAGATTTTTGCCTTGTTCTTCAGTAGTAATTCGAGTATTTCTACATTACCATGCACACAACATACATGTACTGGAGTCTGACCTTTATTGTTACAATGATTTATATCAGCGTTTTTCTCCAGTAACAGTTTCACAACATCTATATTTCTCCCTTCACAAGCCATAAACAATGCGGAGTTTCCATTTTTGTCACAAAATGAGATGTTTGCCTTGTTCTTCAGTAGTAATTCGAGTATTTCTACATTACCACGCACACAACATACATGTACTGGAGTCTGGCCTTCATTGTCACACTGGTTTACATCAGCTTTATATTCAAGTAATATTTTCACAGTATCTATACAGCTTCCGTTATGTTCTAGTTTAAGATTACGCAACTTTTTCTTGTTTTGGATGGGGCTGCTACTACAGGCTATAAACAAAGGCGATGTCCCATCTTCATCACACTGAGAAATGTCAGCATTGTTTTCTATAAGAAGTTTAACCATTTCAAAATTTCGTTGTTTACAAGCAATGTACAGTGGTGACTTCTTTTGATTGTTACACTGGGAGATGTCAGCATGATGTTCCAGTAACAGTTTCACTACATCTCTATTACCCACTTCACAAGCCATAAACAATGCGGTGTTTCCATTTTTGTCACAAAATGAGATGTTTGGCTTGTTATTCAATAGTAATTTGAGTATTTCTACATTACCATCTTTACAACATACATGTACTGGAGTCTGACCTTCACTATTACACTGGTTTATATCGGCTTTATATTCAAGTAATATTTTCACAGTATCTAAATAGCTTCCGTTATGTTCTAGTTTATAAACTGATTTAAGATTACGTAACTTTTTCTTGTTTTGTATGGGGCTACTGGTACAGGCTATAAACAACGGTGATTGCCCATCTTCATCACTCTGAGAAATGTCAGCATTGTGTTCCAGTAAAAGTTTAATAATCTCCGCATGTCCTCCTTCACTAGCTTTATGCAATGGTGACTGTCCCAAAGCATCCCTTTGAGAGAGGTCAACATTGTAACTCAGCAGTAACAGTTTCACTATATTTATATATCCTCTTTTACAAGCTGCGTGCAATGGTGACATTCTGTATCTACCACACAAAGAGAATTGAGCATTGTTATCCAGTAACAGTTTCACTATGTCTGTATATCCCTTTTCACAAGCTATAAACAACGCTGACTTTTTCCATCTATTACGATGGGCCTTATAAGCCTTATAAGTCAGTAACAATTTCACTGTATTAGTATTTCCTCCTTCACAAGCTTTATGTAAAGTTGATATCCCTTGTATACCTTCATTGACATTACACCCAATAGCAATGAGAAATTGTACAATATCTGTATATCCTTCTGTTATAGCTTTTATCAGGGGAGTGGTGTCTTGTTCATAAAACCCCCATATTGGATCAGATATTTTACTCAGGTTCATATCTGTTATTTTAATAAACAACGATTTTATTTTCTCTCTCTTTTTTTTCCAATATGTTATCAAATTTTCTCTGAATCTCTCATACTTTAATTGTCTATTATGCATTGAACTATAGATGTCATGTTTTTCCAAATCTTGGACAGTACGTTCAAAATATATTTCTTCCATGTCTTCCTCGACTGGTATAAAACCGGTCTGTTCACTTTTTATAGATCTAAACATAAATCTATCACCTATGAATGTACTAGTTGCATATTTAATAAAACATTCTGTAAGATGTTTTCCACAGATAATAGCTGCAATGTTATAAATCTTATCATGTATAATACTATAATTACCATCTGTCTCTTTAATAAATGTACCAACAAGAGCTGATAAACTTTCATAAACTGAATTTCTATCAGTTTGTAGATTTAAATCTAGCTTACATTCTTTTAAAACATTCTCAACAGCAACTTTAACCTCGGTATTAGAAATCCTAGGAGTTAACCATTCAACATTGAAAAAATTAAAAATAATACAAAGACATATTGAGCAAAAATGTACAGAACTTTGCATTCTTAGTTCTTCAATGTCATTTTTGATAGTGTCTATAGGTTCAGAAAAAAGTAGATTAATTTCATCCTGCCTTTTTCCTACTGACAGCTTACATAGTAATGGAAAAAAATCAAATTTATCAAATACACGTTGATCAATTGTATTCACCATTTCATCAGAAATATACTGTTTTATCATTAATAATCTTTCACGTGGCATTAAACATAAATTTGTGGAGAGCAAATTACATTCTTCTTTGAACAGTGCAAGTCTTTTAAAGTGTTGATCTTTAAATATATGAAGTCTACAAGAAACTATTATTTTAGTTGAATTGTGTTTTTTGGCCTTAACTGAGTGGTCTTTTGTTCTTTCAGCTGGTGTTTTCTGTTCAAATATCTTTTCCAATTTTTCAGAGTGATCCTTCCACATATTAAGAGTTTGAATATTAATTGTTTCTTTGCCACAAACGTCATCAACGACAAATACTTGTTTCTTCCTACTATTATAGTATCTTATAATGTCAGCTGGACTTGTAACACAGGTAACAATCTCATAATGGTCATTGCGATTTAATTCAAGAGCAACATGATGTATGATTGAAGATTTACCTGACCCAGAACTTCCTGTAACAACAATACAGTTGGATGTTTGAAGTGATTCTTTAACATACTTTGCTGCCCTGGTTTCAACAAACTTCTCATCATCTTCTTTCCATTCCTGAATGTAGATTTCAATTTGATCTGTAATGTAAAGAATTTTGTTCTAACGAATGTATAAACAGTTTAAACGTTGGATTGGGATGCCAGATTTTTCTGATTGTTATAAGCCTCTGTTACTTTAAGATGAAAATCAACATTGAACATGCTGTTCCTTTCATTGTTATTTTACATAAATATAGTGTAAGGAATATACTAATTTACTATTTATATCATTCTTTATTTATAGATTTCTTATGATAATAAGCTCATAATATGATTATGTAATACATGTATATTTCAACAGGAGGTTATCTTTTTTGCTTGTCAGATTTGTATAAAACTCGTGAAAGATTAACTCTTAAATCACAGAATTCTTTTAAAAATAAAACCAAGTAAATTGCAACGGTTAGGGGTGGTCCATAATTGTCAACATTTTTCACAGGTTTGGATGGCAATATTTTTGGAAACCCCAACCCTTCCTCAAAAAGTGAACATCAATACTTTTCTACATTGTTCCGTGAAAAGGAACCAACCCTTACTCTGAAAGAGGATCTAAAGACATCGTTACTAATTTTGGAAATTCATGTACAAAGTCCAGAGCCTCTTGACATGCTCAGGTCAGTTGCCGTTTGTTGGCTTTTTGTCACCTTATACTGCTCAGAATTTTGTTAGCATAGTGAATTCTATCAATATCATCAGCATATATTCCCTTTTTTCCTGAATATCAACAAAAGTGCCATTATTACATCTATGATACTGATTTCTTAATGCTTACGCAAAAATGCTGAATTTGAACCATTCTTCTCCCAGGCATGAGTTTTGTAAACTCATGAAAATGATGTCAATTACGGACGACCACTTAAGAAATTCCTGTCACATCAAATGCCACTCCTTATAAATATACAAAATCATTAGAAAAGGTCCTTTCTCCTAATTTCCACTGATGACGAGGACAAGTTAAATTCTTTGTGATACCAATTTTGATGGACAAGATGTGAAAAATTCGTCCATTTACGACTCATCAGTTGTGCTCATGGACTACAATGTTGAAAACAAAAACAACAATCCAAAAGGTTGAAAGCAAATACACAAATACCAAAATTCCAAAAGAGGTAAAGACAAAACCATCTAAGGACATAGCTATGCAAGAGGGACATACTCCTTAGTATTCACAAATTTTACAATCTTGTAACAGTAAATTTTAAGTATCAATTTCAGGCTAGTATCAAAATACTAGCAACTGACAAATAATCATACCTTAATTAACATAGAGAAATGGTCTCAATCTGAAACGGTTACAAGAAGACATTGATTTCCTACCAAAATTAGAAATAAATATTCTACCTCTAATATTTTCAGGAATATATTGTTCTGAATGTTCCTTCTTCAGAACATCTAATTCATCTTTCATGGGTTTAATATCTGACTGCTCCCTCTTTATAAAATCTATATCATCTTTCATGGGTTTAATGTTTCCCTGTATGTTTGACTGGTGCCTCATTAAAGCCTTTATATCATCCTTCATGGGTTTAATATTTTCCTGTAACTCTGACTGGTCTTTTTGTATTCTTTCTAGTTCATTTTGAATTTGTTTTATATTTTCCTTGATACATTTTTCCACTTCTGCTTTGTATGTGCAATTAAATGTTTGACGTTTTAGATCCAATATGTCAGTTGCAAGACTACCTAAGCTTAATCGACTGACAGCCTGAAAGATTCAAAAGAATATTAAATTGAAAACAAGTGCTTAAACAACAAAATAGATTCATATACTGTAGACATGAAAGTTAAGCAAACACTTTCAAAAATCTATTAACAGAATTCCATAATTTATTGACTGAAAATTTCAACACAAGAATCTAAATATCATATTACATTTATTGAGGGAGACGATGCCCTCATTGACTTAAAATACACCAGCAGTGTTAATAAAAAAAAAACACCAAATGTCTTGCGATGGGTGTGCATTTCATGCATAACATCTACAGATGGGCAATGAGATCTTAGAATTTCGATTTTAACAATATGGGGCCCAGAGAGATAGAATAAGGAAATTAAGCACGAGGACTAAACTCCTTTATTGTTTTTAATTTATGCATTTCATATTTGTTGTAGCACTGTCATTCACCGAATGTAAATATAACGTTTCAGGGTCAGGATTATCAGAACATGAAATTAAAGCCAACTTAGAGATATGTTTCTATATTTATTTACTGATACAGTAATTTTAAGCAGTACTGAATATATATTGGATTTGATGTTCCCTTTGATATAAATATTGTAATGGATGTGGATTTGATTAGTCTCCTTTTTTTAGGTTCAGATTAATGTTTTCTTAATTATATGTTCATTTTAAGTTTAATTTGATTTTAAACACACTAAAATATAAAGTAGATTAATTTGTTTAACTGTTAAAGTATTTAACTATGATATCTGTTTAATATTTTATGAATTTTAGCTTATTCAAAATAATCCAAAGATACTAATATTAGATATAGTAAATTTATACTATGCTGTATACGACGCATTTCAAGGAGTTACCTCTCATCAGCAGCTTTAGAACCGAAACATTTGGAAGACCAAAAACCAAACTTATATTAAACAAGAAGTACTCATCCAAAAAAAAAAACCGAAATAGGAAGCCAAATTTAAGCTAAGGAGATCTACCATGTGCAATACAAGGAATGAACCCTTAGTATTTCTATTATTTTTGAATTTTGCTAAATACTGGTAATTTCTGTAACAAATCAATGAATAATCATGTCAGACAAGTCTGACGACTGGGTTGGCGAATACCCTCGGGGACCTAGGGTCCACCAGCAGAGGCATCATCCCAGGAGTTTCAAAATAATCCAAAGATACTAATATTAGATATAGTAAATTTATACTATGCTGTATACGACGCATTTCAAGGAGTTGCTTCCATACCTTATCTTCAAATGTATCTGAGAAAGTTATAAGATTTTCTCTTAACATTGATCAGGAGTTGCAGCGGTGGGGAGAAGACCACTCTCCACGTGTACGAGCCGGCATTACTTAATTTCAGTCTAAATTAGACATCAGCTCGCAGGAATCCAGAGATTCCACTCGAGTTCTTTTTCTGCAACTACTTTGGCATTACTTTGGTGCTTTTAACTAAATTCTAAAACACAACGCGAATTACATATTTTTAATTACTATATATTTGAACTGTTTTTTAAGGTTTCATCTTGGTTTGATTTTGACTACATGTATGTTTGGCTATATTGTTGTATAGTCGAAAAATAAAATATTGTCTTGTATTAAATTTATGTCTTTGTTCAGCCAGAATCTGACATCAGGTATCCCGATGATCGAATAGGGGCGAAGTATTGGACATTACACGTCCCGGGAGGTGTCTTCACTGACCCTCCTGTTACAATATTCTATGATGAAAATTTAGTTGACAATAAAATGTACATGTAAATATATGATATTTTAATAGTACAAAAAAGTTGGAAAAGGAATGGTGTATGGACGCCGTGGTGTAGTGGTTAACGCATCAGACTATGAAGCCAGTAGTCCCTGGTTAGATTCCGGTTCGTTATGAAAATCTCAGGGATCAAATTTGCGATATCCTATCGACACCATTTGCGAGGATGGTCTCGATAAAAGATCCTTGTCAGTCGGATGGGGATGACAAATGGTTGACTAGTGTTAAGGGACAGCAACACACTTATCATGTTAAAGAATCTTCTGTAGATGTCAAAAAAGAGCCGCTCAAACCCGCCAAGTGGAAAGGATTAGCATAAGTTGGAATAACTTGTTTCTCGATTGTCTATATATAAAATAAATAAGTTTTGAACTAACTGTAACAATTAACAAGTATATGTGTGTCCATTGGGCAATGCCCGGCCAATGATGTCAGTATTTAGTAAATAGAATTACATTTGTATATTATTGACTTTGAAGTCTCTAACGATAGGGTAGATGAAATTCTACCTCTCAATACTTCATGAAAAACAACCTTCAACCTGAACCTTGACCTGGATTCTAATATTGAAATTATATAAAGAAATTCAAAGTCAATTACTCATGACCACAAGGTCACAGGATCCGTTTCGCATCAAAATGCTGCTGCTAATATCACAAGCTATCAATGTACGAAGTTTCATGATGATACCATAACTCCTTCATGAACAAGAGACTCCCAAGAGCCTAAATCGCTCACCTGTTATGTTTTGTGTAGATCTTGCAGCAATGGCATTGACTCTCGACGTGAACAGGTAAATTTTAGGGTCCTGAACCCAAATATGTTGGGATGCTAGGGTCTTTTCCATCAATTGCCATGGATATTTTTAAGGACCTTGACCCTTGAGCTTCCATATTGACTTTTTCAGCTTTACTATAGGATCCTGAATTTATATTGTTGGTAGGAACTTTTTCATCAGTTGCTAGGGCTTTTTCAATGACCTTGACCCTTGACCCCCCCCCATTAAACTTGTATAGCTACCATTTAATTTATTTCAAGTTATGCTCTTAACATCTGTTTACATAATAATTTTTCAAGGGCATCAACTCCTATAAGTGGCCATTGAAGATTTTTGTCATGTTGACTTATTTGTAGATCTTACTTAGATGTTGTTGCTGTTTACAGTTTGTATTTATCTATAACAGTACTTAAGTTAATAACCTAAAATTGCAAAATTTCCTTAAAATTAACAATTCAGGGGCAATAACCCATAAACGGGTTGATTAATTGGTCCCAAAATTTCATGGTAGGTAGATCTTGACCTGATGAACATTTTTACATCGTCAGTTTTGTTCTGAATGCTTTAGTTTTTGAGATATAAGCTACAAACTATAGTTTACCCTTATGTTCTATTTTTAGCCATGGCGGCCATGTTTCTAAGGATCATTAAGACTAAGTATGGTTGTGATTGGTTTCGTGGTTTCAGAGTAGAAGATCTTTGAAAAAGTTTTACGATGGATGACAGACAGATGGCAAGTGATGGCAAAAGCTCACATGTCCTTTTAGGACAGGTGAGCTAAAAATTACCTTAAATTTGAACCTTACGGGTAACATGGATTCTAATATTGAAATTCTATAAAGAAATGACCATGACCTCAAGGTCACAGCATCGGTTTTGCATCAAAATACTGTTGTCCATATCACAAGCTATCTTTGTACAAATTTCTTGATGATACCATAACTCCTTCATTAAAAAATACCTTAAACCTGAACCTTAACCTTGATTCTAATATTGAAATTCAATAAAGAAATTCAGAGTCAATAACCCATACCTTCAAAGACACAGCATCCATTTCACATCAAAATGCTGCTGTTCATATCAAAACTATCCATGCATGTACAAAGTTTCAGGATGATACCATAATTCCTTTATTAAAAACTACCTTAAACCTGAACCTTAGTCTCGTACAGAGTGACGCACAGACCGAAAAACTATGCCTGGCCTGCCTTACACGCGGGGCATAAAAAGCGAATAAGGCCATAAATATCAAAACAATAATATATTGCCATAGATATCAAAACCTGACTGGTGATATGTGCATTTGCTTTTTTAAGTAAGAGTGAACATGTTGGTTCCACTTGATCTAATTTGTTCAACCATATTTATTTAACATCGTCTTCAAAAGGAAATTCAACCAAATTTTCCTTGTTGTGAAACAATCATTTTAGCAACAATTTTCAATAGATGGTACCTATATTGTGTAATCAACTGAGGCAGAATGCAAATTAAACCTTTTCTTATTAGATCTTCAATTTTTTTGAAATTCTTTTCCAAAAATACAGATCTTAGACATAGAATATTCATTGAAATATTGAACATGTGTTTTAAGGAGAATTATGCAATATGAAGATATTTTGGTAATATTTTCATATTTCAAGACTTTTCACAAGAACGTATTTGTCAAGACTGCAAACATATTAGACTTAACTGAACATTTTAATTTAGCTGAATAATAAGACCCAATGTTCATATACGGTTAATACATAGTTAAATCAATTAATGAAACAGTCTTTAGGTATTGTCTTATGATGTCCCAATCTAAATTTAGCCATTTTATTTCATTCTACATAAAATCAGACAAATCAGTTTCTTAATGATCAAATGGACGATAAACAGTGCCCTTTGTTATTTGTACTTACTTGAGAAAGGTCAGGCCAAACATTATTAAATTCAGACTCCTTTATCTGGAAATCTGTCTTGTGTGACAGTTTATTTCGATAATGGTGAATTCTTTCAATATCATCTTCTTGAGTTGTATCCCCTAATAGTGGCTGATTACCCCATCCTTGTGTTGGAGGTGGTATGCTTGTCTTCAGTGTATTTATTATTAAGCTATATAGCAAGGTGAAATCAAAATCTAAAGACCTGACAACATTGGAGGTACCTGTAATTTACATAATATATTTCATAATGCAGTTACTACTTTGAGCTACATGTATTGTATTTTTTATGTTATTTTATTATGTCTTTTTTCAAACTGCAAAAGCTTTTTCTGAAATATGTTTCTTTAAATGTACTAAACTAACTTTCGTTTCCAATAATCGTAATGAATTGTCGTTTTCGTTTCCAAGACCATTATAGAAATGCCCAAAATAAGCTGATTTTCAATTTTTTGTGTGCATTTCTCTCATTGATTTCTATATCATGTATAACGTCAACACACACAAATGTGACGTTACAGACTATGTGCAAATTCTGTTCCCGAACTTTTGTTCTATGTTGACTTTTAGACATAATGTCTGAATTGTTATTTTAAACGTACAGAATAGCAATCAAGTCTAAAGTTTGTTATTTTCACATATGAACTACCAAATAATCTTAATTCAGAGTACATATTTTAATAATATAAAGTACAAACCTGGGAAGAGAATGTTTAGTTGTTCAAGTGTGTATCTTCTGTTATTTGCAAGTGAATTGTAATGCCAATTCAAATGACCAGATAACATATTTGGAGGCATTTTTCTGTCAAAATATTGACGAACCGATGTTGTTCCAATTTTCTGACACAGAATAAAAATTCTGATGAAATTATTTTCTTCATGTGACAGGCCTGAAATAAAAACCATCACATTGTGCCATGGAATGTACATTATATATTTGTGAACTAGACTTAGAAAAGGTTATTCTGTTGGAGGCTGAGTACATTGGGAAGACCATCGTAAAGCTGAAAATGTGATTCTTACAATTTTAACCATTGTATGTAAATTTCTGTTTCCAATAAGGAGTTGAGGGCCTAATTAAATGCATCAAAGAAATAAATATTTAAACATTTGTTGGATTTGTGTGTTGATTAAAAGTTCAGACAATTTTTTTTTATTTTTATAATGTTTATATTGCTCTATCCGTCTAAGGACAAATGAATGTAGCTACCATCCTGAACAGCTTAATCTGACTTTATTGTTCATATTTTTTAGGTCATGAAACCTGGACAAAAAAGTTCACTACAACTACCAGGTGTAATATCATTCCACTGGATTTATAACATTATCCACCTATCTGTGGATTTGAATAAACACTTCTCAGTTGTAAAATGTCATGTGACTTCCTGTTGATCAACAGATTTTTTTGTGCTACAAAGTCATGGAAGACAATACAAAGGAGTTGCTTGTATTGAAAGCCGTAAAACGTTAAAACTTTTACCAAACAAACAACCAAGCGTGGTCAGACACCTAATTACCTCACCATGACCTCATTTCCATGATTCACGTACTGAACTTTATTTCAAAATCTTCTTGTCTGAAACAACTAAGCCAATTGGAACCAGACTTGGCATCAATGGTCAATAGATCGTCAATTCATAATTGTGTTTAATGACCCGGATCAATCGCCACAGCCAGATTTAGTTTAACAACGGACCTATAGGAAAATTCATTAAAAACATTTGTCTGAAATCACTTGGCCAATTGGAGCCAGACTTAGTAGCAATGGTGCTTAAATGGCCATCTGTCAGAATTGTGACCAATGACCCAAACCTTCAACCCAGATTTCCACCACAAATGAACAGTTTAACATAGGACCCTATGGGAAAAAACCAGCCAAAATGAATATTACACTTACATTTTTAGTCCTGCTGAAGATAAACAATTTAAATCCAGATGAGCTTCTAGATACATGTATAGGTATACAGGTACTGTGAATTATCAAAACAATAAAATAATCTTTTTGAGGGGTATTTTTTATTTTCATCATTCTTGTGCAAGAAATAATATCTGGTTATTATATCAACGAAACTATATTTTTCCCTGAGTTAAATTATGGATATACATGTAATTCACCAGTTTGATAAAATTCTTGTACAATTTATAATGAACTGTGTTTGACTTGATCATGTTCATATTAATGAAGAAAGTGTCATGCACATATATTCTCATGTTTGAAGAAACTTACCTGGTAAGACTTCAATAACAACGGGTTGTCCCTGAACAACCTCAGTCAATCTTCTTATCTCTAGTTTATAGATACCATCATCAGTTTTATCTATATTATTTAATATTAGTTCAGGAGTTGGTAGATCACAAGAACTACCGGAATATTTGCCGGTATGGATAGATAAATCTTTTCCAATATTGTTTATGATTCTTAGCCAGTGAAGAGTGATTGGTCTTGTGGAACCGTATTTGATCCTTGCAGATAATTTGACTGTACTGCCTTGAAGTATCGATATTGTGCCATTCTGTACCATTTCAATGTCAGCATCAGCTGTATTCAAGGAAAGGATTATATGATGTACATCATCAGATTATCATCAATGTAATCCACATAGAAAATAGAGCAACTTGAATTTTCAACGAAAACTTCCAAACAAATGATATCTACTGGTATAATAAAACATACTGTAATCTCCAGCAGCAGTAAAGCCAACATTACTATATCATCAAAGGATAAATTCAAATGGATGTATGAAAACAAGAAAATTCGTTTCTTTAATGTTTTTTAATAATTCTTTTGTTCATATTTGTTTTGTTTTTTCTAATTTGTGTATATGGTGTGTTTCAGATTAAATGTAATTATCAGTACTAATGTTAATCTGGACATTTTTAAATTCAGATAATAAACAAAGTGTATCACATGTATTATAATGTAAAGGCAAGAAATATCAAATTCACGTCATTTCCGAGTGGAGCACAGCAGAATGAGGAAAAAACATTGAATTTTAAAAACGAGTTGAACGGGTCATCTCACACTGTAAATGACCATTTACGCAAGAATACGTTGATTCAAATTGCCATGGACATTTAGTTTAATCCTCTAAGTTGTTAAAAAAGAGAGACTTTGTTTTAGTTTGGGAAAATCGAATACCGATAAGCAATGTAAACCGAAACAATATTTCGACCAAATTTGGATTACCAGGTAGAATGTGTTCAGGTGAAAAACTCTAGTTAACTGCACCATCGAGTCAATCTAAAAGTAAACTCATTATAATATAAATGTAGATACAATCTTTTTAATCTGAATGTTTTACTCTAGAGTTCAGTGGCATAAAAACTGTCCATTTGTATATTTTAAAATATTCAATCTGGCGTGCTATTTCATGATATTTTTGTTATTGATGTCATAAATCTGATGTAAAATCCTTAAAATGGAACAACTTTATTTTATATAATCTTTTTAATAAAACTTACACTTTGCTTTTTTTAAGCATCACAATTTAAAAACTCTTCTAACCCCGACGAGTACGAGTTTACGGGTCACAGATCAATTTATGTGACATGAGTCAGGACCTAGCTTGTCCAGGAGTTACATGAGTAACTGGAGTTAACTCTTACAGTTTCACCCGAACACAGCCCTAGTGAATTTATTGGACATTTTAATTTGTACCATTGCTGCCAATACATATATTGTAAAAAGTGACCTCATTGTTTTGAATTTAATTATTTTAATCATGCATGGCGGGTGTCCTTTCATGAAGCCGACACTGTTTACTCTTCCCGATCACCTGAGTCTACCCGTGGTTTTTTGGTGCGTCCATGTTGTTCATATGTGTTTAGTTTTTAATTGTAATGCATGTATTGTTTTGGTCTTGTCTTTGTTGTTCTCTGGAGTTTGTCAGTTGTTTCGATTTTTCCCTCCTTCGAATATCTCTTTGGTATTTCTTGACTCTACTCTATAAAACAATTTAAACTTTCATTTGAGTTTAGTTTTTATGTTGATAATTCCCCAGCATAGTGCCGAACAAAAATCTCACAATGTTACCTGTATCGTTTTTGAACAGAGTTAAAGAATGTTTGGAGTATGTGTGGTGAAAGACAATTAATACAGTTGAACACATAATGAATTATGCCTAAGCAGTTTCATGATTGATTTTGTATTTGTTGTTAAAAATTCAGCTTCTTTCCTCTTGTTCCACTGCGCTCCAATCAGAAAAAAATGTGAATTTTAAAAACTCGTTGAAGATTTTCCAGTCTTCACTTTCAACTCGTGTAAGAAACTAGTATTCTTTTTAATCTAACTTTCTTGTTTGATTCATGTTTTGGAAGATTTACATGGTAAAAGGTTTAACGCATCCTCCAAAATACGGCTGCATTTTTTAAATTTGTCTTCTCTATGGCTGTTTTCAAGATTCTTTCACATAAAATGTTTCATATACACTTTTAAATACATTCATGATAATTCATTATCACAATCTTTCCAATAATTCCCAAAATCAATGTTTTACTGTATTTCTTATGAAGGCAATTGTTGTAAAATAGTATAAGGATGCGTTCAACATTTTCAATGCATGTAGAACAAAAGTAAATGAACAGAAACGAGACATAGACAACAACAATGAAGATGACAGGCTCATACCATAATATAAATGCAAATATTTATGTTCGTATAAAAAATTATTATTCTCTGTGTGTCGAAATCAAAATATTTTGAAAGGAATTCTTTCAATGCACACAGAATACATTTTGTACCTGACAAGCCTGCTGCAATGGCCCCATCATACATCTGATTATTTGGAACTTCACTATTTTCTTCATCTTCTGATGCATCTCCTGTCTTCATCTTTTCTGGAAACTGCAAGTACATGTACATGTATATACAACCTAAATACAAATACTGATTTGATATTATTTCCAGAGTTTGCTAGAGATTTTTGAGCATGTATTGGTTTTCTCTCATCGATGTACATGTATTTTCTTATTCCAGTCATCAAACTGATTTTACTAGCATATAAATCTAAACTGGTCATGAAATGCGATTGTTGTGACCAGCTAGTGACCATTTGTGTAGCCTTCATCCATTATTGTATTTTCTCTTGAAAACTGTGGTGTATTGGGTTAGTAAATAAAACACAACCGTTTGGTTACATGATTATATTTAAAACTGAACTCTAAACATGACATATATCAATACATAGAAAATATGCATTAAATGAACTATCTGAACTTTAGCTATAAGATAGTACTAGAATCTACTACTGAATTTTTCTTTAGATTAATAATTAATTATCTTAGTCACAGCCACCAATCTAAGTCACAGCAAAATGCTGTGAAAGAAAAACGTTTAGAGGTAGGTAGGTCGTACATTTATGGTCCAGTATGAGGTTTTTAAACGGAATATGAAAATTCTAAAAATGTCATCATACCCTTTAATAATTTCCCTGTCACATATTTACAGCATAGTTCTATTCTTATCTATGAAGTTAATATGTACCTTACCTCAAAGCAGAGATTGCTGTGACGCAAGTTTCGGACAGAATGATGAACGGAATGTTGAATTAAAAAAGTGATTCCAGTATACCACCACTCTTGCGACTGGGATATAATACAAATATTAATGCACTACTAAATTTCTAAATATTGATTCCTCCAAATCACATCTAGTTCCTCCAATGCACAACAGGTCTCTCTCAGTCACAGCATTGCACTAAATGTCTGTATTTGTTGGCAATTCAAAGACTTTGGTTAATTAAAGGTGACTTGCATGTTGACTCGACAAATAGATTCCTTTTGAATAAAACTAGATGTACTGTAATCAACGCTCACAAAGGATACCCCCCCCCCCTTTTTTGAAGTCCAATTATCTCACTTGTGCGATATTGGAAAGCAAAGATTTTTCTTCATGCACATCTTTGGATGATGTACTTCCTTTCTGTAAAGTTTCGTTGAAATCCATTGAGCGGTCTAGGAGAAGTTGCGCTTACAAGGTTCATATATAATGTATAAGCCAAAAAAAATAGAAGTCCAATTATCTCCCTTGTGTGATATCAGAAAGCAAAGATTTTTCTTCATGCACATCTTTGGATGATGTACTTCCTTTCTGTAAAGTTTCGTTGAAATCCATTGAGCGGTCTAGGAGGAGTTGCGCTTACAAGGTTCATATATAATGTATAAGCCAAAAAAAATAGAAGTCCAATTATCTCCCTTGTGTGATATCAGAAAGCAAAGATTTTTCTCCATGCACATCTTTGGATGATGTACTTCCTTTCTGTAAAGTTTCGTTGTAATCCATCGAGAGGTCTAGGAGGAGTTGCGCTTACAAGATATATATGGACAGACGGACAGACAGACGGACGTAAAAAAATGATCCAGAAAACACGATTTGAAATTCTGTCTGCAGCATGAAACACCTCAACTTTTGTCTGCCAAAAGTTGTAGCGCCAACATAACATTAGAGATGTAAAAACGCTGTTAATTTGTGACAGGGAAATTATTAAAGGGTATGATGAAATTCTAAGAATTTTCATATTCCGTCTAAAAACCTCATACAGGACCATAAATGTACGACCTACCTGCAAAAGGTCACATAAATGGTTTCCTCCAAGTCACAACCAGAAATTCCCCCAAAGATTTTTCTATCACCACATTTGGCTGTGACTTAGAGCGATTGGTGGCCGTGTTAGTAATGGACTTTAGTTTGCAAAAGACAAAACTGTGTGCGTCTTCCAAGGAAGAAATGTGTCACCTGCGGACATCAATTTTTACAAAAGATATTAAAATTTTCTAAAAATGAAATATATATGCACACCTTTGCATTAAGGTTAATGCACAGAGAAAGTTTCATCAAATTACTTTGAGTGGTTATGGAGTAGTTAGGGATAGAGGTTTTGAACACCCCCCCCCCCCCTTTTTTCTCAAAAATGTTGATGTTTAAAAAAAAAATTAAAATTTTCTAAAAATGAAAATATATATGCACACCTTTGCATTAAGGCTAATGCACTGAGTAAGTTTCATCAAATTGCTTCTAGCATTTATGGAGTAGTTGAGGATAGAAGTTTTACCCCCCCCCCCCCTTTTTGCAAAAATGTCAATTTAAAAAAAAAATTTAATATATATGCACACCTGTGCTTTAAGGGTAATGCACAGAGAAAGTTTAATCAAATTCCTTTGAGCGGTTATGGGGTAGTTGAGGATAGAAGTTTTGCCCCCCTCCACCTTTTTTGGCAAAAATGTAAATTTTTACAAAAAAAAATTGAAATTTTATATTTGGATTTATTTCTTGAAATAGACTATGAGGGACGTTTGAAGACAAAACTTTATGACAAACGTGATGACTTCAACTTTCCTATTGTTAATTTTCCCTTCTTGAGTAGCAATATACCAGCATCGCCTGCATATGGCGTCTACGTTTCTCAGCTTATCCGATTTTCAAGGGCATGCGTGAGTTACCCTGACTTTCGACAAAGAGGATTACTGCTGTCACAAAAGCTTCTTAACCAGGGTTTTATCAGGGATAAGTTGATGTCATCACTTAAGAAATTTTACGGTCGTCATCATGAATTGATTGACCATTACAGTGTTCCAATATCTAAGATGATGTTGGACCTGTTCCCACTGTCGTAACCTTTCATGTGACCCCTACGATTTGTGACTTCCACCGGATTGACCTTGTTGAATTTCACGACGGGTGCCGTATACGGAGCAGGAACTGCTTACCCTTCCGGAGCACCTGGGTTCACTCCTGGTTTTTATAGGAGTTCGTGTTGTTCATTGTTTTTAGTTTTCTGTGTTTATTTGTTGTGCTTGTGGTTGTTCGTTTGTCTTCCCGGGTTTGTCTGTCCAATGGATTACGTTTTTTTGATTGCTCCTTAGGTATATTTGTCCTTTTTCTAAAGTTGAAATATACATGCACACCTATGGCACTCCGTTGTTTTATTTTTATTCAAATTCCAAGATATCTTATTAAGTATTAAGATGTCTTTAATTTTTATAAGATATCCTATTTAATTTGAAGGTAAATAAGATATCTCTATAAGTTAATAAGATATCTCTATTAGTTAATAAGATATCTTATAAAGTATATAAGATATCTTACTTCTTTATAAAAATATCTTTTAAACACATACTTTATTAGATATCTTATAAAGTTTATAAGATATCTTAAAAACTAATAGAGATATCTTATTAACTTATAGAGATATCTTATATATTTAATAAGATATCTTTATAACCAGTTAAATAAGATATCTCTATTAAGTAAATAAGATATCTCTATTATTAACTGTATAAAAGATATCTTATATAGTTAATACGATATCTTATAAATTAATAGAGATATCTTACATTTTAAATAAGATATCTTATATATTTAATAAGATATTTTATATATTTAATAAGATATCTTTATAAACATTTTAATAAGATATCTTATTAAATATATAAGATATCTCATTTTATTATTAAGATATCTCAATTAGTTTATAAGATATCTTATTTAATTAAATAAGATATCTTGAAATTAAATAAATATAACAACGGTGTGCCATACACACCAGTGCATTATGGTTAATGCACGAAGAAAGTTTCACCAAATTCCTTTGAGCGGTTTACGAGTAGTTGAGGATAGAAGAAAAGTGTCACGACGCAAGACGCAGATTGACAGATAGTGATCCGCAGGCGACACAAAAATGGGGTCCATGTGCTCATTACAGATATATTTAAGAAAAACTTAAAATTTTATATGTATAAGGGTTTTCTTGAGAAATAGTACGACATCACAATGGGTATCTCTGTGCAATATCATTACATCCCCCTGCTACTGTATTGTATTCCCTTGGCCTTAAATACAACATTACATCATGTATCGATATACTAAGACGGGAAAAAAATTTAAATACAATGAAATCATAAGAAAACAAATAATGTAAATATAGTGTTAAAATAAAAATTCACTACGAAAAAGTGTCGGTGACCTGGAGTTTGCACAGTGCCTGATCGGAGACTGAGAATATTCTACTGTAAACTGAATTTCCAACTTTAGTGAATTATATTAGCAATGTCTTCTTACAGTATATTACAAAATGTAGTTTGAATACTTTGTTCATCAACTTTAGTCTGTAAATGAGAAGAACTTCATGGTGTTGCATACTTTTATTTTTATCAGTTTTCTGGTTTTTCCGCTTTCGTTTTAAAGTTCAATGTAATATACAGAACGGATACGTTACGGTAAATCC
The DNA here is from genome assembly GCA_028015205.1 of Mytilisepta virgata. Classification (NCBI taxonomy): domain Eukaryota; kingdom Metazoa; phylum Mollusca; class Bivalvia; order Mytilida; family Mytilidae; genus Mytilisepta; species Mytilisepta virgata. Next base: position 42,561,422 of record CM051510.1, on the reverse strand, counting down.
GCGTTTGGAAGGCCAAGAATTTTCATATTAAAATAAAATTGCACCGGATCAAACATAAACTTTGAAACATTCTACTATAAATTTAGAACAAAAACCATTTAAAATGCTTTAATACGGGGTAGAAAATAAAAATGGAAGAAATACAGTTGTAAAGGATATGGTTTTTATCTCCCTTTTTACAAGATAGATTAGTGATTATCTTCCTTTTAAATTCAATTTATAGCAAGGTAAACGTTCTCTTTTCAGTCCTTTATATTTTATCAAAACTTACAATAAATATAATGGATAATACTATTCTTATTTGTGCGAATCATTTAAAACATATTGCTAAACACTTTTAAACATTGTTCTGAAAAATATAAGTTAATTTTACCACTGCTTTAGAAAACTTATTTTTCCTATAAAGTCTGTTGAGTTATAATCCATTTAGAAAACCGTCCATGCGAGACCTAAATAGGTATTCAAGGACGTTAAAAACTTCCCAGTTATGTAATCCTTATCACATGCCCAAATCATGTAAGTTTGTTATCATTGAATACGTATAGATTCATACCATTCTCCGTTTGACTGGAGCTCAACAATTTGGTTACGTTGCGAATTGCGAAGTTCAAATTGACCTGCTTTAGATATCTGTTCTTGAATTTTTCTGCAGCGCTGCTGCAGCGAAGATAAGCTTTAGCTTATCTAGCTGACGCTGTGCGTAAGATTGTTACCACGCTGGAAATTAGTTTGTACTGAGCGATCTAACTTGTTCTGTGAATGCTTCCGCATTTTTTAATGTTTGTGCATTGATACAAAGTTTGAAAATAGTGCAGTCTCCATTATCAGGGCCCTGTTCAACCTGAACCAGTCTCAGTTGTAGGCTTGTGCATTACCTGGGGACATTTTGATCTCTTTCTTTTTAAATAGATTTAATTACATAATTCTTGTACAATACGACTCGTTATAATCCTTTAATTTCGATGTTTACAATCCAGAAAGCGTGTATCAAAGATAGGTCAAGTCCATCACCTAATCTATTAATACGATTTGATGCTACGTCACATCGACCAGTTGAAAATGTAAACAAGTTCATGGTCAATATCTGTCGTCACATATATGAATTCCCATGCTAAGGTGTGCTGTTACGAGTAATTGATACCGTAATATTTTCACGAATATTTTTGCGTATGACCAAAAAATAAATAATTGTCTGTTTCCCCAAACCGGGCGGTATCAACTTATCAGGTTCGTACACATCTTTCTAGACTATTTAGTGTTTTTCGGAGAGGACTTATATAGGTTTAGCATGTTGACCAATCTTATTCATGATAACTTTTATGAATAAAATATTGTTTATATTAAATAATTATAAACAAATTCGCCTTAAAGACGGGTTTTGCAGGCGTGCATTTTAATCAGATCGCGGACAATTCATCGCGCATGCTCAGAAATAGAAAGTACACAGGAATTCACGGAGAATGTCTAAATATACATTCTCTTTATATGAAGGAAAAAAAATATGCGAAGTGTGCAGTACGTATAGAAAGGTACACAGTTTTATACGGAAAGGAATAAAAGAAACAACAATATAAGGTTAAGGAGAGAACACGGGGATTATTAATAAAGCACATGTATTGTTTTTATAATTATTAATAGACCCAATTTATTTTTGTCGATTCCATACTGGATTCATCTAATTTGACCCTCACGAAGATCGTTCGGCTATTTTCGACACTTAGTAGAGCATATAAATTATCTGAACAGGTCGTAAGATCGACAATCTGGCAACACGGGAAATTCCTATGGAGCGACCATTTGACTCGATGGGGTGGTTTTGGATGACGATATATATATCCAAGAACAAGACTTATCGATCGTTTTTGAAATTATTATTTGTTATTGAATGATTTTGGAATGACGTTACATCAGAGACATATAAAACATGTCTCTGGTTACATTTATCAAATTTCGTTCTCACTTATCCTCGGCAAAAACAAAATAGGCTATATCGTCAATTTTCCCGTCCCGTCCCAAATACGGGGATATTTAAAAAAAATGCATTCGGGATCTTTATAAATCTAAAACTGTCTTATATACTGTTCCTCAAATATTCCCGTGTGTCTCTGAAACACTGTCTTAAATATACTGTTCCTCAAATTTCCCCGTTTAACTTTTTAACGCTGTCTGTCTGTCTTTTATTTCGTTATTTTCTTCAAATTAGATTACAAATTATTACGAAATAAATGTCATCAATTGAGATATTTTTTTTGTTTAGTCTGTAGTACTTTTTTCTTAATGCATATAGTCAAACTGCACGTATTTGGTTATTAAAAATGTTATCTTTTGAAAAAAATGTAATAACAGCATTTTATATGCTTCCTATACTAATACATTTTGTACATAACGGAATAAATGTCATTGATTAATCTTTATTTCGTTCTAGGATGAAATCAAATTTCGCCGTCTGTTTACAAAATGTAACGTTTCCTGTGTTTGGAATTTTCCTCAAGTACAAATACAACAATTAAAAAAAAACTATTGACAATCTATCTATTATCCAGTTCATTCGTTCTTGGTCGGTCTGCAATAGGTCATATAAAATTTTCCCGTTGACGATATAACCAAATTAAATATTTGTTCCGAACATCCGTAAGTCTACCCTTTTATGGCATACATTAATTATTTTTCCCAATTGTATTGATTGAAGATTTTATCGTACCGTGGTATATTTTCCCGCCAGTTTTTGCACGAGATTTTTGTAATCTTGTCAAAGACACACGTACATACGTTGACACCGTCAATTCATGTTACACAACCAAGTTCATAATACCCTGACCCGTTACTTCAAACGACATACCGCGGTCAAGATTATTGTCAATCATTCTGTCGTCTACAGGTGACCCATTTATTTATGCTGAAACTGATGTTGGACAAATCAGTTATTACGAACGTAAAAAAAAACTCCCGACTGTATAGGAATAAAACGTATCACAAAATACCGAAATAAATTTGATGCACTGTATGGTCATTTCGTTGACTGACAACTCAACAGCAGTGCTCGAGATCAAAATATTGGAAAACCGGTTAAAGATATAATGATGAATTAATAAGCACAAACCATCAAAAATCAAAACAATTAAAACAAACAGGTATCCAAACTCAGCTAAGAGTTACCTCTGAACCAAAAGGAAGAATTATAAAATTATGAAAAGGATTGGAATTAAGTTAATAAGAAACCATAACGTTAATTTTTAACCGTTTTATTATATCGATCTGCTGACAATCCACCATGTTTTTCCACAGTCAAAACGAAGATTCACCAGAAAAAGGATGCCCACATTCAACGAAGTCAATAACAATCCGACGTGGATAGGATAGTTGGTGGGCAATTCTAAAAAAAACTTTGGCATTGCGCGGTCCGTTATACTTATTCCGATTGCTCCTACGGGAAATTTCATACAAAAATCTTCATCTAGAGAAGAATCAGAGAACCACTGAATGGATTGAAACGAAACGTAGCATGAATGTTCCTTATGACGTTTTGGCCAAGAGTTGTTACTTTGGTGCCGATCTGTTATCCATGATGACCTTCTGCGGACGACTTAGTTCAACATAGGACCTTATGAAAATACATACAGACGGCTTCTTCTTGAAAATATCTGAATGGATTGAAACCAAACATGGCATGGATGTTGTTAATCTCAAGGTCCCTTATCGATGAACAAATAGAAATATCAGGTGAGCGACGTGGTTTATTTACTTGCACATGTGATGTTTTGGATGCCACGCTCTGCTACTATCTTTAACTTTAGTTTTGTAAACATAGAACAAATATACAACTGTAATTTGTTTTTTAATCAATTTAATTATCTATGTTAATTCTTCGTTTTACATGAACTCTTTTCATTATAGTATCTCCCTTGTGCAGTTATCTGACCTTTGATGGTTTTGGCATAACCCTTTTGGGTCATTTTGGTGATTTTGAATTGCTCTTCAACCTTTTGAAATGTGCTCATCTTGTGAATCAAAATTGGTATCAAAGAATTGTATTTTTACCATTGGATTCGATATGCCACTGCTTGTGAATTCCAAGTCCCCGAGGATATCCACCGCTCAGTTGCTAGTATTTTGATACTAACCCGAAGCTGATACTTAGAGTATACTGTTGCAAAAATGTAAAAAATTGCAAAAACCTATGGAGTATCTCCCTCGTGGGTGCTATGTCATTAAAACGTTTTGGCATAACCCCTTTTGGTAATTTTGGAAATTTTGAATTGCTCTTCAACCTTTTGGATTATTGTTTTGGATTTCAACATTTCAGGCCTTGAGCACACATGATGAGTCGTAAATCACATCTTGTGCATCAAAATTGGTATCAAAGAATTGTATCTCTGATGATTCATAATTTAGAAAGTGACTATTTACTCATACACTGAAAAATATGTTATGTTGAAAGATAGTTTAAATGTTGTTAGGCTTGTGTTATAAGAATCAGCCTGTCTGTCCAGAATTTTTTTTTACCCGCAGTTTCTCAAACATGCCTTATAAGAGGTTAATGAAACTTGTCATACTGTTAGATCATAGAACATAGATGTGCGCATGCGAAGTATGTCCTGGTCCAATACTTTTGTCCATAATTTTATACCCTTTTGGACTTAGAAATTCAGTCTATCCCCCAATTTTTTTTGTACCCAGTTTTTCAAACATGCCTTATCAGAGGTTAATGAAACTTTGCATACTGTTAGATCCTAGTACGTAGACGTGCGCATGCGTAGTATGTCCTGGTCCAATGCCTTTCCCATAACTCTATACCCTTTTGTTCCCTCAGTTATACCCAGTTGGACTTAAGAATTGTGAGACAATTCACCATGATGAGGATGCCCTGGTCCATTAAATTAACAGCAGCAGGGGGTATAGTTAGTGAGGTCCCCTCACAGTTCTAGTTTCACCTGTTTTTGAACAAAATATTGAACTTTATTACTTGTTCCAACTTCACAGTTACATGAGTTATTTAAGTGAATTACTGAATAAGTGAAAATGGTCAGAATGTAGCATTTATTATACCCCCTGCAAACACAGTATTTGGTTGTTTTTTTTTTGGGGGGGGGGTATATAGGAATTGTCCGTCCGTCTGTCTGTCTCTGTCCATGTACATTGTAAGCTCAACTCCTTCTAAACAGTTCAATGGATTTTGATGAGACTTTATGAAGGTTGGACTTCATATGTGGATGTGCATGAAGCAATATAATTATCACCGGGTGCTTGCAAAGGAAGATAATTCATCTTAAGGGTTTTACATGTTTAAAGCTTATAAGCGCAACTCCTGAACCGTTCAATTTATTTTGATGAAACTTTATATGAAGGTTGGGTATCATATGTAGATGTTTATGATGCAAGATAATTATCGCTGGATGCTTGCAAAGGGAGATAATCTAACTTAAGGGTTTTACAAATTTAAATCTTGTCAGCGGAACTCCTTAACCGTTCAATTCATTTTGATGAAACGTTATATGAAGGTTGGGCAGCATATGTAGATATACATGAAAGAAGACCATTATCGCCGGTTGCTTGCAAAGGGAGATAATCCAACTTGTAGGTTTAAAGTTTGTAAGCGTAACTCCTAGTATTGCAAATGGGGTATCACTCAGTGAGGTCACTCACAGTTCTAGTTATTCATGGATTGTGATGGTCTTTCATCAATCATTCAGCTTATCCATTAGTTGAATTTCTTGTTAAAGATATCCGTTCTAAATGGAATAGTATAAATGTCTCCAAATTTTTCAATGATCAATCATTCTATTGCACAATGGTAGATTTGAAGTAAATTTATTATATGTTTGTGCAGTATCAGAAACCCTGTTAAGACTCAAAAGAACAATAAGGCATAGGAAAATGAGGTTAGGGCGAAAAATTTAGCAGCAGCGCTGCAGATCAGCACTTCAGTGCTATGTTTAAGTCTGAGCAACAGGGTCCTGTTTAAAAATGAAATACGTCATAACCATTTTTTGATACCTTCTTGACTACCACAGTATGTTTTTCTAGGGTTATTTTGGGGGTTCTATGGACATTTTTACCTTGCCAGTGCGAAACAAATGCAGTAATTTTCTCAAATTCATAATTTGGTAAACCATTTACATTTTATATTTTGGATATATTTATGTTAAATTGTTGAATCTTTTTTTTTGTTATATGTTAATAAAATTAAAACTTACTAATAGTATTCGAATTGCCAAAATAAACAGCTTGGAGTCCCAGAGAACTGAATGTTCGAATTGCTGCAACTGATTGTCTGTCTGACTGTCTGTCTGTTCGTCAGTTGAGGAATTTACGGTTTATATACGATAGGGAATTTGATGTCTTGTTTTTGTTGGGCAATTCTGAACATTTTAGTATTCAGCGGGGACTTGTAACACATAGTTGCCAGACCCTCCTGTTACACAGTAAATATATACGAAAAGTGTGCGCTAATTGTGGTCTTTGGCCTACACCAATTCTGAAGGCCCTCTTTAATACAAGTCAATATGAATTTTAAGTAAAATCTTTGAAAGAGGTTTTGTAGAGAATTTAGCTGACCCAGCAATGCACCTTTGTTTAAACGGATTCTTATGTAGTTAAAGAGCAGGAAGGTCCATTTCTTGACCCTTTGTAAAACGCCAAAGGAATGAAGAATGGTCTTGTGGTTATCAAGGACTTCCTGCTTAGTGAGTGTTGTCGGTGTTACCCGCAGTGTTATCTATTCCCAGCTCGTTTCTAAGACACTCAAAATAAAAGTTCTTGAAGACAAAAACGATGTTATTGGGCTATATATTTGTCATGGAGGCGAGTCAAGTTTTCAACTACCATTATCTTGAATGTACTTTAAGCGGACTCCTACTAATTCATTTCATGTTGGTTATAAATGAATATTTTTACTCATACTTTCAGAATGCAGATAAGATTGATATTTACAATATTCTTAATATACAGCAAAAATAAATGTATTTTGGAATTAATATCTGCATTACATAAAGCAAAATAAATTATATATTTTGAATTTATAACGTATGTCTCTAACATTGTGTTCCCGATTGCCATTTTTGTTTTAAATCTGCTAACATTGTTTGCCTCGTCTGCTGTAAACGATAGCAAACACATGTTGATCCACCAAATTCAAGTGGTTGTAGTGTAGTTATAAAAGAACAAGACGTATTCAGCGTTGGTAGTAAGGTCGTCGAGAGTCTAAATTTATTTAATAAAACGTAAAAAGTGACCATTGAGTTGCAGTTTTAAAGAAATATGCTCCCATAGACAAAGTTCTCATTAACGACGACTGAAACATAAGTACTTTATCCTTTTCCGATTTTGTTTTAAGTTAAAGCCATAGATTTATATTCAACAGGCAAGTTGCTCATTGTATGACCAATACCGGAAACCACCACATATTATTAAATAAATGTTATAAATAGAAAAAGAATCATCCACCTGTCATATCGGAAAACATTTGGCGCATCTGTGTTTACGATTGCATCGGCAGTTCCAGTTGCCGGTAATAGGGTGTGTAGATGAGACGTAAGTTATGATTATCATCTATGTAATGGAAACTGCAATTAAAGGACTGGACTATTTCTTTTTTGTTCTCTGTAATAGAGCCTACAAATCTTTCTCTTCCCTCGTGTAAAAATAAAAACAGATCGGTCAAAATAACAATTCAAAGATACTAATATTAGATATAGTAAATTTATACTATGCTGTATACGACGCATTTCAAGGAGTTACCTCTCATCAGCAGCATTAAAACCGAAACATTTGGAAGACCAAAAACCAAACTTACATTAAACAAGAAATACTCAACCAAAAATAGCGAAATAGGAAGCCAAATTTCAGCTAAGGAGATCTACCATGTGCAATACAAGGAATGAACCCTTACTATTTCTATTATTTTTGAATTTTACTAAATACTGGTAATTTCTTTAACAAATCAATGAATAATCATGTTAGACAAGTCTGACGACTGAGTTGGCGAATACCCTCGGGGACCTAGGGTCCACCAGCAGAGGCATCATCCCAGGAGTTTCAAAATAACAATCCAAAGATACTAATATTAGATATAGTAAATTTATACTATGCTGTATACGACGCATTTCAAGGAGTTACCTCTCATCAGCAGCATTAAAACCGAAACATTTGGAAGACCAAAAACCAAACTTATATTAAACAAGAAGTACTCAACCAAAAATACCGAAATAGGAAGCCAAATTTCAGCTAAGGAGATCTACCATGTGCAATACAAGGAATGAACCCTTAGTATTTCTATTATTTTTTAATTTTACTAAATACTGGTATTTTCTGTAACAAATCAATGAATAATCATGTCAGACAAGTCTGACGACTGAGTTGGCGAATACCCTCGGGGACCTAGGATCCACCAGCAGAGGCATCATCCCAGGAGTTTCAAAATAATCCAAAGATACTAATATTAGATATAGTAAATTTATACTATGCTGTATACGACGCATTTCAAGGAGTTACCTCTCATCAGCAGCATTAAAACCGAAACATTTGGAAGACCAAAAACCAAACTTATATTAAACAAGAAGTACTCAACCAAAACTAGCGAAATAGGACGCCAAATTTCAAAAACGGCGCGTAGTGTGTCTACAGGAACATCTATCCACCCAAACTGAACAAAGATGTACAACATCAGTGTCAGAGTACCTTCTGTTAGAAGCAGTGTGTTTTTTCATCAAATAAGTTTTATCCTTACCTAATAACAGCTAGGCATATCATTGTGAACCTTGTTCAGAAAAATTGTTGAATTGGATCTTAATGAATCATGTGAAACTATCGTATAACGTGTAGAAAAATTAAGTTTTTATAATTGTACAATAGGTAAGGTCACTAGAAGAGAGATACATAAGAAATTATAATGGCCGAGGAGAAATTCGTTCTGACATAAAACAAAAAATACTATCTATGATTGAATTCGCAACTGAATGAAAGCGATCACTGGGTGTCATGGAATAAGCAAATACAATGAACTTATGTTGGGTTTACCGTAGTGATAAATAAAGTGTATCACGAAATAACTAGATAAATTGATGCACTGTATGGCCATTTCGTTGACTGACAACTCATCAGCACTGCTCGAGATCAAAATGTTGGAATTCTGGTTAAAGATATAATGGTGAATTAATAAGCACAAACATCAAAAACCCAAACAAATAAAACAAATAGTAATCCAAACTCAGTAAAGGGTTACCTCTGCATCAAAGGAAGAGCCGTAGAAATTTGTGGCAATTTTTGCCAAATTTTGAAGGGAAAATTTAAATGCATTTAAGTAATAAATCATATTACAATGCGCAATATAATGTGTGGTAGGCTCAGAGATAAGGCGCAAGGGTGACTTTGAAGGTTTATCAATCTTGATATTTGCCTCACTAATGCATAGCCATATACTAACATGTTCATGTAAACTGGTAACAGGTATTTGGGACTGAAATGATTTTCTCACACCAATCAGGACGGGAGGACAGATGGACTGAGGTAAATGTAAATGTACATTCCTTAAGACTAGTATAATTATTCATGGCAGTTGTGAGTGATTTAAGCATTGTTCCATGTTAAATCAATGCATTAAAACTTGCAGTTAGGTTTTGGTATCACATTGTTAATTCAAGTCCTGCCGCCTTAGCAAATCAGGTGTGTTATAATCTTTAATAAACAATGCTTGTATTATATTAAAATAAATACACTTTTCTAGCTCATGTTAGGGAAAGCCACAACTCAAGATCTAATATGTTGAAAACCACAACAACAATCGAAGAAGTTGAAGAGCAAATTCAAAAATGCCAAAATTACCAAAAGGGGTAAAGCCAAAACCATCTCAGGACAAAGCTATGCAAGAGAAAGACACTCCTTAGTTTCAACAAATTTTAGTTTTGTAGCAGGAAATTTTTAGTATCAATTTCGGGCTAGCATCGAAATACTAGCTACCCTCGGGGACTTGGAGTCCACCAGCACCCCTTTCGACTCAATGGTAAAAGTAAAATTCTTTGATACAAATTGTGATGCACAAAATGTCCACATTGTGTGGTTTAAGGACTCATCAGTTGTGCTCTTGAATGATAAGCAACAATTACACTAAGAATAGTTTAACATGAAAACCACTAACAGTTATATATTTATCTCTAGTTTGTATACCTATATAGACACATAGTGTCCTTTATCTGTATTAAGAGTTTTCAAATTGAATTGTAACTGATTTATATGGTACTTGTGTTGGAACGAAACATTTTGAATAGAATTTTTTCATTCAAATTTTGATGCACAAAATGTGCAACTTTCGTCTATTTACGACTCATCAGTTCTACTACAATCAAAAACGTTGAATAGGAAATTCAAAAATTCAAAAAATTACCAAAAGGTGTAAAGCCAAAACCGTTGACCGAGATAGTCCTTAGTTTTCACAAATTTTACAATTTTGTAACTGCACATTTATGTATAAATTTTGTGCTGGTATCAAACTAGTTACTCAGATCAGCTTGGATACCCTCGGGCATTTGGGAGTCCGCCAGCAGCGGCATTGACTTTGATATCGATTTACGACTCACCAGTTGCTGTCCTATTGGCTGACTGGTTTTGCCACATTGTTTGCTGGTTTCAAACAAGAACACCTTTCAGTGAATTTTCACAAAAGTTCGTATGTTAGAATATATTTGGTTCTGGCGGTCATCTTGGATGGCGTGCAGGGTCATCTGGTATAATTCTGGAAGGGGACCACCTAAGGACCATTGCTGAGAAGTTTCAGACAAGAAGATCTTTAAGTAAATTTCACATTAATTGGGTCCTATGTTAAACTATGTTCGGCTCTAGCAGCCATCTTTGATATCGGATAAAATTCTGAAAGAGGACCATCTGAGGAGCATTGCTGCCATGTTTTGTTCCAATTGGACAAGTTGTTTCAGAAAAAAATGGCTGTTTCGTTAACTGGAAAACCGATTAAAGATATAATGATGAAAGTATTCAATTGTTAAAAATTGTCCCCAAAAAGGAAGCATTTATTAGTTCTATTCTATAGCGAGTTTATATAAATCAAACATACATATAAATTCTTGTTGTCATTTGCAATTAACAAGACAAAATAAATTGATAATTTTTAAAACTGACGTACGGTTATATATCAAACACCACAGTGCACATTGCTGTATCATAATCCCTTCAGTCAGGATATCTTAACTTCATTTCGGTAAATAAGTAGGTAAAGACATTATTTCTATAGATTCCTGCATGTATACCTAGTTTCAACTCTACTGTGCTATTCAGATGCTTGATCAATGTAAATTAGACGCAATTTTCACGATATAGTGAAATACCAGTACATATAAATAGTTGGTTTTTTTTCATAAAGACATTGTATTAAATACATGAACAGGTTAATAGAATTATGTTTAATCTGTTTTGCTGTATATGGTTCAGACTGCCGAAGAATACCAATGTAATTACATCTTAGTTCTTGGCCACAAAACAAATTTTGCTTGCCATCCGTTGTGGATAGTACACTTTTTATTGATGGTACAAAGTTTAATTATAATCAGTCATGAAATATTGTTCTAAAAATTGCTGCCAAGTTTTGTTCTAATTGGCGTATTGGTTTCAGATAAGATCTTTAAGTAAATTTACCATAGGGTCCTATATTAAACTATTTTTTGGCTCTGACGGCCATCTTTTGTTCCAATTTGCCAAATGGATCTTTAGTTAATATTACAGGAGATCCATAGTACCCTGTGCTGTGTGACGTCGGGTGAGCTATCGGGTTAGCTATATTTAATTGTTGACTTGAATTTTATACACCTCTCCAGGTGATATTTCGTTTTCCAAATATTGATACTGATATCAGCTGATAATAATTCCTACTGTCTGGACATCTCAGTTCGTAAATGATTTTTTCAGAATTTGAATACATTAATCAATTTCTAGTTACTCGTGTGAAAGATGCAATGCGTTAAGTCGTAACTGAAACAATTGAATTTTGTTCAATCATGTCTTCATGAGGAATAAAAAAACTTCCGCCTATGGATTTTTCAATGTAACATGGCGGTAGCTCGAATGACCGAATGACGCCGTCATTATCCGAATAAAATGATGATAACTCTTCCCATGACATTTTATCAAATTAAGTATTACAACCCCGTGATGTATGAAATATGCACATAATGCATTAAAAATATTTAAAATAAGAGTTTTACAAATTTTAGGATAGGTCTGATCGAGTTGAATAATCAAATTATTATTTTTTCTTGAAAATTTGAAACGCATTATTTTTTCTATTGGAAATTCCCCATTCAGAATCATCATTTGTAAGGTATAAAACATAACCTTTATAAACAACTTTACAAATTTTATGTTTTCTTGGACGACTCAATAATATTAATTAACCAACAAAAGGTTGTCTAATAATTCTAACGTTTAGACTTTCAAAATGCTAAAAACCCATTTTATGAACTGAGGTGTCCAGACAGTAGTTTTCTACAGCGAAATTAACTAAAACAAGTTTAATGCACACGTTTATTGTCGAGCCTGCGACTTAAGTCGCGGAAAGCTCGACATAGCGGCGGCGGTGGCGTTAACTAACTTCTTAAAAGCTTTATATTTTAGAAGGAGGAAGACCTGGATGCTTTATACTTTGGTAGGTGTCATCTGACCTTGACCTCATTTTCAGAATTCAGTGGTTACAGTTAAGTTTTTGTGTTTTTGCCTGTTTTTCGAATAATGTATGCAATTATACTGCTACGTGTATGAGATTCTATGGTATCCTTCCTTTTTATAAAATTTAAAAGAGATAAATTTACCATATCTAATATTAGTATCTTTGGATTGTTATTTTAATATTCCTTCTTTTACCGCAACTATTTACATCCCAGAATTTCGGTATTCGTATCAAAATAAAATTTGGTACGCCCTAGCGATCTGATACATATTACTTAGCTAGCCGAAATGTATTTTTCAACCCATTTCGAATGTTGGTTTTTTTTAATTTCTTCTGTCTGTTTGCAAAATACTTGTTCTCTTATCTAGATTTATCTTGATGTTTTGGCGTTCAACTAAATATGTTACCCAAATTACCCTTCACTACAGATCCCTTGACTTCTTTATATAGAGTAAAGACTGCATACAAAAATACATACTTGAAAGGTAACTGAAAGTTTTATTCTTCATTTTCCCTTCTCGCATTTTTTATACCCCGATATATTAATACAACCTTCCAAATAATTGACATATTTACAGGAGATAAAGTTTGGACAGTCAAGCCTGACTCTGACATAGAGATAAAGCTGAACGTTGTGTCCGATAAAAATGCACCATGAATTATATATGATATTGCAGAGATTTGTCAATTTATTGCGTACCATTTCATTTCTGGGACGACCTTTATTTTGGAACGCTCCTGACGAAAACTTTGGAATGTCCAAAAATAAAAACAGAAACATTGCGAGAAATACAACCAATAGGTCATTTTAGCCATAATCGGGTAAATTGTCAACATTGGCTAATAGACAAATGATAGAGTGGAATCCTATTTTGACATGATTTAAATATTTTAACTTTAAAGTAAAAAAATAACAACAAAAACATTGCAAGCAATAAAACCGATATTAGTTTAGCGATATGCAGGTAAGGTCAACCTCGCCTAATATACATTGTAGTTGAATCGTATTTTAACACGATTTCAATAACTGGAAATTTCAACACATCTTAAAATAAGGTCATAGCCGAGCAATGACATTTTGGGGGTGATACTCTCGGAAGACATGGCAACATCGCCTAAGTGGTAGTAAAATAAAGTGAGGGTCTACTTGATATTGTATGCTATATCCGTTCTCTCTTTTGACATACCTAAATTCGGTATTTCTAGAATATGCTTCATCAGATACGCTCCTGTCCAGAACTTTGAAAGTAGATTGAATTGAAAGAAATTTCAGTTGAAAGATATTGTTAGCGACATCCTGTAAATGCCAAAAGAAACTTGTCATGCCATCTCAAATTTTTAGAAGTCGTACCCTATTCTCCTTGTCCAAACGATACTGGGATGCCACTATTCTTCTGGAGAATAAGAAACATTCTCTATGGGAAATTGACAGGACCGAAACCAAGAATAGAATCTGTAAATAACTTTTTCTCCATGGAATGTATAGATTTAAAATATTACCTACCAGGTGGTACATAACTTGCAGATGCCAACCCGATATAACGTTATGGACATACATTTGCTTAAAAGGCGTTGTTGATTGTTAGGATAAAATACAAACTTGTTACATACGTACCTAAGAAACCTCTAGTATATCTTACGGAACAACGGTTGTTACCATGTAACATGTGGAATTTCAGTTTTCACTTGAGACATTGACACATGCTAAGGTATGGTTAAAAAAGGGAATTATTGACCAACCTAACTCACGAGCTAAGATTTGATTCCATGTATATTTAAACTGTTTAGGGAAAATATAAACATCAAAAAATCTTAGTAAATTTTTGTATGTGTGAAGAACACTGTAAAGTAACACTGCAGAACAATCCATTTTTGTAACGCAAGTTTTTCATTTCTCAAGCTATTTTTCATGTAGTGGATTGGTATCCAAATGTGATAGCTTTATGGATGACATCTTCATATCAAGTGATGGTATGTACACATGAAGCATAAAAAGAATGATAACCATATGACCGTTAAAATTCAGACTTGGTTCAGAACGATTTCACACAGATACAAAGAAAGGTGATTGAATTCCCATTAACACTGTTCATATCATCCGAAATCATCATTGGATATTATAGACAATCTATCGGGGGATACGCAGATAACTTGGTCATTTGGAATTAATGGTAATGTATACTGAATTCCAGGATTATTTGCAAATTTAAGATTAAAAATCACCAATAATGGTTAATATGCACTGCTTATCTTGAGGTTTAGGACGTTGCTCATTGATAAAGATGTAAAGGAACTCTTAGCGTGTATCAGTCTTCCTTGTTAAGTATGTTGTATGACCGATGCATAAACACACACACACATCCTAGTAGTTTTTAATACCCTGGTACAATGTACATCTTTCGATATACATGTACATTGTATTGAGTTTGTTGAGACGATAAAATAGCTATGTAAACTCAACCCTTGAAGGTATTCGTTATACTATAGAAATCTGATCATCAAATAGAATTTTAAGGCCATTGCCTTTGTTGCTCTCTGGTTCTAAATAACCTAGATATTATATGACAGATCATAATTCATCCGTTAATTTCTGATGGGTATTGATTGCTGACATCTATCATTTTCACCTCGATGGAAGGACAGATAGTAAGGGGTAAACCAATATACTCCATTTCAGTTAAATTGGGGTAAAGTCACTTATCACTCATCATACCTGTAGTGATTTCAGTGATATGCCAAGAGCTCAAAAGTACAACTATCACAGGTTATTATGAAATAATAATGCAACATTTTCTTTTTAATAAATATATTAACTTTAAGTATATCTATACAATGAAGCACATATTCTCATTTACAATATATATATAAAACAATAAGTTTATGCATCATTTAACTTTAGGATTATTTGCAAATTTAAGATTAAAAATCACCAATAATGAATAAACAATTTTAAGATTGAATTTATTTTTATTTTAAAGTTGTATTTTGAATTCAAACATTGATATCTAACGTATTATATTCTGTAATATGATAACAGAAACTATATACTGTATACATGTAAATTTGAATATTTTATAATATCAAAGACAAATATTCTAAGAAAATCAGTGTTAATAACTTAGTGGAAAGTGGACGACTCTGGAGTATATAAACTGCACAAAGATATATACTAGTATATCAGAATTTAAGATGGAGGCTGAATACAAAACTTTACGACAAACGGGGTGACTTTGACTTTCTAATCATCAACTTCCCATTTCTGAGCTGCAACATTCTAGAAGCGCTGTCGTATGACGTGTATATTCACAACTCATACGTTATGCTAGAGCTTGTGACATATACATTGACTTCGTGGACAGAGACCGGCTCCTGACAGAAAAGTTGCTCAAACATGGGTATGTTGCTCCTAAGTTGCAGTCATCCTTATTAAAAGTTTTATGGACGTCATCATTACTTGGTTGACAGGTATGAAAAAACCGTTTCCCAAATTAAAGTGGACCTGTTCCATTGATGTTGTCCCTTCCTCATACCAGATTTGATATGGGCAGCTTGGCGAATATTTCAACCCATCTGACAACAGCATTTTTATTTTGAAGACGATTATAGTGATGGTTAATCAATGTGTGAAGTTTTCTCGAGGTAAGCAAAAATAAATAAAATGATCTTTTCTGTTTCAAATACAAAAACCAATATAGTGTTGATGTAGATACTTTCATGCAGTCCGGTAAATCTGATATTCACACAATTAGTGTAGAAGTCAAATAATTTCCCTCGGGTGTTCTTTATACAATTATCATGTTAACGATTCATCTACACCCACTTATTTGAAAGGAGATATTTATAAATGTATTGTGTGAACTCACATATGCAAAATTGTATTCTATTTGACTACTAGAGATTCAATTATAAATGATTTTAAAAATAAGGAAATATCTATTAGCAATAACATCACAATACTGACATCTCCGATATCAAAAAGTTTCAATCGGACGGTACACAATCAAAACGTTAATAAATAGTTATGAATCATAAAATAATAGTTGCATTTACATGATTCAATTAAATTACCATGTAGTAATTAAACTAATTGATTGTAAACGATAATTGAAGAAAAATGCTTGAAAACATGTACCGGAATTCTATATTTGTCTGGAATGTGTAAGGCCCGATGTTTTATGTGCCCAATAATTATAAGTAAGGGTTTTGATTATAAGTAAGGGTTTTAATATTTTATCCTATATTTTACAGGTGTTGGGATAATGGGATTTAAAAAATTGTACAAAGAATATCAAAACACAATAATATGAAATATAATACATTTTCATACACTGAATTAAAATGTAGAAAACATTTGTATGAAAATGTATTTACAAATAATATACATGCAAATATGATGGCACTCTTAATACATATTTTTAATATAAATGTACCATACAAGAACCCTCTTTATACACTGATCAGTTATCTTTTAATAAATATCTGATATTTTGAAATAAAAATGAACCATTTATGACAAACTGATAAAATTCAGGAAAATTCAATAGCATCAACATAAACACGTGCTCTCTGAAGACATAAAATATATAAGTAAATACTCAATAACACATTGATTTTTTTACAAATACAAAAAAAAACACTTCACCATTTTATACATCAAAATGTATTTGTGCAAAGAAAAACATTGTTTATATCACACCTTCAGATAAATAACTGAATTGTCATTAATTATTCACATTAGTTGAATCTATTTACAAAGAACAAGTAAAACCGGATACATTTATATACTATTTGCATAATGATGCTAAAACTAAAGGCTCAGTGGGCTGAGCCTGTATCGCTCACCTGATAAAATGCTTCTACAAACTTCCATTAATTCTTCGGTTGAATTTCTTCAAAAGTTTCAGAAAAAATGATCAAAATATATTTTTCTCAAAGGGTCCAAAGTTAAAAGTATTTCCCCCCCCCCCTGACGGCCATGTTTTTCTCAGATTTGAACATAATGAGCCAACTTTGTAAAGGACTTTCCATACATCATTCCAGTACAGTTTTATTCAGTTTGTTATTATAGTTTGAGAGGAGATATCAAAATATGTTTTTTTCCATAGGCATTTATGTTAAACTATGTTCCTGCTGTCAGCCATGATGTTTGTCGCATTCGAACGAAATAAGCAATCCCTCTAAAGGACCTTCCATACATAATTCCAGAACAGTTTGGTTAAATATGCTTCAACAGTTTCAAAGGAGATGATCAAAATATGTTTGTCCCAAAGGGTCCAATGTTAAACCACATTCCTCGTTGGTGGTTATGTGTGTTGTCGAATTGGAACGAAATGAGCAATCTTTGTTAAGAACCTTCCACGCATCATTCAAGTACAGTTTGATTCAATTTGCTTCAATAGCTTCAGAGCCTATGATCAAAATATGTTTTTCCCATAGGGTCCAATGTTAAACTATGTCCTGTGCTGGCGGTCATGTTTTAAAACAGATCGCAAAAAAAAAATTTAATCTTTGTGAGGGACATTCCATGCATCATTCCTGTAAAGTTTTGTTTAATTTTATTTAGTAGGTTCAGAGAAGATGATCCTTAACATATTTTTCCATACGGTCCAATGTTAAACTATGTCCTGCGCTGGCAGAAATGTTTTAGAGCGGATCGGAAAAATTTCTGCAATCTTAGTAAAGGTCATTCCATACATCATTCCTGTAAAGTTTGGTTAAATTTGCTCAAGTAGTTTCAGAGGAGATGAACGTTAACATGCTTTCCCATAGGGTCCAATGTTAAACTATGTCCTGCACTGGCAGAAATGTTTTACAGCGGATCGGAAAAATTTCAAAAATGTCAGTATAGGACCTTCCATACATCATTCCTGTAAAGTTTGGTTAAATTGCTCCAGTAGTTTTAGAGAAGATGAACTTTAACATGTTTTCCCATAGGGTCCAATGTTAAACTATGTCCTGCGCTGGTAGCCATGTTTTACGGTGGATCGGGAAAATTTGCCAATCTTAGTAAAGGACCTTCCATACATCATTCCTGTAAACTTTGGTTAAATTTGCTCAAGTAGTTTCAGAGGAGATAAACTTTAACCTGTTTTCCCATAGGGTCCAATGTTAAACTATGTCCTGCTCTGGCAGCCATGTTTTTGGCGGATCGGAAAAATTTCTGCAATCTTAGTAACGGACCTTCCATACATCATTCCTGTGAAGTTTTGTTAAATTTGCTCCATTGGTTTTAGAGGAGATGATCAATATGTGAAAGTTTACGGACGACTGACGGACGACGGACGCCAAGTGATGGCAAAAGCTCACATGGCCTTTGGCCAGGTGAGCTAAAAATGAATCAACCACAAATATAAACAGATATAAAATAAGGGCAATAGTTTGTCTCAGATTTTAACCCAATACAAAATTGTGAAAATAAAGGACATTTTCAGGTTTATCATTACAATAAACAAAGATGTTATATTCCTTAATACCTTTAGTTAATATTCTATTACAGAGGTCCAACTGTAAGTCATTAACCCTAAAACACCGAAGTACAATAATTTTAAAATCATAAAATCAAACAAAGAAAATATATGTAATGATCAAAAATTAAAATTCCACATGTTGGTAAAAAAGTCAATAGCATATAAATACATTTATTGTAATACAAAATTAAATAAACAGCTCTATCAAATATGATCAAATAAACAGAATTTGCAACATTAAATATTTAATATTTTACATCAATTTTTTAGGGAGTACAAAAATTTCGCCGCAAATGGCTCTATTGTTTCTTTCCACTTTTTACTGGTTGGAAAACTGGACTACTTGGAGAGAACCTGTTCATCCTAATGTACTATATAATACTACATGTTTATCAGCAAATTTGGAAATTCAATATGGTAAACATTGAATGTTAAGGTACAGTTAAGTTTTCCCAAACATTCAAATGCCTTTTTTGTACCGAAATAAATACAATAAACATGATGAAGAAAAATGTTTTCCTTAAATAAAAAAAATATACAATTTACATAAATATAGTACATGTACCTAAAGTATATATATCAATATAATGAAAACAAATTTAACACCCAGTCAAACTATACATTATGGAGATTAAGACACAGTATGATGTAAATGATTTGTAATACCAGTTCATGAATTTAATATTAACACACTCATATTTACACAGTAAATATTTTTTACATTATTATTATATTATATTTATTGAAAAAAGTAATAGGTTTCAATACTGAAAATATTTCAAAAACAGCTTAATTGTTACTTCAATACAAAACATTTATTAGCGCAAAATATTTTGTGGACAGAATTTTAGAAAATAATTTGTTTGATTCTTTAGAAAACCTCTTTTCAGTTAAATTTCAATGTACTCTATCATTAAAAAATATCACTGATTTGAATTTTCAAAAACAAATCCTTGAAAAAACATTGATTAAATCATCTCACAAGAAGTATCAATAGAACAGCCTAATTACTTTGATAAATACACGTTCCTATATCATAAGGACTCTGAGTCTCCCTGTTACTTTCATTTCTGGTGAGCCATTATTATCAGGTTTATTAACATCTCAAGAAATTCCAATAGTTCTATATTACCGAGCTCACGGCATACATGCACTGGAGTCTGCCCTCCGTTGTTACAATGATTTATATCAGCGTTTTTCTCCAGTAACAGTTTCACAACATCTATATTTCCCCCTTCACAAGCCATAAACAATGGGGTGTTTCCATTTTTGTCACAAAATGAGATGTTTGCCTTGTTCTTCAGTAGTAGTTTGAGTATTTCTACATTACCATCTTTACAACATACATGTACTGGAGTCTGACCTTCATTGTCACACTGATTTATATCAGCTTTATATTCACAATTGTGGTCCAAAAGAAGTTTAACAATACCAAAATATCCTTGTTTACAAGCAATGTACAATGGTGACTGATTTTGCTTGTTACACTGAGAGATGTCAGCATTTTTCTTCAGTAACAGTTTCACTACATCTATATTTCCCCCTTCACAAGCCATAAACAATGGGGTATTTCCATTTTTGTCACAAAATGAGATGTGTACCTGGTTCTTCAGTAGTAGTTCGAGTATTTCTACATTGCCATATTCACAACATGCATGTACTGGAATCTGACCTTTATTGTCACAATGATTGATATCAGCTTTATATTCAAGTAATATTTTCACAGTATCTATACAGCTTCTGTTATGTTTTTCTTCATCAACAAAATTCAAAAACTTAGCTTTTGCAGGTATTGGATGGGTCTACTAGTACATGCTATAAACAAAGGCGATTTTCCATCTTCATCACAGTGCAAAATGTCAGAATTGTATTCCAGGAGAAGTTTAACAATATCAAAATATCCTTGTTTACAAGCAATGTACAATGGTGACTGCTTTTGGTTGTTACACTGAGAGATGTCAGCATTTTTCTCCAGTAACAATTTCACTACATCTATATTTCCCCCTTCACAAGCCATAAAAAATGGGGTGTTTTCATTTTCATATTCAAGTAATATTTTCACAGTATCTAAAAAGCTTCTGTTATGTTCTTCGTCACCAAAATCCAAAAAACTTAACTTGTGCAGGATGGGTCTACTACTACACGCTATAAACAAAGGTGATTTCCTATCTTCATCACACTGAGAAATGTCAGCATTGTTTTCCAAAAGAAGTTTAACAATATCAAAATATCCTTGTTTACAAGAAATGTACAATGGTGACTGCTTTTGCTTTTTACACTGACAGATGTCGATATTATTTTCTAGTAATAGTTTTACTATCTCTCTATTACCCACTTCACAAGCAATTAAAACTGGGGTGTTTCCATTTTTGTCACAAAATGAGATGTGTACCTGGTTCTTCAGTAAAAATTTGAGTATTTCTACATTATCATCCTTACAACAGACATGTACTGGAGTCTGACCTCTATTGTTACACTGGTTTATATCAGCTTTATATTCAAGTAATATTTTCACAGTATCTAAAAAGCTTCTGTTATTTTCATTAAAACAGAAATAACTTAACTCTTGCAGGATTTGGATGGGTCTACTAGTACATGCTATAAACAAAGGCAATTTTCAATCTTCATCACAGTGCAAAATGTCAGAATTGTGTTCCAGGATTAGTTTAACAATATCAAAATATCCTTGTTTAGAAGCAATGCACAATGGTGACTGCTTTTGCTTGTTACACTGAGAGATGTCAGCGTTTTTCTCCAGTAACAGTTTCACTATATCTATATTTCCCCCTGCACAAGCCATAAAAAATGGGGTGTTTTCATTTTTGTCACAAAGTGAGATGTTTGCATTGTTCTTCAGTAGTAATTCGAGTATTTCTACATTGTTATTTTCACAACATACATGAACTGGAGTCTGACCTTCACTATCACACTGATTTATATCAGCTTTATATTCAAGTAATATTTTCACAGTATCTAAAAAGCTTCTGTTATGTTCTTCGTCACAAAAATCCAAAAAACTTAACTTGTGCAGGATGGGTCTACTACTACACGCTATAAACAAAGGCGATTTTCCATCTACATCACACTGAGAAATGTCAGCATTGTGTTCCAAAAGAAGTTTAACAATATAAAAATATCCTTGTTTACATGCAATGTACAATGGTGACTGCCTTTGCTTGTTACACTGACAGATGTCAGGATTGTTTTCTAGTAATAGTTTTACTATCTCTCTATTACCCATCTCACAAGCAATTAAAACTGGGGTGTTTCCATTTTTGTCACAAAATGAGATGTGTACCTGGTTCTTCAGTAGTAGTTCGAGTATTTCTTTATTACCATGTTCACAACATACATGTACTGGAGTCTGACCTTCACTGTCACACTGATTTATATCAGCTTTATATTCAAGTAATATTTTCACAGTTTCTACATGATCTATATAGCTTCTTTTGTGTTCTTGTTCATAATTGAATTCAAAATTAAGTACCTTTTGCATCTTTGAGATCTGTCGTCTAGAACAGGCTATAAATAAAGGGGATTGTCCATGTTCATCACACTGAGAAACATCAGCATTGTGTTTCAGTAGACATTTAACAACATCATCATTTCCTTGGTTACAAGCACTGTACAATAATGCTTGCTTGCTAGACGAAATGATGAAAGTATTACTTTTCAGAATCATTTCCAAAATATCTGTATGTCCATCACTGAAAGCCATATGGAATAGTGACTTAAATAGTGCCTTAAATGATGACTGATGTTGCTTATCAGACTGAGCACATTCAGCATATTTTTCCAGAAGTAGTTTCACTATATCTGCATATCCTCTTGTACAAGCTATATCCAATGGTGACCTTCCATATTTGTCCCAGTGAGGAGTGTTATCATTTTTCTCCAATAACAGTTTCACTATGTCTGTATATCCCCCTTTGCAAGCTATATATAATGGAGACCAACAAAAACTGTCACTACAACTATTCCATCCTCTCTCTTCTAATATTTCTACTTCATCTATATATACTCCTTTACAATCCACACCAAATACTGAATGTTCATATTCTCTTTTTTTAATCATGACTATATCGTCAGACAAAAGCAATGTATACGTATACCATCCATGTATATAACATAGCAAGGTGTCCGTATAGTTTTCAAGTAACAGTTTCACTGTATCTGTATGCCCTTCTTTACAAGCTATAAACAATGGTGACTGTTCATCTTCATTACACACAGAGACGTTAGCATTGTTCTCCAGTAACAATCTAACTATGTCTGTATATCCTTCTTTACAAGCTATATGCAATGATGATGATAAATACTTACAACACTTGGAGGTGTAGTCTTTATTCTCCACCAACAGCTTAACTATATCAGTATGTCCTCCCCCACAAGCTCTATAAAAAGGTGACATAAATTTATTTCTTCCTGTATTGAAATCACATCCATTATTGATCAGAAATTGTACGATGTCTGTATATCCTTCAGTAATTGCTGCTAACAGAGGAGTGGTTAATTCTCGCCTCTTAGGATACCATAGTTGTGCAATGGGATCTTCTAGTATTATATATTTCCTTTCAATGAACAATGATTTTATTTTGTCTTTGTTTTCTGTCCAGTATGTTATTAATTTCTCTCTATATCTCTTATAGTTTAATTGCTTATTATGCAAAGAGCTGTAAATATCATCATTTGTCAAATCTTGCACTGTGCGCTCAAAGTATAAATCTTCCATGTCTCCCTCAATTGGTATAAAACATGACTGTTCATTATTTACAGATCTAAACATAAATCTATCACCTATAAATGTGCCAGATGCATATTTAATAAAACATTCTGTAAGATGTTTTCCACAGATAACAGCTGCAATGTCATATATTTTATCATGTATAATACTATAATTACCATCTGTCTCCTTAATAAATGTACCAACAAGAGCTGATAAACTTTCATAAACTGACTTTCTATCAGTCTGAAGATTTAAATCTAGCTTGCATTCTTTTAAAACATTATCAACAGCAACTTTAACGTTTGTATTAGAAAGCCTTGGAGTTAACCATTCAACATTGAAAGAAATAAAAATAATACACAGGCATATTGAGCAAAAATGTACAGAACTTTGCATTCTTAGTTCTTCGATGTCATTTTTGATAGTGTCTATAGGTTCAGAAAAAAATATATTCATTTCATCCTGCACTTTTCCTACTGACAGCTTACATAGTAACGGAAAAAAATCAAATTTATCAAATACACGTTGATCAATTGTATTCACCATGTCATCAGAAATATACTGTTTTATCATTAATAATCTTTCACGTGGCATTAAACATAAATTTGTGGAGAGCAAATTACATTCTTCTTTGAACAGTGCAAGTCTTTTAAAGTGTTGATCTTTAAATATATGAAGTCTACAAGAAACTATTATTTTAGTTGAATTGTGTTTTTTGGCCTTAACTGAGTGGTCTTTTGTTCTTTCAGCTGGTGTTTTCTGTTCAAATATCTTTTCCAATTTTTCAGAGTGATCCTTCCACATATTAAGAGTTTGAATATTAATTGTTTCTTTGCCACAAATGTCATCAACGACAAATACTTGTTTCTTCCTACTATTATAGTATCTTATAATGTCAGCTGGACCTGTAACACAGGTAACAATCTCATAATGGTCATTGGGATTTAATTCAAGAGCAACATGATGTATGATTGAAGATTTACCTGACCCAGAACTTCCTGTAACAACAATACAGTTGGATGCTTGAAGTGATTTTTCAACAAACTTTGCTGCCCTGGTTTCAACAAACTTATGATCATCTTCTTCCCATTCCTGAATGTATATTTCAATTTGATCTGTAATATAAAGAATTTTGCTAATGTGTAAACAGTTTAAACGTTGGATTGGGATGTCAGATTTTCTGATTTTCATAAGCCTCTGTTACTTTAAGATGAAAATCAACATTGAACATGCTGTTCCTTTCATTGTTATTTTACATAAATATAGTGTAAGGAATATACTTAATTTACTATTTATATCATTTATTTATAGATTTCTTATGACAATAAGCTCATAATATGATTATGTAATACATGTATATTTCAACAGGACGTTATCTTTTTTGCTTGTCAAATTTGTATAAAACTCGTGAAAGATTAATTCTTAAATCACAGAATTCTTTTAAAAATAAAACCAAGTAAATTGCAACGGCTAGGGGTGATCCATAATTGTCAACATTTTTTACAGGTTTAGATGGCAATATTTTTGGAAACCCCAACCCTTCCTCAAAAAGTGAACATCAATACTTTTCTAAATTGTTGCTATGAACAGGAACCAACCCTTTCTCTGAAAGAGAATCTAAAGACATCGTTACCAATCTTGAAAATGCATTTACAAAGTCCAGAGCATCTTGACATGCTCAGGTCAGTTGCCGTTTGCCGGCTTTTTGTCACCTTATACTGCTCAGAATTTTGTCAGCATAGTGAATTCTATCAATATCATCAGCATATATTCCCTTTTTTCCTGAATATCAGCAAAAGTGCCATTATTTCATGTATGATACTGAGTTCTTAATGCTTACACAAATATGTTGAATTTGAACCCCTCTTCTACCTAGCATTAGTTTTTTAAACTCATGAAAAATGTTGTTAATTATGGATGACCCCTTTATAAATTCCTGTCACATCAAATGCCACTCCTTATAAATGTACCCAATTAATTAGAAAATGTCCCTAATGACGAGGACAAACAAAATTCTCTGTGATACCAATTTTGATGCACAAGATGTGCACATTTCGTCGATTTACGACTCATCAGTTGTGCTCATGGCCAACAATGTTGAAAACAAAAACAGCAATCCAAAAGGTTGAAGAGCAAATTGACCAAGAGATAAAGACAAAACCATCGAAGGACATAGCTATGCACGTGGAACATACTCCTTAGTATTCACAAATTTTACAATTTTTTAACAGTAAATTTTAAGTATCAATTTCAGGCTAGTATCAAAATACTAGCAACTGACAAATAATCATACCTTAATTAACAAAGAGAAATGGTCTCAAACTGAAAAGGTTATAAGAAGACATTGATTTCCTACCTAAATTAGAAATAAAATATTCTACCTCTAATATTTTCAGGAATATATTGTTCTGAACGCTCTGACTGGTGCCTCATTAAAGCCTTTATTTCATCCTTCATGGGTTTTATATTTTCCTGTAACTCTGACTGGTCTTTTTGCATTCTTTCTAGTTCATTTTGAATTTGTTTTATATTTTCCTTGATACATTTTACCACTTCTGTTTTGTATGTGCAATTAAACGTTTGACGTTTTAGATCCAATATGTCGGTTGCAAGACTACCTAAGCTTAATCGACTGACAGCCTGAAAGATTCAAAAGAATATTAAATTGAAAACAAGTGCTTAAACAACATGGCGGCCATGTTTCTAGAAGAACAAGAAAATAAAACACATACTTTATTCAAGATCCTTCAGGATCATTTAGACTAAGTACGGCTGTAATTGGTTTCGTGGTTTCAGAGTAGAAGATCTTTTAAAAAGTTTTATGATGAACGACAGACAGATGGCAAGTAATGGCAAAAGCTCATATGTCCTTTAAGGACAGGTGAGCTAACAATTACAAAAAACTTGAACCTTACGGGTAACATGGATTGTAATATTGAAATTCCATAAAGAAATGACCATGACCTCAAGGTCACAGCATCCGTTTCGCATCAAAATACTGTTGTCCATATCGCAAGCTATCCATGTACAAATTTGATGATACCATAACTCTTCATAAAAAACTACCTTAAACCTGAACCTTAACCTTGATTCTAATATTGAAATTCTATAAGGAAATTTAGAGTCAATAACCCATGCCTTCAAAGACACAGCATCCATTTCACATCAAAATGCTGCTGTTCATATTACAAGCTATCCATGCATGTACAAAGTTTCAGGATGATACCATAATTCCTTTATTAAAAACTACCTTAAACCTGAACCTTAGTCTCGTACAGAGTGACGCACAGACCGAAAAACTATGCCCGGCCTGCCTTACACGCAGGGCACAAAAAGCGAATAATAAGGTCATAAATATCCAAACAAAAATATATAATACTGCCATAGATATCAAAACCTGACTGGTGATATCTGCATTTGCTTTTTTAAGTAAGAGTGAACATATTGGTTCCACTTGATCTAATTTGTTCAACCATATTTATTTAACATCGTCTTCAAAAGGAAATCCAACCAAATTTTCCAACAATTTTCAATAGATGGTACCTATATTGTGTAATCAACTGAGGGAGAATGTAAGTTAAACCTTTCTTATTAGATCTTCAATCTTGTTGAAATTCTTTTCCAAAAATACAGATCTTAGAAATAGAATATTCATTGAAATATTGAACATGTGTTTTAAGGAGAATTATGCAATATGAAGATATTTTGGTAATATTTTCATATTTCAAGACTTTTCACAAGAACGTATTTGTCAAGACTGCAAACATATTAGACTTAACTGAACATTTTAATTTAGCTGAATAATAAGACCCAATCTTCATATACGGTTAATACATAGTTAAATCAATTAATGAAACAGTCTTTAGGTATTGTCTTATGATGTCCCAATCTAAATTTAGCCATTTTATTTCATTCTACATAAAATCAGACAAATCAGTTTCTTAATGATCAAATGGACGATAAACAGTGCCCTTTGTTATTTGTACTTACTTGAGAAAGGTCAGGCCAAATATTATTAAATTCAGACTCCTTTATCTGGAAATCTGTCTTGTGTGACAGTTTATTTCGATAATGGTGAATTCTTTCAATATCATCTTCTTGAGTTGTATCCCATAATAGTGGCTGATTACCCCATCCTTGTGTTGGTGGTGGTATGCTTGTCTTCAGTGTATTTCTTATTAAGCTATATAGCAAGGTGAAATCAAAATCTGAAGACCTGACAACATTGGAGGTACCTGTAATTTACATAATATATTTCATAATGCAGTTACTACTTTGAGCTACATGTATTGTTTTTTTATGTTTTTTTATTATGTCTTTTTTCAAACTGCAAAAGCTTTTTCTGAAATATGTTTCTTTAAATGTGTTAAACCTTTAAATGTATTAAACCTTTAAATGTATTAAACCTTTAAATGTATTAAACCTTTAAATGCATTAAACCTTTAAATGTATTAAATCTTTAAATGCATTAAAATTTTAAATGCATTAAACCTTTAAATGTATTAAACCTTTAAATGTATTAAACCTTTAATAGTCCAAAGTTTGTTACTTTCACATACATTGTATGAACTATCAAATAATCTTAATTCAGAGTACATATTTTAAAAATATAAAGTACAAACCTGGGAAGAGAATGTTTAGTTGTTCAAGTGTGTATCTTCTGTTATTTGCCAGTGAATTGTAATGCGAGTTCAAATGACCAAATAACATATTTGGAGGCATTTTTCTGTCAAAATATTGACGAACCGATGTTGTTCCAATTTTCTGACACAGAATAAAAATTCTGATGAAATTATTTTCTTCATGTGACAGGCCTGAAATAAAAACCATCACATTGTGCCATGGAATGTACATTATATATTTGTGAACTAGCCTTAGAAAAGGTTATTCTGTTGGAGGCTGAGTACATGGGGAAGACCATCGTAAAGCTGAAAATGTGATTCTTACAATTGTAAACACTGTATGTAAATTTCTGTTTCCAATAGGGAGTTGAGGGCCTAATTAAATTCATCAAAGAAATAAAAATTTAAACATCTGTTGGATTTGTGTGTTAATTAAAAGTTCAGACAATTTTTATTTATTTTTATAATGTTTATATCGCTCTATCTGTCTAAGGACAAATGAATGCAGCTACCATCCTGAACAGCTTAATCTGACTTTATTGTTCATGTTTTTTAGGTCATGAAACCTGGACAAAAAAGTTTACTACAACTACCAGGTGTAATATCATTCCACTGGATTTTTAACATTATCCACCTATCTGTGGATTTGAATAAACACTTCTCAGTTGTAAAATGTCATGTGACTTCCTGTTGATCAACAGATTTTTTTGTGCTACAAAGTCATGGTAGACAATACAAAGGAGTTGCTTATATTGAAAGCTGTAAAACGTTAAAACTTTTACCAAACAAACAACCAAACGTGGTCAGACACCTAATTACCTCACCATGACCTCATTTCCATGGTTCACGTACTGAACTTTATTTCAAAATCTTCTTGTCTGAAACAACTAAGCCAATTGGAACCAGACTTGGCATCAATGGTCAATAGATCATCCATTCATAATTGTGTTTAATGACCCGGATCAATCGCCACAGCCAGATTTAGTTTAACAACGGACCTATAGGAAAATTCATTAAAAACATTTGTCTGAAATCACTTGGCCAATTGGAGCCAGACTTGGTAGCAATGGTGCTTAAATGGCCATCTGTCAGAATTGTGACCAATGACCCAAACCTTCAACCAAGATTTCCACCACAAATGAACAGTTTAACATAGGACCTTATGGGAAAAAACCAGCCAAAATGAATATTACACTTACATTTTTAGTCCTGCTGAAGATAAACAATTTAAATCCAGATGAGCTTCTAGATACATGTATAGGTATACAGGTACTGTGAATTATCAAAACAATAAAATAATCTTTTTGAGGGGATTATTTTTTATTTTCAGCATTCTTGTGCAAGAAATAATATCTGGTTATTATATCAATCAAACTATATTTTTCCCTGAGTTAAATTATGAATATATTTCACCAGTTTGATAAAATTCTTGTACAATTTATAATGAACTTTGTTTGACTTAATCGTGTTCTTATTAATGAAGAAAGTGTCATGCATATATATTCTCATGTTTGATGAAACTTACCTGGTAAGACTTCAATAACAACGGGTTGACCCTGAACAACCTCAGTCAATCTTCTTATCTCTAGTTTATAGATACCATCATCAGTTTTATCTATATCATTTAATATTAGTTCAGGAGCTGGTAGATCACAAGAACTACCGGAATATTTGCCGGTATGAATAGATAAATCTTTTCCAATATTGTTTATGATTCTTTGCCAGTGAAGAGTGATTGGTCTTGTGGAACCGTACTTGATCCTTGCAGATAATTTGACCGTACTGCCTTGAAGTACCGATATTGTGCCATTCTGTACCATTTCAATGTCAGCATCAGCTGTATTCAAGGAAAGGATTATATGATGTACATCATCAGATTATAATCATTGTAATCAACATAGAAAATAGAGCACGAAAAGGTTCAACTTGAATTTTCAACGAAAACTGCCGAACAAATGATATCTACTGGTATAATAAAACAAACTGTAATCTCGCCTGCCAGCAGCAGTAAAGTCAACATTACTGTATTAAATTCAAATGGATGTATAAAAACTAGAAAATTCGTTTCTTTAATGTTTTTTAATAATTCTTTTGTTCATATTTGTTTTGTTTTTTATAATTTGTGTATATTGTGTGTTTCAGATTAAATGTAATTATCAGTACTAATGTTAATCCGGACATTTTTAAATTCAGATAATAAACAAATTGTATCACATGTATTATAATGTAAAGGCAAGAAATATCAAAGGGATATTCGAAGGAGAGAAAAATCATAACAACTGACGAACTCCGGAGAACAACGAAGACAAGACCAAAACAATAATAAAATTATCTATTTGTGAAGATTAAAGTTCTTACCTGAGTTCAAAATGAAGACTGGAAAATGTTCAACGTCATTTCTGAGTGGAGCTCAGCAGAATGAGAGAAAAAACAGTGAATTTTAAAAACGAGTTGAACGGGTCATCTCACATTGAAAATGACCATTTACGCAAGAATACGTTGATTCAGATTGACATTTAGTTTAACCCTCTAAGTTGTTAAAAAGGAGAGACTTTGTTTTAGTTTGGGAAAATCGAATACCGATAAGCAAAGTAAACCGAAACAATATTTCGACCAAATTTGGATTACCAGGTAGACTGTGTTCAGGTG
The DNA here is from genome assembly GCA_028015205.1 of Mytilisepta virgata. Lineage (NCBI taxonomy): Eukaryota > Metazoa > Mollusca > Bivalvia > Mytilida > Mytilidae > Mytilisepta > Mytilisepta virgata. The sequence continues at coordinate 42,530,291 of CM051510.1, read as the reverse complement.
AAAAACTCTAGTTAATTGCACAATCGAGTCAATCTAAAAGTAAACTCATTATAATATAAATGTAGATACAATCTTTTTAACCCAAATGCCTTACTCTAGAGTTCAGTGGCATAAAAACTGTACCTTTGTATATTTCAAAATATTCAATCTGGCGTGCTATTTCATGATATTTTTGTTATTGATGTCATAAATATGATGTAAAATCCTTAAAATGGAACAACTTTATTTTATATAATCTTTTTAATAAAACTTTTCAAGCATCGCCATTTAAAAACTCTTCTCATCCCGACAAGCACGAGTTTACGGGTCATATGTTTTTAGTTTTTAATTGTAATGCATGTATTATTTTTGTCTTTGTTTTTGTTGTTCTCCGGAGTTTGTCAGTTGTTTCGATTTTTCCCTCCTTCGGATATCTTTCATTAACTTTCATTTGAGTTTAGTTTTTATGTTGATAATTCCCCAGCATAGTGCCAAACAAAAATCTCACCATGTTACCTGTATCCTTTTTTAACACGTTGAAATAATGTTTGGAGTATTTGTGGTGAATGACAAGTAATACAGTTGGAAACGTAATGAATTATGCCTAAGCAGTTTCATAATTGATTTTGTATTTGTAACCAATTTGTTTTTAAAATTTCAGCTTCTTTCCTTTCGTTCTACTGCGCTCTAATCAGAAAAAATGTGAATTTTCCTCATACCGGATTTGACATGGGCAGCATGGCGGGTGTCCTGCAGGAAGCAGAGACTGCTTACTCTTCCGAAGCACTGGAGTCTACCCCCAGTTTTTTGGTGGGGTCTATGCTGCTCATATTGTTTTAGTTTTTAATTGTAGTGCATGTATTGTTTTGGTCTTGTCGTCGTTGTTCACCGGAGTTTGTCAGTTGTTACGATTTTTATCTCCTTCGAATATCCCTTTGGTATTTCTTAACTTTACTTAAAACTCGTTGAAGATTTTCCAGTCTTCACTTTCAACTCGTGTAAGAAACTATTATTCTTTTTAATCTAACTTTTTTGTTTGATTCCTCTGTTTTGGAAGATTTACATGGTAAAAAGTTTCACGCATCCTCCCCATATATGGTTGCATTTGTTAAATTTGTCTTCTCTGTGGCTGTTTTCAAGATTCTTTCACATAAAATGTTTCATATACACTTTTAAATACATTCATGATAATTCATTATCATAACCTTTCCAATAATCCCCAAAATCAATGTTTAACTGCATTTCTTATGAAGGCAATTGCTGTAAAATAGCATAAGGATGCGTTCAACATGTTCAATGTATGTAGAACAAAAGTAAATAAACGGAAACGACACAGACAACAACAATGAAGACGAAAGGCTCATACCATAATATAAATGCAAATATTTATGTTCGTATAAAAAGTTATTATTCTCTGTGTGTAGAAAACAAAATATTTTGAAAGGAATCTTTCCATGCACACGGAATACCTGACAAGTCTGCTGCAATGGCCCCATCATTTGGAACTTCTCCATTTTCTTCATCTTCCGATGCATCTCCTGTCTTCATCTTTTCTGGAAACTGCAAGTACAAGTACATACTAGAATAACAGAACAACCTAAATACAATTACTGATTTGATATTATTTCCAGAGTTTGTTAGAGATTTCTGAGCATGTATTGGTTTTCTCATATTTTCTTATTCCAGTCATCAAACTGATTTTACTAGCATATAAATCTAAACTGGTCATGAAATGCGATTGTTGTGACCAGCTAGTGACCATTTGTGTAGCCTTCATCCATTATTGTATTTCCTCTTGAAAACTGTGGTGTATTGGGTTAGTATATAAAACACAACACGTTTGGTTACATGATTATATTTAAAACTGAACTCTAAACATGACATATATCAATACATAGAAAATATGCATTAAATGAACTATCTGAACTTTAGCTATAAGATAGTACTAGAATCTACTACTGAATTTTTCTTTATATTAATAATTAATTATCTTAGTCACAGCCACCAATCTAAGTCACAGCAAAATGCTGTGAAAGAAAAACATTTAGAGCAATTTCCGGTTGTGACTTGGAGGAAACCATTTACGTGACCTTTTGCAGGTAGGTCGTACATTTATGGTCCAGTATGAGGTTTTTAAACGGAATATGAAAATTCTAAAAATGTCATCATACCCTTTAATAATTTCCCTGTCACATATTTACAGCATAGTTCTATTCTTATCTATGAAGTTAATACGTACCTTACCTCAAAGCAGAGATTGTTGTGACGCAAGTTTCGGACAGAATGATGAACGAAATGTTGAATTAAAAAAGTGATTCCAGTATACCACCACTCTTGCGACTGGGATAAAATACAAATATTAATGCACTACTAAATTTTCTAAATATTGATTCCTCCAAATCACATCTAGTTCCTCCAATGCACAACAGGTCTCTCTCAGTCATAGCATTGCACTAAATGTCTGTATTTGTTGGCAATTCAAAGACTTTGGTTAATTAAAGGTGACTTGCATGTTGACTCGACAAATAGATTCCTTTTGAATAAAACTAGATGTACTGTGAGCAAAGCTCACAAAGGATCCCCCCCTTTTTTGAAGTCCAATTATCTCCCTTGTGCGATATTGGAAAGCAAAGATTTTTCTTCATGCACATCTTTGGATGATGTACTTCCTTTCTGTAAAGTTTCGTTGAAATCCATTGAGCGGTCTAGGAGGAGTTGCGCTTACAAGGTTCATATATAATGTATAAGCCAAAAAAAATAGAAGTCCAATTATCTCCCTTGTGTGATATCAGAAAGCAAAGATTTTTCTTCATGCACATCTTTGGATGATGTACTTCCTTTCTGTAAAGTTTCGTTGAAATCCATTGAGCGGTCTAGGAGGAGTTGCGCTTACGAGGTTCATATATAATGTATAAGCCAAAAAAAATAGAAGTCCAATTATCTCCATTGTGTGATATCGGAAAGCAAAGATTTTTCTTCGTGCACATCTTTGGATGATGTACTTCCTTTCTGTAAAGTTTCGTTGTAATCCATCGAGAGGTCTAGGAGGAGTTGCGCTTACAAGATATATATGGACAGACGGACGTAAAAAAATGATCCAGAAAACACGATTTGAAATTCTGTCTGCAGCATGAAACACCTCAACTTTTGTCTGCCAAAAGTTGTAGCGCCAACATAATATTAGAGATGTAAAAACGCTGTTAATTTGTGACAGGGAAATTATTAAAGAATTTTCATATTCTGTCTAAAAACCTCATACAGGACCATAAATGTACGACCTACCTGCAAAAGGTCACATAAATGGTTTCCTCCAAGTCACAACCAGAAATTCCCCCAAACATTTTTCTATCACCACATTTGGCTGTGACTTAGAGCGATTGGTGGCCGTGTTAGTAATGGACTTTAGTTTGCAAAAGACAAAACTGTGTGCGTCTTCCAAGGAAGAAATGTGTCACCTGCGGACATCAATTTTTACAAAAGATATTAAAATTTTCTAAAAATGAAATATATATGCACACCTTTGAATTAAGGTTAATGCACAGAGAAAGTTTCATCAAATTACTTTGAGTGGTTATGGAGTAGTTAGGGATAGAGGTTTTGAACACCCCCCCCCCCTTTTTTTCAAAAAAAAATTTAAAATTTTCTAAAAATGAAAATATATATGCACACCTTTGCATTAAGGCTAATGCACTGAGTAAGTTTCATCAAATTGCTTTGAGCATTTATGGAGTAGTTGAGGATAGAAGTTTTACCCCCCCCCCCCCCCCCCTTTTTGCAAAAATGTCAATTTTAAAAAAAAAATTTTTAATTTTCTAAAAATTTAATATATATGCACACCTGTGCTTTAAGGGTAATGCACAGAGAAAGTTTAATCAAATTCCTTTGAGCGGTATGGGGTAGTTGAGGATAGAAGTTTTGCCCCCCCCCCCCCTCCACCTTTTTTGGCAAAAATGTAAATTTTTACAAAACAAATTTGAAATTTTCTAAAGTTGAAATATACATGCACACCTATGGCACCCCGTTGTTTTATTTTTATTCAAATTCCAAGATATCTTATTAAGTATTAAGATGTCTTTAATTTTTATAAGATATCCTATTTAATTTGAAGGTAAATAAGATATCTCTATAAGTTAATAAGATATCTCTATTAGTTAATAAGATATCTTATAAAGTATATAAGATATCTTACTTCTTAATAAAGATATCTTTTAAACACATACTTTATTAGATATCTTATAAAGTTTATAAGATATCTTAATAAAATGCTCCGCTGGGCGCAGCTAGACACGACCGCAGATGTCGAACCCTGAATAGTTGGGGCAATTATGAACACAACATTCAAGCTTGATACAATACTGAATTTGGATTGTGAATAAATATTTGACACAGCATAGGTTTCTGACACAGAATGAATGTTGTCTAAGAACTTAAAATTTTTTAATTTACCTATTCAAACCATATCAGTATTATTTGTTTTTATATATAAATCAGAAATAACCAATTTAAAATTTAAAATTGGGCACACATATCAATTTCTTGCTATTGCGCAATACTGTGCAATTGAAAATTTCTTCAAATATTTGACACATAATAGGTTTCTGACACAGAATAACTGAAATCAAAAAACTTAGAATTGGTCATATGAGTTGAATTTATATTCAATTTTTTGCTTCTTGTGCAATACAATATGCTGTGGAGAATTGCCCCCCCCCCCCAAAAAAAATAATAATTTACCCCTTTTTTTAGCTTTTGTGCAATACACTATGAAGTTGCACATTGACCCCCCCTCCCAAAAAAAAACAAAAAACAATAAAATTTAATGTAACCCCCCCTTTTTTGCTAAAAAAATTTGAAATTTTCTTTTTAATTTATGAAATATGAAATGAGAAAAAAATTACCCCCTCCCCAATTTCTCATTTACCCCCCCCTCTAAATTTTGTTTTCAACCCCCCCCCCCCCCCATTTCTTTATACTTTGCAACCATAACAGCCCATTTAAATACACCATAACATATTAAAATAGAAAATGACATCATAGTCATGGAATTTGTTAATAATAAGGTTTTGATAGCAGAGCACACATATCAATTTCTTGCTATTGCACAATACTGTGCAATTGAAAATTTCTTCAAATATTTGACACATAATAGGTTTCTGACACAGAATAACTGAAATAAAGAACTTAGAATTGGTCATATGATTTGAATTTATATTCAATTTTTTGCTTCTTGTGCAATACAATATGCTGTGGAGAATCCCCCCCCCAAAAAAAAAAATAAATTTACCCCTTTTTTAGCTTTAATTTTGGACCCCGATTTGGACCAACTTGAAAACTGGGCCCATAACAAAAAAAACTAAGTACATGTTTAGATTCAGCATATCAAAGAACCCCAAGAATTCAATTTTTGTTAAAATCAAACTAAGTTTAATTTTGGACACTTTGGACCTTAATTTAGACCAATTTGAAAATGGGACCAAAAATTAAGAATCTAAATGCACGGTTAGATTCGGCATATCAAAGAACCCCAATAAGTCAATTTTCAATGAAATCAAACAAAGTTTAATTTTGGACCCCGATTTGGACCAACTTGAAAACTGGGCCCATAATAAAAAAACTAAGTACATGTTTAGATTCAGCATATCAAAGAACCCTTAGAATTCAATTTTTGTTAAAATCAAACTAAGTTTAATTTTGGACCCTTTGGACCTTAATGTAGACCAATTTGAAAACGGGACCAAAAATTAAGAATCTAAATGCACAGTTAGATTCGGCATATCAAAGAACCCCAATACTTCAATTTTCGATGAAATCAAACAAAGTTTAATTTTGGACCCCGATTTGGACCAACTTGAAAACTGGGCCCATAATAAAACAAGAGGCTCCCAGGAGCCTGAATCGCTCACCTGGTCCTTAAGCTTTAAGGGAGTCTTTCATGAGCTATTACCCCTATAATGGATCATTTGACAACTTCGACCCAATTCAGACTTTTGTAGAGCTCAATGAGCTGACTGTTTAAGCAAACAACAGCTTTTCTCTATCGACAATAGTTTTCATTCTATAGGGCAAAAACAAGAGAAAACGCTATTTTTGACATTTAAAGGGTCATCTATAAGGCATCAACAGTTATTTTGACATTTAAGGGACAAAACTTTAACTCCTAAAGGGCTCATTTAAACATTTTGCAAACTAAGGGAAATGCTGTGAAAATGGTCAATTTTTATGTTCTAAGGGGAATAACTCCTAAAAGGAATGATCATACAACTTAATAAGTACAAATTTAAAAAATTTTAAAAAAAAAATCAAGAAAAAGGGCAATAACTCCTACATGGGCGGTTACATCTTCTTCAAAATTTCAAAGCAGGTAGATCTTGAGGTGTTGAACACTTTAGCTTCCCATCAGAATTTTGATATCTGTCACCATTTTTGAGTTATTTGCAAAAAAATGCAATTTACCCCTATGTTCTATTTTTAGCCATGGCAGCCATGTTTTTTTACAAATCAAAAATCCAAACGATAGTTTAGTAGCACTCATGCCAAGGAACAACTACACTAAGTTTGGTTGCAATTAAACTTATGGTGTAAGAGGAGTTAACGATTTTATTACAATGAATAAAGACTGCAAAAATGGTCAATTTTGACGATCTAAGAGGAATAACTCCTAAAAGGAACGAACCTACAACTTCGATCCTGTTACAAATTTTGTAGATCTTTGTGTGCCTAACAATATGAAATTTAAATTTTTCAAATTTCCTTTATAGTATCCAAGATATTGAGCTTAATAAGTGCAAAATTTGGAAAAAATGCAGAAAAGAGCAATAACTCCTACATGGGTCGTTGGATCTTCTTCAAAATTTCAGGGCAGGTAGATCTTGAGGTGCTGAACACTTTTACCCTGTGCCAGAATTTTGATATCTGTTATGGTTTTTGAGTTATTTGCAAAAAACTGCAATTGACCCCTATGTTCTATTTTTAGCAATGGCAGCCATGTTGTTTGGCCAGCCGACTAAAAAAACACAATTTTGAAAGTAGATATCCAAGTGATAAATCAACCCAAGTTTGGTTCCATTTGGCTCAGTAGTTTCAGAGGAGAAGATCTTTGAAAAAAGTTTACGACGGACGGACGGACGGACGGACGACGGACGCAAAGTGATGGCAAAAGCTCACCCTGGCATAGCCAGGTGAGCTAAAAACTAAGTACATGTTTAGATTCAGCATATGAAAGAACCCCAAGAATTCAATTTTTGTTAAAATCAAACTAAGTTTAATTTTGGACCCTTTGGACCTTAATGTAGACCAATTTGAAAACGGGACCAAAAATTAAGAATCTAAAGGCACGGTTAGATTCGGCATATCAAAGAACCCCAATAGTTCAATTTTCGATGAAATCAAACAAAGTTTAATTTTGGACCCTTTTGGCCCCTAATTCCTAAACTGTTGGGACCAAAACTCCAAAAATCAATCCCAACCTTCCTTTTGTGGTCATAAACCTTGTGTTTAAATTTCATAGATTTCTATTTACTTATACTAAAGTTATTGTGCAAAAACCAAGAAAAATGCTTATTTGGGCCCTTTTTTAGCCCCTACTTCCTAAACTGTTGGTATCAAAACTCCCAAAAACAATCCCAACCTTCCTTTTGTGTTCATAAACCTTGTGTTAAAATTTCATAGATTTCTATTTACTTATACTAGAGTTATTGTGCGAAAACCAAGAAAAATGCTTATTGGGCCCTTTTTTGGCCCCTGATTCTTAAACTGTTGGGACCAAAACTCCCAAAATCAATCCCAACCTTCCTTTTGTGGTCATAAACCTTGTGTTTAAATTTCATAGATTTCTATTAACTTATACTAAAGTTATAGTGCGAAAACCAAATGTCTTCGGACGACGACGCAGACGACGGACGACGACGCAGACGACAACGACGACGACGACGCCAACGTCATACCAATATACGACCGCAAAAATTTTGCGGTCGTATAAAAACTAATAGAGATATCTTATTAACTTATAGAGATATCTTATATATTTAATAAGATATCTTTATAACCAGTTAAATAAGATATCTCTATAAGTTAATAAGGTATCTCTATAAGTTTATAAAATATCTCTATTAGTTTATAAGATATCTTATTAAGTAAATAAGATATCTCTATTATTAACTGTATAAAAGATATCTTATATAGTTAATACGATATCTTATAAATTAATAGAGATATCTTACATTTTAAATAAGATATCTTATATGTTTAATAAGATATCTTATATATTTAATAAGATATCTTTATAAACATTTTAATAAGATATCTTATTTTATTATTAAGATATCTCAATTAGTTTATAAGATATCTTATTTAATTAAATAAGATATCTCGAAATTAAATAAATATAACAACGGTGTGCCATACACACCTGTGCATTATGGTTAATGCACGAAGAAAGTTTCACCAAATTCCTTTGAGCGGTTTACGAGTAGTTGAGGATAGAAGAAAAGTGTCACGACGCAGATTGACAGATAGTGATCCGCAGGCGACACAAAAATGGGGTCCATGTGCTCATTACAGAGATATTTAAGAAAAACTTAAAATTTTATATGTATAAGGGAAGAGATCAAAAGTTCAATGTCGGATAAAAAACTTAATTCAAATAGTTTGGGGGTGGGGGGGGTAAAAATCTCTGCAAGTTTTGTTATCCGACATCGATTTTCGGATTGAAAAATACAGATTCAAGTGATGTCCAAGTCAAAATACAGAACAGAACATTGTTGAGGAAAAAGAGGACACAAGTTACAAAAAAGTATACTCAAAGCATATGCCCATATTGGTCAATCAATTTTTCCCAAATTAAGTTAAGAGGGGGGGTGGGGGGGTCAGTGTGAATTAAGTTTTTTATCCGACATTGAACTTTTGATCTCGTCCCTAAGGGTTTTCTTGAGAAATAGTACGACATCACAATGGGTATCTCTTTGCAATATCATTACATCCCCATTGTATTCCCTTGGCCTTAAATACAACATTACATCATGTATCGATATACTAATACGGGAAAAAAATTTAAATACAATGAAATCATAAGAAAACAAATAATGTAAATATAGTGTTAAAATAAAAATTCACTACGAAAAAGTGTCGGTGACCTGGAGTTTGCACAGTACCTGATCTGAGACTGAGAATATTCCACTGTAAAATGAATTTCCAACTTTAGTGAATTATATTAGCAATGTCTTCTTACAGTATATTACAAAATGTAGTTTGAATACTTTGTTCATCAACTTTAGTCTGTAAATGAGAAGAACTTCATGGTGTTGCATACTTTTATTTTTATCAGTTTTCTGGTTTTTCCGCTTTCGTTTTAAAGTTCAATGTAATATACAGAACGGATACGTTACGGTAAATCCGCGTTTGGAAGGCCAAGAATTTTCATATTAAAATAAAATTGCACCGGATCAAACATAAACTTTGAAACATTCTACTATAAATTTAGAACAAAAACCATTTAAAATGCTTTAATACGGGGTAGAAAATAAAAATGGAAGAAATACAGTTGTAAAGGATATGGTTTTTATCTCCCTTTTTACAAGATAGATTAGTGATTATCTCCCTTTTAAATTCAATTTATAGCAAGGTAAACGTTCTCTTTTCAGTCCTTTATATTTTATCAAAACTTACAATAAATATAATGGATAATACTATTCTTATTTGTGCGAATCATTTAAAACATATTGCTAAGCACTTTTAAACATTGTTCTGAAAAATATAATAGTTAATTTTACCACTGCTTTAGAAAACTTATTTTTCCTATAAATTCTGTTGAGTTATAATCCAATTAGAAAAACGTCCATGTGAGACCTAAATAGGTAGTCAAGGACGTTAAAAACTTCCCAGTTAGTTAATCCTTATCACATGCCCAAATCATGTAAGTTTGTTATCATTGAATCCGTATAGATTCATACCATTCTCCGTTTGACTGGAGCTCAACAATTTGGTTACGTTGCGAATTGCGAAGTTCAAATTGACCTGCTTTAGATATCTGTTCTTGAATTTTTAAGTCTGAGCAACAGGGTCCTGTTTAAAAATGAAATACGTCATAACCATTTTTTGATACCTTCTTGACTACCACAGTATGTTTTTCTAGGGTTATTTTGGGGGTTCTATGGACATTTTTACCTTGCCAGTGCGAACCAAATGCAGTAATTTTCTCAAATTCATAATTTGGTAAACCATTTACATTTTATATTTTGGATATATTTATGTTAAATTGTTGAATCTTTTTTTTTTGTTATATGTTAATAAAATGAAAACTTACTAATAGTATTCGAATTGCCAAAATAAACAGCTTGGAGTCCCAGAGAACTGAATGTTCGAATTGCTGCAACTGATTGTCTGTCTGACTGTCTGTCTGTTCGTCTGTTCGTCAGTTGAGGAATTTACGGTTTATATACGATAGGGAATTTGATGTCTTGTTTTTGTTGGGCAATTCTGAACATTTTAGTATTTTAGTGTAAAAATAAAAACAGATCGGTCAAAAAAAGCCAAAACCATCTCAGGACAAAGCTATGCAAGAGGAAGACACTCCTTAGTTTCAACAAATTTTAGTTTTGTAGCAGGAACTTTTTAGTATCAATTTCGGGCTAGCATCGAAATACTAGCTACCCTCGGGGACTTGGAGTCCACCAGCAGCCCCATCGACTCAATGGTAAAAATTAAATTCTTTGATACAAATTTTGATGCACAAAATGTCCATATTGTGTGGTTTAACGACTCATCAGTTGTGCTCTTGAATGATTAGCAACAATTACACTAAGAATAGTTTAACATGAAAACCACTAACAGTTATATATTTGTCTCTAGTTTGTATACCTATAGAGACACATAGTGTCCTTTATGTGTATTAAGAATTTTCAAATTGAATTGTAACTGATTTATATTGTACTTGTGTTGGAACGAAACATTTAAAATTTTGAATAGAATTTTTTAATTCCAATTTTGATGCACAAAATGTGCAACTTTCGTCTATTTACGACTCATCAGTTCTACTACAATCAAAAACGTTTCAGACAAAAAGATCTTTAAGTAAATTTCATATTAATTGGGTCCTATGTTAAACTATGTTCGGCTCTGACAGCCATCTTTGATATCGGATATAATTCTGAAAGAGGACCATCTGAGGACCATTGCTGCCAAATTTTGTTCCATCATGTATCGATATACTAATACGGGAAAAAATTTTAAATACAATGAAATCATAAGAAAACAAATAATGTAAATATAGTGTTAAAATAAAAATCCACTACGAAAAAGTGTCGGTGACCTGGAGTTTGCACAGTACCTGATCTGAGACTGAGAATATTCCACTGTAAAATGAATTTCCAACTTTAGTGAATTATATTAGCAATGTCTTCTTACAGTATATTACAAAATGTAGTTTGAATACTTTGTTCATCAACTTTAGTCTGTAAATGAGAAGAACTTCATGGTGTTGCATACTTTTATTTTTATCAGTTTTCTGGTTTTTCCGCTTTCGTTTTAAAGTTCAATGTAATATACAGAACGGATACGTTACGGTAAATCCGCGTTTGGAAGGCCAAGAATTTTCATATTAAAATAAAATTGCACCGGATCAAACATAAACTTTGAAACATTCTACTATAAATTTAGAACAAAAACCATTTAAAATGCTTTAATACGGGGTAGAAAATAAAAATGGAAGAAATACAGTTGTAAAGGATATGGTTTTTATCTCCCTTTTTACAAGATAGATTAGTGATTATCTCCCTTTTAAATTCAATTTATAGCAAGGTAAACGTTCTCTTTTCAGTCCTTTATATTTTATCAAAACTTACAATAAATATAATGGATAATACTATTCTTATTTGTGCGAATCATTTAAAACATATTGCTAAGCACTTTTAAACATTGTTCTGAAAAATATAATAGTTAATTTTACCACTGCTTTAGAAAACTTATTTTTCCTATAAATTCTGTTGAGTTATAATCCAATTAGAAAAACGTCCATGCGAGACCTAAATAGGTAGTCAGGGACGTTAAAAACTTCCCAGTTAGTTAATCCTTATCACATGCCCAAATCATGTAAGTTTGTTATCATTGAATCCGTATAGATTCATACCATTCTCCGTTTGACTGGAGCTCAACAATTTGGTTACGTTGCGAATTGCGAAGTTCAAATTGACCTGCTTTAGATATCTGTTCTTGAATTTTTAAGTCTGAGCAACAGGGTCCTGTTTAAAAATGAAATACGTTGTCGCGTGAGGAGATTTCGTCCGTGAGGATTTAACGTCCCGCATGCGTATAAAGGCGGAACTATTTCGATGCAGTTCCGGCGTGAGCACCTCATGCGGCTACTAGCCAACAGGTACTTCCGTCTGATATATATGACTTCCGGGAATGGGTGGCAAAAACAAATGTCGTGTGTTTGATTTGTACTGATCAAGTGATTGCTATTAAATTATGCAGAAAATTAACAAACTAAACATAAACAAACATTTACATACTTATTATAATTTAATAACAAAATAATAAGCAGTTAAATGCACCTTTTGAACAGTGTTGTTACAAACGGAAAAAAACAAAAAGGTGGTCTGGGGGGATAAAATTGTAGCCTGAAAAAGAAATTTGGCATACACCTCTTTATATAAAAAAATTATGGCATTGTCATATCAGTAAAAAAAGGGGGTGCTAGCAGGATGTCTGATATTATGAAATTCTGCACTTAAACTTGAAATCTGCATGGGCTACCCAAATTTAAAAAAAACATTCAATCATGAAGTCGGTTATTCAAAATGGGCAATCCCATATCTTGAAAGATGTAATGCCAGTTTCTCGATTGGGGAATAAATAATCCTACCTTAAAAATAATTGTGGAAAATAAAATTTCTATTTTGAAAAATAAACACACTGATGCTACAGAATTTGTCAGCTCCCTTCCCATTAAAGAAATAATTAGTCTCCATATAAACACAAAAAATCCATACTTGTTCTTTAATTCCTTATAGTTTCTAAATTTATTAGAACAGATTATTCAGCAAAAGAAATTTTAATCTTATATTTAATTTAAAATAACATGAATTAGGTAAAACATTAGGATTGGCTTTAAATATGGGAAGAATTGTTCCCATTTTGTCTACTGTTCATTTTTATTACATATGAAAAAAATCTTATTAAAATGATATGAAAAAGAAAGGATATGGGATATGCGTCATTAAGGCTTTATCCCGATTTAAAGAATATCTTGAAAAACTATATCATCTAGTGGTCACCAATGATGTGGCTTTCAGCACTGAGCAACAGCCCAACACACATGTATGTCATTACCTGGCTCTGAAATAAATGTCACTTAAACTTGAAATCTGATAGAATATTCTGATAGAATATTATAGTCATGTTCAGTATGAGCCATGAGAATTGCCAGTTTGTGCATATTTTTAGCCTGTTTACATATAAAGTACGATAGAATGACAGAATATTGTAATGATGAATATGAGCCATGAGAATTGCCAGCCTGTGCATATTTTTACCCCATTTACATATATAGTACCATAGAATGGCTGAATATTTTAAAGATGAGGAATATGAGCCATGAAAATTGCCAGCCTGTGCATATTTTTAGCCTGTTTACATATAAAGTACCATAGAATGATAGAATATTGTATATATGATCAGTATGAACCATGAGAATTGCCAGCCTGTACATATTTTTACCCCGTTTACAAATAAAGTACCATAGAATGATAGAATATTGTGTATATGATCAGTATGAGCCATGAGAATTGCCAGCCTGTGCATATTTTTACCCTATTTACATATAAAGTGCCATAGAATGATAGAATATTGTATATATGATCAGTATGAACCATGAGAATTGCCAGCCTGTACATATTTTTACCCCGTTTACAAATAAAGTACCATAAAATGATAGAATATTATAGTCATGATCAGTATGAGCCATGAGATTTGTCAGTCTGTGCATATTTTTACCCCGTTTACATATAAAGTACCATAGAATTATAGAATATTGTATATATGATCAGTATGAACCATGAGAATTGCCAGCCTGTGCATATTTTTACCCCGTTTACATATAAAATACCATAGAATGATAGAATATTGTATATATGATCAGTATGAACCATGAGAATTGCCAGCCTGTACATATTTTTACCCCGTTTACAAATAAAGTACCATAAAATGATAGAATATTATAGTCATGATCAGTATGAGCCATGAGATTTGTCAGCCTGTGCATATTTTTACCCCGTTTACATATAAAGTACCATAGAATGATAGAATATTGTATATATGATCAGTATGAGCCATGAGAATTGCCAGCCTGTGCATATTTTTACCCTATTTACATATAAAGTACCATAGAATGACAGATTATTGTAAAGATGATGAATATGAGCCATGAGAATTGCCAGCCTGTACATATTTTTACCCCGTTTACAAATAAAGTACCATAAAATGATAGAATATTATAGTCATGATCAGTATGAGCCATGAGAATTGCCAGCCTGTGCATATTTTTACCCTGTTTAGATATAAAGTACCAAAGAATGATAGAATATTGTGTATATGATCAGTATGAGCCATGAGAATTGCCAGCCTGTGCATATTTTTACCCTATTTACATATAAAGTACCATAGAATGATAGAATATTGTATATATGATCAGTATGAACCATGAGAATTGCCAGCCTGTACATATTTTTACCCCGTTTACAAATAAAGTACCATAAAATGATAGAATATTATAGTCATGATCAGTATGAGCCATGAGATTTGTCAGCCTGTGCATATTTTTACCCCGTTTACATATAAAGTACCATAGAATGATAGAATATTGTATATATGATCAGTATGAACCATGAGAATTGCCAGCCTGTGCATATTTTTACCCCGTTTACATATAAAATACCATAGAATGATAGAATATTGTATATATGATCAGAATGAGCCATGAGAATTGCCAGCCTGTACATATTTTTACCCCGTTTACAAATAAAGTACCATAAAATGATAGAATATTATAGTCATGATCAGTATGAGCCATGAGATTTGTCAGCCTGTGCATATTTTTACCCCGTTTACATATAAAGTACCATAGAATGACAGAATATTGTATATATAATCAGTATGAGCCATGAGAATTGCCAGCCTGTGCATATTTTTACCCTGTTTACATATAAAGTACCATAGAATGCAATTACTAGATTTAACCATATTTTATAGAGGAAGAAATTTGTTTGACTTAACAAAACAAAAAAGAATTGTCTCTCTGTTAAAGGCAAAAACCCCTGCGGTAAAAACAAAAGTCACTTTCAGAAAACCATTATTTGTGAATTAATTAATATTATTTGAGCAAGTTGTAAAAGAATGAAGGAAACTTTTCTTTAACATTTGTTAAAGAAACTTTAAAAAAAAATTAATACCCCCCCCCCCCCCCCCCATTTTCTCCAAAACAAATGATTGCTGAATTAAGGTATATTGTTTAATTGGTTTAATAATTGTTTGCATTTTATTACCAGTATCATCATTTTAATCCAATTAATTATCCCATAAAAATCGTAAATTTATTAGCAGTGTCTTCAATCCTGAAAGGATTTACATTGGTTTGTGAATTAATTAATATTATTTGATCAAGAACAATTTTTTAACATGATAGTAATAATCTGGCCCGGATTTTATATCTATGATTATAAATAAATGATATTAAAATGCATCAAAAACTTAATTTTCTTTATACATCGTATGTTGAAAAAATACAAAATAGCGTTTTATTTGGTCCGCAATCGATGTTGTTTTTACATTTTGTTGTGCTGGATGATCTCACGGACTGGTTATGCTCACGACCCACTATGTGAGATCCGACAGCCAAACCGGAAATCGGAAACGGAACTGGCAATTCTCACAGACGAAATCTCCTCACGCGACAACGTCATAACCATTTTTTGATACCTTCTTGACTACCACAGTATGTTTTTCTAGGGTTATTTTGGGGGTTCTATGGACATTTTTACCTTGCCAGTGCGAACCAAATGCAGTAATTTTCTCAAATTCATAATTTGGTAAACCATTTACATTTTATATTTTGGATATATTTATGTTAAATTGTTGAATCTTTTTTTTTTGTTATATGTTAATAAAATGAAAACTTACTAATAGTATTCGAATTGCCAAAATAAACAGCTTGGAGTCCCAGAGAACTGAATGTTCGAATAGCTGCAACTGATTGTCTGTCTGACTGTCTGTCTGTTCGTCAGTTGAGGAATTTACGGTTTATATACGATAGGGAATTTGATGTCTTGTTTTTGTTGGGCAATTCTGAACATTTTAGTATTTTAGTGTAAAAATAAAAACAGATCGGTCAAAAAAAGCCAAAACCATCTCAGGACAAAGCTATGCAAGAGGAAGACACTCCTTAGTTTCAACAAATTTTAGTTTTGTAGCAGGAACTTTTTAGTATCAATTTCGGGCTAGCATCGAAATACTAGCTACCCTCGGGGACTTGGAGTCCACCAGCAGCCCCATCGACTCAATGGTAAAAATTAAATTCTTTGATACAAATTTTGATGCACAAAATGTCCATATTGTGTGGTTTAACGACTCATCAGTTGTGCTCTTGAATGATTAGCAACAATTACACTAAGAATAGTTTAACATGAAAACCACTAACAGTTATATATTTGTCTCTAGTTTGTATACCTATAGAGACACATAGTGTCCTTTATGTGTATTAAGAATTTTCAAATTGAATTGTAACTGATTTATATTGTACTTGTGTTGGAACGAAACATTTAAAATTTTGAATAGAATTTTTTAATTCCAATTTTGATGCACAAAATGTGCAACTTTCGTCTATTTACGACTCATCAGTTCTACTACAATCAAAAACGTTTCAGACAAAAAGATCTTTAAGTAAATTTCATATTAATTGGGTCCTATGTTAAACTATGTTCGGCTCTGACAGCCATCTTTGATATCGGATATAATTCTGAAAGAGGACCATCTGAGGACCATTGCTGCCAAGTTTTGTTCCATCATGTATCGATATACTAATACGGGAAAAAATTTTAAATACAATGAAATCATAAGAAAACAAATAATGTAAATATAGTGTTAAAATAAAAATCCACTACGAAAAAGTGTCGGTGACCTGGAGTTTGCACAGTACCTGATCTGAGACTGAGAATATTCCACTGTAAAATGAATTTCCAACTTTAGTGAATTATATTAGCAATGTCTTCTTACAGTATATTACAAAATGTAGTTTGAATACTTTGTTCATCAACTTTAGTCTGTAAATGAGAAGAACTTCATGGTGTTGCATACTTTTATTTTTATCAGTTTTCTGGTTTTTCCGCTTTCGTTTTAAAGTTCAATGTAATATACAGAACGGATACGTTACGGTAAATCCGCGTTTGGAAGGCCAAGAATTTTCATATTAAAATAAAATTGCACCGGATCAAACATAAACTTTGAAACATTCTACTATAAATTTAGAACAAAAACCATTTAAAATGCTTTAATACGGGGTAGAAAATAAAAATGGAAGAAATACAGTTGTAAAGGATATGGTTTTTATCTCCCTTTTTACAAGATAGATTAGTGATTATCTCCCTTTTAAATTCAATTTATAGCAAGGTAAACGTTCTCTTTTCAGTCCTTTATATTTTATCAAAACTTACAATAAATATAATGGATAATACTATTCTTATTTGTGCGAATCATTTAAAACATATTGCTAAGCACTTTTAAACATTGTTCTGAAAAATATAATAGTTAATTTTACCACTGCTTTAGAAAACTTATTTTTCCTATAAATTCTGTTGAGTTAAAATCCAATTAGAAAAACGTCCATGCGAGACCTAAATAGGTAGTCAAGGACGTTAAAACCTTCCCAGTTAGTTAATCCTTATCACATGCCCAAATCATGTAAGTTTATTATCATTGAATCCGTATAGATTCATACCATTCTCCGTTTGACTGGAGCTCAACAATTTGGTTACGTTGCGAATTGCGAAGTTCAAATTGACCTGCTTTAGATATCTGTTCTTGAATTTTTAAGTCTGAGCAACAGGGTCCTGTTTAAAAATGAAATACGTCATAACCATTTTTTGATACCTTCTTGACTACCACAGTATGTTTTTCTAGGGTTATTTTGGGGGTTCTATGGACATTTTTACCTTGCCAGTGCGAACCAAATGCAGTAATTTTCTCAAATTCATAATTTGGTAAACCATTTACATTTTATATTTTGGATATATTTATGTTAAATTGTTGAATCTTTTTTTTTTGTTATATGTTAATAAAATGAAAACTTACTAATAGTATTCGAATTGCCAAAATAAACAGCTTGGAGTCCCAGAGAACTGAATGTTCGAATTGCTGCAACTGATTGTCTGTCTGACTGTCTGTCTGTTCGTCTGTTCGTCAGTTGAGGAATTTACGGTTTATATACGATAGGGAATTTGATGTCTTGTTTTTGTTGGGCAATTCTGAACATTTTAGTATTTTAGTGTAAAAATAAAAACAGATCGGTCAAAAAAAGCCAAAACCATCTCAGGACAAAGCTATGCAAGAGGAAGACACTCCTTAGTTTCAACAAATTTTAGTTTTGTAGCAGGAACTTTTTAGTATCAATTTCGGGCTAGCATCGAAATACTAGCTACCCTCGGGGACTTGGAGTCCACCAGCAGCCCCATCGACTCAATGGTAAAAATTAAATTCTTTGATACAAATTTTGATGCACAAAATGTCCATATTGTGTGGTTTAACGACTCATCAGTTGTGCTCTTGAATGATTAGCAACAATTACACTAAGAATAGTTTAACATGAAAACCACTTACAGTTATATATTTGTCTCTAGTTTGTATACCTATAGAGACACATAGTGTCCTTTATGTGTATTAAGAATTTTCAAATTGAATTGTAACTGATTTATATTGTACTTGTGTTGGAACGAAACATTTAAAATTTTGAATAGAATTTTTTAATTCCAATTTTGATGCACAAAATGTGCAACTTTCATCTATTTACGACTCATCAGTTCTACTACAATCAAAAACGTTTCAGACAAAAAGATCTTTAAGTAAATTTCATATTAATTGGGTCCTATGTTAAACTATGTTCGGCTCTGACAGCCATCTTTGATATCGGATATAATTCTGAAAGAGGACCATCTGAGGAACATTGCTGCCAAGTTTTGTTCCAATTGGACCAGTTGTTTCAGACAAGAATATTTTTCGGTAAATTTCCCCATAGGGTCCGATGTTAAATATGTTCGGCTCTGGCGGCCATCTTTGATTGCAACATAAAATAATGTGATCCATGAAATATTGTCCTTCGCCATTCAGTCTTGACAACATTTCCCTGTGATATATTGTCCATGTATAGTTTTTAGTAGTAAAATACTGTCCAGGACAAAATTTTATTATGACATAACGTCCTTTGCTAGTAATTTGGACCATTTTCTGTTGAAATAAAATGTATCACAAAATACCGACATAAATTTAATGCACTGTATGGCCGTTTCGTTAACTGGAAAACCGATTAAAGATATAATGATGAAAGTATTCAATTGTTAAAAATTGTCCCCAAAAAGGAAGCATTTATTAATTCTATTCTATAGCGAGTTTATATAAATCAAACATACCGTGATATAACATACATATAAGTTCTTGTTGTCATTTGCAATTAACAAGACAAAATAGATCGATAATTTTTAAAACTGACGTACGGTTAAATATCGAACACCACATTGTTGTATCATTATTCCTTCAGTCAGGATATCTAAACTTCATTTCGGTAAATAAGTAGGTAAAGACATTATTTCTATAGATTCATGCATGTTTACCCAGTTTCAACTCTACTGTGCTATTCAGATTCTTGATCAAATTAGACGCCATTTTCACGATATAGTGAAATACCAGTATATATAAATAGTTGTTTTTTTCATAAAGACATTGTATTAAATACATGAACAGGTTAATATAATTATGTTTAATCTGTTTTGCTGTATATGGTTCAGACTGCCGAAGAATACCAATGTAATAACATCTTAGTTCTTGACCACAATCCGTTGTGGATAGTACACTTTTTATTGATGGTACAAAGTTTCATTATAATCAGTCATGAAATATTGTCCTAAAAATTGCTGCCAAGTTTTGTTCTAATTGGCGTATTGGTTTCAGATAAGAAGATCTTCAAGTAAATTTACCATAGGGTCCTATATTAAACTATTATTGGCTCTGACGGCCATCTTTTGTTCCAATTTGCCAAAAGGATCTTTAGTTAATATTACAGGAGATGCTTACTTTGTTGCACCCGATCTCTCGCTTTAAGGGTTAATTTGATGGCTACGAAAGTTAATTGATCCATAGTACTCTGTGCTGTGTGACGTCGGGTGATCTATCGGGTTAGCTATATATCATTGTTGACTTGAATTTTATACACCTCTCCAGCTGATATTTTGTTTTCCGAATATTGGTAACAATTTCTTATATGTATTTATAAAAGTCAACTTTTCATTGAAAATTACTACAATAAACATGATAAATACAACATATACTTTTGGTAAAGAAATATAATTAAGTAATAAACAAACAAATACTAGTAGTACAATATACCTTACTGATATAAGCTGATAATAATTCCTACTGTCTGGACATCTCAGTTCGTAAAATGGATTTTTCAGAATTTGAATACATTAATCAATTAATCTAGTTACTCAAGTGAAAGATTCAATGCGCTCAGTCGTAACTGAAACAATAGAATTTACCCGATTTTGTTCAATCATTTCTTCAGGGTGTGTCTGTAGCTCCATCTCTAATTTACCTATATTAATGGGAGTCGATGCCTTCATGTAAAAATTTTTAAAAGATAGTAATGATTTGTTATCAGACCTAGCTTGAGTGACTGTTTTGTTAGTAGTGGTGTTTCTGGCAATTTTTTCAGGTTTTTGAGAAGCATTTTAAGAAGGCTGTCTGTTGCCAGAACATGCAGAAGCAGGGTGACCCGGAGACCTACAGTTTGAACATGAATGTAAAAGGTTACACGAAGTTCTGTAGCAACCTCGAACGTTATTAAAATTGTTGCACACTTCTTTCCCATCAAAAATACTCTAGAGCGACCCTGCTTATCATATACCTATTTGACATGTTTGGTCTAAGAACCTTGTTAAACTCTACTTTACCAGACAAACCCTGTTGATCTGAATATTGTAATGAACAAAATTCGCTTGTATGATCAACTTCATTACATAGACTGCAGGAGTTTTCTTTGATACCCTTACTAACTAATTATAGAATGTCGCGGTCCCGCAGGCTCCAGTCAACTTTAATGTGTTTTTCCCGCAGAAGTGTTGCTGACTTTGCTTCAAAGAGTTTATTGTAATTGTAGAACTTCTCCCCATAGAATCTATGAATTTGAATTAAGTCTTCTTCATAAGAATCTAACTCTTCACGGCGTTCGGGATATACTGTGCACATAATACGCTTGTATTTTCCGAAAGCGTGTATAAATTCTTAGATTGTGAGGTGTCTATTTAGTCGGGGATCTGGTTTGCTGTTGAGATTAACCTTATTTGATCAGCTGTGATTTTGTGCGCCTGTGGTGTTTCGTAATCAGTGATCAATAATGAAGCAAGATTAACGTCCTTGCCCTCTTGAATATTCCTTTATATGTTGGGTGACACTATATCCACGTTGGTAAATGAATCGGACCTTACTCCTTTCCTCGATATATGACTGCCGGCACGTAGTTGTTGGGAAATGGTAAAGCGTCATGACTATCACTGAGAGTGTTGGATCTTGTAGATGATGGACTTATAATTGGTACCTCAGTCGCGTTTCGTTGTGCATACCAATTAGCTAGGTCAAAGGATTTGTTGGGTTCCACTGTAGGTTTACTGCCAACTATAGACTGCATACTTGCCGTGCACTGTGTTAATGTGTTTACGAGTGTAGAGGTAAACTAGACTGGTACCCGTCCGTTATTTTACAAGATTGACGTTAGCTCATACTGAATATTACAGCGGGGACCAACCTAAGAGGTAAACACGTTCGCCGTTGACATTCGAGTCATTTCCGGTAGCTGTATCCATGCGCGCGTTTCTGTTCACTGAACTACTTTAACTAATAGGCGGGTCTTGATCGTCGGCTGCATCAGCTGTAACTTCTCGGATTTCGGACTCGGTATTCAATCGGCCTTTGTTATCAAGATAGAGTTGCTTAAGTACTGTTTTGAACCAACTCTTAGGAATGTTAATTCCCAACTTCTGTAATTCTTCACGAAACCTCGCACTTGTCCAATTTTCGTGATTTTCCATATCCCATTGCGAGCCGCGCACTGCATTTTCCACATTATCATAAGGATGTTTGCGGTTGAAAACGTATCTTTTTATAACAGTTAAGTCCTTTGCTTTAAACAGCCAAATTGAAACTGAGAAGCTAACTGCCTGCGAATGTAATCTGAGAACCTGAGCCCTGGTTATCTATCTGACCAAATTTGGACATTGACCTTTGACCTTATCTTGGATCTAGCCATCTGATAATGTGGAAGAAACCATTCCTCGTGTATACACAACACTTATACTCTGCATAAGTTACAATTAAAGAAATATAGTTACTTTTCTAATGGGCAAGTAATTTGTTATTTGTGTAGTTTTAGAATAACGCGTGATTACTAAGCAATAGTTTTGAAAGTTTCAACAAGAACATAATGTATAAATATGACACCTAATTTAAGCTTTCAATTCTCTTTGTATCCATTTTCTTATTGAAAATCTTCATACAATATTGATATTTTAAATATCAGTTTGAGACGATAATATTAACTCTGACAATTGACTGACAATGCGTTGTTATGACTTTTGGTAAAAATCGAAGTGGTGAATGTGTCTAAAAAATTAGGATATTTCTATGGGCATTATTTGAATAATAAGAGTGGGATTTGTGAATGCTCTTAATGCATTTTTCTTTTTATTTGATTGAAATGTAAATAAATGTCCCCGTTCCATGAATTGAAAAGCTTCCTGATCTAAATAAGAGTAAACCGAAAATGAACAATTTTATTATTACATTAGAACACGTAGAAGAAATGTCTTCATGTTACATTTGGGAGCAGAAGATTTGTTGTTAAAAAGACAAGAAAATAATGACAGACGGACAGACATGGCGATAACAATAATACCAAACTTTTTTCGAGAGCGTTTGGACAATAATTTCACATTAAAACCTAAAACAAAGAAATGTCATCTACGTTTAAGTATGACAATGGATTCTAATACAGCATTTTTATGCTCTCGATGTCCGAGGAGCATATTTATAAAGTCATTTGACTGTTCGAAACGAGTGGTTTCCGGATATTACTTATTAAAAAGTATTTGGATGGAGTATGCTCCTAGGGTAGGAGAAGAAGCCTTTTGATTTTTGGGTCATAAGGTTTAAGGTCAAGGTTACTGATTCTATAAATAGATATTTCTGTCCATCGATGCAATTAGATTTTATCTTCATTTCCGGTTGATAAGTTTGATGAATAATAAACCAAGGGAAGGGATTTGGTGCCGGGTCATTGGGTCACAGTCCAAGGTTACTGAAACAGTAAAAATTTAATTTTTTAGTACATTGAAATTCGGCAATGCCATCATGAGTTGCAATAAAACGTATAAAACGTATGAAAAATTTTATTCTTGGATTTCATGAGATTATTCAAAATAAATTTCATTAGTGCCTGGGGTTTATTCCAACCCATATTTGTTTTAAATCATGAAAACTGTTGAGATCCCCAGCACATTGCGAGTGTTTTAGATTCAGTGTTTTTTTTATTTTTGGTTATAATTCTGACAAGGACTTTTCCCAATCTTATGTCGCTTTGGTGCTGTTTATTGGCATTTGTTTCTCATAATAAGATAATGAATCATATATTCTATTTGGCCCTGCATTTCAATATTTTGTCCTACAATAAGACAAATTCATTGCGCTACTTTGCTTGTTAGTCCCTGCGTGCAATCAAGCCTCCTTGTAATGAGTTAAAATGGCGTGAAAATGGTTGCGTTCCCCAACTCTGAACAATGAATGTTCTTTTTTTAATTGAAATTTATATCTTTTATTATTTTTTTTTAAATATTTATTTTGTGTATTTATGTGGGGGTGTATGCCATACTATTCAAAGTTTCACATGGCCACATGAATCATATAATTGTTACCAATTTAATTACAATTACATAGTTAGCGCATTTATGTATGCTTACATGAATAACTGCCGAAAATGGAATATGTTTTAAGTGAATTAAAAAATAAAAAAAAGAATGTCGCCCTGGGAAACTGACGCCCTCAACATGCTCAATCTGAACAAATCCGTGGTTTCATCAAATCAGTTAATTTTGCAATGATTCTGTCGATGTATCCTCGAATGTTAGTTACTGAAAACCTAAGCAATAATCCAAAGGGTTGAAGAGCAAATTCGAAAAATGCCAAAATGACCAAATGGGGTAATGCCAAAAGCATCTAAGGACAGTACTATACACGAGGGAGATACTCCTTAGTTTAAGTAATTTTTAGGGTTAGGTTGCTAAGTAACCAAAACCCTTATGCCGTCGGTCGTTTGGTTAGACAATGAAGGAAACTTTGGAAATCTGGTGTTTTGTGGAAAAAGTTGGACCAGAAGTTTTTGAAACTATGTTTTTATGAGTAAATATGCAAGCTTATCTAGGATTGAAGCTTAAGCAAGGCTAGTTAAGCAGCTTTTTATCTCGATTTTGAGATGACACATGCGCAAAGCAACCTCCATATTTTTCGAATTACGACTATGTTTATATTGGAATATCATATAAGAAAATAAACATTCCGCGGTAAAATAGTCCTAATATTTGTTGTTGCTGGTGCAGTTGTTTTTTAATAGAAATGTAACTGAAACACACCGAGAAGTGTAATTGTCCAGTTATTTAATAAAAGATGTGTGTTTTATTGACGATTTTCTTTTTGTTTTGAAAGCCGTGTAAAGTATTCGCACCTTTTAAAGTGTACAATGCTATCGGCGTAAGGATTTTGCACGGATATTTTGGGAAGGATTACAATCAGGTTTATTTTCAAAAGATTTCAAAGGTAAGTTCCATTTTTGTTGTGAACGTGATTGTTAACTTATACAGAACATATTTTGCACATTATTTGCTTATTCTTCTTGTAATTCTGATGGTATTTTGTGTATTTGATTAACCTTTTGACCTGATCATCGTGACTTCATTTTGTCAAACCTGTTGGTCAGTGATAGAATTGCATACAGGTTATTTGAAATGCCGACAACTTGCACATTAAGATTGAAAAACACTGTGTTTATCATTAATTTAGAAAACAGTATTATCGAAGGTATAATGGGTTTATTTTAATTGAAAGCTTGAATGTTTACGTTCTTTTTGTGTTGTCACAAATTTCAGGCCAGTGGGCTAAATAATAATAAAGGGTCACACGGGCATGGTATAAACGTTTACCTTTATACCCGGGTATCCGTGCTAGACTTGAATCTTGACTTCAGTTCGTAGACACTGTCAGAGGTGCTCAGGGCGATCCGTTCTGTACAATGGCGAAGACTCAAGTGGCGTGGTAGCAGGCAATGTGCAAAGGGTTCCGAAAGGTTCCAAATGGCGTTGGCTATTCTGATAACTTCCCCCCGGTAATTTGTACTCTCCGACATTCCTCCTCATTATATTTTTTAGGTGTTGATGGTGAGAGGGTTTATTTAGTTTTAGATCCAAAGTTATAATATTAACGGTTAAACGGTGCTCCAAAATCCAAAGTTATGTTCTGTCCTTGTTACAAGACAAAGTTATAGTGTCAAACGGGGCTCCAAAATCCAAAGTTATGTTCCGTCCTTGTTACAAGTCAAAGTTATAAAAGTATCAGCAATATATAAAATACAAAGTTGAATATCCGATATCGATAACATCGAAAATGTCTTACTTCTAGTAGGTCAGGGTCACCAACACTATCTGGAATAAGACCAAGATGACCAAAAATGTCTTTCCTCATCCAATAGCAAGGTTGAATATCGGACAGTAGTGGTATCGAAAGTATTCTTCCTCCGACAATAAAAATAATGAAACATATATACATATAGCTACATATAAAATCTGTTGAAATCCATAAAATACATAGTTATATTATAAGAATGAGGTTATAGTTGATAAATTCTTTCCATGTTACAGGTGGTGGTGTTGATTACATCCTTCACTGACATTCCCAATAACTCAGCTATTTTTTCTGCTACAAAGGCTACTGTATAGGGATCACTGGGGTGTTGATTAAAGTAAATAAATGGAGCATCAGATTCCAGTACAAATGAAGACAATGGCTGAAGATGAACAAGAGATTCCACATGTGGTTTGTTGAATATGAAAGGAGTAATTCCGAAAACTATGTTGTTGAAGCGGGTCGTTGCTCTTTCCAGTACCTGGGGAATGCCAGTGAAGCAATGCCAGTGAATCGGATGATCGGACGGACATAATTTCTCCAGGGAATCCAAAAGTTTGTAGTGGGTGACTGCATCTCCGCGGCAATGGATAATGATGGGGAGTTGACAGGAAATGGCCAACTCCAGCTGTCTTTCGAAGAATTCTACCTGCTGCAACATTCTGAACTTTTTCGAAGAGTCAGATGTGTCCAATCCACATTCTCCTACGGCTATGGTATTTGGTTGTTTTAGAAGTTCCTCCAAAGTATAACAATATTCGCCCAGAAGATAGTATGGTGTTGACTGTACAACTTTTGGATGTATGCCGAAAGAGATTCTGTGACCGGGAATTTTGGAATTTAAAACTGTGAGTGCTGCTGATTTTGGCCAATTGTCCGGGAAGCAATAGTTGTTGACGAGATATTTCATGGACACATCAAACTTGGGACGGGCTCCAAAATGGTCAAGTTCTAGTAGGTCGGGGTCACCGACACTATCTAGAATATGACCCAGGTGAACATGTGCATCTGTAATCATCAAAGGCATGGAGTCAGCGTCATCAGCAGACTTGGTTGGGTTATTATCTTCATTATCTTCAGATGGCAATTCTTCAGTAGATGGTAACTGGAAGAGTGTTATGGAATATCGATCTTCCACCGACAGTTTAGACAAAAGTTGTAAAAATATTCTCCAATGTACAAGTGCATAAACAGTGAAATTTCCAGAGTTGTCCAAAAGAGAAAATGTTGATGGTGGTTTTTCCAATTTCAAGTCCAAAGAGTGACACAATTCCAAGTCGGTTTCTGTGAGTTCTTTACCTTTCTTATTACAAATTCTTACAATTTCCGGGTCCTCATTAATAAATTTGACAAGGCCATCTAAATTATCTACATCCAAATGAGAAATAAATTGTTGTAACGTACCCATGACCAAGTCTGCCAACAAAGAAGCATCCATATCTGGCTGTTGATCGGTGCCATGTTCCTCTTGAAGATGAAAATATAGGGATTTATTATGAACGTGCTGAGTGTGGCACAGTTGACAGCAGGTAGAAGAATACCAAAACCAGGGAAGATGTGCGGCAGCATGCCGGAAAAGATGACAAAATTGTTCCCCGCATACTGGACAATGGATTTTACGGATTTTTTTCTTTGAAGTTGCTTGTTCCACCACCTGTACCAAGCGAACGTCCTCTTCCTGTTCCATTTCTCCCCCTCCACTCTGCTCTTCCTCCGGCTCTCCTATTCTCTCCTCGTCCTTCCCCTCACCACCAACACCTACGTCATCATCATCTTCCTTTTCTTCCTCCTTCTCCTGTTCTTCCTCGTCCTCATCCCCCACCTCTTCAACAATTATCCACTCCACCTCGTCCTCTACCACATCCACCACTTCCTCCTCAACTTCTTCCTGCTCATCTTCATCTTCTCTTCCCTCCTCCAACCATGGACACATGTCCTCAAATTCAACCTCCTCTTCCAATGGTCTTTCTCTATCAGCCATTTTCTGTAATTATAGTATTCTTCTGATTACTATGATATGATTGATTTATTCACTTTAATTTACAGTATGATTTATATAGTGGTATTGTGGTACTGTTAGTCAAACTGTTTTTACAATTTAACTAGTTTAAAACTTATTTTTCTTTTTTTCTTTTTTACATTTATGCACATTCATTAACATAATGAACATACATTTTTTATATTTGATTTTAAAACTGCATGATGCATTTAACTGGCAGCATCATACACAGTTAGTTCCCTTATTTTTGTTTGTTAATACATTATTAGGGAACTTATTTATCAAGATTTAAAAGAAAAAATAATTATTGTTATTTATTTAACAGACTTAATTCTCAATAGGTATTGAGAAATAGATCACGACGGCGTCTGCTTCAAAAATGTTTAAAACAACATTATGATAATTTCCCCGTCTATTTTAGACAAAGAAGCAAGTTTTAAAATTCTCTGATGAATTAATCAACTTTTCACCAGAATCGTTTAAAAGTTTTTATTTACTTTTATCTATTATCTATTTTATTTATTTTTATTTTTATTTTTTACTATATTTAAAAGCTGTGATTATATACACAATTTTACACGTGTCTACAAAGAGACATCATAATCTTCCAGGTGTCCAGGCAACTTAATTTTCCTCTTGCCTGTCCTCTGTGGTTCTGACTCGTCAATTGCGTACGCAAAAGTAGTATCTCCCTCAGTCATTCCCTCAATTTCATTTAACTCTGTGACTAACGGGTTATCGACTGCATACGCTAATGTTTCATCTAAGTCAGTTATCTCCCCTATTTCTTCTAAATCTGTAATTATGGGATGAGTGGTAACATTTTCCACTCCAGCACCTGGATTTTCTTCATCTTGCTCATTCATATTTGAGCATTCAGATACAGTGTCAGGGTCACCGACAACTATATCCAAATGTTCATTTGAATCTTCCCCCTGTTGAATGTCTGTTTCTACTTCATTAAATAGCCCAGACAAATCTAAACTTTCATTTTCTTTCTCCGCATCGTCCTCAGCTTCAGGTTCGTTAAATAATCTTCGACGAGCATATTTCAACCATAACGGCAGGTTTCTATCCTCGCATCGCTTCAATTGATCATGATGTATCACAATTTCTCTTTTTCGACCTTTGATTTTGTATAATACCGGTGACTTCACTTCTGTTACCAGATACGGACCTTGCCATTTGGGTTTCAGTTTCCTACTCTGACCCACTCTTGTAGCTGGATTTAATCTGTAAACGACGTCTCCTAGACAATAGGTTTTACTATACCCAGTCAGCTCGTAGTCTCTTTTCTGTCGTAGCTGAGCTCCTTTTATATTATCTCTGGCTATTTGGTGCGCTTCCTCCAAGATTTTACCTAGTTTCTGGACATATTCACTGGGTTCTTGACGTAATGCATTCATTCCTGTGGTTCCCAACATAAGATCGATCGGTTGGATGACTTCTCTACCCAACATCATCATGTTTGGTGAAAAACCAGTACCTTTGTTGTAAGTGGATCGTATGGCACCTGCTAGTAACTGTATATGTTCATCCCAGTCTTTCTGTCGTCCCTTCAAATAACATCGTACAGCGCTCATTATTACGGAGTTGTACCTTTCTACCTGACCGTTGGAACAAGGTCTATACGGTGTGGTCCTGGTTTTGGTAATTTCCAAGAGTGTACAGATTTCGCTGAAAAGTTGACTGTCAAAATTACGGCCCTGATCTGTATGGATAGAAATTGGGCAGCCGAATTTGGAGAAAAAGTTGTCAACAGCGATTTTGGCGATGGTTTCTGCCGTTTGATTAGCTATGGGAATTAGCTCGATCCATTTGGTGTACTGGTCGATCATTGATAGGATGTATTTGTTTCCCGATTTACTAGTTGGCAATGGTCCAAGAATGTCCATCTGCACTCTCTCCATTGGATTTCCAGCATGAAACTGTCCCAGTTCACTCTTGGCTTTCCGATTTGCTGGTTTGCTGGAATTGCAAGGTTTGCAGGTTTTTACATGTAGAATGACGTCTTGTCGTATGCCATACCAAATACACCGTTGTTTCAACCGGTTCAGAGTTTTGTCCCTACCCAAATGTCCTGCAGTCTTGTTGTCATGGCAAAGTTTTAAAGCCCTGTTCTTTAACTTTGCTGGGACCAATAACAATGTCCGGGATCCCTCTGGATCTAACCATGTGTATGTTAAACAAGATTTAACAAACCTCAACTGCTCTCTACAACTCCACCAGTGTTTTACAGCTTTACTGGACAACTGTAATTCAAGTGCAGGAGGATCGGCACCACTTTCCAACCATGTTATTAACTTCCCCAAGTCTGTATCATCCTCTTGGAGTTTTCTCATTTCCTCAGCTTCCATGCCATCCATCCAGTTGACAGATAAGTCTTCTGTATCTGGTTGTGTAACAGCTCGTACTGCCAATGGAATGATATCATCCACATCGTCTTCAAAACGTCCCCAATTGTCCTGCGCCCGTTTGCAATATGAGCACCCCCCACAGGGAAGTGTTTTAATATCGACACCAGCCTGGTAACAATCACATGGCTCCAATTCATCAGGAATTCTGCTTAGACTGTCGGCATTAGTATGTTTCCGGCCTGGACGATGTTGGATCTCCATGTCGTACTGAGACAATTCCTCAATCCATCGTGCTAATTGACCTTCGATGTTCTTGAAGCGGAGTAGCCAAACCAAACTATGGTGGTCTGTTCGTACCACAAATCTTCGGCCCAAAAGGTAATTTCTGAATTGCCTGGTGAAAGTTATCAAAGCCAGTAATTCTTTACGGGTGGTACAATATCGCCGCTGGGCTGGTGTTAATACTTTGCTGGCATAAGCTACTACATACTCTTTCCCGTAATGTAATTGGAGTAGTTCAGCAGCTACCGCTTTGTCAGATGCATCAGTGTCTAATATGAAAAGTTCTTCAGGATATGGATAGACTAAAGTAGCTGAGTTGATAATAGCTTCTTTTATAGACTCAAATGCTGCCTGATGTTCTGATGCCCAGAAAAATTTGGTTGATTTTTTGGTCAAATGGTGAAGAGGACCTGCTATTCCAGCCAAATTTGGAATATGGTCACGGTGGTAATTTGCGAAACCTAGGAAAGACTGTACTTCTTTCTTATTGGTTGGAGAAGGCCATTTTTTGACGGCTTCAATATTTTGTGGATTTATAGAAATTCCTTGTTCAGATATTAATTTCCCAAGGTAAACGACTTCTTTCTGGAACAAGGAGCATTTCTTGGGCTTCAGCTTGAGGTTATTGTCTTGAAAACGTTGTAGTACGGCCTCAAGGTTGTGTAAATGATCACTGAAGCTTTTCCCCAGTACTATGATGTCGTCCAAGTATGCCAGGCATTGTGACCATGTTAGACCAGTCAATATTAGTTGTATTACCCTCTGGAAAAAGGCTGGACTGTTACACAGGCCAAAACTGAGTCGAACATGTTCAAACAGACCGTATTTGGTGATGAAAGCAGTTTTGTGTCTGTCGTCCTTGTGAATCTGGAATTGATAATATCCCGACGACATGTCCAGACATGACATAAACTTTGTTCCTCGCAGTTCGTCTATGCATGACTCTATATTGGGTAATGGAAAGGTATCTTTTTTGGTAACAGCGTTGACTTTGCGATAATCAATGCAGTAGCGTATCTTACCGTCTTTCTTACGACATATTACCGGTGCTGCTGCCCATTCAGATGATGAGGGTTGAATGATACCTTTATTCAGCAGGTCTTTGAGGTGTTCTTCTTCCTCTTTCTCAAAACCCAATGGCGTTCTTCTCAGTCCTTCTTTGGTAGGTGGAGCCGTGCCAGTGTCTATACGATGCTCAATTTTGGTGAAATGCCCGATGTCCAAATCATTTATGGAAAATGTGTTTTGAAATTTTATCAACAGCTGGTTAAGTTCATGTACTTGCTCTTTATTTAGATGAGTCTTCGATCTGTCTAATAAATCTTGTAAATGTGAGGGTACATCTTTAGACTGTTGGTCCTCTGTTGTAATTTGGCGTACCTTCTTTGTTTCAAACTCTTCGGAATTGAAGATTTCTTCCACTGGGGTACCTATACCAATAACAGTATTCCTCTTTAAATAAATATAATGGTCTGTCAAGTTCTTAATATTCATTGGGACTTGTTCACGACCTTCAACTATGGAATGAGCCATTACCAATCCTCTCAACTTATGAGTTGGTTGTATATAAATGTCTTGGGCGGAACCTCCTTCCATTCTGGCTGAAAACTGCACTGTAGACTTTGGAGGAACAACCATTTTCCCTTGTAGTTTAACTCTTCGTACTTTAGATAACTGGTCCCCTACCTTTAAGCCTGAAGCTATTAATCTTTGTGTTCCTAATTGAACTGTATATTGGGCTAGATCTATTATGACTTTCAAGTGGTAAAGAAGATCCAGACCAATGACCATATTGTCAGTTATGTCTGCTATTATAAAACGCCATTTTGTTTCAGTCTGTCCAATGGCTATTGTCGCTGTTCCTCCACAACGAGCTTTAATGACACCCTCTTGGACCCCCTTCAAATAAATTGGGTCTCCCTGTTGTGTGTCCAAATATATCTTTTTAGCCAATTTCTCATTGATGACGGTTATCTGCGCTCCTGTGTCGAGGATCGCTTCCACAGCTGCCCCATTTATTCTGACTGGTAGTACTAAATTTATTCCTTCGGAAGTACCTATTGACCCAACTTCCTTTATAGGCACCCCATTAGGCAGGTCGGGATCACCGACACTAGCCGTTAGGGATTCATGATTGGTTTTTGTTGATGCTGTTGGTAGTTTTATAATTCCATTTCCAGAGTCCGGGTCGGGGTAACCGACACCAGAACCTGAAAAATATATTGGTGCGTTTGGTGGTTTTGGTGGTGGACGGCCTGTGTCACTTGGATGGGTCTGGAGTTGGCCTAAATCCCAGACCCCTGGTCTTTTAAAGCTGTTGATGATGACGACTTAACCGGAGGAGATAATTGCTTTTTCTTGGGACAATCCCGACTGTAATGACCAATTTCATTACAAGCAAAACATGTGACTTGTCGTCTTGGGCTAGTGGCTGGTGAGGGTGACCTTGATCTACCCCTCCCCTCACGGGAGAGTAGCTTCACAATTTTCTCGATGTTGTCATTCATGTGGCTAATGTCCCTTTCAGTACGCTCCACTCGTTCTTCTAATTTGTTCCTCCACGAGTCTCTATTCGGTTTATATTGGCCTTTATTTAAGGTTCTTACTGCCAATTCTGTTTCACTGTCGGAGTCTACCTCGTCTTGGAATTGGACTTTCCTAACTTCTGGTTTCTTTTGGCCAAGTAAGACTTTGCGGTTATGTATAGCACTTTTAACATATTGTAAAGCTTGGTCTATTCTGGATGGATTCTTGTCCATGGCAAGGAGTGCTTGTCGCTGCAACCTCTCAAAAAAGCTTCCGTTGCCATCATCTCTACAATGTCTTCAGATGCGTCAACATACCCATCAGTGGCCAATTCCTGTACTCGCTCAGCATACTCTTCTATGCTTTCCTCTAGGAGCTGTTTCACATCCTGGAGTTGTCTGCGGATGGAGTGTGGCAATTCCTTGTTGCCAAATCGCCTACTCATCTTATCCATCATATCTGTAAAGTTGTTTTGCACTGATGTTGGTCGGGTGCTGAAAAATTTTAGGGCTTTTCCCCGAAGGCATAGCAACAAATTATCCAACTTCTGTTGGTCATCCCATTCAAACCTAGTCGCTGTATGTGTAAACTGGAATTTGTAGGCTTTCCAGTCGCTCGTACCATCGTATGTGGATAATTTAGGGAATTGAGGTGGTCCTATAGTACTGCGCCACTGCTCTTGTCCTGATGTGCCCCTTTTTATAGTAATCTTTGTTTCAGTACTTTTAGTGTCTTCCGTAGTTTTAACTTCCCCTGCTGGTTTCACTTCCCTATTTTTGGCATCTTCCCCTGATGATTTCATTTCAGTCTTTGTGATTTCTGTAGTTGTCTTCGTATCACTAGTTAATTTTCCGTTGTAGATACTCTTGGGTGCCAGATTATCGACAGCCTTGCTTGTCTTCCAGTGTTGCACCTCCTCCTCTAGCAACTTAATTTTGCTTTCCTGTTCACGGCTTTCTTTCTCACGGTGTTTTATCATCTCCTCTGTTTTCTGTTTATCATGGGCCTGCTCTTCAACTTTTGACATCAAGCTTTGTAATCTGCTTTCCAGGTCGCTTATTTGTGTTTTGCGTACTTGATCCAGAGCGCTGACCAATTGTACCTGTTTTTCCACTTCTTGTAGTAATCTCTGCCTTTCTTCCTGAAGCTTCTCATTATCTTGCTGGAGTTTGATACTTTGTTCTTCAAACAACACTTTTTGTTTTAAGATTTCTTCTTTCATGTATCGGTGCTGAGCA
The DNA here is from genome assembly GCA_028015205.1 of Mytilisepta virgata. Classification (NCBI taxonomy): domain Eukaryota; kingdom Metazoa; phylum Mollusca; class Bivalvia; order Mytilida; family Mytilidae; genus Mytilisepta; species Mytilisepta virgata. The sequence goes on along the minus strand of CM051510.1, from coordinate 42,495,933 downwards.
TTCTCTGTTTCTGTTGCTTTTGCTGTAATTTCCTCAATATTAGCTTCTCTTTGCTGTAGTGTTTGTGCTAGCAATTCATTTTGTCTAACAACAGTATTCAACTCTGTCTTAAGTTCTTCTAGTTTATTTTCACAATCCGCTTTCGCTTTCTTAAAGTCCATAACATTCCTTGCTTCAGCTTGCTTCAGTATAAGATTTTCTGTTTTCATTTGTTCTACCACCTTCCTTAAATGTTCTATCTCCTTTTCTTCAGCTGATGGTTCAGTGGGCTCTTTAAATATAATCTTCTGGGCTGCCACCAGTGGATCCCACATATGCGCTGGTATGCCGGGAATAAGTTTCAAAGCTTCAAGATCTAAAGGACCTTTTGTTTCTCTTTCTTTAATTATCGCCTCTGCTCTTTTATCCCCGATGTCCCTAATTTTCATCAGTTGTTCCTTTGTAGCGGTGTTAATGTTGGTTGCCGACATCTTGCTGATGTTTGTTGTACACTAATTTTAACACCGAAATTTAATATTCAATTTAATTATTTGAATTATTGAAATTTAATAAGATGTCTAATTCAATAATTAAATTTTATTTATTTAACTATATTATATTGTTTATTACTTTAATTACTATGTTTTTATACTAGGGCAAGGGTCACCTGCACCTAAGCATACAATAACCTTGACCTTACTCTTATATTGTCTCTTACTTACTATATTGTCTACTAGGGCAAGGGTCACCTGTACCTAAGTATACAATAACCTTGACCTTACATACCAATATCAAGAATTACTTGATTCTTGTTTGATAATAATTATTTTGTAATTATCTTTATTTTCTCAGTAACGACTATTTAGTAATACTCGTTACTGTAATCGTTGTGGCTGTCCGCAACGATTAAGAGACACGAATTTGTTTAAGTGTTTTAAATTAAATTTTATTTGTTCTCGAGGTAATGATTACTTTACCGATAATCATTGCCGTAATCGCTATGGCTGTCCATAGCGATTAGAACACGGTAACAAATTCACAAATTTAAATTTAATTAATAAAAATTCATATTTAATTAAATTTATTTATCTCTTTATTTTTAAATTTAACTTTGAATTTAAATGCCTAATACATGGACTACACAGGTTGTTTAGCACCTCTGTTTTAAGTGTACAGACCAAAATCACAAAAATGAACAGTGTACTTGTAATGTTTTGTCTGCGTGAATGCTAGTTTTGCACAATCTAAGCAAGGATCACCTGCATTAAACAGTGCATTTGCCTATCGGGCCTTAACATTAATCCCTATGAAAAGACCCTGGGTGAAAACACTAGAAAAATAAACAATTTTGCCATAATTTTGAATATGAGAAATATAAATTACACCAAAATGTTTCCAAATATTTTTATACTACTTTACTGTAGTCTTTCACCCAAGTTTATAATGTGTAATGCAATAATCAAGCAAATCAAATGGGACTGGGCCATTTTCATTACTTGTTCGCAACTTGTGTAGTCAAAAACCCGTGTATGAACAATAACACATCTAATTGTTAATAAATTAATCAACAATGAACTGTATTTATTTAAAAATACATGGTGTTTCTGCCACAAATTCTTTGAAGTTCAAATATCAGGTTAACCAAAGTCAATTTCTATGAAAATTGTCAATAAATATCTATTTTTATTATTGACAAACTGGAACTTCAAAAAATATCACGTCATCAACAATTACATTTGATGAAATGAAAAGTAATTCATCAAAAATTACTGACCATGTGGCTGAAAAATTGCACGAACTATTTTCCCGCTAAAATGTGCCCTTTGACGAAGTGTTATTTATTTTAACACCTGACACCAAATGTCACAAATTTCAGGCCAGTGGGCTAAATAATAATAAAGGGTCACACGGGCATGGTATAAACGTTTACCTTTATACCCGGGTATCCGTGCTAGACTTGAATCTTGACTTCAGTTCGTAGACACTGTCAGAGGTGCTCAGGGCGATCCGTTCTGTACAATGGCGAAGACTCAAGTGGCGTGGTAGCAGGCAATGTGCAAAGGGTTCCGAAAGGTTCCAAATGGCGTTGGCTATTCTGATAACTTCCCCCCGGTAATTTGTACTCTCCGACAGTGTATTTGATTACCCTTTTGACCTGATCATCGAGACTTCATTTTGTCAAACCTGTTGGTCAGTGATAGAATTGCATACAGGTTATTTGAAATTCCGACAACTTGCACATTAAGATTGAAAAACACTGTGTTTATCATTAATTTAAAAAACTGTATTATCGAAGGTATAATGGGTTTATTTTAATTGAAAGCTTGAATGTTTACGTTCTGATCTATCTGCACATGCGCAATGTAGTGTAAATAGAAATGACCCCCTTCTACAATTGTCCAAACTTTGTCTTTTTATATAACCTTAATAACTTGAAGACCTTTGATTTCTGTTTATTTTAATTCATCAAATCATTATTATGCGTTTGACTTTTTAAAAAAATTCAATTTAGAGTGATAATTCAAGAAACGTTAGCCGACTCGTGCTTTCTTTGATTGATTAGTGCATATTTATGTACAGACATGGCTTTCGAGACGTTTCGGCCATAAACCAGTTCGTCCATATACCGTTTCGTCCATAGACCGATTCGGCCATAGTCGTTTCGGCCATACTTTTTATAATGAAATATATACTTAATAGCATCGTTGTTTCTTACGAGAGGTATTCTTGGTAGGGAAGAAAAAAGTTTTGAAACACTCACAATCATTGTTTTCAACTTTATTTATTCTCTTTATATATTTATATCATCAGGTTGATAACAAGCAAATACATAATTAACAACAATTTAAAAAAAAAGCGCTATAACAGGTGAGTTGCACTATAATTATATATATAAGATATGTTCACTAAGCATCAGAATCGGAACCACTGTCATCGGAGTCTGGTAGGTCTTCTTGGTTTGGTACTGCTGGCGAGTAAGGTTACCCACAGCACGCAGGAAGTCTGATGTTCTGATGGACTTGCTGTCATACTGCCCCCACAGGGACTCCAGGCGACCTTGCATCTTCTTGTAAGTATCACGCTGGTATCTTGTCAGTTGCTGTTCCCCGACCAGTCTGTAGGTGATGTTGACAGTCTTGGCTTCCTTCTGGAATGCAGGCACTATTCTGTAGAATTGGAGTTGGGTGCGGGCTGCTTTACCATTAAAACGTCTGTGCCAGCCTACAAAAGTAATAATTGAATTAATACAACATACTTCACAGGAAATATGATTTGTTCAACCTTCAAAATTATTATACAGTGATTGTAATTTAACCCAGCGGTATAATATAATAGATTTAATTTACATTATTGGAAGTGTTCTGAAAAAAATATTTATTTTATTAATAATGTGCACTTTTTTAATTCTTCTTTTCTAATTTTCTAAAATGTGAACTTTAACATTGAAACTATTAAGTGAATGAATCAATAAATAAAAGCGTTATGTTTTGATAATTAATTATAGGCAATGAAGCCATTAAGAAAGATCAATCAAGTGATTGAGATAATACGCTACTGCCACACGTTGTTGATTACTAACAATACCTGTAAACTGTAGCGTACACAAAGCAAAATTTCTATAGTCAAACAATATCAATCATAAAAAAAAATATGCAATATACCTCATCTTGAACTTCTGCAAAGAATCAATTTATACTCAAGAGCCGATGCTGCCAACGGAAACAAGACTCGCACTCAAGAGCATGCTGTCGTGGACGAACTGGCTTGCTACAAGATACACATCAATCTAATTAAAAAACCGATCTCTCATCGCTCCCGTTTTCTGATATGTCGCGTGGGAGATCTAACGAAATCCGCTTTGAGGTCACATGTGAGTGAACTGGAACGTATGAATTTATAATGACATGCAAATGAGTTGACTTCCTATCAGTAAGCCAATCAAAAAAGTTTATGAATTCTGGGACTGACGATTTCTTCGTAATCAACTTACAAGATCGCGTAAGCCGCAATTTCATTGGTCGAACAGGACACACCTACGAGGTCACTCACATGTGACCTCAAAGCGGGTTTCGTTAGATCTCCCACGCGACATATCAGAAAACGGGAGCGATGAGAGATCGGTTTTTAATTAGATTGGATACACATGGAAACGGCAATGTGGAAAGTTTTTTTTTATGAATACAATTCACATTTTCAAATCCTTTATATAAAGCATGTCGGCAAATATAAAAAGTTTTCTCATGGTCTCATTGTTGTTTTAAAATTTTCTCCATAACAAGAAAAGTTTAATTGCATCATCTTGTGGTAAGCTTGGGTCAAGCTTGGATAAAAATAACCCATATGCAGCCATTTCGTGTGCTTAACAATCACAAAATGCAGGATATAGTCAGATCAAAGAATAAATAATTGATAATTACCATGAAGTAATGAACATAATTACATTTTATTTGTCTTGCAATTAATTACGATTGATCTACAATAGCTGGTTTATATTGATCATTAATCATCTAGTAAATAAATAATATTCTGAAATTTCATGATTAATTTCCAAATATTTATTATATATATAAAATAAAACTTAAATTTTGAGCTTAGAACTTGTTAAATATTTGTTAGATTCCGTATAAATATTCCATGGCCGAATCGACTTTAATTCTATGGCCGAACTGGTAGTATGGCCGAAACGACTATGGACGAAACGACTATGGCCGAACTGGTAGTATGGCCGAAACGACTTGTTTCCACAGACATGCGCAGTAAAGTTGAGTAGTAGAACCTTCAGCTCAGATACACTGTGTTGCGAAAATATACGTTTTAAAAAATCACTGTATATTTTGAAACCAAAGCAATACATATGCTGTCAATTTAAAAAAAAATCAGTCACCTACCCACAGGAACATTATTATATAATAGACACTTTTTCCGCAGAGCTCGTTAACTTTCATAATTGATATATTTCCTTGTAAATAATACTGTTAATAAAAAGAATTCAATACTAAAACCTATTTTGCAATACATTGTACAAACAAAAAGCATTGAAATAATCATCAGCAATGTTTGTACAAATAAAAGTCAAATGCTAGCAACCTAACCCTACCAGTGCTATGCACTTTGATTTGTAACAGAGTTTTCATTCAAATCAAAGGTTTTAGTGTTTCTATGAAAAGAAATACAGGTATAGTATTTCCAGTATACAGGTTTTTCTTATTGTTTATCTTCTATGGCAAGCCGTTTTACTATTTATTCTAACTTCAAGATATCTCAAATAATATATAAGATATCTCATATAATATATAATATATCTTATATAATCCAGTTTTTATCTGATATCTTATAAACTATATGAGATACCTTATAAAGTTTATTAGATATCCTGAAGTTAGAATAAATAGTAAAACGGCTTGCCATAGTCTTCCGTCCATTTCTTTCAAAACTAACATAGCTTTTTAAAGGGAATATACCTGTGGATTTAATCATCTAACTTCTATATATTAGATTTATCAAACTATTTCTATTCAATGTAAACCCGGAAGATTTATCATTCCAACACATTTATAACATATACGTTGTTTTGTTCTTATGGCAATTAGGTTTAAATGGCCACGAACAAAACTGAAACAGATGATAAAATTGGAGATTTGCTAAGCTTTTGCAAAGGAGTACCTCTCGCAGCTTTGAGGACATCGTCGAAAACACAAATTTCCAATTACTTGGACAAAGAAGGTATACCTATAGGAGACTATTGCAATGACTGGTATGGCCTTGCTGAGCGGATAGGCTATTTGTACAGAGACATCAAAAGATTCGAAACCTTTTCAAGTCCAACAATCTCACTTCTAGATAATTGGGCTTCTAGACCAAACCTTTCACCAACTGTTGATAGACTTATTTCATATTTGCTGGACATTCAAAGGCCGGATGTGGCTGAGGAAAGTGCACCAAATATTAGTATGTATAATGAAAACATTCTATGATATCCATAATATAGATACGCCTGTTTTGTAATGTCAGGGGCGAAAATGGGACGTTCACCCAGTAAGTGCAGAACTTGGATTTAAAAACAATCGAAGGACCCTCAATGTATTATGTTGGTAAGACAGCAAAATTGTGACATTAAGCCAGTAAGTCTTTACCTGAGACTGAAAAATACATGTAACAAACCCGGCTAAAATACATGTAGTTTAGTAAAAACCCATCTAAAGACGAACAATATATTGTGGTTGTAAGAGAGAAAAATTGTGACATTAAAACCAGTAAGTCTATACCTTAGACCGAAAAATACATGTAACAAAGCCGGCTAAAATAGTTGAGTCAAAAACCATCTGAGGACATGCAATACGTTAAGATACCCGTAATTTTCCGAAACAGATTTTACATTTTTACCACAGTATTATTTAAATATGGATATCACTAACCTACGCCTGTAATTAATCAAAAGTCAAGCCTGAAATGTTGAAACCAAAACAATAATAAAAAAATTAAGAGCATTTTCAAAAATGTCAAAATCACCAAAGGGGGGAAACAAAAAAGATCTCTAAGGACAGAACTATGCACGAGGGAATTACTCCTTATTCATCATAATACGAAGGGGCGTCGGTGGCCGAGTGGTCTAAGTAGTTCGTCATGACTACTAATTATCACTACTAATTATCACTAGCCTGTCAACACTGAGGTTGTGAGTTCGAATCTCACCTGTGGCGGGTATGATCGACTCCGATCTCCGATTGCCAATTTTCCTACCGAAGGTCGGTGGTTCTCTCCGGGTACTCCGGCTTCCTCCACCAATACATTGTAAAAACTGGCCGCCGCGAAATAGCCAAATGGGCTGAAAACGGCGTAAAACCCCAACTAAACGGACAATCGTAATATGATAATATCAATATGTTTCTATGTTCAGTAGATTTAATTAAGATTCACATGAAGACAATTATAATACACCATGCACGGGACTTTCTCGAACATAGAAAAATTAGTCAGATATACATGTGTTTTTTTTTTAATTCTAATATGACGCCCTGCATTCGCTATATAAATAAAACTATACGTAAACAACAATAAAATATAGTTAGCACTTGCGCAATGATGCCATTCAACATTTCCTACATAACTTTCATTTGAGCAATATTCTTATGAAAATTTAAGCGTTAGCGTCGAATAAAAGCCTAATCTTATAATCTTAAAGCTAAAAACATAAATGTGTAATATTAAAATGTGATATTTTCAATGTCCGTGACCTTTTCCACAACATTGTTCCAGCATACCCCCACGTAAAAGCACATTAGAATTGTCGTCTGCAATGGCCGCTGTATGGAATACGCCGTTGAAAATTGGACTTAAAGTTGAACATGAGGGCAGTTACTACAAAATTATTAATTGCTATAGACCCCAGAACTCTGTTAATCAATACATCATTGAGTCGTTGGATTCTGGGAAGTTGGAACAGCCACTTGATAATCACACATCTATACTGTATTTACCAGTATAAAAATTACCGTAATGTCCTATTAGAATCGAAATAATTTATTTCTGTCATATTTTATTGTTATTTACATATGGGTAGGCTCGGGGTTAAATATTCATGAATATAATGCCTACCCATATGTAAATAACAATAAAATATGACAGAAATAAATTATTTCTTAATTAAAATAGAACTTATTTATAAAAATATGTAGCATTTTAAATATTTCCAAACTATTTCTGTAAGTATGATGTAAAGCCATTTTTCCTATTCTTGACGTGTTTAATCGGTGGGATAAAAATACATATAGATTCTCCTTCAGGTACGAGTGGGTTATGGAATTTATAAAGCCGAGATAGTTAAATTTTCGATTTTCAACACGCGAGCCTTCAGCGAGCGTGTTAAAATCTAAAATTTAACTATTGAGGGTGGAGAAATTCCATAACTCACGAGTAAATTGAAGGAGAATCTGTTTCTCCTATGATTTTCGACAAAACCCTCAAGAAAATGTCGTTGCTATGTAGTTTCTTTACATAGACGTCATTTCGGGACTTCTCTAGTTTATCGTTCCAATAACTGTAGAAAAAGGGCGGTAATTCCCACGTAGAAATTTAATCACCGGGAAGTGGTTAAAGATTCTATATTTAAAATACAGTATAAATTTACCAATTGATATAGCAGGAAGTTCTTGAGATCTGCCATTCATAAAGGGCCTTATAAACTTCCGGTTTTTGTTCTGTTTTGTTGCCTTTGAAAAAAAATAACATGAACATCAATATATTCGCAGCCTCGTGTCTATACAGCTTAACTAGACCCATATCTATCTAACGTACGAGACTACATATCTTCAGTTTTATTTCACGTCCTTCTGGTATCGACACATAACCGGACTTTGACACTTCACTGGCTTTTACTCAATGACAATGTGACGGGTGCCGTTAACGGAGTAGGATGTGCTTACCTTTCCGGAGCACCTGATGTCACTCCCGGTTTTTAATAGAAGTTCACATTGCTTGTACTTTAGTTTCTGTTATTGTATGTTTTTATTATTTTAGTTATAAAAGTATCCTTGATGCATTATTTATTGTGTTCCATTCTCATGAATTTGTCCTTTCCTATACAGTTTCCTATTCTTTTGCCTATATCTATATGGAAATACCGATTTAGGTCGTGGAATTCTTCATTTAAATGAAGATAATGTATTCAGTCAATTGATTTGAGATATCTGTCATTTTGTTTTGTTTTGTTTTTTATTTTAACAATGAAGCCTTAAATTACTTACTAGTATAAGGAATTATGATGCAAAAAAATTCTCCAAACGGGTAAAAGATGTTCCGAAAGGAGGCTAATATGTATGAATTTTTGGACTTTTGTGTCTCAATAAAAGACTCTGTTAATTAAATTTCAGTTTTTTTCTTCAAATTGAATACAAAAAAAACAATACTCATACACACAATAACAAATCAGTCAATTGTGTTTAATCATTTAATACCCTGATTTTGTTTCAAGGAAGAGATGTAGAAAATTTCAAACAACCACGTAAGGAATTAACCCAGCAGCAACTTCCTGTTAGTGGTACGTATATATAAAGATATTCGTTGAAACCTATTTCATGTATTAGGTCCTGCGAATTTCGACAGAAAGTTTCTCTTGAGTCAATGAAAATAAACGTTCTATATTAACAATATTGTTCTAAATTACACAGACATGCTCTCCTTCTGTAAATAAAATTTGTATCTGTATCTGCCGGGTAGTAGCCTCCTTCGACGATTCGAAGATTCTGCTATATATAAAATTGTTTTCTGACCAGTTCCTAACTACGTTTTGTAGGGTATTTGTGCTGTGGTCCAGTGAAATTACATTATATATACAGTCAAACCTGTCTATAAAGGGCAGCTCAGGGACCAGAAAACGTACCCTTTATGAGCAGGTGCCCTTTATACAGAGGTTAATTTTACATAATCTGTTCATGAATGGGACATTTTTTCACTGTGCCCTTTATAGACACTGATTTGCTATATAGACGTCCCCTTTAAAGCAGGTTTTACTGTACAAGTGAAATTTGAACTTTAACAAACTGGCTAAAAAATCCACCGTGGCTGCTAAAAAATACAAGGCATAATATGCTCTTGAATTAACTCAATTATATCTAATTTTAGACTTCACAGGACTTAAAAGTGTAACTGACAAACTCGTCATAATTCTGAACCTCGATACTAAAGAACAAGTAAAATTACTAAACTCCCTTTTAAACAGTCGATAGAACTCAGCACGTTAGTTCCTTTCATTGCTCCCCTGTATTTTTTGTTTTTGTTTTTGTTTTTTGTTTTGTTTTTTTTTTTGTGTTTTGTGTTTTTTTTTTCACGCTATAGCTATTGGCCATTGAATGGGTATAAAAGTCGCCATTACAAAATTACAAATTTTGACATTATCTTACTTAATTTCTAGTTGTGTAGGTATAAGATATGGTAAGTAAAAAACTAATAAGATATGGTAAGTAAAAACTAATAAGATTTTAAAACATCTACAATAAAATAATTAATGTATGTTATTATTCTTGAGTTCCCAGTGGAAAGACTAAAGTACAACCAAGATTACAGTCTGTTGTAAATTCATCATTGAATTCAAGTGGGGAAACTAACTCGTATATCATGAACAATAATATCTGGAAATTTTTATGAGATTAAAGTATCTTGATGGATGGATGAATTATGACGTGCGTAGCAGGCGGAGAACATGTTGATATGATATGAATATGTGCCCTGCCTTGTACTGGACCGACACGCTGAGCCAGATTTTTAACGTCCTAGCCCACAAGGTAACTGTCTGCAGGATGACAAATAACCCCACTCGGACACATTAAACTGACTCCGAGCCGACCAGTCCTTTGCTCTTCCTCCTAGATGCCGCGTGCTTAACGGAGAAGCAGCAAATACCAATTTGTCTTTGGTTTTACCGGGCCCGGGATCGGCACTTGAGGCGAGCACGAGATCACCGATTCGGTTTAAAGTATTTTGAAGTTGAGAAATTACTTTTGATCAAATAAACTTAATAACTGAATTGCAATCATTGAAAATTTAACAGTCAGACTGTACGGTTGTAAATAATCGCAGGTCATTTATAACTGGGGGGGGGGGGTATTTCGTCGTAGTTTCTTTCGGTTTGTTTTATTTTATTGTTTCGTTTCATATTTCCATAGATGAAGGTAAAAGATACGATGCATTTGTTGCCTACGGTGAAAATCCTAGAGATATACAGTTTGTTAAAGAAATGATCAGTATTCTTGAAGGAGAAAAATATAATATTAAGTTGTATGTTCCTGGTCGGGATGACATAGCGGGAGAGGAGAAATACGTGGTAGCAGGCAAAATGATTGCATACAGGTACAACAGAGTTAAAATATGTAATGTTCACCTTTTTTTAGGGAGCAACCATTCGATTTTTATTGGATTCTTAATTTTTTTATTTTAATTTAAACTAAAATAAAATGCTGATTGACACAGGTCCTGCATTTTTTTTCACACCTAAAGTGATCCTGGCTTTTTATTATGCCAAAATCCTGGTCCTGCCTATTTCAAAATTCATCCTAGCCCCAATAAAAATCAAATGGTTGCTCCCTTAGGGGTTGATATAATTATACAGTTTGTAGTAATCTGTGTTGTATCTGCTTTAGATATGTTCAATATTGTCAGGTCATTTTGTTCAAAAATATCTTTTACCATTGTATAGGTCTCAAGCATAGTCATATTACTTTATTTTCAGATGTCGTAAAATTATTGTTGTCTTGTCGAGAGGTTTTGAAGCCAGTGAATACTGTGATTTTGCCCTGAAACTTGCCCAGTCCCTATCACCGGGTAAGATAGTTAGGATAATCAAAAAATATCAAGACCGAATTTTCTTTGATAATTTCCGAAAATATGTCAGATAATCGTTCTTAGCTCTTTACATTTCAACCATACCGCCATAATGGATACATCCAAACTCCCGGATACCGAAGCGGTAACCATACAGTAAAATTATCAAATGCATAGTGGATTATTTATCTTGTTATCTTATACCTTACCTGTATTTTCATTAAAACAAATATCGGATTATAAAGTAAAATATTCAAGTGTGATGTAGTTTTAATTTAGCGCTTATTCCTGAGTGAAAAAAAAATATTGTCTTTTTTTCAGGTGCAAAATCAAGACGTATTGTTCCAATTTTACTGGACAAAGTTGAAATTCCTTCAATTTTAAGATTTGTCCGTGTTGTTGACTTCACAAATCCGATGCAACATGAGTGGGGTTGGGGTAGAATTGCTAAAACCATACTAATGCCATTGATACCCAACATGGAAGACTATATAAATACGATACACGATTTGAAAAACAGACGTTACGACTCTAAAGCAGTGGCACATATGTTCTATGGATTAGGTGTAGCCCTACAAGAATTCCCAGATCCGGACGATAAAAAAAAGAACGATTAATGAAAACTGATGTTTGTTGACAATGAAATTCTAGCGGTATAAAATTGAAGATTTATTATTGACGGATTCCTTAGTATAATTAAAGTGGTAGACTAAATATATATTTTTTTCTTCATTTTATTTTTGATTCGCTATAAAAATTGAAATGAAGCAACTTGCATCTTTATCATCTGCATTTTGAAAATTTGTAAAAATCTCTTTCAACGTTTTTAATTAGCTTTTTGTTAAGTATAATCAGTTTTGATGAACTTGCAAGAAGTCACATTTCATTATAATGAAAAACGCCCAAAAAATAATATAACAATCAAACCTGCTTTAAAGGGCACCTTTATATAGCAAATCACTGTCTATAAAGGTCATTGTGAAAAAGTCCGTGGTATGTACAAAGTTTGTAAAATTTACTTCCATATAAAGGACACCTGCTCATAAAGGGCACTTTTCATGTCCCTTAGTTGCCATTTATACACAGTTTTGAATGTATTTTACCACCAACTCAGATCAGACAGGACAAAAAAGTTTCATAGCCAAAAACTAATGACGAGACTTCATAAGGGATATAATAAGAATTCATCAGCTATTTTAATTTTTAATATCAATGCAGTATTGTAAACCTTGTTAACTGTTCTAATGATTCAGGCGATAAATTTGAATCCACCCGCAGATAGGTTGTAGCAATATATTTTCTATATGTTACAATTTAGATAGTTTTTAAGCCATATATGCTTGTATTTTAATAAAAATAACCTACAATGTACTTCTTGTTTTCTTCTTTTTTTGACATAATTTTGTTCTTGTTCTGCATTTCAAAAATTATCGGAATGAATCGACAGAGACTGTTGAAATTTGGAATAAATCTCAGCCATATATGAAATGATATTGACTGAAAAGTCAGGTCTTTGTGATGCTTGAAACTGTCAGATTTTGTTGTATGTGTCATAAAGCAATTTTGTGATAAAATCATTGCCGAGTTTTATAAGCTAAAATCCAGAGCTTGAAAAGCAAAATTTCCTACTAATTTAAACCTTAAACAAGAAGACTTAATTTATGTTTTTAAAAAAAGCCATTAAATTATAAAATATGTATAAATTTTGCTTTGCAGCCTCTACATTTTAGCTTAAATATCCTGTCAATGACATATGAATGAGGCTTTTCAAATACTCGCATCAAATAACATAATTCGTAAAATACACACGTGCAAATAGATAGATGTTGTTATATCAATCCCTTCTTTAAAAAAATAAACCCTGTATAAACAAGTAATCTGTCGAATAAGCTCATCAATAAACATATCTTGTAATCGAACAGTCAAAAATTTTCATGTTTCACCAGTTGATCAACCAAGGGGAGACAATTGTAATTATTGCAGTTGCGTTTTACGCATTAATTTTGATGGGTCTAAGTATACAGTCAGTGGCCATAAATTAAGTTTTTCTCATAACATATAGAACAACTTTTTTTTTTAAATTTTGCCCTGAAGTTATTTTTAGTTTGATTTTAATGAAATTTGCATTGATGGGCTATAAATTATTTTATCCTGCAATCAAGGACGTATAACTAACATATCTAATATACGTCCTTGCTGCAATGAAGCCATTTCCGGTCTAATAACAGGGCAGGAACGAAGTAGTATTATGTTAGTATTATATGATCCCTGAACAGGGGTAGAATAAACTTTAGTCGTATTAGGTCAATGACCTAATAATCTACTGGTACTTGTTAAGATAACGAGCACGAGCTAGGAACTAAAGCTCACCTTTTCTCGTGTTTCTAAAGCTCGCCCAAATAAATTTTATATTTTCGGACAATGACTATGTATTGTATACATATGTCATACACCACATTGAGATGCGCCATAATTTTTCAAGAGATGCTGTCGTTACGGAGTACGGACAGAGTCCATCTAATGATTGAAAATCGCATTTGATTTCTGCCTTTTCAATTTTATATTCCATTAAAATGTTCATCAAACATTTATTCATATCGGGATGTTGTCTCTTACTTCAAGAATACATACAGATAATTTACATGTACTTACTAGTAGTATTGTGAATCTTTGACAACTGGCAATCCAGTGCATTTAATAACAGATTATTATACCTCAGTATGTTTTTTTTCTATATAAAATTCAAGACATTAAGTTTACTATTTTTTTACCGGTGATTAGTTTCCAAAACTAGTCACCGGTAAATAGTGACCGGTGAATAATACTGGGAACTATAAACCGGTTACATGTATTTAACAGTCATTTCAGGATATAGCCATTTTATTTGTCCCCTCGACGCATTGACTATTTCCCTCCGCTACGCGTCAGGAAAGTGGTCAGTTTTTGGGACAAATAAAATGGCTATATCCTTCAATACTGTTAAAAAACTGTATAATATTACAAGGTAACAGAAAATTTTCAGTGTAAAGTGATGTTCAGTCTATCGGTTTTTTTTATTCATTATTGAACTGACAGGATTAAGAAACCAAAATACAAGAAAAAACTGAATTAAAAAAATCCTCAGTTGTAACAATATTAATAAACATAAATTTGGTATATTCACTATAATCTATTGAGCAGTGGTTTATAGTTGGAATGTTGTTCTAGTGGAATAAAATATACAATCTTTATAAATTTGATCAATGACTCACTGGTAGAAACCTCAAAATTTCATATTTCTTAAATTTGACAAGTGAAGGTATAAAAATTGCATACAACGTCAATTTTAAAGACATGAAGAATCTACATAAATACAGTCATACCTGTGTATAAAGGGCACTCACATCACCAAAGAATTGTGCCCATGTGAGCAGGTGGCATTTATACAGAGGTTAATTTTACAAGTTTTGTTCATATTAAGGACATTTTCACAATGCCCTTTATAGACAGTGATCTGTAATATAGACGTGCCCATTAAAGCCAGTTTGACTGAAAGCAAATTTTTTGATGTGCTTTGATAAATGCTTCATATATCAATTCTGGTTTATTTTGAAGTTTTAATTGTTGATAGATGACACACTAAAGATCTAACTAGGTGCATTTAAATCAGCTTTTGATGGTTTTATAACCCAAGTATCCAACACATTGTCTGATCCTGTGTTGTGTCTGATTAGATATGATATCCAAAGATTGCTACAGCATTAGTCAATGTGCACAGCTGCTAATATTGAAAGTTGCAAAATTACTGAACTAAACTCGACAAATACAATGCTATAAACCATTGACATAAATTTCATTGAAATCTGTTTGGACATGCAGAGTGAGAGTTCTTATAAAGTCAATTGTCCGTATTTTTACTATTCAAAGGGGAATAACTATGACAAATAAATCAGTGTTGGTGATTTTCGAAACTCACCCTAGAAAATTCCAATATAAATTTTATTTAAATCATGTAGACATGAGCACCTACAAGTTGCTTAATGTTGTAGGATAAGATAATAAAATTCATCCCAGTGAAAATTGTTTGATGTTCATCTCTAAAATTTTGTTATACATGTACTAGCAAAAATACCTACTTTAATAACAGTTACTTCAGTTTGGATGATGGATGAATTATTGTTTAACGTCCAGTGGCAACCAGGTGCATATCAGGACGAGTACATGTTGATATGATAATGAATATGATCCCTGCTTTGTACTAGACCAACACGCTAAGTTGGATTTTTAATGTGCTAGCTCACGAGGTAACTGTCCGCAGGAAGACATATCACCTCACTCAGACACAATATATTGACTCCGAGTCGACCAGTCTTTGCTCTTACTCTTAGATACAGCGTGCTTGGCGGAGAAGCAGCAAATTCAAATTTTAATGTCTTTGGTTTGACCCCGCCAGGGATTGAACCCGCGACCTTCCACATCATAGGCGAGCATGCTACCACGATACCACCAAGGCAGTCGCTTCAGTTTTGAATTAGTCTAACATCACGGATTTCCAGAACTATATTTCAGTACTTTAAACAAAATTTCTAGGCGTTAAAACATTTTACTAGAACTATAATTTGGTTTGAACTGTTTTTACATATTCTTTTTGTATTCAAACAATCAAAGCTCTGCTGGAATAGTGTTTGTCTCCCATTAAGTTCAACTCATTTCAGAAATACCTCTTGTATTATTTTAGAAATAGGGGCTTTGTGGGTGTTTGTGTTCATTTTAAACTGATTTTTGCATTATCATAACGTTAATGCTGTAATTCAAAAGGCTGCATGTTTTGTCCATAAAAGTTTGAATGGTGCTGATATTGATAACGTATCAGATACTTATCTTCAATGAAATAAATACCAGTTCTTTTAATTCTTTTAATTACAAAGAATTTGGGAAATTTTAGGGGTGAAAAGATTTCAAAATTATACAATTTAAAAATTTTCACAACAAAAAGGGAGGATGTCTCATCCCTAAACTGTGAGATATGACATGTACACTGTATAAAGTTTGTCGTTAACAGGCCATTAAGTCTAAGTTTTCACTAATACAAGACTGAAACACCCAATTTTAATATATATAAATTTTAATGAAGCAATATATCTACATATTTAAATGTGTTTTTCCTAAGAGATACCATTTTCTGTTCTGTCCATATTTTCTTCAGTATTGTTTTTCTCTTCTGTTGGAGTAATTTCTTTTTGTTCTTCACAATCCATGTCTTTTTCAACCTTATTTTCAGATTCTTTTTCTACATTATGATAGTTGTCAAAGTCCACATTGCCTTTTAAGTGTTGGAGTAGTAATCTACTAGCCTTTGATGTTTGTGGTTCCTCTTCTATGTTTGGTTGTTGGTCACTCGAATCTACACATTTGATTGGATCTTGATCACTAGGATCTACAGATTTGATTGGCTCTTGGTCACTAGGATCTACAGATTTGATTGGCTCTTGGTCACTAGGATCAACAGTTTTGATTGGTTGCTGTTCACTAAGTTCTGCAGCCAATGAATCAGAATTCAATGGTTGGTCATGTGACCCATTCATCTCAATTTTTTTTAGCTTTTCATTTGGATCTTTAGATCCACTAGATGAAATAACATTGCTCTTATCAACATCATTCTGTGCAAACTTCTGCTCATTTTGTTCATGATCAGAGCCAGAAAATATCAAGTCTGGAAATTCTGGATTTTGTCCCAGAAAATTGTTTCCTAATAAGAGATCCTGAGGATTAAGCTCTAAATTTGGCAGTAATTTTTCTAATGCCTCTTTTGTTAGTACCAATTCTTCTTCTTTTTCCTGTAAAATAATCATACATGACAAATCATTTCAAAGTTTATCTTATAATTTCTTCTTACTCCCCCACAAGTGTAAGTTTGTTTATTTGAGGTTTTACGCCGTTTTCAGCACATTTGGCTATTTCACGGCGGCCAGTTTTTATTGGTGGAGGAAGCTGGAGTACCCAGAGAGAACCACCGACCTTCGGTAGGAAAATTGGCAATTCTTGTCAATTAAGGTCGGAGTTGAACACACCTTGCCACAGGCTAGTGATCATTAGTAGTCATGACGAACTACCTAGACCACTCGGCTACCGAGGCCCCCCGCAAGTGTAAGAAATGAAGAAACACATGTATCAGTTACTGGTAAATGCCAAGTATGAATTCTCATATAAATACTACTGTACGTCACACATACTAATTTCTTGATGAAAAACTCTGGACTCCATTACTTAAAGATACATATGTCCTAAAAGTAAAACATGAAACAAAATTTGCACATACATGTATTTTGCAATGTCACATTTGCTTGTGGTGTCATATATGATACAAAAATCACTGAAATGCAAACAAAAATTGGACAATCAGCTTTTGTTAAATATTTGGGGTATTTCACCAGTGGAAAAGAAAATAATTCATTACAACTATTGGGAACAAAAGGTAGTGTAATACTTTTTACTTCCATTTTAAAGAAACATTTGAGAAATTCCTGAAAAACCACTTGTAGTTTGAAAAAAGAAATACAGAAAGGGACTTCCCGAGATTCCTAGAAACAACCTAGCTTTCGCCTCATTGTTGAAGATCTTCTACATTTTCAATGCAATCAAGGTCCCTGTTACTGAAACATTTATATGTCTGCAATCAAGACAACGGGACAACAATACAAAAAGATAGACAAACCATAGAAGTATGAATGTTTGTGAAATTTTACCCAGCTTGATGTTGTCAGAACAAGAATACTGATTGAATATTTTTAGATGCAAGACATGTACACCTGCCTCTGAAATCAAGATCACACAAAGAAAATGCCAGAATGATTAGTCTGAAATGGACCCATGTTTTTACTGTTTATCTAGTACAATTACCTCTTCAACAAGGTGTATTCTGGGTTCACATTCTGGAATCGGCATGTGCCTGTGACAAAATGCTTCCTCTTCCCATGATGCAACTGGCTGTGGGCAGAAAGAATCTGCAAAGGCACAAGGCCTGTACAAGGTTTGGTGGTTATCATTTAAAATATCTGTAGATCATTAAGAAAACTTTTAAATTGTTGTTCTTGATGTTTTAAAGTTCCTCCAATATAAACACAGATTTCTGTATAACAACCTCAAAACCTTAATTTCTAATATTATAAAATGTATGTAATTTAAACTTCTCTCAAAATATCTAAGGCAATATTATACAGTGAAGCAGGGGTTGACTTAAGCAATTGCCCGCTAGCCCCAGGCCAGTCGAATTTCGATAGGGCCAGTTGAACGTAAGGCTAGTATATTTGACTATATTTTCACTTAGATACATGTAGTATTATTAGAGCAAATTTTAATTGAGTAGGGCCAGTAAATTTATGCTCTAACTGGCCCTATTGGCCATACTTTTAAATTTTGTGAAGTCGACCTCTGTGAAGCTTCAAAAGCACCTAAATTACAAGTCAACACTACTTGAATTATGAACTCTTTCCAGATTCCTTCAAAAAAAGTTATTTTCTTTTGGTAAACTGACTTGACATATACCATCTGACAATTGTTCTTAATAGTATCATTCTGTAAGAATACTCGAATCATAACATCCTCCCTATAAAAAAACAAGAGGCTCACCAGAGCCTGTATCGCTCACCTGGAGTCTGGTTTTCATTGGACAATTAATCAACTATTTGACCAAGTTTGTTGCAATTGGTTGAATTGTTCAGGGAAAATTTGTTGAAGATTTATTGTTCATAAGGTTTAATGTTAAAATATGTTCCCTGATGGTGGTAGTCCTGGCAGGAAGTTGACAAAATTGACCAGGAATAAGGGTGAACCTTAAATAAATGTAACAGAACCCGACCTCAAATTACACAAACCAATAACTCCTAAATAGAATTTGGGATTCCCTTCAAAATTTCAGGGTAGGCAGATCTCAACATGGCAAACATTTTTCAATTTATATTTCACTTCTATCTCAAATAATTTTGGAGATAAATGCAAAAATGTTAAAATTTTGAAAATTTGACAAAAAAAGGGCAATAACTCCTAAATGGGTTTTGGGATTTCCTTTAAAATTTCATGGTATGTAGATTTCAACATGGCAAACATTTTTCAAATTTACATTTCACTTCTATCTCAAATAGTTTTGGAGATAAATGACGAAAAATGTTAAATTTTGAAAATTTGACGAAAAAAGGGCAATAACTCCTAAATGGGTTTTGGGATTTCCTTCAAAATTTCAGGGTATGTAGATCTCAACATGGCAAACATTTAACAAATTTAGATTTCACTTCTATCTCAAATAGTTTTGGAGATAAATGACAAAAAATGTTAAATTATGATAATTTGACAAAAAAAGGGCAATAACTCCTAAATGGGTTTTAGGATTTCCTTCGAAATTTCAGGTTAGGTAGATCTTGTCATGCTGATCAATTTTACCCCGTCAGATTTTTGATATCTGTAACGGTTTTTAAGTTATAAGCCAAAAACAACACATGCACCCCTATATTCTATTTTTAGCTACGACAGCCACCATGTTTTATGTCAGATCAAAATAAATTGAGGATCGTTTGTAGAGGACATGTTATAGACCATTCCTATTAAGTTTCAAACCAATCGGCCTAGCGGTTTTAGAGGAGAAGATTTTTGATAAAAAAATTTTGAAAATTTGAAAAAAAAGGGCAACAACTTCTAAATGGGTTTTGGGATTTCCTTTTAAATTTCAGGGTAGGTAGATCTCAACATGGCAAACATTTTTCAATTTTACATTTCACTTCTACCTCAAATAGTTTTGGAGATAAATGAAAAATGTTAAAATTTTGAAAATTTGACGAAAAAAGGGCAATAACTCCTAAACGGGTTTTGAAATTTCCTTCAAAACTTCAGGGTAGGTAGATCTTGTCATGCTGATCAATTTTACCCCGTCAGATTTTCGATATCTGTAACGGTTTTTGACTTATTAGCAAAAAACAGCAATTTACCCCTATGTTCTATTTTTAGTAACAGCGGCCATGTTTTTCGACGTATTAAAAATCCCCACATCAGTTCTATGCAGGGTACCCCAGGGAACATTCATACCAAGTTTGGTTCTAATTAGTCAAGAAGTTTCAGAGGAGAAGATTTTTGAAATAATAACATAAAAAAAGCCAAAAATGTCAAAAAAGGGCAATAACTCTAACATCAGTTGACAGATTTTCACGAAAATCAGCACACAGGTAGCTCTCATCATGCTGAACACTTTCATCCTGCCAGAATTTGCCGTAACCTAATGATTTTTGAGATATTTGCGAAAAACTGTTGTCTGACCCCTATGTTCTATTTTTAGTAACAGCGGCCATGTTTTTCGACGGATCAAAAATCCCCACATCAGTTCTATGCAGGATACCCCAAAGAACATTCATACCAAGTGTGGTTCCAATTGGTCAAGTAGTTTCAGAGGAGAAGAGTTTTGAAAAATTGTTAACGACGACAGACGACGACGACGGACGCCAAGTGATGGCAATAGCTCACATGGCCTTTGGCCAGGTGAGCTAACAAAATAACACTTCGGTAATCTTACTTTTTCTTCCTTGTGTATAATGCACATCCCTGCTCAACACTCGTTAGGTACCGTGGAAACCTGTTAAAACTGTATACAAGAAATTATTTTTGCCTATCTAAAACACTAAATTTTTATAAGAAGTTATAATTATACATGTAGGTGTGTTGTTTCATTAACTAATAAATAAGGATACGTTTTGAGCAGTATTTTGATAATGGTAGTGCTCTGTCTGTACATTTTGAGCTGCCCTCTACACTGATGCATCTTGGGTATGAAGGTGGTCTATAATTAGCTCCCTCAGATACTGCTATCCTTCGCTGCTTCGACTGACGGTGTAACAGGGCCTCTTTTCCATATCTTTTATGGTATCTTTTAATATACTTGAGTTTTTCGTATTTGTGAGCAGTCTCTGGATCATGTTTATAATCCTTGATACTACCTGCAAAAAAAACCACCTAACTTGAGACTCCACATGCCATATGATATATATTCAAAACTTCATTATTTTCATGGTAAACATTTTTCGGCCAATGATATTAAAAAGAGGCTCCCAGGAGCCTGTCTGGCTCATATGAACTTAGTTTGGGATTAAAAAACCATGAAAGAGAATTAAACAAGATTTTTAAAAGCAAATCCAGATTTCTGCTTTTTTTCTGTTTTTTTTTTCATTAGTAGTGACCATATCGCTCTATATTCCTGATCCCAGACAAAATTATGAAAGGGGACAAATCACCATTCCATCATAATTTGGTCTCAACTGGCCCAATAATTCAAGAGAATAAGATTATATATATATATCTTTTTGCTGATTTTTCTATTTTTAGTATTGGCGGCACGATTGGCCCATCAAAGATGGAGACCCAAAAAAACAAGTTTGAAAAAGGACCACCCAAAAACCATTCCTAGTTTCAAAGTAGAATATTTTTAAAAGATTTTTCTGATTTTTCTTTTTTTAGTAAAAGCAGCCATATCTGTTGGGAAATCCTGACCCCTGGAAACATTTTTGAAAGAGGACAACCCAAGGACCATTCCATCAAAGTTTGGTCCCAAATGGCACGGTGGTTTAACAGCAGATCTTTAAAGGAAAGTTTACAACAACGATGGACGACATGCAACATATGCAAAGTGATGACCTAACAAATTAGACAATTGAGCCAGGTCAGTTAAAAAATGTTTCATGACCAGTGTAACATGAACTTTACTGTAAAAATTATAAAATGGTATAATACAGCAGCAAAAGGTTTTTTTCCCTGGATTTTAATGGCTAATATAGCCTATGTAATTTTTACTACATTTTCTGCACTTTACTTGACACAGGAATGTTAAAAATACCTAATGATTCTCTCTCCTGTTTATATGTGTGTAAGTACTTTCTTCTTTTCTCTTTCATGATGTGTTGTAATCTTTTAAATTGGTCAATATATAAAGACTGGAGACGGATCAGTTTATCACGCATGATCAGGGCCACTTCCTCTGCTGTGTAAACTCCAGCATACCTGCAAAAGATTGTTTAATATTTAATTTCAGATTTATACAGTGTACAGTAGAACAGAATAAACAAGAGATTATTCTAAACAAATCTCCAATATGATAGAAAATTATTGACGACCCAGAAATCTCTAGTCTTTTTGAGATCTTTGTTAAAGAGTCCTGTAGAATAGAATAGAATAGAATAGAATAGAATATTTTTATTGATTCAAAATCCAAACTGCAGGATTGTCATCATTAATACATATGTACATATAGAAATTAAAAACATACACAATATACATTTACAATACTTAATTCCGAGACGCACGCCTCATCCCCTAATGAATTAAAAAGTTGGTAACGAGCTTTATTGGCAGGTGGTGCAGCTATATCATATGTATAACAAGTGAAAGAGTTAAATCATAATGAATAAATAATAATTCAAAATTCAGGTTAAACATTGGTAATCAACTCATACCGAGTACTGTACATTTCACCAATTCTGCTGACAATAATTTTAACAACATCATATTCTTCACATGTAAATAAAAAGATAAATTTTGCTTCATTATCAAGATCTTTAAAGGAAGGAATTATATCAGTAATTTCGATAAATAATTTTTCTCTGATATTTTTGAGGAATGGACATATTATAGTAAAATGATATTCATCTTCTATATGTAATTTACACAAGGGGCAAAGTCTTTTTTCCACTGGTGTTCTATTGTGCCTTCCCTGTTCTATGGCAAGATTACTATTGCTTATTTTAATTTTGGTGTGATATCTTATAATGTTTTTATCAAGGTTTAAATCTAGATATATGTCCTTTTTGTAGGAAACTTTTATCTTCCTGTACGTTCTTAATTTATTACCAGTTACAGAGTTGCTATCATTATATAGACTCTCCTTCCAATGACTTTTATAATTTTCAATTAACTTATAATAAATAGAATATAATAATCTTTTCTTTGAAAATGTGCCTTGATTTTCCCAAATATGTGAGAAATTTAATTTACTTAACAGTAGATTTATTTTTGATGCAAATCCATCAGTCATTGTGATGTTTGCTTTATATGTCTCAATGAGAAGTACTTCCTTAGATTCTAAGACATGAAGCCAGTATCCTATTGATAATTTTAATGCTTGGATGATAATGGGATAAATGCCAAGCTCTGAGAAGACTGCTAAATTTACAGCAGCTCTGTTCACTCCTAGAATAAATTTAGCAAATTTTATCTGAACTTTCACAATAGGGTTTATCATATACTTTGATTCAAGGGTATATAATTTATTTACAAATTTTAAAGACCAAATCTCACTGCAGTATAAAAGAATTGGTTGAACACATGATTCGAAGAGCTTCAAATGTAGGTTTATATGAGGAGTGTCAGATGAGATTAGTTTTCTAATACAAAATACTGCTTTCATAGCCTTTTTACATAATAAATTAATGGCTTCAGTAAAAGTTCCAGAAGGCTTCATAATCACACCTAAATATTTGTATTCCATACAATGCTCAATATTCTCCTTTTTATAAAGAAATTTTTCTTTTGTAAGCTTACGCCCCGCTTTATTGAATATCATTATTCTTGTTTTATCTAAATTTATAGTTAAGTTCCATTTATCACAATACATTGCTAGTTTATCTAAACAATTCTGCAGACCAACAGCAGATTCAGAAATAAGCACTAAATCATCAGCATATAATAAACAGGATAAATCTATATCATTAAGTTTAACTTGATCACAACCAGATTCAAACAGACTAGGTATATCATTAATATACAAAGAGAATAGTGTAGGGTCAAAATGCACCCTTGTTTTACTCCAACGTTGGATTTAAAAAAATCAGTTACCCCATCTTGAAACTTAACAGCATATGAAACTTCTTTATACATATCTTGTATAATGTTGAGAAATGAACCTCTAATCTCCAATTTTGATAATTTATATAAAAGTGCATCTCTGTTGATTGTATCAAAAGCCTTTTTAAAATCTATAAAACAGGCATAAATCTTTTTTGTGGACTTGAAAGCTTTATCAATAATTGTTCTTAAAGTTAAAATGTGATCACTTGTTCTGCAACCTTTTTTAAAACCTATCTGTTCCTTGCAAACCACATTATTTTGTTCTAAAAAATTTTCTAATCTGTTGTATAAAATTCTGGAGAAAAATTTACCAAAACAACTGGAAAAGGCTATGCCTCTATAATTTGATGGGTTTTCAAAACACCCTCCCTTAAATAAAGGCTTAATATAATTTTTTTTCCATATAGAGGGATAAATACCAGATTTCAAAATAATATTAAACAATCTAACATACATATCAATATTAAGGTTACAAGAAATTTTCAACATCTCATTTGTGATACCATCTGGTCCACTTGATTTCTTGTTCTTTAAACACTTCAAAGCTAGCACCACCTCTTCAGCTGTAATACTCATGTTCAAAGATTTGCAAACATCATTCTGCATGTGTAAATTAAGATCAGGTTGGAAATTATTTGTATAATCGGGGTTCATAAGTTTTTTAAAATATTCATTCCAATCTTTGGGTAAAATATTCAAACAAGGATCTATATTATTCTTTTTCTTTAAACTATTTAAAGAATTCCAAAATTCAACAGCATTACAACTGTCAGATTCAGTCATTTTATTTAATAAGTTATTTCTAAATTGTCTATATTTCTTTCTTATTAGCCTGTTTAGTTCTTTTTTATGTGACAAAACATTTAAACGCAAAGTTTTGTTCCAAGGATCTTCACTTAATTTTCTACTCATACTTTTCAGTAACCTGTATTTACTTTCGCATTCAGAGTCATAGTATTTCTTTTTTATTTTCCTTTTCTTTGGTTTAACTTTTTTATTTCTGTCTTTTGACCCAAGACATGCAGAGTTATATAAAACATGTGATATTTTATTGACAGCATTATTTATATTACTAATCAACAACTCATTATTATTCAAATTATCTTCAGCAGTTAAAGAATGGTTGGTATCATCCAGGTCATCAATTATTGGCTGAAAGTTAAAGTTGGCTAAATTGTTTTTAAAAATTTCCTCTCTTACTTTTGACCAATTAAGTCTTTTTAATGGAGAGATTAAAAGGTTTGATGTTTCTTTGCAAAATTGTGAAAGGATGTTTACAGTTATTGGTCTATGATCAGAAATTGTGGGTTCAAATTCACCCACATTAAAATTCATAATATTTGGGAGGATCTCAGAGCTGCATATGCAATAATCATCTATAGAGGTTCCATTATGATTTAAAAAAGTTATTTTCCCCCTGGAATCACCAAGTGTTCTGCCATTTAATATTCTTAATTGAGCTTCAGTGCATAAATCAACAATAAGCTTCCCATACCCATTTGTGGTTTGTACAGTTTCAGTGTTCCTTAATTTTTGTACTGTATCAGCAATATAGTTGAAAGGTAAAAAATCATCTAGATTATCATTCAATTCATTAGTGATAAAGTCTAAATCATTTTTATTAATGTGGGCATTAAGGTCTCCCATAATAATGATGTCTCCCAAGCTGGAATATTTCACAACATCTTGGTCTAGTTTTTCAAAAATCAGTTTATCACAACCTGTTCTTATTGTATATGATGAATTGACAGGGGGTATATAAATGAAACACAAAAATATATCCTTTTCATATTTAAAGAAGCACTTATCGAGTTTGAACCACATTATTTCACTAAATGACTTGTCAATAAGTTTCACCCCGGACACTATATCTTTCTTTATAAAGGTTGCGAGACCCCCTCCCCTTCTATTAGAATCAGACTGTCTACAATTAACGTAACATTTAAAATCATCATAAGCTAAAGCCTCACAAGATGAGGCATGCGTCTCAGAAAAAGTAACTATATCTGATCTCATGATCTTACTCAACTGTTCATCTTCTAGTTTACAAACTCTATCACCTGAAACTCTTTTGAATAAACCATTAACATTCCATGTAGAAATTGATAACTTTTTTGATACTTTAATACACATTTCAATGCAATACAACTGAGGTATTATGAAATATCAAACACAAGGGAAAAACCATCAAAATGTATGTTAAGTGAAATTTAGAATAAATTTTATCTGATGTTAATAATAAGGACTCAATCCAACTAGACATTAATTAATGGAGCAAGATTTTTAATGAAGCAAGACACGTGTCAGGACTCTTAAAATCTCATCAGTTACATTCAGTTCACCAAAGGTATAAAGGTTATAACACTGATTAAAGCTACATCAGCTTCAAGATATTACTTTCCTAAATAAACAATAGTGGAGCCTATGTATATATGTATACTTTGTGTATACATACAAGAAATAGAATAATATATTGATGAATTGAGACCAAAAAATGATTAGCCCACAAACACAGGCATTTAAATCTAGAAAATGAATTGAACCATTTTTAAATTGTTGTTTTTGCAATATTGACATTGGACTGGAGTTACCTCTCTTTGAATGTTAAAATTACAGTATATACCCATACAGTCATAAAACAGATACTGTATCTCTAATTATATGTTGTAAAACAATAGAACTAACAAAATAATTCAAAATTATGATAAAGTAATGTACATAACATAAACCTTCGACCTAGAGTTAACTACGGTTTAAAACATTAGCAATTGTAGATGCAATGCCAGATGCAAGTGCTGATATTTGATCCTGATCGAATTGTGGACGGGATGATCTACTTTGGTCTTGGCGGTGCGGTCGATACTGATCGGATTGTGGACGGGATGATCTACCTTGGTCTTGGCGGTGCGGTTGATACTGATCGGATTGTAAGACCTTGGTCAAACTACACATAGCAGATAGTAGTGTGGTTGTTTGTTTGAATTTTTTTGCAGATTTTATTACTTCAGCAGTCATGCAAACAAGTTGCTATTCACTGTATTTTGTGCTCATTGAGAAAAATGCAAGTTGAAAGCCAAATTTCTTATTTTATGTGTGGTTCCAGTTACCCTAGCTACCCTATTTTTTTGGCAGCTACCCTTAAGATTTTTTGGACATTTTTCAATAAGGACTATTACAGTCAGAATGTCTCTCCACTAGACTAAATGAAAAAACTTTTGTATAAACAAATCCCTACCTATGCTATATTTTTTTCTTGATGTAACCATGGTAACCAAAACAACACATTTTTTTTATATGACCTTACAATGACTGGCTGACAATTTGCCACTATAAACAACCTTAATATGTTCTTTATGTTATCATAGGTGAAAAATATATTAAAGGTATTTGCTACTGAAAGCCATCATCACTGGAAACTCAGGCCAAACAATAATTGATTATTACTGGAAGATCCAGAAAAAACTTCTTGTTAATGATTAATTACTTTAAATAATCTTCTTGTTCGCTGTCAATGCTCTCTGCATCACTTTCACCATCTCCACGCCATGCCTGATCAACCAATGGTAACTCCTCATCTGAATCACTTGAACTTGCAAACTCTAAAACACAGACAAACAGAAAAGACATCAGAATCTTGGCTTTAACTCTAACAAATCTAAAATCATTAAAGTTTTACCATTTCAACAAAAATTCTCTCAAATCATAAATCAGACAGAAAACTATAATATTGGGTTATTTGATGGCAGGGTCTCAAATTATAAATAATTTTTTTGCCACTTTTCTGTATGTTTGCATATATTTGTAGCAGAGAAAGCAGGTCCAGAAATCAGCAGGCTGTCTATTCTGCGATAAACACGTACATTGTCCTAATTATGTTTTATAATATTCATTGTTTGGCTGACCATTTAACCATTGACAAAGACTTTTCAAGAAAAGGTCCAGATGTCAAGCACAGGTTTAACATGAACCACCACATTTAACATATTCTAAGGTCAGACGACCGATTGCCATGTTAACCAGTAGACCACTGGGCAAATTCAGTGTTAATAGTTTACCAACAAAAATATTACTTCAGTTTTCAAACCTAGTCCCTATTTTGCTTGCTTTTTAAAAATTTCAAAATGAACTCATTAAACTAGAGCCAATCCTTTCTATTTTTCCATTTCAAGGAACAATAATTCCATTTTATAATTTGCATATGATAAAATACAAGAATTTCATTGGTCAGAACACAATCATACATGTTTATAATCGATAAACCTGTATTTGGCAAATATACTCATGCGCTTTGTTGATTATTTAAATTTTCAAATGAGACATTAAATGTGAAGAATGCTGTAAAAAAATAAATTTTAAGGATGATACTGACAATAATAGTTAAAATTTTATGAGAAATGGTTTAAAAATTGATGAAAATTTCGTTTTCAAAAATTCCGCGAAAATTTGCTGCACAGTCAAGATTGCAACGTCATATTTGTAAACAACACAAGTTGGATTCTTCAAACGGAAAAAATTGGACATTGTGTGGATTCTGTACACTTCAGATTATGTTAAAATCTATCAAACGTAAGTTTCCTAGTTTTTTCGATTTTTAAATTACTGCTGACTTTTTTATTCAATTGCTCAGCTGCCAAAAATAGTATCAGATTCAAGATGAATTTAGCCTGAAAAGGACAAAAGTTATTTTTTTTTAATTTTGTTAAGGAACAACTTTTCGATGTTTGAAATGGAATTATAAGGATTAAATACGATTTTGTATGAGTTTATTGATGTGTAAACTCGGCCTTTTCACTCACAAACTCAACATGAAGTCCTTTGGACTTTATTTAGTTTGTGAGTGATTCGGCTGAGTTTACACATCGATAAACTCATACAAAATCATACTTAATCCTATAATAAAATAAGGTCTAATAAGACAGGTGATCACTTATTACATGTTTGATTAATATGACGTTACTGCTAATAGTCATAGTCACTTAGGCAGGTTTTTCTTCAATTTTTCATATCAGTTGGTGTGTAGGAAAAAAACTATTGGATAAAAATGCTGGAACAAAAAAATGTATAGATTTGCCACCTTTTTTGTTCTGGATCTAATTATAACATAAAAATTTCAAAAAATGGGTCAAAGACACAAATGGCCGGGTTGCTGGGTGTTTACTGTAGTGGTGACAAAGGTGATTACAAGATCATATTGCACATTGGCAGTCATGAATATTTATATAGACAAAATCAGACACATTGTATGTTGGTGTACGAGCACAGAGGCAGCCATCAATTTAATTAGAAATAGGTGAAGTAAGCAATATTTGATTTGATTAAATGTTGATAAACACTTGTTTGGAAAAATGGGAAATAATTCCTGAAATAATTCCATAAAGTGAGGTGCACATCTTCAATATATATAGAAACATTCTATGAAGTTTCAAGGATGTGGGTGAAAAACTGTAGGAGGAGTTGATTTCACAAAATGGGTACCCTCTATTGAAGATGTCAATAAAAAAACAACTAAGTTCCAAAGTTTGGAAAAATGGGAAATAATTCCTGAAATAATTCCATAAAGTGAGGTGCACATCTTCAATATATATAGAAACATTCTATGAAGTTTCAAGGATGTGGGTGAAAAACTGTAGGAGGAGTTGATTTCACAAAATAGGTACCCTCTATTGAAGATGTCAATAAAAAAACGACTAAGTTCCAAAGTTTGGAAAAATGGGAAATAATTCCTGAAATAATTCCATAAAGTGAGGTGCACATCTTCAATATATATAGAAACATTCTATGAAGTTTCAAGGATGTGGGTGAAAAACTGTAGGAGGAGTTGATTTCACAAAATAGGTACCCTCTATTGAAGATGTCAATAAAAAACAACTAAGTTCCAAAGTTTGGAAAAATGGGAAATAATTCCTGAAATAATTCCATAAAGTGAGGTGCATATCATCAATATATACAGAAACATTCTATAAAGTTTCAAGGATGTGGATGAAAAAATGTAGGAGGAGTTGATTTCACAAAATAGGTACCCTCTATTGAAGATGTCAATAAAAAACAACTAAGTTCCAAAGTTTGGAAAAATGGGAAATAATTCCTGAAATAACTCCATAAAGTGAGGTGCACATCTTCAATATATATAGAAACATTCTATGAAGTTTCAAGGGTGTGGGTGAAAAACTGTAGGAGGAGTTGATTTCACAAAATAGGTACCCTCTACTGAAGATGTCAATTAAAAACAACTAAGTTCCAAAGTTTGGAAAAATGGGAAATAATTCCTGAAATAATTCCATAAAGTGAGGTGCACATCTTCAATACATGTATATATAGAAACATTCTATGAAGTTTCAAGGATGTGGGTTAAAAACTGTAGGAGGAGTTGATTTCACAAAATACTTAACCATTTTCCCCGCCCGCCCGCCGCCCGCCGCCCGACATTCACCATACTATAACCCGGATTTGCACTCTGTGCAACCCGGCCAAAAAGTGTATAAGAGTGTAAGAAACCAGTATTTTCAATTTTTAACATTTGTCTTGGTTGAGAGTTGTTGCTATTGATAAGCTTAGAAATGACCCTGTAATGATATAAACTTTTCCCCATGTTAAATGTATCAGACAGTTTTCTTACTGACACCGTCTAAGATTCCTCTGCTATCAAACAGGCTTTTGTTGTATTGGCATGTGACACCAGTGCATAACAGCAAAATCAGTCTAACATTGAATTTGAAATTAAATTTCTGCACAGATACTCATACATGTGTGTTTCGCTTCAGTAATTTTGTTAAACTTTATTCATTTACCAGTTTTCTTTCTGGTCAGGTAAAAGAAAGGCTTATAACACAAACCTATATCAAGCAGCTGAAATTAATCAGTACAAATTATTTACATCTGATAACTCTTCTGCAGAGAAAAACAGTTACAAAAGTGAATAAAGGGACTTTACAATGTATTCATAGTACAAAATAAATATGATTGTCATAAAACAATAATTGCAATTACTAAACAAAATTTGCAATTTTTCCTATTTTAGATGCTATGATGTCCCATGGCCAAAGCCAATTCAACAAAAGACATTTTTAAATCGGAGAAATCCTAAAGTGACGCATACCCAAATCCTTCCATGTTCCTTACCTAAAACTTTACTAGATGATAAATCTGTAAATAACTTTGGTCTACACCTGTTAACATCAGTGTATTTGTAATGATCTAAAGACTCTAACAACGATTCAGCAGACTGTGATGGTTGCCGTTTCCTTGACGATTTTTGTCGACTTACCGCTGCTGCCTTTGCATGTTCTGCACAATAACTGAAAACAAAGAATGAAAGTAAGCTGTCTATGCCAAACAACAAATACTTAACAGAACATTACCTTCCTTAAAAAATAGTTCTCCCATTATCAGAACCACTGTTTAAACACATTTTCTTCCAATTGTCTAATGAAAGTGAGTGTAGGTATTTTTTTATACCCTGGTACAATGCAAAGTGTTTGAAATAGGCAGAATTCCTGTAAGTTTTAATTTATTGTCAAGAATTCGGATTCGTATTTCCTACACATCTAAAGTTAATTTTTATTTAAGTTTTTATCCCATTTAGAACAACTGACTCTACCACTGTGCTCCACTTTAAATGTGCATTTGATTAATAATTTAATAAAAGTTAAAATATTATTATTAGTTGTGCTTAGTTTAAATGATATTTAAATTGTTTAAATTGTACAAAAACACCTTATGTAAATTCTTCATGTTCTTATGCAATGCTATAAATTTCATAAGAAAATACACATATTCTTTTTTCAAATATCATTTATAAATGGTAATATTAATTTGGTTTTCTAATTGTGCAACAATAATAATCATTTTACCTTCTAGTCATGTATTTTCCATTTTCCATGTCAAAAGATCAAGAAAACCATGTGTTTTATGTAACAACCTAATTCATGACCTTTCATGTCCTTGATTTACATAAATATGACAATACATTACTAATATTGCATCAGAAAAAAAAATTGGATTAAAAAGATGACAATTTTTGTAGCCAAATTCAATTAAAACATGTGAAATACACAATTCTTTATTTAGTAAATTACTTCTTTCTTGGTATAATTGTCCTGTATATATATACACAGGTGCAAATGGAAAACTGCATGCTAAAAATAGAAAACTTGTATTTAAAGTTCTGACGAAATGATTAAACACCTTGAGGTAAGCACATTTCTTTTAGCAAAAGAATTTATTCATTAAAATGTTAGATACATTGTTTAAAAACTTCAAAAAATAAGTCAAATCACCAACATATATCACTAGGATTAGTTAGTTTAAGAAGTAAAATAATTCTTCAAAAGTATGTCAAAAATTTTGAATGAAAAAAAAATTAAAAAAAAAAAAATCTATCAAGGAAAGAATTCAGACAGTGCTCGTATAATCCTACATTTGACTGTTGATAATATTTTTTAAACTAATTTGAGATAGACAAGTTTACAAGAATGGAAACTTTAAGATTAAAATTTTTTGTGAAGTGATCCCTGGTAAGCAATGAGATCGCCATAAAATATTCACTTATAAAAATCAACTAACATTGATCTTCCGACCCAATGCTGCAAATAAACAATTTTCTTTTCATGCCATCTTGCAATGACTGCAATTTAAAAGACTTCCTTTTTTTTCATTTTATACCAATAACATACCCATCTCTTTTGTCTGATTTGGGTGCAGCATTGATACATCTTTTACCATTCTTCAGAGAAATAAATCCACACTGTTTGTAAGGTCCATTTTTATCTTCTAATATGTGTTTAATACAATATTCATAGCCTTCAAGTCTGTTATGCATGCATGTTCTGTGAGAATAGTTACAAAATAATCCTTCTACAGGCTGTCGTACTTTTCTGGGAGCTTGCTGAGGAACCTTACTGCGAATCATTGTTCTTCTGAAAGAAAACTAAACTTACTTAAAAATTGTATTATTCAATGATGTCAATTTTTTTTCTATAAAAGAACACAACATTTTTTAAAGATGGCTGACATTTTTTGCATCAGTTTTATTATTAAACTCTTCGAGGAATTTCCATGGAGGAATTTCCATGTGGGAAGACGGACATAAAATTAGTGATATTCAGATGAATGATAATTGTTTGGTTGTGGCATTTAATTACATGTAAATCGGGCCAAAATGTAGAATCAGGAAAAAATTAAACATTTTGTATAGAAATACTTACATGTATATAGCAACAAAAATTGGCAAAATCTGAAAATCATTAACTTTTTGAAATGTTACTGATGAAAAAACCACCTCAACAAGAGAATTGAACTCAGACGTAAAACTTAACCTTAGTCAATGAATTGCGATAAGTAGATCAGAGTGACCTAATTTTGGCAGGAAGCTATTTTACTTCCCGAGATGGACCCTGACACCAAGTAGTATGATTGTAGGTCCCTTTGTATCAGAGAACTAAACTCGGACGTAAAACTTAACCTAAGTCAATGAAGCACGATAAGTAGGTCAGTGACATAATTTTGGTGGGAGGCTGTGTTGCTTCCAGGAATGCACCTGGACATCAAGCGGGAGTCATGCTGGCATTCAAAAAGTTGTCCCCAAAGCATCATTTTTGTCGCAAGTTTCAAAATTTGTTTGCCAAGTCACCCTCCCCATTTTTGAAACATATATGATTGTTTTTTATTCATTACTATTTGAAAAAAAAACCACCTGAAAATTATTTGCAATTAAATAAAGTTTTAATGACAGTTAACTTTCATCTGAAATGACCTGTATTTTGATGGCAAGCCTAATAAAACATTGACTGTTCCCTGTTCCACATGTGTTTGTTGATGTTAAACTGGAAGTGACAACACAAACTTTGCTGATTGGTAACGGTGTTAAAAAGCATGCATATTTATTTTCATGACTAATAAAAATTTTTAATAATGTAAATATTACCTTAGTGTATCAGAGAGTGGTCAATTAATTGAGCAGTCAAGTGTAAATGATCTCAGCACGTGCGAGTTATTGATTATGTGTTTGTTTACTGTTGAAACACCTGCTGTGTTTAGTAGCCTGATGTAAACTGTTCAATTATCATAGATAATCATACACTGACAAATGATGTTTCTTAGTAACCATTTTAAAATATTTTCACATAAGTGCCAGATTTAGATAAAAAAGGATTGAAAAATTCCAGCACAAGATACATTGTATATCGCCAACTATGAAATTCTGTCGCCAGATTGAATAAAAAATCACATTTGGTGACATTGGCGAAGCCCAGCACGGTCCCTGACCAAGTTATATGATTGTTGGTCCCTTGGTATAGGAGAACGGAACAAGTAATATGATTGTAGGTCCCTTGGTATCAAAGAACTGAACTCAGACGTAAACTTAACCTACTACTTTACTACTAAAACATAGAAAGTTTCATCAAATTGCTTTGAGCGGTTAATATATTGGGTCACATTAAGCAGTCTTGATCATTCTTCTCACCTGCAAGCTAGGGACCCACTACCTGTCATACCACACCTGGGCTGGGATACAGGTGCATTTCCAGTGATGATTGTTTATTACCTAACAGAGCCCTCAATTAATTCACACCTTATACAACCCAAAGATTAAATGTAAATAATTAAAGTGATGAAGATATGTTCCAATTTGATTTTAACAGTTGTCAAAAAATAAAGTTTTTTCATGTCAAAATCATCGAAATCATATTGTCAAAAAATTTTAATTTTATAAAAAATTAAAGAACCTTTGTGAGCACGCTCACATACCCCACGTCTTCATATTGTCACTGGAGAAACAAAATCTCACTTCACATGTAAAATGAACACAATCAAATGCTTACCTTCATATATTTATCCTAATTTGAATGGCAGCATGTTGGGAAATTTAAATTCCAAGCGAGAGGAGTCACCAGTAATAGTATAGTGAGGCAAATAAGTTCAACTCCTGGAAAAAAAATTGAATCGTAATTTCCTGTCGATATGCACATCTACGTAGTATGTCCTTATTATCTGAAAAGGTTTCATGAAATTCTGTTGTGTGGTTTGAGAGGAGTTGCGATGACAAACTGTTGCAGTAGTACATTAAAGTAAATAAGTTCAAAGGGGCGTAACTCCTAGAAAAAAATTGAATCGCAATTTCCTGTCGATATGCACATCTACGTAGTATGTCCTTATTATCTGAAAAGGTTTCATGAAATTCTGTTGTGTGGTTTGAGAGGAGTTGCGATGACAAACTGTTGCAGTAGTACATTAAAGTAAATAAGTTCAAAGGGGTGTAACTCCTAGAAAAAAATTGAATCGCAATTTCCTGTCGATATGCACAACTGCATAGTAAGTCCTTATTATCTAAAAAGGTTTCGTGAAATTCTGTTGTGTGGTTTGAGAGAAGTTGCGATGACAAGAAACAGGACTGACGGACGGACAGATGGACGGGTCAAAAACATTATACCCTCTGCAACTCGTTGCATGGGGTATAATAAGTTAGGGCAAAAAAAAATAAATACATGTGTTTCTGCTAACCCTAAATACCCTAATTTGTAGTGCCTACCCTAACACTCTTTATCCCATTTTGAAACAGCACTGTTAAAGTCAGACTGTTTCCCTTGTTGTAACCAGCTAAAAACTGTTTGTAAAATAAAATAATATTGCCTACCTACACTATTTTTTTTCAGCACATTAGTGGAAAAACATGTATTATTTTTTTCGCCTTAAGTGTTGATAATTAACATAAACTTTCACTGATGCTCAACTGTCATTAAGTTTTAACATTGTATTTATTTAAAAATCACTGAAATGTATAATATCTTTATTATATTCATTGATTTGTTTTCACCTCAATATGGTTGTCAGGAAGCGTAACTATGGTCAATCTTAGCATTACCTTGTACCCAAAATTCCTCGTTTAGTTTTAGTTACAACTCAGCTTACTGCATCTGTCTACCAAGTAGTAAGATTCAAAATAATAATGGTGCTAAAATTTTGAAAAATCCATTCCATGGACTGAGGTTTACAGACCGTAAAATCAATATAGTCACTCAAGCATGAAATGTAGGTCATCATATGTTGCTGATCTGTATTGAACTAGAAAATGACAGTTTTATTTGTAAAATATCATGCCATATCATCATATGCTTTTGAAAAATGGACTATAATGCAAAAATTTAACCAATGGCAATGTCACTCAAGCTGCCTAGGGCTTATTGACAAAGCCTCAACTTGCTCAATCGTAAAATGTAGGTTATTGTGAATGTATATGATAATAAATAAAGAATTTACTTACTTACTTACTTACTATATGTTGCTAAGTTGTGTTGTACTTTATTAATATATCATGGCTTTCTTACCTTAAAATCACACTCTTCTTGAAAAATTAACAGAAATAAGCCTAAATTTTAAGCACTATTTTATACGATGGTTTTGGTAAACCTTTGCAATATAAGTTGTGATTCGGTTACGTAGCTACGTTACAATAATACCATCAGATTACAATGACTG
The DNA here is from genome assembly GCA_028015205.1 of Mytilisepta virgata. Lineage (NCBI taxonomy): Eukaryota > Metazoa > Mollusca > Bivalvia > Mytilida > Mytilidae > Mytilisepta > Mytilisepta virgata. The sequence goes on along the minus strand of CM051510.1, from coordinate 42,459,309 downwards.
TTCTAATCATATTGCTAATTTTTCGTAAGCAAACATACAAACTGACATCGAGCACATGTATGCCACAATTCAAGGAAGGAACATATCCATATTTACCTCAAAAATTAAATAATAAAAGCCTTCAAGAATCGCACCATTCCTTGTGCGTAATGATACGAACATTGTTCATCTTGTTTACTTCTAATTTCTTAATAAGTGGATAAAAAATAAAATCTTATTATCATACAAGTAACAAAATTTGAAGCATTATCATACTTTGTCATAATTTGCTCCCTGTAAACAACAAATTAATTTTATTTATTTTAAATCAATCGGTGTTCCCGAATTTTTCAGTCTGACCCTTTGAAACTGCCACTGAGCATGCGTAATACCCATTTTCCTCGGTGTTGTGTAAATGGCGGGGGAGCGATGGATATTCACAAAAGAACAACTTCTGAATACCCCCAGCCGAAAGAGTGGGATAGAAAACGACAAAGAACTTATCTATAGACAACAAGCTGCCAACCTTATCCAGGATATGGGACAAAGGCTCCAAGTGTATCCTGTGAAAGGGAAGGGGGCAACTTTATCAGACGTGGTCGCGAGTTTCTCGAAAAATAAATAAAATTACGATTATCAGTCTTCAAATCATTGTAATATCGAACTGAAGTGTCAAATTGTCAGTAAATAAAATTATTTGATTGAAGTAGTATACTGAATCATGATAAAATTCAAAAAAAGGCCTACGTGTATTTTGACCTCTTATGCCGACATTTTCAGAAAATTGAGTGATCACGTGTTTCCACCATGACCATGTGATTAGCTCAAGCACATGGGTTTATTTATATATATATTCTTTCAACAGAATATCTCAAATAAATAACTGTTTATTTCTAGAATTTGTTAGTGTTGTAAGTTTTTTAAATGAATTATTGGTATAACTTGTTTTTTTCTCACTTTTTATAGATATTTCGATATTATAAATCCATTTAATTAATTTGCTTTATTGCTCGGTTGTTTCAGAAACTGAAAAAGTGTTTAAATTTTAGAGTAATAAATTAGTGTAGGAAAATTGGAATTCACTTCTGGTAAAATTTATTTGTCTTATCATTAGTTGGGATGAAGATGTTTGAAAGAACATACCTCAATTTTTTCCCCCTTTGAACGGAAGTCCGTTTTGTCAATTACAAAATTAGTGTGAATGATTGTATGTGTATGTATGGCTTGTGTATGCATGATTTATATGCTTATAATGGGCCTTTAATAAGTATCAACCATTCTAATGCTTTCTTTTTCACTAATCAAGTATGCTACTGGCTAAAGAAAATGTTTTCCTCCTACTAGTTGTTTTTTAACTGTCTGCATTCAACACTATAGGAACACTTTGTCAGGGCAACTCCTCTGAAACCGCTTATCGGATTTCGTTAATTTTGTAGCACTGTTAGTCACCATATGTACTTGATCCTTTTGCACCGCCATTTGATTTGACAAATTTTATTGTAGTTGTGGGACCTTAACTTTTTTCTGCATTTGACACTATAGAAACACTGTCAGCTCAACTCCTCTGAGACCGCTGGTCAGATTTGGTTCAAATTTTGACGGATTGTTAGTCACCACATGTGCATGATCCTATGGCACCGCGACTATGATTTAACAAATTTTACGCTAACGTTTTTGTGCATGTGACGCTATAGGAACACTTTGTGGACATAATTTCTCTGAGACTGCTGATTAGATTTCTTTCATATTTCGAGGATTGTTAGTCACCACATGTACTTGATCCTATCACACCGCAATTTTGATTCAACAAATTTTATGAACACTTTGTGGATGCAAATTTTTATTTGTATTGTACTGCAATTTTTTTTGAAAGTGGGAGTTTGTAACCACCTTTCATTGCTACTGCCCATTCTATTGGATTCTTCATAACTGTTACAATGTATGTAACATATGGGATCCGAAGGTGATAGCAGTAAATTGACCATGCATGCAAACGAGAAGGCTTCTGTGTTTTGTAATATAATGAAAATTGCTTATTAAACATTTGCATCTTCATTCATGATTATTTTAAACGGCTCCACAAATATTGATTGATTGGGTGTATTTTGTGGAGTAATATAGAAAGTAAAAAATTTATCTCTGTGCGATCTGGACGCAAAGATTTTCTCTAACAGATCTGTTTATAACTAAATGAATAGTATTATACATATATTGCAATTTGTTCATAATTGACATGATCTTAATATCATGTTGAGGATATCCATTTTATCCTGTTTTGAATCTCTCTAGGTTTATTAAATAATTTAAGTGTTCTCCCCAGAAATTTTTAATAGCACTGTGGTAGAAAATTCACATAGGTTTGCATCGAATCATATTATTGAAATAAAAGCATTTATAAGAATTTGAATAAGATTTATGATGAATTATTAGAAATAATTGTGCAAAATTTTACTGGATTTTAATTATTCTGGTTTTCTCCTAATTTAAAATAAGGAAAACAGGAACAGATCAGCGCATCAAAAGTAAAAAATATATTCATTGGTCAAAGCTAATAGCACAGTGGTACCACTATGGTATATACATGATATAAGCCTGTGGAGAACACTGCATTTCATACTCCTACTGATGCATCATTCTGTTATTTATATTTTCAAATGAAAGATACGTGTAAATCACTTAGGTATTATTTAGATTACAAATCAATTTTGGTTGTCTTGCAATTTATAAATCTCTTGTGTATATGACCCATATTATGGAAATTCGAAGAGTGGGACCTAAATATTGTTTGCTAAGTATCATTTCTGCTCTCTTTTCATCATTTGACAAATCAGGTCTGTAATGTAAATATTTTGTAACTAACAGTCATACTCTTTGCATGTCAAAGTCTTGTATGGCATTTATAATAGTTAAATGATAAGGCCTAAAAAAAATATAGTTGTGTTTAGGGTAACCAGGCCCTACCTAATTTTTAGTGCCTACCCTAAATTTTTTATAACCTTTCTTCAACAAGCACTGTTAAAGTCAAGGTGACTCCAGTATACAACCTAACTAAAAAAATTAATGTAAAAAAAAAAATTTCCCTACCTACCCTACCTAACTTTTTTCAGTGTATAACCCTATACACATGTATTTTTAGCTCACCTGGCCCAAAGGGCCAAGTGAGCTTTTCTCATCACTTAGCGTGCGTCGTCGTCGTTAACATTTTACATTTTGAACTTCTTCTAGAGAACCACTGAATGGAATGAAACCAAACATGGCATGAATGTACCTTATGAGGTGCTGACCAAGTGTTGTTACTTTGTGGCCGATCCATCATCCAAGATGGCCACCAGCGGGGGACTAAGTTTAACATTGGACCCTATGGGAAATGCATACAAATGACTTCTTTTAGAGAACCACTGAATGGAATGTAACAAAACATAGCATGAATGTTCCTTATGAGGTGCTGACCAAGTGTTGTTACTTTGTTGCCGATCCATCATCCAAGATGTTTAGAAGTCTATCAGAAAATTGTAAAAAAAATTCTGAATGGTCACAACTTGACCACATATTAAAAAATAATAATGATAAGATGTCTTCAGTAGCTATTGTAAGACTACACTTAGATGACCTGTTTTTAATTTTAAATACTGTGTCAAATTAAACCAATCTTGGTCTCAATCATTATATAATTTTACATAATTTCCAAAATCACATTAGATACAGGTGAGCGACACAGGCTCTTGAGAGCCTCTAGTTTTATTTGGCCTAACTTACCATTGATAACAATTTCTTTTAATGATTTCAAAAATGATGTTCATCTATTGTTTTTCCTTAACTATAATCAGAACTCAACTATGTATCAACACCGCCATTGTTTACATGCACAGATTCTATATGTTCCACTCATTTCAAAAGTTCCATCGCAATGTAAGTACAACACAGATTCTGTAATCATGGTAATGTATAGGGATAATTATTTAATATGTAATTTAAGATGGATTAAAAAAAATATGTTGGACAAATATGCTCCTTTAAGCACTCGCTGCACCTACTATTACAAGTAATGTAAGATTCCAAAAGATATTTCATTTCATTATATTTATTGGTTAATCGATCAAGTTTTGTATTAAATGTCTAGTTGTGATTATTACATGACTGTTCAGGATGAGAACATATTGATTTGAAATGAATATGAGCTCCCCTTTTACCAGAATGATATGCTGATCTTGGATTTTTATGTGCTAACTTACAAGATAATGGTCCCCAAGAAATCCTGTCCCTGTACTGAGATATTCTGAATATGAACAAATCAGCCTGTCACCATACTTACAAATGATGCATGCTTAGTAGCCAGGAATCACATCTACATGTACAACCTCCGACACTCCAAGCAAGGAGAATACATTTGTAATTTATGGTATTTTTCTTGTAATATGTGTATTAAATGTTATAACGATCATTGTTGTGATATTGTCTGGATGACCAAAGCTTGTATCAGGCAGTGAGTCGTTAATTTCTTGAAACTTTTTGCTCAGACAAAAAAGTTTTAGCACTATTTGGATGATGTCCTCATAGAGGATTTTAAATGCACGTGGTAGATGGTAGATGCATTCACTTTAAAGTCTATCATTGAAACTTTCGAAATCTATGTAAATGTGAAAAGTCAAAATTACATGACACTATACAGAGCCCCATATAAGCTGCATATTAGCGTATTTTATGCACAAAAATACGCTTTAAATATATTTTTTGGTAGTAAAAGATACGCTCATTCTTCAACTGATACGTAAAGTTCGGAAAATGGGAGTGGTACTGCTACTGTAACATTTAGGTTAACATTGTTACCGTGAACATAAATCCAACGGTCCAGGTCAAGCTTAATTCTTAAATTTCAAACCATGTTCTGTTATCCATTTTGTTGTTTATCAAGATTAGCCTTCCATATCCAATTGTTAAATACTCCCAGTTATTGTAGTTTACTACCTCTTGGAATTTTCTTGGAGGTTTACTCCCCTACCATAAAAAACTGGACATGATTACTCCCATGAATAAAAAAATTATCTGGGACTCTTGACTAGATCATTTCAGAAATTTCACTATGCTTAACAGATTTCCAAAGTAAAACACTGGTAGAATAAGAAGAAATCATTATGGAATGTGTCAATGAGACATCATCTCAGTTGATTAGACGAGTTGATAGTTTAGTTTTATGGATTGTTGTGTGACAATATTAACATTTAGTATTATATCTAGCTTAACAACAAAACTCAGAAATTAATGAAAATCTTATCTTTGTAGGCAATGGCTGCAGCATGTTTATTTTTGGCTGCAAAAGTCGAGGAACAACCTAGGAAACTTGAGCATGTCATCAAAGTATCAAATATCTGTCAAAATAAAGAGACACAAGTAGATACTAAAAGTGAAGTAAGTATCAGTGTTCTCCCTGGGCCCTTTTAGCATCTCTGCACCAAGACGCTATCAGAAATCACCGAGATCCTTTCTGTTTCAGCCGAGATGCTATATTTTTGAACATATTGAAATTTCGTGGAACTCGTGTACGGCCTAATTGCCGCTTAGATCAAAAGAAAACATCATTCCCTTGATTCATTACACCTGTAATTAGTCCTCTATGCCACTAATCAGTGATTAAATAGGTGTTATTTGCCCTTAAGTTATATAACTGTTAAGATTTTATTGATATGCATGTATGATTTATGTGATTATCTACACATAGGAAAGTACGTTAAATGTGATGCTATCTAAAATTTCTGGGGAGAAACTTGAGTATTATAAGACATGATGTTTAAAAAAACTTGGGTCTGATTTTTACATTACACTTTTCTTTCTTATACCTAATAAATTTGCTGTAGGTTCAGAAGTTCTGATTTTCCCCTGCAAACAGAATCATCTCCGTGCTAATTAGAAACGCATGTAATTGTATGTCCAAAAATATTTTGAGCCAGCAAGTTGTACAAAGTAACAGGTTTATAATATAAGGATGAATTATTGTTTAACGTCCAGTAGCAACCATTAAGTGCATATCAGGACGAGATCATGTTGATGAACCCTGCTTTGTACTAGACCGACACGCTAAGCCGGATTTTTAACGTGCTATCTCATGAGGTAGTCCGCAGGAAGACATATCACCCCGCTCGGCACATACTGACACATAGCAGACCAGTCCTTTGCTCTTACTCCTAGATGCTGCATGCTTGGCGGAGAAGCAGCAAATACCAATTTTATTGTCTTTGGTTTGACCAAGCCGGGAATCGAACCCTCAATCTTCCACACTCGAGGCGAGCACGTTCGCTGTATTATTAACAAAAAACAATTCAAAATGTCCTTTAAGCCAATTATGCCTTGTAGATATGGCCATTTTGGAACCCCTTTTGTATATGATGAGATGTGTTGATTCCGATATTATTTGAAAGGTTGCCAATTTTTCTAGTGAAGTCTGTGGTTTTCTACAGGAGCTCTTGCTTCCTTGGCCAATAAAAAGGGGTTGTTGCAATATAACCAGTTGAATTGAAATGGCTAACCACAAAATGCTCCCCTCCACAAATTAAACAATTCTGAAGTTAAGTGGATATGTAGGTATGTACTGGCACTCAGGTTTCCTTAACCAGTTAAAACTAGATGCCATAATGTCTCGTAAAGTGGCATTAAACACCAGTAAAAATGTTGTATTGAAATTGGTAGTGTACAGTACTGGTATGTGAAGGAGAGGCACAAAAACATACAAGACAAAATTGGGCATCAGTGTTATCATTTCTTAGCTAAAATTTTGTGGTATTTTTAGCTCACCTGGCCAAAGGCCATGTGAGCTATTGCCATCACTTGGCGTCCGTCGTCGTCGTCGTCCGTCGTCATTAACAATTTTTCAAAACTCTTCTCCTCTGAAACTACTTGACCAATTGGAACCACACTTGGTATGAATGTTCTTTGGGGTATCCTGCATAGAACTGATGTGGGGATTTTTGATCCGTCGAAAAACATGGCTGCTGTTACTAAAAATAGAACATAGGGGTCAGACAACAGTTTTTCGCAAATATCTCAAAAATCATTAGGTTATGGCAAATTCTGGCAGGATGAAAGTGTTCAGCATGATGAGAGCTACCTGTGTGCTGATTTTCGTGAAAATCTGTCAACTGATGTTAGAGTTATTGCCCTTTTTTGACATTTTTGGCTTTTTTTATGTTATTATTTCAAAAATCTTCTCCTCTGAAACTACTTGACTAATTAGAACCAAACTTGGTATGAATGTTCCCTGGGGTACCCTGCATAGAACTGATGTGGGGATTTTTGATTCGTCGAAAAACATGGCTGCTGTTACTAAAAATAGAACATAGGGGTAAATTGCTGTTTTTTGCTAATAAGTCAAAAACCGTTACAGATATCGAAAATCTGACTGGGGTAAAATTGATCAGCATGACAAGATCTACCTACCCTGAAGTTTTGAAGGAAATTTCAAAACCCGTTTAGGAGTTATTGCCCTTTTTTCGTCAAATTTTCAAAATTTTAACATTTTTCGTCATTTATCTCCAAAACTATTTGAGGTAGAAGTGAAATGTAAATTTGAAAAATGTTTGCCATGTTGAGATCTACCTACCCTGAAATTTTAAAGGAAATCCCAAAACCTATTTAGGAGTTGTTGCCCTTTTTTTTTCAAATTTTCAAATTTTTTTTATCAAAAATCTTCTCCTCTGAAACCGCTAGGCCGATTGGTTTGAAACTTAATAGGAATGGTCTATAACATGTCCTCTACAAACGATCCTCAATTTATTTTGATCTGACATAAAACATGGCGGCTGTCGTAGCTAAAAATAGAATATAGGGGTGCATGTGTTGTTTTTGGCTTATAACTTAAAAACCGTTACAGATATCAAAAATCTGACATGGGGTAAAATTGATCAGCATGACAAGATCTACCTAACCTGAAATTTCGAAGGAAATCCTAAAACCCATTTAGGAGTTATTGCCCTTTTTTCGTCAAATTATCATAATTTAACATTTTTTGTCATTTATCTCCAAAACTATTTGAGATAGAAGTGAAATCTAAATTTGTTAAATGTTTGCCATGTTGAGATCTACATACCCTGAAATTTTGAAGGAAATCCCAAAACCCATTTAGGAGTTATTGCCCTTTTTTCGTCAAATTTTCAAAATTTAACATTTTTCGTCATTTATCTCCAAAACTATTTGAGATAGAAGTGAAATGTAAATTTGAAAAATGTTTGCCATGTTGAAATGTACATACCCTGAAATTTTAAAGGAAATCCCAAAACCCATTTAGGAGTTATTGCCCTTTTTTTGTCAAATTTTCAAAATTTTAACATTTTTGCATTTATCTCCAAAACTATTTGAGATAGAAGTGAAATATAAATTGAAAAATGTTTGCCATGTTGAGATCTGCCTACCCTGAAATTTTGAAGGGAATCCCAAATTCTATTTAGGAGTTATTGGTTCTGTTACATTTATTTAAGGTTCACCCTTATTCCTGGTCAATTTTGTCAACTTCCTGCCAGGACTACCACCATCAGGGAACATATTTTAACATTAAACCTTATGAACAATAAATCTTCAACAAATTTTCCCTGAACAATTGAACCAATTGCAACAAACTTGGTCAAATAGTTGATTAATTGTCCAATGAAAACCAGACTCCAGGTGAGCGATACAGGCTCTGGTGAGCCTCTTGTTTTATTACAGGATTATTTAAATGAAGCTCATCAACTTGTGATAAATGAAAGTATTTTACTTCAAACTCTTGGTGAGTTTTATTTTTATAGTAAAATCATAAAAAAATATATCTTGTTAGACATTTTCAGACATAATATATCAAGCTTTTCCATAAAAGTTCATAGACAAATTCTTTACTAATAAATAAGACTAGAATTATTGTGAAAGAATTTCATTTTGTATGCATTAAGAAATTATACATGTATATACATTAAAAGCCAATTATTATAGGTGGTAATGATTCAAAATAGAATACTCCATCACAGAATTTTTAATCACTATTCAATACTAAATCTGAAGCTTTGCTTATACAGTAGTACATATAGTACAGTATGGTGTCCCTAGGACAAATACACGACGTATCACTTCCCTTTATACAGTAGTACATATAGTACAGTATGGTGTCCCTGGGACAAATACATGACGTATCACTTCCCTTTATACAGTAGTACATATAGTACAGTATGGTGTCCCTAGGACAAATACACGACGTATCACTTCCCTTTATACAGTAGTACATATAGTACAGTATGGTGTCCCTGGGACAAATACACGACGTATCACTTCCCTTTATACAGTAGTACATATAGTACAGTATGGTGTCCCTAGGACAAATACACGACGTATCACTTCCCTTTATACAGTAGTACATATAGTATAGTATGGTGTCCCTAGGACAAATACACGACGTATCACTTCCCTTTATACAGTAGTACATATAGTACAGTATGGTGTCCCTGGGACAAATACACGACGTATCACTTCCCTTTATACAGTAGTAGATATAGTACAGTATGGTGTCCCTAGGACAAATACACGACGTATCACTTCCCTTTATACAGTAGTACATATAGTACAGTACGGTATCCCTAGGACAAATACACGACGTATCACTTCCCTTTATACAGTAGTACATATAGTACAGTATGGTGTCCCTGGGACAAATACACGACGTATCACTTCCCTTTATACAGTAGTACATATAGTACAGTATGGTGTCCCTAGGACAAATACACGACGTATCATTTCCCTTAATACAGTAGTACATATAGTACAGTATGGTGTCCCTAGGACAAATACACAACGTATCACTTCCCTTTATACAGTAGTACATGTACATATAGTACAATATGGTGTCCCTAGGACAAGTACACAATGTATTACTTCCCTTTATACAGTAGTACATATAGTACAGTATGGTGTCCCTGGGACAAATACATGACGTATCACTTCCCTTTATACAGTAGTACATATAGTACAGTATGGTGTCCCTAGGACAAATACACGACGTATCACTTCCCTTTATACAGTAGTGCATATAGTACAGTATGGTGTCCCTAGGACAAATACATGACGTATCACTTCCCTTTATACAGTAGTACATATAGTACAGTATGGTGTCCCTGGGACAAATACACGACGTATCACTTCCCTTTATACAGTAGTACATATAGTACAGTATGGTGTCCCTGGGACAAATACACGACGTATCACTTCCCTTTATACAGTAGTACATATAGTACAGTATGGTGTCCCTGGGACAAATACACGACGTATCACTTCCCTTTATACAGTAGTACATATAGTACAGTATGGTGTCCCTAGGACAAATACATGACGTATCACTTCCCTTTATACAGTAGTACATATAGTACAGTATGGTGTCCCTGGGACAAATACACGACGTATCACTTCCCTTTATACAGTAGTACATATAGTACAGTATGGTGTCCCTAGGACAAATACACGACGTATCACTTCCCTTTATACAGTAGTACATATAGTACAGTATGGTGTCCCTAGGACAAATACACGACGTATCACTTCCCTTTATACAGTAGTACATATAGTACAGTACGGTATCCCTAGGACAAATACACGACGTATCACTTCCCTTTATACAGTAGTACATATAGTACAGTATGGTGTCCCTGGGACAAATACACGACGTATCACTTCCCTTTATACAGTAGTACATATAGTATAGTATGGTGTCCCTAGGACAAATACACGACGTATCATTTCCCTTAATACAGTAGTACATATAGTACAGTATGGTGTCCCTAGGACAAATACACGACGTATCACTTCCCTTTATACAGTATTACATGTACATATAGTACAATATGGTGTCCCTAGGACAAGTACACAATGTATTACTTCCCTTTATACAGTAGTACATATAGTACAGTATGGTGTCCCTAGGACAAATACATGACGTATCACTTCCCTTTATACAGTAGTACATATAGTACAGTATGGTGTCCCTAGGACAAATACACGACGTATCACTTCCTTTTATACAGTAGTACATATAGTACAGTATGGTGTCCCTAGGACAAATACACGACGTATCACTTCCCTTTATACAGTAGCACATATAGTACAGTATGGTGTCCCTAGGACAAATACACGACGTATCACTTCCCTTTATACAGTAGTACATATAGTACAGTATGGTGTCCCTAGGACAAATACACGACGTATCACTTCCCTTTATACAGTAGTACATATAGTACAGTATGGTGTCCCTAGGACAAATACACGACATATCACTTCCCTTTATACAGTAGTACATATAGTACAGTATGGTGTCCCTAGGACAAATACACGACGTATCACTTCCCTTTATACAGTAGTACATATAGTACAGTATGGTGTCCCTAGGACAAATACACGACATATCACTTCCCTTTATACAGTAGTACATATAGTACAGTATGGTGTCCCTAGGACAAATACACGACATATCACTTCCCTTTATACAGTAGTACATATAGTACAGTATGGTGTCCCTAGGACAAATACACGACGTATCACTTCCCTTTATACAGTAGTACATATAGTACAGTATGGTGTCCCTAGGACAAATACACGACGTATCACTTCCCTTTATACAGTAGTACATGTACATATAGTACAATATGGTGTCCCTAGGACAAGTACACAATGTATTACTTCCCTTTATACAGTAGTACATATAGTACAGTATGGTGTCCCTAGGACAAATACACGATGTATCACTTCCCTTTATACAGTAGTACATATAGTACAGTATGGTGTCCCTAAAACAAATACACAACGTATCACTTCCCTTTATACAGTAGTACATATAGTACAGTATGGTGTCCCTAGGACAAATACACGATGTATCACTTCCCTTTATGGACTATTGAATAATCTGAATTTAATATTATGCAACTATCTGATTGATAATGTTGTTTTGCACATTCTTTCATGATGTTTATCTAGATTTTCCAGGATGAAGGAACTAATGAATGTTCATTTCTTATTTTATCAGATACTTTTCTGCATTCACAAAATAAAAACATGAAAGTTGAGGGTATTCATCTCAATACATCTTATATAAGGGTACACATATTCTGCATCAAATTATATTGCTACATTTCTGCCAGATACATATGATTCAAGAGTAAATTGTTCTTCCAGGTTTTGATGTAACTGTAGATCATCCACACACCCGTGTAGTAAAAACATGCCAGCTTGTTAAAGGTAAATAAATCAGGGATGTTTTTTAATGGATTTCCACTTTTTGCTATTCAGATTTTTCCATAATGGATCCTTTATTATACATTCAAATATGGTTTCCAGTACAGTATTTCCAGGGTTTTTTTCTTATCTCCGAAATTCTTTATGTATCTTGTGGCAGGAGGCAGTGGTAAAAGAAATAAAATGACAAAATTATTTCAGAGGCATTATTGGTGCAGAAATAGTTATCTTGCATTGAATGTAAAGGTGGGCTTAAAAGAAATTTGGTGGTGGTTTCAGGGCTTTGGAATTTTTTTGAAAATTAACTTGCCCAAGGGAAAGTTGTATTAAAATTTTACTTTCCTGCATCATAATTCACTTTCCCGTTTTTAATTTAAAAGTCTGCAAAACTTTGAATCAATGAACCATTCAACATAAACATCTTTATTTGAGATCAACTGAATTCATCAATGACTAGAATAAACAGAATTTTCAGAATTTAACTATAAATGAGTATATCCACAAGTTTCCTGGCCACAGGCACTTCATCATCCACTTTTTGACTTATTTGTCCTGGTATTACATCATTACCGTTAATGTCAACTACTTTTCGTTTCTTTGATTCGGAAACGAAATATTTGTGCAAGCTCATGCTTGGGGCCTTATTTATTAAACATTTATTGTTGTCAAAGTTCGAAACTGTTCAGTTTGGTTTACTGGTAATACTTGATTACCGCTAAACGCAAGGAAAAAAAAAAACTAACTTTCAGGGAACCAGTTTTAAAAAATTTAGATTCGTCCAATTACCGACTTCGTCAAACAATAAAACAACGCACCGGAATGTACCATGTACTGGTGATTTACTTGCCTGAAGGGAAACTGGTACTTGTGTTTTTCAGGGTTCCCACACGACCTGGAAAACGGGAAAAGACCTGGAATTCCATTTCGAATTTTCCAGGCCTTGAAAAGTCCTTGAAATTCGGAAAAATCGCCAAAATCCGGAAAAAAACCCGGATTTTACCGGATTTGTTTTTTTTTTTCTTGTTAATGATTATTTCGATCCGCTCCTTCGCATTGTTACTGTGACCATGCAGAAATCATTATTTGATTGCCTTACTGTTGCTTTATAAAGGGTAACACAAAAGGCAATTCCGCATTGAATTCGGCTACGTCTCCTGTATGTAATCTTTTGAGCGTTTTAAGTAACTGTATCTTGTAAGCATGTTTTGTTTTATGTTTAAAACCGACAAAATGGCGGGATATTTGACCACAAAAGTGACCTTGAAAATCATGAGAAAGCACTGGAAAACTCCTTGAAAAGTCCTTGAATTTGAGATGATTTTCTTTGTGGGAACCCTGGTTTTTACTTTGCTGACCATTTTTATACGACCGCAAAATTTTTGCGGTCGTATATTGGTATGACGTTGGCGGCGTCGTCGTCGTTGTCGTCGTCGTCTGCGTCGTCGTCCGTCGTCTGCGGCGTCGTCCGAAGACATTTGGTTTTCGCACTATAACTTTAGTATAAGTTAATAGAAATCTATGAAATTTAAACACAAGGTTTATGACCACAAAAGGAAGGTTGGGATTGATTTTGGGAGTTTTGGTCCCAACAGTTTAAGAATCAGGGGCCAAAAAAGGGCCCAATAAGCATTTTTCTAGGTTTTCGCACAATAACTCTAGTATAAGTAAATAGAAATCTATGAAATTTTAACACAAGGTTTATGACCACAAAAGGAAGGTTGGGATTGTTTTTGGGAGTTTTGGTCCCAACAGTTTAGGAATTAGGGGCTAAAAAAGGGCCAAAATAAGCATTTTTCTTGGTTTTTGCACAATAACTTTAGTATAAGTAAATAGAAATCTATGAAATTTAAACACAAGGTTTATGACCACAAAAGGAAGGTTGGGATTGATTTTTGGAGTTTTGGTCCCAACAGTTTAGGAATTAGGGGCCAAAAGGGTCCAAAATTAAACTTTGTTTGATTTCATTGAAAATTTAACTATTGGGGTTCTTTGATATGCCGAATCTAACCGTGCATTTAGGATCTTAATTTTTGGTCCCGTTTTCAAATTGGTCTACATTAAAGTCCAAAGGGTCCAAAATTAAACTTAGTTTGATTTTAACAAAAATTGAATTCTTTGGGTTCTTTGATATGCTGAATCTAAACATGTACTTAGTTTTTTTATTATGGGCCCAGTTTTCAAGTTGGTCCAAATCGGGGTCCAAAATTATACTTTGTTTGATTTCATCGAAAATTGAACTATTGGGGTTCTTTGATATGCCGAATCTAACCGTGCATTTAGATTCTTAATTTTTGGTCCCGTTTTCAAATTGGTCTACATTAAGGTCCAAAGGGTCCAAAATTAAACTTAGTTTGATTTTAACAAAAATTGAATTCTTTGGGTTCTTTGATATGCTGAATCGAAACATGTACTTAGTTTTTTTATTATGGGCCCAGTTTTCAAGTTGGTCCAAATCGGGGTCCAAAATTAAACTTTGTTTGATTTCATCGAAAATTGAACTATTGGGGTTCTTTGATATGCCGAATCTAACCGTGCATTTAGATTCTTAATTTTTGGTCCCGTTTTCAAATTGGTCTACATTAAGGTCCAAAGGGTCCAAAATTAAACTTAGTTCGATTTTAACAAAAATTGAATTCTTGGGGTTCTTTGATATGCTGAATCTAAACATGTACTTAGTTTTTTTATTATGGGCCCAGTTTTCAAGTTGGTCCAAATCGGGGTCCAAAATTAAAGCTAAAAAGGGGGTAAATTTTTTTTTTTTTTGGGGGGGGGGGCAATTCTCCACAGCATATTGTATTACACAAAAGCAAAAAATTGAATATAAATTCAAATCATATGACCAATTCTAAGTTCTTTATTTCAGTTATTCTGTGTCAGAAACCTATTATGTGTCAAATATTTGAAGAAATTTTCAATTGCACAGTATTGCGCAATAGCAAGAAATTGATATGTGTGCCCTGTTATCAAAACTTTATTATTAACAAATTCCATTGGAAATTTGCCAATATAAAATGTGCTGATGAAGCTTTATTGTTTATCTTATCTAAACTGCTTTTAAATTATGTATATTTAAAATTTGCCATCCATGACTATGATGTCATTTTCTATTTTAATATGTTATGGTGTATTTAAATGGGCTGTTATGGTTGCAAAGTATAAAGAAATGGGGGGGGGTTGAAAACAAAATTTGGGGGGGGGGGTGTAAATGAGAAATTGGGGAGGGGGTAATTTTTTCTCATTTCATATTTCATAAATTAAAAAGAAAATTTCAAATTTTTTTAGCAAAAAAAAGGGGGGGGGTTACAATAAATTTTATTGTTTTTTGTTTTTTTTTTGGGAGGGGGGTCAATGTGCAACTTCATAGTGTATTGCACAAAAGCTAAAAAAAGGGGTAAATTATTATTTTTTTTTTGGGGGGGGGGGGGCAATTCTCCACAGCATATTGTATTACACAAAAGCAAAAAATTGAATATAAATTCAAATCATATGACCAATTTTAAGTTCTTTGATTTCAGTTATTCTGTGTCAGAAACCTATTATGTGTCAAATATTTGAAGAAATTTTCAATTACACAGTATTGCGCAATAGCAAGAAATTGATATGTGTGCCCAATTTTAAATTTTAAATTGGTTATTTCTGATTTATATATAAAAACAAATAATACTGATATGGTTTGAATAGGTAAATTAAAAATTTTTAAGTTCTTAGACAACATTCATTCTGTGTCAGAAACCTATGCTGTGTCAAATATTTATTCACAATCCAAATTCAGTATTGTATCAAGCTTGAATGTTGTGTTCATAATTGCCCCAACTATTCAGGGTTCGACATCTGCGGTCGTATCTAGCTGCGCCCAGCGGAGCATTTTATTTTACTTACCTCAGGAAACCAGAAATGGGAATTCCGAAGCTCTGGGTTTCAAATAATTATACCCCCAGCAAACAAAGTTTGGGGGGGGGTATATAGGAATCACCTTGTCCGTCCGTCTGTCTGTCTGTCTGTCTGTCCGTCTGTCCATATATCTTGTAAGCGCAACTCCTCCTAGACCGCTCAATGGATTTTAACGAAACTTTACAGAAAGGAAGTACATCATCCAAAGATGTGCATGAAGAAAAATCTTTGCTTTCCGATATAACACAAGGGAGATAATTGGACTTCTATTTTTTTTGGCTTATAAATTATATATGAACCTCGTAAGCGCAACTCCTCCTAGACCGCTCAATGGATTTCAACGAAACTTAACAGAAAGGAAGTACATCATCCAGAGATGTGCATGAAGAAAAATCTTTGCTTTCCGATATCACACAAGGGAGATAATTGGACTTCTATTTTTTTTGGCTTATACATTATATATGAACCTCTAGGGCAACTCCTCCTAGACCGCTCAATGGATTTCAACGAAACTTTACAGAAAGGAAGTACATCATCCAAAGATGTGCACGAAGAAAAATCTTTGCTTTCCGATATCACACATGGGAGATAATTGGACTTCAAAGCTGGGGGTATCCTTTGTGAGCTTTGCTCACAGTACATCTAGTTTGAATTATCTAAGTTAATGTGTTTCTTGTTGTCTGAGTGGAGTCCATTCAGAGATTAAAAGTTTGTTAGACGAAGAATTGTTTTATAGTATTTTAGATATGGGGTCAGATACCAAGAAAAGCATATATTCCAGAAAATTATTTTAATCAGGAAGTCAGAATTTGTGTACACAAAAAATTGAGATAGCAAGATGGGAAAATTATTTTTATACAGGATCTATATGCATTGTTTATTTTAAAGATAATAACAATTTCTGTTTTCATGCTACATGGGTTTCATAAATTGATGATTTAAAGAAATACCTTGTTTCTGCTCATATACAAATTTTTTATTTGTGATTTATTCTGACGTCAAATTTTTTAACAAAAAAGACAAGCGTAAGTAAAAACTATTTGTTGGTTTCGATTGACAGTGTGTGTTTGTTGTGTTATAATTTCAAATTATTTGAATTTGGTGAAATTTTTTATTGTTTTTCAACATTTTGAGAATGAAATTTCAAGAAAAGTTTGATTATAAGGTTTTGTTAAATTTTGGACACTTCACCACGTAGTTTTCCAAAAATGTATATAATCATGTCTTAAAAATGTTTTGTAACTTTAAAAAAGCATGTACATGTTAGTACGTGTATACATATACTGAAATATTTGTCTGCCTGTGAAAACACTTGAAAGGGGTATACTGTATAGTCATGATTTTCATATATTCTTTTTATCCAAACATAAAAAAATCACACATCGATTTGACACACTCTTGAAATATGTATTGTTATTGCATTGTAAGCTAATAAAAATTGAACCGTTTGAAAAAATAGGAAAATTAAATTGAGAATTTGTACATATTAGCAAATTATAGATTATTTTAGCCTTTTATTTGGCCTTTATTCATTGATTAGAAAGTGTCTTTCAGATAAACCATATATAGATAATTATCTTACTCTTCAGATACTGAATAGTTTAAATAATTTATTTTACAGCAACAAAAGATCTTGCACAGACTTCATACTTCTTAGCAACTAACAGGTTAGTATATGTTAAATAATTTGCTGCTTTAGTCTGTAAATGTTTTTAATTGACAAACATAGTAGAACAGTTTCATGCTTATCTTCCGTGATTTGTTTCCATTTTTTTTTACACTCAACACTTCCTGTACAGATGAGAGGACATATAATAAGGACTTTAAATTTCAGGTTAAAAAATGCTTTTGTATGTCATTAATCTTCATTATCTTCATTAACTGTTATTGGATATTCTGAATTTTAAACGTGTCTGAAGAATATTTTATCATATATTATTACTTAAAAATTTGTAGACCCATGAAATTTGATATTTGAAACAATTTTTTGTGTGACTTTGGACATTGATTTGCACTAGAATTAAAAAATATATTACTGTTGTTTTCAGCTTACATTTAACCACCATGTGTCTTCTTTACAAGCCTACAATTGTAGCCTGTGTATGTGTTCATCTAGCCTGCAAATGGTCCAAATGGGAGGTAATTAAAAATGATAAATGTTTATGTATTAGATTTACTATGGATTTACGTGAAAAGTGTTCTTCTGTAGTAGTAGTAGTAGTAGAGTTCATCCTGTTGTGACAGCTAGTAAAACCACAAAAACATATGGATGAAAAAAAATGTAAAGGATTGTATTAATTGACAAAAAACAAAAAAATCCATTCAATGACAAAGGTAGCTTTCATACTTTTGGGGTTGATATGCCGTTAATTAGAGGTTTTTCCCATGTTCACAGCGTCATTGCTATTTTTTTCTATGAAGAACAAAAATATAAAAAAAAATATTGACCTTTGCTTGCATGATTGATGTGGATTTTGTGACCAGAATTTTTTTCTAATTCATTGCCTGTCTTCAGGGTATCCAATTGGTGGAAGAAAAATTTGTTAATCCTTGTGTAATTTGTTGTTCTTGATCACTGATTGGTCGTTGAAATTCCCGTTCAATGATCTCTATGCTTTTTGAAGACTCTTAAACAAAGTATTCCCAACACCTACAATATTCTACATAATAAAAATGTCTGTACGATATTAAAACTTACTGGGAAAATCGAGGTATCCACCAAAATTAAGGTTATATTTGATGTATAGATATGTTGCGTCACATGAAAGATGTGAGAGGATCAATGTGGGGTTCATGGCAAATTATGTACTTAGTTTTTATATTAAAAAAAATGCATATTTTGAGAATTAACACTGTCGTATGATAACTTAAGATTGCCTTTACAGATTTTCATAAATTTCATACACAGTCTTGGACATGATCAAAGAAAGGTCCCTTTTGAATTTAAGGAAAATTGGAAAACACTTTTTGGGGAAAAACTTTAATTTTACATGGAAAAAGGCAATTTTTGAGAATTCAGCTTCATGCTTTTTATACGACCGCAAAATTTTTGCGGTCGTATATTGGTATGACGTTGGCGTCGTCGTCGGAGTCCGTCGGAGTCTGTAGACATTTGGTTTTCGCACTATAACTTTAGTATAAGTTAATAGAAATCTATGAAATTTAAACACAAGGTTTATGACCACAAAAGGAAGGTTGGGATTGATTTTGGGAGTTTTGGTCCCAACAGTTTAAGAATTAGGGGCCAAAAAAGGGCCCAATAAGCGTTTTTCTTGCTTTTCGCACAATAACTCTAGTATAAGTAAATAGAAATCTATGAAATTTTAACACAAGGTTTATGACCATTTTTTGGAGTTTTGATCCCAACAGTTTAGGAATTAGGGGCTAAAAAAGGGCCCAAATAAGCATTTTTCTTGGTTTTTGCACAATAACTTTAGTATAAGTAAATAGAAATGTATGATCTTATCTTGGTGGGCTAAGGGAGGTAATCCAAACACATTTAATTTTTTTCTCATTTCATATTTCATAAATTAAAAAGGAAATTTCAAATTTCTTTTAGCAAAAAAAGGGGGGTTACAATAAATTTTATTGTTTTTTGGTTTTTTTTTGGGGAGGGGGGGGGTCAATGTGCAACTTCATAGTGTATTGCACAAAAGCTAAAAAAGGGGTAAATTATTTATTTTTTTTTGGGGGGGGGGGGGAATTTTCAATTGCACAGTATTGCACAATAGCAAGAAATCTTCAATTGCACAGTATTGCGCAATAGCAAGAAATTGATATGTGTGCCCAATTTTAAATTTTAAATTGGTTATTTCTGATTTATATATAAAAACAAATAATACTGATATTGTTTGAATAGGTAAATTAAAAAATTTTAAGTTCTTAGACCACATTAATTCTGTGTCAGAAACCTATGCTGTGTCAAATATTTATTCACAATCCAAATTCAGTCTCGTTGGGGGGGTTGTCAGGTCATAATACGGAAAGCCTGACCGCGGACCATAGTGGGTAACGTGTTTGGAGAATGCCACACTCCCTGCACGCTAAAGACCCCTTCTGTAGTTTTCGAAAAAGAGTAGGCTGATGGCCGCTACAGGAGGCTAAATTATCCGACCCTACCCAACCATCCTCCTTTTACAGTGGCAGTCAAAATTGGTTCCCCTTTGTGTCCCATCCCACCCCAATTGAATTGTTTGATAAATTGAACTGGTTCTCGTCATGAAGATGCATGAAATATTTGCCACTGGACGTTAAGCAACAATCAATCAATCAACCAAATTCAGTGCTGTATCAAGCTTGAATGTTGTGTCCATACTTGCCCCAACTGTTCAGGGTTCGACCTCTGCGGTCGTATCAAGCTGCGCCCAGCGGAGCATTTTATTGATAAATAAAATGAATGTATGAAATCACCACTAGATTTTGAAGTGTTTTTGATTCCCATGAAATCAATCACACAAGCCGTCGGGGCCCTTTCTGACATTGTCCGTATGCCAGTTTTATGGCTAATTTAAAACTATTGAAAGTATTAGATAAACAAAATCTTACATTGCAAGCAGTTTATTATCTTAATTTCTACAGTTTGTATTGATAAACCTTCAAATGTCTCGTCAAGGCTCAAAATTTGAACGTTTATCTTCACTACATAGATGTATGATAATTAACTACTCACGATGTAAGATTATACATGTATATATCCAACACATCCTTTCCTTCTAAATTTTAACTATTATTTTATTTTTTACCTTGATGTGACTTTTTAGTGTGGTAATGGTATTTAATTTTTATCAACAGATTCCACTTAGTTCAAACGAGGGTAAAGAATGGTATTGGTATATGGATAAATCTGTGACAACAGAATTATTGGAAGGTGTGTAACACCACATAAAATCTGTTGTCTAGAACTTTTCTGAATTTATCATAAGTAAAGTAAGAAAAATATAGGTAAGTACAAAATGGCTGTCAGATTGTGGCGATTATGAGTAATGTTTAAATTTTCTTATTTGTAATTTCAAATTTATTTGATTTTGCCATTGATTTTGGAACATCAGTTCAAATGCTTAAAATAAAAGATTTTGAATACCTACAGTTTCATTTTTTCTGTATGAACCAAGGTGGCAGCCATTTGTAAAAATAATTATAGGAATACACAGATTTAAAATCTAATTTTAAAATTATTTATTTTTTAAATCATAAGCAAGCAAAGCTCGCTCTTAAGTGCATCAAATTTCGGATATATATGTGTAAACATGATAAGTATTCTACAATTGAAAAAGTTTCGGCAAGATGGCGGCGGCCGCTGCGTCCATCGTAACTCCTCTGCCATTCTACAATAGGGGCCGTGAAAATGTCCGAGAAGTTACGATTGGTAAACCAGAAATTATCACTAGGCGCATGTCCCATGAAATCATTAGTTCATTCGTCCCTTTATTTCTCGGACGCATTTTGGTATTTACATCCGATTTAACTTGTCAACCTAATTCGATAAATCTAAATACCAAAAATTAAAAGAAGGCACAAGCCTTGCGCGCTCCTCAGGTCGCACCTGTCTCATTATTTAAACTCTAATTGAAATGATAAATTATTTTGAGTTCTTCAGTTTTAACTGAGTTTGCTTTCAAGATAATTACATTCAAGGAAAAGAAATCCCTTAATTTTGTACCCTCGTACCAGTTCGAAAATGTAAAAGGTCATATATTTGATTAACAATTTTGTTATTAAGTTCATTTCACAGGGGCTTGTTGAGATATATCAATTATGTATACAGTACTACTATGATCCTGTTTTAAAGTAGAACACAGTTCAGTAAATAAATATAAATCATCAATATATCATTAATCTTACTGCTACAATCGTTCTACATCCTAAATTGTATTCTATAACTAATAGGCCATTGTGAGCTTGAGGAACCAGGTTGAGTTCTTTCATTCTATATGTTATAGAAAATGTCTCAAAGATTTGAGTTTGCACATATAGTATCTAGGATTAATGCCTTAAATTTCTTTGGCATCAAAATGTAACAAAGACTAGTATTAATGAAATAAATGTCCAATCATACATGTATTTATAAGGTTTTTATTTTATACAACTGGTGTATTTTCTTTCCTAATAAAAAAATTCAATAATTTATTAATCAAAATTAATAAAAAAAAAAAAAAAGACGTCAAATAAATTTATTTTAGACTAATAGCATCATATAAAATCCCTTGTACTCACTTTGGTAGTGAGTACTGTGTTCTGCTTTACAGTGTTAATGTCTAAATTTCATCCTTCAATAACAGATTATGAAATAACGAAATTATATATGTAAATCATCTGAAAATTTACTCATTTCTCCTTGTTTCTAAAGCTTATTTAAAAAAAAACTTTGTGACAACAGACATGTATTTTCTGTATATTCACCAGATAAATTTGAAAATTTTCTGAGTATATAGTTGATGTCTTTATCATTATAGAGCTTACACAAGAATTCCTGAATATTCTTGATCAATGTCCAAGTAAACTGAAGAAAAAGATACTGATGTGGAGAGTAAGTACATGTATATGCACACACTGTCAGTAGGTCTAAATTGATAAAATGTTTCCAATAATATTTGAATATAAATGTCATTAGGTCAAATTAGATAAAATGTTTCCAATGATATTAGAATAAAACAAGCTGTGGGTTTGTTTTTTTTATATAAGACTTTTAATATTTGAATAAACAGTGCTTAGGAACTTCAAATTGTGGTCTTTGGTTTAACAGAAATGCAAGAAATTTTTTTAGCTCACCTGTCCTAAAAGAACGTGAGCTTTTGCTATCACTTGGCGTCTGTCGTAAACTTTTTCAAAGATCTTCTCCTATGAAACCATTGAATCAATTACAGCCATACTTAGACTGAATGATTATTAGGGTATCTAGAATAAAGTTTGTGTTTTATTGTCTGACGAGAAACATGGCTGCCATGGCTAAAAATAGAACATAGGGGGTAAACTGCAGTTTTTGGCTTATATCTCAAAAACTAAAGCATTTAGAGTAAAACTGACATGAGGGTAAAAATGTTCATCAGGTCAAGATCTACCTGCCATTAAATTTTCAGACAAATCAGTCAACCCTTTGTTAGGTTATTGCCTCTGAATTGTTAATTTTAAGGGGATTTTGCAGTTTTAGGTTATTGTCTTGAATATTATTATAGATAAAGACAAACTGTAAACAGAAAAAAAGTTCAACAAAGTAAGATCTACAAATAAGTCAGCGTGACCAAAATTGTCAGTTGACCCCTTATAGGAGTTTTTGCCCTTTAAAGACAATTTTTCACATTTTTTTTCGTCATTGTAAACTTTCAAAAATCTTCTGCTCTGAAACTACTAAATAACCTTCAGCTACACTTGGGCTGAAAGATCCTTAGGGTATCTAGTATAAACATTGTTTTATTTTTTTGTCTATCAAGAATTATGGCTGCCATGGCTAAAATAGAACATAGGTGAATAATGCAGGAGTTTTTGCCCTTTAAAGACAATTTTTCACATTTTTTTCGTCATCTTTGTTAACTTTTAAAAATCTTCTCCTCTGAAACTACAGAATCAATTTCAGCCAAACTTAGGCTGATAGATCCTTAGGGTATCTTTTATAAATTTTATGTTTTATTTTCTTGTCCATTGAGAAACATGGCTGCCATGGCTAAAAATAGAATATATGTGAAAATGCTCTTTTTGGTTCATATCTCAAAAACTAAAGCAGAGCAAAACTGACAATTAGATTGTTTATGAGGTCAAGATCTACCTGCCATGAAATGTTCAGATGAATCCGTCAACCCATTTTTGGATTATTGCCCCTGAATTGTTAATTTTAAGGAAATTTTGCAGTTTAAGGTTATTATCTTGAGTATTATTATAGATGAGTACAAACTGTTAACAGCAAAAATATTCAGCAAAGTAAGATTATTTACATGTAAACAGTAATTATCAATAAAAATAATGGTCTGACATATTGTCAAAGATGTAAAGAGGATAACTTGAAATAAATTAAATGGTAGCTGTACAACTAAAATGGAGGGTCAAAGGTCAAGGTCATTGAAAAAGTCCATAGCAACCAATAAAAAGGTCCATAGCAACCATATAAAGATTCAGGACCCTATTATTATACCCCCGCTTTTGAAAAAAGCGGGGTATATAGTATTCGTTGTGTCCGTCCGTCCGTCCGACCTTTGTATCCGCAACTCTTCCTAAACTACTGAATGGAATTTGATGAAACTTTCAGAGAATCTTTATCCCATGATGGCATTGTGCACCTCCTATTTTAGAATTTGTTCGGACCAATTTTTGGGGTTTCCCATAGAAAAACATGGTCTTTGACTTTCAGTGTGATAGGGGGTACCATGATGCCATCCGCAACTCCTCCTAAACCACTGAATGGAATTTGATGAAACTTTCAGAGGATCTTTATTACATGATGCCATAGTGCACCTCCTATTTTAGATTTTGATCTGATGAATATTTGGGGTTACCCATACCAAAACATGGACTTTGACATTCATTGTGATAGGGGTACCGTGATGCCATCCGCAACTCCTCCTAAACCACTAAATGGAATTTGATGAAACTTTCAGAGGTTCTTTATTACATGATGCCATACTGCACCTCCTATTTTAGATTTTGATCTGATGAATATTTGGGGTTACCCATACCAAAACATGGACTTTGACATTCATTGTGATAGGGGTACCATGATGCCATCCTCAACTCCTCCTAAACCACTGAATGGAATTTGATGAAACTTTCAGAGGATCTTTATTACATGATGCCATACTGCACCTCCTATTTTAGATTTTGATCTGATGAATATTTGGGGTTACCCATACCAAAACATGGACTTTGACATTCATTGTGATAGGGGTACCATGATGCCATCCGCAACTCCTCCTAAACCACTGAATGGAATTTGATGAAACTTTCAGAGGATCTTTATTACATGATGCCATAGTGCACCTCCTATTTTAGATTTTGATCTGATGAATATTTGGGGTTACCCATACCAAAACATGGACTTCGACATTCATTGTGATAGGGGTACCATGATGCCATCCGCAACTCCTCCTAAACCACTAAATGGAATTTGATGAAACTTTCAGAGGATCGTTATTACATGATGCCATAGTGCACCTCCTATTTTAGATTTTGATCCGATG
Source organism: Mytilisepta virgata (assembly GCA_028015205.1). NCBI lineage: Eukaryota > Metazoa > Mollusca > Bivalvia > Mytilida > Mytilidae > Mytilisepta > Mytilisepta virgata. The sequence continues at coordinate 42,434,044 of CM051510.1, read as the reverse complement.
AATATTTGGGGTTACCCATACCAAAACATGGACTTTGACATTCATTGTGATAGGGGTACCATGATGCCATCCGCAACTCCTCCTAAACCACTGAATGGAATTTGATGAAACTTTCAGAGGATCTTTATTACATGATGCTGTAGTGCACCTCCTATTTTAGATTTTGATCTGACCAACATTTGGGGTTTTCCATACCAACACATGGACTTTGCCATTCATTGTGATAGGGGGTACCAGTATGCCATCCGCAACTCCTCCTAAACCACTAAAGGGAATTCCATGAGACTTTCACAGAATCTTTATCACATGATGCCATAGTGCACCTCCTATTTTAGATTTTGATCTGACCGACTTTTTATGTTTTCCATAGCAAAACATTGACTTTGCCATTCCTTGTGATAGGGGGTGCGGGGGTATCAATTAGTGAGCTTTGCTCACAGTATTTCTAGTTTAGCTTTACAAGTCAATTTGGAGGGTCAAGGGTCAAGGCGATTGAATTGGATATCTCGCTAAAGTGCCTTTCACCAGGAACCTTCCATTTTCATTTTCAAGCTGGAGCACTGTATACTGAGTTAAAAACTTGTTCAGCAAGTTTAAGAGTTGATATTAACGATATTTTGTATTAGTTTACAAGATTTAAGTATTTTAAAATTATTGGATTCGCAATTTTTTGGTGCAAATCTGCATTGAATTTGACATGTGTTTGTGGATCTTGTCAAAAAACTGAAAAGTAGGTTGTTGCTGTGTTCAGTTTTTGTCTGATGAAATATTTGTTCTAAGTACAAATTTGAATTTTTCAGTCTGGAAAAGAAAAAGAGAAGGAGAAACAGAATGATGAAGTTGATTCAAAAGATAAAGTGAAAGCAGAGACTTCTTCATCCACAGCCTCATCCTCAAAATCTCATCCATCATCTCATCACCACACAATGAGTAATCATGACCGGAAAAGTGACCACCATAAGTCTTCTTCGGAACATCATGTGACCAAATCTTCAGTTGGCGGAAATTCCAACAAAAACGCTATTGACAGTAAACCAAATAGTCTTTCAGTCTCCGTAGTCCCAACTATAAAGGAGGAACCTCATGGGGAAGTTAAAGAGAAGTCTGCTGCAGAAATTCCTGTGTCAACAGCTTCAACAACTATAACAACATTTAAGGAGTACAAGGAGAGAAAAGAAAAGGAGAGATTACTAGCCAAATCTAAAGACCAAAATTCTGTCAAGTCAGAAAAATTAACACAACAGGTTGAATCAGGGGACGTGAAACAATCTTCTGGCAAACATTTTACTGATAATATACAAAAGCAAAATGAAAAGAATCCTGCTGCTGAAATTCAAAAACATGGTGATAGACATTTTCATGATACTCATAAACAAACTGATCAGCATAATCAAGAAGTTCAAAAACATAATGATGGCCATTCCGTAAAACAAGGTGATCATGTGACTCACGAGATTAAAAAACAGGGCGATCGGCATGCTTCTGATGCTTTGAAGCATGAAGATCGTCACAGACATAGAGAAAAGCATGGTGAAAAACAAGCAGATGCTGAAAAACATAGAAAATCAAGTTCTCATAAACACGAAAGTCGGAAACATGGTGAAAAACATTCTCATGCTAAGCATAATGAAAATAAGAATGTATCGGACACTGACATAAGTAAACATAAGGTTAATCATGAGCCTACCAAAAATTCTCCTCAAGTTTCGGCTACTGAAACAGGTAAAATTCGAATAAAAACAGATCCTAGTATGACAGTGAATGAAATCGGAAAAATTCGTATTAAAACTGAACATGGAGGATCACCTGTTATCAAGCAAGAGGCCGAGATAGTACCTGGTTCTGAAACAAAAATACGAATAAAAACAGAATCAGGAATATCTCCAAGAATGAAAGTTGAGACTGGTATCTCACCTCGTATTAAAGCAGATCCCGGAATTTCCCCAAATATCAGACCAGAACCTGGTATTTCACCTTCTGTTTCTCAGGATGCCGCTTCACCACTGAAAATGAAAATAAAAAATATTTCCAAAGAACATCACAAGAGTTCTCAGCAATCTGAACAAAAAGTGCCAAGTTTAAAGATTTCTTCCAAAATGTTGGCAGAATCTCGTCACAGTGAGAAGTCTCATGGTGATCACAAGTCTCATAAATCAAAACATTCTGACAAGGAGCATCGTAAAAGTCATTCAGGGACCAATGGAAAACCTGAACTTAAACTTCATATTAGTATGTCTGCTATCAATAAACATAAAAGTGATGGAGAATCTAAGAAACATCACAAGTCCAGTCACTCAGACAGAAGTTCTAGTGATGAAAGAAGCTCAGGAAAATTGCATTCAAGCTCACAACAAAAGAAAGATTTACAATCGTCACAAAGTTCTAGTAATCGCAAAAGGCTTATGAGTCCAAATGCTGATGCAAATAGCCATAGTAAAAATAAATTTTCAAAGACCGATTCTAAAAGCCTGACAAGATCAACTTCAAATTGTTCTGTAATTAGCATGGATATATCAGATTCAGGTTCAGTAGATGGTGAGCAAAAAATGGCAAATCAGAAACAAGCGTTGGACCAGCAGATACTTGCTATGAACCAAGTGATCGATTTGATGAAGTCAAATAATCCACTTTTGGCAAATAGTTTACCAACAACACCAACAACACCAACATGCCCCCCTCCACCACCGCCTCCACCATCGTTGGCGCAGCCACCACCACCACCTCCTCTACCAAGCAGTGCACCCCCTCCACCTCCACCACCACCAATGCCACAGTCACAGATGTATCAGTCCTATCCGTCAGCTCAACAATACGGCCATGGGATCCAGTATGGTACAAGTCACCAGTTTGTGCAGCCTCAGTATGGATATCCGCAATCACTTTTTGATATAGACTTCTTGTCAGATGATGCATTACCTCCTCTGCCTAGTGATCCCCCTGCTCGTCCTCCTACTCCCCCTCTAGACCCTCCCCCCTTTTGATTTTTGTATTCTTTAGGTATTTTTGTTAATTCATATTTATTTTACTCATTATCAGATAAGGCATTACAAACCATTGCTAGTTGTAATTTGTATTATATCACGTTACGTATATTGACTGTTGTATAACAACAAAATTGTCGTAGTTCGTAATCTAGGTCATTAATACCTCATAATTATTTTTAACAATTGTATATTTCTCATTTCCATGTAAAATTTAGATATATTAAAAACACTTACAAGTATGACCATATCAGAAAATTATCTTACCGCTCAGTATTTTCCTCTTTGTTTTTATATTATGTATAGAGAAAGTATCCATTTACACCTTGGAAAAAACCTGGGACAAAATTATTATATCTAAAAATAAATAAAACTGACAAAAAGTTCTTTATAATGTACATGAAGTACGGTAAATGTAAAACTCTGAAGGTTTATGATAATTCTGTGATTCTATGATTTTCCTGTGATATTTCTTGGGGAAGAAAAATCTTGACTAAAGAAAAATCAACGAAAGTGGAATTTGATATTTTAATTGCACATTAGTTACAAATGTGTATGAGATGATGATATGAACAGTAAAAAATATTAAAGACAGAAAGGCCAGTTGTATGAGTATTAACTTATAATGACAAAATATGTTGATTTCAAAACGTGTCAAGGTTAGATCTATTGTGCTACATGCAAGTTTTGTCAAAAGGAAAGATTGCTAGTGTAGCTGCAGTTTGTTGTGGTTCTGTTAGGGTACTCTGGTGTCCTTCAATAAAATAGAGCTGTAGTGATATGGCCAATTTCCTGAAAGTGATTTATCTTGCAAAAATTGTAAGAAGTTGCAGTATTAATGGGTTATAGAACACCTAAGGGAGTTAACTCTTTAAAAATCAGATGAATGTTTTAATCACATGCTATTAGTAAAAATCAAATCAAGCTTTTCAATTATCAAAATTAGTGTTTGTCAAACTGCTATATATCCAATGAAATTAATCCCGTAAATTGTGTGGTTCGAATTTATTGAAATTTTTATATTTTTGTCAACAGGTCTGAGTCAATATTTCATCAATTTTATGAAAATTGAACGAGCCATATGCATTTCAGTCAATGTTGGGTACTCCCTTTAGCAAAATTTACTTAAAACACCCACATAATCTTTCCTGACCAGATTGAATTAGCATGGAAGTAAAGGTTTGATAAATTCAACTGATTTCTGTACAAAGACAACTTGTGTTAAAATATTCAGTTGTTGGAAAAAAACTGATAATAGTCACTTTGATTTCTCCACTGGGTAACTTCAATATATTTAAAGGCTATTTCTGTGCATCAGTTTATACATTGTCTGCAGATCACGTCGATACTTAAAATTTTTACTATAAATTAAGGGTATAAATATAGATTACTAATATATAAAAAAAAACAATTGCCTACCTCAAAATTTCAGGAAATTATGGCAGCATCATAAAAAGGACCAATTCCTAGATTTTCAAATTATTTACAAAATCTGGAGCCATTCAGAAATGATTGTATGGGACGGTCGGAAGGCACTTCAATTAAACATTGATTGGTTGTTTTTGTTTTCAAATATCAGTCTTTATGTAAGCAGTATCAATATTTGCAATTGGTGACAAAGAAGATTTCTACTTTTCACGGTCCATATAATATGCAATACTTATTTTGAAGAGCTTTGACTTCACAAAAGGGAGATAATAATGTAACAGTTGAAGTAGACAGGTCAAGAATATATATTGGCACTGTTACAGTATTGTCACAATAACATAATGAATTAAAATCTTATGCATGATTGGGTTAAATATACATGTATGTGCCTTCCTCAACCCATTTTCATTTATATTTTGAACAGCCCATAGAAGAAAAGATTATTTTTGTATTTTTGCTGTTCTGTTTTTGATGTGAATTTTTCAAAGACCGGTACACAACAAAAATATTAAGAGAATTACTGGGTGTCTTTCTTTGGCAGTATTAAAATAATTGTAAAGATTACTACTTTACTTTTTATTTCCTCAATTTGTAATTAATTATTGCCTTTTCACCTGCAAATAAGTGACTCAAATATTTTACAAAGCAGATTTTTCCATTTTTTATGCAATTCTTTGATTTTTGCATAAAATATGAACACAAACAAATGAGACTGGATGTATGTGTTTTTGTTCGAAACATTGACTTTTAGGATATATTCCTTATTGTTATTATAAATGTACAGAATTATAATCTAGTAGGGAGTTTTTTTTTTTTTTTTTATCAAGAAGTCAGTTATGAAATACAGTGAAACTCGATTGTGTCGAAGTGCAGGGAACTTAAGAAACATCTACTGATCCTTAATAAGATTTGACCTCCAGGTTAAGTTATGATTAATTCAAACACATAATGTTGTGCATTGTAATTGTTTACACTAAAGTTCTTTTTTAATGTTTTAAAAAAATATGAAATAACAATGCCAATGGTTTTGGGAACAACAATCTTTAAAATTAAAATGAATGATTTAGAAGTAAGCTAGAAAATTTTGTTATATGAAAGGAAAAACATATCTGATTAATTCAGGACTATCTGATTCAACTCAAATGACAAAATAATATATCTTTCGGACTTCGAGATTATAAAAATAGTTCAACACAACCGATATATCTGACTTAAGCATATTCAAATAAGCAGTGTTGAATTTACTTCGAATAAATGGGCAAAAATTTGGATCTGGTCACCAACTTCCACATATCCAAGGTATTCGAATAAAGAGTGTTCATGTTTGACTATGTGTGAAAAACATTATCTATGAATTAATTTTGTCTGGCCTATATAGGGGAAGTTGGGAGAAGGAAGTGGAACTATGCCTGTGGTCAGTTTACCATAGGTGGTTTAATGTTCCAATGTTTTATGCAAATGGCATATGTCAGCTTAAATAAGAAATAACCATCTATTTTACATTTTTTGAGATGAGTAGGGATTGGTTGTGATTATGAATTATTCTAAAACTTGACAGAATAGTTCATGGAAATGTATTGAACTGTTACTATACAACTGTGTAACTATTTAAATTCCCCTATATAGTGTTATTATCAACATGTTTGTATCCAGGTTTTCTGTAGATTTTCAGTATGATATCGTATAAATCACTGCTGTTGTTCTTGACTTGTTAACTAATATCAGGTTAATGTATACTCCTATGTTTATCTCATTGCAGTTGACAAATTCATAATGGCAAAATGCCAACATTTCGCTTCTAAGTTCAAATAATGAATGTCTTGAAGTGAGCTTGATTGATCTAGTTGATAAAATCTTCGTATACAAGATAGCAAGACTGTTAGATAGATTGGTCTCCTGAAAAATCCAGTACCATACTGAACTAATCTATTTTTGGTAGACTTTCATATAAACATTAAAGTTTTTGTATTATATACAACCTATTCATAATTGTCAAAAAAGAAACTTTAGATACTGAAATTTTCAGATTTTGAAGATATTGAAATACTATGTAAAAAATGTCATGTTCCATTCTGTTATTTCATCATTTGAGATGAAATAAAATTTTAAATGATGAATTTGAAATTGTCTTTTTATCATTAATTTTCTAAAAATTTCAAGTTTTGATAATTATTGAAATAACTATATATAAGTGGCCTATAAAGTTCCATTATTTGTCACCTTTTCACAAATTCATAATGACAATCTATGAAAGTGTTCAATTTACCAAAAAGATATATTGCGATCACTGCAGCGAAACAAATACATTCATGGTCACTTGATTCTCATCATTCATAGTTTAGTAAAAAATCACTTAAATTGTGTAGATACTTTGTTCTATGGTTTTTCTCTATTTTTCTTCTTTTTTTTCAACCATAAAAGCATCTGTACTATTGCGGTAGTCTGTGTCTCCTTTCACAGGGTGTAAGATGGTGAGAGTAACTGCAGTTGTGCACTTCCCAAGATGGAGGACCCTAATTCTGGTAAGGTAAATTTTCAATAAATTGGCTAGTTGAATTACCTCGGGTACATCGATCTTTGTTAAAGTATTAATTCTGAATTGTACACCTGTGTACATTGATCTTTGTTAAAGTATTGTTAATTCTGAAGAGTGCACCTGTCATCAATATTGCTCAATTTACTGTTGTTGGCATTTGATTTTTTTTGTTAATAACTTGCCTGTGAGGGTCAATTTACAGAATTATTCCTTTAACAAAGATGTTTTTCAGCCATTTAGGGACGAGATCAAAAGTTCAATGTAAGATAAAAAACTTAATTCACATAGTTTTTTCACTGACCCCCACCCCCTTCTTAACTTAATTTGGGAAAAATTGATTGACCAATATGGGCATATGCTGTGAGACTATACTTTTTGTATCATGGGTCTTGTTTTTACTCAACAATGTATGTTCGTTCTTTATATTGACTTGGACATCACTTGAATCCGTATTTTTCAATCCAAAAATCGATGTCGGATAACAAAACTTGCAGTGAATTTACCTCCCCACCCCCCTACCCCCAAACTATTTGAATTAAGTTTTGATCTCGTCCCTTAGTATGATTGAACAAACATGTTAAAGTAGCAAGTTTATAGAATTAACAGAGTTTACATCCATTACAAGATATCTGTAACTGCAGTTATGGTCATTGTATAACACACTGTCGCTTTGACATAAGAAAGCCCTATTTTTTGTATTAGCAGGGGCTGTGGGATGCTCCAGCATACTCCTCTAGATGATCAACACATCATTTTGTGATCAATTCTTTACTCTAAATTGACCATTCTTCACTTGATGATGACTGTTGGCTGCTGACCTCAATAGTTCACACTTCATATAATTATACATTGTTGGTATAATGAAATAATTGTCTTACTTTATGAAAGATATAGGGCTAACTACATAAATAAAACGGTAATAGGTAATCAAAGGACTTGATAACTATTCTCAGTTTAGAAAAGTATAAGATGCAGTGTTTTATGGTAGAGAATGAGTTGGTGAGTAGACTGGCGTTGATTAATGCTGATTCTTGTTCAAATCAGCAGATTCCAGATTTTATATATGTATGCCGCATACACTTAACATCCAACAGCCTCGGGTAAAACAGGCCATTTGATGAAGTAGGAATATCTGAACACTGTATAATGTTTATCATATTTTATTAATGTTGAGGATTCAAATAAGAAATTTAATGTTTCTCTACACTTTATTTCAGTTGTAAACTATTTCATACAGAAATATTCTTTACTTTATAACACAGAAATTATTTGTTTTGAAGCCAGTTGCATAAGGATGTTAATGTTCTTTTTTCATAACTATGCCTGGAGTTGGTATTTTAATATTCCATGTATTTGCAATACCATCTTATTTGCTTATTTGCATATCAGTTTTATTTTTATATAATTGTAAAGCTCAGTCTTTGTAAAATGTATATTAATCATGACTGAAATGGGAAATTTATTAGTGTGCATTAACAAGCACTAATGGTTTTGAAGTACTATCACATTGGAACACAGTTGTTTCACTTGAAAACTGTGAGAAACTTTACCAATTATCTTCCTTTACCAGTAATTCACTGGAGATAATAAAATAGCCTCCCTTTTGACAGTAGGACCAAAGGGAAATAATTACGATTATCTCCCCAGTGTATCTTGTTTAAGGAAGATAACTATATAAGTTTTCTCTGGTATGAATAGAGGATGGCTGCATACCATGCTCTGTCTTCTCAAAAAAACTTACAATGGCAGTTAATCATATTTATAACACAATGTGTTCAGAAGTGTGAACATTATTGTAAAAGTTGTGACAAACAGAAGTAAGATTTTTTGTGAAGAGATATTACGTAAAGATGTTTACAAATGACAAGTTCAAATATGCTTGTATCAAATTTTTGCTAATTTTAGATAATGTACAATTTTTTTGCTAAGTATTTTTTTATGTTCATGTATGGAAGAAACTCGAAAGAATGGGTTTAATATTATATTGTCTTGGTGACATAAAAATTGTTTTACAGAAAAAGATATCTCGCATTTGTTTATTAAAGAAAAATAGATAAATTTTTGTCATTTAGCTTATAATAGCATGATGTACAAGAAAATTTGTTCATAATAAATTTATTCAAATGTGAAAAATGTGGTAGATATGTGTTATGACTCGAGGAGATATGTAAAGAAAAACGTTTAGAATAAGGATATGTATAAGCTCTTAGGCCACAACTCTTTCATTAATTATGTTTGACAGTTTCCTACGGTAATATGCAATTGTCTGTCCAATACGTACCAATAAGTACAAGTTGTGATAAATCCAAATGTACTGAAAGTGGCATGAAATCCAATAAACAAATTATCATCAACAACAAAAATTCAACTGTTAGCCTTAGAACCATAACTCTCATGGTCCTTTGTCAGTCCGCTTCTGGCAACGCTGAAGGAAACTATAGGTTCGCACTCTGTCAGTCACACTACAGTTTGCTGGACTTCAGAACCTGTTTAACCAGCTGATCGTATTTTTGGTGTGTGAACTTGTAATAATGAGTTACAGATTAAGTATGAGTTTGATGCTGATCTGAGAATTATTGCCTTTGGAAATTGAAATTATTGTCAGAATATTAGTTTTTGCATACCCTTTTACCAAATTATCTTATTTTTGGTATATGAGCTTATAATGATGAGTTACAGATCAAGTTTGATGCCGATCAAATAATTATTGTGAGAGTTATTGCCCTTGGAAATGGAAATTATTGTTGAAATATTAGTTTTGTGGACTTTTTTCACAACCTTTTTACAAAATAATCTTATTTTTGGTATAATAAGCTTATAATGAGCGAGTTTTATGCTTATCGGATAATTATTGTGAGAGTTATTGCCCTTGGAAATAAGAATTACATGTATTGTCAAAATATAGCTCTAGCCAGAAGGGAACATTGTTCAGCAATACTGTCAGAATGGTTGTGTTATGTACAGATATATTGTTATCTATGGACATGTAGCTCTTATTATCCTTTTGTTACTTTTCTGATATTTTGTAAGTGTAAGCGGTGGAACGGTAGCCCTTATTATCTTTTGTTACTTTTCTGATATGTTTGTAAGTGGTGGAACTGTAGCTCTTATTATCCTTTGTTACTTTTCTGATATGTTTGTAAGTGGTGGAACTGTAGCTCTTATCCTTTGTTACTTTTCAGATATGTTTGTAAGTGTAAGAGTTATTGCCGTTGGAAAAAACTTATTTTTGGTATGTGAACTTATAGTGATTTTGAGTTTTATTCTTTTCGGATAATTATTGTGAGAGTTATTGCCCTTGGAAATAAGAATTACATGTATTGTCAAAATATAGCTCTAGCCAGAAGGGAACATTGTTCAGCAATACTGTCCGAATGCTGGTTGTGTTATGTACAGATATATTATTATCTGTGGAACTGCAGCTCTTATTATCCTTTGTTACTTTTCTGATATTTCTGTAAGTGTAAGTGTTGGAACTGGAGCTCTTATTATCCTTTACTTTTCTGATATGTTTGTAAGTGGTGGAATTACAGCTCTTATTATCCTTTGTTACTTTTCTGAGATGTTAAGTATAAGTGGTGGAACTGTATCTCTTATTATCCTTTGTTACTTCTGTGATATGTTTGTAAGTGTAAGTGGTGGAACTGCAGCTCTTATTATCTTTTGTTACTTTTCCGATATGTTTGTAAGTGTAAGTGGTGGAACTGTAGTTCTTATTATCCTTTCTAACTTCTCGGAGATGTCAAGTGTAAGTGGTGGAACTGTAGCTCTTATTGTCCTTCATTAATTTTCTGATATGTTTGTAAGTGTAAGTGGTGGAACTGCATCTCTTGTTATCCTGTTACTTTTCTGATATGCCAAGTGTAAGCTGTGGAACTGTACCTCCAAATGATCCTCATTGGGTTGCTTATATTAAAACCCCATGAAAGTCTCGTATAAACTGACATATTGCACTCATGTTTAGTACATGTATGTGTTAAAAATGCGGGTAGTATTACTTTTACTTGATCATTAATAAACAACAAAATGGATAACAGGAAAGGTCAACAATGACATACCAATCAATCAAAGCAACCCAACTGATAGAACTCCAGACAAAAAATAACATAAGACTACAAAACACAAACATGAACACAACAGAGTTAGGATAGTCTGACTTGGTACAGACTCTGAACAGTGGTGGGGTTAAACCTTCCCCTTATCTATCCTGACACTGGTGTATAAATAGCAATACAGTATGATTACCAACAAAGTGACCGCTTGCCAGAACCGTAAAATCGGAATGGACGGTACACGCATGTAATTTAGATAGCAGGGTCAGAATATGCTCGTTTTAACTGTAAAAACTAGCTAAGGCTCTCTTAGCTGCAGGGTGGATACTGTCGCTCTACTAAACGAAAGTCTGAAATAGCATCTCATCATAGAGTTGAATAGAAATCGGCAGTATTCATGAGAGGCTAGTATGAAATTAAAGTCTTGGGAGAAAGAGCAACTTTTATAGAATTGCAAACAATTTCATATTTGTAGCCCCTACTGTGAAAAAATCTTTAGCAACTACCAAGTTTCTGTGGGTTACTAGTGAGACTTTTGAATTTATTCATATTACAGCAGAAACTAGGATGGGAAAACATATTCATGATACCATGCAAGTGCTTTTCTGGAACCTAGGTATTTAGATAAAAGATATTGATATATCTATTATAAATCTTTTTAAAAAGCATTATAAAGCAACTTGTGAAACAAAACTGTTTTGAATGGTTGTATTGTTAACAGACAACATGATATCTTAATTTTCACTTGATATACATCAAAAAAAACATTACAAGACATCTTCAAGCACCAAAATTTACATAATTTTTTTCGAATCAAGGAAATTAGTACTGTAAATATGGAAATTATTGTGATGTTTTTATAATGGCGAATATTGCAGTCGGTTGAGAATCGCAATATTATAAACTCACATTTTTAATGCATATTTTCATGTCCGATTTATTCTAGATTTGTCTCCCTTTGTTTACATTTACACAGGTAAGTTTCTGGTCATTGATTGCCAACATGCGGAGACAGGTTAATTGGTAGATACTTAGTTGTATACACGCCGTTGTATAGTTATTGTTTGGACAGCTATTATATATATAATAATATTTTGAATTCTACTATTTCTAAAACCATTAATTAAAAAGATTATATTAATAAAACTTCCATATTCAAGTTTTAACCGATATCCGATCGCAATAATAAACTTTTTTTTCCCCTAAATTTGCCTTAGGTAGAAGAATCGCAATAATAAGTGCATGCAAAAATGTCCGAATTTACAGTGTACAAGAGAAAACCTAAAGTTATTTGGTGTGGATTATCAAATAAAAAAAATCTTTCAAAAGGGAATGTAACTCACAATTTTTTTTTTTTTTAATTCTTTTTAAACAGATCTAAACAGAGACTGGGAGAATTTAGCAAGAATTAAATGAAAAAACATCATAACACAACTTTAATGTTCAACTTAAAAATTTTTAATAAACACATTTCTGATTTTAATTAAGAAATACGATGATAATTTGGCAGAAATGAAATGAAATACATAATACAACTTTATTTACAACTAAAGTTTTCAATGAACACATTTCTAATTTTTAATTAAAAATAACAGGAAAGATCAACAGCAACATCTCAAGTAAGTTTTAACACTATGGTACACTTTAATCCAATAAAAGCAGTCCCTGAAATTTTCTTTGTAAATGTTGTCTTTTTCTACCTTTTTCCACTAAGAACAAAAAATCTATCTAATTTGACTGGTATATTTCAAAAAGAACTCTAACATCTAAGCTTGATTAGTTCTATGTTAAACCAGATCAAATGGGAAAAAAATCTTATTTTGTAGATGTCAAAAAGAGAATCCAACAATAAGGGTAAGGGGAGATAATCATGAAAAATCATCTTTCATTCACACAATTTAATAATATTTATGGACATAGCACTATAGCAAGGGAGAGAATAATTGAAGTATAACAAGTGTGGAAATTTGAAAACACAAACGTACATACTGAATTATTAGCTGTTTGGTCATAATTCCTGATTTTTGTTATTTAAGTACAGTGGAACCTCTATAAACTGAACAGCTATTGGACCGTAGAAATAGGCTGGTTTTCGGAGGTTCCAGACATTATTGAATTCCAACCGGAAGTAAATAAATCATTGTAAATTAAAATATTGAAAGGCATGAAAATTACACAGTTACTATATTTGAATGTTTTTTTCCTTTAAATGTTACTAAATCTTAGTCTTTTAGCTTTAGGTAGAAACAGAAGTTAAAATCTGTTATTTAAAAGAAGTTTTTCCAAACATACAAATGAAATTTTATTTAAAATACACTTCTCAATGAAGAGAATAAGTGTTCCGCCAGTTTTGAGAGGTGCATTTGACAGTAATGTATATATCGTTTGGACCGGAACTTGTGTCCGGTATTCGGAATTCAGAGGGGCCGGTTTTTGGAGGATTTTTTTACTTGAAAATATAGGCAAAAATTCCAGACCAGAATAAAGTGTTCGGTTTGTGGATGAGTCCGGTTTTCAGAGGGGCCGGTTTAGGGGAGTTCAAAGTTATCAAGATTAGTTATACCGTTTATCACATTGTCAAGACAAAAAGATTAAATAGGAAAAGAAGAGGGATTATGTGGTTTTATATGACTATTCATCAATTATATTTCAGTGCATTTATTTCACAAGTAAATTATCATATTTTCTTACACTTGGAAATCAAAGCATTTACAACTCTCAATGTAATAATTATACATTTTTACTGACGTACTTCACAATACATGTGTATTGTAATACTGCTTATAAACACTTGATAAAAGTACCATTTTGTCAAACATTAAACTGGCATTCTATAATAACAGAGAAATAAATGAACAAATAGTGATCCAGTTTTTAAAACAAAATCTAGAAAACTTATCTCTCATCATGTACAACTCTATAGTAAAATGAGACACTATCAAATATAACACCTTTATTAAATAAGAAATAATTCATGGCAGGTTGGTTGTGGGGAGATTTTCATATGAATATTATATTTTTCAGCAAAATTTATCCAAAGTACTATTAAGGGGGTAAATCTAAGGTAATAATTTTACCAATGTTTTAAAAAATCTAAAACAAACATGACTGACATGAATTCTGTCAATTCTAATATTGCAAAAATGAAAATTTTAATCAAGTGACAGTATTTTTGATTGTGAAACAACTATATATAAAAAAAGAAAACTATACTTTTCTCCATTTTGAAGCATACAATAGCATGATTTTTTTCTGACAATGCAAATTAACAAAATATAAATGTATTAAGATGCAAAATTAATACTATTTTTGGCAAGATTTCATACGGTGCAAATAGAAATGAGCTTTCAATATTAGAAAATGGATAATGCCTAATAAACCACAGAAATATTTTATATATTATGAAAATTATGAAACAACCGTACACTTGTATATAATTATATGAAAGTAATTTTTTTTAGATCTTCACAAGGCAGATAAGGCTTAAGCTTCAGTGCAAAACTAAACAAAAATATAACTTGCGACTCGGTGGGGGTTCTGCGACATTACCATTTGATTTACACAAAATGTTAGTTAAAAGACTGTTTCCTAATGACAAATAAATAATTACTGATTTCAGTGGTAAGTACACAATTATGTACAAGTAATTGCATGATGTAATTTCATCCAATTTTTGATCACTTGAATACATTCTCAAAGAATATTTTTTAAAACTAACAAAGACATACATTACGATATTTGAATCATATTTGAAAAATAATCTCCATATTTGGCTGCATAAAATCAAAACATTAATACTTTTAATATTACTTCTCTTTACTTGATGAAAAATTATCATTGTTCCAGCTAACCTAGAATATTTGTTTGTTGGACTAGAATTTTGGGCCAATCACAATGCATTTGCATTTTGCTACAAAATACGTACATCTTGTGTGTTTTAATTGTGAAGACTGGAAGTTCACCATGAGCAGAATTTTAATTCAAATATACTGGTACTCAGTCATTAGCCAACTGATACTCCTTTCATAATCATGAATAAGCACCCTTTGCCATTTATGTGCACCACTCAACGTTTTTGTTCTTTTCTCAGCCTTCCTTATAAAGTTTACAAAAATACAGTAATAAATGCTTTTTAAATGTCAAGTAATCAGACGAAAAATGTAAAATGCATTGCTAAAGAACTTAGAACACCATAAAAAGGGCATTACTAAGTTCTGCTGAGTTTTCTTTGAGGTTGAAATTTTTCACACAAAACTTGCTCTTTTCTAAACATTACATTCCCCTTTTTTCTTAAAAAATTATGTCCCTCTGATCTTAAATTTTAGCTGGACCACTGATAATAATTCAAGTGATAACTTAACAATCTACCTAAAAATCACACATCTAACATTTTGTTACTAAGTTTAACCAGTAGCATTGCTCTCTTCTGATTCTGAACTATCTTCTTGTGACTTTGGTACCTGTTCATTTTTTTCAAACTTGCTCATGTCATCAGTAACTAAGTCATATTGTTCTTCTATGACAGATGAATCTGACCCACTTGATTTATCTCCTCCTGATGGATCAACAAGTTCTGGAGAACTTGTAGAGTTATCTTCTCTTGGTTCTGACCCACTAGAGATCTCTTCAGATGACAGAATTTCTGGATAGCCAGTAATACTATCAATTTCAAATTTACTAGAGTTGTCTCCCTTCTGGGAGGTTGGTGATGAGCTTGATCCAGTTTTCCCTATGTCTTTTGTAGAAACATCTGATTCAGACAACTGCTTTCCCTTTTCTTTAACCTCTGAATTTGCTACTAAATTTTCAGATGATCTTTTATTCTCCTCAGCAATACTCGATGATACTCCCGATGAAACAGATCGATCATCAACAGCAGGAAAATCAATTACAATTGCTTCGTCAGCATCAGAAATGGTTACGCTGATGTTTTCCTCCATTTTTGTTGTGTTTCCATAGTTACTTGAAGTAGTATCATCACTGCTTCTTTGTGATGAGAATGATCCTGCCATTGCCAGCATACTTTCTGATTCGGGTTTCATTTCAACCTGATCCTTCCTAGTACCTGGTACACCAAGTTTTGCAGCAGATAATGGAATGTTTGAATTCTCCTTTGAAATATATCTATAAATAAAAATAACAAAAAATGTTTCAATAGCATCAAAACTTAGATTATAATACATGTAAGAAGCCATGTCATACACTCTTTTTCAATTCAATCAACTTGAAAACAACATTTATTCATGGACAGACACAGGATTTTAGATTAGAGGGGGCGTAACATTAAAATATTTTTTGCTGAGCATATTGAAGTGGGACGTTTTTAGTTACGGTATTCTATGGCCCTTTACTAACTTCTGGTAGAAATATTGTGGGTTTTTCATTTTTTTTTGTCAACTTTAGGGGGTGGGCCCTCTGAATCCACCCCTGTTATCATTTAAACTGCATAGAAATATTAGATGAAGACACTGATAATTTCTTAGATGTATAAAAAAAGATACTCCCCAAATTTTATTTTGGAATCATACATAACTGGTTAGCATCTATTCCCTAATGATAAAAAATAATAACAGAAATTTTTTACAAACAATTTGAAGCCAACGCATCACTGGTTTTTCTCTCATACTTAAGGTATCTAGATCATAATATCAACATAAATTATACTACTTTTCGATGGAAAATCTCTTAAGGATGTTCGCTGCTCAGTTTCAAAATAACAAACTTTTCATAACACTGGTAAATATTGATAGTGGATAAATAAACTAAAAGTGTGAGAAAAAAAATTATAGATCCGTGTGCTTGTTTTTGAGATATAAGCCATTGAAAATTTGGCAGGAAAAATATACTCTTTTGATTTTACATAAATGCAGCTTTATCACTTACAAAAACCATTACATAATAACAAGGATTTTATAATATTAATACAAATAGCTTATTATTCTACATACAAAAGATTTTTGAAAAGAAAAATGGGTGACATTCAAATGGATAAAACCAGATGGTTCTGAACATCTGACAAAAATTCAAAAACATGACCAGCAAACATCCTTAAACCAAAATATCTGAAATGCAATTCATTGTTTGGATGGGGCCTCTTTTAAAGATAAGTTAGGTACATTGCGTTTCCAAAGTTGCCGAGATTATTGCAAATTGTGTTGTATGGGACCTCGAATGGTCATTTTTGGTCCGGATACTTAATTATTAAAACAAGGCACTCGTTCTTGGTTGTGGTTAAAACTGTGTTTATGATATATTAATAAAAAATTCAAAGTCATCATTAACAGTTGAATAGAGCCAAACTGAATATGAAAAAGGTAGGTATACATGAGTCAATAACCCATAAGCCTGAACTCATGAACAGACTGATTACTTTTATACACTGAATACCTGGTAAGCCTGAGAACTTAATCATTCAAAATTTAATTTTTCAAACACCACTGCTATCCAAGACATCCTATTTTTCAAACACCACTGATATCCAAGACATCCTATTTTTCAAACACCACTGCTATCCAAGACATCCTATTTTTCAAACACCACTGCTATCTTAGACATCCTACTTTTCAAACACCACTGCTATCCAAGACATCCTATTTTTCAAACACCACTGCTATCCAAGACATCCTATTTTTCAAACACCACTGCTATCCAAGACATCCTATTTTTCAAACACCACTGCTATCTTAGACATCCTATTTTTCAAACACCACTGCTATCCAAGACATCCTATTTTTCAAACACCACTGCTATCCAAGACATCTTATTTTTCAAACACCACTGATATCCAAGACATCCTATTTTTCAAACACCACTGCTATCCAACACATCTTATTTTTCAAACAGCACTGCTATCCAAGACATCCTATTTTTCAAACACCACTGCTATCCAAGACATCCTATTTTTCAAGTTTTGTTTATTATATGTTTTTGAAATAATAGACTTTCATTTATTTCCAACTACCACAGCAATCAAAATTTTTTGGACGTTTAAGTAATAAAAGTACTTCTATACATGATGAATATTTTCCAGAAAATGCCAGGTTTCCAGAATTTGGTATATTCTGCTTCTAAGCAGTTCTTAAGCAAAGTTAGGAAAGACAAAGATGTGATTTCCTGATTTCACTTTTTCACAACTTCACCCAATACTCTATATCATTTCCGATAATTGCAATCAAATTCTTACAAAAAAAAACAGCAGAAAAAAAAAAAAAACTTACTGGTCCAAATTTTCATCTTGATCATATGGTGTTGACCTGTCATGGTTCACTTCTTCCAAATCTATAAATCCAGATTTTAATTTGTTGACAAGCGCTTCATATTTAGTACTGATACCTTCACACTTGGCTGTTACAGATGCTCTAAAAATAAGAAAAGTCAGGATACAATTAATTTGAAAGGGAAGGATCTGTTAAAAGATTGAATTATAGGTTTCACAATGACAGAGAATTATATATCGCTTGATATCAACTCAAGTTATTTAATTTTTTAATAATAAATGAGCCTTTGGCGTGTTTATTATTAAATCCAAATTAAATGACGAGAGTTGATAACAAATGATATCTAATTTTTATGAGTTGTTAAACCTATTTCTCTTATGATTCTTCAGAATTATTTGTTTGTTTGTGATTTGGCGTCCTGGCCACGGGAAATCTTAATTTTCATATCTCTGTGAAGTCAAATGTTGCTATGCAAAGATGGATTTCATATGTGACCCCATTGTGTAGAGAAATTGTTGACCAATCAAAATATATGCATTTTCCTATACAATTATGCACTGACCAATCAAATGTGCAGATTCTTCATATCACTAGTTCATATCACACTGTTCAGGGTGTGATATCAAATTTCCCTAACTTTCTGAGAGTTAGATAATACCGGTCAATCATAAGAGATTAACTCCTTCATTAATCATAAGTTATAACTCTTCATATCTAAATACTAAAAATCACTATGCCAATGGGCACAAATACACAGGTATTATTGTTTGTTTAGTTGGGGTTTTATGCCTTTTTCAACACATTTGGCTATTTCGTGGCGGCCAGTTTTTATTGGTGGAGGAAGCCGGAGTACCTGGACAGAACCATAGACCTTTGGTAGAAAAATTGGCAATCCTTGTCAATTAAGATCGGAGTTGAACACACCCCGCCACAGGTGAGATTCGAACTCACAATCTCAGCATTGACAGGCTAGTGATCATTAGTAGTCATGACAAACTACCTAGACCACTCGGCCACCGAGGCCCCCACAGGTATTATTGACAAGGCCATCAATATTTCCTTACTTGGCAAATATTTGCATCATTTCCTAATTAGTTTATCAATCTTTTTCATCAATTATTAATAAGAAAACAATGTCTATGTATGTGTGAATATTTCACAAAAGACAAGTTGAAGTTATCATTTTTCATTAAAAAGTTAGACATTTTTTGTCACAGTCTTGAAAAATAAAAAATTTAGGTTTTTGGCTCAAATATACAAATATCAGTGTCAAATATCTTTGCATATTTGGAAATTAACTATCTGGTAAATTTTGAGCAAAAAATAAGCAAACAAACCTCATTGTATCATATTCTCTTTATATTCATTTCAAGACTCAATATAATATAACACATTTAATAAACAGTTGGTAGTTACTTGATCTTTCCACAGTAGGGGCTACATATATATATGATATTTTGTCTAATTCTGTAGAAATTGCTCTTTCTCCAATAACTTGAACACTTTAAATTTATACTGGCCTCTCATGAATACTGCCGATATCTATTGAACTCTATGACGAGATAGCATCTGGTATATTATGGGAGAGTTATTTCTGATTTTTTCGTTAAACAGAGCGACAGTATCCGACCAGTGGCTATGAGAGCCGATGCTAGTTTTACTGTTAAAACAAGCACATTCTGACCATGCTATTTAGATTATTTATTGTCTAACCAAATTTTGCATTCTAGCAAGTGGCTGCCTTGTTTGTATTCATACTGTATTGGTTTTTAAAGTGTTTTATACACCAGAGTGTCAAGATAGAAAAGTGGGAGGTTTGGGTACACATAAAACCAGTTTTACCCCACCAGTGTTCAGTGTCAGACTATCCTGACTCTCTGCTGTGTTATGTTTGTATTTTGTGCTCTTTGATATTATTCATTGTCCGGGGATCTGTCTGTTGGTCGACACTGATTGATTGGTATGTCATTGTTGAACTTTCCTGTTATCCATTTTGTTGTTTATTAACTTACAACTGATGTTGAAGTTCAATGACAACAGTTTCCATCTGCTGACGATCTTTCTTTGAATCATGATCAAATTTTTTGAAGACTGACATTAAATTCTGATGTTTTCTCTGTACATCTTGAAGCTGGTGCTCCCTCATCCTCAGTAACTCTTCAAGGTATCCCTTACAATAGAAATGTATCATTAGTCATGGATTTATTTATTTTTTGTTGTTTTCGATATTTGGGATTTAATGAAAACTTGTTCTTTTCTGTATATTCTGCAGTCTTGTGAATTTCTAGTAGCATCTTAAGATTATCAGATAGTTAATTTGTGGTCACACCACTACTGCATAAACCCGGGAAATTGGCATCTGTCAAAATATAATGAATCCAAAATTAAATGGATGGACTGAATTATTAACTTCCTTTGGCAATTATTTCAGATTATATACGAATCTTGCTTTGTACTAAACCAACACACTGAGCCAGATTTTTAACGTGATAGCTCACGAGGTAATAGTCCACACAAAGACTTATCACATCATTCTGACACATTATACTGACTCTGAGCTTACCCGTCGATAGATATTACTCGTAGATGCTACGTGCTTGGCGGGGAAGCAGAAATACCAATTTTAATGTGTTTGGTTTGACCCAGCCAGAGATTGAACCTTAGGCCTTCCACACTTGAGGCAAGCATGCCCATACAAGATTACAGACAATGTCTCCAAAATTAAACAATTTCACCTCATTCTTTAATCAGTCTGACTTGTCACAGTTTTAACTCATTAAAAGTTACCTATTTGAAGAATAACTGTCTCAATCTGATATAAAAAAAATTGTAAATCAATATTAACCATCTCCTACTGACTTAAACAAAAACCCCTCTTTTAATAAATGAATTTTTATTTATTACTGTACAAATATATTTTAAAATGAATATTATGGGTGTTACAACATCACATATATATATATTCTTTATATATGTATTATTTTAAAAGAAAAGTATACAAACCTTTTGTTCTTTGATGGTTTTGTGGTTTTTCTCCAGATATTTATATTTGGCTTCCCATGATTCGTCTCCAGAACGGACAGAGGATGACATATTTGACATTTCTGTACTTAACTCTGCTAACTCCTCAACATCCTTGTTGACACTTTCTTCACTGAAATTACATGTAGATTAGGCCAGATCAAATTAATTTGTTGGTACATATTCCAGGCATTTACCCACAGACAATTTTTATCTTCATATTTTGATCATTTATCAGAAAAGAATGAACATTTAAGGATATCAAATAAGTGTCCATGAGAAAACATCCTGCAGGAATGAACATGAAAAAAGAAGTTTGTTTTTAATTTGGAAAAGACAATTTTAACATGGTTCAGTTCAAACTCACCAGAAGGTTTCAGATAAAAATTTCTTTAAATAAATTTTCAGCAGGGTATTATTTTTCAACTACATGTATATTTGCTTGTGGCATCCATTTTGGTTGGTGGCAGCAAATATATTTTTGAAAGAATCCATCCAAAGATCAGCCTATCAAAATTGGCACCATTTGCCGATGTAGTTTTAGACAAGAAGCCATAGAGTCAACTAGAGAATATTATTTACCCATAACAACTAGTGTAGATTCAGAAATTAATCCAAAATATGTAACAAGGTAAATTTCAATAATCAATCCTAGCATTTTATTTTTTGCCCATAATTTTCTATTACAAATTGTACAGAGTTGTATTAATTTATATCTGTATTACTGTCCAATGTTGATGAATGTGGAAACAATTTTGAATTTATGCAAGCTGACAAACCTGACCAATTTCTTGTCTATTTATTTTATTCTAGTTATTTATTTTGTGTTGAACTGACAATACAAACCTTTGTGTGAAGATGAGGTAGGGAGTATAATCAATAAATAGTGGGCTTTTTAGTTCCTGGTTACTTCCCTTTAGACAAAAACTGAAAAATGAAGAAAAAAAAACACTAATTGATTGATTGTTTAAGTCAGTAGTAGTTATAACATGAATAATTAAAGAAGGATATGTTGATAAGATATGAATGTAAACCCTGTTTTGAACTATACCAACAGCCTTAGAGTGTCAAAGCTACTTTAGGATGATAGGGAGAATGATTTCTCTCTCAGTAGCTGAAAAGGAGAAAAGGAGAGAGGAAAGGGAGAAGTAAATTAACCATGTGTCTCTAGACCTGATATTTAATGTGCTAATTCACAAGGTAACAGTCCATAGGAAGACATGCTTCCCAACCTGGACATATTATTCTGACTCCAGGTTGATAGGTCTTTTTGTTTCCGACCAAATTATTGAAGATAATATCCATGAACCATTCAGTCAATATTTGCTACAAAGTAGATGATCAGTGGCTTCCTACGAAGGACAGAGGATTGAAAGATGGATACACTACACAATCCTGGAATAACCTTCATTAATTAAACCAAATGGATCTAAAAACTATTTAGTATGTAGTTAAAACCAATGAAAGGTCAACTTTGCCCGAGGGAGTTGATTTCTTAATTGTGATAAAGAAATGCAATTAAAAAACTTAAAATTTAGCAGTAATATATCATTTTTACCTGAAATCAATTGAATTCAACCCTAACAAGACTCCACAAAGTACATTTATGTCTTCTGACAAGATCACAGACCCTTCTTGATAAAATCTCCTGAAAAGAGTAAAGAAATTCCTTTGAGAATAGAAAATATGTGACTTGAAACTTTTTGTCACCTATCATGTGAAAGAAGGGATAAAGACGATTATTTCTTGACACTAAATCTCTAAGCTAAAGCAAAATAACCAGGAGATGCGCTGGGCTTTGCCGATGTCGCAAAATGCGTTTTTTTATTCAATCTGGCAACAGAATTTTATACTTGGCGATATTTCTGACGAGAAAATTTTTCAATCTTTTTTAATAAAACATCTGGCACCTAAGTGAAAACATTTTGACTAAGAATCATCATTTGTAAATGTTAAATAATTAATTGATCACTCTCTGGGGACAATTGCAGTTATATACTAATGTAATATTTACATTATTAAAATCTTTATTAGGTAATTTATAAGTCATGAAAATAAATATGCATGCCTTTTATCACCTTTAACAGGTGTTTAAAAGTGTGAAATTGTAAAATTTCCAGTCTGCAAGGATTGTAAAGTCACTTCCTGCTTTGACATAAACAAACACATGTGGACATACTTTGCAGGTCCGGTTATTTCAAATAGTAATAAAAAAGGGGAGGGTAACTTGGCAAACAAATTTTGAAACCAAAAATTATACTTTTGTGATTCAGTTTTTGAATGCCAGCATTTTTATTGCCGTTCCTTATTTTGAAGTCGTAGTGAGGCCTTTAAAGTAGAAAGAAATTTCAACTGACAGAAAAACTATGATGACAAAAAACTTTACAAAAATTTTACATGCATCTATGGATTGCATTTTAATTTTATGAGTTATCTCCCCTCGATTTCAACCTTGGAAATTACAAAATTTTAAATCTTAATCATCAACATGTACATGTATATAACGTGACATATTTTTCAGAAAGTTTACCGGTACCTTTAGTTTGAATTTTAATTATGTTTTAATATTTTTGGCTCCTGTGTTGTATTTAAGTAACATAAATCTAAAGGTAAGATTAAGCATCCATTTAATCCAATGTAAGTCCTTTCTGATATGTTTTGGGTTATTTTAATTCACATTTTGCATCTTGTGCAGTTGTTTCAGTAACTTTTTAATTTACCTAACAATTTTTGTTTGTTGTATGGCATGGGACAGATACTCAGAGAGTCTCTTCTCCATGAGTACACATCTTATCCAAGCTCTGCCCTAAAAAATAAAGAAAATATGATGTTATTTATCGGGGGGAGGGTGACATTTATTGCTTCTCTTCTGTTATACACTGAAGGTAAAAATAAAAAAATAATAGGTTCATAAAACATGTCTTTCCCAAGTGGTGCACAGAGAAACAATTGGAAAGTCACTGAATTTTAAAAACGTGTTGAAAATTTTCCAGTTCTTCACTTTAGAATGAGTATAAGTACCTATTTCTTCCGTAAATACTCGATTTTTAGGTTTCCTATACCTAGGTAAATTCATTGAGGACAGTCGACTAAGTAAAATAATGTTGCGCCTATTTGGTCAAAAGGTATGACAAAAGAATTCTGATTAGACGTCACAACACTGGGAGATTGATGCAAGTGTTACGATCTTCCATGGGTCATCTCATACTGAAAACAGCCATTTATGGAAGAATAAACAAACATCCTACGAAATTGTCAATATAAAAAAAAACAACTGCTAGTGCTAATTTTAACTTTTGTCAGGAAATATTTTCTGTACTGACATTTTCAATTTCTCAAAAATACAAATCAACAATCTTTACTACTAAAACATTTTTAAATATATATTAAACATGTCTTTTGGTGCTGTTAAATTGAACATCTGTTTACTAGTAAGAACAAACCTTTCCTATAGGTGACTTGACGTTTTCAAGTGTAGCAATACTGTTTATACAATTGTTGTGTATATTCCGGCATGCTGCCTGGATAAACTCCCAAAATGGCTTCACTTCCTCTATACCATACCATGTTCTTTGTGCTAGAAAATACAAACATAAACTAGAAAATCTGTCTATAAGACACAGATTCCCTGACCTAAAAACAATATAGGTTTTGTAATATTGACCTAAATAGAAAAGAAATATCCAGTTATGAAAGTGAAAAATAAAGTTTATAATGGAGCAAATAGAAAATGTAGGTCATAGCGACCCAAGTGTTGCTGAACAGCATTGTACTATACAAAAGGACTGTAGTGGTGAAATATCATTGACATATTACTATAGGTTACTGAGAAATGAACCTAAACTCAAAACTTAAGTGAATCGGGACATACATACAGACGGACAAGGGTAAATCTATATGTCCCAGCCAAATTCGTGGCGGGGCATATAAAAAGAATAAAGAATTAAAATTTTCGTATGCAACATTATACTCCCTTGTAGAATTGAATAATGCTACCTGTGACAATCTAACATGCAGTATTACCTAGTAGCATGGATGGAGTAAAATGTTAAAAGACAACATTCCATCTCTGAACTGAAAGTATTATTGTACAAATATTGGTCAATATTAACTCATATTTGTGCAATAATCTCACAAGTATTCTCTGGTAGCATATATGGAGTCAAATGTTAAAATACAACATCCAATCTCTGAATTGAACAGACGAAAAATAGTTGCCATTTTCAAAGTTTTGCCACACAATGAAAGTGTTATTGCACATATATTGGTAAATATTCACTCATAACTGTGCAATAATCCCTCACAACTGAAGTGTTATTTCACATATAATATTGGTAATTATTAATTAACTACTGTGTTATTTGCTTAAATAACAATAAATCTGTCTATACAATACAGATAATCGAACAAGGCCAATACAGAAAAACTCGGCCAATACGAACTTCCGGTCTGTATTGGCCGAGTTTTCCCGTATTGGCCGACATCCGGGGATTTCACACATGCAAATCTATAGGGACGTCACATTTTTGGACGATTGTGCAAAAAGCTACTTAAAATTTTTTAACTATTGATTTTTTACCAAACTTGTGACCATTCATTTTACTTGTCTCATAAAGTTTAACAAGAAAATAGATGTTTTTTTCATTCTTTACAAAAAGTATACTTTCGTAACTTCACGTTCGTGCATAAGATTCCCTTGAGTTCTTATAGAATTGTGGTTCAATTTCACTGACTATATTTAATAGATAATTCTATGTAATGTTTATGAAAAGTTAATTAATAAAGATATTATTAATTGACAATTTGCGTATTGGCGGAGTTATTGGTCCTCGGCCTGCTGTATTGGCATTCGGCTTCGCCTCAGGCCAATACAGCAAGCCTCGGACCAATAACTAAGCCAATACGGAAATTGTTAATTAATAATATCATAATATTCACTCATATTTGTGCAATAATCTCAAAATAAATATGCTGTGAAATGTACTTGATAATTTCTTAACAGAATCGCCAAGGCATTTTATAGGATACATTTGAGTTGTACGTTTTTTACTTTTACATTTTTTGTTTTGTATGTAATGTGTAAAAATGGATATGGCAGACAGTTGGACACTGTAAATTTGAAAAATATTACGTTCACTTATTGCTGCAAATATTGAGAAATTGACAATAATGTGAATAATAATTAATTGATTCCTTTACAAGTTGCAAATTGAGTATTTTGGACAAAAATTGAAATATGAAGCTAACTTATTGCAATCTTAAAAACATCTCATTAATTTCCGAATTTACAGTGAATTCTTAATGCATTTTAGTATGAAAAAAGTCCATCAAAGGAAAACTGTGTTTATTGCTGTACTTTATCTTAAAGTTCCAATGAACTCTATACACAGAGAAAACTCTTGTCCCCTATTGCAATTTTAGGACAGCCCATAGCAGTGATTAAAGCAGAATTATATGTTAATGTCAATTATTTTACATGTGTGAAGTTTCACTGAATTCCATAAGATAGTTCAACGAGTTAAAAGTTTCATCGTAAGACAGACCAGGCTGGCGATACCATATATATATGCAATTACCCAATCCAATCCATGGAAAAAACTTTGTTTGCCGGGGATATACAACACATGAAAAATAAATGGTAAGATTGGTTGCATTGATGGACATCAAATTGTCAAAGAAACATCCCACACGATTAACATCAATGATAAACCAACCTTTCTGTCTGTATGTCAGAATATGTTCAATTGCAGCACAGAAATTAATTAATTCCTCTGAATCATCATCAATGTAAGTAAAGGATGCTTTATCTATCAGAGTTTTCACTGTCAATCTGCATAAAAAAATATACCTTTTAGTATGATCATATAAACAGTTTTTTAAAAATAAAAAACCTGAGGCATTCCCTTTTGCCTAATGTTTGGAAAATTTACCAATGCTTAATATCATACTGATGCCTTGTTAATATGACAGTTTGACTTTATTTTGACATGTTACTGACAATTCCATTTACTGTTGGTGTTTTTAGAGTTATCTCCCATCTAAGAAAATATAACTGTGTATGTAAAATACAGTGTATGGATGTAACAGGGATTTTCAAAAACATTTTTTCACCACATTTCTCTTAATTCTTTTTAATACTGACTGAATGAATTGTCATTATTTTTTTTTAATTTGAATAATAATATTAATATGGTAATACAGTTAATACTTTACAATTATGGCCCTCTTAGGAAAGGGACATCCAGAATTGTCAACTTGTGAGGGTTGTCTTCCCGAGGGAAGACAACCTTCCTCTGGAAGACAACCTTCACAAGTTGACAATTCTAAATGTCCTCCTCGGGAAGACAACCCTCACAAGTTGACAATTCTGGATGTCCTCCGACTAAGAGGGCCATAATTGTTTTATACCGAGCTTCTTGATGACACACAAATTTAAACAAAAAATTATTACACCAAGTTTCTTGGTGACACACAAATTTAAACAAAAAATCATTTTTGACGAACCGCATCCGAGAAATGGACATGTTGAAAATGAAAGCAAGCAAACGGTCGACTTACGGTCTGTGTTTTCCATCACCTGATCAGAGGAAATGGGGATGTCGAGAGGAAAATAGAGATGTTGGGGGAGACAATACTATTGTCACTCTCGAGTGGTGATTTTTCGGAGTTGTCAGAGGGAACATCTCAATTTTAAACGTCATGTGATCAATTTTCTAGCCAATTAGATACTGTGAGGTTTAATAAAAGCTATTATTATACTTCATGCCAGAAACTACTGTGATATTTGGTATATTAATAATTTGCATACATATTTCAACTTTCCACCAAATACGGCATATAAACTACATTAATATGTCCACGTGCAAATACGGCATATAAACTACAGTAATATGTCCACGTGCGGCTTTATATGTCATTTGAGTTTTTGTGCAAATTTATCTGGCAAACACGGCATATGAACTACTTGCGGCTTTATATGTCACATGAGTTTTTGTGTACATTTACGGTTACAAGAATAGAGCGCTTTTCATGAATATTAACATTAAGAAAGGTCTGTGAGCGATGCCCTTTTTTACAGGAGAAAGTTGAATTGATTTTATGTTAGATGAATTCTTAGTATGAAGTATTATAATCACAATACTAGGGTCTTGTGACAGTTATATGCAAAATAGTTGCAGGTTAATACAGGGTTGCGGATATGAGATAGGTCTGAGTGACATATTACACCTGCTTTGTGTCAGCTAATATGTCACACAGACCTGGCAAATATTTCGCATATAACCATTGGATATTAAACAACTTCCACTTGGGGTCATGTGGAGTTAGAATTAAAGGTCACAATAAAGAGCTGAGGGAAAGGATAACTTTCAAAGGAAAATTATTTAGGTTTATGATAATTTTGAACCATCATATTGACGCCAAGCTACTAATTATATAAAAACATTATTTAAAGTGTTTACGATCATTTAAATATGCCTCCTTGTAAAGTTTCTTTCACAATGCCATGTTACAACCGGGGTCTAGTTGGTCTCAACAGGTTTGTCACATCATGAAAAAGTAGTGGAATTTCAGAATAATTCCGGTACTGTCAATAGGTATATTTGATGTCTTGGTAAATTCCATGTTTTGTAACTATTCTGTGAAAGTTTCATTGAAATTCATCCACTGGTTTAGGAGGTGTTGCAGATAAGGGATGGATACTTATTTGATAAGGAATCTACCCCCAAAAAATGGAAATATTGCAATTTACAGTAGGTATACACATTTCTAATATATTTATTAGAATGCCTGATTTTTTCCATTGAAATCCATTAACAGGTTTAGGAGTGGTTGCAGATATGAGATAGGTACCCCCCATGGGTATCAAGACACTTCGGTACCTGGACAATTCGGTGCTGAGACATTTCAGTACTAGAAAAAAAAAAGTGCTGTATTTAAGTGTACATGAAACTGCATTGAAATATAAAGAATCTCATTATTAAAATTCTACAAACACATTATTCAATCCACACATAAAAACTGAAGATTGTTCACTTCAATTGACGCTTTTAGTGTAATACCCTACAAATATATAACACAATATACTCAGTACCGAAATGTCTAATTACCGAAATTTCCAGGTACCGAAGTGTCTAGAATTCCCCCCAATGTGTGAAACACTAAAGACCATTCGTTCATATTAAGTGAAACCCCAAAAATGGAAATATTTTTTTTAATTTGAAGTAGGAGGTGCACATCTCTAATGTATATGTGAGAACGTCTGAAGTTTTCATTGAAATCCATTCACAGGTTAAAGTGTCAGTATTCGCTATGCACCATCCGTGTGTACCATCTTTAACCTGGTTTGGGTAAAAAACTCTTACATGCAGAGAAAGCGTTAACTGTCTTAAGCCAGTTTGTGTCGTATAATAATGTGGTCCAAATTTAAATTTTTCATTACTATTTTCATCGGAAAATACATCTCCCAAGTCAACCCAGTTGCAGTGTATAAATGGAAGTGTACGTTCATTTGAAATATGTGAGTTTGTACCGTCATTTATGCAAAATTGAATAGAAAAATTAGTATTTACGGTCATTTTAAAGTAAACAAGTTTGCTGAAAATTATTAAAACAGTATCACAGCATAATGGCTGATATACCAGAATTTAAAATTCTTGAGGAATCTAATGTTGAAAACCTTTCACAGATTTTGAATCGACATTTTTGAATGTATCATAGAAGGCTTTTGATGTATCATCGAGATACAAAAGGAAGGTGAGTGATGTTTCATCCATCTCTACATAGTGCCATACGAAAACACATTTTATAGCTTTGATGCCGTGTATTAATTTATTCTACATATTCACACTAAAAGATCAATGATTCATATACAGAATTCCGATTTTGTTGAAATTAAACAATTGTGTTAAGTGAGAAATTCAGCTAGAAAAAGAACAACTTTTTTATTTTATCACGAAATTTCATTAACAAATAAGTTAGTGGTGACACTATAAATAATTTAAGTAACAAATTAACAATTTGCGTGAAATCCTACCTAGATATAATATAATGCATGGTCTGGTTTATTTCAAGAATTGGGAGAGCAAAAGAAAAAAAATCAAAATTACCTACTGTTTTCCTGTCACATTGTCCTTGTCAACAACGGTTCGTGACAATGTCCGACGGTTGTTTTATTGCAATGATACAGTTGTACGGTGTGTATATGTTGGATTTTATATCAATAAAACTTTGAACTTTAGAAATAATAATTGAAACCGTAACGAAACGAAACCGACCAAGGAACATGGATCGCAGATATTTTGGATTTATTAAATTAAAGCAATAACTATATGATATTAGAAAGTATATTACATGCACTAACTATTTATTATTATATAATATTTCTAATGATAGTCAGCTCGGAAGTAAAACTGCTAGAAAATTTCAGTCCGCAAATTAAATATTATAGATATTAAAAAAAAAAATATAATACATAAAATATTATCCTTAAAATTATATGTTATATTTAGGAAAATATACAAGATCAATCTGTTGAAAAACATTGTTTATTTTACAAATAGAATTTGACATTCTGTTTAAAAATATCAAAACTCTTAGTTTTTTGCACTGAGATTGGTAGAATATTTCATAGAAAAGGCCTAGAGTAGCTGCACAACTACTTAAACAGTTCAGTTTTTGATGTTAGGACATATAAAATATCTTAAATTATAAGTACTAATTTCTGAAATATACATATTAATTCTTTGAGTCAAATATAAAGGATATTCATTATTTAAACATTCGAAGATCAGGGAATGGTTGTGGCACATTTATGTGATTATATTTTCAAATGTCACCCATTGTTAAGTAAGGGATTTAAAGGAGTAAGAAGATCTGCATCAAGAACAAGTCTTGCTGTCCTTTTTTTAATTTTTATAATACGGCTGAGACTATCAAATGGCAGAAAGTAAGTTTTATTGTAATCAAATTTATTTTGTTTACTTTTATACCATTTTTAATTTCTGTTTCAGAAGTTCCAAAATCAAAATGGCTATCACATGAAAGGTATAGCAGTACCATCTCGTTTACCTGATTTCTGTTTTTGGCATATTAGAATCAAAATATTTCATGAGAGCCATATATTCATATTAGATTTTAATATGGGTAGCATTATTTGCTTAAATTTTGCTCAATTAATATTACCCATATTAAAATCTAAAACGAATATAATTGAACTGCCATGAATTATTTCTTAAAATTATAATAATAATAATAACTTTATTTAGAAATGCATAATTATACCCCAAGGGTTGAAAGCATATATAAGTACAAACATAAAGAGTACAATACAACATAATAAGAAAAAAATATGAAAATTATAACCAATGTAAAAGAGCTTTTTTGAATCCAGATTTAAAATCTTTTTTATTTATGAAAAGAGGTTGATCAAACTAGAAATTTTGTTTAACATGCTCGATCAGTTAGTGTCAAGTTTTACTCCCAATAATTTTTCACCAGTAGAATTTTGTAAAATTCCTGTATCTATTGTTAATACAGGGTTATAAACAGTTATGCCTTATGGTTCTATAACTTCAACTATAAACAAAGGAAGCCCCATTAGACATAAAAGGAACAAAATGATATAGTGTCTATCTTTTAAAATGGAAATTGATATGATCCAGATATTAACTCAATTAATAAATACACCCATGCATTATAATAATAAAATATTTTCTTTTACAGAGTCACTCAAAGTTCAATATGGCAACTTTGAAATATATTTAGAGTTTTTTTTAGGCAATGACAACACTTGCATTTCTATTAAATATAAGGTACAAAGTATTTTGATTGTATAACCTGCAAATTTTTACAAGATTCCTCCTTTGGATATCAATCTGATGCCTGGAAAACTGATTATAAATTTCCTCATTCATTTTCAATGTCCACCATTATTTAGTCATGTGACTGAGCACCTGATGTTTAAAAATAAACAATTCTCTAATATTTTCGTATTAATTTATAAAAATAACTGTAAAAACATTTTATGTTTGCATTGTCAGCCAAGATGTTCACAGGCTATAGACATATTACCTTGAAATAATCATTCATGCCAAATCAAGAATGTTTTTGACCTAATTTCTGACCCAGATTCAAGAACTGAGCTGACTGCGCACGTCCAGACTTCAGTATTTGGGACAGTGACCAACAATGCCGTAAACAGCCTTTAATTTCAAGAAAATAGAGGACAGATTTTCAAGATATAGTCAGAATGGACTAAATACTCTTTAAGGAGAAGTCATGGTGTAAGGTGAGTACCATTCTCCTACATTTTAAGTTGAGCTGGGAGTCTTTTTAGATGGGGTCAGCTGTTGAGGGTAAATTGCTGAATGGTGATACTATTAACATTTCAGTCTTTTAAGAAGTTCAAATGATAATTTTGTATAGTTCAGCTGCTTAGAAATTAATATAATAACCTTGTGGTTGTGCTGCTATTGAGAATATATCTAGACAAAGGGTATTTATAAGAATTTTAGTTAAAACGGAAGTGAAAATTTTAACTTCCGGTTTGCATGAACTTGCATGAGCAGACGAAAAAAATCCAAATGCTGCACGTTTTTCTGGAAGAGGTACAAAGTGGAATAAAAACACGTTTTGAGAATTTCACAGCAAACCAGTTTACTGTGTGTATGGCTAGTTGTCATGAATGTAGAACAAATTCCAGACATCCAATGGGGATTTTCAAATTTATACATTTTATATTATTAAAGCCCAAATCAAGTTATTCCTTTTTTTTAAAGACTGAGTGTCAGAATATTTATTTCAGATCAACATAGTGTTAATATGAAATGGGTTTGACCTGAAAGCGAGCGAAGCATAAGGTTTTTATGCTTGATTTGTCAGTATTCATAAAACATCGTAATGGCGTAACAATCTCACTTCAAACACTGTCAAAGTAATAAGTTCATCATTATCAATGTTGTTGCTTCACATTGTCCGAATGGTACATGGGCCGATTTGTCCGGTTACCATTGCAGGAAAATGTGACACTTGCGTCTGCAGCTTTTTCTTGTCAAATTTGATTCCACATGGATTCTTTCGTATTTATTTTTACTTTCATGACACTTGTGTTGGGAATTGGCTGAAAAACAATAATAGATTAATTGAAATAATCAGGAAGCCTAACCGATTCGATTAGCAATTATAATCCGAATTGTAAGATGCAACTAAAGTTATTGCCAGTTGATCTAAAATCTTGTTTTAATTGTCCCTTTGACCATAATCTGTACTATATGTGTGATCGGAACGGGTCGTTGTTCCGTTTGATTCCCAGGTTCTGGATAAAACGAATGATTCGAATCGTGTAATATTCGATATTTTATTACATGTTTCTAGGTTACATAAGTTTTGTAAATATTTTAAAATGTAGCGTCTTCCTTTTGTTTACTTAACATGTAGGTTGTGACCTTACCCATGTAAGGAATGTAATATTCGAATAGTTAGGTAATTTTAAAGCTTTGTTGACGTTGTCGTTGGTTCAAGTCCCACAAGATGGCGAATATATTGCTCTGAGTGACGTCATGAACCGGCAGGAGTGCCGGATCACTTAGCCGGATAACCGGAAGTGATCCGGTGGGATGTAAACAGAATATCCGGACATGACACAATTACAGCCAAAGTAGAGCATAATAAAAAGGGGGGGGGGGGGCAAATTAACCTTCCCAATAAAAGCATAAGTAAACGAAAAGTGACTACTGTCACACTCCCCCCTTCTTAAGACCTAATGTGCAATGCACATTAGTCTCAAAAAGGAGCGAGAAGCATGCATGAGTATGAATATCAATCAACAATAATAAATATATCAACAACAACAATATAATAAGCTATATATATACAAGCCTCTATATGTCCTGTAAGAAATATGCATCATATGAATAAAACAACAATATATACATAACAAAGGTATCATCTCAGCATGGCATTTCATCAGCTGAAAATTCAAGGCAATAATTCAATATACTGTATAGTCATCAGCTGAAAATAAATGCATAAATACATAACACTATCAACATAAAACAAAATAGATATATCTATAAAATATATAACAATAAACAACAATTTAATGTCCATCAATGTTCAAAGTCCGACATAATTCAGAAAGGGTAAAGTCCAGTACCAGGTTCAATATCCAAAGATGTAATCATTGTAAAACAGTTCAGAGTCTCAGTTCACGGAAAATTACGAATAGTTTATAAATCTAAAAGATTCTTAGCTGAAGAGAAAAGTTCCTCACGGTATCTGAGTTCGGCGATCTGTCTTCTTAGTTCCCTGTTTTCTAGCTCTATGTTCCGAATCCTCTCGCGTTCCCTCTGTTGGTTACTATTGCGCATTTCCTCCAACTGCCGTTTAGCTGATTCTCTAACACGTCCTAAGTAATCCATCGTATTACACAGCCAACGGAGGTATCCTTCTAACTCAGGCTGACTCGTAGGTATATCTGGCAGAGAGAGCGATGGAAGATCAAAAGATGAAGTCTGAGATGATGAGTCAGTGGTGGCGGTAGATGTGATGACATGACTAGACGGGATCTGCATCTCAGTGTTGCTATCAGACGACACAACAAAATTATTGGAAGCTGTAACTGTGCTATAAGTCATTGGAGTAGGCAGAAGTACTTGACTGGTTTCCACAGGAAAAGACAAGTAGGTAACATCTGGTACAACATGCCTAACAGAGGCATCTAAGGATGAGGAATTCCCAGAGTGGGAATCTACAGAGGCAACATGCCCAAAGTGGGCATCTAAAGGAGCTACATGCCCAAAGTGGGCATTTTCTGGTTCTATAGCAGAGGCACTTTTAGATGGTTTCCTGGAGCGGTACTGTTCAACTGAGATTCTGGAAGTCATGGTGAATGGTGTGCTGTCTGGTTGTACATCTGGCAGAGGTAGGAGTGGCGGTCTTTTTGCTGGCTGCGAAGATGAACGTGATGGACTAGGCATTACAGGTGGAACAATGATCTTGATAGTTGGTGAAGAGCAGGATGCAGGAGTTGATGATGAAGCTGAAGTAGGTACAGACGTTGTAGTTGACTTCCTAGGATGCGACCTTCCAAAGTATGCAAAGAAGCCTGGATCTATGAAGCGTTCATTGTCCACCTCCTCTCGTCTACACCTCTTGAGGACCCTGTTGAGTGGGCTGTCATCATTTCCACAAGCTGCAGGAAAGTCTACTAAGTCATGTTGTCTCTTGAGGTGGACCTTCAAGTCTGCTTTTCTCCCACATGAAGCGATACAGCGTGGCATGGAACAATAGTATGTCACTGTTCTAGGCATATGTTTACAGTCCCAGTGCCTCTGATAATGTTGTTTGCTACTGAATTTGATGCCATGGCATTCCTCAATTGGACAGGCCATGTTTGGACCATAGAAGAATTCTATTTTATTTTCCTTCTCGAATTCAAAATCACCATCTGCATGGAGTTCTAGCTCAGCCATTTCTGGAATGACAATTACCAAGTTGAATAAATAATCCTAAACATAGGACTTACGTTATATTATTTATGTCATGTTTATGTATACTGTAAATGTACAATTGCGTCATGCTTAGAATGTCTGTTTGCACAATTCATATGCTGGCCAATGCAGCCAGATAACAGTTAGTCGATATTTTTTTTTTTTTTTTTTTTTTTTTTTTTTTTTTGTGTGTACAAATATGGCATCATATAATCATCATAATACAGTAACGTAGATGTCTGATTCAATTTATTTTGTAAATTGTGCATCAATTGTTCTCTGTATTTGTTTCACATGTGGTCCGGACCCTTGACATTTACATTTTTGCAACAACTCTTGCATTAACATCGACACACTATATGTATACTGTTGCAAATTATGGTATTTATTTCGTAAATACAAATTCAAGAATGCACATGCATTCAATGTGGACTAAACTGTATGTATGCTTTTCAACAATTCATAAGTTAGACTCAAGAGTAACATTACTCTATATCATAATTATAACCATGTATATTGTATCTTGTGTGAAAGAATAAATGACATATATATGTATACATCCCCCCTTTGTTAAGAATAAATTATCTCTAAGTAGAGATTGTTTATTTATGGTGAAAACTTGTTAGGTGGTTTTATAAGTCTTCCATGTCTTGTGTATTTTGGCGTGGCTAGTGTAGCATCATCGACAGGACGATTTTCTGGTTCATCTAGGTGAGTGTTAAGATTTTCATCGGAGTCATTAGTTTGAATAGGTCTTGTTTGTAATAGTTTTAGATGGTCCCCATGGACCACTTTTGTTTTATGACTTTGGCATTCTTTTATTTCATACGTTATGTCCGAGAGCTTTCTGCTGACAGTATACGGCCCGACCCAACCCAAACCAAGTTTTTGGTTAGCCTGAGGAGGGTACCAGCGTAGTACCTGGTCGCCAACTTCAAATGTTCTATGTTTTAGTTTGACATCGTAGTACTTTTTCTGTTTTTGGAAGCTAACTTTTAAATTTTCATAGGTTACGTCGAAAGCTCTTTGCATTGCAGATTTTAGCCACTCTACATATAAGATGGGACACTGTGGTAATGTGTGCGTTTGATGTGAGCCAGACATAATGTCCAGAGGAAGTGCAATTTCGTGTCCTAACATAACTAAATTTGGACTACATTTGGTGCTGTCTTGAATGCAAGAACGGTAAGCCATGGTGACAAACGGCAGGTGATCGTCCCAATCGTCTTTGTTATCAGAAACGAACATGGCGAGAACTTGTTGTAAGGTCCGATTGAAGCGTTCTACCATCCCGTCAGACTGGGGATGGTAAGGAGTTGTTCTGGATTTTGAGATGTCAAGTAGTTTGCACATGTGAGCAAAAAGATGGGATTCGAATTCAGGCCCTTGATCTGTATGGATACGATTTGGGCTTCCAAAACGACATATAAATTCGGTCACAAGCTTGTCTGCAACGGTTTGTGCACGATGATTTTCAAGAGCATAGGCCTCCGTCCACTTTGAAAAATAATCAGAAACAACCATTATATATTGGTTTCCGTGGTCGGTAACAGGAAGTGGACCCATGATGTCAATCGCAATACAATCGAGTGGACCATTGACAGTTACGTGCTCCATTGGTGACTTCCCTACTCCTGGACCAGGTTTTCGTCGCTGGCACAAAGTGCATGTGTTACACCACCGCTTTACATCGTTTGTCATACCTGGCCAATAAAATCTTGATCGGACACGAGAAAGTGTTTTGTCACGCCCAAAATGGCCTGATATTTTGCAGTCGTGTAATAGATGAAGTATCTCATCCCGTAATTTCACTGGTGCTACTAGTTGTAATTTATAAGTGTCGTCATTATTAAACCATCTCCTGTAAAGAATATCATCTTTGA
Organism: Mytilisepta virgata; assembly: GCA_028015205.1. Classification (NCBI taxonomy): domain Eukaryota; kingdom Metazoa; phylum Mollusca; class Bivalvia; order Mytilida; family Mytilidae; genus Mytilisepta; species Mytilisepta virgata. The sequence goes on along the minus strand of CM051510.1, from coordinate 42,396,437 downwards.
CGACTAATAGTTGCCACTGTCTCAGGATAGTGCATAAATCTTGGTTTGATGTCTGGAATGTAGGTTTCTTCCCATTTGATGTTTCTATTCTTTCAATTGCGGTTTTTAATACAGGATCTTGTTCTTGGTATAGTCGTATCTCATCGTCGGTCCATTGTTCAATCCAATTGGATTGATTTGGCTGACCAACAGGGCCAGATACAGCCGGGCCAACCACAGGGTTGGATGAAGTTCTGCTGCTTGATCTTGTTATGGCGGATACACAACTCTCCTGGGGATTATTTTGGCCACATTGTACGCAATTCTCTCGTTTGCATCCGCGACGGGGTCTCCTTGAAAGACCGTCAGCATTTCCATGCAAAGAACCTTTTCTGTGTTTGATTTCGAAATCATAGGTTTCAAGAGTGGATATCCATCGTGCAACCATGCCTTCTGGCTCTTTAAAATTCTTTAACCATGTTAGAGAAGAATGGTCGGTTCTGAGAAGAAAGCGTTTACCGTAAAGGTAATGCTTGAATTGTTTTACGAAGATAACTACGGCCAAGAGTTCTCGATATGTAGTGCAGTAGCTCATTTGGGATTTTGAAAGGGTCTTGCTGGCATAAGCAATGACTCTCTCCTGACCATTTTGGACTTGTGAAAGGATAGCTCCAATTCCAAAGGCGCTTGCATCTGTGTCCAGAATAAAAGGTTCATTTCGCAGAGGATAAGCTAGTATAGGAGCGGATATAAGCAAGGACTTGAGTTTGTTGAATGCGTGCTCACATTCGACGGACCAGTGAAATCGCTGGTTTTTCTTTGTTAGTTGTGTGAGTGGAAAAGAGAGTGTAGAGAAGTTTTCGATGTATTTTCTGTAATATGATGCAAGACCTAGGAAGGAACGAACATCTGATACATTTTCTGGTGTTGGCCAGTTTTTGATAGTGTCTAGTTTTGATGAGTCACATTTCACTCCGTGTTTCGAGACAACATGTCCTAAGTACGATACTTCCTCCTTAAAGAGTGCACACTTCTTTGGTTTGAGCTTTAAGTTTGCAGTTTTAAATCTATCGAAAACTGTATTCAGATTCTGTAAAGTTTGTTCAAACGTGTTGCCGAAAACGATGACATCGTCTAGATAAACCAGGCATCTCTCAAACTGAAGACCGTTAAGCGTTATCTCCATCAAACGCTCGAAACTGGCTGGACTATTAGCCATGCCAAATGGCATGCGTTTGAATTGGAATAATCCTTTATGAGTGGCGAAAGCGGTTTTGGGTCTGTCTTTTTCACTTACTTTCAGCTGCCAAAATCCGCTGGCTAAGTCCATCACACAGAAGTAGTTTGCTCCACCTAAAGAGTCAAGGGCCTCCCCAATGAGAGGTAAAGGATACGCGTCTTTCTTCGTGACAGAATTAAGCCGTCTGTAATCCACACAGAAGCGTGTGGAGCCATCCTTCTTCTTCACCAGCACAATCGGAGCAGCCCAAGGAGATGAACTTGGTTCGATAACATCTTGGTCTAACATTGTCTGGATCTCTTGTTCTGCTATCTCTCGCATATGGACAGGTAGTCTTCGCGGTGGTATCTTAATCGGTTTGGCATCACCAGTATCGATAGTATGCTCGATAATGTCTGTTTGGCCTAATTTGCCATCTGGGCCAACGAATATGTCGGCATAGTCTGCTATAACTTGTATCAGTTGTTCGCGCTGACTGTCTGTCAGCTCATCTGATGAATTTTTCACTAGTGTTTGTAAGTGTTGAGGAAGCTCAATCGTTTTTGATTGTATGGATGAAATTTGGTTTTTGAGACGAAATGTGTCTCTTTTGTTTGGATTCTTGGTTTCAGATGAAATCATCTGTTCAGCAGGGGGATGTTTTACGTCATTTCTTATTTCAGATAAAAATATCTGTTCAACCGGGTGCAGTGTGGCAACTTGTATATTTTTCTTCAGTATTTTTGGATTTGGTGTTGGATTCATTATGGAAAAAACAACTTTTGGATTACTTGTGTTTGTGACAGCTTTTGGAAGTATAAGATTTTCTCCACCTCTGAACTTTTCTAGTGGCTCTAAGCAGCCATCTTGTTTACCGGTATAATGACCTCTAATTTCTCCATGAACAAACATTTCACTTTTTGCTGGTATATGAATAGTTTCTGTCAGATGTACCCTTGCACATCTTGTGTCTATTTTATTGTGTTTGAAAAGCTGTACGTTTATGTGTGAGGAGGACATCCTCCCTTTGCTCGTGTCAATCAAAAATTCGTTTTTCCCAAGAAAATCAAGGCCAAGAATTCCTGGCATTCCCCCTAATTCTGCTACAACAACAGAGTTTATAAATGTTTTTCCACCAAGAATAATCGGAAGTTCGGCAGTGCCAAATACTTTCAATGGTTCCCCATCAGCTGTGACTAGTGTTGAAGTGACTTCGTGCAATGTACATTTAATTTCATCATATTTTTCTTTGGATATAATAGTTACTGAACTACCGGTGTCAATTAACATTTCAAAATCTATATTTTTTATTTCAACACTTGTGAACCAGCAATTTTGTGAAATTGCTGATAGGCGTATAACGGGCGGTCTGTTTGTTTCATTTATTTGGACTGGACTGTCGACCCTGAGTACAGCCCGTTGGAGTTTGGATGACTATTCTGTATTTGAGTTTGATTATTTTGATGTGTCTGTCTAGTTCTACCTTGGTTGTTCTGTCGTCTGTTAGTTTGTTCATTTTGTCTAGGACGTTGTAACTGGGGACATTGCCTACTAATATGACCTTCTTGTTGACAGTTGTAACATGTAATTGGTCTTTTGTTATTTAGTCGAGTGTGATTTTGATTAGGAGCTGAAACTTGAGCTCTTGTTATATTTTCCAGTGTCTGTTGTATTGTCTTTACTGATTTAGCTAATTCTTGTATGTCTGGTATTTGTGTGACTGACTTTGTGTCCGAATTGTGCAATGCATATACATTGCCTGTTGGTTCATCAAATTTTGGTTTACGGTATTGTGTGTTTTGAGCTCCTTCAAAGGCTTCAAATTCAACGGCCAAAGAAATAGCCTTGTCCATGCTTGTAGGGTGTGAAAATTGAACATAGCGTTTGAGTTCTGGGTTTCCTAAACCTGTGACATATTGTTCTATTATAAGAGACTCTAACATTCCAAGTGGAATTTGTGGGAAGGCTCTGCTTGCTAGCCTTTTTAAGCAGTATCCGTATTCCGTCACTGATTCATTGCGATTCCTCCTTCTTGACCTAAACTCGCAGCGATAGGCTGTTTCTCGTTCGGGAGGACAGAAACACTGTGTTAAGGCTAACTTCAGCCTATCATATACTTGGATGTCCTCATATGCAAGTTCACTCAATACACGCTGAGCATTGCCTCTCAAACATATGGCAAGTTGGGCTGCTTTCTCCCGATCTGTCCAATTGTTCCACTGAGCCACCTGTTCAAAATGGCACATAAAATCTGGCCATTCTACGCTAATGCCATTATATGTGTCTGGTTCCTTCTCTTTACGTCTTGGTGGGCGTTCTAAGCTAGGCAGTGTTTGATTGGCCTGACTCAAATTTCCTACCCATACGGGTAGATGTTGAGGTTCCGTATTAGACAATTGATCCATATTTTTACTAACGTTAGGTGAACAACCAAAGTGGTTGTATGAAGAATTTGTGATCGGACAACTATAAGCGTTGTGTGTATTATTGTTAACTGGACAAACATCTTGTTTGTATGACGGATCCCATGATCCATATTTATCTTGACTCTGATATTGAAATGGAAACGAAGAAGTGAGAGGTGTTTGGTTTGGAGCATTGTCGTAATATTGATTTGCAGGGTTACATCCAGATTTGTTGTTTGTTTGTTTTTCATTTTGGTACCGTGAAGACCTTACATTGGCCACGTTGTATGTTTCTCCATATGGAGAAAGGTGTTGATCAGTTAAACTGCCATTTGTGTTTTGACTTTGTGGTGAATGGAACAGCTGGTTTCGATTGATAGGATGCATATATGCGGTGTGATTTTGATCTCTCCATACTTTTGGAGCATTGTCAGACATAAACGTTCCATTTGTGCCTTTTTGGCGTTTCAAATTGTCGATTGTTGCTTTTTGATTTACAAAATCAAAACGATTGTCTTTGTTCACAATATTTGCTGTGATCTGATTTTCAGTTTCAAATGAGCGCTGATCAGATTGCTCACCGTGTTCATAATGCGATTTTTGTGATATTTCGTTCGGGCCTTCCCGAATGTCAGTATTATTTGCCATATTAATTTCATATTGATTTTGGCGCACCCCTATAGAGCCTCGGAAACATTCCGATGTCACGTGGTTTGAATTTGACGTTGAATACACAACGTCACCGCAACGTTTAGAAGTGTGTGTGTATAATGGATGTGTATCGCGACTTTTAGACAATATTGTCTGTTCTGACGGCATATTGTATTTATCATGAATGTCAAGAACAATTTGTTTATTCATAGGATTCATTGGTGTAACAGGAAACTGTTTATGAGAGTTTAACTCGTCATTTTCAATGTCACGTTGAAAGTGTGCAGCGGGTGCGTGTATGTGGAATTCAGACAACATTGCCTGATTTGTTGGTAGTTTTGCCTGTTGAACAATTTCATTATCATCGTAATGTGTCAGTGAATTCAACTGGGTGTCAGGAAACCGTTCCTGTTTTGGATTTTTGGACAAATTTCCACGTTCAACGTTGACGACGGGAGTACACAAAGTGTGGGTCTCCGCTAAAACATCTGTCTGTTCCGTGTATTTATTGTCATACGTTTTTGTGTCAGGATACTTCTGATATTTGACATTCATCTCGGACAAATGATTATGGCTATTGCTTCTGTCAGTGTCAATCGGACTAAAAGGATTTGGACTTTCTATTCTGTTTTGCGGTAAGTCTTTGTTTTTATTTGTGTTCATGTCTACCATTTCAACACATTTATTTCCAGTTGTAACACTTTCAACGCCTGTTGAATCATTTATTTCGTTTAGATTTTCATGATTATGGGTGACAAAACTTGGACTAAACAAACGCCGTACGCCATACCCAAAGTTTTCAAACATTTTTCTAGCGGAAGACATCTCCACGTTAACTTTGGGAAATTGCTTTATTTTATTTTAGGTTAGATTTTACTTCTATTTCCGTATTTTCGTTTATCCCGGACGAGCCCCCAATGTGATCGGAACGGGTCGTTGTTCCGTTTGATTCCCAGGTTCTGGATAAAACGAATGATTCGAATCGTGTAATATTCGATATTTTATTACATGTTTCTAGGTTACATAAGTTTTGTAAATATTTTAAAATGTAGCGTCTTCCTTTTGTTTACTTAACATGTAGGTTGTGACCTTACCCATGTAAGGAATGTAATATTCGAATAGTTAGGTAATTTTAAAGCTTTGTTGACGTTGTCGTTGGTTCAAGTCCCACAAGATGGCGAATATATTGCTCTGAGTGACGTCATGAACCGGCAGGAGTGCCGGATCACTTAGCCGGATAACCGGAAGTGATCCGGTGGGATGTAAACAGAATATCCGGACATGACACAATTACAGCCAAAGTAGAGCATAATAAAAAGGGGGGGGGGGGGGGCAAATTAACCTTCCCAATAAAAGCATAAGTAAACGAAAAGTGACTACTGTCACATATGAGTAGGCAATAGGTCAATATCTTGTATGAAATAATTGTGTTTTTATTTTTAAGACTTTTCTGGACAAGATTTGACTGTCTAATAACTGAACCAAAAACTGGAAAAATAATTGATTATGGCCAGAAAAAAATGATTGATTGATTTTCAATTATAATCGATAATCTCGACATCCCTAAATGACACTGAATGTTAAAAAAGTCCATAAATAACTTTATTTTGTTCCAAATAATCTATATCCACGTAATAACGTCGGAAGCAAATGGCAATGGATGCCACCATGTTGTTGAAACCTTTAGCCCGTACAATGTAGTAATAGGAATAATTCGATCTCTACCTTAAAGAGCAACCTTTGCTCATTTATTACAGAGTTCTCGCTATAGCACGTGGTCATGCTAAAACTGGACTGGATGCGCCATCCTTCAAGCTTATGCTTCCCATCACTCATCAAGAAAAATTCTTCGTGAGAACCCTGTTATTACTATTAAATTATCAGTGTGAATGGAAGCAAAATCTGTTTTATGCAATTTATATAAAATTTTTGTAGAAAACAACCTAATGAATACACCTATTGACAGTAATGTCCAATCCGGATTTTTCCGGATATTAAACAACTTCCACTTGGGGTCAAAGTGGAGTTAGAATTAAAGGTCACAATAAAGAGCTGAGAGAAGAATAACTTTCAAAGGAAAATGCTTTAGGTTGATGATAGTTTTGAACCATCATGTTGAAGCCTAGCTACATGTACTAATTATATAAACACATTATTTGAAGTGTTTACGATCATTTAAATGTGCCTCATTGTAAAGTTTCTTTCATAATGCCATGTTACAACAGGGAACTAGTTGGTGTCATCTGGTTTCTCACATCATGAAAAAGTTGTGTAATTTCAGAATAATTCTGGATTGTATATGTGCTGTCAGTAGGTATATGTTAACAGACATGGGTTGTATGGGCACGGAAGATCGTGAAATAAAATTTAAACAGACGGTAAACAATAAATAATTTGCCCCAAGACGATCCAACTTGTAGTGCTAGGGAAATTATTACCACTTCTGATAAACAGATAAAGTGAAAAGAAAGAAGGGAAACCACAGTTCTATAGATAAGACTTTATCGAGCAACCGTAAGTCGAAAAAAGTGTAAAGTGCAAATCAAATTGCCATTGATTTCTTTGGATTATTGTATAATATGAATAGGTTCTAGTGACCGTTTATTTTCTTTTTATCGAAATATTCTGGCCATGGTAAAATTACAGTAAGTATATTGCTCTGAATATAGTTTTGCTTTTTCCTAAGGAAAATTTAGCAGTAAAGTACAATTACAGTTTAATAATTTCATCTGAATTAAGTGGACATTTTGACGCATCTGAAAATTCTTAGATAAATGTAAAGCAATCCAGCCTGCTTGAAATATCGACAGCACAAGAAAAAAAGGTTGTCAAACAAGGAGATCGAAAAATAAAAACCTTCAAACACTAGAGAATGTAAAATAAAAAAATAACAATACGTGGCACAAAAAATAAAAGCCGCCAAAAATGCTGCACGAAAATAACCCTGTGCCACCCCTGTGATGTGTACAAGAACTTGAAGAAGTATTTATTGTGTTAACTCTAGTCATTTGACAAAACTTTTTTTTACGGTGTCTACTATCCATACTTTTTAGAAAGGCAAATATAATAATTTTGGCTTTTATACATATCCTTTGAGGATTATATGAAAAATTGTTGAAAACATATATCGCACAAATGCATGCCTGAAAGTTTTCTGGAATTAGTCCTACAATGTATATATAATATATAATATATATTGGATTTCTGTTTTTTGGCACCATGTGCACTTTTACACATGGAAATGAATATCTTGCCATAAAAATACCTTGAACTTTTTGTTTGCTCTTACTTGTTATTGATGTTAAATTGTTGTAATGTTGTTCACTCTGATTTGTTTGAGTTTGTTTCTTCAATGATCAAATAGGGGGCCTCGGTGGCCGAGTGGTCTAGGTAGTTTGTCATGACTACTAATGATCACTAACGTGTCAACTCTGAGGTTGTGAGTTCGAATCTCACCTGTGGCGGGGTGTGTTCGACTCTGATCTTAATTGACAAGGATTGCCAATTTTCCTACCAAAGGTCGGTGGTTCCCTCTGGGTACTCCAGCTTCCTCCACCAATAATAACTGGCCGCCGCAAAATAGCCAAATGTGCTGAAAACGGTGTAAAACCCCAACTAAACAAACAAATCAATGATCAAATAATATGCCCATCCTATATACTTGACTTTTATAGCTGATGAAAAGCCTTTACATTCCATTTATTGGTAGAAGTTTTGTCTCCTACAAATATGCATTCTTTTTAGTAGCTTTGCGAGTAGAGGCTTCTTTCATGGTCAGAATATTTATTTATTTTGATGCACCATCCAGATTATTGAGGACAGAATAGTTATTTGAAAAAACTGCCAGCCCCCCTCCCCTTAGAATTAAATGGTCATCCCCTGAAATTTAACCTGGAATGATGACATTTGAATAACTTATGCTTTTGTCAAAAAAATAATCTTATTAACCTTCAGACTGATATGACTTTGGCCCATTATCAAATGGAATTTTTCGTCAGTTTGATATACTGTACACAGGGGGTACTTACGATACAGTCCTATGAGTTTTATATTAAAACATGTTCGATTATAATGTCATTCAAAATAACATTCACCAGACATGACACGGAAGTTGAACTGGAGGAATCGTTTTTTTCTACAATATGTATCATTTGTCTTTGAAGCGTATCATTACACTTCTGCAAAAAAGAAAAAATAGTCTATCAATATGATAGACAACAAAGTTAATCAATCAAATAATGTGTTACATTCAATATTTAATTATATAAAGATGGAATGGATGAATATTTATATTATAGTAATAAGAGTTGTTTTGAAGCAATTTATCGGTGTATAAAGAAGACCATTTCACTCACAAACAGAATAAAGTCTGAAGAACTTTACGTTGTTTGTGAGTGACCTGGTCGAGTTTATACATGTACACCGATAAATTGTGGAAAAAACTTACTAATAATTCCATCAGAACTAATTTTTTCAGCAAAATAAGATAGAAAGGAGTGTTTTAGAACTGGCTTACATATCCATACTCTGAACGTCATTTATCGGAAAATAAAAAATCCCAGACATCATGTTGTCGACCAATCAAAATAAAAAGTACACACTGTTTTGGAATTAATTCCATATTAAAATTTTTATCTCAACTTTAACTCAAGAAAAATTATATTCAGGAAGATTCATGCCATAAGGCCAAAATAAAATTTACCTCTGTTTCCTGTTAGATATGAGCAAAAAATTTGGGTCAGGAGGCCAGATTGTTTTACAAAATCATGATGAACATAAAAATACAAACAGAATATATTTATTGACAGTATTACTAAGCTATTTACATGCTCTAAGAGGTGAATTCTACATTTTTCAACAATGACTTCTGGTTCATATGCTCACACTGGGTTATTTACAAATTTATATTGCTAGCAGGCTGCTTGCTGGCAAATAGTGGTCATTATTTAAGCTACATGTATATCTTCTTCCAGTGTTGGCATACCTTTTATAACATAGTCCTTGAAATCTCTTTTTCAGCTGTCATTCCTTTAGACTGACAGCACACATTCATGTGTCATTCCAATTTATTATAGAATATCCCTTTTATTTGTAGTCTATTATAAGTGGGTGTGTAATGTATTTTCATCTTCAGATAAGCTTAAAAGGTTTTTTTTAACTCAAAGAAGTTGTCTTTTAGCAGCTCATAAAATATCATTAAATTGTATGAATATCTTCTGGAATACCTCTTTTTCCTCTTGATTCCCACACCTTCTTGAAATTTAATGGGCCCCACTGCTGCCATGCTTTCATTAACTACCGATTCTGGTTTCAAATCACCACCTAATGAGACATTGGAAACCAGATTGTTACGATTGTGCCAATAACCAAGGACAAAAAATATCAATGTGCCTTAACTGCCACTTATTGGAAATTAGGACTGCTTATCCTACATGAATTTTTTCAGTCAGGACTTACAGGACCATCAGATTTCAAGATCTCTGTTATAACAGGGAAATAATCTTGTTCCAGTATAGGAGAACCATACTGGCTATCTGCAAGTCAACTTGCTTGAGTTGATTGGTTAATGGGAAAACAGAAATAAGTTCTATGACCAGATATTATGTGAATACTACCCGGTAATATTAACTGGCAGAATGCTATTTTTCGGTTAAAAACTTGTACAAAGTCTTTATTTCACCAATATTGATTCAATGATTGTTGTGGTCAATGTTGTTGATTATTGATTGTTTTGAGTTATCATGGAAGGGGAAGGATACAGAAAAATAGTAAGCTAGAAAAAGGTACCCGGTGGTGATAAAAAGTCTTGCAATAAAACAAATGATTCTTCATTGGTTACCAACCAGTAACAAGATATAAACCTTTTGAGCTTGAAAAAGATTTTGCCGACTTTAACTTTGATCACTGTCACATGCACCAATAGAAATATTATCCATATTGAAATACATGTAAGGACATTGGGAAGTAAATAAGAGAATCTTAAGAAAAAATAGTAATAAGATGATAAATAAATGATAAAAACAGAAAAATGAGAATAAAGAGTTAATTATTATGCAAAGTACAAAGTTTTCCCCTCTTTTTGGTAATGTCTATAAGAGGAATTTTGTCAAAAGTTTGGAGCACCCCTCGTCAGTGTTTTCCCTAGAGGGTTTATGCTTGGTGGTACCCCCATGCATTAATTTTAGGACCCCATGATTTAAATTTTTAAATTCCTAATAACACTATTTTTTTTACCACCATCCTATCACTCAATCCCCAATTTTCTAGGGAAAAAACAGCTGGTATGTTCAAATTTTATTAGTTTTATAACACTTACCTGGTAGTTTAGTATTTTGAGGGATAACATGATTATAGTTACATGTAAAATTTAAAACAAAAACTATAGACTTGCCGGGATATTGTCAAAATCATGCGGGAATTAACATTCCAAAAACCGATGAAAAAAATATTAGTGAGGACTCTGCTATAATTTTGTACATTTTATAACATTGGTTGTATACAATTTTTGTAGTTTACAGAGATCAAATCTGAGACACGCAAAAGCAAATTTTATTGAATATGCCAGAACAATGCATTGGTATAAATAGTAAGATTTATTAAACTGAACAGAACTTTCAAAACACAGAAAGGACTGTGATGCTGAAAGTTTTACATTTTAATATTATGGTTTCCATAAATTTGTGTGAATAATCAATTCATTAATAAAGAAAATTGCAACAGTTAAGGTTCTGCCAAAGTCTATAATGTGCCAATGACTGATTCCACTGATTAAGAAGAAATTCTTATAGACAACTGAATACTCATGGAATTATCTGGACTTAGTTCTTCTTTAACCAAAGCAATTTTGATGAATATATATTGCTGGCTTCTCTTTCTTTTGATCAATTTCAAAGTTTCTGATTAGACAAAATGAGTTCAACCACTGTGGCCTAAATCAGAAATTAAATCTAGTTTTCCTCTCTTGAATTTTTTGAGAGGATACACATTTTTTGAAAACAGTTGGGAAGATAAGATCTGTGTTTTTGCATCATTACACAATAAATGAATGTTTCCATCAGATGTAAAGTCAATAGTTATATGCATTTTGACACTTAACGATGCTCGCTGGTCATGTTTTCGTCTTTTTGTCAGATTTTCGGAATCCTCGGGCTTTATCCATTTCTTAAACATGAAATTTTTTGCCCATGAACCCCCACTTTTTCTTTTATAATTCAATCATATATACCTTTAAATGGTATTTGAAAAAAAAATTATGAAATCCTTTTTATTTTTTCATACATTTTTGAGAGACTGAAGTTCTCAATGCAAAGACAATGAAAAATCCAGAGAAAACCCATTTCCTGCAGATTTTCAACGCCTTATAGCTCTAAAATGAGTACATGAACCTATATTTTTTTCTTGCTTATTTGTTTACTATTCATATGTTCTCTCAAACTAAAACACCTATTTCATATAATCATATCCTATTTATTTCCTATTAGACCAGCCATCATCCTTAAGTAGCACATGAAAGATTTGACAGATGTTTTTGTAATTTTTTTTTCCAAATAGGGTTAAAGAAAATGTTATCTAGAGGTCAATAATTGGCTTAAAAACCACTTGTTGAGAAATAATTAACACCTGTCTTTTGTGTTACCTTTTAATTAATCAACTACGGGTATAATATCAAATGAAATTTTTATGCTTTAACAAAACATATCATACTATGAACTGCAAAAATAGATTCATTATGATTTTGAGCAGACTGGCTTCAGAACTTTTTGGAAAAGCAGGAATATTAACTAAAAGAATAATTATAATTAACATGTATTTTCATAAATAAGAAGGCAAATTAATTTTGCATGTCTGTTCAGATTTTAAAAACTGGCATTAGAGGAAAAAATAAAGACTACTCACACAGTGCAAGCACACAAAAAATTCAGGCCAGATAGAAAGTAGGCTGCTCAACAAAAAAGGGACAGTCATTGGTTAGTTTTAGTACCTGGGATAAAACTGATAATGAATACTGAATAAAAAAATTTGTTTGATTGGTTAGAATGTGATGACAGTATTGCAGCCGTTGCGTTTAAGGACAATTTGAGTTACATGTGTAATTGAATCCCCACATGTTTTTTATATTTTTGTCTGATTGTTGGAAATTTGTATCTGTTTCCAATAAAATTGAATGCAATAGTTTCTGGTCAGTTAATGAAAAATGGTTTCGCTATCATACAAAAAAAATACATGCATTTGATATATATGATGACTTTAAGACTATGAGTTGCCAAATTGAGCATATGTTCTGTAACCTTGAAGCACTGCCAAACAGCATGAATTTCTGTGCACAATGTTCCTGCTCAAACATGAGAAAATTAAATCCAATTCAACATGAATTGGCCATATTGATATTAAAATTTTGGTATAAAAGGGATTTAAAATAAAATATGTTTTACCAAGTTTTCATTTTATTTTATTTATTTATGGACAGTTTATTTAAAGATTTAAGAATAATAAAAATTTTTATAGAGATCTTTTCTATGATTGGTGATTGAAGAAATCCAATAATGAAGTTTTAACAACTTCCTTAAAATTGGAATTTATAGTTTCAGATAAGATTACTTCCCTTTTCCCATCTTGTGTATTTTTTTGAGGCCACTGATTATACATGTATACTACAAACTATATTTGTTTCTATTTCCTAGTTTTAAATTTTAAAAAATGACAGGAATTTAATGTCTTTTTTTTTCTACGTAAGTGAACCTCTCATTTCAAAATATACTGTAAAGCTGTAAAGCTTGCTCATCTGGATAAGGGACGAGGTGGACATATAATTTATATTTTCTTTACTTTCCTCTTTAAACATGCCTGTGTGGGGAGAATTACACATATATAAATACTGTTATTAATCAGTATTATTGTTTAAAAAAGAAGTATTATTTGTATTTATGTATCTAATCAATTTGTTGTATTGTGTTGTCATTATATATGCCTCTTAAATGGGACCCTTAATTGGTAATAAAAAACTTGAACTTGAACATGAACTATACTATTATTTGATTCTAAGTGTTATTCAGGTATGCTTTTTTCCACCATTTTCAACCCTGTCTTTTTTCACTTTCCTTCCTTGCATCCTTGCAGCTCCTCCCTATTAAAGAATAATGATCCGATTGTTGTTCCCATACAAGAATGAATAAGGTAACTGGTTGGGGATGGTAGCAACAGCTATGTGAAATGACAGAGTAAGGGACAGATGAAATCAGGAAGTCGTCTGTACCCTTTTCTGGTCCCTTGGGTGTCCTTTATAAACAGGTTTGACATGTAACTGTGTATTAAAACAAATGGATTGTAAATGCAAAAAGACCAAAGTAAACGAAACAGATAGTCCTATTTTTACAGTCTGTCAATTAGCTTATTTGCACTCCATAAGAAGAGCATGAATCCATTAAATTATGTTGCTAAGTAATACACATGTAGATGACATTTATGTGGACAAGAACATTTCCAGAATATGTAACATGTTTAATAGATTTTCTCTGTATTGATGTGTATTGCAGAGTAATGTACTTTATATAAAAGGTCAAAAATCATTGATGAAATCATCAATGTCTGCGAAATTGCTTGTTGTTAGAACTAATAAAATCGCCTTACATTGACTGTGGCATTTGGCTAGGTTGATAACACTTTTGCACTTTAGAATGTTTTATTTATAGATATCTTCTTGTATCTATGAAAGGCTGAATAATGATATAGTTGAAAATCAAAGTCAGTGTAAAACTTCAGTTGAGCAGATGTGACAGAATTGACATTTAGAACTTGAACTAGTGTCTGGGGCTTTCTGCAACTTGCAGTGAAGTGAGATATTTTATCTCATCTTGGAGACCTCACTGTGGCTTTATGATTTAGTCCAAGTAGATGATGAAAATCATGTCTTTTTAAAATTGCTTAAAAAACTCTGTGTTATGAGAACATTTATTTCAGAATTGTCAAAAAGTTGATAAGTCAATTCCAGAAATTGTAATTTACCAAAAATAAACAAAAAATTGAATTCAGGACAAGTTCATATTTTGACAAGTGTGTAATCAATTGTTATTGTCATGAATTAAATCAAATTTATTCTTATATTAGGTTAGAATTTACTTAGGCAAACTAAAGAGGGATACATCAAGGCCACACTTAAAAACATTTTTGTTTGACTTTTGTCATGACTAGTAGCAGTGGGTAGGTAGGTAGGCTTTTTTTTTATATCGTTCTTTTTTCAACAATGGCCCAAAACTCAAAATACAGCAAAGACATTTTAAAGACTCCTTAATTGTCAGCTCTACACAGGGGCAGTTTGTGTACCATTGGTATAACTTGTTTCAAAATCCTCAATAATGAATAAACACAGAATTGTCACATCAGCAGTTTATCTTTAAGTTTGTTGCAGTTTGAGAAGGTGTTGTTCAATGTCATGTGACACCATCAGTTGTTGTGGGTGTGAATTGATTTATGTGATGTCTTATTGCTGTTGTTTACACTTACACAGTGCTGTATAAAGGGTCATTAATAGAAGTAAAAGGACTTGTTGGTTAAATTTCCATGATATATTGTTTTGATCTGAAGAGGGTTGGGGCTTGCAGTTTTTGAAAATAAATAATCAGGCCTGATTTCAAGGACAATTGTTTTTAATTCCCAAGAGCATGAAAATAAATTTACTGTAAACTGGCTTGCCATCCAGCTCAGGATTCTGCTTGAAAATTAATAATCTTGCCTTACTAAAATTGGAAAATTTTCTGATCCCTGGAAATTTGCCAACCCACCCCAACCCTACATCCTATACATGCCAAATTGATGAAATCAAATTGTAGTCCCTAACAACCCTGGAACAAAATTTGATTCCAAGACTTTCTACATCTTATCTACCCCAGTGAGCTTGAAATTAAGGATACTACAGATTCACCAAAGTCTGCTTCATGTTTGGATTTGTTTCTTGAAATAGACTATGAGGGACATTTGAAGACAAAACTTCATGACAAACGTGATGACTTCAACTTTCCGATTGTTAATTTTCCCTTCTTGAGTAGCAATATACCAGCATCGCCTGCATATTGCGTCTACGTTTCTCAGCTTATCCGATTTTCAAGGGCTTACTCTGACTTTTGACAAAGAGGATTACTGCTGTCACAAAAGCTTAACCAGGGTTTTATCAGGGATAAGTTGATGTCATCACTTGGGAAATTTTACGGTCGTCATCACGAATTGACCATTACAGTGTTCCAATATCTAAGATGATGTTGGACCTGTTCCCACTGTGATAAACTTTCATGTGCCTCCACCGATTTGTGAATTCCCCCAGATTGCCTTTGTTGAACTTCACGACGGGTGCCGTATACGGAGCAGGAACTGCTTACCCTTCCGTAGCACCTGGGTTCACTCCCAGTTTTTATAAGAGTTCGTGTTGTTCATTGTTTTTTAGTTTTCTGTGTTTATTTGTTGTGCTTGTGGTTGTTCATTTGTCTTCCCGGGTTTGTCTGTCCAAAGGATTACATTTTTTTTTATTGCTCCTTAGGTATATTTGTCCTTTTGTCCCCCGCCGCAACGTGATGCGGGGGATATGGTAATGCCGGGCATCCGTCCGTCCGTCCGTGCTTCCGTCCGTCCGTCCGTCCACCTTGTAAGCGCTCTAGAAAATTTATTTCTTGACCAATTTGGATAATATTTATACAGTAGCTTTAACTCAATGATACGTCAAGGGAGTTCGAAGGTGAGTCATGTCGAAATATTTTTGTAGGAGTTACGCCCCTTAATAACTTAGAAAATTGACAAAATTTTCATGTAAGCGCTCTAGCAAATTTATTTCTTGACCGATTTGGATAATATTTATACAGTAGCTTTAACTCAATGATACCTCAAGGGAGTTCGAAGATGAGTCATGTCGAAATATTTTTGTAGGAGTTATGCCCCTTAATAACTTAGAAAATTGACAAAATTTTCATGTAAGCGCTCTAGCAAATTTATTTCTTGACCGATTTGGATAATATTTATAAAGTAGCTTTAACTCAATGATACCTCAAGGGAGTTCGAAGATGAGTCATGTCGAAATATTTTTGTAGGAGTTATGCCCCTTAATAACTTTGAAAATTGACAAAATGTTCATCTAAGTGTTCTAGAAAATTTATATTCTCCTTGCATTGGAATAATATTTATACATTCGGACCTAAAGGGAGGTTTTATATATAAACTCCTATTGAAACTTACAAAATTGAAAAATACTGTCTTTAGGAGTTTGTTAGGCGGAATACTTTTGATCAAAGCATTTCTGTTTATTGAAAAGAAGTAAATGTATATTTGTATAAATTCTCAATACACATGGTAAAATAAGATTTCAACACTATACCCATATTGTATAAATGTCTTCATACCACTCATTAACTTGTAAAAAACTTTAGCAATAACCACAAATTGTTTGTCCTTCTATTCTCTCTCTTTGAGAAAATTTTGTTATGTTTCACTTGTCCAAGGGTTTCTGATGCTCTAGTGGCGGGGGACTTCGGAACGCTGTTCAATTTTTTGATAAGTTTATTTCTTCAGTAACAATAAAAAAAAACAAAAGTCTTTAACTGAACATTAGTTACACTGAGAATTCTTTAAAGAACAACATTTGTTCTGGACTGTAATAAATCAAATGGCACTAGTGTCATTGACCTATCTAAAACAATGGACAATGGGTTCAACTTTTTCTAATAGAATAATGTTTAGTTTAATGTGAGTTTTGAAGGAATTTTATTGTGACATGTTGAAAATTCTAATTAGATAGTGTGTGTAAATCAGGCAATAATTCCTGTTATTATGAAAATATTGATAAATGATAGTATTAATTCCTTATACAAACAATAATCACATTGTTGTTAAAATAAACATATTCACACCTGTACACATGGTTTAGCATATGACACACCTGTTAAACATTAGTGTAAATTTACCTCATCAAATTGATATGTTTACAGATCTTATCATTACCCAATCGGTTTAAAGAACTGTAAACAAACGTGAATTCCCCTCTTCATAGGTTAAGGAAATATACCCAGGTTGACCTGAGGATAGGTTTGTTAGATGTTATAAGTTCACAGAATCGATCTATTTTATATGTAGCTATAGGCCAATAGTACACAAGGGTTTAAATGTTAACAAATCATATTTAATCACCAGAAAAGATCAAAATGGTAAAAGGTCAACCCCGACCCCCTCCCAATTCCCAAACCCTATCATTCACACTCAGTATAGTATCAGTATAGTATCATGGTAAAAATCTACTGAACTTTGTTTAATGTGTATACAATACAAACATTAGACAAAAAAAAATAGGGATTCATTCTCTGTAGCTATCCTAATTTTATTGTCTGAAACCCATAGCTGGTAGTGCCTACACTTCGCTAAACTTATCGGTAAGGGACGAGAAGTTCAATGTAGGATAAAAAAACTTAATTCACATAGTTTTTTCACTGAACCCCCCCCCCCCCCCTTCTTAACTTAATTTGGGAAAAATTGATTGACCAGTATGGGCATATGCTTTGAGAGTATACTTTTTGTATCAAGGGTCCTGTTTTTCCTCAACAATGTATGTTCGTTCTGTATATTGACTTGGACATCACTTGAATCTGTATTTTTCAATCCGAAAATCGATGTCGGATAACAAAACTTGCAGCAAATTTTTTTTACAGCTTGAAGTATTTATATGGAATAAAATGGAATAATTTAATACTGGATGTACATGTAACACGTCAATTTATTGGTCAAATTTCTTTTGTCTATCTTATCATAAACTAAATTTTCTTTTCTACTATGACTTCATTAAAGCGAATCCCAACGTTTTAGACGTCAAAACAACCATTGGAATTAGATTATAAGCATTGACAGTAATTGTGTTTTCAGTCTATTCGAAATAACCTCAATGAACATGGTGCACACTTTCAAATACCCCGCTACACTGCTTATTTAGTGTGCACCACATGATTGAGGTTATTTCTTCATAGACTGAAAAAAAATTTCAGTTAATACTTAAATAAAATTATCTTTGAATTGTAATTTAAGGTTACATTTTACAAAAGTTATGTTATGGAAATCTTGTAAATCTATATATGTTGGTCTGTGTAAAAAATCTATAAAAATACATAATCCAGATTACTTTCCACTTTTTAAATCATAAGACCCTAAATAAACCTCCCTGAGGAAATTGCATAGTAATATATAGCTCATCAGTGTTTGCTTGTGTAAGGTACAAAACCCGACCACCCATCACTACCAAGATTATAGAAAATTACCCAAGTGTAATGTATTTTTAATTGCAGGTGCCCGTATATTTTGCCCAGTAAAATGTTTACTGAAGCATTGATTATTGCTTCTTTTTGTTATTAATTATAACCCTTTGTTAATCCATTTTCTCAAGCCATCTTCTGAACAGCATATTTCTGTGAAGCTTAAAAAATTTGTTATTTTAAATTTTGATAATGTTAGGGTCAGAAAATTTTCTGAGTGAACGTTTATACTGTATATCCTTTAATAGATGTTTGTTATTCAAGCCGAAAGAGCACATAGAAAACATATAATGATTAAAAAAATACCCGTATGTTGAACTGCAGTGAGATGCTAGATTTTTTTTCCCTGTTGAAGACCTCACTTGAAGATAAATAAATGTAATAAAGGTGCTGATCTTTTGCATGAACGCTTGTTACATGCATGTCTTGATTTCATGTCAATTTTATGAAATACTGTTTGCTCCTTTCCAATTTGCCGCAGCAATGAATTATTGAAAATCCTTTTGTCCAGTAATTAAAATAAGAGGAGTTAAGAATTCCCAAAAAATTAATGTGAAGTTTTTGCCTCTAGTAGAAAAGGTTTTATTGTGCATATGTACTGAAATTATTTATGCTGACTTCACCTTCAACCACAATGCGAAAGCCAAATTATAGTCTCTTGGAAAAGGGAATTTTATAGATGGAACTATAGTAAAACAATTTATTCTACTGACTCTCAAGTAAAGTGTTTTTCCCAAAAATTTGTAATGGCCTAGTAATTTTAAAGAAATGAGACCCCAAAAAGGGTTGGAAGTAAAGTCAAGAAATACCAAAAGGATATTTGAAAGAGGGGAAAATTGAAAATAATTGACAAACTGTGGAAAACAACGAAGACAAGACCAAAAGAATACAAACACTACACTCAAAAAACTAAAATCATATGAACAACATGGACTCCACCAAAAAACCATCAATTTATAGGATTTTAGAAAAATTAAAAGCATTATCATGGTGCACATACACAGTATTTAGAGGGGAAGACATGTTGCAGTACCAACACTGTATATAAGCTACTACATGTACCGGTAGTTCAGATTTGTCTATTAGGTGAATCCCAAAAATCAAAGGTCTTATAATTTACATTAAAAAGGCTTAGACATAAAGTGTAAATATTTGCTCAGAAGGGGGTGATATATTAAAACCAAGATTTATATGTTTGATCTACACAGTGTAATGTATACGTTCTTACACAATTTGCACTGGAAATTTTGATTTTACACTTGTTTGGGGAAATTAAAAGGAAAACTATTTATTTGAATTAGGAACATGTCTACCCATAAAATACATAAATTTGAATAATCATGACCACTAAATGTATTTTTCAAAAGGTCAAGAACCAGTATATGCACTTTAAATCCTCCAAATGTCTGGTGTTGATTTAAATTTTGAACCTTAACTGTATTTTTTGGTTGACCACAAATTAGTTCTTTGAGTTCATTAGGACAGTTTATTTTGTGGTATGTCTGATCACCCACTTTCGATTTTGTGGTCTTAGTCATGTTAGGGTGGTATAATGTTTGTTTAGTGCATCAGGTGTTTTAATCTGTAATTGATAAAATTGACTTGAATATTAACTTAGTTGAAAGACATTTTTCCAGTTTTGTGTAAATAAAAAAAAGAAAGAAAAGTAACAACACTTAAATTTTTTGAATGATTGTTACAACAACAGCAACAACAACAGATAATTTATTGTCAATTATGACGCCCAATTAAGAGCTGAACAACTAAATATAAAATTACAATATACATTTGCAGTGTTTTCCCTAAAAATTTTTTGAAGCATAGGGGGATTGACTTAAAGGATGGGGGTAAAAAAAAATTTCATAGTATTATAACGAATTTTAAAATTTCAAGCATGGGTCTAAAATTAATGCATGGGGGGTTCCACCCTCTAAGGAAAACACTGACTTGATTAGAATTGATTGATTGATTGGAATGCATGAAAATTGACAAAGAGGGGGGAAAAATAATAATAATAAATATGATACATATATATCAACCAGCACAGTGATCTGACTTTTATAGCCATATTGGTCTAACATGTCACAGGAGGCAAAGCTCCGAAGTATGGCAGAAGGAGAAACAAAAAACAATAAGACTTTTTTTTAACTTTTGTTCAGGTATTGTGGATGCTTGTGTTATAAAACTGATAAATTTTTAGTTAAATTTCAAGTTAATTCAAGATAACTGATCTCCAAACTGTAAGATATGTCATACATGTGTAGATAATTGGAAGGTAAGACTTCCATTTGAACCCCCCTTCATGTATATCTTTATTTATTCCATAATTTGAGGGGGGGAGGGGGGTTCAGTAGGAAGTCTTTCCAATTAAATATCATAATCTGATTTCAAATTATTGATACCTGTATCTTGTTAAAGAATGGAAAACTGTAATAGACTTGAAATATGACATCTAAAAATAAATAATTTGGAATTTACAACACTCCCCCCTTTCTATTTCTGGATTTCTATGTAGGTGGTTCCATTAAACCAACAGTTTATAGCCTTTACATGATCAGTTAAAGTAAATTTGACCTGTTGATAAAACCTAAGGAACATAAATAGAAGGGGCGGTACTGTCCGTGTAGTTAACCAGTGTGTCATTTACCATTAAAAGTCAATGGTTTTTAATCAGGAAATGTACATAGGGAGTTATTTATGATAAGAGGTTATCCCTAGATAGGTGGTTTAATTTGTTGACATGATCAGTGCAGTAAATGTATTGAGAAGTAGAAGACGAAATTTCCCTTGTACTATTTCTTAAGGAAAAGGAAATATGGTTCGAATGAATCGATTGTAGGTTTTATGATTTCTAATTTGACTTGTGTAGATGTTTATTTAATAATTTGTAATTTGACTTATTACCTTGTACTGAAGATTTAAATCTCTTTGATTTTGAAAGATCGGAAGTGATTGTATAGACTTCATGATATATTCGTTAGTGATTATTATGCAATCTGACCTGCCATGTGATTATATGATTTTTAATCAAGTTCATGACAACTGTGATCATAGATAGAAAAACAGAAAAAAAGGTGTGGATTAATTATTTCCACCAGAAAAGTTTGTAATTTGACAGATTGAACACTGACAGCCTTAGAATAGATTAAAAGTGGACATTATATATTGATATTACATAACAAGATTAGACAGATATCTTGAGGGAATTTAGGTGAATTCTTTTGTTCCAAAGACAGTACCAGTATAACAACAATTCAGTGTTGTATGTTACACATTAGGGTAAATGTCAAACAGTATCTCCAGGAAGTTATAAAGAAAATTAAATGCGTGATGTAAAAATTTCATTGTTTTTATGCACTCCGTGGACTTTACATCATAATCCTATTATTGATGGAAATATAGCTACACTTGGTACAACATAACAACTCACTGAATATTGAGACAATAATTTTTTTTCCAGAATCAAAAATTATTTGATAAAATTCTGTTTGATTTCAAGCATTTGCAAGTGTTTCATCAATGCTACAGTGGAATTATAATACGAGGAGCTACATTTCCGATTATTCTTGACTAGCTGAAGTAAATCAGACACAAGCCCATTTAATGGCATCCTGTGGGACATGAACTTCCATATTGCAATTATTGGAAAAAAGAATTGTAAGTGATTTTAGGTCAGTTTCCTTTTGTTGGCCTCATAGATTTTTCAATATCCTTTGTTGGGCCTTGGGATTATCTAGTTTATATTATAACTTCACCCTTTTGCTTGAGTGCAGCAAATTTGCAGAATTGAGTAAAAAAATCTAATTATACAGACTGTAAAGGAACTTGATGTTGACAATAGATCGTAGGGACAACAGAATGGAGGTGCTTTGAGCAGGCTCAGCGACCACTAATCTGGAAAATTTTAAATTGCATTCATTCTTTATTATAGATATGTACTAAATTAATTTATAGTTCGACAGAGGTTTTTATTGATTTGGTCCTGGAGAAATTGAAAAACGATTGCATTTCGTGCAAATAAAACATTAATTTGGATTTTTGATAGGAGCTAAAGTGACAATTTGATTAACAATGAAAGAAGAAATGTAGTGAAGTGTGGATATGCAGTTTTTAGCATCCAGATTGTTTGTATAAAAAAAAACAGAACATTTTGCATATTTGATAGATTATTTTTCACATATCAAAAAGACACAAGCTTTTGTCAGTTTGCACTTCGTAGTTGACCGAATTTATTGTTATATATAAAAAAAATGCCAGTACTTCAGATGAAATTTACGACTGTCTAGAAATCGGTTATTGTTGACATAATTGGAGCTGTATTATAAAACTTTTTCTCGTTTGAAACTGTTTTTCTTGGAATATAGATATAACAGTGCTCAATACTAAAGAACGTGATAAATGGTTTTGAAATTAAAAAGCAATGGATATGGATGGAAATGGACCAGTTATTAGTAGTTCGGATATAAAATCGTCAGAGTTGTCAAGGTAATATATTAGTGTTTTCCTATAAGAAATGTACATGTATATATGTGATTTAAACTTCAATGTCGAAATCTGGAAATTGATGAATTTTGATCAGAATTTTTGACATCATTTCGTGACACTAATAGTGTTGTGATAATTTTCTAAATAAATCTGCTAAATGTGTATAATTTTGGTCAGGAGATAGGAATTTTTAATCAGAAGGTCAACCCTCTAATTACATCATGAATTATATACCTCCAAACTAGAGGTTTCCATGTATGTGACCAGAAAATAATTCCTTGATCCTTCACGACTTCTACAACTTTTGTTCGAAGGGAAGAGTAGGTTAGCAAATTTTTTTTTTGTCCATTTGAATAACCTGTCTGTCAAGTAAAAACCAATTTTAAGTAGCCAAATACTTTTGGAAAGTAAAAGTTAAAGAAATAGTCATAACTCAAGCTAAAAATTCCATTTTTTGAAGAAGAAAAAAAAATTTGTACTAAACTGAACATTGCTAAAAAAAACCATTACAAGTACTTTTCTTTATTTTATAAATGTTTCTTTATACAAGATAATATATAGGGAAAAATATTAACGATTTTACACCATGAAAAGTATAAAGCTTGGAAATTTTATCCAGTGTTCTTCTATAGTAGTAATTTTGATTTTGTTCAGGGTTTCTATGAAATTTTAAGGATGGAGGTTGCTTTTCTCAGAGTTTGGCATTTTTGTAAATTTAAATAGGACAAAAAGAAATACTAAAAATGGACTGATACTGATGATTAAAGATTGATATATATAGATGTCACAATGATTTTTGTCTCTTTGTCCATGAGTCAGTTTTAAGGATTATGATTCTGATATTTTTTTTAGCATTAAGCATGCAGAAAACTGATTAATTAAGTCCTCCCTAGAAGGAAATATCAGAATGAGCTAGTTCTTGGAAAAAATACATTCATTCATTGTACAAAAACATTTGTATAAACCTTACATGGTCTAATGAATTTAATTTGATAGAAAATGGTCTACCCTGTCTGAAAAACATTCTATTTCTAGGATATTGGTCAGCATAAAATTTGTCTTCCACATTAAAAAAAAAGTTCAATAGGATGGAATCAGAAAGTATTTTTTCACTGCTTGGTAGAGGAATGATGTGAAATATACTAAGGAGGGCTTCAAAATAATACAGTCTGGGTATAAGAATGTCTTCCCCATTGAAAAAAAAAATTCAATATGATGGAATCGTAAAGTATTTTTTCACTGCTTAGGAAAGGAATGATATGAAATGTATATAGGAGTGCTTTAAAATAATACAATGTGGGATATAAAATGTAAAAATTAATTTTGTGTTCCACAAGGGAAAATCTAGCCTCGTTTGAAAAAAAAATGGCATTTTATAAAGAAAGTTTCAAAAATTCTCATTTGACAAACTGTTTTTTTCAGGTACAAATGTACATAGCATAATTATGTTTTAAAGGGCCATTGTGAAAATGGCCATCATGAAGATAACTGTAAAATTAACCTCTTTGTGAAAGCGTACCAGTGCCTGTTCATAGAGGGCATTTTTACTGAAGTTATGATACATGTACAAATAAAATGTTAATTCCTTTAAGGTCTTCCATCCCGACTTAACTTTTAAACTATTGATGTTTTTAAGTTACATAGGTATTTAAATAAAATATATGGAATAAACAAAATAAAAAGCAGAGTGGCCTTTTGGATGAAATATATGAACGGATGAAACAAATCCGTTTGGTTTTGGTTTTGAACATTTTAAGTTAATTTGAAATAGCTTGTAATTTATTGTACTAGTTGACTTTCTTGAACACATTTAAGTAGAAATTCTGGGTAAATTTAATAAAAATGGTTTTACATGTACATGGAATGTGGGTCAGCAGTTTTGGTTTTGAAAATTTTAAGTTGATTTGAAGTAGCTTGTAATTTATTGTACACTTTAATAAACAGTTGACTTTCTTGAAAACATTTAAGAAGAAATTCTGGGTAAATTTAAATAAAAAATTTTTTACCTGGAATGTGGGTCAGCAGTAGTAGGTGAATAAATGAACTTCTGATAAGTCAAATTATTGGATAAGTTGAAATTCGGGCTTTTGTGAGTTTGACATAACAAGACTTGACAGTTTATACATTGTACAGTCAGTATGTAAACTGGAATACATATATTTGAAATAAATGAATATTGATAACTTTTAAAAAGTTTGGAATATGGTAAATAAATCAGGAAATTTTCAAACAAGTGATTGGGGAATTGGCAGGAGTCATGGGCCATTTGATATGCAGCTTAAAGATGATGGCCCATGAAATTATTAAAAAAAAATTTTAATGGGGCCCATTGAAAATTTGCCTTTTCTAATCACTGCAAACTACAAGTACATGTAGAATATAGAATGGAAACGTGGAATGTGTCAAAGAGACAATAACCCAAACAAAGAGCAGAAAACAGCTCCAAGCTACCATGTACATTTATTTCAAAGGAAATGAAAATGTCATATATGTACATGTAGGAAAAGAAAAGACTTTCTAAAGAAATAATCTTTGGTATTATGTATGTATTACATGTCATGTTAACCAGATAAAAATTCATGCACTAAATAGTACTTTAACAAAAAAGCTGTTAGAACTGGAAAACATACACATGTGTGTTAGGTGACAAAAATTATTTAAAAAAAAATGTTTGCAGTAAAAATATATATGTAGGACACATAAAATTAGTTTTCAGGTAATCATTTACCTCTTCTAAAGAGTTCAGATTGACAAGACACTCGTATACATAATTTACTTCAAGCTGTTATTGTTACTGTAAATTAACAAAAATGCATGCATTTATAATTGCTCATTTCATAGTTAATAAGTATTAATGTGAGATGAATTTAATGCAAATGATTAACTTTCTGTGAAAAAAAGACTAAAAATATATATATAAAAAAATCTGATTTATTATCACTATCTTTTTCCTGTTTGATTTTTTACAATAATAAAACTATCAAATTTTAATTTCCAATTTACTGTAATTCATTAATAAGTAGGGGAACTTACTTAAAACTGTAAACTTTTTTTTAGAGAACAATGGTTACATAAAGTTTTCTTGTGTTAGTTCTTTAATACTGATAAATCAGAGTTCTGATCGGGAGTGTGCTTTAGACATCTTGCTGTCCAAGCCAATTTCCTACCTACAGGTATTGAAGTTGTTTTGTCAGTTTCTCCTAAAGGAATGATATCATACATAAATGTAGAAGTGTTACTATAAAATATCTATAGGTTATATTTCATTCTTATTACATTAATCCCATTCTCAATTTGATTGGGAGTTTACATACATAAAATCCCATTCTCAATTTGATTGGGAGTTTAAATACATAAGTACTATGAATTAGATTCAGGACAGATGTAAATATTAAGAAGTAATTTGATAGCTGTTTCAAAATCAATATTCTGATTATATTTTTAGAGAGTAGAAAATTGCAAACCTTCAGAACAAATTCAGGACTGTGTTTCCTCTTTATCTAAAAAAAAAAGATTACTGAGGATTCATTTATTTTTATGGATACCAATTTCCGTGGATAGAGAAAAAAAGGCATTTCGAGGGATACGTAAATTCGTGGATTGCTGGCTTAGAAAATAATATATAAAAAGATGTTGAAATACTGAAATTCGTTGCTTGGCACATCATATATCATGAACTGCGACAAAACGTGCCGATCAGACATTGATATTGTACAGTAAAGTACTCATTTTAAGCACTTATAAAACAAAAGTATAGCAAACAGATTCTTCAAATTTTGAAGGAACAAAGCTGTCATGAATTTAACAAGATTAACAAAATCCGTAATTAGTTAATGAGGTGTGAAATAAAAATTGACAAAATTGCAATCACTTGTCACCAAATACCTCGGAGCATACAAATCCATAGTTTTAATCCGATTACGATAATTTAAATAATTTCTGCTTTATTATCTTTTTCCAGATGTTATTACTGTAATTTATGAGAAAGTCTGTATTGGTTAGGCCTACTTAGGATTAATATTTTTCTTGAATGTTTGAATTAAAAAAAAATGTAAGTTAATTCTGCGACAATTTACACAGTCTAAATATTTTTAAAGAAAATTGTTTGAGCGTTTATATGTTACCAAAGGTAAAATTACCTGAAACACTGTATCCTCTATGGATATAGCTGACTCATCATATGTCAGCATCCAAGTACATACTGTAAAAAACGCAATTGTTCAATGTTGTCTCGGATATGTACATCAAAACTCTGTGTTTTCAAACTTGAGTGCATTTAAGCTCAAGTAAAAATATTTTATTTTTCGTTAGATATTTAAATTCGTGGTTTACTGGGACCCATGAAAACAGTATAAAGAAAAATTGCAAAATATCTGAAAGCTTTTTAACCTAATTTTCAAATGGGGAAAATTTGGATAATAGTTTGACAGTGTATTGGAGGCCTTTGTGCAGGTCCAAACAGAAATAACAGCTTCCTGTAAATATCTAGTCTCCATGACATGGGTTTTTGCTGGATAATGCCAAATAACAAAAATATGTGTGGCACTATTTACCCTACATGTAACTACCCAATTTTTTTTTCATCTACCATAAAGATTTTTTGGACATTTTTCAATCACACTGTGAAATTAAGGCAGAATGTCTCTACCATAGCTGACTCTTATGTTAAAAAAAATTTGTAAAATAAAAAAAAAATCCCTACCTACCTACCCTGTTGCACTTATTTTTTTAGTTGGCAGGGTTCTCACTAAGAATTTTTCATGATGAGTCCTGGGGACTCTTCCTTTTTCAGAATGGTGAGTCCCAGCTGATTGGCCCCAACTGTTGACCTAATACAGAAAGCCTGTATCATATGTACTAAAAGCAAAAATAAATATGTTAATTTAGTTACATATTTTCTATGAATTTTTATAATAAATAATGTTTGTGTTTAAAAACTATATGATAAACATCTATCAAGCTGTCATTCAGTTAATATCAAATACGAAAATGACTGTATTTAGTCATAGCTTTAAAATAATGAAGTCATTATATTGCTTTGGAAAAAAATGGTGTATTACATTGTAAAAACTTAATTTCACCAAAAAATTCAGCATTTGTAGGTGGCAATCTAGCTTAGAATTTTAATTATTACTAATTTTTAATGTTTTAATAAATGGGATGTTATTTTTTCCCTCTAGCATTTAGGTGATTCATGCTGTACTGAACATATTTAACATAAGCCAAGAAGGTACTATATTGTGCAACACTTAATGTGCAAAGAACTAGGTTCAGCCTAGCCAAAAACAGATGGGAACACAGTGCCTACTCTGACTTTTCAGCATGCCTCTCTACTTTGTCTTCTGAATGAAGTATGAAAAATACAATAAACTTCCTTTCAAGGTACACTAATAGAAACTTGCCATCAAATATAGGTAACTGTCCTAAAAGTGGCATAACTTTTGAATTGATTATTGTATTCATGTACAACCAGCACCACAAATGAAAAAAAGGACAAAAAAAACAGGAATTGCAATGCATGTCATTTGATAATTTATTGAATAGAGGCAGGAAATTTAGTCAGGTTTTCATCCAATTATGTGATGTACTCAATATTTCATGTTCCTGTATCATTCTGTCACAGATGTACAGATAATAGCTCTACTCAGGGTATCCATGATCAGCCATTGATAAAACCACATTGACTTTTCAACTCTAGTGCATTTTCTGAGAGCATTTAGTTCATTTTAGTTAATAATTAATATGCATGAATTTTATGATGGAAAGCCTTGTGGTAAAATTATAGGGCATCTTTCATCTCCCTTTTGTCAACTTGGTTAATTACTTCCACATGCAGATATAATGTGCATTGTAAATTACTGTGTGCATGAAACTGACATAAATTTCATTGATGTTCTTATTAATATATTTATATAATGTGCCACATATAATGAGTATCCATTGACTTTTAAGTGTTTTGACAATTTTCAGCTATAAAAAAAAGTTTCCTCAATTATCCCTTCTGTTTGGTACACGAGGCTGTAAATTCAGAAATGAGGAACACAAAAAGCATAGCAGTAAATAAAACTTTGCATGTGCATTTTTGATGGTAAATTGTACTTGTTGTTCTGAAAAAGCAGTTTCAAACTGAAGAGAACCATCATAGTGAATACAGTGTTTGTCATATGATCTTCAATGAGTGGTAAACTCCACACAATATGACCGTCCCAAAATAACCAAGGCAAGTGTTTAAATCAGTGGAAACAACAGTAAATACACTCGTCAATAAATAAGTGTTAGAAACTAAAGAATCTAAATATAGCTGATACATGCCAGTGACAATATTATTCCTAACTTGGGACATATGCAATGGGTTTAAACTACTGTATTTTCTGGACTATAAGTCTGTGTGGACTATAGGTCTAATTGATACTTTCTCCATAGACTTATAATGGTAAAATGGTCATTTTAAAGTAAAAAAGTCTCGATCTATAGGCAGGAAAATACAAGCAAACAAACAACACTTTTATTGCTGTTCTTCATCTAAAAAGTTGCAGAGAGATTTTCAACATAGCTAAAATTTCCTCATCCCAATGCAAGATCCAGATGGCGACTTAGTTGTGGATCAAAGAGAAAAAAGGGAGAAAGAAAAAACACTAGATTGTCAGGATAGAGAGAGAGGTTTGGGTAACCAGAAAACCACCACCCCTGTTCAGTGTCTGTACCAAGTCAGACTATCTTAATTCTCTTTTGTGTTTAAGGTTGTGTTTTGTTCTCTTTTATGTTATTTTTTTGTCTTATTTTGTCAGTTAGGTTGCTTTGATTGATTGGTATGTCATTGTTGACCTATACTGTTATCCATTTTGTTGTTCAATATTGTCCATGTGCACTGTATAACAAGCACTTAATGGTGCCATATTATTAAAGTTGTAAAGAAATTCATGTAAAAAGTACAAAATGCATGAAATAAATTACCATACTCCAAATAGACATCGGTGTTTTGCCTACAAATTTTTAAGGGGGATTTCAAATGAAAGGATGATGGTCGTGAATTCTGAAGGATGGGGGTAAAGAAAAATTTATATAATATTATAAGGAATTTAAATATTTCAAGAATGGCTGCTTGAAATTAATGCATGGAGGTACCACCATGTGTAAACCCTTTAGGGAAAACACTGCACATAAAACTAAGAGACGTGCAACCTTGGACAAAGACTCCCGACTTATGATATTTACAAAAAATGTGGCAGAGTTGAATTCGTTCTTCATTGTATTTTCAGCAGTCATTTAGTGCATGTCTCGGATTATAAAAGTTGGCTCAGTGTCGAATGCCATAATGTGGCTTTTAAAAAAAGGCTTTTCGTATTTTATAATTTTCAACAAACAAAACAAGATATATTGGACATTTTGTATATAAACATACGTTCAAATAGAAATTTTATGAAGGACTTCCTTTTGTTTAAGTTCATTTCGGACAAACTTCTCTTGTCTGTATGTTGTAGTTTTGATCTTTTAAGATGGATCACTATTAAAATGTGATAATATTTCAGAACAGGGAATTGAAAGTTTGCATCTTATAAACACTGAAAGAACATTTCCTGTTTAAAAGTTGAAACAAGGACAATAGCATGCAACCGGCTTAAGTTCAAACAAGTTTCACCGATTAACTAGTTCATTGAATTGAATAAGTGCGGTGAGTGCAGTCTTGCATAGTAATTAAAATCTTAATTGATGTCAGGAGATTGCAATTCATAAATAATTACGTCGATACCATAAGCTTTCATATTTTACAAGTTCAGTTCAATAGAATGAGAAATGTGTTTAAGCTCAGTATACGGTTGCACAGAGTACAAAAGTTTAAACCTTATACAAGAAATTACATAATATGTACACTGTATGCAAATGAATTGGCATTAGATGAATATGATTGGTAGAAATTTTGACAGTTTATTTTGACAAGATTTATAAAGACAAACCACTCGAGTAATCCGCCCTGGAAGTTGTATTATAAAGCTTAATGATCGTTCCTGGTAATCTCTGATAAAGAGACTTCAGTACACTATTGATTTATACAGAGTTGTTTTAGGAACAATAGGGAATGAAGCATTACAATAAATCTTGCTTTTAAACTTGTGTGACAGAGAACTCATTGACAGATTTTTTTTTGGATTTTTTTTTGTTAATAAAGTTTTGAATACATGATCATGAAGTGCTAAAAATTTGGAAATTTTGACTTTTTTTACAAACAAAAAAAGATTCTAGCTAGTGAACTATTGTTTGTCTCTGTTGAAAATTTTAACACCAGAAAAAGTCATATTTTCAGGAAATTATACCTTTATAAAATAAAATCCCATCTAACTGTAAAAACAGGTAAAAATATTTTGAAAAAATGGTGTTAACCCAGAAGGTAATTTATTTTAAATTTGGGAGGAGGGGGTTATATTTATTTTTCAAGTATTTTTTTTTGTTACTACTGGTAATTGAAATGAAAAAGGGATATCAAAGGACGCAAGGATAAAAGGGAAAGATACATTCTTGTCAGTGCAGACTTATTGTAATTACCAAATTTTGGTGTGCAAGGTACATTAATCTTCAAATTATGTTATCTAATGTTTCATTGATCAATGTGAACTGAACATAATTTATGAGATTACACTTAATTTGCCTTACACTTCAGTTTGAAATAGATTTTAAATGCATCCATCACCTACTCAATTGAAAATTGGATGTGACATTATTTAAACGAAAAAATATACTACTTTTAAATTGGCTTTAGGCTGTTTTATTGAAAAAAAAATGTCAGGAAGGCAGATAAAAAAATTACCTGTTTCCAAAAACTATAAAAATTTTGAGGTAAGGGAAACAAAATTTCCAAGAAATTTTAACTCATTTATGATGGAGACATTCCTACTTTAATAGTACTCACTGAAAAATGCAAAACAATTTAGGTTAGGTATAAAAGAAATAATGTAAGTGGGGTTGTGTTAGTAAGGGTTTTTTTTCTCTAAGTCTATAATGTTAGTGAAAAAATGGGAGGTACTGCAACTGTGCCTAATACAATGATTGCTTGAATAGACAGGTTTTTTACAGTTTTTAAGTAAAAAATTCTTTACATGATTTTCCATAAAAAATTTTGTCAGGTCTACCTGTTTGTTACTATTTGTTGATCTCTTGTCCGGCATTCTATTTTGACTAGTGAAGAAGATCGTCCAAGTTCTATTTTGTATGCTTATATCCCAGATTGTGTTTTGCATTAATAAAGTTATTAATAACTAATGGTGACATGCTGAACATGTCATTGTACCTCTTTAGATAACCAGATTTTGTTATTACGAATCAGTTAAAGGACAACCCTCAAACCTAATTTACAAGGATTGCATGTTTTCAGGCCAAAGTTCTCTCAGTATAAAGACTGGCCACCACAATATAGCCAGATGTAGGGAAAGAAGCAAAAACCCCAAATAATTCAATCAGGAAATTGCACCAATCAAAGTTAATGTAATAATTAATGTATAACTAATCTTGAAATTTGAATTCCTACAAATCTAACGACGATTTACCGTACAACACATTAATGGACGAATAAATGTCGTTGGCGAGGCTATTGTGGTGTCACTTCCTAGAGTGAAATATGACAAGATTTCACCGGGTGAATTATCAAATTTGATTTCACTCGGAAGGAAATCACGGTATTTCACCACACTCCGTGTAATAATCATCTAGTATTCTTTTCCACTTGGTTTTAAGTCTGCTTAATTCAATATCTTGTTTTTCTTCTTACTTTATTTGGTAAAGTAAAAAGGTTAAAATAAGGACATTTCACTTTTACAGTGTTCTTGAGTACATTTATATTTAGCATTCTTACTTGGAAGAAATAATTACTTTCATCATTCAAGGACACTTAATGAATTAAAAATCCTGATTTCTGATTGGAGAACCTGTAATGATACATAAAATGAAAATTCTTAATTTATTGAAGAGGTTTTCTAATTATAAAATTATACGGTAAATGCTGGTACATGTAGGTAAGGTTGCAGGAGCCGTTAAATCTGATTGTGGAAACTGAAATTGTATAATATGAAAAAAATTAGCTTAAAAATGTTGTCTAGCAAAATTTTTTCTATAATGAATGGCTAAATTTTAATTCCACGGATAACCAATAAGGTAATTTTTCGGAAAAATATTAATAATATAGCCAAAATATCTATAATAATGTGTTGTTTCCTTTTTTATAGCTAATTATTTTCTTGTATAAAAGTCAGATACCTTAAACTTTCAAAGAGAGCAAAATTTCTATTTTTTGAAAACACGTTGATTTTTGCATAAAATCTGAGGTAATTGCATACAAGTATTGGTTAACAAATGCATGTTTTTTTCCCATGTTCGCTGAGGTTGTGAGTTCGAATCTCACCTGTGTCAGGGTGTGTTTGACTCCGATCTTAATTGACAAGGATTGCCAATTTTCCTACCGAAGGTCGGTGGTTCTCTCCGCGTACTACGGCTTCCTCCACCAATAAAAACTGGCCACCGCGAAATAGCCAAATGTGCTGAAAAAGGCATAAAACACCAACTAAACAAACAAAATCTTTCTTTGTTCCTCAAGGTCCTTGTTTGAAATGTGAAGTTTTTGCAAAGGCACTTTATTTTTTTTTTTATCAGTTAATGAAGCATGTTGGATAAACAGCTGAAAGTCCAGTAAAAATAGATTCAGTTAGTAAATAAAATATCATACATGTATCACAGAGCAAGTCAAAGATTATATAATTCTAACTTACTATTTTAGTTTAAAAATTTTTAATATTTAACGCATCTATATTCCAACTGGTCAATAAGCTTCTCTCTGAAGCTGACAAGGATAAGTGTTAATGATAATAATAATAATAATAATAACTTTATTTACAAAATTACACACATGTGGGCCAAGCAAATACATGCACTAAACAAATAAACAAAGACAAAGTCAGTGGAATAATAAACCTTCAGCATCAAGAGTCATTAAATTTGTATGGATTTTCAGTCATATCTACAATGTATGTGTACTACAATGTTGAATATTAGTTAGAATATTAATATTCTGAACAGATGTAGGATAGAAATATAGCAAGATATGAACATATGATTGATCAAGATTATAAAACTAATTAATGTACTTATTTTAAATAAGTCAATGTATGTAATTCATATCTACATATTACACTATGATCTATTGGATATGTTACCTGTCAGCACTTGGGAGAGATAGTTACTTTCTATCTCAACCTTGACTCATTCTCGCCATGATGGAAGAAAGTACACTGGAACTTAATTCTTATCATTTGTACAGTGTCTTCTTATTCTTGGCTAATTATAGTTTAATGACTATGTTTTGTCTTATTGCCTCTCACTGTATCGATTGTTTGTTTACTGATTGGAGGTTGAAGAGGTCTCCTTTATTATCCCCTTTACCAACGGACGTCCAATGCAAAGACTGGTGTGTCATACCAGTGGATGCGTCTTGAAAAATAACGAATATCTTATGTTGTAAAATGTCTAAGCCTTATGTTCAAACAATGAAAATATGGGAGAGGGGATTAGCTGTCGTTTACGACTGCCTCAGCTACTAGTTAAGTCTCTCAATGACTTTATGATGATAAACAGCAATAAAAAACATTGTTCTTTTTCTTTAATATTTGTCATGCATACATAAGGATTTTGTATGCAGAATCATCCACCATTACCCTTCTTCCTTTTTTACCCTAATAAAAATTTGGCAGTTTGACCAAGAGTCTACAGAATAATAATAAGACTAAAGGTTTCCCGTAAATTTCTTCTCTTGTGAATTCAGTCCTGGTGTACTCCTTAAAAATTGACATTTTCCAATTAAGAAATAACCCTAAAATTCAGTGACAGAACAGTTTACATTAGTATGGCTCTAAGCTGTTAGACTTAGAACCTAATTAAGTTTGATACAGTGTCCCTAGTGTTATAAAAGCAAAATAATATAATGATTTCTTTGGCTGGATTTATTTTAGGAGGAAAACAAAATACATAGGTTGTTAACCTGGCATTCCATAGACCTTGGCCTCAATTTGAACTGGAATTAATGCTAAAAAGTCTTAAAATATGTTTCATTTACCATATACATTGTACATGTATATAAATGAAAAATAGTTTTTTGTAAACAAATGGTTGGAATGCTTACACCTTGCACATGCAAATAAGATTATTTCTCTATTGGTAGTGAGTCCTAATTATAAACTAAAATGAATAAGATATTAACCTTGTAACTGGTCATACATAATATATGATGTCTTATGATATCTGTGTAAAAAACAAAAGATACCTTACATATTGTTTTACTCTTATAAAAGAATACAAATTCCCACTATGGATTAATATGAAAAATAAATTACAACTTTCAGGAAAAGATTGGCAATAATAGGCTCACTGGGGACATACTTTGAATTTTACAAGCTATGTGAATTCTTGCATCAACTCTAATAATAGCCTTTCATTCTACAATCAATCCTGGTTTAAAGCCACCCTTCATAGCAAGTCACTGTCTATAAAGTGCACTTTGAAAATGTCCCCATTATGAAATAAAACTATGTATAAAGGGCACCTGCTTATAAAGGGCACTTTTCTTTGGACCTAAGGTTGGCCTTTATACACAGGTTTGACTAATTTCTTTTGAACAATGCAGAATAGAGCCTCTGTATCTCATCTACCAAGGCTATATAGTTGTTACCCCTCACAATCTTGATAAATTGTATTGAAATGTCCAGCAACATGCAGACTGCATTTCTTTTTAATGAACTAGATCTGTGCTTTAAAATTAAAAATAACAATCCAAAGATACTAATATTAGATACAGTAATAAATTTATACTATGCTGCATGCGACGCATTTCAAGGAGTTACCTCTCATCAGCAGCATTAAAACCGAAACATTTGGAAGACCAAAAACCAAACTTATATTAAACAAGAAGTACTCAACCAAAAATACCAAAATAGGAAGCCAAATTTCCGCTAAGGAGATCTACCATGTGCAATACAAGGAATGAACCCTTAGTATTTCTATTATTTTTGAATTTTGCTAAATAAAAGTTTGTCCATTCTAACTGTAAAGGGAACCAAGATAAAAGGAGAAACAGCTACTGAATAGAATTCAACCAATCTACAGCTGTAGTATTACAAAAGTGAAATTCAAATGATGATATTTGTTCAAAATAGAAAATCTTTGTTTCTCAATTTGGGGAAAAGTCGTACTAAAAACTTAGGTTTGAAAAAAATACACGTTTTATAACTTTATGAACTAATACCTGTTGTGTGTTTGAAAAAATTGAATCTTTATTGTGTTTGTGATTTTTATACATTTTTTTTATGGTTTTCTGCATCAAGAAGTATTTTGAATGCCATTTAGTACTTATTGTCAAGGCTTATTCCCTCATTGTGGAAGAGCTTAGATGTTTTTTATCTTTCAATTGCAATTTATTTGACAGGATGTTCCATATCCTTTGATTTTGAACCTTAAAGGAAGTTTTATAATATTCAAAGTGACCACTTATTTAATTTTGACCTCTTATAGTGCACTGTGTATAAAGTTTAGCTTTTAAAGTACAGTAAGAGTCAAGACCCTTATTTCATAAAAAAAACATTGTGAAACAGTCATCAATTAATGTGCTCCAGTATTCATACATTCATCGGGCAATTTTTAATTCCTACATTTGAGGAACTGGTGAAATATGAAACCTGTCGATGACATGGCTACATGAAAATATCAAAAGTGTTTGTTACAAGCACTTTACTCTAAATGGAATCAACGGTTTATTTCAGTTTAAAGGGAAAAATTGCACAATTGGGTATTTAGAATGCAATTTAGTACTTGTTCAAAATTTTACTGAAAAACGTGTTAAACACTTTTTATTTTATCATAATTTGGAATCCAATAACTTTGAAAACCAAACAAATATGTCTTTTTTTCTTTAATCTGTAAAAATTTATGTCTATCAAATATGTTAATTCAAAGTAAGTCTTAATTCTATTAGTTATGTTAGAACAAGGATATGAAAGTTTTTTTAACCAATAAAAGAACAGTGTTATTGCCCTCTATTTTTTTCTTCCTCATTTGAGTAACAAGGAAGTAAATGTTTTTTTTTACTAAGAAAACAGATGGATGAAACTTTCTTACTAAATAAACTCATATATTTTATTTGTTGCCACAGCTTTATTTAATTTTTTTTATTTCTTCCAAATATAATATTTTTTTTTAAACCAAGGAGAGATTCTGGAAGCTTTTATTTAGGTACATAATTTGTACTGTACTAACCTAAGTTTTGCAAAATTGGCTTCAGATTGGAAAGGCATAAACCCAAATTTTTAAGAAAATTAAAACCCTAAAAGGATGTTACAGGGATGTGGAAATGGGTGGAGATAAGCCCAAATTGTTAAGAAAATTAAAATCCTGAAAGGATGTTACAGGGATGTGGAATTGGGTGGAGATAAACCCAATTTTTAAGAAAATTAATACCCTAAAAGGATGTTACAGGGATGTGGAATTGGGTGGAGATAAACCCAAATTTTTAAGAAAATTAAAACCCTAAAAGGGTGTTACAGGGATGTGGAAATGGGAGATCTCATAGAAGGTAATAATAATGTAGCTCATCTTTCATTCATTATTGTGCTTGGGGATGGAACCCAACTAAAACAAGCTAGTAAAATGGAGGGTTTAACAGGTACAAACAAATAATTTTTTTTTTCTTTTTTTAATTTTCAACATATTGGAATATTGTTTGGGTTCTTCTATATTTTAGAACTTGAGCACTCCTGACAAATCATAAATTATGCACATTAAAATTCTTAATTGGTATCTAAGAATTTATAGTCCAGTCAACCTACCAAAATTTGACTTTAAACTGGTTTAGTTATAAATTAACTGTAGTACTGAATTTTAACTTCACTGTCAAACAACAGTGGTGTATAATTTCACCATGTACATTCAGCATTGTCTGTCGTGCAGATTTTTTGGTCTGACTAATAGATTTAACAATTTTGCACTGAACTTGACACTATAACTTTACTTTATAACTG
This sequence comes from Mytilisepta virgata, assembly GCA_028015205.1. Classification (NCBI taxonomy): domain Eukaryota; kingdom Metazoa; phylum Mollusca; class Bivalvia; order Mytilida; family Mytilidae; genus Mytilisepta; species Mytilisepta virgata. The sequence goes on along the minus strand of CM051510.1, from coordinate 42,358,378 downwards.
ATGTTTTTAGACAAAAAATAGAACATTTAGTTTGATTTATTTCGTTTTATGTTGGATTTTAGAGAGGAAAGGGGGAATTTATCTGTAAGATGACAAAGGGACCCAAAAAAAGGAGTTTCAGTTAAATTGTATTCCTTCTTCATAAAAAATAACCAGCTTGGACCACCATTATCATAAACATGAATTTTGGGGGAACATATAGTTTAAGCAGATGACCTTCAATGCAATTTGATATATTAACAGATCATTCACATCTTGAGAAAGCCCCTCTAAGTAATTTTCGAAATTGATTTGAAATTACCCCTCTTGGTTTGGATCAGCCAATTTTATTTTGAATCAAATGAAAGATCAGGCCCTGCTAGCAACAAAATCTTTAATCAGATTTAAATCAAGTCTAGGAAGATCTAATACCAAAAATGTATTGATTAATGGCAAAAAACAAATGGATATTTTTTTAGTACCTGTAGTAAGACTAAACAAACTTTGGACTTTTGTTAGTCACAAGTTTCACTAGATATGCATTTCATTATAAAAAAAAGGTTACCTAGGAACTATCTGCCATGATAGAATTTGTCTAAGATGCTCTTCAGGTTAAATAGATGATGGAAAAACATTTTATATTTTTTGCACAACATCTCCAACTCTATGCAATGCAATGAAGAAAAAAGTTGTGAACTTTGTTCTAATTTCGCATATCTTACATTTAGATCATCAACAAGCACATTAATAATAACTTTATTTTCAAAATTACACCCATGTGGGCCAAGCAAATACATACACTAAACAAAGAAACAAACACAAAGTCAGTGGAACAATGTATAAATGTAAAAACTTTTGACTGACACTGACCTCATTTTCGCAAATATTATGATTGCTTTATAAAGTCTCATATTGCTGGCCAAAGTTGAGATTCGGGAGATAAAATATTTTGAAGTTTATCTAGTAATTGATATTGGACAAAATGTGGCTTTATTTTATTAATCTCTTAGACTAATGGATCCCTTAAACCTAATTTTGTTTACATTTTAAAAAGAAATGATATTCATCATCAATTTTGTCTTTACAAATTTGACAGAATCTGTTTTCCCTCAGAGTATTCTTGTACCGTCCTAGTTCAATTTCTAAAATATGATCACTTACATGAAATTTAGTGATCATTTGTGTATTTTTAAAATTGGAATCCTTTAGTAAATAATCTTCTATTTCTATTTCTGATTTAAGTTTACTATAAACATATAATTTTGATTAATCATTGATCAATGTCTTATTTATTATGTTTTCACTATTGATGTTAATTATTTCTTTAAGGTATGTTTTATTTTCTCCAAAGGTTTATAAGAAGATTCAAAATTTTTTATATCTAACTCATAGTCCCCCAATAACAAGATGAACTAAATACTCTGTTGGCCTAGGGTTAAATTGGTTTTGAAAAAAAGGCAATATTGGAAAGTCTGTTACCCTTTTCTTTAAAGGATCATCAAACTTAATTGATAATTTTGAGATCAGTGACTGTTTTTGCAGATTTCAATGGATAAAGTAAATATATTAAATTTTGTTTTGGTATGTCTAAATTAGTCTCCTTCTACATCTTTTTTAATTTCAAAAAATAAATTAATTTCTAAAATGGGAGATAACTCAAACCCAGCAACATGGATTAGGATTACCAGGCATTTTCATAACTTGAGATTGCAATTTTAAATTATAAAAACAAGGATGAATATAAGGAGAAAATGCCAGTTCTAATTTTAATTAGATTGTTGGGATTGTATATATTTTTATGTCACATGTACAGTATAGTAAAGTCAGTATGACATACATGTAAAAATAGAATTGAATGATTATTTGAAGAACTTGATATGAAATAGAGTGTGAAATATTTATTGCATACCTCTTTGATATAAATTTTGTGCTTTTACTTTTGTGAAGATTATTTGTCTTCCCAGAAATTGATGCAAGGCAGTGCAAAAGCTGAGAGCTCAAAATATTTCCCAAATAGATGAGGGAGCATTAAGATATGTACAACATTCTTCTTTGTATAGAAAGGCTGCTTTGTATAATGTGTCACAGACGGATTACTAGCCAAAATCTTTTGATGTTGACGCACCAGTAAAAATTAGAGATCCTAGTTTATTCACAGTGAGTTTATTTGAGAATAGCAGAGTGAAGTCGTGACTCATTCATGAAATTTATTTCCAAATATTGCCCCATGTATAACATGTATTTACAGCAATACACAAGACAAGTAGTAACTGTTTGTGGTTATTGATTTGTATCTGAAAAAAGCCATTCAATAAATTTAAATCTTATTTTTCTCTTGTCATTTAACTTTCAGTGATGACCTTGTGTGACCTCTGTTGTAAATCTCTTCTGATGAATTAACATGAACACTTTAATGTACTTCTTGTTGAATTAATTGAAATCATGAGAGGACCGCCATGGGACAGTGTGGGTGGTAAAATATCGTTAAAGAGTACCCCTTAGAGGGAAAGGTGGGAGTAACATTTTTAGCTTTATATAATGTGATTTTTTGTTCTTTTTGTACTTTTATGACGATGATTAAAAATAAAACAAAATAATAAATCATGACAAAGAATATATATAAACAGGCGTTAGATTTTAAATGTTGATTCACTGTCACGGAAAATTGTAAAATAGTTTATGAATAAAGAATGAATTTTTTACACCTGACAATAGACAAAATGGTATATGAAACTCACAAAAACATAATTTTAATATCTTATCTTTAGTGTTTTAACAAGGGCATAGGTTATTTATATATTTATATATTTGATATTTTTGAAATGTAAGTTAGAAACCCTTTCAGTACCTAATCCATATGTTATAGTGTTTACATTATGCAAATGAAGCTAGCAAAAATGTGATAAAATAAAAGAGTGCAAGCAAGTGAAGAACCATGAATTTCTAGGCTAAAGAAATTATTGATTGTAAATTGACATCTAAAATAATATGTTGCCATGTACTGAATGTTACTAAACTAAGGGAGCAACCAGGATTTTGGCAAAATAAATATACAGGATCACTTTAGGTATGAAAAAAACTGCATGACCAGTGTGTCAATCAGGACATTTTGGGGTTTAAATGGAAAAAATAATCCAGGACCAAAATTTCAACAAAAAAATTAGACAGAATCAAATATTTTATTCTAGCCCCGTCCCTCCCCCCCCCCCCCCCCCCCCCCCCCCCCCCAATAAAAATCAAATGGTTGCTCCCTAACAGAGATTATGTTTGTATAAATGGTGTAATTCTAATCATTATGTAGTTAATTTATTTCTCATGTCAATAGTTCATTAAGTGATCGGTTTCAACCATGGTCTCCTATTACTATTCCAAAAAATTTCATTGTAAATTGTGGATTCATCTTACATTTGTATTTTTGTATTTAAAATTTTTCATGGTTGAGGAAAATCTTTTATTTCAAGTGAAACATTGTACGAAAAAAATTCTAATTTGACATTATGAATATCAAATATTCTATTCATAGAATATATGAAATATGCTATCTGTATTTATTGAATAATTGAAATAAGCTTTTACAGAATACACGAGTTGGTAGATTGAGTGACATGAAAACCATAAAACTTGGTATATATTGAACTATAATGAATCCACACTGCATAAATGTTTACAGTTGTTTGATATTAATTATCTGAGAGAAACCTTAAGTGCAATTTTCATAGGCAGAAATCGATAATCAAATTTCTGTAGGTAGAAAATTAGACTTTAAAAAGATATTTATTGACATAATTTCACAGCAGCAGAAGTCTTTGTAAATTTTGACATAATCTGCAATAATAATTTTATTGTGTCTTTCCTTTCCGGAATACATCCTCATCCCTCCCCCTCAAAAACAATCTTAAAAGCAGAATTGATTGTCAAGTTGAGTGTTAGAGTTTTATATTTTGCATTGACAAATAAGATTGAACTGTACTATACATTATGACCTGAGTGTGAACCTTTATAATGAACAAGCACCTGCTAACTTAATTATAGTTGAATTAGATGTTCAGCTGTTCAGGGGAAATTTATTGTCCAAAAATAGATGACCCAGCATCATCCAGAGGTTAGGAACAAAAATGAAGTAATCAGAATATTTGGCTTCACCATATATCAGCTTATCCAGGTCCTAAGGCAATATCCCTTTCCAGAAACTCATTTCTGGTATCATGAATCTTACTTAAAATTTATAATTTGAAATTAATTATTTCCCTTGCTGGGATGTAGTACTGGTTCACTGCAGTGCATAACAACCAGTAGGAAGTAAATAGAAATTATTTATTACTTTGATATGCAAATATTTCCAGCTTTATAATCAAGTTTGATTACAAGTATGTTGGAAGCACAAAGATTGTAAGTAATTCCCAAATTTATATAAACTGAACATTAGGTGCAAATTAACAAGTTTTAAAAACAGCAGAACATCCCAGCAAGGGAAATAACTTGCTTCAAATTATAATTTTAGAGTACGAAACGTGATACCGTAAATGAGTTTCTGGAAAGGCCTATACCAAATCAGTTTATTGTTCTTCAGAATTGTTTGTCTCAAATTATCTTCCCTGAGAAAAAATTTAAATTTTGTTCAGTCTTTTGTAATTCTTGTTATCTGCTTTATAATTATAAAATGATTAAAAAAAAATTTGATTGCTCACTTCTGAAAAAAAAAACCCAGAAATTTCATTTTAATATCACTAACAAACACCGTTTTCTCAACTGTTTTTTTTTTTGGTCTTAACAAAAAAAGTATTATTTCACTTCAAATGTCAGTGATCACTCACTCACTTCAATATTTTGAGAAGAAATCCATAGAACATTGATATTTTTGGTGTAGCCTGAACATCTCTCATGTTTCAGTCACTTGGTTTAGAATGAATTGACATGTTGGATTGAGAACAGCTCAGATTTTCGCACCTAACAGTAACACCTAAATCTCTTTCAGTGTAAGTTATAACATTGGACACAAGAAGTTTGTACTAGATGGACTTCCATCCTAACTAGTACGTGATAACTATCATCTGGTCCCTGTGGTTTGAAGACTGCCTTATTTGAGGTGTTTAGATAATGTGTGATTGATGATGGCTTAAAATAACCACATCATGGATACCCACGGTACCAGGTAGTGGTTGTAACCGGAAATTATCAATGATAGGGTGTTTATTGTATATCATGAACTACCGGAAAACTAAAGTTGTTCCGTGTCATAAAGTTTTGTATTTAAAAGTCAATGTATGCAACTTGTGGTAGCTTTTAAGTACTTGTATAAAGTTCCTTAAGGGTTTTCTCTCTTTTTTTTAGAATTGCCAAGTAGTTGTGGATTTTAAAAGGGAAATTGAAAGTTTTGTTTTTTTTTCAGTTAATATCAGTGTACTGTTGCAAGATTGTGCATATTTATTTCAAGAAACATTGGGGTCTATAAATAATTGATGAGGTTCTTTAAGAAAATTTTATAGTATTTTTCTGTTTCATAGCTTTGAATTTAGTTCCAGTTTTAGGACAATTAAATTACTATGATATGCGCTTGTTTGTATGGAGAAATTTCCAGGAATATATATATGGGTAATAAATTTATTTATGAGAAATATTTTACAGTTTCATTGAAACCCACACAGTGACACATTTTTATTATACGACCGCAAAATTTTTGCGGTCGTATATTGGTATGACGTTGGCGTCGTCGTCGTCGTCGTCTGCGTCGTCGTCCGAAGACATTTGGTTTTCGCACTATAACTTTAGTATAAGTTAATAGAAATCTATGAAATTTAAACACATTAGGTTTATGACCACAAAAGGAAGGTTGGGATTGATTTTGGGAGTTTTGGTCCCAACAGTTTAAGAATCAGGGGCCAAAAAAGGGCCCAATAAGCATTTTTCTAGGTTTTCGCACAATAACTCTAGTATAAGTAAATAGAAATCTATGAAATTTTAACACAAGGTTTATGACCACAAAAGGAAGGTTGGGATTGTTTTTGGGAGTTTTGGTCCCAACAGTTTAGGAATTAGGGGCTAAAAAAGGGCCAAAATAAGCATTTTTCTTGGTTTTTGCACAATAACTTTAGTATAAGAAATTAGAAATCTATGAAATTTGAACACAAGGTTTATGACCACAAAAGGAAGGTTTGGATTGATTTTTGGAGTTTTGGTCCCAACAGTTTAGGAATTAGGGGCCAAAAGGGTCCAAAATTAAACTTTGTTTGATTTCATTGAAAATTTAACTATTGGGGTTCTTTGATATGCCGAATCTAACCGTGCATTTAGGATCTTAATTTTTGGTCCCGTTTTCAAATGGGTCTACATTAAGGTCCAAAGGGTCCAAAATTAAACTTAGTTTGATTTTAACAAAAATTGAATTCTTTGGGTTCTTTGATATGCTGAATCTAAACATGTACTTAGTTTTTATACGACCGCAAAATTTTTGCGGTCGTATATTGGTATGACGTTGGCGTCGTCGTCGTCGCCGTCGTCCGTCGGAGTCTGTAGACATTTGGTTTTCGCACTATAACTTTAGTATAAGTTAATAGAAATCTATGAAATTTAAACACAAGGTTTATGACCACAAAAGGAAGGTTGGGATTGATTTTGGGAGTTTTGGTCCCAACAGTTTAAGAATTAGGGGCCAAAAAAGGGCCCAATAAGCATTTTTCTTGGTTTTCGCACAATAACTCTAGTATAAGTAAATAGAAATCTATGAAATTTTAACACAAGGTTTATGACCATTTTTTGGAGTTTTGATCCCAACAGTTTAGGAATTAGGGGCTAAAAAAGGGCCCAAATAAGCATTTTTCTTGGTTTTTGCACAATAACTTTAGAATAAGTAAATAGAAATGTATGATATTATCTTGGTGGGCTAAGGGAGGTAATCCAAACACATTTAATTTTTTTCTCATTTCATATTTCATAAATTAAAAAGGAAATTTCAAATTTCTTTTAGCAAAAAAAGGGGGGTTACAATAAATTTTATTGTTTTTTGGTTTTTTTTTTGGGAGGGGGGGTGGGTCAATGTGCAACTTCATAGTGTATTGCACAAAAGCTAAAAAAGGGGTAAATTATTTATTTTTTTTTGGGGGGGGGGGAATTTTCAATTGCACAGTATTGCACAATAGCAAGAAATCTTCAATTGCACAGTATTGCGCAATAGCAAGAAATTGATATGTGTGCCCAATTTTAAATTTTAAATTGGTTATTTCTGATTTATATATAAAAACAAATAATACTGATATGGTTTGAATAGGTAAATTAAAAATTTTTAAGTTCTTAGACAACATTCATTCTGTGTCAGAAACCTATGCTGTGTCAAATATTTATTCACAATCCAAATTCAGTATTGTATCAAGCTTGAATGTTGTGTTCATAATTCCCCCAACTATTCAGGGTTCGACATCTGCGGTCGTATCTAGCTGCGCCCAGCGGAGCATTTTATTGCAATATATATTGTTTACAGACCTCAACATTGAATTAGGTGGTTGTAAGGAGAATTTATAAGTTGGGGTTTGCAGAATACATAAAGTAGCTAGAAATTTATAAATTAGTACTGTTGAACCAGTTAACTGTATATTAATGCTAACTGTATTTGTTATATTGTTAATAAGCAGTTTTCTGGTTATCTTGTACTTTAATTGATTGATTGATTGTTGTTTAACGCCGTAAGGACAGTATTGCAGCCATACCACGGCGAACTTGTACTTTAAGCCATTGTCAGTTCATAATAAGCAGTTTTCTGGATAACTTGTACTTTAAGCCATGGTCACTTCATAATAAGCAGTTTTCTGGATAACTTGTACTTTAAGCCATGGTAACTTCATAATAAGCAGTTTTCTGGATAACTTGCACTTTAAGCCATGGTCACTTCATAATAAGCAGTTTTCTGGATAACTTGCACTTTAAGCCATGGTCACTTCATAATAAGCAGTTTTCTGGATAACTTGTACTTTAAGCCATGGTCACTTCATAATAAGCAGTTTTCTGGATAACTTGTACTTTAAGCCATGGTCACTTCATAATAAGCAGTTTTCTGGATAACTTGCACTTTAAGCCATGGTCACTTCATAATAAGCAGTTTTCTGGATAACTTGCACTTTAAGCCATGGTCACTTCATAATAAGCAGTTTTCTGGATAACTTGTACTTTAAGCCATGGTCAGTTCATAATAAGCAGTTTTCTGGATAACTTGTACTTTAAACCATGGTCACTTCATAATAAGCAGTTTTCTGGATAACTTGCACTTTAAGCCATGGTCACTTCATAATAAGCAGTTTTCTGGATAACTTGTACTTTAAGCCTGGTCAGTTCATAATAAGCAGTTTTTTTGGATAACTTGTACTTTAAGCCATGGTCACTTCATAATAAGCAGTTTTCTGGATAACTTGTACTTTAAGCCATGGTCAGTTCATAATAAGCAGTTTCCGGATAACTTGTGCTTTAAGCCATGGTCACTTCATAATAAGGACAAATGATCCAAGTACGATAATGTTAATTGAGCCGAGATATTTCTGTCAGTGTCCTTAATGAACAAAAATAATGTCACATCCAGAAATATCACTAAAAACTAGTTAAAAGTGTAGCATATATCATATAAGGTATTTGCAGATGCCTTCCATGTGTATTTTCGAATTTAAACTTATTTGACTATTATCTTTCTATGCATGAATATCTTTTGCTTTGAAATGAAATGTAACACTTGCAGATATTTTTTATGGGAGACTTGTAGAAGAAATCAATAAATAACTCATACATAATAGATGTAAATTTGATAAATATCCTTTACAAGGATTTTTAGAATATTACAATGTTTACTCAGTAATATAATACTGGTATTCTGGGAATCATTGACATATTTTTTAATGAAAATATATATATATGAATTGAGAAGGAGTTTTTAATTTTCTGGGCATACCCACTAGCCTTGGGCTTTTTGGGACTGAAAATTTACTAACCACAAGTACCAGCCAAGAACTTGTATGGAACTGAAATTTATCAGCTTGGGCATATATACAATTGATCAATAGCATTATCCCTATTGTTGAGATTATATTAGCCATCCTAAAAAAGCAATAATTTGGGAAATAGTAACTAAGTAAGTGATCGGCATGGGATGAAGATTAGGTTTCTCTTCCTCAGGAGACTGCCTCGGTGGTCTACTGGTAGCGTGCTCGCCCAGAGTGCGGAAGGTCGCGGGTTCGATCCCCAGCCAGGTCAAACCAAAGACATTAAAATTGGTATTTGCTGCTTCACCCCCAAGCACGTGGCATCTAGGAGCAAAGACTGGTCGGCTCGGAGTCAGTATAATGTGTCGAGTGAGGTTACATGTCTTCCTGCGGACACTTACCTCGTGAGCTAGCACATTAAAAATCTGACTTAGCATGCCGGTCTAGTACAAAGCAGGGATCATATTCATTATCATATCAACATGTTCTCGTCCTGATATGCACCTGGTTGCCACTGGACGTTAAACAATAATTCATCCATCCATCATCTTCCTCAGGGGTACCTTCAAAATAGTAGTTCTTTCAATCCTGGGGTTGTGAGTTTAGTTAAGGTTTGTTTGACTCTGAAAATGATAAGGATTGCCATATTTTTTTCTACTGAAGGTCAGTGGTCCTGTCCAGGTACAATGGCTTCTGAGTTCCACCAATAAAAAAACTGACCAAATTCATTATCCAAATTGCAACGAGAGGGCTGTAAATCAAATATGTAGGTTATAGGCATCTCCAAAAGCAGATTTTATATTTGTTATAAGTTTACTGATCTCTTCCTTGTTGATAAGAAATGTGTGCGTTTAACCTCAGTTTTACTGCTATGATTAATCGATCAGTCAATGACAGTTATAATACAGACCAAAAATATTCTCATTAGTTGTCACATCAAAAAAATGCTGTCTTGTTTTATTATTTTTTTTAAATTATTTTAAAAAATTGAACTATTACAATTGTTAATTTGAGACTAAAATTTGGACAGGAAGTGAAAAGTTGTAACTTTGATGAGCAACTTCCCTCATGTATGATTTTGTACTTAATATTGATTGGATTAACCGATATTTGTTCCTGTATATAGATCCTTAAATATATTCACTTATAGTTGTTATCAATTTCTTTTAAAGAACTGTAAAGAAATTTGACAGCCCTATCAGGCTTATAAATGTGCCTGTGTTGTTATTCGAGCCATTGAAACACAAATTGGTGCTTAGCCATTCTTGCACTGCAAGTGAAAGAACAAAAACAAAGCAAAGTTTGTTGTTTGTTTTTAATATATGATGTACTATTTCAGACTTGATCTAGGTATATGCAGAATTTTCATTTCCCTATACAAATTTTCCTGAAAAGTTTTATTGTCAGAAAAATTCATTATATTTATGATGCTGCACTTAGAAACAGTGGGTGGGCTTCCCAGACTGATTAAAGAGTTAATTATTATTTGTCAACATTGAGAATTTTGGATGTGATTCCAAAAAACATTCAATCCTGCATTCTTTTTCATCTTTTTTTTGGTGCAAAATTTTGAAGGTTTGATTTTATATTATAAATAACTTCCAGGCCCCAAAAGAAAGGTTGCTTCCCTATCAATGTAAAAATATGAAAAACTGGGGTTTACCTTATTTTTTCTTCCATTTGTCAAGTTCATGCCTTTTTTGGTACAATTTTGGGAGCAACCATTTTATTTTTAAATGAAGAAGGGAGAAAAGGATTTGAAAAAGAATTAAGGCAGGCTTGAATGCCAAAATAAGAACTTTCATCTGGAAAATATTTCCAAGATCTCGTCCTTGTCCCCCACCCAAAAATTCAAGTGGTTGCTTCCTTAAATATTTGTCTTTACTGAAAGTGTATGTTTTTATCTATTTTGTAATAATTACTCAAATGAAAACATGAGAAGTTTTTGATACAAGATTTTACATTAAACTAAAAATAAAAATTAGGTATTCATATGTCAGATTTCAATTAAAAAAATAAAGATTTCTGAAAATGTAAAGTACTGTAGGAAAAAGATGATCAGGTGGGGAGCAGCTTTGGTTCTTCAGAAAAAAATTAGTTAATGTGACCAGAAAATAAATGTTTTGTCTGGTATATTTCTTCTGGGTGTTTATTTCCTGCGCAGAAAATAATTTTTTGTATTCATAGAAATAGAACTTATCAGCACATCTGTGGAAATACATAAATTCTGCCCTGACCTAATTTGTCCCACCCTCCAGCCCCACCCCCTTTCCCTCTTTCGAAACAAATGGAATGTATGGATTAGGAAGGTTAATAATAAGGCCATGAAATAGAGATCTATTTATACATATATTTTTATTTTTCCTAAATCATTACTATATTTTCCATATCTATAAATACATTTGTTTGTACTTATATTTAATATGTGTAGGCCCCATTCACAAACATGTGACTGACATTTAAACCATTCAGACTAAAACATGTGAATCAACATGCACATGGTGAATTATTTTCTTATTAAAGGGATTCCCTCAATCTATAATGTGAAGGTCAATAGCAGGAAAGTAGGACAGTCATTCTTTGTTGTTTTAAAATGAAAGTTGGAAACTTCTAGGAATTTGGAAACTGATTATTAGGATCTTATTTTATTAAGAATCTGGAAATGTTGAATGTGAATCGATTGAAATCTTTGTTAGGGTAAATATAAATTTTTATTTCTATGATAATAGATTTACATGAGATATATGTATTTATGTAACAGATCATAGATTTATCTCAAAAATTGAAATTGTTTTGCTGTTTTCAGAAGAAATGAACAATGTGGTCATTAGTGAAGGGTATAGATGGTTTTTCATATGTATGATTTATTATTTTTTATTACTGGATTTATTCATTTGTAGTATTGTCCTTAAATGTCCTCCTTTCTTTGTAAAACCAATCAATTCAATTAATATGAAATCAAATGTATTTAATTCACTTAATTATTCTGCTCAGTATTAGGCGTCATGATTGGCAATAAAATATTTGTATTTGTATAACAACATATCAAATCAAATCAAATCAAATACTTTATTGATATAAAGTACAATAAAGGACTGTCATCAACAATTTAACAAAACAATGATGAACAACACAGAATATACAAAATGTAGTAAATGAAGTAAATATATGTTAAAAAATATATCTACAATGAATGAATATCCGCACAAAAATGATGACACCACGACTGAGGATTAACCAAGTAGTAATATGACAAAGATCAAATACATAAATTATGTTTGTTTTATGACACATACATAACACACAATCAATTATAATTTAATCTCATTTCATACATATTATTAATACCTTGAATACACATTTTATTTATATCATAGTCATTAGAGCTAAAAATGAATTTGAACATATGAGAGTGTGAGTTTGTTCAAGGCATTCCAGAATGGTGATAGTTTTTGCCAGGACGAACTTAGTAGGAAAAGGGGACATTTTAAATTTTCTGTCATATGTTTTTTGTATAATTTATCGTTAAACCAGGAATTTAAACCATATGCAATGACATATTATTACACATTAAGCCTGTTTATTAATTATATAAATAACAACAAATGTTTGAACACCCAAGTTTCAAATTTTAAAAAAAAGTTGGTGAATGTAACACCTAGACATGATCATAAAAAATGCTTGTCTCCAGAAAATTTTATGCCTTTGGTTTGACCGAGTTTAAGACCAGTTACCTTTAACTGTCCTTAAATGGGTCATTTTTATTGTGTAATACAATCTGCCATTTACACAATAGCCTAGTCCTGAAAACCCTTCTAAAGAACAAACAAAGGTAGAATATTTTCTAGGTAAAATTCAAAGGACTAGACCTCCAGGGATAGCATGACAGGACTAAACAATTACATTATATAAAATGTTACGTTTGACAGTCAAATTATGAAATGCTGTCTGACGGAAGAAGTGTCTCTCAGTCAGACAAAAATTGACATTGGAGCAAAATTCCAAATTTGGGTTTCGGTCAGACCGTAAAACTACTTCCTAAAGACTGATATGATTGGACACAACAAAGGCTTAGAATAATTTTGTGACAAGAAATGACAAAAAAACTCAGTGTCATATTTATAGATACTTTCTATCTCTTGTAGAATCAATGAAACTATTCGCACTAAACTTCTAGACACTTTCCAAACAGAAAATGATATAACTACTAATGATAAAATCAAATATATATTAAATCCTAATACGACTCAACAAGTGAAATTTTTGAGCTCCTATATAAAACAGTCGCTAGAACTGAGGACCTCGAACTGAGGACAGGGGCACCTGATTCATTAGTTGATTTTATCTTTTATGTATTAAGCTGTTTGTATATAGCCTTTGACCCTATTTGGGTGTAAGTTGTGCTAATAAAGAATTTGAATTTGAATTATACATACACAATCATATTCAAATTAGAATATCTTCAAGTATCATGGTGAAAAGTTCATGTACATTTTTAGTGTTAATTTGACAGTATGATGTTTTAGATCAGATAAAAATCAAGTACTTCCTTTCTGAAAGTTGTTTACTTATCATAGATTGTTTACATTTATTTTCAGTGTAATTATTTATCCCAGTACAGATCATTTGATACATAAAATTAGTTTTATAATTATATTTCTCATGTTCAATAACACGGAGACCTTTTTTATGCCTAAATGTAATGAGGCTGTTTTATAGGGGTTTTAACCAACTTTGTATCTTTGCATAACTCAAATTTGACTCAATTAAGTCTCTATTTTACTCTTTCCAAAGTATTGAATTGAATTAAGTCTTTAACAAGTCATTGTTGCCCACCAGTTAAACAATTCAGTTTCATGATTTATTTCACTTTTCCTGAGTTACTCCCCTTGATGACATAAGTTGTTGGATAAGAACAACAGACTATTTTTTATTCCAATTAGAAGCATTAGTCAAGTTACCCAGGGGAGATAACTAAATTAAGGGGAAATAACTGATTAATGCTTACCATAAATGGCTCATAAAGGGCAGTATAATCAGATGTAAAGTAAGACTTATAGATAAAATTAACTGTTTATATATACACTGTTATACACAAAATTTACCCATGTCAGTAGTCACAAAAGAAAACTTGTATATAAAATAATACTCATAACCATTACAAAATGAAATATAAAATAGATTTGTTGAAAGTGTAACAACTAATCATCAAAAGACTTTCAACACTTGAGTATGTGAGTTCAAACCTTATAGCGAGGTTTGTTCAAGTCTGATGACAAAGATTGCCAGATTTCCTGCTGAAGGTTGACGTTTTTCCACCCCAGGGTACTTATTGACGGAGTCTGGAGCTCCCCTTGGTGGCCAATCTTCTAGGTAGATCTTAAGTTCCAATATCAGGTCACTAAGCTTTTCAGCATTGATCTTAGGAGTCTTTAATCCTATTCATTTCTTAATATTGGCAAAAGAAAACCCAGGGGACTACACAGTGGGAACAGTCCGTAAAATCAATATCCAAAGAAATATACAAAGTCATGAGAATGGAACTTAACAAAGATATGCCACAAGGATACATACATAACTAAAAGGCATAAAAAACATATAATAAACTAAACAGAATAAGAACAAGAGTACATGTGTTCAAGTTCAGGCTTTATTAACAAAGATTGCCCGATTTCCTTTGAAATTGTTTTGCTTGTGTTATTTCTAGATACTCTGCTTTCCTCCACCATTTCATGTGTATTTGATGATAATCCTATGTTGGATTCTATATCAATGAAACTTTGAACCAATAAAGCCTATTACCATAAAATACAGCACAAAATGATTTCACAGTATGTTAATTTTTATACTTTCTTTTTTGGGGAATAATTATTGCTAATTATTTTTCCCATTAAATTGTTCACATGTGAATACATATGGTTATTGCATAAACAGTTTTTTAATATAATGAGAGAAAAAAAACCAAGCTCATAGGTCTGTGTATAAAAGGAAGAAATTAGTAAAAAAAAAATAAATCATTACTAAGCAGTTTGTAATTTATTGCCTTATCAATCAATAATAACTGTGAATGAGGCAAATATACAGTATTCTCATTTTTACTGTCCACAGTTCTGATATTAGATAAAGGACCCAGTATTTTCCTCTTTGGAAGCAACTATTTGATTTTATATGAAGAACTGCAGACAAACACACACACAAATGTCCATTGTTGAACTCCAAGTTCTAAAAAATTAAAACAAAGAAAAAGAAAGGGAAAAAACCAGATGTGGTCCTGACATCCATAGAATATTTGTTTCATGTACTATAGTATGCAGTTGTAATTATACAGTTACTTCTAGTCTCAGAGATGTGGCCCTGACCATGCATAGAATATGATTGCACTTTCATGTAGTATAGTACATAATTGTAATTATACAGTTCTAGTCTACAGAGATGTGGCCCTGACCATGCATAGAATATTATTGCACTTCATGTAGTATAGTACATAATTGTAATTATACAGTTACTTCTAGTCTGCAGAGATGTGGCCCTGACCATGCATAGAATATTATTGCACGTTCATGTAGTATAGTACATAATTGTAATTATACAGTAACTTCTAGTCTCCAGAGATGTGGCCCTGACCATGCATTGAATATTATTGCACGTTCATGTAGTATAGTACATAATTGTAATTATACAGTAACTTCTAGTCTGCAGAGATGTGGCCCTGACCATGCATAGAATATTATTGCACGTTCATGTAGTATAGTACATAATTGTAATTATACAGTAACTTCTAGTATGCAGAGATGTGGCCCTGACCACGCATAGAATATTAATGCAAGTTCATGTACTATAGTACGTAATTGTAATTGTGGTTCAACTTGATAAAATTTATGTTAGGTGGAATGTGTCTGAACTAAAAGTAAACAGGATCTCCTGTCTGTCTAGTTTTAATCTGATGGAGCATAAAATAAAGAAAATTGATAAATAATTATAATGTTATTGAATACTTGAGACATGTGTCACTCACATAACATTGCATTAAGTTTTATGGGGGTCATAGGTTAGATAATAAAATGTCTGTAATGCCTAACAAGTATTTTTTAAGAAAAATGCACTTGAAATGAAAACAAGTCTTGAAAAAGCTTAATTACCATCTGATATTTGATGGGGTTTTTTTCTGATTCTCTCCCATTTGACAAAAATAGTATGATTTTAAAGTACATGTAAACGTTGGCTTGATAAATCCTACTTTCCTCTTCCTCGTTTACGTCAAGTAACAACAGTTGCTATCACATTTAACCGAGTACATAATTGAACTAGGATAATCAAATTTTCTTATTAAATCCTCATTCTTTACTATTGGTTGGCTTTACTATAAGTGCTCACACCCAATGCATGAGGTTGCGGGTTTGATCTCCATTCAGGTACACCCAAAGATTTTAAATTTGGTTTAGTTTAAACATATTTTATTTGCTAATTAGAAGCAAATGGGATTAGACACAAATTTAGTGTACTTCCTTTCCCAACATTTGGTATCTGCTGCTTCTCCTTTAAGAATGTGGCATATAAGAGTTGTGAAAAAAAACTGGTCGGATCTTAGAATAATGTGTCCTCGTGAGGTGACATGTCTTCCTGAGGACTATATCACCTTGTAAGCAGTTAGAAAGTTAAAAATAGGACTCTATGTGTCTCTTGTACATGTATAAAGCACTGTTCATATTCATTATTACATCAATATGTTCTTGTTCAGATATTCATGCATTAATGTTAGCCAATCAGTCATAAGTAACTTGATAGATACATTTATTAAAGTTCCTCTGAAAATTGTTTGTCTTTTACATTAGAAATATAATGATGTGAATCATTCTATAATTTATACATCTTATCGAAATAGGTGTTAACCATGGTACACACAGATTATTGAGAGGTACACCTGGATACTCTTTCCTGTCTGTTGTTTCGTTTTTAGGCCTGAAAAACGTAAAGGAATAGATTAAGGTTCCTGAATTCTTGAATCAGGCTCCAAATTGATGAAAATTATTAAAATTTAAAACAAATAAAAATGGGGTCATGGATGCCCTTAAAATTTGTCATCCCAGGTAACATCCTTGTCCCAAACCTCCCTCCCTGCTTTTTTCGTAAAAACCAAAATCCACTTATTTGCTCCCTATATTTTTCCTGATTTCCAGATTTATACAAATTATGAAGTTTTTATTTAAGCATTATATATGTTCTACCCATAGTATAATTAATAATGATCATGAAAGGTTATAATTTAGAACTTTATTTGCACCTGTGCATCATGATTTACCTATTATCTGAGGACGTAGAAAGAATGATTTGTCTGACCTTCTGATACTGTCCGAGTCGGCCTGGGGATTAAAATAGGTCTTGACTAAAGTCAGACAGAATAATGAACAAGCTTTAACTTTATGATTCAAAATAAAATTGACAGAAAACATTGAAAGTAAAAAATCTGGTTGATTGGTTTTAGAACCAAGTTTTCCTGTGTTGTGAGATAAGGC
Source organism: Mytilisepta virgata (assembly GCA_028015205.1). Classification (NCBI taxonomy): domain Eukaryota; kingdom Metazoa; phylum Mollusca; class Bivalvia; order Mytilida; family Mytilidae; genus Mytilisepta; species Mytilisepta virgata. Next base: position 42,340,929 of record CM051510.1, on the reverse strand, counting down.
CTAAATTAAAATATTGTTTGTTTGCCATTCTCCTACCCAGAATTTTTTATACCTTCGAAACATTTCAATGTACTACCGGAAATCAAAACCGCATGTAACCCGGAAATCAGCACTCGATTCTAAAGCGCAACCGGCAAAATTCCGGAATAAAAAAAAATGTTTTCAAAAACGGCAATAAAATTATTTGGGTCGCGGCGATTTTTTTGGGTCGGTCGACTGACAGCAAACAAACAATATTTTAATTTAGGCCTAAGATTGACAAATATATGGCGATGTGTTCTTGTTGATTAATACAATGTACTAACATTGTATGTTTATTTTATTAATGAATGCAATCTTAACATCTAAAGCCCACCTCCAGGTACGGTATTTTCCAGCTGCATTGAAGACCCATTGGTGGCCTTGAGCTGTTCTCTGCTCTTTGGTCGGGTTGTTGTCTCTTTGACACATTCCCGCTATTCTATCTAACAAGTTTTTTTCCTTTTTTCTAGCCATTTTGAAATTATGCATGAATTATTAAATGCAGACAGAATACATGAAAATATGTATTAATTAAACATGATTTTTGTCAGATGTAACAACATGTAAATGAGAAGAAAGCCTAAGCCCTTAGTAATAAAAATATCACTTTTTACTTTGAAAAATTTATTTCTTCTGGCCATGTTAAGTTTTTGAAGAAATAAAATAAAGTTTTTCTTTCCTTTTTCAGATCTGCTGGTGACAATTCAACAAAAAATCCCAGAATTCCTCTGTCTTATCTTGTCGCCCTGTTGCAACCGTCCAACATACCAGACGCCCTGGATCGAGAGGCGTCTTCAGCACCGGATCATTCCGGTAGAATGGCGGTGACGCGTGTACCCACACCGCCACCGCCAGAAATGTCCTGTCCAGTAGCAGAAAACTGGTGTTATACCCAGGTGAGTTTAATTACATGACATTGACCTTAACTATGATAAAATGTATGGGCAACAGTTTTCTAGAATATTCTACAATTTTGCAATCTTTGCACCTAAATGTATATTCCTGAAGGATTTCTGACTGATTTTCCAGTTTTTTTGGGAAATTACATACTAACCTATATTATGGTCATTCCCAGGCTTCTATTTCAAATATGAGAAAATATATACAGTCAAACCTACCCTAACGGTCACCTCAATTAAGCAGCCACCTGCCTTCAGCGGTCGTCCTGGAGTCCGCCCAAATAGTTTTACGTGTTAATTTAACTCGAATAAGCGGTCACCTGTCTTACGCGGCCAGCGGTCACAACAAATGGTACCCAAGCTTGAAATTTACCTAAATTAAGCGGTCATTTACCTTTCTATAAATGTTAAAATCATCGTTAATTGACTTTCAAATCATCTTTAATTAATGGCATAGCTTAATTATCATTCAAATTATCAATCTCATCGTTCATTTAAGGTCGATTGTGGAAAAAAACATCGTTTCAATCTCAGTCGAACCGCCATATTTGTATGTTAGACAACGATAATATCTTGATCGTTCCGGACCGGAAAGCAAAATATGGAATTACCGCTCAGTGTAAAACTTGATTAAACGGTCACCTGTCTTATGCGGCCACTTTACTTTTGTCCCAATTGTGGCCGTTAAAAGCAGGTTTGACTGTATATACGGAGGTGAACCAATGACTTGTTAATCTTCAATATGATAGATTCCATAAAGTGGATACCTCGGGTATCCAGGGTTATAACAATAAATGTTGAAAGTTAGTGAAATCAAGATAACATCAAGAAAAAAAATGCAAAAAAAAATGACAGGATAGAAGCATCATATTAATTAAATCATGCTTTATTACAAGAATTGGTTAATAAATGGGTCACAGAACTTTTGATCAAAATTCTGAGGCCAGTTGTTTTCTCAATTAGCCATTATACCCACTCCTTTAGGGCTAGGGTTTGCTTTTGGAAGGGGTAGGATTTAGTGTTATGGCTAGCATAGAATACCCCAATATGGAGTGGGCCCCTAAAGTAAATAAAGGCCATTTTCTGAGATACTGAAAGTAAGCTTTCAAGATTGAAGAAACGGCAGATTTTCTAACATATATACAGAAATTACACATGCCTGTTGTTAAACAATCCATTGGAATCCAAGTTTACAATGTAGTATATTGTTGTAAGCAGTAAAAATATAAGTCTGAGAAAGTAAAAAATTGTGATTTTTTTTCTTGTGTTACTACTTGTATGCAATGACTGTACTAAACAAATTCTGAAAATTTGAGTAAATTGTAATTTCTGTACAAAACATTTATCTTCATCTCTAGCAATCTTATTAAGGGCTTAATTGAAAGGTGCAGATGGCTGGACAGCAGCTTTCACCGAAGTGTGTTTATCAACCGATTTAAGTTTTTTTTAAACCTCTTCTACCACCCACATAGTATTTTTTATAATGAAATTCTTGGAATGTATTAATTTTCATATCACAATTGTTTTACAGTGAACCTTTTATCCCTGAGTTTGATTTTTCATTGAATATAAAATAAAATTTCTATGGGAATTTGTATTAATTATTTTTTTGTTTAAATGGAATTCTGAAAGTAGAACTTCCTGATACCAGATTCAACAATCTAAATTTAGATTACAGTCCTGTTCTTGGAGCCCATTCAACAGGTGGGATTTAAATCGACCTAGTTAATAAAATGCAAATATATAACTCATCAAATATCAGCTGTGTATGAATTACATTCAAAAGTCATTATTCAAAAATCATTTTATTTTATTGGATAACATATACTGATAATAAAGAAAGTATTTGACTTTAGGCACTGACCATTTTATTTCTGAGGGGGGCCTGGAATTTTTTTTGAAAAAAATATTTTATGTCCATGTTTATCCTTTACAAACCACTTGCATCAAATACTGATATAATGTATGCTCCTAATGTTAAAACCTTTGAACATGTTACAAAAGTTACCAAAATAAAACAAGAAAGAATTAATTAAAATCAGGCCTCAGTAGGACACGGTCAAAATTAAAATAGTAAGTGATAAAACACCAGTTTTCAAATACCTAGTAGATTTTGTTTCAGAAATACATAAGAATCAGAGACCCAAAGGGAATGACTTTAAGAGTTCAAGTAGTTGACCATTATATTATTTCAGATTGTAAAGAATAAAATTCTTGTAAGCTTATATTTAAATTGATTGATCAGATGTCTGTAGAGTTCCTTTAGTTTCAGTGACAAAAGTCCCACTAGATTTCGCTTTAAATTTCCTACTTGTTGGACATACATTATTATTGCACATACTTATTTTAGATCACATTACACAGTCAGTCCATGTAAATGAGTTCCCACTTGGAAATTTTCCTATATATTACATATAAAACCACAATGTTTCAAAATTTTGTCCTGAAGTTATGTTTTGTCATATTTTAGTGAAATTTGTATTGATGAGCAGAGAAATATCTATAATTTATACAGATAATATCAAAATATTATAATATTCTATTGTTTTTTAAAATCCACAATTTAAACACAAGTATTCATTTTTAACATCTTTTCCATTAAACCTATGTAATTTTGACACACATAAAATCTTATTTGCATTTAAGTAATGATTTGTCCAAAATCAGAATCACAGAAAATTTCAAAATTATCTATAGAAACTTTAAATACTTCTGAGATTGGTTGTAAAAATTTCATAAGTATAGGTTGAGAAATATCATCAGGACAGTATTTTGAAATAAAGTAGTTTTATATGAATACTATAGTGAAATTTACCAGTGTGAACTCATTTATGTCCACCGAGTATATATATCCGACATGTAAAAAAATAAAGATAAAACTTTTAATGTTGGATCAATAATGTTTTAGTATTGTGCAGCATTAAAAAGATCATGTTGATTTTTATTATCAATTAAATAATGCATTTAGACAGACAAAAAAAGAATTTTGAAGATGTCAGAATTATTGGGTATAAAATTATAAAAACCACATTTTGTCATTCTTATATGTATAACATGGCTCTGACATCAGAAAGAGTTTTTAATGGCTCTTCTATGGCTTCAATGATTTACTTTTCCAAAGTACAGAATGACTATAAAATTACACAGTGGTTAGTCAAAGGGTTTTGTGAAGTTATACTGTCTGCTGATCCATGCATAGATGTCATGAACCATTTTATTTTGGGAAAAGGGAGGGGTGACTGGAATTGTTTGGGAGGGGTAGGGGGTATTTTGAATCTTAAATTTTGATGAAAGTATTACTGTACTTTATTTGTTTTTAAATGGATTATATATGGGAAAAAAGTCAGATAGGAAAAATTACCTACATAATGAAAAATCCATTGGAAGTGCAGTATACATTTGATGACTAGTCAAGAGGGGAACAGTCAATTTATTACCTTGAGGTACAAACTATTACCTGAGATAGCGCCAAGGGTAATAGTTTGTACCGAGGGGTAATAAATTTACTGTTCCCCAAATGACCAGTTGACAAATGTTTAATTATACTAAATATAAAAAAACCAAACAAAAAAGTTTCATTAAAACCCACAATAGAACTTATATTTGTGCATTTAGAGTGACCAGTGAAATAGAACAAACAAGGAGTTTTGGATGAAAAAAACTCATGAAATATGAATACAGTACTGTTCCCCCAGTGAACAGTACATACAGCCAATGAGATTAAGGGCGAAAAACCCACGAAATATGAATACAGTACTGTTCCCCCCAGTGAACAGTAATAAACCTGATGACCGATAGCCAATTAGAATAAGGGGAAAAAACCTGTGAAATATGAATACAGTACTGTTCCCCTGGTGAACACTACATAAACCTGATGACCGATAGCCAATGAGATTAAGGGGGAAAAAACCTGCGGAATATGAATACAGTACTATTCCCTCTGGTGAACAGTACATAAAACTGATGACTGATAGCCAATGAGATTAAGGGGGGAAAAAACCTGCGGAATATGAATACAGTACTGTTCCCCCGGTGAACAGTACATAAACATGATGACCAGTAAAATAGAAAAAACAAGGACTTTTGTTGGATGAATCAATTGAAATATTAAACTTGATTTACTTCAGGGAAAAAAAACTGAAGTATAATAATCCTAGTTCATGTCTTGACCCAGATTAGACCAGAAAATTGTTTGTTTTTCTAGGTCATTTTAATCCATACTTTATGAAACCGCTAGTCTACAATTACTTAATGAAGCACTGTAAAAAATTGTACAGCAAGAATTGCTATACAGGGAATAGAAGTCACATGTTAATCCATTTAATAGATCGGTACTAGTGTAATGCATCTCAAATTGAGTTCTGTTAATATATATAATATAACATTTGGCTCAGACATGTGATGGGAATTATTATAATATATAGCATGGTAAAATTATTGTCTTTTATTACAGGCAGAATATTTATCAAAATTATAGCAAGCTTTTGACAAAACCAGCCATAAACATGTGACTTGATTCCAGCAGAGAAAAATTGATCACATTATCCATAATCCATTTTTTTTTTAAAATGACACAAAATACCAATTTCTCAAAAATGCACTTAAATGCCAGCAAAAAGTTCATCTGTCTGGCAAGTTGATGGTTTTACTTCCAAATATAAACCAAGAGCAAATAGAATTGTTTACTTATCTCGGTAATGTGTAAAATATAATTTTCTCAAAAATCTAGTAATTTTTGCCACTGTCTGGCAAGTTGATGGTTTGGTTTGCAATGTATATTTTATCGGTTGCTATATATAGAGAATAATGGTAATTTGTAGTCTGATATTGACTTTATCAGGTTTGTTATTGGACTAGGGGCTTGTTCTGTAAGAAACCTGATAAAGTCAGTATCAGTAAACAAATTACCATTATTCTTTTTATCATAATTTTTAACAAAATTGTTCGGTCTGAATTTTTAAGATAAATAATAAGGTGACCTTTTCAGGAGACATAATGGGATTGTAAGTACTGCAGTTTCATCAATGAGGTTATGATAATTTCATTCATTAAATTGATGCGGATGAACAAGAATAACAACGTCATTGCATTAGCAAATTGTGACGTCATCCTTCACACTCCGATAATTTTATTATCAGTGCCAGTCCACGATAAATTTGGATCAAAGGAAATTTACAAAAATAACCAATAATTTAAATCCATTGACATTTTGGAATTTATATAATCTAATAGGTCCATTGTAAACTAAAAAAAAAAAACATCTTGTTTGTGTTTATTCATTACATATTTTCTTGTGATATGCTTGTTTTTACCTTGCTAGTAACGATTTCCTGTTGAAGGTCGGTGGTTCTCTCTCGGTAATCTGGCTTAGACCACCAATAAAAACTGGCCGCCACAAAATAGCCAAATGTGCTGAATACGGTGTAAAATCCATACTAAACAAACAAACATACCTTGCTGGTATGATACAAAAGGACCAGTGAACTAATGTTTTTTTTCAATGGGAGATTCATACTAGCCCTCATGTGCAGAATCCATTTCAGTTCTCTTCCAATGTAGTAAAATTTAGACTTGCCTTACGATTTAGGACTTAATTGATTTAGGAAATTATAACTGTATGACATGAAAATATATTATGATTTCAGAGTTTTATCATTTTTTGATTCCCGAAATTGCTTCTAGATCTATGTTATAATTTAAAGTCAGAGAAACCAGAAATAATGTGATTACGGACCCTTATTTATCACAATAAAAGGGTGTTTTCAAATTCAGTGTTTTTCTTTTCTAGCTACAACTGAAATATGTGATAAATAGATTATTAAATGTTGTTTTCTACATCAGCCTACAGTTCGATCACGGAAGTGTCTGAATGATACATAGGCTAATATGAAAAATGACGTAATCTATAACTATATTGTACAAGTATTCAGTAATAATTAAACATTTATTTAGGGTATACATGATAAACTGACCTGTGTATAAATGGACTATTATATAAAAAGCATGTGAATGGCATTTATTGACATTCTTCATCTTGACAGCAGCGGTAACGTCTTCAAAATCTCTTACATTATAGTAAGACCTACAAATGTACCTAACACTATCTTAAACAATTAAATCCAATCACAGTTCATAATAAATCACATGAGAAAAAATGTTGACCAATCTTTTTTATATTGCCACAATTTGGGGATAACATATACCCAAAAATCAATATCACAGTGCAATTGGAGAAAAAAAATATTCTGCACAAATATAAAATTACAGGGACAAGGTCAACCATTAAGAAAATGAAGTCTTTTTCAGGTTTTGTCTGTACAAACAGGTGTGCACCCAACGTCTCTAAAAATCCATTCATCATGCAAAATGCACTGAATATAGTTAGAAATTATTGCAATTAATAAAAAAAGATATTTTCTTTGAAAGCCTTACAAGACCCAAACTCTAAGTTTAACTAGTTTTACATCTGTTTGAAGTGCAAAGCTGCTGTGTTCATCAGAGGAAGCTCATATGTGAAATTATTGATTATTGAAGTTATGTAATCATATTAATTACCCTGGCACATTTTTTGACCCCTTTGATACTTGTCAAACATGTTATTAATTCTATCTTTAAAGTACAATGTATGTTTAAACACTTGTCTGTAGGTTGTCACATTTTCCTGCAGGTGACGTCTCTTTCATTAAACAGAATGTCTAAATCTGTCCTCATTTGCCACCTGCGACCTAGATATATTTTCGGCCACTAACATTTTATTATTTTCTATAGAAATTGAGAAGGGGACTTAAATGGTTCAAGATAAAATATATATTAACCACAAAGGGCCATCAGTGGCATGAATTTACCAGGCATATAAATAATAATAAATATAATTATAAAGTAAATAAAACATATCAACTCTACCTTATGATTTTTAAGGATAATGGCTGGTCTAATAGGAAATAAACAGGATTTGAAATAGGTGTTTTAGTTTCAGAGAACATATGAATAGTAAACAAATAAGCAGGAAAAAAATATAGGTTCATGTGCTCATTTTAGAAACATGACCAGCGAGCATCCTTAATGGTTAAAGTTATTTAGTCAACAAGGGGTAAAATTTGAAGGCATTAGGTTGTATCATCCAATATATCCTTGTAACCAAACACAGAAATAAAGGAGTTGTGACAAAATTCAGAAATAGTCAAAAGGGAACTATGGGGCCTCAGTGGCCGAGTGGTCTAGGTAGTTCGTCATAACTACTAATGATCACTAGCCTGTCAACACTGAGGTTGTGAGTTCTAATCTCACCTGTGGCGGGGTGTGTTCGACTCTGATGTAAATTGACAACCATTGCCAATTTTCCTACCAAAGGTCGTGGTTCTCTCCAGGTACTCAGGCTTCCTCCACCAATAAAATCTGGCCACTGCAAAATGGCCAAATGTGCTGAAAAAGGCATAAAACCCCAACTAAACGAAACAACAAACTACATAGCAACGACATTTTCTTGAGGTTTTTGTCGAAAATCATAGGAGAAACAGATTCTCCTTCAATTTACTCGTGAGTTATGGAATTTCTCCACCATCAAATAGTTAAATTTTAGATTTTTTAACTATCTTGGGTGGAGAAATTTAATAACTCATTGGTACCTGAAGGAGAATCTATATTTAATATTTTCATTATTTGCATAAATAAAAACACCTTCATTTTCGAATTTATAGTGGTTCGAAGGCTTGTTTAGGGCAAATAAAAAATATCTGTTTATGTGATGGCCTGAAAAAAATTAGGGTTGGCAATCAAAAATAAACACAGGTATTTTTTTTTTTGGCCTTATGCTCTGCCAATATTATATAAACATGGCTGCTTTCAGTTGCTGTTGAAAGTACGTAGAACATAACAATTTGATGAGAATGAAATAATTATTAGCTATATATATGTATATTTTATTTAACAGGTTAAAGTAGTAAAGTTTTCCTACATATGGACAATAAACAATTTTAGTTTTTGTCGAGAAGAAATGGGAGAGGTGTTAAAAAGTTCTACATTCTCAGCCGGAGCTAATGACAAATTAAAATGGTAAGATATGAATTGTTAAAGGAACAGTCATATAAATGTCTGGGAGATATTTTATACTCATAGATGTATGAATTCAGCAAATGACACATACATCAAATGGTATTAATATACCATAAAATATTTACAAGACACTTCCTACCACGGATACCTCAATAATATCTTCATAGTATGGTGATGTTAGTGCCAACTTAACAATGAATTCCAATTAATTGCCATACATAGTTGGCATTCTGTTGAATTTGTCGAAGGCACATATAAAAAAAAATGTAGAGGAACCCATACAACTATTGTCTTTAGGATATAAGAACCGGTTAATTTTAAAAACGTTTTAGAAATAAATTGCCTGGTTTGATTTCTACAAAATTTTCTGTAGTGCTCAGCCAACAAATTAGTCTTATAAGGAAGTTCACCAGGAAAATATATTGCAAGACAAATTCTATTAAATCTGCTGATGGGAATCGGATACCTATAAATAACTAATGTTCGATTATAATCGGAATAAAGACGGATGGGTCAGCTCATTTGTCCGATATAGAAGTTGTTACAGCATGCTTAGACGCATTTGCTTACATTAATCAAATTTACTATAAATTGTGAATAAAATACTATTACATGCAACAAGAATATAGTGTTATTAAATGGGTATTTTCATATAAAGCCTTTATTATGTTCGAGTCAGTCGTATTGGGTCGAGGGCAACTGAATACTGATCGAGACCCAATACAACTGTACAAGGACATAATACATGCTTTATATAAATATACCCATTTTATAACACGTTTATTAACTAATGACTTAAAAATACAGTACCTATATTAACAAATGACTTAAAATTACAGTACCTATATTAACAAATGACTTAAAATACATTATAAATGTCTTTAATACAATCCCATGTGTCTGAAACAGGTCATTAATACAGGTTTTATACAGAAAAACCCGGAACTGGTCATTAATACAGGTCTAATACAGAAAATCCTGTATTAGACCTGTATTTATTACCAGTTCCGGTTTTGTATTAACTGGACAGTTTTTACTGTATTTAAACATATTAGTTAATAATATGAAATAATATAGAGTAGGCTTTAGCCTAAAATCGGGCGAAGCCCATTCAATGTACGTAGCAATATTTTTTAGTCCGTCGTCATGTAAACACAGCCATATTGGAAGCCGTTGTTATGGTGTCATATTTGTAGGTCATTGAAGAAATTTTCGAATGAAGTTCCCAACGCGCACAAAAACTCGAAATTATATCGTATAGAAATTATGTTTTGGCTATCGCCAAAACATAATTTCTTTTTAAGTTTGTGCAAGTGCGAAAATATTTTAACCGGAAGTCGCGCTGTATTTTTTAGGGTTTCTGGGATAGATTTACAAATGCTACTTCCGGTTTGAAACTACAGTCTACTTGATATCTGGAATTGAGACCCATATTCTACACTTAGTCGGGTTTTGCCCGATATTATTTTTAAGTTCTGTCCAAAATACATTTTGATTTAAATTCAAAACTATTAACTCTACCTGATGACCTTATTATCCAAGTAGAATAATCAATTATATGGATTTCTAATCGAGTGCTTGAATTTTCCTTACGATCTACTGATTTTCGATTATAATCGACCACTGGGACACCAATAATTAAACCAAACAAGAAATGATACATGTATTTGCCACTAAATACAAGTATAGAGCCTGTATGTTAGACAGCATCCAGTGTAATAAGAGATTAAGATAAAAGGCAGTCCCAGCTGATGTGCCTCATTGTTGAATGATTTTAGGGATATACAAGATTTCTGGAATTTTTTTTTTTCAGTATTTTTGTTGCATTAGTGTATTCTTAAAAAAAAACATTGAAAAAAATGTCAAGCTTTAATGGTTTTTGCAGCTTCTTTCCTTTCAATTATGTTTGTCCTAAATTGTCTTAAAAACTCAGAAAAGTAAATCAGATTTTTTTTTCTCGTTTCAGGTGTTTAAGGGTAAATCCTAAAGGATTAGATGAAGAAAGTAAAGACTATTTATCGTTATATTTATTATTAGTGTCGTGTAATAAAAGTGAAGTTCGAGCAAAGTTCAAATTCTCAATACTTAATGCAAAAAGAGAGGAAACCAAGGCTATGGGTAAGTGTATATATAGATTAATTTGTGAAATTGATGGAAAGTCAGAAATTCTTGCATTTATCATTCTAAATCTTCTTTCAGGGAATATGTTACCATAGCAGGAGGGAGGGGGGGGCAGTAATGAGGTTGCCAATAGCTAAACACTTTGACGTTATAGTTTATTTCTATAAAAACCCTTAGTATGTCCTAAAATATGAGGCTTTTCATAATTTTCTCCCTGATAATCACATGAACCTCCAGAATCTGCTACATTTCGTAATTTGTCTGAGAGCAATGTCGTAGTATTTGGATTTTGGGATATGTGATAGAAGATATTTCATTAAAAAGATATACAATTTTTTGTGAAAAATTTGAAAAAATATGGGTTTTTAGCTCAAACATAACAAAATCAGTGTCAAATACCTTAAAAAATTAAGTCATGAATTTTATATATGGACAAAAATTTACATTATGGCAAAATATTAGAATGAAAGAATAGGAAACCTTACTGTATCGTATTATTTTAAATCAGGCTTCAAATTCTACAAATTTTTGTCTGAAATTTTGAAAAATTTGTATTATTGTGAATTGATATTTTGATGGCTGTGAAGATATTGCAGTGTCATAATACTGCAGAGACATGTTTTAATTTTTGTCATCAACGAACTTATCTGAAATGTTCTCATAAAAATCCATTAATAATTAATTTACCTGGGAAAAGATATGCCTGTTAATTGGCGAAGTATTAGATTTTTACTTTTGATGGAGTATTACATTTGTCTTTGATCTTTATAGTGTCTAATTTTCTGTATCCTGCCACAGTCATGATAAGGAAAAATGTTGTTTTCTGAATTATTTCTAATATATTAAGACATAAGTGATGTTGTCTAGACAGTTTCTTGATAAACAAATTATTGTTTTCTTCCTTTACTTTGTAAATTAACGAAAATACTGATAATCTACATTAAAATATAATCTAGTATCATTTATACTGAAGTAAATTGTATCTCATCGGATTGCACACTTATTCTTTCACCTTAAAATATCACTGTTTCCCATAGGGAAAAAACCAAATTGAATTGCAGTGTTGATTGAATGGGAAAGAAGGGTATTATGGATACTCTTGTGACCTATTTACGGTCAGATTCTTGTTACTTTCGTAGAATAAATATAAAGACTTTCAGACAATTACCAGATTTGTTGCTTTGATCCTGCAAATGTCACTTATAAATGTTAGAGGTCCTAGTTGCATTCAACATGTAAAACTTCCAGTAATTGAATTTTTGATAATTAAGAATATGTTAAAATATATGTATGGTTTTGAAATACCTTTTATTGTGAAATTTATATTTCAGAGAGCCAAAGGGCGTACAGATTTGTACAGGGAAAAGATTGGGGGTTTAAAAAATTTATCCGAAGAGATTTTCTTATGGACGAACAAAATGGTTTACTGCCAGATGATAAGTTAACAATATTTTGTGAGGTAAAATTATTTTTTGGTCTCTTAAGTGGACAAAATGGATCCCTTTAGTTTCATTTCATCCCTCTTTTCTTCACAACAGAAAAAGATAGAAATAAAGTAAAATCTAGTTTACACAATGAAAATAAGAAGTTTGTTGAGAATCAAGAATTTTAATAATTGTGGCTAGTAATTGTGTACAAATATTCCTAGGATTCTGTACTAAGGTCAAATTTATGGATAATCATCCATGCCTGCCATGGTATTTACCTTTTACCAGTATTTTTAACAAGAAAAAATATCATTATTAGTTTGCCGATATAAGACATGCAGCTGGATGGTCAATTCTAAACAATGGGTAAGGAAAATTCGGTTTTGCTATCACTCAAGCTCTTATTTCAAAAATCTACGAATATCTTTATTATGGCCTTTTAGTGGATTTAAAAAAATTTAATGATTTCTATTCTTTTCAGTACAAAAATGTCTTTGCTGTTTTGTTGGATTTAAGTGAACAAAAACTACTTTTTTACATCATAATGTTTTATAAGCAGATCTTTGGAATTCTATATTTGTAACTTGCATCATGTATGTAAGACAGATTCCAGCCCACACATTAATACATTAAGACAATTTTCAGTATATGAGCTTACAGGACAAAATAATTACAAAACCTTCAAAATTAAAATGTTTTGCTCACAGCCTGCTTTTCCATTTATAACTTATTAGGACTATATGTTAAATCTTGTCACAAGTCACAGAAAGCAGTATTCAACTAGAAAATTATGATTGAATATGATACAGTAATGGAAAACAAATCGGATAACAGGACAAACTAATCAGTCAACAAAATCCAATCGACAGTCTACCCTCAGACCAAAAAGTCAAAGAGCACAAAGCACAAACATCAAAATAACACAGTCAGGATCGTCTGACTTTGTACAGGCAATGAGTAGTGGTGGAGTTAAACCAGTTACCTTAATGTGAAATCTTGATGTAATGCATGTAAATGAACATAAGAAAGTATATTTACCAATTATCACAACCATTACTGAGATAAAATCCCATAGGACATCTGAGGATCATTGTTTGGTCTTCAGGGTGGTTTTGGAACCGCCTCTTGGTCTCATGGTAGCGTGTTCGCCCCGAGTGCGGAAGGTCATGGGTTCGTTCGAATCCTGGCCGGGTCAAACCAAAGACATTAAAATTTGTATTTGCTGCTTCTCCGCCAAGCACACAGCATCTAGGAGTAAGAGCAAAGACTGGTCGGCTCGGGGTCAGTATAATGTGTCCGAGTGGGGTGATATGTCATCCTTCAGACAGTTACCTCGTGAGCTAGCACATTAAAAATCCGACTCAGCGTGTCGGTCTAGTACAAAGCAGGGATATCCATTATCATATAAATATGTTCTCATCCTGATATGCACCTGGTTACCACTGGACATTAAACAATAATTGATCCATCCATCAATCAAGGTGGTTTTGAGTTGTTATTAATTGAGAATTTTATATCTGTAGGTATCTGTGGTAGGAGATACAGTGAATGTGTCAGGACAGTCAAATTGTACCCCTGTTAAGGTACCAGAATGTAAATTAAGCGATGACCTTGGTAGTCTGTTTGAAAGGTCATCTTTCAGTGATGTTACTTTATGTGTTGGAGGAAGAGAATTTCAAGCACACAAAGCAGTATTAGCAGGTTTGTGAAATTTAAAAAAACTATGACCAAAGGAAGATGAGTACAGTTACCTCCCTTGGGTAAATTTGATTATGGAAATAAGTGACTAATGATTATCATTGTCCTACCATACTTCAAATGAAGTTGATCAATATCACTAAAGCATAAACTGGTGTTTCTTGGAATATCTTGACAGTGTGTAAAAATTCCAAAAAATATTTTTGCCATTTGTTTAAGGAGCTATTCTTGTGTGGATCATAATGAATGAATAATAAGGTACCTTATATTATAATAAGGCTAACGGCACAAGGATTTGTATTGCACTAGAGTTCATACCTCCAAGAATCTGATATTTTTAAGGTCTTTCCTTACAAGTATTTCCTAAATCGTGACACAAATTTTTACTGTGAGAAATTCTGTAGAAAAAGTGGAGTTTCCTGATAAAATCTTAATCAAAAGGTTTGAAGTTTATAAGGAGTATGAGAATTTGAAAGTTTTATTGTTAGCTATCTTCAAAAAAAGGTACAAAATGAAATATTTGCTCAAAAGAATGAAATTAGTATTACAGTGAAATTTCATTAAAAATTATGGTTCATATCAAATATTTTAACATGTATATCCCACTTCTGATTTGAAAATGCACACATATTTCATATTACATGTAATCGTGAATAGTTGTAAATATTATCCGGAGCTGACTTCATGTTTCAAATTAGACAATATGTTGTACTCTGAGGTATAATATTGACCGATTTTAATTGAGTTACGATTTTTAACTGGATTTCCAACACTATGACTGGCAGAAATGAGTTCAGATGTTCCAAAAAAAGTGATGGAAAATCTAGTTTGCTGTCACTCACCTACCCTATTTTTTTTGCACCTACCGTAAAGAGTTTTTGGACATTTTTCAATAAGCACTGTTAAAGTCAGAATGTCTCTACCATGGACCCTTATGTTTAAAAAATTTGTAAATTGGAAAAAAAATCCCTATGTAACTACCTTATTTTTTTTTATCTTGATGTAACAGGAACCATACTTATTTTTTACTTGGCCTTGTATGAATTTAAAATATTTTCATCAATTTTCACATTGTTATGCATGAACTCAAAAAATTCTGTGATTCTTGTTGAAAAATCACCAACTCCATTACCATTTACTTTTATCATATAAGAAATCAAACTGGTGTGTCAGCAGGTTTTTGTTTCTTCAGATCAGCAACTGGAAAACAACTGTCATATTCCTGACTTGGTACAGGCATTTTTCGAAGAAAATGGCAGGTTAAACAAGGTTTTACGGCTAGCCAAACCTCCCTCTTAAACAACAGTCGTTCATAGTTCCATATTGACAAAAAACAAGGGAAGCAATAATTAAGTAAAACACTGACAAACAGATGGAGTAAATTACAAACCTATTTAACAATGTATCCCTATTGTTCATTTATTGTGCAAATATTGGGATGTATACATATATGACATATCTGTGAGCCACTGGGTGGCCACTAATCATTAGTCCAAAGATAGATGAAGCCCACATAGAAAAAACAAGCACTGAATGTCCCTAAAATTACACTTTTCCTGATGTTATACTTGAGAAAAAAAAAGCACTTAATGTCCCTTAAAAAGAAGTATCTAAACTTACACTTTTCCTACAAAAATTTTTAAAGTCGTATGTTATACTTGAGAAAAAGAAGCACTTAATATCCCTTAAAAAAAATTCTCTAGAATTACACTTTTCCTACAAAAATTTTTAAAGTCGTATGTTATACTTGAGAAAAAGAAGCACTTAATATCCCTTAAAAAAAATTCTCTAGAATTACACTTTTCCTACAAAAATTTTTAAAGTCGTATGTTATACTTGAGAAAAAGAAGCACTTAATATCCCTTAAAAAAAAGTCTAGAATTACACTTTTCCTACAAAAACCTACAAAAATTTTTAAATTGTAAATTGTACTTCAGAGAAAAAATGAATCTAGGTAAAATAGATAGCAGTCAAACCGGACAACACCTGGTACAATAATTATACTGCACCTAATATACGGAGGTTTTGTTTATGAAATAAAGATTTGACATTTGAAAGTAATGAGACTAATTTATAAAACAACAGCTGTTACAACAGGGTAATAGAGGACAAAATTATTTTGTTCAAAGGGAGATAATCTGTCATTCTTAACAGATGATAAATGGGTAGTATGATTGTCTAAAAAAAACTTTAGTTTTATGTTTCCAAGTGTTAGATATTGCCTTCTAGCATTGAAATAAACATGTTAAGCTCAGATATGTGTGTTTAGGAGAAAAATTATTAAAAAACCGTGTTGGAATTATGACAATTCAAGATAAACAATTCACAGGTTCAAGATAGTAGCCATTATAGGCAGTGAAATATATTAATGCTATATAGAACTTTATATATAATATGTTAAGATAGACTTTAATCCAAAAAAAAAAAGCATAAAGAAAGAATTGTTTCTTTCAAAACTAAATGTATTATTGCATTCTAATATAATATTTCATATTTTTACAGCACGTTCTCCGGTGTTCAATGCAATGTTTGAACATGAAATGGAAGAAAGGAAACAGGTTTGTAAAATCTTTTATCAAAAAATATAAGCCAGCTTAACAGTTAAAAAAATATACGTCTTTCTATGGCACGCCTGAACCACTTTTATTACTTAATCTTAGATTATCTCAGATAAACTAGGATTTTCTCAGAAAATCCCGGTTTATCTCGGATAAACAGATTTTCTCAGCTTAATTCAAATTCGAGAAAATCCTAGTTTATCTCAGAAAAGTAAGAAAATCTAGGTTTTTCTGTACAAATTTCAGATAATCTTAATTTATGTTCAGATAATCAATTATCTCATTTCTAGGTTTATCTCCGATTCTAAATATACCAAAGAATGGTATAAATTTAAAAGATGTGGCAACATCTGATACCATGGCCACTTATTATGATATTCAACAGGAAAAATCCTGATTTTTTTAAAAGTAATAAAGATTTAGAAATTGTCTTATTTTAGTTGATATGCTTCATTTATCTAATTTTTTTTTAGATTTAATGCAACTATACAGAAATAAATATACTTTTAGTATAGATTACATAAATTTATATCTTTATTCTCGAAAACCTAAGCACAACAGTACAGATACATCTATACAAATAAATAAAAATACATAATATAAAATAAAAATCAATATGGAGACATAAAGTGGTTACCCAGGAGGCTTTAGGCATTTATTGATTATTCTGATAAATTTACACAAATTGTTTAGTTCAGACGGGTTGTTACTTTTCATAAGATCTTGAAATTTTAATATATTTGGCCTGTGCACTAAATGGCTTTAAAAATGGCGCAATGTGTCATGGCTTTCTATTGGTCGAACCAATGTTTCTGCGTCTGTCTTTTTTTCTTCAGATAATCGTTTTTCTCCAGTTAATTATTTATCTAATATTTTGACAAATATCCTGAATTATCTCAAATATGCATTAAGCAGAGAAAATCCCGATTTATCTGAAAATTCTGAGAAAAATCTGGATTATTTGAAAATTTCCAAGATAATCCTGGTTTATCTGAGCTTAATGCAAAATAGTGAGATAATCTTAGTTTATCTGAGAAAATCCTAGTTTATTTGAGATAAACTAGGATTATCTATAAAAGTGGTTCAGGCGTGCCATATCTTTCTCATCAAAAATTTGATGTTTGGCAGTTTAGTAGTACACTTATTTGTAATATTGTGTAGTACACTTATTTGTAATATTTTGTAGTACACTTATTTGTAATATTTTGTAGTACACTTATTTGTTATATTTTGTAGTACACTTAGTTGTAATATTTTCTATATATTTACAACAAGATGAAGAACAGCAATAAAAGTGCTGAACTTTAATAGGTTCTCGGGAAAGACCGTGTGATTTTCCACGAGTGATAGAAATTTTATGTCTTTTTGGGAGTGGAGCAAAGCGGAACAAACTATCACGAGTGGAAGATCACCCGGGCTTTCCGAACAACGCATGTTAGTACCTATTTTATCCATAAAGCACCAACTTTACAACACGTTTTACTTTTGCCCGTGTCTGTAAAGTGAAGGCAAAGAAGCCATTCCTACAATTGTGATTTCAAACAACTCAGGACGTTTATCTTGGTGACGATGACGTCGGACGAATTGTAGCGTCTGATTGGATATCACAACGAGTACTAACGAATGCACGTGAAATCGTCTCAACCCATCTACGGCCATTTACGGAAGAATTTGTACAGTCATGTAGCAATTTTATCTCAAGACTTCAGTTACCTTTTTTTAAAAGTGCATATCTTTCACTTAAGGAAGCACAAATGGGAAAATAATATTTAATAAAGCATTTCCAGCCAATAGCAGGCAAATTTGATTTTCATGGGGCTGCTATTTATTTATCAAATGACTGTTTAATATCATATCTGTTGTTTTTTTGCCCATTGATTGGTCTAATTTCACAAATATTCATAACACTATGATTAGTCGTTGTTATATAAATGTGAACTGATTTCTGTTCTTCAGTGTATTTGTTCCGTTGATGTCCTGGAACCATATTGATCACAGTTGTACAAATGAATGTTTGTTAAAATGGAACCAGTACCTAGCAGCAAATTGATAAATATTTGAATTATTCTTTCTTTGACTTCAATGTGTGATATTTTGTACTACATTTTCAGTTTCATAAACAAAATTTCTTTGCTTGAAAAATTGCTTAATCTGTTTTTGATGGCCTCTTTGGTGTTTTAGCAACCACTGTTGTATTGTATTTATTTAATTTCAGAACCGAGTTGAAATCACAGATGTTGATCATGAGGTGATGAGAGAAATGTTAAGGTTTATTTATACGGGCAAAGCTCCTAATTTAGATAAAATGGCTGATGATCTTTTAGCTGCTGCTGATAAGGTATATCATATTTTAATATTTATAATTTTTCAAGTAACTTTTCAAAAAGGTCTAAAAGACAAAATTAGATTAATGCAAATTTACTACAAACATTAATTAAGCCTTAATTTGCACTAGAAATTTTTTTTTTTTTTATTTTTTATTCATCAGATTTGTGAAGTATAACATTGAAAGAGCAACACAAATCAGTGGATTATTCTACATGACTTTCAGCTTAGTAAGCCATATTTGTAGTGGTCAATATTAATTGGATAAAAAAGCTGAAAAACCTCCACACAGGAAACTGGCATTCATTTACGTTTCATTTTGCAGGAAGTTTCATATTCTTAAGATCTTCCATGACACATTTACCATTGCACCTAATCAAAATGTAAAGAAGCTAATTATTGTTAAGTCAACAGCGTTTTCTGAAAAGTTAATAAATTTACTTTAATATAAAATATAACAAGCTATATTATATAAGATCTTGTTCAGTAGCTGATGAATTATTGTATTACCCACTAGCAGTGCCATTCCAGGGATCACCGCAAGCTGTTTAAGGGTGGGGCTTCTCCACCCTTAAATTTTCAGCACCACCCTTAGATATTTAACACCACTCTTAAAATTTTATAATTATATGATGAAATGTAGAATATTTGACAATTTATACTGCACACAAGTATAACTTTGTGCCTTAATTATCTTAGTTTTGCAGTTGCCTTCAATTTTGAAGGTTTTTTCAACAGTTTCTAACATGTCTTACAAATTTAACCAAGATCTTATAAAAATTCTAATTTCAATTTGAAAGTTTTATGTCATGTGCACCGCCCTTAGAATATATTCTGTGGTGATCCCTGCATTCACCAAATTTAAATACAAAATAAAACCTTAATAGCTAGTTTGCTGGTTCGTTCTGTTCAGTTATGTCATAAAGTTTATATTTTTTTAATAGTATGCATTAGACAGATTAAAAGTCATGTGTGAAGAAGCATTGTGTTCAAATTTAAGTATAGAAAACGTTTGTGAAGTTTTGGTGCTCGCCGATTTGCATAGTGCTGACCAACTGAAAACGCATGCCATAGATTTTATAAATAGGTATGTATATAATGTCTAAGAATATTGATTAGACTACAAAAAAGGTAAACACCCAGACTTAATTTTATCATGCTCTAAAGCGTTTAGAAGACCTAAATTTATTTTACTTTACATTTTCTTTTTCTTTATCACTTATTTCCATGATAAGTCCAATGAAAATTAAGTTTGCTTATGCCTGTAAAGGACATTTGAAATGTTTCTAATAGACAGCCCAAAATACTGATAGACCACCAAAAAGTCAACTTCCAGACATTAATGTATGGTTTTATTATGCCTGTGAAAACTACAAATATTGGTATCAAATCAAATATAATGATTTTAAAGGCATTTAAGTAATGAATCATCCCAGGACAAAAATTCTGGCTACTGTGCTAATAATGCAATAAGTTGAAAATAAATTTCTTTTTTATTACAGCCATGCAACAGACATAATGGAAACCCAGGGGTGGAAAACATTAATTCAAAATCATCCTCATTTAATAGCTGATGCATTTCGTGCTTTAGCCAGCCAGCAGAGCCCTCCATTAGGACCTCCAAGGAAACGAGCTAAGACATCATAGCCCAGTTTTCATCATGTGGGAAAAGACAGTATAAAATTACTCTGGTTTTCCTGTAAATTTTATTCCCAGCAAATATGTGATACTTATATGTAAATGCTGTTTGGTGCCATGACCAAGAATTATCTTATAGTCATAAGCCTAATGTTTAGAACTAAATATGGCCAGTAGAAAAAATGAGTTTTTGGATTGAAAATTATTCTTAACTTAATTTATTGGGATGTGAAAGGAATGTAATAGCATGGCAGAAAATGAGAAATATGACAAATATGGGGATGTATTACCAATGGCATTATGAAATATATGGAGAGTTCAGATTGTTTGCAAAATACATTAAAAAGGTAAAAATACCTGGAAGTGAATTCTGATATAACATGACCCAGCATCACAAAGAGAAATTAGAAAAATATCCTGAATCACAAAATGTTTGAAATGAAGCTGAGAATGATAGGGAATTTTAGTGTCGATATTGACGGTCAAAGTATGATGGAGGTGAAATTTAAAAATGCATAATGGTTATATTTCTGCTTTGCCTTGCAAAATATTCTTGTTATAGCAGGACTATTGGCATTGTTTTGTCTGTTGTCATGGCAACATGCAATCAAATGTTTGAAATATTTTTAAATTTAACTTATATTACTGTTATGTAAAGTTGAAAATCTCATGGTCACTGGAAGATTTGTACCAGTGATTTGGAAATATTTAGTGTGTAGATTGAGTGACGAGTGAATAGTAAAGAATGTTACACAAGTTGTATTTGAGCAAATGTGTATTTTTTTCAAAGACTTTTTCTTTGAAGTATGCTTTTGTTCCCTGTGCTTCCCTTATGTTGTATGATATTAATATCATTGAGTGACCATACTGTGTATGACTGTGACAATATAGATGCAAGTTTCAAGTCATAGGGGTAAACAGCTCTCAGTCTGGTTCAGTTATAAAAATGATACACAATATCCTTTTAGAATCAAAATAATTCACCGGTGGCATGCTCTACCCTCATTTAACATGTTTAAGTTTTACATTTGTTAAGATTTTATACCTTGCAATCACTTAACAAATAGAATGCTTACCCATATTGATTTGAGCTTATAGCTTTGCAACAATGAAGTATTTCTTAAACAAGAAACAATTGAGTTATTTGCTTTTAATTACCAGTAGTTGGACAGTGAATAGCTTCCCTTTGCTTAAAAGACTAGGGAGAGAGTTTGCTCCCTTAGCTGGGTTGTAAGGGGAAACAACTTTGTATGCAAAAACTTCATAAAAGAAAAATTTAGCTTTGTTCGGATGCTTGTTTGTGTGTATTTTGTGTAAATGAAATTGTTAGTTTACTGTTATTTGTAAATGTTATTTATAAATTGTACATTGTTTGCCAGATTTCACAATTCCAAAACTTTGATGTCAATGTTTAAAATCATTTTATTTTATGTTTTCCCGTTAAATTTTGCTTTTTCATTTCGTTTCATCTGTTTCCAAAAAAATAGGGCTTTATCATTCAGCATCTTGTATATGCTTTAATAAGCAGTGCACGATTTCTTTTGCAAATGGAAGTATTTACATTTATTGTATAGAAATTGGACAAGGCTCTCTTCTTTTAGTTGTTAACATTTTCATTATACATATCCCTTATTTTGTTGCTGGGGGATAGAAAAATGGGGGGTCATTTTAGCAAAGATGAGACAAGGTTTCAGTCAAAACTTCCGTTCTTTTTGATTTGGAATTTAAAGATGACTGTCATTAAGTTGTTGTATTCACATGAACCTAACGGGTGTATTTTCTACGTTTTTTTTTTTTTCAATCAGAATTGTGTACAATTTAAATTTAATGATATACTACATGGATTTTTCCAAAGCTATTTTCTGTTATTTAGTTCAAAACACAGAAATCTTTAAGTTAATAGTTCCCTGTCATGAATTAGCTATTGCATGATGGGTAACCAGTTTATTGTGCAGACCAGTGAAACCTAGTTGCTTTCGTCTATAATCCCTATGATGTAGGAATATGTTAGACTTTATTGGTATATTTATAATGAATTAGTGCTATATGTATATTAAGTAATGGAAAAAAATTGTCAGCTCGGTTTATTTTCATATTTACATGTTTTACACTGGAAAATTTATTTTAGTATCCAATTTTATTCAGTCTTGTAATATTTGCAGCATTTCTACATGTATGGGTCATAGTCCTGGTGTAAAAGGACCATTTACTGGGTCTAGAAAATGTATCTAAGCATAAAGAAATTTGGTATGCAATATTTACCTCTTTCAAAGTATCATACCATTCACCAATCCCACACTAGAAAGTTCCATTCCAGTTGTTTGTATTAGTTGTTTTATATTTAATCTTCTCTCTAGGGGCAGCCTTAAAAATATGTTTGTTTCCCCTTTGAGACCCTATCCTGAAAGGTCTGGGTAGCTAGAGAGGTAAGTTTTTTTTTTTTTTTTTTATTCAGCAGGTTTCAGATCCTATGCTTTTACGACATTTAGATTTCTAAGTAACGATGACCCAAGGAATTCCCAAAAGAGTGTTACTAAATATGAAACAATAGTTGAAATAAGACCCAAAAAATTTCCAGAAATGGGAAATCGTTAAATAAAAAATTTTTCATGGAACAGGCTGTGAATGTTTTTATGTCACTGCAAATTCGGCAAGTCGGTCACAAAGGGGAAACAAAACAATTTTTAATTTAGGCTAAGTAACCGTCAACCCAAAGAAAAACCAATTTGATCAATCTGCAAAACTGTAGGCACCTAATAATTTTTGTTACTATATTGTTTACATTTTTAACAATTCAGGAAATACCCAAAACAGTTCTGACACCTGGTTTTAATTTCTTCAACTAAACATGAAGATGAACCAGTACTTTCAAGAAAACTTTTATCATGTTGTATACATGCTAAATTTAGGATGTTAGTGCTATATACAATTTAGGAATAAATCATATGTTTTTCCATTTCCCAAACATTTCTGATGGTAGAGTTGGAATACACATACAAGTTGTATTCAGGTTCAGTCTTAATAGACAAGGATCCCCAGTTTTCTAAACAGGAGATTGTTCATTCTCTGTTTACTGTGGCTTCCTCCACCAATAAAAACTGGCAACCGTGATATAGTTATTGCACAGAAAGTATATTAAAACACCAGTTTTACCATTAAAACCTAGGACGGGAATAGGGGTTAATCCATGTTTTAGTTTAGGTTTAGAATCACACAAAGTCTGCATGCAAATACAATTTTTTCAGTTATGATTGAGAATAATTCATTCATCTGTTCATACTTTGTTAACTAACTTAATTGCCAACCATGCAGATTTTCAATTTTTGAATAAGAACTAAAAAATGGGGGCCTTGGTGGCTCATTGGTCTAGGTTGTCAGATGATGACATTAAGTTTGCAAGTTTAACGTGAGATGTGTTTAAGTCCAAACTTATTGGCAAGGATTGACATTTTTTCTCCCCAAGTCTTTTTTTTTGGCAGCCACTGCATTGTACATGCTTCCTCCATCAATAAAAACTGGCCTTGGAGATATAACCAAATTGATTTCAAAAGTAAATTTAAAACTTAACTTTAACAATGAAGTCTATAGTAAAAAATTATGAATAATAATTGGAATTTCCGAGTGAAATCAAATTTGATAATTCACCCAGTGAAATCTCAAGTCATATAATATCACTCAAGAAAGTGACATAACAATTTGCCGTCACCAACGACGTTGCTATACCAACGTAAAGGCGTTTGTCATATAAAAACATAATCCCTTGTATTTTCTCGTTAAATCTTATAAATACATGGAACGTTTCAATGTAATAAACAGAATAACTAATCTCAAAATTTGAATACCAAAAATCTAGTCATGACAGATAAACACTAATAATTCACTCATTCACTAGGCACATTCGTAAATTAATGTGTTGTTTGGCATAGATTTGTAGGTATTCGAATTTCAAGATTAGTTATATTATAATTATTCTAACAGAATCCAAACTGAATCTCTTACTAAATGTACGAGACGGGGGTTGCATTTAAAACTTGAACAGGAAATGTACTATTTGACAAACACCACTAAAAAATATTTTCATGAAAATAAATAAAAAATTCATTAAGAAAAAACTGTGGTATAATTTTTAGCTCACCTGGCCAAAGGCCATGTGAGCTTTGTCATCACTTGGCATCCGTTGTCCGTCCTTCTGTTAACTTTTCACACTTTAAACTTCTCCTCTGAAACCACTAGGCCAAATGGAATTAAACTTGGAAAGAAGCATCTGTGTTAGGTCCTTTATAAAGTTTCCTCATTTCGTTCTGATCAGACTACAATAATTGCAACAATGGGCAAGTCTTGTTTCTGATTGGCTGATATAAAAAAAATCTCTGAAATCACTAGGCCAAATGGAAAGAAACATGACAGGAAGCATATATGGGAGGTTGTTTACAAAGTATCCTTATTTTGTCCTGATTGAACTACAGATATGGCCACCATGGGTAGTTCTTGTTTCTGATTGGCTGATATAAAAAAATCTTCTGCTCTAAAATCATGGGGCCAAATTGAACGAAACTTGACAAGAAGCATAAATGGGAGGTCCTTTATAAAATGTCCTCCCGATTGGACTACAAATGGGCAGTTCTTTTATTTGATTGACTGATAGAAAACAATCTTCTCTGAAGTCGCTTCGCCAAATGGAACAAAACTTGACATGAAACGTCTATGGCAGGTTCTTTACAAAGTCTCTGCATTTTGTCCCGATTGGGCAACATGGCCGTCGTTGATTAAAAAAAAAAAAATTCTGGAACGAGTTGGCCCAAACTGTCAGACAGGAAAGCATCTATGGAAAGTCTTTTATGAAATAAATTTCTTTCATTCTGATTAGACGACAAGCATGGCTGCCATGGACAATTCTTGTTTTTGATAGGCTGATATAAAGAAATCTTCTCTGAAACTGCTTGGCCAAATGAAACAAAACTTGACAAGAAGCATTTGTGGGAGGTTTTTTATAAAGTTTTCTCATTTTGTCCAGATGATGTGACAAACATGGCCGCATTGGGAAATTCTTGTTTCTGCCAGGTGAGCGATACAGGCTCGGCCCTCTGAGCCTCTAGTTTTTTAAAAAAGTTCTTCAAGGGGTCATCACTGATATACAATATTTTCTTCATTTAAAACTATATTTATTGGAAATTCACTTTTCCTCAAACATTCAAACATACTTTCAATATTTAAAAAAAAAATACTTCAATCGTCGAAGATGCGCTGTGCAAGTTGAATTCTCTAGATCTGAAATTACCATATTTTATTTTTGTTAAAAGTACTTCTCACCAGAGAAATAAAAAAATATACCACCATTACTGATGGTACATATTTGGTTTATATATTACACATGTATATAAAGGTTAAACTTGTCCAGTCACAAGAACCTACAATTTCATTTCTGCATGGAAAAGTTTACAAAACTTCCATTATATTTGAGGTCAAAGATTTAAAAGATAGGCATTCAGTTTCATTCCATGTAAATTATAAAAGTATATATGTTGTAAATAAACAAATTAATCATAAATTATTTTGTTTTCATTATCACTCATAATATGAAAGGTTTATGATGGAAGTGAATTCTTTACACCTGCTCAGTTGCGAGTATTTGAATACTAGCATAAAATCGATACTGTAAATTTACTGTTACAAAAGTGTTTAATTTGTGAAAACTAAGGAGTATCTCTCTTGTACATAACACTATCCTTAGATTTTTTGGCTCTTCAACATTTTGGATTATTGTTTTGGTTTTCAACATTTTAGACCTTAATCTTAACTGATGAGTGGTATATCAATGAAATGTGCATCGAAATTCAAATCAGAATTTATCAAACAAAATCCAAAAGTAATAATTTTTTGTTCCTGTTCTTCATTACACTATATCTAACAGATTGTTACTTAGTAGTTGGAACCATTTATATATGCTCTAAACAACTGCCTTGCTAAGTATTACCACACTTAGGACCATTCTTTATACCAGTGGTCTATTATGTGCAAGGTTGTTAGGAAGAAACATGAAATTGTTATGGTCACTAACTTTCCATACGCTCACAGTATGACATAGTATGGTGAATGTTGTATGGGCGTACAGGGAAAATAAGATACCTTTTTGTGTAATCAACTCCTCCTTCAGGTTTTATCCAGATCTTTGAACCAGAAGAATGTTTATGGACATTTTGAAGGTATGCCTGATGGAGTCTAATATCATTTGTAGAATTTTTTCAGATTTACCGTGTGGGAAATTTAGTTATTTTTTGCAACAAATGTCTACGGAGGGTATGGATTTTGAGTTGTCAACTCCTATCATCTTTGAAACTGAAGAATGTTAATGGACGTTTTGAAGATGTGTATGAAAGAGTATGATAGCATTCTAAGAATGTTTAATGTGATAAAACTTAATAAAGCCAAATGCTCGTCAATGAACCATCCCGACACCGGCAAAATTATGCTCCTTACAAGATGCCCTATGTGATAATAACCAGGTTCTCGTCCTGAAGAAGCTTGAAATATTTGCCACTGGGCGTTAAGCAACAATCAATCAATCAATCAATGGAAAGTAAATAAAATCTTTTTAAAGTTCTAAGGTTTACCAAACTCAATGTTGTATATATAAATTGTCAATTGCTATGGATAGTTTTCATTGAGGTGACAGACAACAGACTTGTAATTTATAGACAACTAGAAGTTGTGTCTGTAATTCACGGATGCACCGCCCTAAAATCCATATAAAATGTAGGTCATCATGTATGAATGCTCAGTACTATCCAAGGCACATCAAATGATGAAGTTTCATGATACACTATGCTTAGGTCCAAAGAAGTGAACCTAAACGCAAAACTTAACCACATAGTTCTGTCGTCCGTACGGACGGACAAAGGTAACTCTATATTCCCCATCCACATTCGTAAACAGGGTATAAAGATCAATAAATTAATTTCAGAGTTGCAGATTTTGTCAGTATATCAAAAACCTTCATTAAAACTACCAGTACAGAGTTCTCAGTAACAACGAGCTGAATTGGATAGCACGGCTGCTGTGCTTTCGGAGCAGAGAATTAATATCTAGGGCATTGGTATTTTTGTATGTGGTTTTGCATTGTATTTAATATCTGCATTTTTTCCCCGTGATTTTTGAACTCAGTGACTATTGCTATCACTTTGCTTCTGTCGTCCGTCGTCTCCTGAAACTTTCCTATAAAGATCTTATCCTCTGAAACCAGAGGGCCAATTGGGACTAAACTTTGGTGCAATGGCCT
Source organism: Mytilisepta virgata (assembly GCA_028015205.1). Classification (NCBI taxonomy): domain Eukaryota; kingdom Metazoa; phylum Mollusca; class Bivalvia; order Mytilida; family Mytilidae; genus Mytilisepta; species Mytilisepta virgata. The sequence goes on along the minus strand of CM051510.1, from coordinate 42,312,914 downwards.
TTGGGTTGCTCCCTTCCTAAATTGTGTCCGGCGTCTCAGACTTCCAACCAACATAGCTGCTGTTAATAAAAACCAGACGCTCCGTGGACCCTGAATCGCCCGACTGGATTTTAGGTGACCACAACTGACAAAGCGCTTCTAGATAAGATCTGTAAGGAATTGTTCTACAGTGTCCAGCACTTCTAGATAAGATATGCAAAGAATTCTTCCAGTGTCCAATGTTAAAAATGTTAAACTAAGTCCATCTGTGACAGCTAGCTTGGATTCCGATCGGCACAAAAACATAACTTAGTAGCAGACATTTATCCAAGGATCTTCATGCAACAAAAACATTTCAATTAGCTTAGTATTTTCTGACAAGATGACCTTTGTGCAAATTGCCCCTTAGGATCCAATGTTAAATTAAGTCTGGTTGTGGCAACCATCTTGAATTTCCGATCGGCACAAAAAAACATATCTTTTGTAGAGGTTCATCCAATGCTTGTTCATACATAAAAATATTTCAATTGGCTTGTTAGTTTCTGACAAGAAGACTTTTGTACAAATTTCCCATAGCGTTCAATGTTAAACTAAATCTGGCTGTGGCGATCGTCTTAAAATTTTCCGATCGGCACAAAAACATAACTTTTTTAGAGGTTAATCCAATGCTTGTTCATAAATAAAAATATTTCAATTGGCTTGGTATAGTTTCTGACAAGAGGACCTTTCTACAAATTCCCCATAGGGTTCAATCTTAAACCAACATAATTTGTAGTGGTCTATCAAATGATCATTCACACATCCAACACATTTCAATTGGGTTGGTTGTTTCTGACAAGAAGACCTTTGTACAAAATGCTCCAATGATAAACTAAGTCCGGCTGTGGCAGTCATCTTGAATTTCCGATCGGCACAAAAATCAATAGTTTCTGACAAGAAGAGCTTTAAAGATAAGTCCAATCAGAATGCATAACCTGCCCATGGTAGCCATGTTGAATAACAAATCGGCTCAGAAAAAATATCTTTTGTAGTGATCTATCAATTATAAATGATCATTCACACATCAAAAACATTTCGATTGGCTTGGTAGTTTCTGACAATAAGACCTTAGTACAAAATTTCCCATATCCTCCAATGTTAAGCAAAGTTCGGCTGTGGCGGCCATCTGGAATTTCCGATCGGCACAAAAAACATACCTTTTGTAGAGATTCATCCGTTGCTTGTTCATACATAAAACATTTCAATTGGCTTGACAGTTTCTGACAAGAAGACCTTTATACAAATGTTAATCTTAGTCCGGCTGTGACGGCCATCTTGATTTTCCGATCGGCATAAAAAACATAAAGTTTGTAGAGGTTTGTTCAAGGATCATTCAAGCAACAAATCAATTCAATTGGCTCAGTAGTTTCTGACAAGAAGAGCTTTGAAGATAAGTCCAATCAAAATTAATTATCTGCCCCTGGTAGCCATGTTGAAAATCCAATCGGCATAAAAAACCATCCAATTAACATTCCTGCCAAGTTTGGTTTAATTTTGGACTGTGGTTTCAGAGAAGATGAAAATGTGAAATGTGGACGGACGACGGACGCAAAGGATGACAAAAGCTCACGTGGCCTTTTTGGCAAGGTGAGCTAAAAAGAGGGCATTTTAAAATCTTTCTTCGCAACAATGGTCCATAGGTGGTCCTCTTCCAGAATGTATCCGATGACTCAGACTGTCAACCAAGATGGCCACCATAGCCGAAATTCCTAGCTATAAAGGATAAAATTAGTGTTAGAGCACGCCATGATCTATGATATGGTCGTAGATAGACTGAATTCATAAATGACGGCCATGGAAATAAAATGTATTCTATTAGATTACGGACAGAACGCTTTTCTGCAATGATCAACCAGTGTCAAAGAACCACGTTATATATATACATGTAGATATCCGTAGATTTGAGCGAGAAAATTGGAAAATAAGAATGGATTCTTTTGTTGTTGTCCTAGAAAGTGGGTGACAAAAGTTTTCAAATAAAGTTGATATTGTGAACCTCACAACACTCCCTCGTGCATAGCTCTGCCCTTAGATGGTTTAAAATTGCGTTTTGGTGTTACCCTTTTTGTCATGTGGGGATTTTTAATTTGCTCTTCAACGTTTTGGATTTTTGTTTAGGCTTTCAATAATTTAGGCGTTGAGCACATCTGACTGTAAATCGACAAAATGTGCACATCTTGTGCATCAAAACTGGTATCAAAGAATTTATTGTATTAATTACAAACGTCAAATCATAGTTATTAAGATATTTTTTATTTCATAAGGAATGTAATTTAAATAAATTACAAAGGTTTATCATTACAGCACCATAGCATTTTTATCAGTGGTGAAGAATTTCAGTATTCTGTCAGCTGTTTCAGAGTCCAGGCTGCAATCTAGTAACACTTCTTTATCAGCCTTTACTATATTGGATAAACTTCCCAAACAATCTTGCAGAATATGAATTTGTATGGTTGGTTAAGGATAATCAGTCATGAAGTTTTCAACCCTTGTCAGGTTTCCAAGCGACACGAATTTTGTGTAATTTTGAGAAATTTCAGTAACCATTGCCTGGTTTATTTTCTTTATGCGCACCAAAACAGAATTAGTATTTGTTCCTTTCCTTTAAACTTTTGAAAACTGACAATGTATTTTGTAAGCAAAAAACATTAACAGTTAGAAATTATTTTTATCAAGTCCACTAATTACTTGGTTAATGACACTTGTCCTTAGAAAAGGATATGGTGTTCTGTAAGATCGATTTGTGACAGAACATAATGAGCTGTATCATCTATAGTTATCTCGTTTGTCCACCCTATAAGTCTGTTGAACATGACATCAGATGTAGGCTTACACAACACCTGTAAAATCTTAACATACAGTCAACTTTTTTTTATCTCAAAACACCTCATATCTCTAATTAATGTTTGGAACTCTAAAGGAGTAGCGCCAATTTTTGAAAGGTTTTAGGCGAGGTTTTCGAAATGGCCTTAGAAGTGAAATAAATAACGGGGGGAATACTAATTCATCCAGTTCACTCGTCAAAAAACTTTCTTAAGCCAAAATATTGTGAGAAAAACTAGCCCAACAGACCTATAAACAGGTTGGCCAAACAAAGGTTTGAGTGAGTTGATACCCTAATTTTAACAGAATTTCAAAGTTTATCAACTGAAAATTTATATTCCTGTTATTTCAAATTATACTTGAAAGTCTCAGCTTTGAGAAAGAGAGAGAGAGAGAGAGTCAACTATAGGTGTCAACAGTGTAATTACCGCGCAATGCTATTTCTACAGGGGGTGACCCCCTTTTTCTTAATTTATTTATATTTTCCGATACGAATTTGACCTTTACGGAAATATGATTTTTTAGATTAGTATAAGCACGTAAATTTGCAATATACTGTATAATACATTCCCATTGATATTGTTGGTGAAAAATGTGGCTGAAAAAAATGCGTGTTTTTTCGTCCAAAACCCGAAATTTTTTCATCATGATTTATTGACTGCTACAAAAATACTCGTAGCAGTAATTCGATTTTAAAAATATCACCTACAAGTATATATTGATTACATTCATAATTTTATGCATATCATTAATATACAATCAAAAGACCTTCTACTGTTTTATCCGAGCACTACTTTGGATGGCCAAAATAGAGGGCGTATTTGTCGAAACCGCACACACTGGTGATACCTATAATTTTAATGCAGTGTCATCAAAATTTTTATACATGAGTAACAAACATCCGACTGTACAAATTTTCATGCACTCAGTGACGTACGCATTAGTTGTATATTATCAATAGTTCTCAATACAATGTTGGACGGCCAAAACAACCGCCTCAAAATGTTTATAACAGATTTAATTTTTAAACCTGCATATATACTGTGCCTTGGTACTGTAAACATAATATGAATTCCGTTATATAGAGAATAATACATGGTAAAATCTGTATCACATGCTGTATCAACCCGAGAAACCAATATCAGCCAGAGGGCCTTGGCCCGAGGGCTGATATTGGTCGAGGTTGATACAGCATGTGATACCGATTTTAACATGTATTATACACTTTATCATATATTTAAACAGAGGAATTCAAATTTTCCAAATTAAAGTCTACTGCTACAAATGAAATTGATTGGGGGAAATATTTTGTGAAATAAAAAAATAAAAAAAATAGGGGGGGTTGAAAAAAAGTCAAATAATCGGGGAAAAATTTGAACATTTGTTTTTTTTTTTAAATTTACCCCCCCCCCCCCCAAAAAAAAAAAAACAAACAAATAACAAAAAAAAAATAGAAAAAAGTAAAATTGAAAAAAAAATGAAAAAAAGCTATGTGATAAAGGGTAGACATGCGATAAAGGGGTGTGATAAAGGGTGCGCATCAAAGTTGAGCGATACGGATTAAACAGCAGGCTATTTATCAAATATTCAAAACTACTGTATTTACTACTAAATATATGATAAATAAATATATCGGTTCATTGAACAGAAACAATAGAGACGTTGCAGCAAACCGATAAATATTTAAACTCTTGTTAACAGCTACACGACAAGCACATAAGGAGCATATATTTATTTTATTTTTGACCCGCGCGTTATTATACTTTTCTCTTAAAATATATCTATACCATTATCTGATTCCGTATGGAAAACCAAAATGCAAACTGCCCTTCCATATCTCCACAAAAACAACTTATTGTCTCATATACCTTTGCAATGTTGATCATAGATTGGATCCCTTCATCTACATTGTGAACGGGTATCATCTGTAATTTGGTTCCTAAAAATCTGCATGGTGAAAATAATAGTACAGTGTATTCCTGAGGACTGATTGATTGTAGTGGCAATTACTACATGTACAATTCGGGATGTAATATCAATAAGACAGCTGTTTGCTTGCACAACAGTGACACGCTAAGTTTTTAATGTGCTTCCCCACTTGGTGTCCGACTCCATTTTCCTTGATTTTAAGACTTTCTTGTAAGGTTTTAGAATAAGATAGCAGATTTTCGTTAAACGGTTTAAATTGGCTCTATCGTAACAACTGTTATATAGGCATATGTAACTATTACCAGATCGACTATGCTGGAGAGTAGGGAACAATAATTGCATATCCGTTCCGGAGTACATTTGTGAATAATAAAATTTCGCAGTCCGTATAATTTACTCCTCTTGGTTAAATATCTAGTGTCAAGAAGTAAAAGTTGTTTGAAGGAATTCAACGGTGTGACCAACTCGCGTACAAACTGAATACTTGCTCAAAGGACTTTTTATTTCTTATAATTCCAAATGAATCTGATATCATAAGCTCAAATTTTAGTCTGAAATAACAGCACTATTTTCCTGGCTCATGGATTCCTACGCTAACATCGTTCATAAGAAAATAAACGCCACCAGAAGTATCAACATTGACAGATAAAAATTGATTTTTCAATCAATATAGAAATTATTTCACTTTGGTTTCAGTTTGAAAATAATTCTCTTTAAACTTGAATTTGTGTTCTGTATCAAGCCTCCTATAAAAAAGTCTTATCTTAAGCCGGATTATTTTATGCACAAATAAGGTTTTTGCATGCCCAGATTTATCGTCATCAGAACTTACTTTGATTGTATTGTGTAGAATATTTTCAGTTCACGGTCACCGTGCAGTGATGCTAGTGCTAGTACGTAACCTCTTGCATGAACTTGTGTGAACTTTTCTATTCTACAAAAATTGAAAAAAACTTAATATACGAAATATGTATTTGGGCAAAGAGACAACATTTCGTAACATTATAGGGAACCAAATGTAAACAAAACTTAAGTGAATGGGTGGATTATTTGTTAATGTCCAGTGACAATTATGACGAAGGTTATCAAAGCATTTATGAAATTAACTTAGGCTCAAACCACAGTTGGCAACATTCTAATGAAGCGAGGAACTTAAAACACCACTTACAGGGAAAGAACATCTTGCTTTACATCATACTGACCAACTGTGCAACTGTTAAATGGTAAAACTAGAAAAGCAACACCAGACTTTGGGAAAATAACGGAGTTTTCTATGGTACTTGTCGACCCTATAATAAAAACAGTATTAAAATATCAGTCATAACACATTTAGTAGTTGAAATTTCTATTATTAGTAAAAAGAAGTAGTCTAGATCTAAATAGAAAGGCCGGGTCTTAAACTATTCGCTAAAGACCTGCGCCTATATCGCTCACCTTCCAATGTGTGCCCCATTTCGTTTCATATCAAGTTCGCATTGCTGAGTTGAGAATAATTTTGGCAAAATCTACTGATCAGCAACACAGGGGCTCGTATCACAGATGTTTTTTGGGCGGACATATATGCCAGTCGACTGGTATGCGTTCTACATCGTGTTTATAGTGGACAGTGTAGAACGCATACTAGTCAACAGGCACACATTTCCGCCCCAAAAACATCTATATGATACGAGCCCATGTGAATGCATATCGTTTATTCGACAGGATGAACTGCACAAATTTTACACAAACTCTCCCACAGATTTCAATTCATTTATTTAAATACTACCGAAAAACTTATCTCCCCTGGTAAAACGCTTAATCCATCAACCCGAAATATTAACACAGTAATTTCATTCATAAAACAGTCTTTGGAGACTCATAACTATCTAATATCAAACTTTTTGTGTGTCCGTTTTTCAGTTTTATTGTTTTGTGTTTTGTTTGTTTTTTTTTATACATAATGAAAAGCATTTGGAACAAAAAACTCAGTTCAAGGCACCGGTTGCGTCTGATTTTAAACGTGTCAAATATTCATTCTAAAATCGGGGTGTCTGGCGAATAATGAACTTTGTCAATTGATGTAAGATTCTTTAGACTATTGTAGGAAGGACGTATGACTTCATTCGCAACAGAGCTTAATTTGCCAAAAACCTAGATGGGATTAACGGTTTTACCCAACAAAATTGAACCAATTCGATTTTTTTAAACTGAAAATACAATAGTAAGGTGCCGAAACAATGATTGTATAGAAAATAGGCCTATAATGACAAGTCAGTAAAATAGTGGCAAAATGAGGGACAGCTCTTACAAAATTGACCTTATGAAAAAGCCGGGGACATGACGTAGCTATACATTGGCTGTGATCTTGAGTGTAATCCCGACCTCGTTGTCATTTAAAAGCCTTATTTTGGAAACGAAACAAATCGTATTTGGTCTGAAATCCACAATACTATAAACCAGTCAAAGAACATAACATAGTTCACTGTCATCATAAACTACTGAAAAAATAATAGCGAGCGCTATAGGAGCATATGGGTCATTTAGAAATCATTTGTCTTTGTTTTGTAACGGGCTTCCCTTGATTAATATAGAAGTTATAGAACCGTAACAGGTTTATAACCACCCTCCATTAGCTGCGCTAGTGGAGTACTCCTTTAGCTCAGTTGGTAGAGCGGTGGACTACTGAACCAAAGGTTCCGGGTTCGATCCCCGGTTGGTGCGGTAGGTAATTTTGGGAGACAAATCATGCTCTACTGTTACAGTTTAATGGGGGCAGCCATTGTGAAACCGAAGTGAATTTATTTGTTATAGTGAATATGGCCATACTGTGCTATATACTAAGGCTAGAAAAAGTTTCGTTCGGCGGAAACGGAAGTAAGTAAACTAAGGGAAAGGTTAGAGAACCCATAACTTCTGTATATTGCCAGTTTGAATAACATCGCATTTTCATGTGAAGCTGTCTCAATAGTTTGTCCGGAAGTTTTACGGAAGAAATTAGTTTCACTACTGCAGGGCCAGGGCCCAGGGCCAGGGGGCCTGGTTAGAGAACCCATAACTACTGTATATTGCCAGGTTGAATAACCTCGAATTTTCATGTGAAGCTGTCTCAATAGTTTGTCCCAGTCTGTGCCTTGGAGTGATTGATTAAGTATTACTGGCCATTCCATATCTTCCATATATGCAAGCCAATATAATATTTGTTGAGAATATCCCTTTGCAGACGAATCGCTGTCGCTTACATCCTTGTCACGTCATGCCGCTTGCGACGTTTACAATTATAAATTAAGGAAGCTTCGAGGGTAGCTTGTATGAACTTATAATGTCTTGTAACTTGTTCAACAAACTAGTCAATGAACCTATAACAGTGATTAACATAAGAGATGTGCATTACGGATACATATTTTAAGCTTCTCAAAGCAAAGAGTAGAGGATGGCAAACAACTCATTTTCTTTTATGAAGAAAAAAAAGGTACTAAGACCTCGAAAGGTACAACTGTTGATTTTATGAAATCAAAAGGTGTGCAACTAACTTGGCAATAAGATATGATCTGGGGATGATGTCAGTATAGAAACATGTAAATTCAATCCGTTGTGTTTCTCTCAAGACTGAATAATGACAATAAATCCTGTACTGTAAAGATTTTTAATCATCTAAATCTTTGGATACTGATGAATTGTTTTCCTGCTTTACATATGTGAAGGATATTTCACAAGAATATGGAATAAATTTTGATGAAATAAATAATTGCAAAAATAATAACTAAAAATAATATAAAATAAACTTAACAGATAAAAATAAGATATACCTATATTTATAAATATCTTAAACAGGGGCGGGTCCAGGTGAGGGCGTAACTGGGCTTACCCCCCCCCCCCTTTCAAAAAAAAAAACTATCGTAATCTGCTTATATTGTATTGAATATGGCAATTTATCATATTCATTAATTAAATACATACTCTGATTTCTTTTTAAACCAAGTCAGGAACCGTTACATTAGTTCATTTCACAATTATTTTATGTTTTTTAGCAAAAAAAAAAAAAAAAGGTCCCAAAAAATTTTTGCATCGCTCCACTCGGCAAAGTTTTATTATACGCCCCCTTTCAAATATCCTGGAAACGCCCCTGTTAAATATACAAACGTACTTTTGATTATTACTTGACTCCTCTTAACAGAGAATGAAGGAAATGTACTAGTTAGTATGACAAAATTTAGATTTAGGTGATTTACTTATTGACACTGGAAGATATAATAATTCAAAATACACACTATAATATACAAAAATATTGAAGACGAAATACATTTCTTCTACATCGTAATATGAATAATCAAAATATTCATTGATTTTGAAAAACTTATCTCCCCTGGTAAAACACTTAATCCATCAACACCCGAAATATTAACACAGCAATTTCTTTTATAAAACAGTCTTTGAGGACTCGAAACTATCTAATATCAAACATTCTGTGTGTCCGTTTTTCAGTTTTATTGTTTTGTGTTTTGTTTATTTTTTTTAAAAAAAATACCCAGATACCAAAGACTGCAATATCTGTAATCAAATATAGATGATGAACAGCATTTCTTTTTCAATTGTAAAATTTACTATAAATTAAGAGAGGTATTATTCAACTTCTCGAAAATAATTATACTGACTTTAAAAAAAAGTGAGAAATATTAACGTTATTACTAAACCCATCAACACCCGATGATATTAAGGCAGTTGTGGCTTTTATTAACCAGTCATTAGAACTAAGGAAGAGAGGCTCTTAACTGTTTATATCATTTCTTAATATGTATGGCAAGCCGTTTTACTATTTATTCTAACTTCAAGATATCTCATATAATATATAAGATATCTTATATAATCCAGTTTTTATACGATATCTTATAAACTTTAGAAGATATCTTATATACTTTATAAGATATCTTATATACTTTATAAGATATCTTATAAAGTATATAAGATATCTTATAAAGTTTATAAGATATCTTATAAATATTTTTTATATAAGATATCTTATATACTTTATAAGATATCTCATATAGTTTATAAGATATCTTATATAGTTTATAAGATATCTTATATAGTTTATAAGATATCTTATATAGTTTATAAGATATCTTATATAGTTTATAAGATATCTTATATAGTTTATAAGATATCTTATATAGTTTATAAGATATCTTATAAAGAAAATTATATGAGATATCTTATAAATGATATGAGATATCTTATATATTATATGAGATATCTTGAAGTTAGAATAAATAGTAAAACGGCTTGCCGGCAAACCGTTTTACTATTTATTCTAACTTCAAGATATCTCATATAATATATAAGATATCTCATATAATATATAAGATATCTTATATAATCCAGTTTTTATAAGATATCTTATAAACTTTAGAAGATATCTTATATACTTTATAAGATATCTTATATACTTTATAAGATATCTTATAAACTTTATAAGATATCTTATGTACTTTATAAGATATCTTATAAACTTTATAAGATATCTTATAAAGTATATAAGATATCTTATAAAGTTTATAAGAAATCTTATAAATATTTTTTATATAAGATATCTTATATACTTTATAAGATATCTCATATAGTTTATAAGATATCTTATATAGTTTATAAGATATCTTATATAGTTTATAAAATATCTTATAAAGAAAATTATATGAGATATCTTATAAATTATATGAGATATCTTATAAACTATGTAAGATATCTTATAAACTATATAAGATATCTTATAAACTATATAAGATATCTTATAAACTATATGAGATATCTTATATATTATATGAGATATCTTGAAGTTAGAATAAATAGTAAAACGGCTTGCCATATTGTATTGCTATGTACTGTATATACAAGGACCATGTATATACATGTAAGGTCGATATTCTGAATATATTTGTATATAAATATACTATGTGTACATACATATGCTTATCTGTCACACAGTGAATATTACATATATTCCACATTATGCCAACATTTGATTCCATGTTAACTGTTGGGTAGTTTCCCGTCAGCGACAGATCCTCTATTACTATATACATATATCTTGCAGGGCCAGAAGTCAAGCTATAAAATGAAACTCCGAACCATTACAAAAAAAAAAATGCAACGAAAACTGATTTGATGGAAAAGATACAAACATGTAATGATAGTAAAAATAAAGCAACATGTGATTAGAAGAACCCTTACAAAATGAACTCAACGATCAGATGGAAAAAAAATGGGAAGGGGTGAAAAACAAGGCATTGAAAAAAGAGTGTCTACATCTTGCTGACATCTTGGGGCGATTTTTGACTTTTTAGTCAATACGTAAATATATATAGAATGCCTCCAGGCGGAAAACTTTCTATAAGTTTCGGATCTTATTTCAAATTTCTAGGGATTTTGAGTTATAAACTTACCGACATTAAAATCGGTTTTTAAGTAAGATGTTTTTAAAAAAAACAACAATGGTTCCCGTGCAGATGCCAAACCTAGCTGCCTTGAAGTTAATTTCCAGTGTTTCCTATATTTCTAAGCAATCATATTTCCATGATTTATATGGAAAGGAGTCCAAAAATGACCTGCACGCAGACAGGTTTTAGTGTTGTAATAATTTAGTGAGGTTATAGAAATATTCAGAATATGTTAATCTAATTGTACTTTTCTCCATATCATAGTGACAGTTTGTATGTAATTTTCCCACCTTTTGTTTTATAAGTTCAACAGAGCATGACTGATTATAATAAGTGTAAATATTACCTCTGAACCCATCAAAAATGCACCACATGCATCGTAATCCATCTTCATTTGAACAATAAATTCTAATATCAGAGATGTGGACACTGTCTCATATTTATTATTTGTGCATACTTTTTCTGGACATAGGATTTGTGTTTTGTATGTATTTGCCAAGAAGTTGTCGAGAAGTAGCATTGACGTCGGGTTTAACCGACCCTGAATATCATGCTGATATTTTCTTGTCAAACGACGTCGGAGTACGTATGTTTTGTAAAGGTAAGTATGGTATTTATTAAGATTATATTTTATTACCGTAATTCGACTGAAAAGCAGTACAATTGTTAAGTTTTTATTAAAAACTATCTGGTACCCGTATCACAAAGGACACGGTTGTCCAACTTACCATCTTACATGATATCATTTTTTACATTTATGAAGCGCATCGGTAGTTTAAATTCTCTATTGTTTAATCATCTTATCTCTCAAGTATTTTTTTTTTGTGTGTCCCTGTGCTACAATTTCCTCAATCCACAGAATAATGGCCAAAAGATATAGTCAAAATGTTGCCGATATTGGCGTTAAACCTTGTGCTCGGACAACAGGGGAGTATCCAGGGGAAGAGCGCAAGATTTTTTCAGTGTTTTAAGTTGAAATTGTGCAAAATATATGCAAAAACTTTCAGTTAAATCTCTCATCTCTTAATTCCAAATCTTTAAGCCGATGCTGGCTTATTCAACCCAAGCACACAAAGACTGAAAAAACCCAACTGTGATGTAAAACATTTAATGATTTGGAATGAGTCAACTGAGTGTTTACATTATTTTTATCATATAACCCACTTTGTGTGTAACTGGTATGGACTCCATTCTCTTTCATATAGAACAAGAAGATGCCGATTTATTTCCAATTAAAGGGCCCATATGAGCATATTTGACAATACAAACAATCATCATTGGCAAAAAACACACATGTACAACACATAAGATATATTTTAAGTCACTATTCTTATGATGGCAAACATTAAGTATAATTATTCTGGTTAAGACTATTCAAGCGCACATTGTTCCGAGTCTATCTATATACGTGACCCGCTCATCGCTCTCAATGTTAGTTAAATATATACTTTAATCACAGCCTTTATAAATATTTTAGTGTCAATTAATAAGGCATTCATATCGACGATAGTCTAGTTTCTGTAATAAATATATTAATAAGTAAACAATATATACGTTAGTTTAGCTATAAAAATGTGACATGTAGACTTGATTAACATAAAGCCATAAATTTACATAATGTCAAAATTTCTCCATTACATGTCGCTGAAAATGTCCTTGAATTTTAAATATGGATCTAAATGTACTGAAGCCACTGTAGAGAAAATAAGAGAAAACTTATTTTAACCACAAGATTGCTACTTGTAAACAGAAATCTTGACAGTAAACAAAAAATTCTCTGCTGTGACTAATCTTTAATTCATCAAACCGTGTCAACAGTACAGAGGAGTGACAGAATTATGATAACAGGTATAAAAGAGATCTTACAGTTGATTCTTATTAATATCGCAAACCCTGATATCTCAAAGTAATTGATTTTGAATTGAAACAAGCAATTTGATTGCAGAGTTCGCGAAAATCGTCGGTCCTGTCGGTCCTGACCGCCAAAATTTCACAAGGTCCGGCATTTGATTGTCTTGTGCCGGCCCGATGTCCGACTGCTCGTCAGCTTTATTATTTCGTGGAAAAATCTCTAATTTGTCAAGTCGGAATTTTCAAAATTATTCGTCAACTTAATTAGTTTTTGTCATCATCGAGTCTTCCATTCCTCAAAACAAATAAGTTTATTCACTCAAAACATGAAAATAAATGTTACAAATACAAAATGTTTAACAAATTCAATCGATCTTTTGTAAGATAGTAACAACAAAATAAAGTTCGGTATAACTACGCTTCCAATTTCGTGTTAGACACGAGTATGAAATTTAAATTAATGTTACAAAATTAAACATATTCTACTTCATTGAATTCACAATTCTTTTTCTTTAACCTATAAATTGAATTGACATTGATCTTATACGAAGATGAAAGAAACAAATCAAATAAATATTCACATTAGGTTCCGTTCCGAATCCGGATTACGACCACATGTTGCCCTCATGTCAAAACATGGCGGGTTGTTTGAAGTTTGTCACCGTTGTTTTTTATGGATTTAAAATGGCAATTTTCATAAATATGGATAATGAATTCATGAAAAACAAATAAGTAACAACTCTGAAAGTATGGGCTTTAATTTCGTTTTTTTTACGTTCCATTCATTACACAAATCAATCTACTGGAAGTCAACAACGATCCCATGACAACAAAAACCCTAATTTTCCATCAGTTTTTCTAATTTCCTAAAACATAGGTGTTTTTTAGTATCACCAAATTTGCCGTAGAAGAATAAAATTTTATACAAATTAAAGACTTTTTTTACTTTTCAGTTTATTTTCAGGTTTGCTGTTGATGTTCCAGATAATAATGAATATGGCCTAATCATCTTTTGTTGTTAAAAGTTTCGAAAATTGTAGGACCACCAATTTTTTTGTGGGACCGGCAGAATTTTGCATTTTGTCAGTCCTATGACTGACAGAAAATTTGAGGTTTTCGCGAACTCTGTGATTGGTCGAGCAGGTTAAAATATACAGCAGTTATGAGAGTCGACCATAGCTAGTTTTATAGTTAAAACGAGCACGTTTTGACCCTGCTATCTAAATTATGTATCGTCCAACCAAGTTTTTTAAGTTCTAGAAAGCGGTCACCTTGTTGGTAATCATACTTTATTGGTTTTTATAGTATGTTTTATTCACCAGAGTGTAAGAAAAGCAAAATGTATAAGGGGATCGAGGTTTGGGTACCCATAAAACCGGTTTTAATTCCACCACTGTTCAGTGTCTGTACCAAGTCAAACTATCCTGATTTTCTGTTGTGTTTGTATAATTGTTCATGTTATCTTTTGTCCGGGGTTCTGTCTGTATGTTTGGTGGCGTTGATTGACTGATCATAAAGTGTTCTATGAGGCGCAGTTTTACTATTTATTCCTTATTTTTTTATATCAAAAATTCTAATTTTTGATATCCAAAAATAGAATTCCTGATATCAAAAATTCTATTTTTTTTTATATCAAAAAATGAAGACTATTTTCTGATATCAAAAATTCGATTTTTTGATATTAAGAATTTGGATTTTTGATATCAGGAATTCTATTTTTTATATCAGAAAATATTTTTTTTTTTCATATCAAGAAATTGATTTTCTGATATCAAAAAATGATTTTGTGATATCAAAAATTCAAATTCTTGATATCAAAAAATCATTTTTTGATATCAAGAAATGTGGTTCATTTTTTGATATCAGAAAATAAGAAAAAATAATGACGGCTCCCTTACGTGCAAATATTAAAGATATTTCTGGTATAAATCATATCTCTGGCCTTACATTGATAACGTGCTACAGTATTCAACGTTTCGGTTTTTTTCAGGAAATTTGTCCTAGGGAAACCCTCTTCAGAGGCTCTCTTTGTGTTTTTATTTATTTCATGTGATTTTTCAATAAATCTTTTAAATATATATTATTTTAAAGATATATTAGTAGTATTTATTGCGTACGGCACTTCATGTGTCTATTTTTCATATGTTGTTTGCATTGACAATTATTTATTAGCCCCTTAATGTACTTACGATTTTACGGGGAAGTGTCAAATATGTAACTTGCAGGTGGTCCTACAATTTGTTGATGGAACGTTTTAATTGATCGCCCCTTAGGCATAATTGATATTTTCATGGTAATCTATATTAACCTTTTATCATTAGAAGACATTTGTATTTACTTCTAGTATAGAATATATTAATTGCTGTATCGTTTTATAATATATTCACAAATGCAATCCGATGCATTTTGGATAACAATGATGCGTTTTGCAAGAGTGTCACTTTCTTTTTAGGAAAGATTAGAGTGTTTGGTTTGTTTGTGTTTAGACAATTCCAATTTGCTATTTTCATTGAAATGTTAGGAGCATTGTGAAAGAAATATGATAATCTCAGTCTTCTTTCAAATATCCCAAAGTCTTTCATTATTTGTTTTTCCGATGTTTCACAAATAGGTTTCAATGTCTGTCAATTTTCCTGTCGACAAGTTCAGTATGAATTGTTTATCCAACTCAAGAAGCATTTTTGCTTGTGCTTTTTTGCAGGCTTAAACGTTTTGATGTTTTTATTCTTTTTTAAGCATATAACACTATCAGTTAGGAGGTATCTACCAGGGAGTGATTATTTTTCGAAATCTATTTTTGACATTAAAATTCGACTTTTTGATATCAAAAAATGATTTTCTGATATCAAGAATTCGAATTTCTGATATCAAAAAATGAATATTTGATATCAGAAAATGAATATTTGATATCAATAAATGGAATTTCTGATATCAAGAAATGTTAATGATTTTCTGATATCAAAAATCGAATAAAAAAATCGAATTTTTGATATCAGAAAATTGATTTCTTGATATCAAAAATTCGATTTTTCGATATAAAAAAATTAGGAATAAATAGTAAAACGGCGCCTCATAGTGTTCCTCTTTTCCATTTTGTTGTTATGTAATATTAGAATATTATACCTGAGCTGAATAATTTGTTCAAATGATTTATCTGCATTAAAATTCTTGAAAATTAAATTATAAGAATTAAGATATGCCAAATTTTGGAAACTCGTATAAATAACCTACTTTGGAATAGAGAATGGAAACGGTGAATGTGTAAAAGAGCAAACAACCCGACCAAAGACCAGAAAACAGCTCAAGGCTACTTTGGTCTTTTTACGCTTACACACAAAACGCTTCGGGGGCCTCGGTGGCCGAGTGGTCTAGGTAGTTCATCATGACTACTAATGATCACTAGTCTGTCAACGCTGGGGTCGTGAGTTCGAATCTCACTTGTGGCGGGGTGTGTTCGACTCCGATCTTAAATGACAAGGATTGCCAATTTTCCTACCGAAGGTCGGTGGTTCTCTCCGGATACTCCGGCTTCCTCCACCAATAAAAACTGGCCGCCGCGAAATAGCCAAATGTGCTGAAAACGGCCTTAAACCCCAACTAAACAAACAAACAAACAAATCGCTTCGCGGTTTATGAAGAATTATCCCGTTATATTTCAAAGTAGGTTACATCGTATATAACTACTCCGAAATTGAAAATAATCGTGATGTGTTGGTCCAAAATTAATATTTTGCAAAAGATATAACCCTGTTAGCTGAAAGTTCTTGTTATCTGTAGTCTTGACTGTACCACCGACTGTTAGTTCCCGAGGGTAACATCCACCTCAATACTCCTTGGTTTTAAAATACTTGAGTTGAAATTTGAAGTTAATATAGATTTTGATATTATGTTAAATGTAGGGTTTCAACATTGACCTTGTATGAATTTTGGCCGTTTGGGTCCGTTTGATTGTGCTGCTGAGTATATTTTGGTGTTTATTTTTGGTCTTTCCAAAGTTTTATCACGAGCGCTCCTGACGAAGGTTAACCAAGCTAGAAATACAAACCGTTATGTTAATTCTCACGTTGAAAAAAATGAAAGCAGTATTTTTATATAATTTATATTCCAACTGTGGTAACATTTCATATGCCTCCACCGATTTGTGACTTTCACCGGTTTGACTTTGTTGAACTGAACTGAAGTATACGGAACAGGAACTGCATACTCTTCCGGAGCACATGGGTTCACTCCAGGGTTTTATAGGAGTTCGTGGTGTTCATTGTTTAGTTTAGTTTTCAGTGTTTATTTCAGTGTTGTGCTTGTGGTTGTTCATTTTTCTCGCGGTTTTGTCTATCCAATGGATTACGTTTTTTTTTTAAATTTTCTCCTTAGGTATATTTATCATCTTTATATGATCAAGAATTGTTTTCTTCCAGGAATGCAACCAGGAGGAACCCCAAAAGCTTATCTTAATTTACCTGCCGGAAGAAGTAATAATTATGCCTATTTTTATGACAAAACTGGTGAGTAACGATCTGATATAAATCAACGAAGAACTAACACCATCTTTTTGTAAGAAAAAAGACTGTCTTGAAAACTTTAAAAAATCATCAGTACTTAGTCAAGTTTTCCACTATAAACAATCGAATGTTTATAGATAACGTAAATTAGTCTTAGCGAACTCTCAAAGTTCTGTACCCATTTATATAAGTAGCGGAATTCATGCAAGGACTAATCCTTGGAGAACAAAAGGAAAAAACAACCAAGTTCTGCTGAAAATCCTATATAATTGAACTTTGAGAAATTTCAAATATATTTGGAATATATGACTTTTAATTTGAAATTACGGATAACACAAGGAATGGAATTATTTTCATTTACAAATTTTGGTGTATGACGATACTGTAAAGAAATGAAATGCAAGAGGAGTGTAATAAAAACACAAGCTTAATTTCACAATTTTCGAAATTTCATCCGCGTGGGCCCCAGGTTTTGAAAATTACGTCCACGAATTAACTCCCCTGAATGCAGTCTCTACAGTGACAGATGGCGGGAAAATTATGGTTCTAAAGATTTGTGGCTCGTTCGAATTATCATCTGGCAGTCATAATGAACAAAGAAGCTACTATTATTGAAATTTAACCTTGCATGTAAACCATATGAGTTTAATGTGGTGAGTGTAATGACATCGGCTGACTATGTCCCCAATAATATGATATCACTGTATACTCTGTTCCCACTGTATGTCTGTAAATGACCCCAACGCCGGTCCCGCTGTATCGTGCTACCAACATTATTATAATATTTCAACGTAATTTTGACGCAATATTGAAAAAATTAGTACTGCGACACAGTGAGACCCCAGTATACTATTGTCTGTAAACTTGGAATGGATTTTTAGCTTTTTGTTAGTCTAAAATTAGGAAACAGGTCAAAACGCCCATTGTCAAATTGAAACCCCCCACCCCCTTTTGTCCAAACACCCCTGTCAATAACGCTCCAGATTTAGAGTATCCTCAACAAAACGTCGGAATGTACCGGACAAAACGCCCTTGTCCAAAACACCCCCAACTTTCAAAAAGGTCCTTGGAAAACTTCCTTAAACATCTTCTACATTTTATTTAGAAAATAAATTAAGCATTGAGAAAAAAAATGGAGTCCAAAAACATTTTTACAACTAATATAACTACATGTAGATTTCTATTTCTGGTTATACAGTATCAAACTGTTTCTATCTTTCTTTAACATTGTTGATACTGTATGCTGGAGTTTAATTAATGAATGGACACAAATCAAAACATTGTTGGTATCGTGATTACTAGGGAAACGGCAATGCATGTTCTGCCGAAAAATTTACCCTAAAATTGAAAAACTCATTTGTATGTCTTACTGATTTATGTCCAAATTGTAATTTGTCAAACTGTTTATGCTCACTAGAAATATCTGAAATTCATGAAGCTCCAAAAATCCGAAATGAAAAAGTTAAAGTTAATGAGAAACAACATGCAAAATCAAAAAGAAACCTTAAAATTAGGACATCTGAATATAAGAAACATCCTCAGTAAAATTGACGAAATAAAGCAATATCTTGATCAAGTCAATAATATCCACATTCTAGGTTTATGCGAAACATTTCTAACGCATGAAATAAGTGACGAAATGATCGACGTAGAAGGCCACAGTTTAGAAAGAAAAGATAGAAGTGAAACACGAGATAAATTAGGGGGAGGATTAATTGTCTATGTATCAAATTCTTTAAATTATAAAAGAAAAAAAGACCTTGAAATAAGTAATCTTGAAAGCATCTGGTGTCAAATAGATTTTCAATATTCAAAATCAATATTAATCTGTTATGTTTATAGGCCCCCTGATATGCCCCAATCTTGGATAGATGAATTTGAAAAAGAAATTGATAATGCTCAAGACTCTAACTTAGAGGTTATAATTTTAGGTGATATCAATATAGATTATAAAGAAGGATGCACAAATAACAAATGGTCTAATATGATAAATGACAAAAATTTAACACAAATAGTTGATACTCCAACTAGGGTTACCCCAAATTCGCGCACTTTAATTGACCATGTTTATGTTAATTACCCGGAACATATAATTGACGTTAATGTACCTACTATTGCACTAAGTGATCATTATCCGGTGTGCATAACGCGAAAAATAAATAAAAAAGATTGCCCGAATATAACCCATAAAACCATTAAATACAGATGTTTCAAGAAATTTGATGAAAAGCAATTCCTATATGATCTACAGAATATAGATTTCTCGCAGATAGAACAAATAAACGAGATACAAGCAGCCACAAACATGTGGTATGCGTTATTCTTGTCAATTATTGACAAACATGCACCATTAAGAATTAAACGTGTTAAATATGGAAAACAACCAGCATGGTTATCAGATGATATTAAAGATGCTCAAAAGAAAAGAGACTATTTTAAAGAGAAAGGTGATGAGACAAATTTTCGACTGTGGAGAAATAAATGTAAAATTTTAACTGAGAAATCAAAACATAATTATTTTACAAAAGATGTGGAGGAAGCAAAAAATCCGAAAGAAATTTGGAATGTCTTCAAAAATCTGAAGCCTTCAAAACAATCCACTTTACCTCCATCAATGAACTTTGACGATGAAATATGTTATGACTCTGAAAAAATTATTGATAAATTAAATAGCTTCTTTTCAACTATTGGAGGCATTGCAGCAAATAATGACTACTCAACTTTAAATATGGAAAAACTAAATAATTTTGTTCAATCTAAAGTACCGGCGAATATCAGATTTCAGATACCTCTTATTAAAGTAGATGAAACTAAACTTATTATAAATAAATTGGATGCAACAAAAGCAACAGGTGCAGACAATCTAGGACCGTACTTTCTAAAATCATCTTCAGATATTATAGCATCCTCTATTACATATCTCATAAATCTTAGCATTATTCAAGGTGAATTTCCATCAAATTTGAAAATTGCAAAAATCACTCCACTTTTCAAATGTGGAGATCAATCTATACCAGGAAATTACAGGCCAATTTCAGTCTTACCAACATTATCAAAGATATTTGAGAAACATGTGGTAAAACATCTTTATTTATACCTTTCGAAATACAAATTGCTACATGAAGCTCAATCAGGATTTAGAAGTAAACATTCTTGTCACACAGCCCTTACAAGCCTAGTAGATAAATGGTTGAAATGCATGGATGATGGAAATTTAGTGGGTGCCATATTTTTAGATCTCAAAAAAGCTTTCGATACCGTTGATCATTATATTCTTGGCAAAAAACTTCAGTGTTATAAAATCTATGGAAATTCACTAAATTGGTTTAATTCATACCTGTCCTTACGATCTCAAAACATATGCATAGGAAATAGTGAATCTAGTCCTGGGTTAGTTAAATATGGCGTACCTCAAGGATCAATTTTAGGTCCTTTACTTTTTATACTTTTTATTAATGATTTACCATTAGAAAACATTAAATCAGAAATTGATATGTATGCTGATGATACTACTCTGCATAATAATAACAAAACAAAACCTGAAATTGAAACACAGTTAAATGCAGATCTACTGACGGTTAACAACTGGTGTAGTGAGAACAACATGATAATCAATCCAAAAAAGACTACCAGTATGCTAATCGGTACAGCCCAAAGAAAACACTCAATCAACACAGATCTATGTATTCATTTAGGTAACCATACTATCTCCCAAGTAGATCAACAGAAATTATTAGGTGTCAATATTGATCAATATCTTGACTGGAAATTACAAATTGACCAAATATGTAAAAATATATGTTCTAGACTATTTTTATTCTCCAAAGTCAAAAAATATTTAGACAAAAGATGTCGAATTCTGTTTTTCAATGCATACATTTTACCAAATTTTGATTACTGCTGTACCATCTGGGGAAATTGTAATGATGAAGGAATCCAGAGAATTACAAAACTACAAAAAAGGGCAGCAAGATTTATTCTGGATGCCCCGTTTCAAACTCCATCAAAAGAGATGTTCTCCCAACTAAATTGGCTGTCATTTCAGGATCGAGTGTCATATCACAAACTAATCTTAATATATAAAATTCTGAATAATAAAACCCCAGATTACTTACAAAAATTGTGTATTCAAAGTTCAAATATAAATTCTAGAAATTTAAGATCTGTAACAAATAACAACCTGGTCGTTATCAGACCGAACACCAACATAATGAAAAAATCATTTGCATACTCCTCGTCGATATTATGGAATAACTTACCACTGAATATTAAAATCTCTACAAGTTTGAAAACATTTAAAGCAAAATGTTTTAAATATATTTTTGAAACTGACCCTTAAAGAATATATCATGAACATTGAATGTATATTCTTTTTGTCTTTTGTGTTGACATTTGTTACAAACTATATATATTAATATCTGCATGCATAGATATGTTCAAACTGTATGTAATTTTTGTTTTATATGTATGTATGTTTTGTTTGCTGAGGGCCTCAAGGAAGATTAGTGTTAACTAATTGAGTTACCCTCTTGAAATAAAGGTTATAATAATAATAATAATAATGCTTATTTGTATACAAATTAATGTTGTAATTTGCAATGAAAACAATAATAAATTTGCTTGTTTTTTTTCTAATATAATTTCAGATCATTAGAATCAAATATTATCGTTGTTTTAATAATATAATAAGCGGAAAAATATCTGTCTGATTGAAATCTTTGAGGATCTTTGAGCTTGCCACCTAAAAGTTATACCGCTAATGACACAAGCCAAGTGCAAATAAAGATAAATATAAGCTAAGGAAGCCATACATTAATCTAAACATCAAAAATAAGAACAATACAAACAGAACAAACCAAATACAAAGAAAGAAAGTGAAAGTTCAAAGAGAAGAAGCCAGTTTAGAATATTTTTGGTGACAGGTGTGAGCAGTGGCAACACTACAAACTACAGACTGGCAGTCAAATGTCACGATAATCATGGTAGTAATTCTAATCAACTACAGGAATATGTAATTAGTTACATTTTGAAAATTGGTTTCTTGTTATCTCAACGGGGGCGTTTTGGTTTATTGTAAGAATTGGGGGCATTATGGAAATTAGAGCATGAATTATGAAAGTTGATAATAAAAATTTGGGGGTGTTTTGGCATGGATAATTACATAAGTTGAACGTATTTGAAACTTGGGGCATTTTGGCGGTGGTGGGCATTTTGACATTATGTGGGGGCATATTGGGAGGGGATTTTGACTCAAATTCTAAAATTATATAACTTTTTTTTGGTTGGTTAAGTAACTTTTTTGATAAAATATGATATTTTATAATTGTTTATAAAGGTTATATTAATTTTTACATCTCACAACAAAAATGATTTTGAATGGGGAATTTCCAGTGGAAAAAAATTTGAAAAAAAATAAAAAAATTTAAATTGACTTAGTCAGCCTGATCATAAAATTTGTAAAACAATTTGAAATATTTTTTAAACACTTTGCATATTTCATGCAACACAGGGATGTAACACTTAATAATTAATTTAATAAAATCTTATTGGAAGAGTTATTTCCTCTGCAACAATTTTGAAACTATAGCCCTTTTTAAAGAGGGTGAATACATTAGACTCTACCCCCATGAAATAGTACCAGATTGCCGAGTTTTTATGAGATCGGATATTTTACCTGATTTCCAGTTTGCCGAACCCAAATTGCCGACTCCTACCGATTTCGGCTATTTAGAACAAGACTATTGCTTTTAGTTAATAAAAAGGACACATCTAAGCATAAGAACAGCTTATAAAAATACTTATTCTATATGTTGGACTTGGAACAACAAGTAGAACCTGTGAAATAACACATTATGGACTGAATAAAAGGGAGACAATTCTACTATATATTCCTCCAATATTGACACATCTCCTGTTTGGAATAAAATAATTAATTTTTGTTTGCATTAATAAATTAATTAAACTTCATCATTCTTTGAAGCATCAATTATTAATATGCCTCTTGTTAGAAAATTTCACAATATTTTTAAATCACTTTTTGAGAAATTATTTAACAATGAACCCAAGCCGAGGTACCCTTGACCAACACCAGAACATTTCAACATTACAATTGTAAGTACCTTTAATTAGAACTATTATCTTTACAAACATCTTACTAATTAACCATTTGATCCTGAAATCATGACACAATCAAAATTTGAAAAGCAAGTATTATGAATTTGGTATTTAGATGTATAGTTGTAAATTAAGTATTACTTAACTGCAAATGTAAGAAAACTGGGAATCGGCAATATGGGTTCGGCAAACTGGGAATAGGGTTGAAGAATCGAAATCAGAAATAGTCGACAATCTGTGATTGAAAGAAACAAGTTCCTATATTTTCAAGTAAAAAAATTCTCCAAAAATCGGCCCCCTATGATTCCAAATACCAGAGATAAGTTCCAAAACATGTTTTCCTGTCAAATGCACCCATAAATAATGCTTTTCATTGACTGGCTTATTTTATACAAAGACTCATTGATATGTACAGGAAAATTCCAGTCTAATCAAAGATCTTAACTCCATTTTCTACCAAAAAATAACAACAAGGCTAAAAAACCAAGATTTAGTTACAGTTAAAGAAAAAACAATACAAATGTAATATATATATATGTAATTTCATTCCTTTTGATGTTTCAATTTATTTAATTCCAGTCGGATTTTAGTCATTGTCAGTACAAGTTAGTCTGGATCCGTCCAATTTGTATGGTCCCATAGATGTTCAGTTTATAGAGGTTCCGCTGTATCTATAAAATTAATATGCTGTTGGCGTGGCCAATGATGCGAGCTCAGCAATAGCCCTTTCCAGAAACTCATTTCCGGTATCACGATTCTGATTCTAAAATTATAATTTGAAGCAAGTTAATTCCCTTACTTCCTTTTCTGGCGAAAGAAACTTTTTCTAGCCTTAGTATGTAGCACAATATGGCTGCCCCCATTAAACAAAGAGCTTTCTAAATGACCCATATATTTTGATGTAAAAAAATTAAGATGATTATGGGTATGTATTGTAAAAAGAAGTCATAATTCATGCTTGTGCTTTTATTATTAAGTCTCCCAATTTAAAAGAAGTGAAAATGACTGTCAGCTGTCATATTTAGAAGGGGGGCTTTATCCATCCTCTCAAACCCCTTAACATTCAAATAACTAGGAAATGGTTGAGATCTCAACTCTAAACGTATTTTGTTTCGCCTTATAACAAGACGCACATTCATTGGTGTATGAAGGGTACCTAGGATTGGTCTTTATTTATTTGAAAACATTGAGATTCCCACTCTATAATTATATCTGAATTTTGAGTATCCTTTAATTTGTGGATTTTAGTTTCTGTACTTTTAGTATCTTCTTAAAATTATGCAAAATGTTAGAGAATTTTTTTTATAAAGGACCCAGTGAACAATTATAGATCTGTTTGTAGTAATTCAATATCAATTGCTAATAAGTATGTCTGACATAATTCATTTACATCCAATTTGTTTAATTCGTGAAAACAAAAATTGATTCCTCCTTTTAAAAATCCTCTTTACAAATCAACTAAATATTAATTCCTGTTACAGTGGGATGTTAGCATCAGTGCTGGACAAAAGCACTTTGTGCTATGTATAAGAAAGAGGTAAAAATGTGCTGAAGAAACCTTAGGATTGACTATCACCTGAATTCAATGGTTAGGGTATGGAATACAACAGTCTCATAGATTCCTGAGAAAAAAAATTAAGGATCAAAGATCACTTCCTTGCCAATTCCTATTAAATTTGAAATGGTTTAGTTGTTGTGCATGTGATATCAAGGTATACTCCATCTCTAATCATGGCTGTTTTATTTCAGGTAAAGGGAGCGATTGTTCACTGTTATACCCACCAACCCAATATAACCATGGTGGGAAGACAGAGTACACTAAAATAAGGATATTAGATCTGAATAAACTAACTGTACAGTTAGATGATTATACATCTTCAAGACAGATAAATACAACAACTCCAAAAGAGTGAGTATATCTAAAAATTAATGGAAAATAAGTGTTTCTACTATCTGGACACCTCATTTCATAAAATGGATTTTTCGCATTTTGAATGTCTTAAGTCTTGCTACTTTAAACTTTTCCAAAAAATTATTTGGGAAAAGTTTTTCAACTGTGTTGCAAAATTACAGGAGTAAGTTAATATATTTGGAAATCTGCATGATTTTTCAAATAATTTCCATTGGGGAAAAAGGTCTTTTTACTGGATCCTGCTGAATGATAGAAAAATCCATGAGTAAAATGGAATATAGATGTCGAGTAAATGTACAGGAGAAACAAGTGAACATCTTACAGCAAGATAATGAAGGCACCTGTCATAAAATTCATTTCCTTTTTAGCTCACATGTCCTAAAAGGACGTGAGCTTTTGCCATCACTTGGTGTCTGTCATCCATCAGGTCTCCTTTGTCCGTCTGGTGTCCGTTGTCAGTCCGTCGTAAACTTTTTCAAAGATCTTCTCCTCTAAAACCACTGAACCAATTACAGCCATACTTAGTTTGAATAATCCTTAATTTATCTAGAATAAATGTTGTGTTTTATTTTCTCATCTGTCAAGAAACATGGCCGCTATGGCTAAAAATAGAACATAGGAGGTAAACTGTAGATATTGGCTTATATCTCAAAAAGTAAAGCATTAAGAGCAAAACTGACAGGGTAAAAATGTTCATCAGTTCAAGATCTACCTGCTATGAAATTTTCAGCAAAGTAAGATCTACAAATAAGTCAGCATAACCAGAATCTGCAATTGAACCCTTATAAGAGTTTTTGCCATTTAAAGATTAATTACATTTAAACAGAATATAATGGTCTGACACATTGTCACAGATGTTTAGAACTTGAAATAAAATGGAGGGTCAGGGGTCAAAATCATTGTAAAAGTCCATAGCAACCGATGAAAAAGTCCCTAACAACCATATATGTTTGGGTTCAGGACTTAAAATTTACCTGTTCAAGTCAATATGGAGGTCAACAGTGAATGCCATTGAAAAAGTCCAAAGCAATGGATGAAAGAGTCCCTAGCAACCATATCTGTTTGGGTTCAGGATTCTTTATTTTAGCTGTATAGGTCAATATGAAGGAGAAAATTGTATACATTAAATAGCAAAAATAATCATTGATGCAAGATCTATACAAAATGTAACAGATGGCAGTAGTAGTCCTTAGATAGTCCTCTTTCATATATATGTCTGATGACCCTGATAGTCAACCAAGATGGCCACCACAGCCAAGCTTAGTTTAACATAGGACCCCTTGGGAAATTTAATTTAAAAATCTCTGAAATAATTTGGTCAATTGGAACCATGCTTGGCAGCAATAGTCCTTAGATTGTCATCTTTCAGAATTGTGTCTGATGACCTAAACTGTCAACCAAGATGGCTGCCAAAGAAAAATTTATTTAAACATAAGACCCTATGGAAAAATTTAATTTCCTGATTTTGGTGTTTTAAACTACTTGGCCATTTAGCCATAGGACCCTATGGTAAAACCAGCCAAGATGAGTGCTGACTCTACTTAAATGTTAAGTCCTACACAAGGTGGACAAGACAAATCCAGGTGAGCAATACAGGCTCTTTGAGAGCCTCTAGTTTTTTTAGAATAGACATTTTATTCGAAAAACTTAAATGAAGGTTTAATTGGCATTCAAGTCACACAAATCTGCACACTTAAATTGTAATGTACACTTCTGTTTTTTATTTGTCGATGTTACTGTAACAGTTATGGTACAGCGGGAGACAAATACAGCAATTCTGTTAACTGTCCTCCTCGAGGAAACTTTAAGATTGATTTACGATGGACACCATTTATGGTATCGCCCCTTGTCAAGTGGGTATGGAATGGATCATATCCTAATTCTCAAACTAAAGGAACACCATATATTACAAATACAAGTAAGAATAACTAGATGGTAATGGTATTGTTTATTAGGGTGTAATGCCATTTTAATGCAGTTGGATATATTGTGGTGGCCATGTGAGCTTTTGCCATCACTTGGTGTCCATCGTCTGTCATCGTCCGTAGTAAACTTTTCACATTTTCATCTTCTCCTCTGAAACCACTGGGCCAAATGGAATTAAACTTTGCAGGAAGCATCTTTGTTAGGTCCTTTATCAAGAGAACTCATTTCGTCCCGATCGGACAAGAAACATGGCCCGCCATGGGCAATTGTTGTTTCTGATTGGCTGAGTTTTCAAAAATCTTCTCCTCTGAAACTGCTGGGCCAAATGGAACAAAACTTGACAGTCCCTGAAGCATATATGAAAGGTCCTTTATAAAGTTTCCTCATTTCGTACCGATCGGACTACAGCTATGGCTGCCATGGGCAGTTCTTGTTTCTGATTGGGTGATATAAAAAAATCTTCTCTCTGAAGTCACTTTGCCAAACAGAACGAAATTTGTCAGAAAGCATTTCATGTAGTGGTTTTTACAAACTTTCCTCATTTCGTCCTGATCAGCCGACAAACATGGCTGTCGTGGGCAGTTCTTGTCTTTCATTGGTTGATAATCTTCTTTGAAACCGCTCTGCTAAAGGGAACGAGACTTGACAGGAAGCATCTGTCTGAGGTTTCACAAAGTTTCCTCATTTTGTCCAGTTCAGGCAACAAACATGGCCGCCATGGGCAATTCTTGTTTCTGAGTGGTTGATGGCCTTATGAGAGGACTTAGGTTAACATAAGACCCTATGGGAAATACATTCAAAAATCTTCTCGAGAACTGCCAAATTTTAGAATATGCTGACCTGTATGTTACATGAGAAGGACCTTGAAAAAAAAATTTGGTTCCTACAAGGCTTACCACACTTCGTAATGATAGGGAGAAGTGACTTCTCTGAGGTACATCAATAAAAATGGCTTTTATGCCAGGTGAGCGATACAGGCTCAGCTCTCTGAGCCTCTAGTTAATTAACACATTTATTCCTTAAATGGGACAATTAAATACTGTCAAAACACAGTATGTACCTTAATTTCAAAGGCATGAGGCCTCAAAAAGAGTTTAATTCATAATATATTGGGGGGGCATACAAAGAAAGAATCCTGAGGTCAGTAGGGGTGTCCAGAGAAGAAGGTATGGTGGAGCACCATGCTAAAATGCCTAGGGAAACCACTAAACTGTTTATATAGAAGCTCAACAGTTATAAACCTCCATTGTAAGAATTTAAAATAAACTTTATTTCTGAAAAATAAAAGTCGTGTGATAGTGTTTTGCAGAGGAACCAGTTATGATAGGATAGCTGCATATTACGGAGATAATGTCTGCTCCAAAATATTTTTGTATTTCAGCTTATGTTGGATGTTTTATTGACAATGATGACAGAATGCTACCAGCACAATACATGACTAATGGACATATGACAGTAGAAATGTGTATACAACACTGCAGAAGCCGAGGATTTGCTTATTCTGGTGTACAGGTACCTGCAAAGTATTGTACCATTAATCCAAGCTGGTTATATCAGTTGTAGAATTAATAGTTTCATAGAATTGCATTTTTGTCCCCCGCCGCAACAGGATGGAGGGACCTAGTAATGGTTATTGCCCTCTTAGACCGCTGTTTGGATTTCGTTCAAATTTTGTAAGATTGTTAGTCACCTTTTGTACTTGATCTTATTGCACCACCATTTTGGTTTGACAAATTTTACAGGAGTTATGGGTCTTTAACGTTTTTGTGCATGTGACACTATAGGAACATTTTGTGGATGTAATTCCTCTGAGACTGCTGATCAGATTTGGTTCAAATTTTGTAGGATTGTTAGTCACCACATATTCTTGATCCTATCGCACCACAATTTGGATGCGACAAATTTTACGTGAGTTATAGAACTTTAACGTTTTTGTGCATGTGACACTATAGAAACACTTTGTGGACGCAACTCCTCTGAGACTGCTCATCAGATTTTGTTCAAATTTTGAAGGACTGTTATTCACCATATGTACTTGATCCTATCGCACTGCTATTTTGATTTGACAAATTTTGTGGAAGTTATGGGACTTTTTCTGCATTAGAAACTATAGGAACATTTTATGGACGCAAATTTTTATTTTTATTGTACTGCAATTTATTTTATTGTGTGTTGACATCCATACTGTGCTGCCATTTCAATAATACACATTTCTTCTTGTTATACTTATCATGAATTGAACATATCAATATTTTGGAGGTCAACTGGTCCCAGAATATGTTATTATGCCTTGAAATTGTGTAAAGTCCTTGAATTGTATGAACAAAAAAAAGTATAAACTGTGGAACAAGAGACTGGTTGTTTTCCTGAGGGCTTGCCCAAGTGAAAACCTGTCAAGGGTTGCCAAATCTGAATGTCTACCTCAAATGAGGGCTATAATTGTTTTATTATTTATTCATGGGAGCAAAAGATATTTTGACTCCCATGACTTTTAATGCAGACAAAATATGCAGTTGTCTCCCTTGCGGTGGAAAATTTGAATGTTTGGGTGAACAATAGGTTTGTTTCCTGCGATGTTCAATTTTTTTAAAAACACTGGTCCCAGAACATGTTATTTGCCTTGACATTTTGTAAAGTCCTTGAATTTTATGAACAAAAAAAAGTATAAACTGTAGAACAAAATTCAATAAAAATAAATGAAATATGATTTCAGTATTATACAGAATGTTTCTGTGGAGATAACCACAACAAACACGGCCCAGCAAAAGAATCATCGTGTAATTTACCATGTACGGGGAATCCTAAACAGATGTGTGGAGGGAAATGGAGAATTTCTATTTATGGAACCGGTAGTTAAGTTTGTAAATTTATGTAAATGTAAAAGTGTTACTGTCCCTGAACTCTTCTTGATGGAAGCATAAATAATGAAAATAACATGAACTTCTATGTGATGTAGACTGATGTATAATCACTTTCCAAAATTTGAAACCTTTAATTTGGAAAGTAGTCCAAGACCAATTAAGATGAAAAGAATACAGTGTGCTAGATTTGTTCATAAAAGCAATTTTATACATTAATTACCTCACCAGTGATATTTTTCAAGTTCTCTATTTTTAAAAAAAACACTTTGCACTAGACAAAACTGAAACTGAATATAATACTTTGAAATATTTAAAATGTTTAATTCATTCAGGAGAATTTTGTTACATTTTCTATGACATGAAAAATGATTTAACCATTTTGGTCTTTAAACAATTATAACTTCAATTTTAGGATTACCACAGACAATTATAGGACATTGTGGAGGATTTCCTGGCAAGTGTTATCCAACTTTACCAAACAATTCAAATAAACCAATGTTATCATTACAACTTATTCCAACACATCCGTGTCTACAGCCGTAAGTCATATAAGTGAATGTACGATTTTCTTTTACTAGACAAGCTATAAATCAGGGGTTGAAAATATCGCTAGCCTGGCACTAAGGGGTAGTGTGTTTTATTATAGTAAGAAGAGTTGTTTTGAAGCAATTTATCGATGTTCATGTATAAAGGAGGCCAGTTCACTCACAAACAGAATGTTAAGTTCGTGAGTGACCTCTGAGTTTATACACCGATAAATTGCAGAAAAACAACTCTTGTTAGTTATAATTCTATAATAACTACTCTTCTTGTTAAATTAAGAAAGAAATGGGGGGGTTTAAAATGGCATTCTTTTACTGGCTCACATATTCATATGCTGAACGTCATTTATCGAAAAATAAAAGATCCCACACGTCATGTTGTAGACCAATCAAAATCAAAAATACAAACTGTATTGGAATTATCAGCAAATAGTAAAAGACCAACAAGCCAGTAAATTTTTGTCTTGTGCATCTATTGTATACTTGTTTCTAGGTTTAACTTTAGCCATTTATCTGAAGTTAGTAAATTTCTATATTCTACAAGTTAGTACTTTGACCCATTTTGCTAGTACATTTTCAGTACTCGAAAGTCCTGGGTTAGTGTGTTTGACCTCTGCAAATACAGTTGCTATCAGTAGCTTAAAAAAATTGAATATCACACAGCAACTATAATACCTTGCACAACTTAAAATCTTGATTACCTCTAATTGTTTTTAATGGTTCCAATAGCTGAGGTAACTGTATTTGTTTTAGTAGTCTGAATCAACTCTTAATGATTTCGATTGTGTTTTTGTCACAAAGATGCTAAAATTTTCACCTCATGAATGACAAAAAAATATGTTAATGAACAATAATTAAAATTTAGCAGACAAAAGGTAAATTTTAATTTTTAATTTGAAAGTATAGTGTTGTGTATTGTTAAAATCTTCAATTTATGCTTCACTTGATGAGAAAAAAAAGGATATACAATGTTTTGACATACATTCACACCTGCTATAAAAGGCACCTCTGTATGGCAAATCACTGTCTATAAAGGGCACTTTGAAAATGTCATGTGCAAAGCATATAAATAAAGGGCAATATTTTTCTTTTTCCCTTGGGTGGCCTTTATACACGAGTTTGACTGTATTTATAATATCATTATACAATTACAACCCTCATTTGAGGTAAACATTAAGATTTGGCAACCCGAGGGAGGTTATTTTCCTGAGGGCTTGCCCGAAGGAAAACCTGTCAAGGGTTGCCAAATCTGAATGTCTACCTCAAATGAGGGCCATAATTGTTTTATTATTTTTCCATGGGAGCAAAACATATTTTGACTCCCATGACTTTTAATGCAGACAAAATATGCAGTTGTCTCCCTTGTGGGGGAAAATTGGGATGTTTGGAGGTAAACAATAGGGTTGTCTCCTAGCGATTATGCAGTTCTCTCCCTTGCGGAGGAAAATTTGGATGTTTGGAAGTGAACAATAGGGTTGTTTCCTGCGATGTTCAATTTTTGTAAAAACGTTCAGTTTTAAATATTTAAAAAATAATATGGTTTATTTAATATATAAATATTTGATTGATGTATAAAAACATTCACAGATTATCTCCCTGTAAGAACGAAGGTAAATGTATGGCGATAACTGACACAGACTTTGTATGTTTATGTTACAAGATGTACTCGGGGACCAATTGTGAACGACAAACAGGTAAGTGGACTTACACTGAAACAGTGAGCAAGAAGACATATTATCCCACCCAGACACTGAAACAGTGAGCAAGAAGACATATCATCCCACCCAGACACTGAAACAGTGAGCAAGATGACATATCCGACCCAGACATATTATTCTGACTCTTGAGTTTACCAGCCTTTGCTGTTACTCCTGCTTATTTTAGACTTTTACATATAGATTGATAGATAGATAGATAGATTTATTCACCAAATCAAGGGCCCACAAGGAGCATGTTTTACAATAGACAAGTACATAAACAAATTGATTATTACATAAAATTACAAGTAACTATATAACATGAAAATATTCATTGCAGCAAATGACTAGATTTATGTTAATTTTCATTTAACTGCATAAGGCAATGGATGTGGACAAGAACATAAAAGTCCTCGTGCCAAATGAAAAAAATAAATTAATATAGTTACTTTCCCTAAAAAGGGACAGCCATTTTTCATATCCATATACCGTTTCCAGTTGTAGATTATACACACTTTTTTACCTCTAGAAATAAAGTTGGGATAGGGGTGCGTATTATGTAGTACTACAGCCCCACAAGGCTTTTTTCTGGCGAATTTTCGATGTCAGTTCAAGAGAACAACTTCTTAGCCGCCATTGTCGACATTAAATACCCATATTTGATAAAAAGATTTTGAAACCAACAATGAGGTTAAAATTCATACCTCTAATAACTCCTTGAAAAGAGAGTTAAGACCATGAAAGGGGACTCCCGTTCGATTTTGATTTTTTTTCGACTGCCATTTTTGTTTGTATCGTTGTCTGGTTCCCGGTGTCATCTTTTGTTTTTATTCACAAACTATTTCGGTATCCGATCAAGGTAGATAATACGCAGTCATAGATTATACGAATCCCTTTTCAAGCTTAGATCACAGGCTTAAACTTACAATTTTTGAAATGTGACCCGAATGGGCCCCCGGTTTAAAATCGAAATTCTAAATTCTCAGTGTGCAACAACATATAGTGTAGGACAATTCTATATATAAACATTTCAAAATTGAAAATCTTATTGCACATCATTCGAAGTGCGGCGATAATGATGTCAATAGGGTGTGACTAATTACACAATACAGGGGACTAAGAATACATTGTAACATTTAAAACAAGTGATGTGAATAAGTTTAGAACCCTGAAATTGCCTGCGACAACAATTAAAGCAGATCCCCTTGGCTTTGAGGTCTAACACATTCTCAAAGAATACATGTAAACTGCAACATTAAACACAAGAGCAAGAACACATTTTTGTGGTGATTTATACATTCAATCAAGTGTAGATGTAAGCCTTTTGAATTTTGTAAAAGCTATATGTGACTTAAAGTTTGTACTTCAATTTCTTTCAGAACGGATTGTTACCATGGGATCTAGTTGTCCACCTGGAATGTACCCAGAAAAATGTTCCTGTTTTCAAAATAATTGTGCGGGTGCCAAATTTGATGGAGATACATGTGTGACAACATCAGGAGAGGTCATTGATAATTTACTTAGTATCTTTAGGGGAGACCGACAACTTTGATATTAAAAACAGGAAAGGAAATTACTGTTGACTCTCGTTATCGCAAACCCTTTTATCTCAAAACTCCTGTTATCTCAAAGTAATGTTGTGGTTCCTAGATTAAACTTTGCACTATATTTCCTGCTGATATCTCAAACTCCTGTTATCTCAAACTATTTTAGTTGGTAACTATGAGATAATGTAAATGAGAGTCAACTGTATATGGAAAAAAAGTTGATACAATTCATAAAGTTATAATTATTTTTTCATTCCCTACTGCTTAAAAGTAGGTGGAATCAATATTTCCATAGCTAAAGAAAAATTCATTCCCATTAATTCAGCATGCATGTAACTTGTGCAAGGTGTCCCAACTGGGGATTAGAATATTAAGTTAATTTTTTGTTGGAGTAAAGGATTGTACAAAATCTTGCAGTGAAAAAAATGTCATTGTTTACCTGGGAGATACTTTCAGTTTGTCAACAAATGGTTAAAAGTATGTTTGATAATAGACTACCTTTGTGGATGATAGAACAATGGGCAGTGGTGTTGGGGAGAGGGGTGATGGCTGGATGTTGGACAGATTGGATGGAAGCATCAGTATGAAAAAAAATATGGATGTCATCATCTACTATCTTTATTTTCAGCCCATGGTACTGTGTCGGTACTCGGATCCAGGTCATGTGATATTATACAATGTAGAAGGATCCGGGACAGTTGTATGTCCGTCTGGGACAGAGATGGTTGGTTGTTCATATTGGGATAGGTAACATATGTTGTTATAAAAGTGGATTTTATAAAACAAATAGAAATATTTTATTATGTCTCCCGCAAACAAAGTTTTAGGGGGTATATAGGAATCACCCTGTCCGTCCCTCCGTCTGTCTGTCCATGTACATTGTAAGCGCAACTCCTCCTAAACCGTTCAATTGATGTTGATGAAACTTTATACGAAGTTACATACGATGCGCATGAAGCAAAATAATTATCTCTGGGTGCTTGCAAAGGAGATAATCCAACCAAGGGTTTAAGTGGTTAAAGCTTGCAACTCCTAAACCGTTCAATGGATTTTGATGAGACTTATATGAAGGTTGGGCATCATATGAAGATGTGCATGAAGTAAGATAATTATCGACGGATGCTTGCAAAGGGAGATAATCCAACTTACGGGTTTTACATGTTCAAAGCTTGTAAGCACAACCCCTAGTATTGCAAGTGGGGGGTATCACTCAGTGAGGTCACTCACAGTTCTAGTTAATGGACTAGAATTTTTTTCCAATTTGTTTTTTTAATAACAGAACTTTTATTCCAAGTCTGATGTAAAAAATGATAAAAATAAATAAAATAGGAGATGAGCTATCTGATTGACAAATGGATTTTTCTTCATTACTGGTTTGACCTGCCTACCTACTGTACGTCACCAGACAAATATTCCTATATTGGAAAAACAGCAACAACAACAACAACAAAAGAGAATCTGTGTTTTCATTTTTATAATATATGATGCAGAAGGTTTTATTTGAATTCCTAATTAAAATTGAAAGACTGATAAATTGCATTTTTACTTTTTTTTTCAAGGGGGTTGCATTTAATTTTAAATTTTAATCCCATGATGATGTTTCAAAACACAATATTGATCATGTGGCATTTGATTTAAATTTTACCTTGTTTCAGTTCAGGACATTTAAAAGGGAATGGTGAAGCAGATAATGTGCAATATAGTACTGGAACTTGTAGTATGAGAAATGGCTGTCAACAGTGTCGTCTGCAGGCCAGGTGTAAAAGTAAGTTTCAGTTTGATATTTGTTCAAGTTTGACTTCATTATTGTGATGTATTCATTCAAGGACAATTTTCAGCAGTTTATAGTTTCCCATAGAGATTTATAATTAAATTGTTTATGTCATTTAGTACAGATCGTATCATTAAAAATTTGACCTGATTTGGATTGTTAGTTAAATTCTGTGGGAAATTTTACAAAGTGGATACTAGTGTGTTGTATTTTTTATGCAGACTGCTAAAAATCTTTTTATAGAGATTCATATTTTAGGAGTAAATATTTTAGAAATTAAAAAAATTGGTAAAAATGGGGAAGTTGCATCAGTAGAAAGATAAATCATAGGCTGTTTACATTTTATGAAATAAAAAGCTCATATTTTTGACATCTCTGTTTCATGTGGTCTTTGTTGTTGCTACTTGTTTTAATAACTCTTTCAGTCCTGTGGGATGTTTTCCATTGAATCTTAAACGATATCCGTCTATTTTTGTAATGACTACCTATGCACATTGATACACTTATTTACTCTACTTTATGTAACTGATTTTAATATTATCACAAAGGAAAAAGATGCTTAAAAAATATTCTGCATGGCTACCAAAGAATGATAAAGATAATGGATTTGTAAAAAACCAACGAGTCTAAAGGGACAAAATGTAAAACTTAAAATATTTAAAAAATAATTTGGAGTATACACTGTACACTGGTAGTCAGATATTTGAAAAGAAACAATCACATACTCAGGGAATACTATAAGTAGTATTGACTTACGAATTAAAAAATGGAAAATAAAAAACGTAATTGGCTACTCGAATTTCAGAGTATGATTGTGGTTGTTTGCATGGAGGACGCTGCCACAAGGTCACAGGAGAATGTAAATGTAAAGATGGTTACTATGGTAACAAGTGTGAATTGTTTGACTACTGTACTTTCTATGAAAACCAAAATAAAGAGAGTGCATGTGGATCAGGTGGTAAGTTCAATATATAGGACTATTGGTGTGAATACAGAAGTAAGTTCAAGAATTAGGACTGGATATGAATCGGATGTTAAATGCAAGATTTTGGACTTTGTATGTGGATCAGATCTGTGGATGTAGATCGTTTTGTAAGTTAAATATTTAGACCTAATGATTTACTGTAGTAAGAAGAATGCTTGGCTTTTGCAGTTTGAGAGTATCTTAAATGTAGAAATTTTGCATCTCTCTCATTAGAGAAGAGTGATTTATAACTCTTATAGCTTATACTGTTTGTTTATATAGGGCAGACACTTAACTTTAATAGTGTTTATTTGAGAAATGTTTAGGCATAAAAAAAGAGTTGGTTTGGTTTATAGCAGGAGTTTATTTATTCATTTAGTTTTTGGTCCTAATTAATCCAGTAATGTAGACTCTCCTAATTGCATATCCATTTTGTCAGAATAAATTATGCAATTAACAGGGGTATGCTAATAAGTGGTATTTTTATTATCATGTAAAAAGACAATATGTATCATTCGTATTGTCATTAAATGTGATAATTGCCATATAAACATGTAAATAAATTTGGTTAATTAATTTGATATAAAAAGCCATTAAATTGTATTTTATTAATTTCTGTAAGATATTTTTAAACAATATTCACATGTAGCATGTGTTTGTATCAGATTTTGGCAAAACATTCATGACTTAGAAAAAAAATTACGCCATTAAGAGGAGTTTCTTAACAATTAGTATGCAATTATCATGATTATTTAACATATACTGTATGGTTAATGGTTTGGTGTTGCAAAATCTTATGTAAATAACTGGAATATTCTGTTAACATATATCCAATTGAGTTGATTTGTCTATATATACATGTAATTTTTCTACACTTTTGAAAATTCAAGCAAAATGGAATTTTTTCGATAAACCTTATTTTTCGACACTTTCATAACTGTCAAAGTTTCAGTCGATGTTATCAGGTGGTGACAGTCGGTAATTTAATTACTTTCAGTCCTTGTCGAGTGTTTATTTCGTCTTTCTAAACCATTTAATCCATCTATCTTTATAAATTTCATTGAAACAAGATCGATTTATAAGTAAATTTTATTGAATTTTTCCTACTTGGAAGTTCACTTTTGAAAAGAAATCTGAAAAAAGTTTGGATCGGAATCGCATATAAATTTGAAATATTGAAATGAAATGAATAATGTGTTTAGAAAACAAATCCTCTTATTAGAAATTTAAAAGTTATTTATTCTAACAAGATGATGAATGATCTGAGATGTTCCAAATCCATATCATGTGTTGCATATGTGTCAACAACATGGCGGGGTCGTTTGAAGTTTTCTACTGTTTTCGTCTTCAACTTTAAAACAACTATTTAAAGATACAAACAAGATAAATTCATGAAAAGTAAAATAAAATAACAATACCACAAGTATGACCTATTATTTTGAATGCCTATTCCTGAAGTACATAGAAAAAGTCAGTCTTATGGAGTAAAAAATGAGGATGGAAAGACAAAAACTCAAATTTACAACTTTTCAATTTTCTTAAACACAAGTGTATTTTAGTATCAACTGAAGTTATATTACAAAATTTAATGTAATTGTGCTTACCTGAAACATTTTTTTCTAATGGTACATAGTAAGAGTGGCAGTTTTTTTTTTAGCAAAAGACAAAGAGACTGGATTTAAATAATTGATTTTATCTTTGTAAGGTATATGTAATGCTGTACCAGAAAACAGTATAAAGACTTATGGAGGGGACAATGTGGGAGATCATTGTATATTTCCGTTTATGTTCAATGGGACATCCTATGGATCCTGTGTAGAGAGTAATGAGGTAGGCCATATAAAAAAGTTTTGATAAGCCATACCCTTATCACGTTCAAAATTCCAATGCAAATGTTGAAAATGAATAGGCTGATATGTCACTACAGGGTCATCTCTGAGACTGGCCATGTGGAGAAGGATTATTCTAATATTACCTAATTAAATGCTTTCAAAATACAGTGGAACCTCTGTAAACCGAACAGCTGTGGGACCGGAGAAATCGGCCGGTTTTAGGAGGTTCCAGAAAAGACGTATCTTATTGGGAGATTGAAACCGGAAGTGTATTACAATGTATTAAAACGATGTTGTAAAATTGTGCCATATTATTTTAATACAATTAATTGTTTTTAATTTCAATCCCATGTTTTTATTGATGTCTGATTATTGTTTGATTAACGACTTTCACACCTTTATTTAAAATGGTTATTTAGTTTAATGATGTCAATCATCGATCAATTAAGGATAACATGTATTACGGTTCACTGATTTTCCAGGTAATACATAATTTCAGCCGGTTTCTAGAGGTTAATTTGACAAGAATATATATGTTTTGTACCGGAAAGTACGGCCGGTTTTCAGAGGATTTTTTACTTGAATATGTAGGCAAAAATTCCGGGCCGAAAGTAAAAGTTCGGTTTTCAGAGGGGCCGGTTTTCGGGTGTTCCACTGTATAGATATATTGGTTTCAATGTCATAGACGCCAGACTGCTTGTTTGACAAAGCCATAGTAAAGTTTCTCACAAGCTTTAACGACGCCATAGTTTAACTTGCGTTGGATTATGTGTGTTTGTGTCTGAATACCTATGATTCAGCATTTCATCTTGTCATAGAAATTGTCCAATTAAAATGGAAATATTGCACGGTGGCTTGAAAATATCCTGATTTTACCACGGGTAGGCATTTTTTGCCAATATTTTACCTCTTGCTATCGCTTTTGACAAATATTTAGCATAAATGGCCTACCTGTGGTAAAATCAGGATATATTTGATGCCATCGTGAATTATTTCTCAAGTATAAGTTGGTATATAATCTGTTTCCCAATCCACTATAAATAGATATATTTAAATTAAAGATAAACTAGAGA
The DNA here is from genome assembly GCA_028015205.1 of Mytilisepta virgata. Classification (NCBI taxonomy): domain Eukaryota; kingdom Metazoa; phylum Mollusca; class Bivalvia; order Mytilida; family Mytilidae; genus Mytilisepta; species Mytilisepta virgata. Next base: position 42,273,145 of record CM051510.1, on the reverse strand, counting down.
AGTCCCGAAATGACGTCTATGTAAACTACATAACAACAACATTTTCTTGAGGTTTTTGTCAAAAATCATAGGAGCAAAAGATTCTCCATCAATTTACTCGTGAGTTATGGAATTTCTCCACCCTCAATAGTTAAATTTTAGATTTTAACACGCTCGCTAAAGGCTCGCGTGTTGAAAATCGAAAATTTAACTATCTCGGGTGGAGAAATTCCATAACTCACTCGTACCTGAAGGAGAATCTATGTGTAAACAACAAAACAGATAAGAGGAAAAGTTAACAATAACATACTAATCAATTAACACCATCTTACATTCTTTCTATAATTTCAAACATTGCTCATTGTAAATTATCATATTAACAACATGTATATGTATACCATGTTCAGGTTTTCTGTACTGCCATTATGGGTTATTTAGCATAATGAATTTGTGTATAATGTTAAAAAAATTATCCCTTCTGTTGTTTTCAGGTTGGACTGCCATTTTCTTGTGGGTCGATATTTAATGGGGCTTCGGAAGGTTATATCAACCTTGGAATGTGGTCTCCTGGACCTGAATATACCATAGCTGCCTGGGTCCGACCTGATAAAGCTGGCAAAGTGAGGAGGGTAGGTTATAGTACCTAGGTGTAGTGTCCCCTGATGTGTATATACCAAAGCAGCCTGAAAAAATAAGAATTTATCAATAGGAGATATTCGACCACAGGGGATAAAATATGCAATACAGAATCCTCGGTTTTTTTCATCGACTTCTGTTTCCAAAGTTAAAAGTTTGAATGCCAATTTTATCAAAACCGGCAAGATATTAATAAATGAATCTCTTGATTTAGATTTCTTGCATATCTAAATGATTATATATTTTATCAAGATAAAGTTTTATCACTCTGTTGGATGATTACACAAGGATATAATTTATTTTCATCTTGGATATGGTTAATTCACCACTGTACACCATTGTTACTTTCATAAATCATGTGAGTAATGATGCTTCCAAAATATCCCTTATCCATTTTCTTCAAAGAATGTTGATGTATTTTGAAATTTAACAGAAAGGATCTCTGTATATTATAACAGGAAAGGTCCTATTACTAATAAATAATTTAATATTGGATGTAACGCGTCATTTGATTGGTCAAATTTTCTTTCCCACTATGGCGTCATTAAAAGGGACTCCAGTGTTTTAGACGTCAAAACAACCGTTGGAATTAAATTATAAGGATTGACTGTAATTTTGTTTCCAGTCTATTTGAAATAACCTCAATGCACATAGTGCTATGCAGGTTATTTAGTGTGCACCACGTGGTTGAGGTTATTTCTTCATAGACTGAAAAAAAAATTAGTCAATCCTTAAATAAATGGCACACAAGAGTCCTGCATAGTATTGTTTTAGAAATATGATCTCCAACAAAAATCACTGCTATTGCTAAAATGAGAAACATCTTTTAAAGTATTTTCTTTGGAAAATACCTATTTTGAAACAGGAGCCATTTTTCACAAAATATCTAACATTACTTGTAAGTAATACTAGAATCTGTATGACGTAAGAGTAATTTGTTTCTTAAGATTTTTTGTGAAAAATGCTACAGATATGGCCAAAATTCTACTTAAATGGTCCTACTCTGGTGTCAATATACCTTTGAATATTAGTTCAGCAGTCTGTGCCTCAAACTAAAACATAAAGCCTCAGTGCAAAAAAATTCTGATTTGTACTACATTTACTATAACTCAAATATTACTAATTTAACTGGTCTTGAAAAAAAATCTTTATTCTGCTTACTCCAGGGGCCTCGATGGCCGAGTGGTCCTGGTAGTTCATCATGACTACTAATGATCACTAGTCTGTCAACACTGAGGTTGTGAGTTTGAATCTCACCTATGGCGGGGTGTGTTCGACTCCGATCTAAATTGACAAGAATTGCCAATTTTCCTACCGAAGTTCGGTGGTTCTCTCCGGATACTCCGGCTTCCTCCACCAATAAAAACTGGCCGCCGCGAAATAGCCAAATGTGCTGAAAACGGCGTAAAACCCCCAACTAAAACTAAAACTGCTTACTCTGTTTCAACACAGTAATGTTCAGTTTGATCAATCCAAAGCTGTAGACTGGTTCGCTGACCTTTATCCTTTACATTAATGATATAACTGTAGGGAACCAGTCTTATCCAATGCTGTTCCCTACCTGGTCCAAAATTCTATGCAGAAAAGTTCTGATTTTTGAGTACTAGTGAAGAGCTCAATCTTTACTCTTAGACTGATATCTCAGTACCACTAAATATAATTTTTGCCTAAATATGCATTAATGGTTGTTTTTACCAGTTGAGTTTACCATATTGTAATTTCAGACAATTGTAGGGGGAGTAGGTGATTGTTTAGACTATGGAATATACCATTTTGAGAATTTTTGGGTGTATTATAAAGGAACAGATAGTTCTTGTACACGTGGTATTGATACTGGTGTGGCTGTACATACAGGTCAATGGTACTTAGTCGCAGCCATACATAATGAGACTCATGTAACCAGTTATGTAAATGGTCAAGTAAATGCAGTTAGGGTAAGGTTATGGTTTTGAAAGTTAAACAAAATACATATGTTTATTTTTCCACAGAAATCCTCATTTTGAGCTCCAATACTCATGTTTTATAAGAATATTACAAATTTCTTGAACATAAATTTTTCATGAACATATTACTTGAAACTTTTATTTTATTAGCTCACCTGGCCTAAAACCAAACTTTGTCGGAATGGTCCTTGGTTGCCCCCTTTCCAAAATTATGTCTGGCATCCCCGACTTCCAACCAACATAGTTCCTGTTACTAAAAATAGAAAAAAGGTGGGAACTTAGTTAAATATAGTTCCCTATGGGAAAATTCATTGAAAAATCTTATTGTCTGAAACCACTTGACCAATTGGAACCAGACTTTGCAGGAATGGTCCTTAGGATGTCCTCTTTCAGAAATGTGTCCGATTTCATGGACTGTCAACCAAGATGGCCTACAAAGCCGAACTTGTAAATTTTTGAAGTAAAATTAATTTTTATTAAATAAATACTTACCACTATAAATTCTGAGATAGTCCCTAAGCGACTTAACCAGCAGGAAAGAAAACAAAAAACTCTTGAGATGACCCCCTGCCAGCCTCGAACCAACTTCCCTTATAATCATCCATTCAATTTCCTCAAAACAATAAAAACTCCCACAAAACAGGGGATGAAGGGGAGGAAAAAGAATGGGCGGGGCCTATAATTTATAGTGGTAAGTATTTATTTAATAAAAATTAATTTTAATTCAAAAATTTACAATTTTATAACAATAAATATGTTACCACTATAAATTCTGAGAATTACAGAATCTAACACATAGCTGAATCCCCTGAAGAAGAAGTTGCAGGGGGGAAATTAATCCTTTGAGCAGCTACAATAGGTCCCAATGAGAAAAGATTATCAGCAAAAGAAGCCAAGGAACGCAGGTAATGATCAGTAAAAGAGTTTTGACACCTCCAATAACCTGCCATCAAGACTTCAGAAATAGAAGCGGAATTAAAAAGAGCCCATGAAGAGGCAATGGCTCTTACCTCATGAGCCTTAACCGAATGACGAGATAAAGTTTCGTCACCTGAAGCTTTATATGCCATAAAAATAGTATCACAAATCCATCTGGAGATGGACTTAGCAGATAAATCAGACACCCCTTTCTTCAAAGGAAGAAAAAGTCTGGAAGAAGAGGCAGATCTAAGCTGTTTGGTCCTATTCAGGTACACTTTTAGTGTTCTGACAGGACAAAGCATCAAGTCAGGAGAATCTGAAGGTAATGCAGGTATAACAATAGGAACTGCACCTTTATCAGGAATTTGATTTTTTCCGAGAAAGGATGGATCCGTTAACAAGGTAACAGAGGATTCATGTCTGGAAAAACGTAGACAAGATTCCGACACAGATAAGGCATGAATCCTGCTCCTTCTCCTGCCTGAAGCTAAAGCTAATAAAAAACAGCATTTGTAAGAAACAAATTTCAGATCTGCTTCAGAGATTGGTTCAAAGGGTGAAATTTTGAGAGCTGATAGGACCAGACTCAAATCCCATTGGGGAACCAATCTCTTCTGTTTAGGCCTTTCAATGTCAAAATTCCGAGTGAGCAAAGACAATTGTTCATTATTACTTAAGTCTGGGCCACCCAAAATATAAATAGTGCGAGAAATAGCTGATTTATATCCTTTGATAGTAGAAGGAGACAGTTCCTTAACTTCAAAGAGAAAAACTAGAAAATCAGCTAGTTGCTGAACAGAGATTTTGATTGGATCAATTTCCCTTTCAGCACACCAATGACAGAAGATTCCCCATTTTGCATCGTATACTTTCTCTGTAGACTGTCGGACAGCCTTAGATATGTGTCTGGAAGCCCCAGCAGAAAATCCTTTCTGTCTGAGACCTTCCCGGAGAGTAGCCAAGCGTGCAGATGAAGATTCTCCGGATGAGGATGCAAAACTCTTCCTTTGAACTGAGACAGGAGGTCTGTTCTGAGGGGAAGAAGAAGGGGATTGGCACACGACAGAAGCAGAAGATCTGAGAACCAGGCTTGTCTGGGTCAAGCTGGTGCAATAAGAATGGTCTTGCATGATTCCTGATGAATCTTCTGAAGAACTTGAGACAGGAATCTGAATGGAGGGAAAGCGTAGGCGAACATTCCCTCCCAAGATAGAGACATAGCATCGACTGCGTATGCCAGAGGGTCTGGAACTGGAGAAACGAAAGTGTCCAGTTTGTGATTCAGAGCTGTGGCAAACAGATCTAAAAGAGGACGACCCCAATGGAGAGTGATGGCCTCGAAAATCACTTGTAGCAATTCCCACTCCATGTTCACTGGTGCTAGTGAACGGCTTAGTCCGTCTGCTAGCACATTGAGGTGACCTGGAATGTGACGTACTACTAACTTGATCTGGTTCTCGAAACATAGAAGAAGAACTTCCTTGCAAAGTAAGAACAGACTGTGACTGTGAGTTCCTCCCTGATTCTGGAGGTAAGCCACTACTGTAGTGTTGTCTGTGGCTACCACCAGAGTCTTTAGGCGAATAAGGTCCAGAAAATGAGATACAGCCAAGAGAACTGCTCTCAACTCTAAGAGGTTGATGTGTTCCTGCTGTTGAGTAGGAGACCACAGACCCGAAATGGACTTGCCTTCCAGATAAGCTCCCCAACCTAGTTGGCTTGCATCTGTGTAGAGAGTGAGGGAAGGAACTGGAACTGACAGAGACACTCCCTTCAGAACATTCTCCCGCTGACACCACCAATGAAGGTGAGGAATTAAAGTTGGGAGAATAGGAACTGGAGCTTCCCAATCCTGAGAGGCAGGACACCAGTGCTGGAGAAGATGAAACTGAAGAGGACGTATAAACAGACAACCCAAGGGAACCACATCTGCCAGAGAATTTAGAAAACCCAGAAGTTGAGAAAATTGCCTTGCTGTCACAGACTGGGAATTCTGAATAAGAGCAATTCTCTGGACTAGAGAAAGAAACTTTTCCTCCGGTGGAGAAACAAGTCCCAGATCTGTTCTGTAATGTTCCCCTAGAAACTGAAAATCTAGAGAAGGATGAAGTTCCGACTTCTTCCATGACACTAGAAAACCTAACCTCTGATACAACTGGATGACCACCCTGGTTTGAGAAACCAGATCTAGATGGCAAAAATTCCTGATCGGAGAATCGTCCAGATAGGAGTGAATCTGGATCGACAACGTATGAAGATGGGCAACTACTGTTTGAAAAATTCTGGTGAATGTCAGAGGCGCAACAGAGATGCCGAATGGGAGCGCTCGAAACTGATATACTGTCCCACCCCATACAAAGCGAAGGTATTTCCTGAACTGAGGAGCTATGTGAACATGGAAATATGCATCCGTAAGGTCTAATCTGGTAGTCCACATACCAGGGCGAATACAACCCCTGATGGAACGATTGGTTTCCATCTTGAAATGAGGGATAATAAGATAAGTATTCAAGATCGAGAGATCGAAAACTGGGCGCATTCCACCTGTTTTCTTCGGTACTAAGAAAAGGCGAGAATAGAAACCTGGAATGGCTGAAGGATTGTGAACTATCTCTATAGCTTCCTTGCGTAGCAAGGCCTGAACCTCTTCTGACATCAACAGAACCTTCTCTGAGTTGGAAGTGTGAGACAAAAACAGTGGATCCACCGACAAAGGAGGATTGTTCAGAAACTTGAGATGAAGACCCCCCCGAATTACTGACAAAACCCAAGAATCCTGGGTTATTTCTTCCCACTGACTCAAAAAGTGGGTAAGCCTTCCCCCTACAGGAATCTGTGGATGTGGGACAGGAAACTGTTCCTCTCCCAAGGGGGTTGTCAGTAACGAACGAGGGGGCAGATTGCTAAACTCGTTTCCCTTGCTTCTTGCCACCTTTTTTCTTGTGAGAAAATTTAGGAGGCCTAGAAGCAGAAGAGTTGGTTGACTCGGCAACTTTCCTCTTTTTGGGAGCTGAGTATGAAGGAGCAGAAGAGGAAGAAACAGGAGTAGAAACTACAGAACGCTTGCCCTGAGAGAGCTGTACATTAACCTTGACAGGTTGAGGTAGCTTCTGAAGTTCCTCCTGAACCTCTTTAACAGAGAGTCCAAAAATTTTGTCATCAAAGGAGAAAACAAAAGAGAATCCTGTAAGGAGGATGGAATTGTTGATTTCTCCAAAATTTCACTCCTTTTAGAAAGGGTGAAATTACAAAGAGTACCCATCAAAAGAAGTTGAGAGACACCAAGTGCTTGATCAACTTGAAGAAGAAAGGATTTAAGTTCAGAGAACTCTTCACCCTCCTTATTCTGGAGAAGGGTACCAGCCGCTGACAGAAAGTGTTCGGCATTGCCAAGGACATGAGACGTACTCCTAAGTAAGTTTTCAGATTTATGCCAAACTGGCTGAGAAAGCCTAAGACCATCAGTGCTCTTGTCTTGTCACAAGTAGGAACAGTTTTACCAATCGAGGATTGGTGGATTTCATAATCCTTGCTCCTAAACCTGCCTGGGAAAGAATTTGCACCAAAAGCTTGGAATTTCCCAGAAGAAGACCGACTTGAAGGAGAAGACAAACCTTCCTTAATGACCTGAAGAGCAGAGGTAACATGCTTAGACTCTGGAAAAGACTTGTATGACGTAGAAGATTCTTGTGAAAAACCACAAGATGCCTCAAAAGTTGACAGGGATTTCTTAACCCTGGGAGGAGAGGATAAGGAAACCTTAGCCTTGTCCCTCAGTAGCGAGTAGACTTTAGCCTTGAGTTGATCATTAGACACAACAACATCCTCATGATCGGGCTCCGATTCAGACTCAGAACCCTCCCCTACAGCAGAAACAGGAGTACTTGAAAGAGAAGGAGGGTGAGACTTGGAGGACTCTTGATAAGCCTTTTCAAGAGCCTCAACTCTGGTAAAAAAAGAACCGAGGTCCTTACTAATAGCCTCCTTAAATGAACCTAACATATCCTTCACCTCAGAAACAACTGAAGGTTGAGAGACCGGTTGTGACTGAGGGACTGTCACAGGGGTATCCGTCCTAACTCTAGGAGGAAAACCAGAAAAACCCCAAAAATAAGAAGGGTCAAAGTTTCCAAAGGGTGGAGTTGGAAATGGCCACTGAGGACGAGACCATGTGGTAGGAAACTGACCAAACGAGGCGGCAGGGCCTGAACGGGTCTCGAGACAGCATTAACTCCAGTTAAAAACGAGGGAGGAAAAACTGAAGAGACAACTGTATCAACAGGTCTGGTATATGTATGTGTAACCCCTGAAGAACTGTGAGTGACAGTGGTGGAACCCGAAACAGGGACCTCCTGTCTAGCTTGGACAAGGTCCACCCTAGACGTGTTACTCGGACCTGCAACTACGGGGGAGTTCTCAGGTGACATTTGAGTGAACAAGTTGTCTGGAGGAACACTGGAGACGGGGACCACTTCAAAGGGATTACGTAATGTACCGTCCCAGAAAGTATCACCATTTCCAGAAACGGGATAAAATGGACTAGAAATATTATTTAAATTGTCCATTATTACCTGTTGTCTATTAATACTCTATATAAAATATACTTAGTAACAAAAAAAATCGTTTTCTCTGTGTCAATTTCTTCTCAACCAAAAAACACGTGCGGTTTCCGTCGCAGCAGGAAATTGAATGGATGATTATAAGGGAAGTTGGTTCGAGGCTGGCAGGGGGTCATCTCAAGAGTTTTTTGTTTTCTTTCCTGCTGGTTAAGTCGCTTAGGGACTATCTCAGAATTTATAGTGGTAACGTATTTATTGTTATAAAATTAGTTTAACATAGGACCCTATGGGAAATTCACTCAAAAATCTTACGTCTAAAACCACTAAGCCAATTAGAACTAGACTTGGTAGCAATGGTCCTCTTTCAGAATTTTGTCCGATGACCCGGACTGTCAACCAAGATGGCTGCCACAGGAGAACTTAGTTTGACGTAGTGCCTTGTGAAAAAATTCATTGAAAATCTTCTTGTCTGAAACCACTTAGCCAATTGGAACAAGGCTTGGCAGTAATGGTCCTTAGATGGGTCTCTTTTAGAAATGTGTCCATTGACTTGGACTTTTAACAAAGATGGCTGCCATAGCCGAACTTAGTTTAACATAGAACCCTATAGAAAAACCAGCCAAATTGACTGCAACAATTCTTTTGTCCTGCTCAAGGTGAAAAGTTAAATCCAGGTGAGTGATACAGGCTCTTTAGAGCCTCTGGTTTTTTGTCCCCTGCCACAACGCGATGGAGGGACTTAGTAATGGTCTACGTCCGTATGTCCATCCGTCAATCCGTTCGTTCGTCACAATTACTTGTGGACACATCACCTCTGAGACCGCTGATCAGATTTTGTTCAGATTTTGTAGGATTGTTAATCACCACATGTACTTGATCCTATCTCACCACAATTTTGATTTGACAAATTTTACGGGAGTTATGGGACTTAAATGTTTTTGTGCATGTGACTCTATAGGAACACTTTGTGACTCCTCTGAGACCGCTTATAGGATTTTGTTCAAATTTTGTAGGATTGTTTGTCACCACATGTACTTGATCCTTAATGCCACCGTTTCAATAATACACATTTTGTATATCTTATGGGGGCTTCAACTCTATGGCGGGGGTCACATGGCTGCATGTAGCAATCTTGTTAAAGACTGTAACAGAATTTTACAATATTAAAGGGTTTTATTTTATAATTTCATTAAATAGTTGGGATTGTTTGAAACAAATAAAGTGAGTCGCATCCCTTAAGTTTGAGATACTAGAAATATGCCAGTAACAATCGGATGTGTTTCAGCGTTGCATGTGTTATTCTGTTGTGTGCTAAAAGTCAGCATGGTTCAGATTTTTGTGATACACACTGTACTGAATCTTCTTGATTCATTTTTTAGTATTTTTGTTTTTATCATAGGCGAATCCATATGTTTTGCCAACTACCAGTGGATTGTGGATTGGTGGAGAAGTTTGCTGTCCATCCAATAGATTTCAAGGAATGATTAAAGTAAGGATATGCTACCATACTTAATTTTAATATAATCCGAAATCAATGTATGTTAGACACAAACAATGTATACTAAAATGTTCATTAAAAGAAATGCCCAAGGTGTCTGTGGTAAGACCCTTACTTCCCCAGGTGGCTAATAGGAGAGACTATCTTGTTCAGAGTTGTCAGGTCATAATAATATATAATGCATGACTGGACTAGTATGGGTTAAGTTCAGAGAATGCAATGCCCATGGAAAAGTTTGTTTGTTTATAAATTTTGAAAGGTAGTAGGCTTATAGCTCAGGGATCACCATGGCCTAGTAAATAGTTTATGTTCCTGAGCTTTTACTTTCAATAATATTGGAAGTGTACCCGACCATTATGACATTAAGTAAAATATGTTAATATTGGCATTAGGTTCTTAACATGCAGCAAATAATTCAACCCCACTACAGGGTTTGTACACATTTTTCATCATAAAAGTAAAGGACTGTTCAAAGACATGTATTTTCAAGGTTTCTAAGGACCTTTGTACACCATTTAATTGATTATTATGCTTGTCGACCATGCAGTTTCGTGATTACATCATACTTGATCTATTTGCATCAAAATTTGGGATCTTAGATTTATAAACTTTTAATTCGTACATTTGTACTTAAAACTACAAATAATTTATATACACAAATGCACTCCTAAGACAGATTTTGCTGGTGTATATTTCGATGAGATGGTGGACTATACTTTGTACATGCTTAGAAGTCATGAAAGATAAAATGAAAGAGAAATTTCTGTATCTTAAAATTTCTCTAAAGTTACCACATAGTAATACAACAAGTTTATTTATACGAAGAACAGATTGAGTAAGTACAAAAATCGGGAGAAAAGAAGCCTGTGATTCCTCTCAGCCTGATACAGTGAAAACACATTCGAAAAAATATTTCTTTACAGTGAAAACACATTCGAAGAAATATTTCTTTTCAGTAGAATTTTTCAAGGTGTTTCAAGGACCTTTTGCAGTACTTTCAAGGCCATAATTTTCCCACTTTCATTTGCAAAACTTTCAAGGACCTGTGCAAACCATACCACTATGACTAAAGGGTATAATACATGAGCTTGACAAAACAAATTGTTCAAAGAAAAAACGTTTACAATTGATGAATAGGGAAGCCTCAGACTGTTGAATTCTTATGTAAATATGCCCACTTGCTGCTTCTTGAATGTTTTAATTGGCCAATGTAAATTTTTAAAAATATGAATTTCGTCATTGGATTTTTTCTTTCTTTCCAACTTCGTCTTGGTTAATGATCATATAAAATGTCCTCCAATTTTCCTGCACCCTTGAGTATTCCATTGCACTATATTTATATTTATATTTATCAGGATAACAAATTCATCACATCAGGGGAGATCATTTCAACCACCTCCATTACATAGGAATTCAGTAAAACTTACAAGAGAACCTTACTCTAGCAATGCTAGAGGTTGTCTGGCAAGCTATTTATTGGCTTGGGGGTATGGAGGAACGGAATTCCAACATCTTACATTGTAGGAGTAAGGAGAACCTTACCCATTACAACAAACATTAATATATTAATTTAGTTTATAGTGCATTGTTTGCCAGGTTAGCAATTCAGGCTCTTGAGAGCCTCTTGTTTTTTGTACCCGTAATTTTTCAAATATTCCTAATCAGAGTTTAATTAAACTTTCATATTGTTAGATCCTAGTACGTAGATGTTTGCATGCGAAATATGTCCTGGTCCAATACTTTTTCCCATAATTTTATACCCTTTTGTTCCCTCAGTTATACCCAGTTGGACTTAGAAATTGTGAGACAATTCACCATGATAAGGATGCCCTAGTCCATTAAATTAACTGCAGTGGGGGGTATAGTTTGTGAGGTCCCCTCAAAGTTCTAGTTTATTTCTGTGGTGGTCCCTGTAGCTAATTCAGAAGTCTTTTCCAATGGTGGATAAAATCTGCTGCCTTATGTGAATTGTCCTAACCTCATTTCTGGATAAAATTTGATGGATTAGTTCTCATCTTGGAAAAGCAACATTTATCACAGGGCATTAAGTAAACAATCAGTCAAAACTGTTTGTACAAGTTCTCACTAACAGTTGATTTCAAATCCAAACAATTGTAATCGGAACTTGTTTAAAAGTGCTTACAGTTACAGAGCATTAGAGCTTAGAAACAGCATCAAAACAAAACCGGTAGTTTTAAAAGTGGTTAAATTGAAATGTTTAAGTGGGAAGTTGCATACATTCTTTATCCAGCATTGCTGTAAATTCAATTATTGCATTAAATACTTAAAACTTCAGAAATATTGGTGAATGTGTGAAGCCACAATTTAGTTTGTTTGTTTAGTTGGGGTTTTTATATTTTTTTCAGCACATTTGGCTATTTTGCACCAGCCACTTTTCATTGATGGAGGAAGCTGGAGTATCCAGAGAGTACCACCGACCTTCGGTAGGAAAATTGGCAATTCTTGAGTCGAACACACCCCACCACAGGTTGAGATTTGAACTCACAACCTCATTGTTGACAGGCTAGTGATCATTAGTAGTCATAACGAACTACCGAGACCACTAGGCCACTGAAGCCCCAGTCTCAATTTATAAAAATATTAATATCATTGTACACGTATATTGTTTTCATTTTCAAAATAACCATCTTCAAAAATAAAAGTAACTGTATATGACTTACTTACTCTTCAGACAGTAAAGATTTGGAAAAGGCCATTAGAAATAGCTGAACTAGAGAAAAGTATGAATAGTCAAGGGAATGCTATGGCAACTGTAAGTATACTTTTATTATGATTAAACTAGCTTCTGGGATCTAACGGAACTCAAATTGGTAATTTAGAAAGTTCCAAGTAAAGCAAACAAGTATAAAAAGTTTTGGATACTTCACATTATCGGCAATTCGTACATATTTCCTTTGATCTTTTTGCCTAATATTTTCGAGTATCACATACAGGCTGTATCACTGAAAATATTAGGCAATACATTGTTTGACATAATGCGGAAGGATCTACTTGTCTGATCGTCCAATGAAAATGAATTACGGAAATCATCAAACCATGCAAATAGTCAATATTTTCCTTTCCCATTCACCGCCAAGAATGTGTTTCAAAATGATGTCACGCCAATGATTGATCAACAGCATTACAAACTTCTTCCACTATGAAAAATAGTGCACATTAAACTCTCCCTTCGTGCTCGGCTAGATATTCCAAATGATATAGTCAGTATCAAAAACGAAACTACCTATTATTCTATATGTATTAGTACAGAAAACCAGATAATTAATTTCTGTGTTTAAGTTCATTCTGTTAATGTTTTGTCCAAACGGTTTCCTGTCCATTCAATAGCTTATATTGTTTTGCGTGTGCCTGTGGTATCGTCAGAAGTATTCCAGATAAAGGGCATGGTATGATTTGGCCCCTTGAATTCCAAAATCAAAAAGTAATGAAAAACTTACTCTCAGCTATCATTAAAAGTACTCTTAAAATTTTGCATTGTAATGAACATGTTTTGTTTTCAACAAAAATTAAATGCAGAAAATGCATAAATTTCTGAATTGGTGGCAATATACTGTCAAAGATGGCCTATTGTGAAGAAATCAATGAAAAAACACCTAATTTCACTCATTTTTGAACATTTGAATTAAAATTTTGATATGAGCAACAGACTTTCCCAAAAATATATTTCATAGAAATGTGTCTGCGTGGGACTAACATAAATATTTTTGGGCAAGGCTGTTACTCATAGTTGTTTTGACCAAAATCTACTTTGAAAACACTCAATTTTCTTCAAATTCTTGATTTAGCAGACATTCATGACATTGCGTTGCATCATGGGATGAAATCTTGTACAATGATTGATAGATTGTGAAAGTTATATTATGCGATAAAAATGATACAAATTTGAATCTGTAATCTAAATTTTAATTTTTCATGTCAGATTGGGCCAATTAATGGCTGAAATCATATCGTCCTCTTTGGGTCAACACTTGATGCTACCTGTATCTGACATCAGTGTGATCATTATATCATTGGACATTATTTGCTGCATTTTTATAAAAAAAAACTATATAATAGGTATGTATGTTCTGGAAATTTTTTATATAGTAGGGTAGGGTACATCTAATGACTAAGTCTTTGTACAGGAATTTCAAATCATATTTTAAAACCATTGCTTATCCAATATAAGCATTTCATTGCTATGGGAAAGATGATTTCATGTTCATTTTAATTCAGCAAGAAGCTTTAAATGGTGGATTAGTGGGACAGTGGGAACTAGGGGAGGTAATTCAGCCTCCCTGTATTGGAGTTAATCATGGTGGGGGAGATTGGACACTGAAGGATGGACAACAAATATCTGGTAAGATAAAAAAACAATTACATTGTAAGGCTACACCAAATTGATCTTTTGTTCTTTGGATTTCAATACTCTCATTTTTTGACTTTGTAGATTTTAGGAACACTTTCTTTTGGCACTTCTTTTTGCAAAAATGCTGAAAATTCTCCCTGAATTCTCTGTTTTTTTAAGAAATTAAAAATAAAAATTGTTCACCACTCCAAAAATTTTGCTAAGGGCCATTTGAGCTATTGCCATCACTTGTTGTCTGTTGTCCTTCATCGTAGTCATTGTAAACTTTCCTTTAAAGATCTTTTCCTCAGAAACCTTTACCAACTGGAATAAATTTAGCAGCAATAGTCCTAACAGGTGGTCCTCTTTCAGAATTATATCTGATGACCCGAAACCCATCCAAGATGTCTGCCAGAGCGGAATTTAGTTTAACATGGGACCTTATGTGAAATTTACTTAAAAAAACTTGTCTGAAACCCCAATGGTCCTCCAGAGCCAAACATAGTTTAACATAGACCCTATGGGAAATTCAATTAAAGATCTTCTTGTGTGAAACCACAAAGCCAATTGGAACAAAACGTGGCAGCAAAGGTCCTTAGGTAGTCCGCTTTCAGAATTGTATCTGATAACCCTGCCTGGAATCCAAGATGGCTGCCAGAACCAAACATATTTTAACATAGAACCTTATTGGAAAATTCACTGGAAGATCTTCTTATTTGAAACCAATGAACAATTTGGCAAAACTAATAAGCCAGTTGGAACTTAATAGCAATGTTCTGGACTGATAGTCAAGATGGACACAGTCAAACAATTTATTCTGCAAATGATTTCCGGGTGAGCGATACAGGCTTCTGGGGCATGGTACACATTGTAAAATCAGTAAATTTATAGCAAATGTTGACACTGCATTAAATCTTTTTCATAACTGTTTGTTATTGTAGGTACACATTGTAACATCAGTATATTTATAACTGTTTGTTATTGTATGTACACATTGTAACATCAGTATATTTATAACTGTTTGCTATTGTAGGTACACATTGTAACATCAGTATATTTACTGTACCTAAAGGAGCCACTGTTTTAATAAAACCATACAATGGTACTCCAGATGGTGGAAAATTAGAAATTATTGCACAGGTATTGCAAAATTTGTTAAAGTGTTAAATCATTCATTGACGATATCATATCGGATATCAGTATAAATGTTAAAACTTATGCAGTTGAAATTCCTTTTTCTTAGATGATTTTTTCCAATGCACACATTCCATACATTTGAATAACCTGCTACCCTGGTTGTTTTGTGTGCACAGGGTGTCAAGTGGTCCTATATTCCTATATTTTTCCTATATTTCCAGGCAATCCCTATATCTCCTATATTCACTGAAAATTCCTATATTTTCACCCTTTTTCCTATATTTTGAAAAAAAGTTGGAAAAAATATAAGAAATAGTATTAATAGTGGAATAAATCATATTATATTAGTGGAATGATTCACATTATGTATACAATGTATGTAGGCTGTATGTAGTTGGTTTTAGTGCTTATACTTATTGATCATTGTATTAAACTAACCTTATGCAGCAAAATGATTTGTTGTTTTTATAAATGTAGGATTTTTATGTAATTAATTAATATTTTGCATTTCAGTGAATCTCTCACATAACACAGATTACTTAACTGCAGAGCATTTGTACTATTTTTAGGGTTAGGTTGCTAAGCAACCAAAACCCTTATGCCGTCGGTCGTTTGGTTGGACAATGAAGGAAACTTTGGAAATCTGGTGTTTTGTGGAAAAAGTTGGACCAGAAGTTTTTGAAACTATGTTTTTATGAGTAAATATGCAAGCTTATCTAGGATTGAAGCTTAAGCAAGGCTAGTTAAGCAGCTTTTTATTTCGATTTTGAGATGACACATGCGCAAAGAAACCTCCATATTTTCCGAATTACGACTATGTTTATATTTGAATATCATATAAGAAAATAAACATTCTGCGGTAAAATAGTCCTAATATTTGTTGTTGCTGTTGTAGTTGTTTTTTAATAGAAATGTAACTGAAACACACCGAGAAGTGTAATTGTCCAGTTATTTAATAAAAGATGTGTGTTTTATTGACGATTTCCTTTTTGTTTTGAAAGCCGTATAAAGTATTCTCGCCTTTTAAAATGTACAATGCTATCGGCTTAAGGATTTTGAATGTTTACATTTGCACGGATATCTTGGGAAGGATTACAATCAGGTTTATTTTCAAAAGATTTCAAAGGTAAGTTCCATTTTTGTTGTGAACGTGATTGTTAACTTATACAGAACATATTTTGCACATTATTTGCTTATTCTTCTTGTAATTCTGATGGTATTTTGTGTATTTGATTAACCTTTTGACCTGATCATCGTGACTTCATTTTGTCAAACCTGTTGGTCAGTGATAGAATTGCATACAGGTTATTTGAAATGCCGACAACTTGCACATTAAGATTGAAAAACAATGTGTTTATCATTAATTTAGAAAACGGTATTATCGAAAGTATAATGGGTTTATTTTAATTGAAAGCTTGAATGTTTACGTTCTGATCTACCTGCACATGCGCAATGTAGTGTAAATATATTGTAGAAATGACCCCCTTCTACAATTGTCCAAACTTTGTCTTTTTATATAACCTTAATAACTTGAAGACCTTTGATTTCTGTTTATTTTAATTCATCAAATCATTATTATGCGTTTGTCTTTTTAAAAAAATTCAATTTAGAGTGATAATTCAAGAAGCGTTAGCCGACTCGTGCTTTCTTTGATTGATTAGTGCATATTTATTGAAATAATCATCAGCAATGTTTGTACAAATAAAAGTCAAATGCTAGCAACCTAACCCTAGCAGTGCTATGCACTTTGATTACATTATGTTTTTAAATACAGAACTTTTTAATAACATTATTAAATGTTTTTCAATTATTGTTTTGTATTTCAACTGACCCTGACCGAGCACTGCTGATTATTATTTGTTAGATGAAATATGCCTGAACCATGCATCCAAACTGTAATCTTAAGATTGTTTCCAAGTAGGCTCAAAATGTAAATGAAATCTTAAATAGTAAACTATACACAGATTCATTTTTTCCCTTTTTTACCTTGAAATTACTAAAAATTGTCAAACAATATTGGCATGAGTGCTCTGCAGTTGAGACTGATGAAAGGTACAATATTTTGTAATTGAATTCATTGTTTCAGATTGATTTGAATTATTGAATAAGTTTAAAATGCCAAAATCGAAGACTAAGTTTCAGCAAAAGTGGTTTCATTTACAATTTAGATTGTAACATTTTTTTTTTATAAAAATTGTGTCATTAACTTTTATTTTAAGTAAAAAGGAGGTGACATATGGCTGTAGGGGAAGTGGAGGCCATAAATTAAGAGTGAAATTTGGTAGCAATTGTCCTATATTTACCCTATATTTTCAACTTGAAAAATTCTATTTTCCTATATAGCTTTGGTCCAAAATGGCTTGACACCCTGTGTGCATGAAATGATTGAGGTTATTTCTTCAAACATTAAAAAAAAACCAACATTACAGTCAGTTCTTAGATAAATTCTAAACCATATAAACTGAAAGATCTGGGTAAAGGGTCTGTGAGACATTACTATATCAAAAAAGGAAACCCTTCAACAGATGATCTTTGACAAAGTTCGAGGAACTTTCTGTAATGTTAAGACAAAATAAAATTTCTTTATTGTAATTATTGTATGTTTTTCCCAGAGCATACAGATAGATGGTGTATTAAAAGGTGTCGGAGCAGGGTACAGAGGTGGTAGATCACCTCTAGCTGGGCTGACTGGAGAACAGGGAGAATCTTATTCTGGTAAGTTGTACTGGTGTATTAAATGGTGTTAGAGCTGCTAGACTCTGGGAATTAGAGGTAATCTTATTCTGGCAAATTATACTGGTCCCTTGTTGTATTTATGCTTTGCCACAAATGTGGCTGGGGCATATAGATTTACCCTTTTCCGTCCGTATGTCCCGATTCGGTTAAGTTTTGCGTTTAGCTCCATTTCTCAAAATCCTATAGTAATATATCAATGATATTTCACCACTACATTCCTATTGTACAGTACAACACAGGTCAGCAACAATTGGGTCGTTATGACTTACATTTAATGCTTCAGTGACTTTGGTTAAGTTTTGCGTTTAGGTTCATTTCTCAGAAACCTATAGTAATATTTCAATGATATTTCACCTCTACAGTCCTCTTGTATAGTACAGCAGAGTTCAGCAACATTTGGATCGCTATGACCTACATTTCCTGCTTTAGTGACATAGGTTAATTTTTGCGTTAAGGTTCATTTCTCAGAAACCTATAGTAATATATCAATGATATTTCATCACTACAGTCCTCTTGTATAGTACAACGCAGTTCAGCAACACCTTTATTGTTTTTAGGGCGGGGCATCCATGTCTTATAGACCTATTTTCTAGTTAATGGTGTTGGGGGAGGGATGGTTGATCTCCTCTGACTGCATTAACTGGAGGACAGGGAGAACATTATTCTGGTAAGTTGTACTGATATCCCAGTGTGTTAAATTGTGTTGGAGCTGGGTGAAAGGTCTGCTAGACTGGGGGAGCACAGCTATACTGGTACTGTGTTGTATTAAATGGTGTTGGAGGGGTGGTAGATCACCTGACTAGACTGACTGGAGAACTGGGAGAACATTCTGGTAAGTTGTACTGGTATCCAAGTTATACTGGTCTATTTTTGGGGGTTTTGTTTTATCATGATTTGATACTTGAAAGTAAGAGATCATACACATTTTCAAGTTTTACGATTTTGTAATGAAAATGTTTTTTTAATGTTCCGCCTGCGATAGCAGTGGGGCATATTGTGTTTTGGACTCTGTGTCTATCCATACATATGTATGTTTGTCCCGCTTTAAGTTAAAGTTTAGATTGAAGGTAGTTTAATGGGAAGTTGATGTCCTGTCAACATGAAAGTTTGTCCCTAAATACTGTAAGATAGAATCTATTCAAAATTGAGGTCAAAATGGTTGTTAGATCTCAATGTCACAGTTGATTGATCATAATATTGGTGTTTGTTATACCCCCCGCAAACAAAGTTTGGGGGGGTATATAGGAATCACCTTGTCCGTCCGTCTGTCTGTCCGTCTGTCCATATATCTTGTAAGCGCAACTCCTCCTAGACCGCTCAATGGATTTCAACGAAACTTTACAGAAAGGAAGTACATCATCCAAAGATGTGCATGAAGAAAAATCTTTGCTTTCCGATATCACACAAGGAAGATAATTGGATTTCAAAGCGGGGGTGTATCCTTTGTGAGCTTTGCTCACAGTACATCTAGTTTGGAAGTGGAGCACAATGTCCATTGGCCACATAATATTCTTGTTTCTTTCAGGCATTGGTCAACAGTCTGTGACTGACAACAGAGGAGGTGGAGGGGGAGGGCTTGGTGGTAATTCTAGACCAGATGGGGCAGGGCAGCCAGGAGCTGGAGGAGGTTATGGCACATTAGGGTTAGTTTTTATTAAAAGGAAAACATGTAAGACCACAAGTGACAGAATCTTAATTTTTAAAAAACATAGAAGAGGAGGTTAAACTTTTATTATAATAGATGAGATATGATGAAGCAATTCTTGACACAAAATCCCTACTTACAGAAGACAAAATATCAAGGGGGCCTCGATGGCCGAGTGGTCTAGGTAGTTCGTCACAACTACTAATGATCACTAGCCTGTCAACGTTTGAATCTCACCTGTGGCGGGGTGTGTTTGACTCCAATCTTAATTGACAAGGATTGCCAATTTTCCTACAGAAGGTCGGTGGTTCTCTCTGGGTACTCCAGCTTCCTCCACCAATAAAAACTGGCCGCCGTGAAATAGCCAAATGCGTTGAAAACGGCGAAAAACCCCAACTAAACAAACAAACAAAGTATCAAAGCAAATGAAAAGTACTATTATTGTTGTTCTTCATCTTAAGGTCATCTTGGATATAAATCTTACAAAAGAAGAAAAAAAATAATTTCCCTGACAATTTGTTTAATTTTTTTATGCCCTGCCTGTAAGGCAGGCCGCGGCATATAGTTAATCGGTCTGTCCGTCCATCCGTCTGAACGAGGTTAAGGTTCAGGCTTAAGGTAGTTTATGTCTTTTGAGGCGAGATATAGGTATTACTTTCTGGCGGTGACAGCGTAAACTTTTGTAAAACTTTATGACCTATCATCCCAATCAACCTAAGGTCCGAAAGAAAACGGTAACTAGGTTTTCTGGTTTGAAAATCTGGTTACTAGTTAAGTGATATACAATACAAATGGTGATAAAGGAAAAACTGGTTCGCTGTCAAATTGACATCTCATTTCATGCGTTAGAATTGAATTAAGGTATCCAGACCATTATAGATAACGACTGTATATTTCATTTTTTAGTCCGTCTGTCGATTGTCGTCCGTCTGTTAACTTTTCACATTTTAATCTTCTCCGCTGAAACCACTGGGCCAAATGGAATTAAATTTGGCAGGAAGCATCTATTGGAGGTTCTTTACAAAGTTTCCTCATTTTGTCCCGATCGGTAAAAAAACATGGCCACCATAGGCAATTCTTGTTTCTCATTGGTTGAGTAAAAAAAAATTTTTTTTCTGGAACTGGTTGTATCTGTGTAAGGTCCTTTATAAATATTGCTCATTTCATCCAGATCCGACAACAAACATGGGCGACATGGGCAATTGTTGTTTCCGATTGGCTGAGTTTTAAAAATCTTCTCCTCTGAAACTGCTAGGCCAAATGGAATGAAACCTGACAAGCATCTATGGGAGGTTCTGTACAAAGTATCATCATTTTTTCCGGATCGGACTTCAAATTTTCCCACCATTGGCAGTTCTTGTTTCTGATTAGCTGATAATAAAAAAATCTTCTCCTCTGAAATCACTGGGCCAAAAAGAACGAAACTTGACAAGAAACATATATGGGAGGTCCTTTATAAAATTTTCTCATTTCGTCCCGATTGGACTACAGATATGGATGCCATGGGCAGTTCTTTTTGTTGATTGGCTGATATAAAACAGCCTTCTCCTCTGAAGTTACTTGGCCAAATAGAAAGACACTCAAAAGGAAACATCTATGGGAGGTTCTTAACAAAGTTTCCTCATTTTGCCCCAGTCAGGCAACAAACATGGTTGTCATGGGCAATTCTTGTTTCTCATTGGTTGATTTAAAAAATAAAATTCTGGAACTACTCGACCAAAACTGTCAGCCAAACTTGACAGGAAGCATCTATGGAAAGTCCTTTATGAAATCAATTTTTTTCATCCTGATTGGAAGACAAGCATAGTTGCCATGGGCAATTCTTGTTTCTGATAGGCTGATATAAAGAAATCTTCTTCTCTGAAACCACTTGGCCAAATGAAACGATACTTGACAAGAAGCATCTGTGCGAGGTTTTTTACAAAATTTTATCATTTTGTACAGATCATGCTACAAACATGGCCGACATGGGCCATTCTTGTTTCTGCCTGGTGAGCGATACAGGCTCAGCCCTCTGAGCCTCTAGTTTAATGGAAAATTAATTTAATGAATGTTTAAAGCAGGAATTGTGTAGGTATTTTTTCCCAAGTTGAAATATATTTCGTAGTTTTTGCACTGAGTCTAGGAAAATAATTCAGGTAAATAATATTTATGAAGTTTTCCGATGGCTACCAAGTCAATTGCCATTACTTTGTGTGGAATAATCAATACGTTTGTTTCGAGACATATCCATTATGTCAATATTCGTCGCCAGACCTCATGACTGTTAGGCAAATTGGCAAAATTTACTTAACGATAATAGCTGAGTATTTCTTTGTACTTCCTTAACCTTTAGATGTTTCAGGACAACTGGATTCAGTAGTATATCACAATAAACAACTATTTTTACAAATGTATTATTAGTCTGCACACAATAAATACCAGATAGATAGACTGATGTATTAAAAAAGTATCTGTCATTTTAACAGAGAGTCTCCTGTGAAGATTTTAGGTGATCATGGTGGACTGGGAAAACAGGGACAGATATATGGTGATGGGTCTCTAAAACAGATGTTCATGGGGTCAGGAGGAGGGAGTGGGGGAAGTGCAAAGGATTTGACTACAACACCACCTGGTAATATTATAATTTTCAGTGATGAGGTTTGTACAGATTGAAAGGATAATCAGTATAATTGTGATATTTAGGCAAAAAATTTGTTTTCAAAAACCAATTCTGTAGTACTTGAAGAACAGAGTAATTACTGTAAATTACTCTCATTTTATTCTGAATTTTGCTCTTTGGGAGTTTTGATTTGACCATTTTGGTTTCTTAATTATACATATCAAAATGGCTTTCTATACATCATTTCAGTTCATAGAGTTACCGTTGTCCGTCCGTACGTCGGAACTATGCGGTTAAGATTTGTGTTTAGGTTCATTTCTTTGGAACTATCAGTGGATGTGCCTTGAGTAGTACTGAGCAGTCATACATGATGACCTATATTTTAGGCAGCGCATCCATGTCTTACAGACACGATTTCTACTTTTCCCATTGGAAAAATAATTTCTGATTACTGTAAATTCAGATATTATTTCAACCACTTGATATTGTGAATCTTCATTCCTCGACAATTATGAGAATATAAATTACTGTGATAACTGGACATATTGCAATAGAATATTACAAGCAAATAAATGAAATGTAAGCCTGAATTATTGTGATCTTCATGTGTTAATAAAAACCTTGCATTATTTTCTGTTTTTACATTACTTAAACATACTGTAACAGTAGAGCATGATTTGTCTCCCAAAATAAGCTACTGCACCAACCAGGGATCGAACCCAGAACCTTTGGTACAGTAGTCCACTGCTTTACCAACTGAGCTAAAGGAGTAATCCACTAGCATGACTAGTGCAGCTAATGGAGGGTGGTTAGAAACCTGTTACGGTTCTATAACTTCTATACACATGTACACTAGAGAATCCCTGTTACAATACAAATGATAAATTTTTAACAAATAAATTAATATTCTATAATAATATCTAAAATAAAGAAATAACACACTTTAGTATGTCATAGTTCAAAAGGTATGTTCAGTAAATCATGAAGTAAAAGTTCTAATTATAAAAAATATATGCAATAAAATTTTGAATTTTTAGGTGGGAAGGGAGGAAATGGAGGAGCAGCGATCAGTCTGAAAGCATTGAGATCAGTAGTTGTTACTGGATTGATAAATGTCAATGGTGGAAATGGACAAGGTGATGGTTTTCAAGGAACACAGTATGTACCTGTTGGTAACCCAACTTCATTATATAAAAATATATTAACTACTTGACATGATAAATATTTTATAATTTTTTTTTTGTAAAAAGCTTATTTTATAAAATTTATGGAAAAAACTAAAAAAAAAAAATTTACATAATGAAAATTACAGAAATCAATAGAAGAAATTAATATGGTGTATATTGAAACCCTATGATTGACACCTTTAATGTAAATAATAAATTATCTGAAAGAATAATTTTGGTGACTTCAAGACTGACACGTACTTTGTTAATTTACTCCCATTCTGTTGTGACTACGCTGAAAATGTTTAAAGCCCAAAAAAAGAAAAAACCAAATGTGAAGAGTAGAATTAAATGTCAAAACCTTTTAAGGACAGAGCTATGTATATTTGAAGGTATTAATGTTTTCAGATGTTCAGGTTGTCCAAGTTCATGTAGTTCAAGAAGTTTGATCAGTTGTCATGGTGACAATAAAACGGCATGCTGGGATATGTCTGGACCAGGAGGGGGAGGCAGTGGTGGTAGTGTTTACATGTCGGGGAAAGTTGTCAATGTTGGTAGGCCTTATATGTTACTTAGAAATAAAATTTTAACTGCATTTTCCCACTGTAAAAATATACATGTATTTTTAGTTTATTTGGACATGGCCTCCAGCCTGCTACAAAACTTTAGGGGATACCAGATGAACTGTTACATCTTTGATCCCTGCATTCAGAAAGTATTAAGATGTCAACATACCTTTTTGTATATATTTTGCAGTTCAGATTTTAATTGTAGTCACAATGTGCAGCTAAATCTACAATTTTAGTACAATTTATGCCAACCAATAGAATGGACACTTAGGACAAATTAAAGTCAGATGTGGGTTGACATGAAATGCAGATGTAATCAGTTAATTTGTAATTCTTTTTTTTATTACCATTCCTTGGGAGGAAATTTACTTAAAACTACCTGTTGACATACAAATCAGCATCTAGCTCAGCTATAATTGTGTTATAAAAGTAGAGTTCTTACAGTCATTGAGCCTTTAAAACACTTAAAAAAATGTCTTTTTTATTTTTGACTTTTTTCATATTTTCTTTTTCCTTGGCTTTAGGTCAGAAACTGGTGTGGGCGATGGGAGGTAAAGGTGGATTTGGAACACAGCAAGGCTGTGGAGGCAATGGTGGAAAGGGGAGGATTCGTGTGGATACTGTTATATTTAAAGGATCTGTATCAGTGTTACAGGGAGTGTTTAGTCAATCCACATTACATAATGAATATGTTGTAAGTACATTCACATCTAAGTCATTACAGTCAAACCTGTGTATAAAGGGCACCCATGAGACTAAAGAAATGTGCCCTTTATGAGCAGGTGTCCTTTATACAGAGGTTAATTTTACAAGTTTTGTTCATGAGGAGGACATTTTCACAGTGCCCTTTAAAGACAATGATTTTCTCTATATAAAGTTGCCCTTTAAAGCAGGTTTGTACTTTTATTGGCTCACCTGGCCTAAAAGGCCATGTGAGCTTTTGCCATCTTTTTGCGTCTGTCCGTCGTCCGTCCACATTTCACATTTTCATCTTCTCTATGATTTGTTGCATGAATGATCCTTGGATGAACCTATACAAAACTTATGTTTTTTGTGCCGATCGGAAATTCAAGATGGCCACCACAGCCATTGGACCCTATGGGGAAATTTGTATAAAGGTCTTCTTGTCAGAAACTACCAAGCCAATTGAAATGTTTTTATGTATGAACAAGCATTGGATAAACCTCTACAAAATGTATGTTTTTATGCCGATCGGAAATTAAAGATGACTGCATCAGCCGGACTTGGTTTAAAATTGGAGCCTATGGGGAATTTTGTACAAAGGTCTTCTTGTCAGAAACTACCAAGCCAATTGAAATGTTTTTGATGTGTGAACCATCATTTGATAGACCACTACAAAAGATATGTTTTTTGTGCCACTTGGATATTCAACATGGCTACCAGGGGCAGATAATTAATTCTGATTTGACTTTATATTTGAAGCTCTTCTTGTCAGAAACTACTAAGCCAATTGAATTGATTTCTTGCATGAATGATCCTTGGATGAACCTCTACAAAATTTATGTTTTTTGTGCCGATCAGAAAATTCAAGATGGCCGTCACACCCAGACTTAGTTTAACATTTGATTCTATGGGGAATTTTGTACAAAGGTCTTCTTGCCAGAAACTACCAAGGGAATTGAAATGTTTTTGATGTGTGAATGATCATTTGATAGACCACTACAAAATTATGTTTTATGTGCCGATCGGAAATTCAGTATGGCTGCCACAGCCAGACTTGGTTTAACATAGAACCCTATGGGAACTTTTTACAGAGGTCCTTGTGTCAGAAAGTACCAAGCCAATTAAATTTTTTTTATGTAAGAAAAGCATTGGGGGAACCTCTACAAAACTTAATGTTTTTTGTGCCGATCAGAAATTCAAGATGGCCACCACAGCTGGATTAGTTTTACATTGGACACTATGGGGAAATTTGTACAAAGGTCTTTTGTAAGAAAATACCAAGCCAATTGAAATGTTCTTGTTGCATGAAGATCCTTGGATAAATGTCTGCTACAAAAGTTATATTTTCGTGCCGATCGGAATCCAAGCTAGCTGCCACATGTAAAAAAAGATATGGGGTATGCATCAGTTCTGTGTTCCAGATAAGCAATATTCAGTACTTAGTGGAAGTAACAAATTTTTATGTTAAAAAATACATAAAAGTCATATATCTTAAAAATTATGGTAAAATAATGACAATACCCAAATTTTAGTAGGGCAAGATACAATGAAGGATCAAGTCAAAGAATAAGTATGGTTCCTGTTACAAAAAAAAAAAAAAAACCCACAAAATTAGAATAGGTAGGTATGGTTTCTTTATTACATTGAGTCTATGGAAGAGACATTCTGACTTCAACAGTGCTTATTGAAAAAAACTTTTAAGAAATATTTAGGGTTGGTAGTGAAGAAAAATAGGGTTAGTAAGGTATCTGGAAGCACACATATTTTTTTATTTAGCCTAGGCATAAATTGGTCTTTGAAAATTCATGTATCAAATTCAACAGAATCACAAAAAATTTAAAAATTCATATTGAAAACATTAAATACAGAAGTTTTGGTTTCATCAGTTTATTCTTTGTTTCACAGATCTAGACAACTCAAAAGTCCTAGTTCCTCAAAACTATTATCTGGTCCCAAGATGAAACTTTGCCTTATATTTATTCCTGATATTTCAAAATTCCTTTTATTTCAAACCATCTTTCATGTTCCCTTCAGTTTAGAGATACTGAATCAATATTTTGGAACTTTAGATTAAAACCCAATAAAAGATTACTGTTTTCTTTTGGTTTAGGATCATAGCCAAGCTGGACAGAAAGCAATTGATTACACCAATACCAAATATGGTAATGAGGTCTACCGAGGGTGTTTTAATGATCCAGATATAAATTATCGTACTCTGGCCTATACAGTAACTCTCACAGACACCCATAGGAACAGTATGACACCTGAATATTGTATGAATTTATGCAGGTATGTATTTGAAAACTGTCAATAAAATTAAGATCACGGTAAATTTAGATCATCATGTTAACAGTTAAGCAGTGAATTGATGAAAAAAATTATAGCTTTACTACAATTTTGTATGTTTAAAACAAAGATTCTACAACCTTTGGAAACAAACATGCATCCATCTAACAATGTTACATTCCTGTGTGTTGATTTCTTACAATTTACAGCAAATTAAGGGGGTACAGAACACCTAAGGCAGTTAACTCTAAAAATCAGCTGGACGTTTTAATCAATACTTTAGAAATCAACCTTCTCAATGATCAAAATTAGTGTTTGTCAAACTGCTATATATCCAGTGAAATTATTCCCGTAAGTTGTGTGGTTCAAATTTCTTGGAATTTTTTTTATTTTTGTCAACAGATCAAAGTAAATATTTCGTCAAAATTTTATGAAAATTAAACGAGCCAAATGTATTATAGTCAAAGTGTTGGGTACCAACTTAAAAGAATTTGGCAAAAAAGAAATTCCAGAAATTCTGTTTTCACAGAAACTTTGATCATTTTAGGCAATAATAAATGTGTTATAAAAAAAACAAAGAAACTATAAAAGTTGTTAATATTATTAGAATTTTTGGATAGATGGAAACATTTTTGGGTAATAAATTTGAAAAAAAAATTCCTAAGAAGATTCGGTAAATTTTTTTTGAAGTTTAGGAAAACAAATAAACTTGTTTCACTGGTAAATTTTTAATAGGGGTGGCAGTGTCTGAGAACCAGATCCTTTAGTTGATTATACCCCCGCTCCATTCTATTCTAATAGGACAGATTCGCTAATATATGAGATTGGTTTCGCTGCTCCATTTCTCTTGCAATGAGAAACCAGAGTGTGTTATCTTTTCCTAACCAATGTAGGTAAGGGAGATAATGAATTTGTCTCCCTTTTAGCCTCAGGACAAAAGGGAGAGAATTTAATTATCTCCCTTTCCTGCATTGGTTAGGAAAAGATAACTCACTCTGGTTCCTCATTTATTGTCTGAAATCTGTCCTTTTAGGTGCATAACCATTTGCACAGTCTTTTAAATTAAATAATTCATCATTTACACAAGAAAAATTAATAAAACACATGTTTCACAGACTTAGCGGTTACATCATTCAAATACGTGTATCAAGATGGCATGGTCTACATAAATGTGTATTGCAATGTACAACAATGTCATTATTGTTGTTGTACACAGCTATTGTTGGTGAATCATATGATGTCTTTGTAAAGGTAAACAGTTATTGTAGATAATGATAAATTTCCTTGTGAAAGCTGACACAATTCCCATTTACATAAAAGCCTCTATGTGCATGTGTTAAAAGTGGATAAACCTGATAATATATCGTTTGACGATATATGTGATTTCATATTAGAATAATGTTTCTTAATATATGTTAATAATACTGTATCCAGTTGGATAGATTGATAACATTGTTTTTGCAGAGCTAAAGGGTATCCATTTTCTGGAACAGAATATGCCATTGAATGTTTCTGTGACCACCATCTTAGAATGGACAGGAAGGTGCCAGAAGGGTGAGTTAAAATGTAGACAATCAGTGACCAAGATGACTGCCACAGCTGAAATTACTTTAACATAGAATCCTATAGAAAAAGCAGCCAATTGACTGCAACACTTAAATTTTTAGGTCTGCTCAAGGGGAAAAGTTAAATCCAGGTGAGCGATACAGGCTCTTGAGAGCCTCTAGTTTTATGGGAGTTCACATTGCCAGTGCATTAGTTTCCGTGCTGTCTTGTTCTAGTTCTGTTTTGTTTATTATGCATTGTTTATTCTTGTAGTTATACATGTATTTTTGTCGCATTTGTTTATTGTGTTACATTATCTTGACTTTGTCTTTTCCTTGGACCTCGAATTTATGGATTTTTCTCACTGTTTTGTTGCTTCGGTAATCTTTTGCCGATAATTATTCATTTTGAAAATAAAAGGATATGTGCCATACAAAAGTGTTACAGCATTTCTTCATATTCTGTCAACAAACATAGATTAGAATCATCTAATAGTTATGACCTGTTACGAACAGCGTTGGCAAGGGTCCTTGAAATCCTTGAATCCGTATTTTACGGTGTTTAGGTCGATAGGCCGTATAGGTCGAATTGCTCTTTTTGGGGTAAAAGTTGGGATTCAGTATCAGATAGGTCGAGGCGTCGTATAGGTCGATCGGAGATGAACGACTTCTAGACACAGAAAAACATCGGTAAGTATGGGTAAGTATTAGCTCAGTAACTCTGTATCCATCATTTATTGTGTAATCATGTTTTTTGAATAAATAAAAAAATAATTGGGACCTAGTGTTGTTTGTTTTCTTTTTTTTTAGACAAACAATAAGTTTCTGAAATAAAAAACCTTGACAACAAATGTAAAATTTGACTTTCCACTCGATTGACATGTGTTTACTCGCCATGCTTTTTCAAACCGGTGAATCATTGCGCAGGTGTGAATAAGAGTTATTGTTCTTTATTTACACTGGGTATACACTGACAATCGATGATATCGTACTGTTGTGTATTAATTATGTCCTTTGTTAATCCAGATTTCATTGGGTATTCAATGAACAGTTGTCTTTAGTGATTAAAAATATTCTTATTCTCACATTTCTGAAACTACATTTATTTATAAAAAAAATGCATAAATTATGTTTCCATCCCAATAAAAAACGTATTTTATTCATAGTTGTCCCGAATATTTTTTTTTTTATTGTTACATGATGCAGTTCCTCCTTGACAAAATCGTAAAAATAAACAACACAAATTCATGTTAAATATATTTTATTTGACTTAATTACATTGTTAATATAAACGGCAGCCATCCCAGCAGTACCATTGCTCCAAAAATCTTTGCCAGCAAGCTCTACAAAAAACAAATCAAATTCTGTGACTATTTTTCTTGCCGGTGGGTATTTTTCCCCAAGACAATTTTCGATTTTGGACACAGATAGGTCGAAACACCGTATAGGTCGACCAAACAATTTTCTGGGAAAAAAATATCGACCTATACACCGTAAAATACGGTACTGGAAAATAAAACTGGGAAAATCTGGGCTCAAAAATTTCATTGAATGAGGAACAAGAGTGAGTTATCTTTTCCTAACCAATGTAGGTAAGGGAGATAATTAAATTGGTTAGGAAAATATAACTCACTCTGGTTTCTCATTGTTTTCTTTCACAGGTATCTTTTCTCCCAATTTTCATACTTACTCAATATGTTCTGTGTATAAATAGAAAAGCATCAATACAAGCTATTTTTGGAGAAACATACCATTTTAAGATACAGGAATTTCTTTGACTGGATTTTATCACTCACCATTTTTAAGGGGGCCTCGGTGGCCGAGTGGTCTAGGTAGTCAGTCATGACTACTATTGATCACTAGCCTGTCAACACTGAGGTTTTGAGTTCGAATCTCACCTGTGGCTGGGTGTGTTCGACTCCGATATAAATTGACAAGGATTGCCAATTTTCCTACGGTTTTATGGTTATACGATTTTTATGGTTCTCTCCGGGTACTCCGGCTTCCTCCACCAATAAAAACTGGCCGCCGCAAAATAGCCAAATGTGCTGAAAACGACGTAAAACCCCAACGAAACAAACAAAACAAACAAAACCATTTTTAAGCATGAGTGAAGTATAGTTCAAGTTCAGATTAAGCGAAGGAATTTAAAGTATATAAATCTACGATTCAGAATTTTAACAAAAATACATCTAGATCAAGTATGATGTAATTACGAAACTGCATGGTTGACATAATTGTGAAAGTTGGGGATGCAATAAATTTTTTACTCATTTGTGGTTAATTCCAGGAAAAGACCCACAAATGGTCTAGAAGGTCCTTAGAAAAATTCAAATTTGGACTGGAAAGTAATTGAAAAGTCCTTGATTTTTACGATGAAAAATGAGTATGAACCCTGTACAAAAGATTCAAAAGTATCCATTTCTATAATTAAAATTATTGCCAATAGAGGGTAAAGTAAAGATCGTCCTGTTATGAAAAGTTATCCACAGTTTAAATAGCTTAAGTGTCTGTTTATAACATCCTTCACAGAGAGATTTACATCATGAAAAAAATTTAAACATCAGCACTTTTTTTTCCCATAATAATAATAAGTTTTACACTTGCACTTAGTTTTATGCCTGATAAACATTTCAGAGATTGTAATATGCCATGTAAGGGAGATCGTAACAAGTTTTGTGGCGGTAGAAATAGATTAACAGTTTTTGGACCCCCACCTGGTAACCCAGCTTTTGCTCATAGAGGTGTTTCACAGAAATGTCAGCCATGGTGTTTAACGGCAGATGTGGGTACTGATAATGTAAGTTTTTCATCTGTTTCCAAATGAAATAAAAGTATTTGTATCCTGCTGTTAGAGATTTAACGATATGCTTCAGAGACAAACAATATGTATTGCAATATTTGGTAAGTTAAACGATAATAATTTGATACGTATTGTACAAAAAGGTAATGTGGAAGATGTTTTGTGAAGGCTCCATACCTACTTGAAAATTTGTTTAGGTAGATACGCAGGAGGCTTTTACAAATTATTTTGAGAGAGTAATTATACCCCCCACAAACAAAGTTTGGGGGGTATATAGGAATCACCTTGTCCGTCCGTCTGTCCGTCTGTCTGTCTGTCTGTGTCCGTCTGTCCATATATCTTGTAAGCGCAACACCTTCTAGACCGCTCAATGGATTTCAACAAAACTTTACAGAAAGGAAGAACATCATCCAAAGATGTGCATGAAGAAAAATCTTTGCTTTCCGATATCACACAAGGGAGATAATTGGACTTCAAAGCGGGGGGTATCCTAGTTTTACATGAAAAATCATTCGGTAATTTTGAAATTATAATTGCACACGTTTTAATATAAACCTCATAGGACTGTATCGATTTTATTGTAAGTGGCCTTCATGTATCCTATATAGATAGGACTGTATCGATTGTATTGTAAGTGGCCTCCATGTATTGTATATAGAACCTAATGGAAATAACCACGATCCGGTACTCTACCGTGAATCATTATATGTCTACCTGATGTCAAGTACCGCCTCAGTGGCCTCCATGTATCGTATATAGAACCTAATGGAAATAACCACGATTCGGTACTCTACCGTGAATCATTATTTGTCTACCTGATGTCAAGTACCGCCTCAGTGGCCTCCATGTATCGTATATAGAACCGAATGGAAAAAACCACGATTTGATACTCTACCGTGAATCATTATTTGTCTACCTAATGTCAAGTACCGCCTCAGTGGCCTCCATGTATCGTATGTAGAACCGAATGGAAAAATCCACGATTCGGTACTCTACCGTTGATCATTATTTGTCTACCTAATGTCAAGTACCGCCTCAGTGGCCTCCATGTATCGTATATAGAACCGAATGGAAAAAACCACGATTCGGTACTCTACCATCAATCATTACGTCTCTACCTGATGTCAAGTACCGCCTCAATGGTCTCCTGGAAGTGTGCTCAGTTAATGTATATATTGCATAGGCTTGATTGTGATGAGAAAACATAAAATATCAGACCTGTTTACCACTACAATTTTGGCGTAGTTTCTACGATTTTTTGTACTCAAATTACGCTCTACGCCCAAATAGGTCATTTCTACGCTTTCAAAGATGTTACAGTAAAAAAAATCGGCAGTATGTAATTTTGTGGCTGAAGGAAGTTATCCGAACGCAAAACGGAGTCTTTGTCTTTTACGCGCTTGATAATGAATATATAAGTATGTATTACAAACGCTCTGGTGATCGTTGACTGTCAAGTTTGACACATGGCGCGATGCCGAAACGAAAGAATAACGTTGTTGAAGGTAACACTGACAAGCTGAAGAAGCCATGTCAGCGTTTCAGGCAGGAGTATGCCGAAATGTGGAAATGCCTTGTTCTTCACAGAAAGGGGACCAGTATGTTCACTGCAAATTGTGTCAGTCGGACTTTTCATGTGCGCATAATTTGAACTGTTCAAAAGTTTTCAATTAGTTACATATTGTGATGCCAGACATATTTCAAAACGCAAATACGAGCAAGAGGTCAGAGAACATAAATTTTTGATGGTTGGACCAAGGACATACCATGGTTGTATCTTTGGATTTACAAGAGAATGACTTAATAAAATTTAGGAAGAAAACATATATCATTATTGTGTTCAATATAACTAATCCTATTGAATTTATATATTTGGTATCTTCAAAACATGACTCTAAAAGCTCTCAGAATGCAGGATTTTGCATCTAGTTTTTCAAAGAATTTCCGGGGGCGTTTCGCCGCTAATCGGTGATAGTAATTTTTAGGACTTGTAAAATCTAAAACTACACCTAAATATTGAAAACTACACTTTCTAAATGTATAAACTACACTACTAGCTTAAATGGGGTAAACAGGTCTGAAATATGTATCACGATATTTACTAGCAATACCAATATATCAATACATTGGTTATATATACTTTGTCCTAAAGAATTTACTCTCAAATTGGCAAATAAACTGTGAATTGTTCAAAACTTTTACAATTAAAGCTGTTCAAAGCTCGAATAAATAAAATGTAATAAGTGTATTAATCTTTAAATCTTTTAGAAAAAATGAAAGTGGTACCCGATATTAATAATAATGCAACTAAATGTTTTGCTGTCAAAAGTCTAAAATTTAACCAGAAAGGGTGCATCAAATATGAAAATGTATCGCATTCTGAAGTGACGATACAAAAAGCATATCATTGGAGTGAGCGATATACATATACTATCGATGCATTTTTGAATGGTTACACTTCTAATATTGAAACAATACTCTTAGAAATTTAGCAAAAGTAAAGGATTATTTTACAATAGGTTAGAGGCAACACTTTTGTGAGGTTCAATAATAATACATTACAGTTTTACATGTTTATTTTTTATTTTCAGCCAAAGTGGGGACAATGCTCGACAACAACACAGGAAGTGACATCATGGAAGATAGTTTGTCAGTGCCCTGTGGGACTGCAGGGCTCAAACTGTAAACAGGTGAGAATTTTCAGCACATTTGATACAAATAAAATAATCCTGTATAGTTTAATCTGGTCCTGTAAATATAGATTCTATTTCAGTTTCGAGTGAATTACAAGATTTCTACACTCTCGAGAGTGTAGAAATCTTGTAATTCACAAGAAATTGAAGTAGAATTTGTTTCTCCCAATACGCTTGTACCAAAGAATCTAGGTCATCCCTAATTGTACCCCGACATTTGTTTTTGTTATCGTTTACGCTCGACCGGATATCGCTTGACGATTTGTTTAGTGCGAGGTTGCGACCTTTAGGACGGCCAATAAAATTCCGTTTCCGCACGAGACTTTTTAATTGCTCTAGAGCATTAAATTATTTTTATTCAATGGGCTGAACGGTATGAAAATACGCACACCCATGGGAGAATATTATTTCCATTAATAATTGAATAAGGGTGAGTTCAGTTTTACTCTTGACATGTCTCAACAATCAGGCTGTCTTTCATTGGATATAAAGTGTGACACGGCATCATAAACAATGATGGGAAAAGGGCTGGAGCATCATTTTTGGAAAGATTGCAAATCGTTCCTATGGCATCGGTCTCCAAAACTGGAAGTGTGGCCTCCTTGACACCATTAGACATGAGTCCATAAAAATGTAGTTCTAATGATGACATCATTTTTGTAATGTTGTTATGCACGATTTATTAATGTTTTGGGTAAGACCTGAAATAACCTGAATAAATATTTTGTGTATCAACTCTTGTACTAATGTACTGTGCGTTTGTACGTATAAATAGATCATCATGATCAATAGAATAATGGACCACACAACTACGTAGAATATATTATATAAATGAATAAAATAAATTCAAGTTAAAATATTCTGAAATCAGTCTATGAAAGTCTTCCTGAAAGATGAAATTTTTATTCCCTTTTCATATTTAACTACAAAGATTCGTGCATGCTCAATCGATTATTTACTAAACTACACGAGCAGAAAATGGCAACAATGTGGGAGATCTCCAAGTTTTGCCAAGGTAAATCTACCAAGGTGTTTCTAATCTTCTCAAGTTTATGATTGTGAACTGTTAGATCGTCCGATACATACCTTGTAATGTTTTTTTTTTAATTTCAAGGCAGAAAGGTGTGCAAAATGCCTGATTGATCGTCATTGATGAATGACCTGGATATTGAACTTTGGAAATTGTTGACAGGTCATAAGGTGTACAGTAATTATATTTCAGCGTAATAAAAGCACAGACACCTTTTTAGCTCACCTGACCCGAAGGGTCATGTGAGCTATTGCCATCACTTGTCGGCGTCCGTCCGTCCGTCTGTCGTAAACTTTTTAAAAAATCTTCTCCTCTGAAACTGCTGGGCCAATATCAACCAAGCTTGGTCTGAATCATCACCAGGGTACCCAGTTTCAAAATTGTATCCGATGAGTCCAAGGACCAAACAACATGGCCGCTGTTACTATATATAGAACATAGGGGTAAATTGCTGTTTTTGGTTTATAACTCAAAAACCAGTACAGATATCGAAAAATGATCAACACGCAAGATCTACAGACCCTGCAATTTTGAAGTTAATTGGAATACCCATCTTGGAGTTATTGCCCTTTTTTTGTGAAATTTTCAAATTTTTTATACATTTTGTCTTATATTTTGAAAAGTATTAGAGATAGAGGTTAAGTTTTATTGCTAAAATGTTCAGCATGTCAAGAACAACATACCCTCTAATTTTGTTATAAATCAGAATACCCGTCTTGGAGTTATTGCCCTTTCTTTGTCAAATTTTCAACATTTTAATATATTTAGCCTTATATGTCATTAACTATAAGAGATAGAACTTAAGTTTAAATTGCAATTATGTTCATCATGTCAAGATCTACATATCCTCTAAGGGCTATTCCAGAAAAAAATGTATGGGGGGGTTGGAAGGCACTTTTTTTTTATACCCATCACCCACTAAATTACATTTCATTATGGGACCATCACCCATACAATTAATATTCAGTTTGACCCCACTACCCATATAATTTAAAGTATCAGCTAGATTTTTTCAAAACATGCACAAATAAGGAACAAAAATCATATGCATTTTGATATGAGCTGAAAGTGGCTATATTAAAGACAGTACGTATATTAGTTTTAGTATTCTAAAAATTTTTTTGCACATTTGGCATCATCAGATTATTATGACAGATATTTGATATAGATGATTCGTGACTAGGTTCTAAAGCTAAACACCTAATATTTTGTCCTGATACTCTTGTCATTAAAAATAACTTTTATGTGTGCATGTACACTGTCACTGTCAAAAAAATAAAAATTTTGTATATATAAACTTAAAACTATCATATTGCAATTATCATTTGCAACAGTGTTTTGTGACCTCTGGATGCTTTTTCTGTATTTGCTGTTGTCTGATGTGATTTTTTGAAAAGCTGTGGTTTATGTTTTTTTTTTATTTCTAATGGCATAAGTGATGTGGACTTTCAGCTCAAATCCTTGAGTAATATTCAACTTTAATAAATAATTCTGCTTGTGTGTTTTTAAATATTAAAATAATCCTTTGAAGCATCAGTGCAGAAATATTTTTATACTACATGCACATCTACAGGTGGAACACTACATATAGATTATCGGGTTTTCTGCACATTGATATCGTAAAATATCAGCCGCGAGCCACAATATGAAGATTTTTGGCGAGTGAGCCCAGCAAACGAGCGTATAAGATTCATATTGTGTCGAGCGGCTGATATTTTACAATATATTTACGCAGAAAACCCGATAATCTGTTTATCGTACAAATTCTGTACATTTTAATCTCCCCTGTAAGACATTTTTATGCTTTTTTTTCCTCCTGGAGGCAAGCTTGATAACGTCTGCGCTCACATTGTGACGTCGCTAATAAGTGCTGCTCTCATATTGTGACGTCGCTAATAAGTCCTGATGTCACGGATAATGTCTCCTAATACGTCACAAAGCCTTAATACAGAGATTACAGAGCGGCTGAGCAGGGTGATATATACGCAGGGAAGTACGATAAAACTGAATATAATCCATCATAGAGAGAGGCAAAAAACAGAAATCTAAAAGACGACTTATTTGAATAAATCTGTTTAACACATCATGCAACATTATTTAACTTCTGACCTCAGGATGAGATTTCATGGGTTTAGTGTACATGGGTTCATAATACACATGTAAACCAGATATATAAAAGAAAAGTATTTTATTGCTGCTTTTCATCTGGAAGGCTTTCAACATTTTACAAAACAATCCATTTAAACCAAACTTTAATTTTCAACATATTACTTCTTACAAAAAAAAAGTAAAATAGCAAAAATACTGAACTCCAAGGAAAATTCAAAACGGAAAGTCCTTTATCAACTGGCAAAATCAAAAACTCAAACACATCAAACGAATGGAAAACAACTGTAATATTCCCATTTTTTTGGAAAATCTGTAACACCTCATCTTCATTTAGGCCCAATAAAGCATTACCATCTATTTCCTTTTCTGAAATTATAAAAAAAATAGTCTTGTATAACAAATACTTACCGTTTATTATACATTAAACCCCTCCTAACTATCATTAATTCCAACAATGTTTGGTAGTTCCCCTTTACGTGAATAACAAATGACAAGTTGAATATTTACCACCCAAGGCACATTTCTATGAAGTTTCTTAATTGACTAATTGGTTTCCGACAAAAAGTAAAAATGTGTCAACCAATCAGATGTCATTGCAGCCATTTTGCCAATTGGTCTCATTGGACACAATATTTTAGAGCCTATTTTTTTTCAAATGTGCAGTTTGCACAGTAGTGTAGTATATGTTGAATAAAATGATCTGCAGGGTGCAGCTTGATACGCACGCAGAGGTTGAACCCGAAACAGTTGGGGCAAGTATGGACACTACATTCAAGCTTGATACAACTCTTATTAATCTAGAAAATTTCCTTTCCTAACTAGAGTGTTTTGTAAAAATTTGATCCATTAATACTAGAGCTAATGCAGGACATTTAAAAATGCCTTTTATTTTTTGGAAAACCAAGTCCCTTAACTCTGGAATGACATATCAGAGTTCTCTTTAAATCAAATAGTGTGTTATATTCACCGAAAAAAATTTCTTAAATCAGACATTTAGAGTCCTGTAACTCTTTGACAAGCCATAATATTTTTAAAAAAAATACAGAAGAGAGCTTCCTTTTATCAATCCAATAAAGTTTGCAGAAATAAATCCAGGCATACTGGAGTTTATAGTGTGTGATATGTTAAAAATTGCCTCAATTCAAATCGTTAAAGTCCACAGAACCTGAAACGACATGGTGAAAATTTTTTTTTTTAAAAGAAAGAGAGCTTTCTTTCTTCAATCCTTATGTTGTGTTAATATTAAATGAGAATAGGTTAAAGCGAATTTGAGTAATAGTTCAAATTGGAACATCTTCCCTTTTTTATTAATAAGGTCCCATTACTCCGAAAACGTAAAATCAAAAATTTATAAAAACCAAAAGGGAGCTTACGTCAATAGATATAAAACAAGTTTCATGACAATTGGTGAAAGTGGTTTTGGGTTATTGTCGGAAGTGTTGACGACAAATGGATGAACAATGGTATACAATTAATAATATGTTCAGTCTTCAAAGACAGGGGTATAAAAACCAAATGTCTACAGACGATAAAAACATGTCCATAACATAAATGTAATTAATCCGTAAAAATTTTGTAGTTGTATAAAAGGTGTCTGACAGGCAATCAGAGGGAAAAAGCGGCCATTTTAAAAATATGGCAGTCATCAGAAAGTGTTACAATTGTAGTAAATGACAATCATGGAACACTGCTACCAAGTTTCATTCAAATCGTCTCTGTAGTTTCTGACAATAGTTTTATATCTGATTCCATCTCTCAGGTATTATGTGACCACAATATAACTCTTTATTCCATCTTGAATAGTCTGAGTTAGTCTTAAAAGCATTTATTCAGTTCTAGGCTAACCTCTACTAGAACTGAATCACTTACCTGACAAGAATGCATATTAGTATCTATGTTATCTACTTAGTACTTTTTTTATAAGTGCTGCTTTTGGTGTAATATGTATAGGTATGAATACCTTTCATAATTTGTTATGAATAATCACTTTAAAAAGAATAATAATCAAAGGAAACTTTGAGAAATACAAAGAAGACACCGATCCAGGAATTTGGTTTAGTCCGTGCATAGCCTTTCATTCATCATTGAGGATAACAATGCTTGAATGTTTATTGATAAAAAACAAAAATCTCATTTTTAGCGGGGAAAGGGCGAGGCATATGCCAGCCTCTAAATTCATGCCTGTAGAATGATTACAGATGCATAAGAATAACATATGTGATAGATATACAGCAGGGTATGACCGTTAAAGTAATTACACAAGACTATATACAAATTCCATCAACATCCAACAATTTTATGGTAGAATTCATCTGTAATAATTACATGTACATGTAAACTGCATCAAATATCTTTATCGCATTAGGCAATTTGTTTATATATTTATGTTGAAAATAACAGAAAAAGTGAAATGAATAAGAAGCATGAAAACAAGTAAATGTGCATTAAAAGTGGATTATATAGTGCTTTCACACAGCAAATAGTTTGCTATAAGTTATTAAGTATTATAAAGTATGATAAAATATTCATCCACCAAAAGCATGTGTAGGTTCACAAGTTCTACTACTTACAAATAATATTGGCAATTTATATCCGACATTGATTTCCTACAAAGTTCAATAGAATCTGCTTTCAAGTTTGAAAAACTACTATAACTATTTATTTCACTACATGTGTAAATAAAAAGTAATTTCTTGTTATGATTAATTTACATATTTATACATATCACTGAGAATAATTACAATCAAACTATGCCAAAGCTGCATTAAATTTAGCAAACAAAAAATTATAATACCTTCAGAAAATTTCACTGGTGCTTATCAAGTTCTGGAGCATATTTCACACAATACTGATAAAAAATGACTCTTGTGGTTAGATTATGTTTATTTTGGTCATTTCTGTGTTTTTAATATATAATAATAAAATAAAAATTAATCAAGATGTACCTATAACAGCTTCTTCTCATATCAAAAATGTTTTTTGATGATTAAAATTATTTTATTGACTGTATTTGGGACTCCGTAACTTCCTATCCAATATACATTCATTTATCTGTTTAATTTCGATTGTGAGTAAAACCAGGGACTATTATATATTATGTCCAAGGTAAAACATACTGACTTTTTGTTTTTGCAAAGCATTTATTTCGTTTATAACACGGTGAACATTGCTTTTCTGGAGCCAGTAGTCGGCTTTCAAGTTGTTGATAAATTTTCACAACACCACCTC
The DNA here is from genome assembly GCA_028015205.1 of Mytilisepta virgata. Lineage (NCBI taxonomy): Eukaryota > Metazoa > Mollusca > Bivalvia > Mytilida > Mytilidae > Mytilisepta > Mytilisepta virgata. The sequence continues at coordinate 42,233,029 of CM051510.1, read as the reverse complement.
CTTTAATTAACAAATTTTACCTGTAAAAAAGGCCGCAAATTTCCCCAGTCCATTGATTGGAGCCAGGAACAGACAGCGTCATCCCACTGTGCAGCCATGCTGCTGCCATGCGGTAAACAATCTGGTAACCGAACATATAATCTTAGGGAAAACAGTTAAAGAAGAAATCCGAGGAACCAGTTACTACTCAGACACTTCGTATCTCTCTCCATTTTAGGAGCACCGCTATACATATACAGTTCCGTTCGAAACGCTCGGGCGTTAACCAAAGGATTAAATATGCGCAAAAAGTAAACAAAACCGCCGAATAAAACACGTTTTCCGTCGATGTTTGAAGGTTCTATCAACCGAAAAAGAAAGTCTTGCTACATTTTCTTCTCTTCAAGTACAACCACCCATCTAATTACGTTGTGGAGGAGAACAACTACCCATACAATTTTAATTCCTCCTCCCCCCACCACCCATGCAAAAAAAGATCAACTGCCGTCCAACCCTCCCATACATTTTTTTCTGGAATAGCCCTAATTTTGAAGTAAATATGATTACCAATCTTGGAGTTATTGCCCTTTTTTATCAAATTTTCCAAAAAATTAATATATTTCGTCTTATATTTCAAAAAGTATTAGAGATAGCGGTTAAGTTTTAACTGTCAAAATGTTCAGCATGTCAAGATCTACATACCCTCTAATTTTGTAATAAATCTGAATACCCATCTTGGAGTAATTGTCTTTTCTTTGTCAAATTTTCAACATTTTAATATATAACGCCTGATATTTCATAAACTATAAGAGATAGAGGTTAACTTCAAACTGCAAAAGAATTCCATTAGTTAAGATCTACCTCTTGAAATGCATTTTTAGCTCACCTGACCCAAAGGGTCAAGTGAGCTTTTCTCATCACTTGGCGTCCGTCGTCCGTCGTCGTCCATTAACTTTTACAAAAATCTTCTCCTCTGAAACTACTGGGCCAAATTGAACCAAACTTGGCCACAAGCATCATTAGGGTATCTAGTTTAAAAAATGTGTCCGATGACCCCGCCTGCCTACCAACATGGCCGACATGGCTAAAAATAGAACATAGGAGTAAACTGCAGTTTTTAACCAGATTTTCATAGGAAAATATCGGTTATTAAATTGGTGATGTACGGCGGGCAGGCGGGCAGACAGGCGGCTGCCAAACAGTGTCCGTGCAATAACTTATGAACTGTTCAACCAAAGCTTTTCAAATTTTAATATGTTGTTACTGATGACAAAATGGAGGTCAAGTTCGATATTGACGATTTTCACTTTCACCGTTCAGGAGTTATGGTTCTTGAAAGATTGAAAAATGGCTTTTCCAGTGGTGTCCGTGTGATAACTTATGAACTGTTCAACCAAAGCTTTTCAAATTTTAATATGTTGTTACTGATGACAAAATGGAGGTCAAGTTCGATATTGACGATTTTCACTTTCACCGTTCAGGAGTTATGGTTCTTGAAAGATTGAAAAATGGCTTTCCCAGTGGTGTCCGTGTGATAACTTATGAACTGTTCAACCAAAGCTTTTCAAATTTTAATATGTTGTTACTGATGACAAAATGGAGGTCAAGTTCGATATTGACGATTTTCACTTTCACCGTTCAGGAGTTATGGTTCTTGAAAGATTGAAAAATGGCTTTCCCAGTGGTGTCCGTGTGATAACTTATGAACTGTTCAACCAAAGCTTTTCAAATTTTAATATGTTGTTACTGATGACAAAATGGAGGTCAAGTTCGATATTGACGATTTTCACTTTCACCGTTCAAGAGTTATGGTTCTTGAAAGATTGAAAAATGGCTTTTCCAGTGGTGTCCGTGTGATAACTTATGAACTGTTAAATCAAAGCTTTTCAAATTTTTAACCGGATTTTCATAGGAAAATATCGGTTATTAATTTGGTGATGTACGGCGGGCGGCCGGGCGGGCGGGCGGCTGCCAAAAACAGTGTCCGTGCAATAACTTATGAACTGTTCAACCAAAGCTTTTCAAATTTTAATATGTTGTTACTGATGACAAAATGGAGGTCAAGTTCGATATTGATGATTTCCACTTTCACCGTTCCGATATTGACGATTTTCACTTTCACCGTTCAGGAGTTATGGTTCTAAAAAATTGGCGTATTTCTTTCATTATTGACTTCATGATTTCTGCCTACCAACCCCTGCTTAACAAATGTGTTTGTACTTATATACTCTCAAAAATTGCAATATTTGTCACTTACTATAAATAGGAGATCAAGATTGATTTTTGCCTTTCCATTTCTGAACCCTACAAAACCCTAAAAAAATTCATTTATATTTCTTTACTTCATCCTGTTTGGGAATCCAGATTTGCAAACATCATTTCCACGCAGGAAAATTTGGTTTGCTGTCATTCGACAGCCTCTTGTTGTCTTATATCTCAAAAACCAAAGCAATTAGAGCAAAACTGACATGGAATAAAAATGTTCGTCAGGTCAAGATCTACCTGTCCTGAAATTTTCAGACGAATCGGTCAACCCTTTGTTGGGTTATTGCCCCTGAATTGTTAATTTTAAGGAAATTTTGCAGTTTTAGGTTATTATCTTGAATATTATTATAGATAAACAGCAAAAATGTTAACAAAGTAAGATCTACAATAAGTCAACATGACCAAAATCATTGATTGACCCCTTATAGGAGTTTTTGCCCTTTAAAGACGGCATCCAGCATAAACTTTCCTTTAAAGATCTTTTCCTCTCAAACAACTGGGCCAATTGAGACCGAACTTTGGTGTAATGGTCCTTGGGTGGCCCCCTTCCAAAATTATTTTTCGGCATCCCTGACTTCCAACCGACATGGCTGCTGTTAACTAAAAATAGAAAAAAAAAGGGGGGATGAATTTAAAAAATCTTCTTATATGAAACTACAAGGCCAGTTGGAACCAAAGGTGGCAGTAATGGTCCTTAGGAGGTTCTCTTTCAGAAATATGTCCAATGACCCAGACTGTTAACGAAGATGGCTGCCACAGCTAAAATTAGTTTAACATAGAATCCTATAGAAAAACCAGCCAAATTGACTGCAACACTTAAATTTTTAGGTCTGCTCAAGGTGAAAAGTTAAATCCAGGTGAGCGATACAGGCTCTTGAGAGGCTCTAGTTTAAATTTATTTGTTTGACATTGAAATATAAGCTTTCACCTTAAGAGTTTCCTGTTAATAACAATCTTACAGTAATGAATTGGTTTAATATTATTCAATAATGGATTGTTAATAAACAAGGTATATTTTGCTTTCTTTTTCTTTATTCTAATTCATTTTATTTTAATCTTCATTGCTTTTTTTCTTTGTATTTTAATCTTCATAGTTTTTTTTCTTTGTCATAGAACTTCTATAATATAATAAGCAACATATGACTATTGATTAGTACATTGAAAATATAGAACTTTTCAATGTTCTATATTTTGGTATTAACTTATTTTTAAAAAAAGTCAAATCTCTTCTTGATAGTACTAAATACAAAAATTGTCATTAAAAAAAACAAAAAATAAAGAAGTATATCATATTTTATCAATTTTATGACATTTTGTGAAATTTTGACTTAAACAAGGTGATAATACAACATTGTTTACGAAAATATAACAAGTTAACTGTGAGACCGATCACTATTGAAGAACACAATTTAGCCACAAAATGATAAAATGATAATTTCAGTATGACATACTCAGGAATTAACAAAAATTTCTGAAATTTTCACATCAAGGACGATTCTAGAAAGAAAAAATATTCCTATACTGAATGGACCCAATTTGACAAAATGTCAGCTGACAGGGCCATCTTAGTGGTTTCGTTGCTCTACTCCTTTAATATATTTCACTATTGTTTGTTTGGTTTAAAGACAATTGTCCTATTTAGAAATAAGAATAAAAGATTTGAAAAACATTCAAATAAGTCAACACTAAATTACAGAACATTGATAACATATATATTGTACATCAATTTTGAATAAAAAATACTCAATATTTTAGGAAAAAAGGAATACATTCATTGTAATTGATCTCACATAGCAAAGAAAAAAATCTGTGATAAAAATTCCATTTGAAATTATACACAACTACAGTTGCAATCTTTCTAGTGGTGCTTTCCAGCACTTTGATTTAGAAAGGGCGCCGAAAATTTAGGTACTTAAACTGAATCAAAAATGTGAACACAGGGCAAATCCGAGCAATAATATTATCATATACATACCTTGTGGTTGCAACTCCTCAGAAACTTTAGGACAGATCAGATTAATCTTTGCAGGATTGTTACCTATGATATTAAGAGGTGTATTTGACAGGAGTATATATGTTTTGGACTGCAAATAATCTTGTATTCGGAATTCAGAGACAAAGGGTCCTGTTTTTGGAGGATTTTTTAACTTCAACATATATATTAAAACCAGACCAAAAGAAAGCGTTCCACTTGTAGTATAATCTGGTTTTCAGAGGGGCCGGTTTAGGGGAGTTCTACTGTATTGGGTTCTATGCAGATGGATTTTGTAAAATATCAAACGTTCATCACAATTTGAAGCATTTTGGATCATTCGCTATATTGACTTGCAAAATAGGGCTTCATAATGTGACTCGTGGCTGATATTTGACGATAATAATCTGCAGAAATCCAGATAATCAATACTTAACCTGGTGATGTTAAACGTATAGTTACACAATGAACTCAGTGAATTGGAGCTAGATTTGTTGTATAATTACAATATTATAAACACAATTGTTAATTTTTGTTAAATTTGATTCAAGTTTATTTTGTACTTCTAACTGATAAGTCCAGAGCACACAGAAGGGTTTTCATTTCTATAATTTAAACCAATGTTTGATTATGTCTTCTTATAATTGATTATCATCATAGGCCATACCAACTGATTGTCAGTTCTAATCGATCATCGGAACATGCATTGAGATATTCGCGTAAAACTAGTTTACAGTCTATGTTGGAACCAAAGTAAGCATTTTGCAGGCAGTATAGATTTTGTATTCATCAACATAATAGAATGTTTTAAATTATTTAGCAAATAATGAAAAATTTATAACAGAGAGGTTGATGTTATAAAGTTTTGTTCAGCTCTTACTAATCCATTTTCAGCCTTGTACACGGGGAACATGGGGCAAGGATTGTTCTAACAACTGTACTTGTAATATGACCAATACAGTTTTCTGTGATCCCGTCCTCGGTCATTGTAAATGTTTACCTGGTTTCCATGGCAACCAGTGTAACTCAGCCTGTCCTAAAGGTTACTTTGGGCTCTATTGTTTGGGTAAGTACTTGAAAATTGAATTAAGGATGATCGCTGGTCTAATAGGAAATAAATAGGATTTGAAATAGGTGTTTTAGTTTGAGAGAACATATGAATAGTAAACAAATAAGCAAGAAAAAAGTATAGGTTCATGTGCTCATTTAAGAGCTATAAGGCCTTGAAAATTTGCAGGAAATGCGTTTTCTTAGGATTTTTCATTGTCTTTGCATTGACAACTTCAGTCTCTCAAAGATGTATGAAAAAATAAAACGGATTTCATAAAATTGTCAAATACCATTTTAAGGTATATATGAGTGAATTATAGAAGAAAAAATTGGGGTTCATGGACAAAAAATTTGATGTTTAAGAAATGGATTAAAACCCGAGGATTCCGAAAATCTGACAAAAAGACCAAAACATGACCAGTGAGCATCCTTAAAATGACTTGCTTTAACTTAATCATTTGTTAATACAAATATGTTTGTTTCTCATTTGTAAACAGAAGTCTGCTTTTGACAATCTGGATTAGTCCATGACAATACGGTTTCTTTAATGTTCATAGCCATATGACTTCCTGTAAAGCATTTCTGATCTTTTATTTTTGGCCGGCATAATCATCTATGTTTTTAGTTACTGCATATGTAAATTGCACTATGTTAAAGAAAATTATCACAAGTGTTATGAAACAAATGACCTCATTTGGTAGTCTAAATGAATCTTGTTAAATTGTAACTTATTTAATCCTTTATCCCAATGGTAAATCTTTAATACAGATTTGTCTTCGGACTTCATTATATTTTGTTGTATTCCAGTTTCCATGGATACACAAAACCATGGCTTTCTTAGATGTCATTGAAATGTAAATATTATCCTTGAGATGTTAAATTTTCATTAAAATTGATGCCCATGAAAACAAAATGAATACAGCATTTGAAATTTGATAAACATTTCCAATATTGAAGTATGAAATTGATTAATGTGTCTTCTGTTTTGTAGGTTTATGTAACTGTAGTAAAGATAATTCAGTATGTGATCCTGTAACAGGCAACTGTGTGTGAGTAAAAAAGGGGATGATTAAAATATTATATACCGCTGAGCAGAAATGTTTGTCGGAAACATTGACCTTGTGTATTAAGGCATCCGAACCATAAATGATCATGTGATTATTGCAAATTTCCCAGATGTTCCATACAATGGAGTAATTATTTTTGTCAGAATTCGGAAATGCTAAACTTCACTTACAGGCCACATACAAGCAACATGTGTTTTTAACTTGGAAAGATGTATGTACACAATTTAGGCTTCAAGCTTTTGGTTTAAATCATTTTCCATCAAGAAGAAAAAGGATTAACGGTCATGATATATTATCCTCCGGATTATTACATGCCTGAAATTTTTCCAGCTTTAGCCAGATTTCTGGATTTTGACCATTTTAGTCTATATATTCCTTTATAAATAAATGGCTTCTTCCCAATTTTCGGTTTTTGGCACCTTCTGTATTTTCACCCATACATATACCTTAAAGTAGACATAAATTATGTCTCCCTTAGTGCTAACTGAATATGCAGTATTACTTAATTTACTTTTAGTTGATTAGAAAACTAAGTTAAAACAAGTTATACTATTCCCTCTCCATTTAGTTTTCATAGCCTACTCTTCTTTTTAGGTCATCTGGCTAAAGCCAGGGTGAACTTTTGCCATCACTTTGCATCCATCGTCAGTCTATTAACTTTTCACATTTCAATTTGCTACTCCAAAACCCTATGGCCAATTGAAACCAAACTTGGTGGGAATGTTCATTGGATGGTCCTCTACAAAGTGTGTGTTTTTTGTTCTGATCCAAAATTCAACATTTATGCACTCTGATTGGCTGAAATTTAAAAAAAAATCTCTGAAACTAATTAGGCAATTGAATTGTTATCAATTAGAATGATCCTTACATGGTCCTCTACAAAGTTTATGTTTTTTGTGCCGATCTGAATTTCAAGATGCCCGCCACCACAGGACACATTTGACATAGGATCTTTTTGACAGAAACCGTTTTACAGATGGAAGTAATATTTTGCATGAATGATCAGTTAATGGTCCTTAGCAAAATTGTTGTTTTTGGTGCCGATCTGAAATTAAAAAAACATGACTGCCAGGGCCATTTATGCACTCTGATTGGCTGAAATTTAAAAAATCTTCTTCTCTGAAACTATGTTATATTGCAGGAATGATCCTTACATTGTCCTCTACAAAGTTTATGTTTTTTATGCAGGTCTGAAATCCAAGATGGCGGGACACATTTAACATAGGATCCTATGGGAAATACATGCAAACGTCTTCTTGTTAGAAAACGTTTGACAGTTGGAAGTAATATTATGTCTGAATGATCAGATAATGGTCCTTAACAAAATCGAACTTTGGACCTTTCGGGAAAATTCATTAAAAAATCTTCTTGTCTGAAACCACTGAGCTAATTGGGACCAACCTTGGCAGCAATGGTCCTTAGATGGTCCTCTTTCAGATTTATATCCGATAACCAGAAATGTCAACCAAAATGGCTGCAACAGCCGAACTTAGTTCAACATGTGGAAATTCATTTAAAAATCTTCTTATCTGAGACCAGTTGGCCAATTGGGACCAGACTTGGCAGCAATGGTCATTAGATAGTCCACTTTCATAAATGTGTCTGATGACCTGGACTGTCAATCAAGAATGCCACCAAAGCTGAACTTAGTTTAACATAGGACCCTATGGGAAAATTTAATTTGCAGATATCATACCTTAAACTTGGCCATTTGGAACCAAACTAATGCCAGCAATGGTCCTCTTTCAGAATTGTGTTTGGTAACCTTGAATGTCAACTATGATGGCCACCACACCCTTACTTTGTTTAACACTGTACCTATTATGGGAAAACCAGCCAAGATAAATTTTCTGTCCTGCTGAAGGTGGACATGTTAAATCCAGATGAGCGATACAGGCTCTTGAGAGCCTCTAGTTTATTTACATCGACAGTGGCATCTTTAACATGTTAAGTGTGTTACTCTCCTCTATTCATGAGAACTATTTTCATCCACATCCTATGGTTTAGTATCATCTAACAAGCAGCTGATGTTGATAGAATATCGCTGATATTTTCATCCAGAGTTAAAGTAAAGGCCCTTTACGTACTTTTAAGGGGAATTTAGAGCCCATCTGTAAACCGACTGTTAAAAGAATATTTGTTGAATAATGACATTTAACTGATACAATTTTAGATGTAATCCTGGATGGAGGGGAAGTAACTGTCAGTATCCTTGCACACAGGGACATTTTGGTCCTGATTGTTCTAAACCATGTAGCTGTAATAACCGTGGGTCATGTGACTCAGTAACAGGAGATTGTCAGTGTAATCCTGGATTTATGTTGCGTGAGTAGAAATGAATTACATTTAATGCTTTTCCCAGGAAGATGATATATTTTAGTAATACACTGTTGATAAGACAAACATTTGAGCTCAGTTGATAATTGTTCAGGATTAAAAGGCATTTTCCATATTGGTAAGGTATTATCATGAGGGATCCAGGTACACTATATTGTCAGTGGTACCCTGGCTAAAGTGTAATATTGGTTTATCGTACATTGAAGGTCAAAAATAGATTTTTCATTAAAATACTTATTTTATTAAGTTCAAAAATTTTCCACATTGACTATCTGAAAATATGGACCATATTGAATTTGATTTTACATAATTGGTATTGATAAATCTTTCATTGTACATTGCAGTCATTGAGGTTTTCAGTGATTTTTATAGACATATTGAGGCTTACTTTATAATAAAACAATTATGGACTTTTAAGATGATTAATATTTTGTTGATATTGAAATAAATATATGTCACTCAATATAACCTTTTTTTGTTAAATATCACATAATATCAACTATCTATCTCGTCTATAATTATATAAAATTTCTGAGATTTCCAAGTACCATGTTGCCACATGTGGAACGAGGGGAGATAATCCTTATTTTGCATATGAATGAGTATTTTAATATGCAAGTGAATAATTACCTGCCCTTTTTAGCTCACCTGGCCAAAGGCCATGTGAGGTTTTGCCATCACTTTTCGTCCGTCGTCCGTCGTCCGTCCGTCCGTCCGTCCGTCCGTCCGTCGTAAACTTTTCTTTAAAAATCTTCTCCTCTGAAACCGCTGGGCCGTTTGGTTTGAAACTTAATAGGAATGTTCTATGACATGTCCTCCACAAACGATCCTCATTTTATATTGATCCGATGAAAAACATGGCCACTGTTGCTAAAAATAGAACATAGGGGTAGATTGCTGTTTTTTGCTAATAACTCAAAAACCGTTACAGATATCGAAAATCTGACATGGGGTAAAATTGATCAGCATGACAAGATCTACCTACCCTGAAATTTTGAAGAAAATTCCAAAACCCATTTAGGAGTTATTGCCCTTTTTTCGTCAAATTTTCAAAATTTTAACATTCAAAAATCTTCTCCTCTGAAACCGCTGGGCCGATTGGTTTAAAACTTAATAGGAATGATCTATGACATGTCCTCTACAAACGATCCTCAATTTATTTTGATCCGATGAAAAACATGGCCACTGTTGCTAAAAATAGAACATAGGGGTAAATTGCTGTTTTTTGCTAATAACTCAAAAACCGTTACAGATATCGAAAATCTGACATGGGGTAAAATTGATCAGCATGACGAGATCTACCTACCCTGAAATTTTGAAGGAATTTCCAAAACCCATTTAGGAGTTATTGCCCTTTTTTCATCAAATTTTCAAAATTTTAACATTAAAAAATCTTCTCCTCTGAAACCGCTGGGCTGATTGGTTTGAAACTTAAAAGGAATGAACTATGACATGTCCTCTACAAACGATCCTCAATTTATATTGATCCGATGAAAAATATGGCCACTGTTGCTAAAAATAGAACATAGGGGTAAATTGCTGTTTTTTGCTAATAACTCTAAAACCGTTACAGATATCGAAAATCTGACATAGGGTAAAATTGATCAGCATGACGAGATCTACCTACCCTGAAATTTTGAAGGAAATTCCAAAACCTATTTAGGAGTTATTGCCCTTTTTTCGTCAAATTTTCAAAATTTTAACATTCAAAAATCTTCTCCTCTGAAACCGCTGGGCCGATTGGTTTGAAACTTAATAGGAATGAACTATGACATGTCCTCTACAAACGATCCTCAATTTATTTTGATCTGACATAAAACATGGCTGTCGTAGCTAAAAATAGAATATAGGGGTGGATGTGTTGTTTTTGGCTTATAACTTAAAAACCGTTACAGATATCGAAAATCTGGCGTGGGGTAAAATTGTTCAGCATGACGAGATCTACTTACCCTGAAATTTTGAAGGAAATTCCACAACCCGTTTAGGAGTTATTGCCCTTTTTTCGTCAAATTTTCAAAATTTAACATTTTTCGTCATTTATCTCCAAAACTATTTGAGATAGAAGTGAAATGTAAATTTGAAAAATGTTTGCCATGTTGAGATCTACATACCCTGAAATTTTAAAGGAAATCTCAAAACCCATTTAGGAGTTATTGCCCTTTTCTTGTCAAATTTTCAAATTTTTAACATTTTTGCATTTATCTCCAAAACTATTTGAGATAGAAGTGAAATGTAAATTGAAAAATGTTTGCCATGTTGAGATCTACATACCCTGAAATTTTGAAGGGATTCCCAAATTCTATTTAGGAGTTATTGGTTTGTGTAATTTGAGGTCGGGTTCTGTTACATTTATTTAAGGTTCACCCTTATTCCTGGTCAATTTTATCAACTTCCTGCCAGGACTACCACCATCAGGGAACATATTTTAACATTAAACCTTATGAAAAATAAATCTTAAACAAATTTTCCCTGGACAATTGAACCAATTGCAACAAACTTGGTCAAATAGTTGATTAATTGTCCAATGAAAACCAGACTCCAGGTGAGCGATACAGGCTCTGGTGAGCCTCTTGTACATTATATGGTAGCTTGGTAGAGGGAGATAATTCCACAATTGTTTCTGATTACAGCAAATTGTGCAGAACCCTGTGAATCAGGGTTATATGGACCTGATTGTAAATTTTCTTGTGATTGTAATAAACAGTTGTGTGACCCTAGGACTGGGATGTGTATGTGTGGACCGGGATACACAGGCAAGCATTGTGAATTGGTAAGTAATATACAGACTTATAGTCCACTTTCTGCTACTAGCAGTTTTTTTTTTGTGCACATGTGTGCTTCCACACCTTTGTTAAAATTAAGGCAAAGCTCATATCGTATATCTTATATGCAGATGTATAGTGAGAAACAGGCAAGCATCAAAAATCTTTCACAAAAAGGTATTTGAAGAATTGATGTTTTTGTACCAGTATGTTTGAAATCAATTTTTCAGGACTGTCCTGTCGGATTCTACGGATATGCCTGTGGTCAAAAATGCCAGTGTGAAGGGAAGTATGGGTGTGATCACGTGACAGGGGCATGTCACTGTGGACCAGGATTTGTGGGAGAGAAATGTAATGTTCCTTGTCCACCAGGGTCGTGAGTACAATGAAACCCTTTTAGCACAGACCTGATTTTCTTTCGCTTTAAAGCAAAATTCTGCTTTTGGAAGTCTAGATTTGTCAATCATGGTTCCTTTATGATACATAGTAAAATGGCCGCCGAAGTATCATTTCCGCTTTTTACAAGGTTGTCAAAATCAGGTCTGTTAACAGAAGATTTGTAAAATAGTGACACACAAATAAACAACATAACACAGAGTTTGTATGTAAAGCGGAACAAAATACACACACAAGGATTCCTGATAGCCTGACATTGTACCTAAACATGGTGAGGTCTAGGATCATGGCCACACTGTAAGCTGTCTAAATAGTGCCTTTTCATTACAAGATTTTCCAAAAGAATCTGGTTATTTGTTTGGTAGAGTATGGTGTGGGGCAGGCATACGTTAGGGATGACATATGGGTGACACCAAACAATGATAAAAGAAAACCAGGTTTTCTGTCTCTCAGACAGCTGCATGTGTTCAGATTAGACAAGTGTTAAAAAAGTTTATCTTCTGAAAATATTATCTGTCTTCATCAAAAATTTTAACAGAATAGACAAATTTCCTATTTCATTTTATGAATGAAAATTGTATCTTTGAACAATATTATACAATTATAGCACTTTGATGAGTGCAATGAGAAACCAGAGTTAGTTATATTTTCCTAACCAATGTAGGTAAGGGAGATAATAAATTTGTCTCCCTTTTAGCCTCAGGACAAAAGGGAGATAATTTAATTATCTCCCTTACCTACATTGGTTAGGAAAAGATAACTCACTCTGGTTCCTCATACCATCAGGTTTCTCGCTAAGGTGCGTACATGCGTCCTGGACGAGCTAAATTTGGACTGGACGCATCATCCTTCAAACTCATCCGTCCATGGGACGCATATAGATCTTATCAGCTGCGTCCGAAGACCGTTATTTTCATAAAAAATCTCGAGCCGCCGTTTTTTGTTTTCTTGGAGATCAAAGGGGAAGGGGAGGGAAACGACAAAAAGTAAGCTAGAAAGTGGCGGCAATCGGAATTCTCATGATTTTTCATTGGCCACGATGTTTTTTACCGACAGGTAACAATATGTAGACCTCATTTACAAATAAATTTAATGGATTTTGACTTATCTATGCACAAATGGAAATTTTGTCAGTATTGATTATTAAGGTGTTTAAACAAGGTCAATGGGAAGATTTTAAGAGTATGTTTGAGAAAAAATAATAGTAAAGATTATAGATAAATAAATATTAAAAAATAAAATGGCAATAATAATAAGTTGTGTCAAAAGGTGCAAAGATTTTTGCTCGTATCTGTAGCAGAAAACATCTTCCAAGTTTGGAGCACCACTGCATATATTCAATTTTTTTGTTTTGTTTTTTGTTTTTTTTTAAATTATATTCGTCAGTATTTTAAGGCAGCACACGATTTTAATGAAACTTTAACAATAGTACTATAGGCCTACCATGGTCAAAATCATGCAGAAGTATATGTTAAAAAAGTGGCGATGAGTCCTGGGACTCGTCAAAATCAGCTGGGACTCACCATTCTGAAAAATGATGAGTCCCAGGACCATACCATGTTTTATGGACCACTTAACAACAATATAACCCAAGGCCAACAGTCACAATATTGCTTTAAGTGGTCCATAAAACATATTGCACGACAGTCAAGTGCTATAATTATTTTTTTACATTTCACTATAAAGAGCATGAATTGGAAATCACCTGTGTCTAAAAATAGTTCACTATCACTTTTACTGCTTGATATCACAAAATATTGACTGGTTTGAATGTAAAAATACGAAATGTAAGAAATAATAATATTAATTCCTGTTCACATTTTCATAAATATGTACAACTAAAAAATGAAAATGACATGAGTAATGTATCTATAAGACAACATTTATCTATTAATTCAGAAGTTTCAGCAGGGAATAAAATAACTCATTTTTTTACCTTTCAAGATATGGTGTAAATTGTGCAAAAAGATGTGGATGTTTCAACAACCAACTGTGCGATGGAGTTACTGGTCTTTGTAAATGTAACCAAGGCTACAGAGGTCATCAGTGTGAAATGAAATGCCCCCTTGGTTACTATGGAAACAATTGTACATCAACATGTGCGTGTAAAAATGGGGCGTCATGTGACGGAGTATGTATAATAGATATATATTTGTAGTTGTATACATGTAATTGTCTTTTTTTTAGTTTCTCTTTTTAAGATAAAACACTATAGCCCTTTTCAGAAACTCATTTCCGATATCACGATTCTGATTCTAAAATTATAATTAATACCATTGCTGGGAGGTAGTACTAGTTTGCTGCAATGCAGAGCAACCAGTAGGAAGTAAATAGAAACTATTTATTACTTTGATATACAAATATTTCCAGCTTTATAATCAAGTTTGATTACATGTATGTTGGACGCAAAATGAAAATAAGCAATTCCCAAATTTAAATAAACCGACCATTACGTGCAAATTAACAAGTTTTAAAAACAGTTAATCCTTTACTCTTCATTGCAGCGAACCAGCAAGGGAAATAACTTGCATCAAGTTATAATTTTAGAGTCAGAATTGTGATTCTGGAAATGAGTTTCTGAAAAAGGCTATAAGGTTTGGATTGCAGAAGAGGCCTATTGATTGATTTTAAGATTATTTGTTAAGGATACTACTTCTAAAGATAGAAATTTTATCTGTTTTCAGTTGGACATGACGCATGGAAAATCGTTGCAAATGCATCAATCTTCCACTGATGTGATTGTCCAATTTGAAGTCTTTTGTCATACTTTTTGAGCAATCAGGCGTAATTTTATTTAACTTCGTTTACTGTGCTCATTGAATTTACTTAGGTGCAAGAACCCTGAAAATCGAGTATTTACAGAAGAAATAGGTACTTATACTCATTCAAAAGTGAAGAACTGGAAAATCTTCAACTCGTTTTTAAAATTCAGCATTTTCCCCTCGATTTGCTGTGCTCCACTCTGGAAAGACGTGAAATTTTAAAAACTTGTTGAAGATTTTCCAGTCTTCACTTAACTCAAGTAAGAACCACTTATTCTCTTAAAAATGATATGTCATGTAATAATTTGATCATTCGATTGGAATTATTTCAATATCTTTAGCTAAAAGCTTAATTTAATAATATATTTTAGGCATCTGGGAAATGTATATGTCCAGCAGGATGGCAAGGTACTATGTGTGATGTACCATGTCCAGCTTTGTTAGGTGGTGCAGACTGTAAAACCCACTGTCCATCAAACTGTGGAACAGGATTCTGTAGTAAAGCGGCGGGAGATTGTATGTGTACTGTAAGTATAAGATGTATTGTCAAGTTTAATAACTCAAACACCATGAGTAAACAGAACTAATTTTCTTTGAAAGAAATTTGTTTCTTAGAAATATGATCACTTGAACTCTTTTTAGGCTCACCTGTCCTAAATGACTTGGCGTTTGTCATCCGGCGTAAACTTTTTCAAAGATCTTCTCCTCTGAAAGCACTGAACCAATTACAGCCATACTTAGTCTGACTGATCCTTAGGGTATCTAGAATAAAGTTTGTGTTTTATTTCTTGTCCATCAAGAAACATGGATGCTATAGCAAAAAATA
This sequence comes from Mytilisepta virgata, assembly GCA_028015205.1. Lineage (NCBI taxonomy): Eukaryota > Metazoa > Mollusca > Bivalvia > Mytilida > Mytilidae > Mytilisepta > Mytilisepta virgata. The sequence continues at coordinate 42,217,613 of CM051510.1, read as the reverse complement.
GAAAAAAATGTAAACTTCAGTTTTTGGCTTCTGTCTCAAAAACTAAAACATTTAGAGCAAAACTGATGGGGTAAAAATGTTCATGAGGTCAAGATCTACCTGCTATGAAATTTTCAGATGAATCAGTCAACCCTTTTTTGGCTTATTGCCCCTGAATTGTTAATTATAACGAAATTTTGCAGTTCTAGGTTATTATCTTGAATATTATTATAGATAGACAAACTGTAACCAACAAAAATGTTCAGCAAAGTAAGATCTACAAGAAAGTCAGCATGACCAAAATAGTCAATTGACCTCTTATAGGAGTTTTTGCCCTTTAAAGACAATTTTTCACATTTTTTTCGTTATCTTTGTAAACTTTCAAAAATCTCCTTGAAAATACAGAATCAATTTCAGCAAAAGTTAGGCTGAAAGTTCTATTGGGTATCTATTATCTAGTCAGACAGGAAAGTATGTGTTTTATTTTCTTGTCCGTTGAGAAAATGGCTGCCATAGGACATAGGTGAAAATGAACTTTTTGGCTCATATCTCAAAAACTACAACTCTTAGTTAGAGCAAAACTGACAAGAAATAGAAAATGTTTATGGGGTCAAGATCTACCTGTCGGGAAATTTTCAGACGAATTGGTCAACACATTGGTTATTGCCCCTGAATTGTTAATTTTGAGGAAATTTTGCAGTTTTAACTTGAATATTATTATAGATAAAGACATAATGTAAACAGCAGAAATGTTCAACAAGATCTACATATAAGTCAACATTACCAAAATCTTCAATTGACCCTTTATAGGAATTTTTGCCCTTGAAAAATTATTTACATGTATTATAATAGTAATTATCAGTAAAAATAATGCTCTGACATATTGTCACAGCTGTTTAGAGCATAACTTGAAATAAATTTAATGGTGGCTGTACAACTGAAATGGAGGGTCAAGGTTCAAGGTCATTGAAAAGGTCAATAGCAACCAATGAAAAAGTCCCTAGTAACCATATATATATTTGGGCTAATGACCTTATAAATTACCTGTATAAGTCAAAAGGAAAGGTCAAGAGTCAAGGTTATTGAAAAAGTCCCTAGCAACCATATATATATAGATTCAGGACCCTATAATATAGCTGTGCAAGTTAATATGTAGGCTCAAGGGTCAAGGTCATTGAAAAAATCAATAGCAACATATGGAAAAGTCCCTAGCAACCAGATATATTTGGTTCAGGACCCTACAATTTACCTGTTCAAGTCAAATTTGAAGGTCAAGAGTCAATGCCATTGAAAAAGTCCATAGCAACTGATGAAAAGTCCCTAGCAACCATATCTATTTGGGCTCAGGATTCTATATTTTAGCTTGCAAGTCAATATTAAGGAGAAAATTGCAAGGTTATACATTGAATAGCAAAAATGATCATTGATGCAAGATCTACACAAAATGTAACAGGTGAGCAATTCAGGCTCTTGGTAGCCTCTTGTTTTTGTACTAGCTGCATTGTTTATAATTTATTATGGTCAGGTGGGGGCATCATTTGTGTCTTATAAACACACTTCATTTTAAAAAAATCCTAACAAAACAACTTTGACCATAATTATCAAGTACGGGCAGGGGCATACTTCTTTTCTAGTTTCTACTTTTATCTCATATTAAAGTGAAAATCTGAGAACAAAGTTTGATTTGTCAGATGACAATGGCTGCCTCCAGTGAGGAGCGCTCGTGGCAATAGTTATAACTCAGGGACAATGAAAATAACATTCTCCTCATACCCAGTCAATAAGTATGTAATATTTGATACATGATATATGTCATGTAGAATAAGATCAAAATAAAGTCAGTTGCCTAGCGCGTCCCTGGGTGACAGATAAGGGAGACCCTCTTGTTGGGGATTGTCAGGTCATAATACGGAAAGCCTGCATGGACCATAGTTGGTAACATGTTCGGAGAATGCCACACTCCCTGCACGCTTCTGTATTTTTTGAAAAAGAGTAGGCTAATGCCACTACAGAAGGCTAAATTGTCTGACCTTACCCAACCATCCTCCTTTTACATGGCAGTCAAAGTTGGTTAACCTTTGTGTCTTATCCCATTCCTATTTGAATTGTGTGATAAATTGAACTGGTTCTAGTCCTGAAGAAGCATGAAACATTTGCCACTGGACGTTAACCAACAATCAATCAATCAATCAATCAAAATAACTCAGAAACCTAAGTTTTTTTGCATTCAGTGTACATTTCTTGATAAACCTTCATCAGGAACCAAAACTTTGTAAGACAAAAAAATTAAAAACATTGTGATGAAATTATACAAGCAAACTGACCTAAATAGTTTTGCCAAAAATTCAGAAAAGGTCAGCTTTGCCTCAGGAAGCTAAAACCCTACTTTTAAGAGAATTTACCCAACACAAGTATGTAAAAATCAAAGTGATTTAAAAATGGCCTGAAAACCTTGGTGGTAAATGAACTTTAAAAATGTTTGAAACATGGGTATTGTGATTATATATCCCTAAAGGAAAAATTCCTGTAATGTCAAATATTTTTTTTCAGACACCTGGTGAACCATGCACCTGTCCTGTTGGTTACTATGGCGATACTTGTCAAACACCATGTGACTGTATCCATGGTAGCTGTAATCAGAAGTCAGGCAGCTGTATTTGTAGCCCAGGATGGCATGCTAAGAAGTGTGATGTGCCTTGTACACAAGGTAAATAATATTAGGTTCAATTTATTAACTTCGTTATTTGTTAGAATCATTTTTATACGCCGGTCAAAATTTTGACGGGACGTATTATGGTATACAAATGTCTGGCGTCCATCTGTCTGTCGTAAACATGTCGCGCCGTAACTTGAGAACAACTCATCCAAATTTCACAAAATTAACATAGTTGTTTCTTATGATGGTCAAACGATCTGTATACTTTTTGGTGAAAATAATATTAAAACTTTTTGAGTTACGGGACTTTGTAACTAAAACAGAAGTGTGTTTTTATTTACATGTCACGGCGTATCTCAAAAACGATTTATGATTATTGCTTAAAACATTACACACTTCTTAGTTATATTAATCTAAAGATCTGTATACTTTTTGGTGATGATTTAAAATTTTATTTTAGAGTTTTTGAGTTTTTTGTAAAAAAAAAGTGGGGTTTTCATATCTCAAAAACGATTTATGATTATTGCTTAAAACTTTACACACTTCTTAGTTATATTAATCTAAAGATCTGTATACTTTTTGGTGATGATTCAAAATTTTATTTTAGAGTTATTGAGTTTTTTGTAAAAAAAGGGGGGGTTTTCACATGTTGTGCCGTATCTCAAAAACAATTTATGATTATTGCATAAAACTTTATACACTTCTAAGTTATATTAATTAAAGATCTGTATACTTTTTCATGATGATTATTTTATTTTAGAGTTATTGAGTTTTTTGTAAAAAAAAAGGGGGGGAGGGTTTTACATTTCACGCCATATCTCAAAAACAATTTGTGATTATTGCATAAAACTTTACACACGTTTTAGTTATATTAATCTAAAGATCTGTATACTTTTTCGTGATAATTCTTTATTTTATTTTTGAGTTATTGAATTTTTATTGAGCTTTTTGGTAAAAATGGTAGTCTTTTTTGGTCACATTTCGCGCCGTATCTCTATTGCTTAAAAGTTTACACGCTTATGTTTTGCCAGGTTTCCATATACATCCCACCAGCAGCTCCACTAAATAAAGGAGGATTCCAAAAACTTTTTTTTTTTTCAACAAGACGACGGGCGTATCATGTGCTCGTGGCGCAGCTGTTTATTTAATTTACAAAGGTTCAGATGTCTGTCATTGTCAGGTAGAGATGAGATTTTTCATAATAATAAGGATCTTAGACATAATGGGAATTTGTTGAGTGAGATTGTAAAATTTTATGAAATAAGAGGCAATTTTTTAACAAAAATAATATTGAGTTGAACTTAACTTTTCGAATCACGTGTATGATGTACAGACAAATAAATTAGCAGTTGTAGAAATAAAAAATGAATACTTTCTCCAGTTAATCCATTTATTGTATAAACTTGATGTTTAAGGATGATCGCTGGTATAATAGGAAATAAATAGGATTTGAAATAGGTGTTTTAGTTTGAGAGAACATATGAATAGTAAACAAATAAGCAAGAAAAAAATATAGATTCATGTGCTCATTTTAGAGCTATAAGTCCTTGAAAATTTGCAGGAAATGGGTTTTCTCTGGATTTTTCATTGTCTTTGCATTGACAACTTCAGTCTCTCAAAGATGTATGAAAAATAAAAAGGATTTCATAAAATTTTGTCAAATACCATTTAAAGGTATATATGATTGAATTATAAAAGAAAAGGTGGGGGTTCATGGGCAAAAAATTTAATGTTTAAGAAATGGATAAAACCTGAGGATTCCGAAAATCTGACAGAAAGACCAAAACATGACCAACGAGCATCCTTAATCGGAATCTAAACTATTATTGCCAAAAAAAAATTTAAAATGCTGTTCTTGTCAAGTAATTGTTACATTTACAGGTAAATATGGAAAAAATTGTGTTTATAAATGTTCATGTGTCAATGGAGACTGTGATGCACAAACAGGAAAGTGTATATGTAATTCTGGATACAGTGGAGACCGGTGTGATACACCTTGTCAGGTAAGAATAAAGACTGACCCTCAGACAGGAAAGTGTATATGTAATTCTGGATACAGTGGAGACAGGTGTGATACACCTTGTCAGGTAAGAATTTAGATTGATTCTCAGACAGGGAAGTGTATATGTAATTCTGGATACAGTGGAGACTGGTGTGATACACCTTGTCATGTAAGAAATTAGACTGATTATCAGACAGGAAAGTGTATATGTAATTCTGGATACAGGGGAGACTGGTGTGATACACCTTTTCAGGTAAGAATATAGACGGATCCTCAGACAGGGAAGTGGATATATGTAATTCTGGATATAGAGGAGACAGGTGTGATACACCTTTTCAGGTAAGAATATAGACAGATCCTCAGACAGGAAAGTGTATATGTAATTCTGGATATAGTGGAAACAAGTGTGATACACCTTATCAGGTAAGAATTTAGATTGATCCTCAGACAGGAAAGTGTATATGTAATTCTGGATATAGTGGAGACAGGTGTGATACACCTTGTCAGGTAAAAATTTAGACTGATCCTCAGACAGGAAAGTGTATATGTAATTCTGGATATAGTGGAGACAGGTGTGATACACCTTGTCAGGTAAGAATTTAGATTGATTCTCAGACAGAAAAGTGTATATATGATTCCAGATATAGTGGAGACAGGTGTATTATGCCTTGTCAGGTGAGTAATTTTCAAACAATAATTTTCTTCATGGAGAAGTTAAATGCATTAAAACACAAAGTCTTGCATAATATTTCGAAGACACAAGCTAAGAATAAATGTTTTTCAGGTCAGAATATAAACTGATCTTCAGACAGAGAAGTGTTTATTTTTGATACAGTAAATATAGACTGATCCTCAAACAGGAAATTATGTAATTCTGGATACAGTTGATATTGTTCTCTACTCTTATCTCTAATCTTTCTCCATCAATGAAAACTGACTGTCAAAATAAAGCCAGTTGTTCTCAGTGTGTTATAAAGCCACAACAGACCAAGCTTACCAAACCAAGGAAGTCATCACTGGACGTAGTTTGCTGAATTTCAATGAAAAAAAGAAATTATATCAGCTTATTTTACATATTTGGAATATTTCAATGTACATTAAGTTCAGTAATTATTATTTTTTAGGGTAAAACATATGGTCCAGGTTGCCTGATTACCTGTCCACCATGTGGTAAATATGCCCAGCCTCAATGTGATCCAATAACTGGTTCCTGTGTATGTGAAACAGGGTATACAGGTCCCCTGTGTGACCAGCCCTGTCAAGAAGGTTACTTTGGAGCAAACTGCTCTTCCAGATGCAAGTAAGTTTAGTAATTGTGGAATATATTACAAATTAAGGGCTATTGAACAGTGTTTGGATAGTTTGGACAAAATGGTCCATTGGGGAAGGAGGTTTCAGGAGTGATGAAGTTGATAAAAAACAAATAAGATGAAGGTTGGTGGAATAATTTTTATATGCCAGTCTTTAAAGACGGGATGTATTACGGTATACTGTTGTCTTACCGTCCGTCCATCCGTCTGTCGTCCACACTTCAGACAATAACTCAAAAACTCTTTCACCAATTTTCCTGAAACTTTGGTGAATTGTTTATATCTATTGGAGTAAGCTCCCTTTCAATTTTTATAGATTTCCAATTTTAAGTTTCCGAGTTAGGAGACTTTATTCATAAAAAAGGGTTAATTTTCCAGTTTTCGGACTCAACTCAAAAATACTTTGAGCAATTTTCATGAAACTTTGATGAATTTTCTATATCTATTGTTACAAATACCCTTTCAATTTTTTAAAAATTCGGATTTAACATTTTAGAGTTATGGGACTTTATTCATAAAAAAGGGGGGATTTTCCAGTTTTCGGACAATAACTTAAAAACGCTTTGAGAAATTTTAATGAAACTTTGATGACTTGTTTATATCTATTGAAACAAGCTCCCTTTCGTTTTTTATAAATTTCCGATATAACATTTCAGACTTATGGAACTTTATTTGTTGAAAAATCATGAAAAACTATCAATTTTTCACACTTTGGACGGATATATATTCAAATTTCCGAGATGGAACTTTTTACATTGAAAAAGGGGGAATTTTTCACATGTCACTCTGTATATCAAGAACGCATTGTCCGATTTACTTCAAACTTTATACATTAAGTTGTTTGTTTTGATAGTCTAAAGTTCTTTATACTTTTTTATGCAATTTCGATTTTCTTTTCCAGAGTGTGATGTGTCTTGTTCTTCAAAAATAAGGAACAAAATCAACGGGTCTATATGTTAATTGGTGAAATTTAATTGTCTGGACGACGGGCGTATCATGCACTCATGGCGCAGCTGTTTATTCAGATTTCATTTGAAAAATTGTTTAATTTAGTTCAGTTGGATATTGTTTATTTAAGGTTGAATTATTTGAAGAGACATGTAGATTGTAATGCATTGCCTTGTTATTTATAAATTAATCCAAGTTATGTACAATGTATAGCTCTGGATTATTGAAGATATAAAATGCAGATTTGACGAGCATTAAAAATTTTTAAAAACTGAACATTGTTGGTTATCAACAGAGTTAAGTTGTAGAATATGAAAGAACCAAGTTTAATAAGTGAAAATATTTTACATTTGGTGAAAATCAGTTGTAAAAATAAAATCAACATGTGGGTTATCAAGTCAGGATGTGTGTACCTACCTACTATCCTCTTCATCTGTTGTGAGAATTAGTTTTCTATTATATTAAGTTATATATTTTGACAAGATTTCTTCAGGTGCTTGAATGGAGCTTCATGCAGAAGTACAGACGGTGTGTGTTTGTGTCCAAATGGTTTTACTGGTACACAGTGTGAACTGAAGGTTAGTTGCCGAGGCCCATGCCCCTGCACTTGATAATTATGGACAAAGTTGTTTTGTAAGGAGTGATTTTTTTTAAGATGAAGTATGTCTGTAAGACCCAAATGATGCCCCCGTCTGACCATAAGAAATTATATACTATGGTTGATGTTCTATCATAATCAATTTGTATACAGATATTACCTTTATTTATAAAAATCTTGCAAAATATTAAAGCTGTAGCTCTAAAACTGTAGGAGGAGTTAGCCATACAAATCTTATTCCATTTATGCAGATAGTACGAAAATAATGACTATCAAAGTCCAACTACCTGTCATTTTGAGAATACAGTTGTATTTGAAAAAAATCGAAATCCTGTGGACATGCACACCTCCATTATGTGAATAAACATTCTACAAAATATTAAAGCTAGCTCGAAAACTGTAGGAGGAGATAGCCGAAAAACCATGTATCTATCCAGATGGTTGGACAGGGGTAAATTAATATACCGCTGACTTTGTCACGGGGGCATAAAAATATCTTGTATAAATTAAAGAAATAAAATTTAATGGCTTTTTAGATAAATAAATTAACAAAATTGTATACAAAATTCATAATACAAATTATCACAATTACTGACAATAGAAATGAAACATATTGTGTTTTTACATGAAAATAAAGAATTCAACTTATTAGCATACTCCTGTTAATTGCATAATTTACTGTAAATTCAGAAATTATTGCGATGTTTTTATTATTGCGAAAAATGCGACAGGGTTGTAATCGCAATATATTAAACTCGCATTTTGGAATTTGTTTATATGAATGAAGTGGGATTTTTCTCAATATCACAAAAATTAAAATCGCAATTTGGTCTAGAATGACAAAATCGCAATAATTTCTGAATTTACAGTATTCTGCAGGGTTCCCACAGGACCTGGAAAACGGGAAAAGACCTGGAATTCCATTTCGAATTTTCCAGGCCTTGAAAAGTCCTTGAAATTCGGAAAAATCGCCAAAATACGGGAAAAAACCTGGATTTTACCGGATTTGTTTTTTCTCGTTAATCTTCATTTCGATCCTCTTCGCATTGTTACTGTGACCATGCAGAAATCATTATTTGATTGCCTTACTGTTGCTTTATAAAGGGTAACACAAAAGGCAATTTCGCATTGAATTCGGCTACGTCTCCTTTATGTAATCTTTTGAGCGTTTTAAGTAACAGTATCTTGTAAGCATGTTTTGTTTTATGTTTAAAACTGACAAAATGGTGGGATATTTGACTACAAAAGTGGCCTTGAAAATCATGAGAAAGCACTGGAAAACACCTTGAAAAGTCCTTGAATTTGAGATGATTTTTTTTGTGGGAACCCTGATTCTGACAAAAAGGGTATGTAATTAAGAGGAGTCTACTATATTGTAAGTTTTTAATCAGATTTTCCAAGGTTATTAGTTTGGTGAAGTACAGCAGGTTGCTTGGAGGTTCTAAATAGTGATTAAGGTATATCTTATTTCAGTGTTCATTAGGTACATGGGGAGTTAACTGTTCCAATAAATGTGATTGTGGTGTCCATGGAAACGGATGTGATAGAGAAACAGGTGCTTGTAAATGTCAGTCTGGATTTACAGGAGGTAAATATCAACAGGTGCTTGTAAATGTCAAGCTGATTTACAGGAGGTTAGTATCAACAGGTGATTTTAAATGTCAGGCTAGATTTACAGGAGGTTAGTATCAACAGGTATTTGGAAATGTCAGGCTGGATTTACAGGAGGCTAGTATCAACAAGTGCTTGTAAAGTCAAGCTGGATTTTAAATGTCAGGCTAGATTTACAGGAGGTTAGTATCAACAGGTGCTTGTAAATGTCAAGCTGGATTTATAAGAGGTTAGTATCAACAAGTGCTTGTAAATTTCATCAAGAGATGTTTTTAAATGTCGGGCTAGGTTTACAGGAGGTTAGTATCAACAGGTGCTTGTAAATGTCAAGCTGGATTTATAAGAGTTTAGTATCGACAAGTGCTTGTAAATGTCATCAAGAGATGTTTTTAAATGTCAGGCTAGATTTACAGGAGGTTAGTATCAACAGGTATTTGGAAATGTCAGGCTGGATTTACAGGAGGCTAGTATCAACAGGTTTCACGTAAATGTCAAGCTGGATTTATAAGAGGTTAGTATCGACAAGTGCTTGTAAATGTCATCAAGAGGTGTTTTAAAATGTCAGGCTAGATTTACAGGAGGTTAGTATCAACAGATGTTTGGAAATGTCAAGCTAGATTTACAGGAGGCTAGTATCAACAGGTGTTTGAAAATGTGAGGCTAGATTTACAGGAGATTAGTATCAACAGGTGCTTGTAAATGTCAAGCTGGATTTATAAGAGGTTAGTATCAACAAGTGCTTGTAAATGTCATCAAGAGATGTTTTTAAATGTCAGGCTAGGTTTACAGGAGGTTATTATCAACAGGTGGTTGTAAATGTCAAGCTGGATTTATAAGAGGTTAGTATCGACAAGTGCTTGTAAATGTCATCAAGAGGTGTTTTTAAATGTCAGGCTAGATTTACAGGAGGTTAGTATCAACAGATGTTTGGAAATGTCAAGCTAGATTTATAAGAGTTTAGTATCGACAAGTGCTTGTAAATGTCATCAAGAGATGTTTTTAAATGTCAGGCTAGATTTACAGGAGGTTAGTATCAACAGGTATTTGGAAATGTCAGGCTGGATTTACAGGAGGCTAGTATCAACAGGTTTCACGTAAATGTCAAGCTGGATTTATAAGAGGTTAGTATCGACAAGTGCTTGTAAATGTCATCAAGAGGTGTTTTTAAATGTCAGGCTAGATTTACAGGAGGTTAGTATCAACAGATGTTTGGAAATGTCAAGCTAGATTTACAGGAGGCTAGTATCAACAGGTGTTTGAAAATGTGAGGCTAGATTTACAGGAGATTAGTATCAACAGGTGCTTGTAAATGTCAAGCTGGATTTATAAGAGGTTAGTATCAACAAGTGCTTGTAAATGTCATCAAGAGATGTTTTTAAATGTCAGGCTAGGTTTACAGGAGGTTAGTATCAACAGGTGCTTGTAAATGTCAAGCTGGATTTATAAGAGGTTAGTATCGACAAGTGCTTGTAAATGTCATCAAGAGGCGTTTTTAAATGTCAGGCTAGATTTACAGGAGGTTAGTATCAACAGATGTTTGGAAATGTCAAGCTAGATTTACAGGAGGTTAGTATCAACAGGTGTTTGGAAATGTCAGGCTAGATTTACAGGAGGTTAGTATCAACAGGTGCTTGTAAATGTCAGCCTGGATTTACAGGAGGTTAGTATCGACAGGTATTTGGAAATGTCAGATAACATGAATATAAATTACCTTTTGTCTGATTGGTTAAAACCATTTTCCATGTTATGAGTACACACAGTGTCATCACTGGATTGGAATTATTGTTGGCTGTTGATTGTCTAATGTGAAGTTGGTTAAAAACCCGTACCAGGACCATTGTACAGTCTTCAGCTTCGCCTCAGTGGTGGTACCATCTCAATGCCCACGACTATAAACATAGATAACTGATAGTACCCATCTAGTGTATAAATAAAATTCAGCTTTCATGTTTAAAAGCTAAAACTATACCTCAACAGGCCCAAAGACTCAGTGAATATAACATGCTCAGGTCGATAAAAATTCTTGCATCATGAAGTAAGACATTTTTCACAGTTTGGAGATGGAATTTTGTCTTCTTGACACTTTACTACACAACTATTCTTTGTCATATTTAACTCATGGTGCCATGAAAAAGTGAAATTGCAAATATGATTAAATTTTCTTTGAAGTCAGTTGTGAGAAAAGCTGTCCTGCACTGACTTATGGCATTGGTTGTCTCAGATCATGTGACTGCAGTATTGAGGGTACCAGTTCATGTAATCCTGTAGATGGAACCTGTCAGTGTAAAAGTGGTTACTATGGGAAACCATGTTTTGATGGTAAGGTTAAATTATTCAATGTATTGTGAATTAATGAGGTGATTTTCTTACAAACTCAACATTTGTAATGATCTTAAAATAAAAAATGGGCTACTGGCTAGGTGGATTAGGATGATTATTATGACTTTTAGATTGAATTATAAATTTATGCTGAAGTGAATATGATTAACTCAACTGATGTTAAAGGATTGTAATTTTAATAGATATTTATAAAACATTGCCAGAAAAGTTTTATAGGAATAACTGTTTTAAAATCAGTTTGAACTATAAAGATCTGGTCAAAATTATAATAATAGTGAAAAACCATTCAATTCATGACATTATCACAATATTTATCTACATATTATCAACCTACTTTGATCAATATAAGTCAGTTAGAATGTACTTGCATGATCAAATAAATGTGTTCCATCTAGTTCTTTTTTAAATCCATTTCAGTATGTTCTTATGGAAAATGGGGTAGAAATTGTTCACAGACCTGTGAATGTGGTTCCCATGGCAACTGTAATCCATTTAATGGTGAATGTACATGTTTGCCTGGTTATATTGGACAAAATTGTCAAAATGGTAGGTTGATGGTTGTCATGGTAATTTGACCCTGGTGACCTAAATGTTTTTCTCTTGATGTTTCTTCTGACTTTGGCTTTAAGTGTCTTGAAAAGCAGGTAATTTAAATCCAAAATGCTCAGATTATTAGGTATTATTGAACCATTGAAACTTCTATACTGGTATCATATAGCTTTTTGACCAGTGATATAAACTGATCTCAAGGTCAAAATATCAGGGATACATTTACAGCAGATTCACAGTATCATGCTTTATATTGACCTTGAATCAATGGTTTCATTAGGACTTTGTCTTAGTTAACTGCCATCTCCCCTTCAAATGCTTCAAAAGATGGTTATTTTGCCACATAGTGGTTCAGATTACAATGAAATCTCAAAGTTATAGCGGGTTTGATCCATGGCCGGTCAAACCAAAGACAATAAAATTGGTATTTGCTGCTTCACTGCCAAGCATGCGGCATCTAGGAATAAGAGCAAAAATCGACTGGTCGGCTAGGTGTCTGTATAATGTGTCCAAAGGGATGATATAACTTCCTGCGGACAGTTATCTCGTGAGCTAGCACATTAAAAATCTGGCTTAGCATGTCCGTCTAGTACAAAGCAGGGATCATATTCATTATCATATCAACATGTTCTAGTCCTGATATGCACCTGGTTGCCACTGGACATTAAACAGTATTCACCTATCCATCAAACTTATATATAGCTCAGGTCACTATTTCATTTAAACTTACATCTAACTCCTCTCAATATTATTTTCTGTATCCTTGAAGAGTATATAGTTAGTACAAAAACTCATATAGCTTACATGTACATCTGATTCAGTCATAGCTTTTAAGTATTATTTGCCATTAGGTTATGCTTGGGATGATCAGAAAAAAATAACAGGATTTTACTTCAGACATGTAAACTTGCAAAAAGATTAAATGAGTGGAACTTGTTTTTTCTCTATCAAAAATGCTTTTTAATTTATTTATAGTGTGTCCTCAGGATCAGTATTACGGACAAAACTGTTCAAAGAAATGTAATTGTAATGGAGGTCACTGTGACCCATTTACTGGTCGGTGTGAATGTAAACCTGGAACAAAGGGACATCACTGTGAACAGAGTAAGTTGGTTAAAACTAGAATTTATGAAAGGTTTGTTTAGAACAAAAAATATTGTCATTGAAATAAAGCAAAAACAAACATTATCTTTGGTTTTTTGGTGTTTGTGCTGTCAGTTTTCATTGGAAAAGACAAACATATAACAAATTTGTATTGTATTAAAAAAAAACTTGATCTGAATTTAAAAAAAAAAACAACAAAAACAAATAAAAAATAAAGTTAAAAGCAAAAATGAGGCATATGCAGACAAAATCAGAAATCGTGTTTTGGTAACTTCTTGTAGAAAATTTTAAATTCTATAAAATATCAAGTTATTTAGAAAGCTTGGAATATTTTTTCTAGTCGAGAAATAATCTAAAGTTGTATGTAATTATCCCGTAGAATGTGGACCAACTCATTTCGGAATCCAGTGTGCACAAGTCTGTGGTTGTAAGAATGGAGCAATCTGTGATGGTGTTACAGGAGCCTGCCAATGTCAGCCAGGATGGTTTGGAAACTTGTGTGACCAGTGTAAGTTCCTTGAAATGAAATATTCAGTTTGATTTATTTGTTAGTAACATACAATCAGACCTGTGTGTAAAGGGTGCCTTAGGCATGAGCAGGTCCTCTTTATACAGAGGTTAATTTTATACACTTTATTACATTGACACAGTGCCCTTTATAGACAGGGATGCATCTTATGGCAGATTTAAATAAACATTGGCTTTCTGTAATGCATTCAGTTGCAGTAGAAAATGATTTTACTATACCCCTGCTCCAAAGGAAGGGGGGGGTATACTGTTTTACCCTTGTGGTTCCATCTATCTGTCAGTAACATTTTTGTCACACTTTTCTCTGCAACTAGTCAGCACAGCCACTTGATATTTTGTCACAAGCCTTCTATACATGTAGGTATACCATATTGTGGGATACGTTTTCGGACCAAGGTGACGTCATCTTCCTGTTTGACGACTTTGTTTATTTTTCTACCATATCTTGGCGGAGGTATCACTAGTTGACAATGGCTCAGAGTACATGTTTTGGCAGATCTTTTCCTATATTCACCTGTTCTTGATCTCTTTGATCCTTTGCACAGAGGTTCTTCAGTATAATCATACTGTTCTACCAAATGACTCGTGGATGGTAGTTTGAATTGTATCTTTATAAGCGAGCAAAGTGCCCTCTTTGGCATAGAGGTGTCAAAAATATTAGGTATCGATCTGAAGAGTTATACCGTCAAAATAGTTTCAACAACATAGCCGTCTCCATGCGAAATCTCGTGAAGCCATTTTGTTTCCAATGTGATAGTACATGAAAAAACCAATAACTTGGACAAAATAAGTTTTTGGATTTAAATACAAATCATTAATTGAAATAAAATAAATATAAATGAAACCATATGGATTCAAATTTGGGTAAATAAACAATATGCAAGTGGCACATTACATTTTCCCACCATTCAGAAGGTTTCACAAAATACTGTAAATTCGGAAATTATTGCGATGTTTTCATTATTGCAAAAAATGTGACAGGGTTGTCCTCCCAATAATTCAAACTTGCATTTTGGAATTTTTTATCTGAATGAAGCAGAATTTTTCTCAATATCGCAAAAATTAAAATCGCATTCTGGTCTACAATGACAAAATCGCAATAATAAATGCACGCAATAATTTCTGAATTTACAGTACCTGAAAGCAAAAAACCGTACACTTTATTGACTTTATAGGTTGCACCTGTTTCATATTAATTGGTCAGTAAGCAGTCTGGTACAAATATGTGGTTGGAAACAGATAAACAGAAAAAAATTTGTTCAGCCACACATTACAGGACAACTAGTAAACTACATGAAGGCATGTTTTTGTATATATTTTAGCTTGTCCTAATGGTCAGTATGGTGTGGATTGTTCCCAATCATGTCCAGATTGTCAAAATGGTGGACGGTGTGATAGTTCATCTGGGTTATGTGTATGTTTACCTGGGTTTATTGGAAGCTTGTGTAATCAGAGTATGTTATAACTTGAGATTTTTCTAAGAATAGTTTAAAATATATTGGAAATTACTGTCAGACTGACTGTTCTTTGTAATACAATATTGTTAGATACAAAAGTTCACATATAAACTTTGGACCACTTGTATTTAGTAAATGAATAAAATAATAGGAAAGTGGGTTGAAGTTTAATAAAATGTGAATGTTAATCATAGAATACAGTAATTTATCATTGTAAAAAGCCACATACAGACCTTTAAGAAATGTTGTTGCAATGGTTCTGTGTACTTACATTGTGGTAAATGCTGCCCAGACAAGAAGACGTCCCATTGGCAATAGTTCTGTGGCTGGAATCGTAATACTTAAAAGCTACTAACCCATATAACCCATGCTACACAAGGGCGTTTATCATCTTTTGGTTCAAACTGGCCACTTTCATTTTAAGATTTATTACGTCTGCTTGTTTCTAACTACAAGGTAGACCTTATGAATGTGCTACGATAAACTCAAACCACCTTGTTTATTGCTACAATAAACAAATTTACCTTTACATAAAAATTTCTTAAAAAAACTCTGGAATTCATTACTTATATACTTCTATCTCACCTGTGGCAGGGTGTGTTCGACTGCATCTAAAGGATTGCAATTGTCCTATCAAAGGTCGGTGGTTCTCTCCAGGTACTCCGGCTTGCTCCACTAATAAAAACATGCTGCCGCGAAATAGCCAAATTTGCTGAAAACGATGTAAATCCCCAACTAAACAAAACTAAACTAAACTTCTATACCTTATAATTAGGTAAGTCTTAAAAGTTAACATGGATAAAATTTTCTGAAATAGAACTTGCACATATTCTGCAACATCTTATTTGTTTGTGATGATTTCATATATGATGCTAAATCAATGAAATGCATACAAAAATTTAGAAATCAGCTCTTATAAATATTTGGGTCATTTCAGCAGTGGAAATGACAATCATTTTGCATTACCACTACTGGAAACGAAAGGAAGTGTAACACTTTTTACTTTCATTTTAAAGAAAAATTTGAGATATTCCCATAAAACAATGCAAAAGAGACACAATAAATGCCAACTGGTGGTTTATCACCTATGGAATGAGATGTACACTTTTATACATTTAAAAATATGCATATTTATTATATTTATAAATCAAGGGAGGTAATAAATGTCAATTCAAAAAGAGAATTTTTCTTGTCCCCCGCCACAAAGTGACAGAGGGACCTAGTACTGGTCTGTGACCGTCTGTCCGTCACAGTTATTTGTCAGTGCAACCCCTCTGAGACTGCTGATCAGATTTCATTAAAATTTTGTAGGACTGTTAGTCACCATGTGTCCTTGATCCTATCACACCACCATTTTGATTTGACAAATTTTATGGGAGTTATGGGACTTTAACTCTTTTCTGCATTCGACACTATAGGAACACTTTGTCAGCGCAACTCCTCTGAGACCGCTAATCGAATTTCGTTCAAATTTGTAGGATTGTAATTTACGCCAACGACTTTATCCCATCGCACCACCATTTTGATTTGACAAATTTTATGGGAGTTATGGGACTAACGTTTTTTTTGCATGTAACACTATAGGAACACTTTGTGGATGTAATTTTTTATTTGTATTGTACTGCAATTTTTTTAATTATGTGATGACATACATACTGTCCCACCATTTCAATCATATCTTGTGGGGCTTTGACCTTTATCTCCGGCGGCAGACATATGGCTACATGTAGCAATCTTGTTGATCATAAAAGCATAATGCTGTGCAGTGAACCTAAACCTTTATATGAAATTTTTATGCCCCACCTACAATAGTTGAGGGGCATTATGTTTTTCGGTCTGTGCGTCCGTCCCGAATCAGGTTGAAGTTTTTGGTGAAGGTAGTTCAGGATGAATTTGTAGTCACATCAACTTGAGACTTAGTACACATGTTCCTTATAATGTGGTCTTTCTAATTTGCATGCATTTCATGGTTCGCTGAACATAGAAATATGAAAGTGTGGAAACAGTACATTCTCAGGTTAAAGTTTTTGGTAATGGTAGTTTAGCACAAAGTTGTAGCCACGTCAACTTAGTACATATGTTCATTTTTATGTGTTCATTGAACATAGAGAATGATAGTGGAGCGGGGCATCATGTCATGTTCTTATTCATATATACCTTTATATTGACTTACAGCGTGTGGTCCTGGCTATTGGGGGCTGAAATGTCAGAATCTGTGTCCGACTACTTGTTCTTATGGATGTCGACCAGATACAGGGATATGTAATTGTGCTCCAGGTTCATGTATGAATGGAGGTGTGTGTGATACAAATAGTGTAAGTATACACTCTGCTGAAATAAGGGTTAAACTGTATTTAGTGCTAAACCAGATAAATATATTGCTTGACAACGGTTTACTTGCTTTTAAAAAAATTAAATGCTTTAACTTTGCATCTACATTGTGATGACAGGACTTTTTAAGAGCATTAAGAAAACATTACAGTCTTCGCATGATATTAATAGTATAGAAATTATAGTCAGGATCTGGTAGTGTGCAAAGTAAATCATTAAAATCCAATTTATTTAGAATGAATATTCATTAATTGTTAAATAACAGTGTTTCGTACAAAGCAGTTATTCCCATATTTGATTTCCCAGTATATAGAGAACTGAATTTCGATGTAGAATTTCAATGATTTAATGATACATTTTTTTTTTATAAACAGGGAAGGTGTTTGTGTACAGATAGATTTTATGGGGATAGATGTGAAAATTCCACAGGACGTGCTTTACTGGTGTCACAGAAACCTAGTTCTGGTAATTTAAATTTTAAAGTAGTGTAATAGAATTATTAGTATTTTAATATTTTTTTATCAGAAATTTAATTAGAAAACATTAGTTTAATTATGTTGAATTAACATTTCACTGTAAATTTGTACAAAAGCAATGATGTAAAAAAAATTATTTTTTGGCAAGGTGTGTTTGATTCCTTTAATAATGGACAATTTTCCCTGCCATTGGTCAGTGATTCTCATCAGGTACTCAAAAATGAGAACACCTCAAAAAAGTTTTCAAATTTGTCATTCAGATGTGGATTTTTTGGAAATTCAAAAGATTTAATTGAACTATCACATTCAGATAGCCTCAGTGGTCTCATATGGTAGCATGCTTGCCCTGAGTGCGGAACTCCCACCTGGGTAAAACCTAAATTTGTATTTGCTCCTTCTCTGCCAAGCACATTGCATTTAGGAGTAAGAGCAAAGACTGGTCAGCTAGGGTCAGAATAATGTGACCATATGGGGTGACATGTCTTCCTGTGGGCTGTGACCTCATGAGCTAGAATGTTAAAAATCAAGCTCAGTATGTCGGCAGTATGTCGTCAGGGCTCATATTCATATTCATGTCACATCAACATATTCTTGACCTGATATGCATGTTATACAAAAACCAAACAAAAGACAAACAAACATAGAACTAGAATTGTATATAACTAAAGATTTTATACTTAAAAGTATTACATTTCAGTTGATTATTTTAGATTCCAGTTTCTCAATGTCAAAAGCACAGATGATAGGACTTGTCATCGGAGTTATAATACTTGTTGTTTTCATTGTCCTGGGTGTGATATTTATAATGAAAAAGAAGTATACTGGAACATTGTTGCCATCTGTGTTAACTAAAAAACGTAATGAAGATAGGCATCGGGTAAGTAATGTTAGAATTAAATAACAAGGCCATATGTAGTTAAATAACAAGACCATATGTAGTTAAATAACAAGGCCATATGTAATTAAATAACAAGGTTATATGAAATTAAATAACAAGGACAGATGTAATCGATGGATGAATTATTGTTTAACGTCCAGTGGCAACCAGGTGCATATCAGGATGAGAATGAATATGATCCCTGCTTTGTACTAGACCGACACGCTGAGCTGGATTTTTAATGTGCTAGCTCACGAGGTAACTGTCTGCAGGAAGATATATCATCCCTTTGGACACATTATACAGACACCGAGCCGACCAGTCGATTTTTGCTTTTACTCCTAGATGCCACGTATTTGGTGGAGAAGCAGCAAATACCAATTTTAATATGTTTCGTTTGATCCGGCCAGGGATCCAACCCACTACATTCCGCAATCGAGGCGAACATGAAATCACTGAGGCGGTGATATGAATTTTTTTTAAATGCTGAACCAAAATATTTTAATGTTGTGTGAAGTTTTCCCTTTGTCAGAATAGTTACAAATAATCACATCTTATTTTTTCAGCTTTTGGAAGTCACACCTGATTTTTATTCAAATTTTGGAAGGCCAGATTTGTCCATTACGGTTCCTTTATTATGATGCGTATTAAAATTAATCTTTTTTTCCCGTTTTTCAAAATCAGGCCTGCATATTGCTTATTTTATGGATTTTTGATGCTAAGAAAAAAACGCAAATTTTAGACCAATTGTTAATCACAAGAATTATGTGCATAGCATTACTAACATTACAACATTACTTTGTTACAGTTGGAGGAAATCCATGATGAGGGAGTCGCTGGATTCAGTAACCCACTATCACAAGATGGAGACAAAGATGATGACAATACAGTTGCTCCACCTGATAGTCATGTGACAGAACAACATTCCGATGCATGATTATGTGATAGTTACAATTATACAAAATATTATTACTTAAAACTTTTTTATACAGTAAAAAAAATCTCTCAACAGAAAAGTGTATTTTGGCAATATTTACTCTTGTACCAGTTCCTCTTTTTGATGATTTTGTTTATACACCCACTATAAAGCAAAATGGGCATCAGGTCTTACTTCGTCTGTTTTCCAAAATATGCAGAAAGGATATTGTAGATTCATTCTTGACACAAAATTCTATACACAATGAACCAAATGTTTTTTTTCACTGATCTTCAGACTGAGGTCACAGTATGGCCTTCGACACAGGGAAAAAAACTTGAACCACAGATAAGTTCTATAAAGCCCATAGCTCCCTGTTGGAGCAGTATTCTTTGCAAATGTCAATATTTTCACATCGATTTTTTATAAAGAAATCATTCTATTTGAGCAATGAAAAATGTCAGTCATGTTACATCTTTGTTTCTGTTTTTACTGCAATAGTCTATTCAAGCAGCCAAAATCATTTGACAGCAACATCGACAGGGACTACTATGGACGATGTAAAAAAGATAATTATGCGCTATGATATTAACAAATTCTTTTCCTAGATTGCAGTAATAATACAATAGTGCATGATACATAACTAAAGGCTTAAGTGAGCCTCAATGAGGAACCAGAGTGAGTTATCTTTTCATAACCAATGTAGGTAAGGGAGATAATAAATTTGTCTCCCTTTTAGCCTGAGGACAAAAAGGAGAGAATTTAATTATCTCCCTTACCTACATTGGTTTGGAAAACATAACATAACATACAGTATATAAAATTTTATTTGTATGTTGTCTGATCAGAACAATATGAACATTTTATATTCCATACGCTGTTCCTGACATGTTTGGTTAAAATTAGCTTTGTAGTTTTAGAGGAGATGAGAAAAATGATTTCTTGTAGGCTTAAATTCACATTTATTTGCCACCAAAGCCACAATGTATGCCACCTGGTCAACACCAAATGATGTATTTTTGTAGATGGTTTCCCAATCATTATTTCTATAAAATTTTTAAAAAAAAATTGGCATTGTAATTTTAGAGAAGAAATTGCAAAAATTGACAAATAGGAATCGAGAATTGCCTCTAGCACCCATGTTTTTCATCCAAACAGAATAAAATGATGAAAATTTATAGAAACCCTTCCATACATAATTCCTACAAACCTTGGTTTAAATTGGCCATACTGTTTCAGAGGAAATGATAAAATTGTCATTTCCCTTAGGATTCAATTTAAACCTATGTGCCATTGTAGCCATCATGTATGCCACCTGTCAACACCAAATGAGGAATCTTTGTATGGATCTATCAATCATCATTCCTATAAAGTTTGAAAAGACTTGGCATTGTAGTTTTAGAGAAGAAATTTAAAATTTGACCAATCAGAATCGAGAATTGCCTCTTGTTTTAAATCTGAACAAAAAGAAATGAAGACTTTTATGGACACCCTACCATACATTATTCCTGCAAAGTTTGGTTCAAATTGGCCCAATGATTTGAGAGGAGATGATGAATTATCTAACAACAGAGGGACTACAAACAAAAAGTGATGACAATAGCTTCCATGGCTCTTTGGGAAATAAAAAACCAGTTTCCACGGAGCCTGAATTGCTCACCTGGATTTTAGATGACCACGACTGACAAAGCACTTCTAGATAAGATGTGAAAGGAATTGTTCTACAGTGTTCAGCACTTCTAGATAAGATATGTAAAGAATTTTTCCAGTCTCCAATGTTAAAAATGTTAAACTTAAGTCCAGCTGTGGCTGACAGCTTGGATTCTGATTGGCACGAAAACAACTTTGTAGCAGACATTTATCCTAGGATCTGCATGCAACAAAAACATTTCAATTGGTTAAGTATTTTCTGACAAGACGACTTTTGTACAAATTTCCCCATAGGGTCCAATGTAAAACTAATCCGGCTGTAGCAACTATCTTTAATTTCTGATTTGCACAAAAAACATAACTTTTGTAGAGGTTCATCCAATGCTTGTTCATACATAAAAATATTTCAATTGGCTTGGTAGTTTCTGACAAAAAGACCTCTGTACAAAAATTCTCCTTAGGCTCCAATGTTAAACCAAGTCTGGCTGTGGTGGCCATCTTGAATTTTCTGATCGGCACAAAACCATACATTTTGTAAAGGTTCATCCAAGGATCATTCATGCAACAGATAAATTCAATTGGCTCAGTAGTTTCTGACAAGAAGAGGTTTAAAGAGAAGTCCAATCAGAATGACTTATTTGCACCTGGTAGCCATGTTGAATATCCAATCGGCACAAAAAACATAACTTTTTTAGTGGTCCATCAAATGATCATTCACACATCAAAAACATTTTAATTGGCTTGGTAGTTTCTGACAAAGACCTTTGTACAAAATTCCCCATAGGCTCCAATGTTAAACGAAGTTGGCTGTGGCAGCTATCTTGAATTTCTGATCGGCAAAAAAAAACATACCTTTTGTAGAGGTTCATTCCAATGCTTGTTCATACATAAAATCATTTCAATTGGCTTGGTAGTTCCTGACAAGACCTTTCTACAAATTTTCCCTAAGGGTCCAATGTTAAACTTAGTGCAGCTGTCGCAGCCATCTTGAATTTCTGATCGGCACAAAAAACATACATTTTGTAGAGGTTCATCCAAGGATCATTCATGCAACAAATCAATTCAATTGGCTCAGTAGTTTCTGACAAGAAGAGCTTTGAAGATGAGTCCAATCAGAATGAATTATCTGCCCCTAGTAGCCATGTTGAATATCCAATCAGTACAAAAAACTTAACTTTATACAAATCCAATTAACATTCCTGCCAAGATTGGTTCAATTTAGACTGATGGTTTCAGAGAAGAAGATGAGAATGTGAAATATGGACAGAGGGACGGACGGACGATGAACGGAAAGTGATGGCAAAAGCTCACATGGCCTATTATGGTAGGAAAATTGGTTTTATCTTTGTCAATTAAGATCTAAGTCGAAACATTGAGGCTTGAGCGTTCAAATCTCGGCCGTGGCGGGGTGTGTTCGACTTCGATCTTAATTGACAAAGATAAAACCAATTTTCATACCATAATAGGCCATGTGAGCTTTTTAATACAAAATTCAATGATAAGTTAGCCACAGCTGGACTTGGTTTAATTATTGTAAATTCCAGTATTAGATGGACTAACTATCTAAACCACTCGGCCACCGAGGCCACTACTAACTTATGACTCATCACCCTTTGATGTATTCCATTGTCTGCATCTCTTCAATTTGATGTAGAATAATGACAGGAGGAAAGGGGAAGAAATGTTTTACATCAAAAACAAATTTTTATTATTAATTTTTAGCTCACCTGACCCAAAGGGTCAAGTGAGCTTTTCTCATCACTTGGCGTCCGTCGTCGTCGTCTGTTAACTTTTACAAAAATCTTCTCCTCTGAAACTACTGGGCCAAATTGAACCAAACTTGGCCACAAGCATCATTAGGGTATCTAGTTTAAAAAATGTGTCCGATGACCCCGCCTGTCAACCAACATGGCCGACATGGCTAAAAATAGAACATAGGGGTAAACTGCAGTTTTTGTCTTATATCTCAAAAACTAAAGCAATTAGAGCAAAACTGACATGGGGTAAAAATGTTCATCAGGTCAAGATCTACCTGTCATGAAATTTTCAGACGAATCGGTCAACCCTTTATTGGGTTATTGCCCCTGAATTTTTAATTTTAAGGAAATTTTGCAGTTTTAGGTTATTATCTTGAATATTATTATAGATAAAGACAAATTGTAAACAGCAAAAATGTTCAACAAAGTAAGATCTACAAATAAGTCAACATGACCAAAATCGTTGAGTGACCCCTTATAGGAGTTTTTGCCCTTTAAAGACGGCATTCAGCGTAAACTTTGCTTTTAAGATCTTTTCCTCTCAAACCACTGAGCCAATTGAGACCAGACTTTGATGGAATGGTCCTTGGCTGGCCCCCTTCCAAACTTATGTCTGGCATCCCCGACTTCCATGGCTGCTGTTACTAAAAATAGAAAAAAAAAGGGGGGGGGTGAATTTCAAAAACCTTCTTATATGAAACTACAAGGCCAGTTGGAACCAAAGTTGGCAGTAATGGTTTTTAGGAAGTTCTCTTTCAGAAATATGTCCAATGACCCGGACTGTTAACCAAGATGGCCGCCACAGCCGAATTTAGTTTAACATAGGGCCCTATGGGAAAATTCATTGAAAAATATTCTTGCCTTAAACCACTTGACCAATTGGAACCAGACTTGTCAGCAATGGTCCTTAGATGGTCCTCTTAGAGAGGTGTGTCTGATGACCCGGACTGTGAACCAAGATGGCCGCCACAGCTGAACTTAGTTTAACATAGGCCCTATAGGAAAATTCATTGAAAAATTGTGTTGTCTGAAACCACTTGACATATTGGAGCAGGACTTGGCGGCATTGGTCCTTAGGAGGTCCTTTTTCAGAAATGTGTCAAATTTCGTGGACTGTAAACCAAGATGGCCGCCACAGCAGAACTTAGTTTAACATAGGACCCTATGGGAAATTCACTCAAAAATCTTCTCGTCTGAAACCACTAAGTCAATTAGAATTAGACTTGGTAGCAATGGGTCCTTAGATGGTCCTCTTTCAGAATTTTTGTGCGACGACCCAGACTGTCAACCAAGATGGCCGCCACAGCAGAACTTAGTTTAACATAGGGCCCTATGGAAAAATTAATTGAAAAATCTTCTTGTCTGAAACCACTTGACATATTGGAGCCAGACTTGGCAGCATTGGTCCTTAGGAGATCCTCTTTCAGAAATATGTCCGATCACGTGGATTGTCAACCAAGATGGCTGCCACACCGAACTTTGTTAAATATTGGACCCTATAGAAAAATTCAGTTAAAAATCTTCTTGTCTGAAACCGCTTAGCCAGTTGGAACAAGACTTAGCAGAAATGGTCCTTAAATGGTTCTCTTTTAGAAATGTATGCGTTGACCTGGACTAAACCAAGATGGCTGCCACAGCTGAAATTAGTTTAACACAGAATCCTATAGAAAAACCAGCCAAATTGACTGCAACACTTAAATTTTTAGGTCTGCTCAAGGTGAAAAGTTAAATCCAGGTGAGCGATACAGGCTCTTGAGAGCCTCTAGTTGTTAATGCATTTTATATTAATTGTCAGTCCCCTAAGCTACAGGTATGCATACGTTACTTTGCTTAACACCTTAGATGACTCAGTTAAATGGAAAATTTTATTTTAAAATTTCCAAAAGGGTAAATTAAATTTTAAATAATACCCTGCTTAAAACTAAAAATCTTCTTTTGTTTTCAATCCTTTTGGACGTCACATTTGTATAAATAAGAACCAGGAAACATGAAGAAAAACAACAAGAAACAGCAAACCTGATTTATTTCCTGTTATAATATAAAACGACGTGTACAACAATGGAATGTACAATTTAAAACACAACTCTCAAAAATTATTGTGGATTCATTATATATTAGTGGATAACAATTTTCATGGATGCACAGGAAACACCACTTTATGTATTCAAGAAAATACAATTTTTCATTCAGTGTTCCAATTTGTATTTATTATGAGATAAAAATACAAAACTATTAAAAAAATACAAATTTTCTCTCAATAGAAAAATGGAACCTACAAAAATAGAAGAATCCACAAGTGTTTTTTTTGTTTTTGGAATAGTTAATACACGTCCAATGATATGTTAGCTTTAACAAGACCAGCTCGTTAAACATTAATTATGTTTAAAATCTAAATTACATGTATAAACACCTCAATGAGTTTTTATCGTAACAATGGATATACAGGTTAAAAATGTTGATACACACATACATGTAAAATATTACAACTGACATGTCTACATGAAAAAGTTAATTACTAAATTCACTTTCCCAAATTTTCTAGTGATTTCCAATTTCTTTTTCAAATCACATTTTTGTCATTTTCTTAATATTTGCAGTAAGGTGTGAGAATTTATTCATTGAGCTCTCAAGATGAAGAACAACAATAAGAGTGCTCACCAGTTTTGTATTATTGTAAATCCTAGTATTAGACAGGCAAATTTCTCATTTATATTTATTATAAAAGATATCAGTCTTTCATCTAATACAGGAAAAATAAAATTATTTTAAAATCACCCCCACCCCCCCCCCCCCCCCCCCTTCTTTTTACCCAATTATAATAAAATTGAATGTGAATCTAGGAATCTTTTTTCTTCGCCTTTGTTGAAAGAACTTCTCTGAACTGTGATTGATGTGTATCTCTCGTTGTTGTTCTTCGGACTAATAATAGAAATGACTGATCATATACAAATTAACTTGTATACATGTAAAGTAACCTTAATGAGTGATGGTAATAATGAATTATTTAAATAAGCCTTCAGATACTCCAATAAATTCATTCCTAAAACCATCCTTCTTCTGTTATTACCAAAATGGAAACATTTACCAAAATGGACAACCATGAGCAAAAGAAAACATAAATCTCTACTTTGTTTGTCACAAATGAATAACATAAATGAGGAAATTAGAAATGAAGGCACCATACAAAATTTTTAAGGTTAAAATGCAAAGAATATCACAGTTGACAAAATATAACAAAACAAAACATAAAACAAGGAAACACACATTAACAGACAAGTGTAGTTTACAATTTAAAACATTCACAAAATTATTGCAAGCCGTTTTACTATTTATTCTAACTTCAAGATATCTAATAAACTTGATAAGATATCTCATATATTTTATAAGATATCTTGTATAGTTTGTAAGATATCTTATACAGTTCTTATATAGTTCATAAGATATCTCATATAATTTATAAGATATCTTATAAATTATATGAGATATCTTGAAGTTAGAATAAATAGTAAAACGGCTTGCCATACAAAATAGCTACATGTTTATGACATTTCAAAAAATAAAAGTACTAAGGGATTGGGATTATTTCTCTACTCCACATGTATACTGTATAAGCTGTCATTATTTCTTTCATATACTGATGTGAATCTTTTGATTTAAGTAACCAGCAAAAAAAAAATTGCCATAGAAGTGTCTTCCAACTTCCCGTGTCCCAACTTTAACAATCTTAACAGGCAAATCTAGAACAATCCTTAACCAAACTTCAAATTTGTTGGGTAAAAAATTCCTTGTAATAATTAATGCATTTAACAGGAAGTCACAAAATTATATTTAAGAACACATTATGGCAAACTCGTATGAAATTATGTATCGTACAATTCGAAAAATGAAATATTGAATGTGAGTTTTATATCAAAGGCAAATAAACTGTGTATTTTCTGACAATGTACATATATATTTAGGGGCCTCGGTGGCTGAGTGGTCTAGGTAGTTCGTCATGACTACTAATGATCACTAACCTGTCAAAGCTGAGGTTATATGTTCGAATCTCACCTGTGGCAGGTTGTGTTCGACTCCGATCTTAATTGACGATTGCCAATTTTCCTACCGAAGGTCGTGGTTCTCTCCGGGTACTCCGGCTTCCTCCACCAATAAAAACTGGCCGCCGCAAAATAGACAAATGAAAACGGCATAAAACCCCAACTAAACAAACAAACAAACATATATAATTATTGATTATTGCCTAGGGTGTTTGTCAGCAAATACAGAGTTTATTTGAATTAGTCATTTCATATTGTCAGAAAAATACCGAGTTTATTTGAAATGACTCATTCAAATAAACTGTATTTTCTGACAATGTACATGTACATATTTATATATATTTACCTGTTTACTTATTGCCAACAGTGTTTTGATATTATGTAAATTCCAGTGGAGTTAGACATTATAACCCTTCAGAGTACCTGAGACAGACTAGTTCAGTGAAGGATAATTATGTACTATGTACAATGTATGATTTTCAATGTTTGATGATTGGTAATGTATGGGCAGGTGATTAGGTGGAAGGGAATGTATTTCCAAACAATAAAATTTTATTTGCTGTCATTCTGACAGCTTACTGCTTGCGTTATTCCTAACTTGCGGTTGACTATCCCACCAAAATTTGTCGTTCTTTACAGCAGGTGTCTCACTAGGAACATGCCGATTTATCTTTCAATCCAAATGATAAAATAGAAAACCCTGAAAGGTGACGGGAATTCCTCATTATATAGCATTTGCTGTCAATTTTATGTAGTTTGGATACATATGAAAATTTTCAATGTCTTACCAGTGAAAAAAATGGAAAAACCGTAAGTTCTCAATTGCACAGTTAATATTGTTTGTAGGGAATTCTGTTTTTCGTTTGAACTCAATCTTTTTCATTAAATTCTGGCCTCGAAATCACACCAGCTGTGAGGAACGATACCTCTGTCAAAAAATGATAAAATATCTATGCATCTCGAGCTCAGCAAGCAGGGAATAGGTCAATTGGGTGTTTAAGTGACTAAAGGTCAACTATAATTGTAGTACAACAAAACAAGGTCTAGTCAGACACCCCCCTCCCCTCCCCCAATAAAATAAAATCTCTAACAATAGTACATGTATACAGATATCCAAAATATTCAGAAATTAGTCAATCACAGACAATACAAAATAAGGACTTGTTAGCCTCTCATAAAGAATCATTCCTCCATGTATTTCTTCATTCTTTTGACTCGGGAATTTCAATTTCATCTACAAACAGTTTATGTTGAACACCGTCTTTTCGTCTTCCTGTTGTGTACCCTTTGATTATGGCAGAGTGAGCTCCTATCTCAAAATGTGTTTCTGTACCGTCATCCGTGAATTCCCCCTGATAAAAGGTAAAGAAATTTTTTTTTTAAATTGGTGTATTCTCAATTCTAAACACATTAGCAACAATTTGCAAAACATTCAGTATATCTATGTTATAAGAGATTTGTCAATTCGATTATTTAACTTTCTGATTTTTCTCTTGTATGGATTTTTAAGCACAAATATTTGTTGGTTGAAAATACTAATTTTCAATATGACAGAGTGCAAAATAAAATTAGATATGACAATCCACTTCCCTAGAAAATATTTCTACATGCAAGGAAAATAATACCTGTTTTCCAAAAATATCCTATAAAAAATTTATGGGAAGTTGGATGGCCAAGTTTTTATCCCCATGGAAATTAACTGGTTTCTTTTAGGGGAACACTCTGACTTTAACATGTTGAATATGTGTTATTGAAAAATATCAAATCTTGTTTTAAAATGTCAGTGAGGTTAGCAAAATGATTGGCCTAGTGTATGTACTTACTAAAGTTTCCATTTTGTCACCATTTACATAAACATCTAAGGTACTCTTTTCTGAAAAATAAACAAATCAATTAAAATCATCAAAGAAAGAAAGAAAAAATCCTCACATTCAAGCTCATCCTTATTTTGTATACATACCACTTAAATACATGTGTTGGATTATCTCCCTTTAAACCATTGCACTGAACTATCAGTTTTATGAAATTTTAATGATAAATAAACTACAGTTATAATAAAGATTCACAACATGAGGATGCATGTGTTATCATGCAAATTATACCCCCTCTCTTTTTTAATTTTGAAAATTGGGAAAACAGACTTGAAATGTTTGACGAAAAATTTCATGAAAACATAAGGAATTTGTAAAATTTGTAAGTATCGGCAAACAGAAGTGGTTCTTTGACAGATCTGAAAATAGGAGGGACGATACAACTCATGGTCATAAAGCTACAGGCCAAATATCAAAACATTCTTTTCCACAGAAGCAGAGATAAGTGTGACGAAAAAATTTCAGTTTGAATGGACAGACAAGGTGAATCCAGTATACCACCAACTGCGTAGAGTGGGGGTATAATTATTATTCTACATCTACTCCATCAGCAAGAGTCATGAAACACTGAAATTTATTGATTTCATGCCAACATTATTCCATTCGTTGTGGCCAGATTTGTTTGCAATGAGGAATGAGTTATGTTAAAGATTATGAAGAGGCAATAGTCTATCATTCACCAATTAAGCTAGGTGAGATATAATATCTTCTTTCAGCATTGTTTTCTTAAAATGATCTCCACTACGAAATTTGATTATGGGTGAAAGCAACTTGTATTTTAAAAATAAATTTGCCTTTTAAGTACCAGGTAGTAGATTACATATGTACTGTCAAAATAATTTTCATATAATGTATTAATCTGCCTTTTGAAAAAATTAATAAAAGATTTTGTAAATATCTTCTTGGCATTCACAAAAAATCATCAAATATAGCTTCAAGATGTGAATTTGGTATATTACCTGTTTTGATGTTCATTTTTATTTTATCATTGAAGTAATTTTTGAGATTATAACAACTTCCATCTAACAGATTACTTAGTGAAGTATTCGAAGTAGACAGAGGCCTATATCAAGATGGGTCAAAATCATGGTATTCAGTTGTACATTTTGCATGTAAAAAATTTAATCTAGATGCTAAAAATTTAAAAAGTGAAAATTTGCTTTGATTACTATATACAAAGTACATGAATTAAAGATCAACTACAGGACAGTTTGTGTGATAATTCAGACTCCAAGTTAAAACCTTTTGCTAACTGTTACACTGATTTTATTTACAAAAATATCTTGCATTCGACATTCCAAAGTGTACTGTAAAAAATATGTACATACACTTTCAATAGAAAGAAGAAGGTACACTCGTCCCAAAATTCCAAGACTGTGACTTAAGACTTTGCGACAAACGTAATACATTAGAAGACGAACAGCATTTTATTTTATACTGTACCAAATTTTCAGATGTAATTTATTTCATAACTTAAAAATAGACCCTTTAGAACTATCAATAAATGGAAAGGCCTCTGCTATCTTTGATCATATTTTGAATCCAACAAACAAGAATGACACCAGACAAATTTGTAAATTTATTGAAAATGCCTTTAAATGTCTTAATGTTAATTAATATTCTTAATATGATTGCTCTGTTTAGATATTATTCCAATGTTTTATGCATGTATATGTATCATGTTGTATTGAAGTGATATCTGTACACTGTATGGAAGACGTCGATGTTTAATGTTGATTTTCCAATAAACTTATTTGATTTCAATAAACTATCTCTTTACAATAACTGTATAAATCATTTACCCAAGCACACTCGGAAGTTGTGACCAGCAATCTTTAGACCCCATGCTCTCTGTATTTTTGATTGATTTTCTTTAAACTTTTTGAGTGGTTTGCCATTGACCTCCAATAAATATTCGTATGCAAATCCACTGACAGCATCTATACTGATTGTACATTTAGCTTTTCCTACTTGGAAATGTTCTTTCCCTACCAATTTGAACATCCAATCTTCTTTGTATATTTCCTGAAATTCATTGTTTTATATATACATATACATGTATGTTGATTATAAATACATTCTACCCCTTAATCTGGAGAGATACAATAATTCTCTATTTGAGACAGTTTCAAGTTTTTAATTTTTAAGTTTGAGGCTGCAGTGGTAGCTAGATTCTTTTTTATTAATGATTTTTTTGTATTCTTTGTATGGTGTGTTGTCAAAAGAAATTGACACTTCATGTTGAATTGTCATCTGAACACAAAATAGTGAATGACAAAAAAATCTGATGTCACAATTAATTTCTACATGAACAGCTAACAACCATCCTCCCAAGTCAGGGTTTTGTATCGTCGTTCGTTCCTACAAACCTCTGGCATCACACATTCATATTTTGTGGGTCAAACATATCGCTGCCTGATGTGTGACCTAGAAAATTCTACCTATGACGCAAATGAATTCTCTTTGACCCAAAAGTAACCAATGAAAATTGTTCACTAATATGAATATGCGATGTCAGGGGTTTGTAGGAACGAACATGAATACAAAACCCTGGCTTGGGAGGATGCTAACAACAAAATAATCTGTACAATGAATATTAAATCATATTTACAGAAGTGTTCCATCTGCGTAAAGTGCTTTAAAATTTACTTATATAAAAATTACTTAATTTGGTGAAAACAGGCAAACACCTTGTGCACAGCTCTGTCCTCTAATGGTTTAGCAATTAACCTTTTAGTCATTTCAGCATTTGAATCTCCCCTCAATATTGTGCAGTTTTATTAACCACTTTCAAAGTTTTTGGCCTTAGGCTCAATTGATGATTACATGTAAATGTAACTTCAAAGAAATAATTATGTACATATTTTAGACATTGGTATCGTGGGATATCTATTACATGTATTATCAGATTCTTAAGCTTTGATTCAGCAGTATGTCTTTGAATAAAATTTGATAACAAACAAAGGTAACCATAAAACAAACAAATCATACCTTTCCATCTACTCGTATAATTCTTTTTCCAGTAGTAGTTCCATGTTCAAACTCTATTTTATGTACCCCATCAGGAAGTGGAACATCCCAAACTGCTACGAGATCTCCTGATGCCATAATTATGACCCTTGGTGTCTCCTGCAAATGTAAAATTTCAAATCTAAACTTAACATGTTTATCTACATATAGTATGTGAGTATTTATGTCTACTTTGAGTATAGAAAGAAATCTTCACAAGTTTATTAAAATGACACAACAGACAAAAAGTCAGGATAGCTGATGCATGTAAAACCGTGACATGCAGTATAATAATTGTGTAAATACAATCATTCCTGCCTAATTTAGGTGTATTAAAGATTCAAAATTAATTGTCAATAGATTTTGCCATTTGTGTAAGAATCTTAAAGATATAATATCTTTTTGCCCTTTAATCATTTCTGCAATTGATTTTGTAAAACTAAATCTCTATTTTATCCAGTTAATCTTTGAAGATTGTTACATTTCATCCGAATTAAATCATGCCACATAAAACAGAGGTAACTGTTGATGGCTATCAACAGGAATAAAAGCCTTTAACTTTGGGCTGGTAATAAAATGATCTGCACCTTACTTTAATTAATACCAACATACATAAAGTTTAGGAGACCCCCTGTTGTTTATCAGTCAATTATTGCTTGAATTTTATTCTATATAACGGGTAAAAAGTCAAGTAATATTAGTTTACTGCTGCAATAAACATGTTTCCCTGCAAGAGATTTACTCAATGCCTATGACAATTTGGGGATGATTAATATCAGGACTGATATTGACAAAAGAGTGTAATAATATAAATTTATTGTACAGTAGTGTTATATACCATCTAAAACATAACTGAAATTTGAAGTGCAATACTCTATGATAATTTCCTGAGCAGGCTTATGCAATACATTATTTAACTCAAGAAAATATTCCCCAATATACTAATATCAAGGATTTAAAAAGCAGAAGGTCGGTTTGCCCTTTTTACCTTCATAATCCTGCCTATAATGGGCAGTTGAGACACTAATTTAAAATTCAAACTCGGATTATCCCACATCATACCGAATATTGAAGCAAAGGCGTCAATTTTGTGATAGTATATTTTTCGATGTATTTAAGCAGTTTTTTTTCAAAACAGTGCTCCCTATCTGTATCTATTAATGATTGTTTACCATTTATTTAATATATATCTTTTCAATTTTGTTTTTAAACTTGTAATATTTTTAATGTCTAAATTAAGGTATTCAGATAATGCATTGATACAAGTGTACCAACAATTTTTGTTCTAGGTAAAGCGAGTTTTGGATTCTATAAAAGCATCAGCTAATAAACTGTTTTCTGATTGTATTAAATGGATGAAATATTTTAACAAGTTAACAATAACATCTAATAATAAAGGATATCGACCAACTTCTGCCATGACCGCTAAATAAGTTGATCTTTTATTTACTCAGAGTATTTACAAAATTTCAAATGAAGCTTTCCGGCTATCAAATCTTTGCACATTTTACTAAAATACTGGCCCTGGCACCATAAAAGTTGAGAATATTCTTAAATATCGGAATACTCGAATGTGATTGGCTGAGAATGGGAATTTTGAATTTGAGTAAAATTTTCTTTGCTCAGCAAAAATAGTTCTTTATGGCGCCCAGGCCTGATCTGATTTTCTTCTAACTCAGTGGATTTGAATATAGTTATACCCCATATTGCAATGCCATATAAAAGTACTGGTTTGACGGTATGATCAAAAATATGGAAAAGGGTTTTTAATTTTGGGACATAATCTTTAAAGCTTTCCTTAAATTTAAATAATGCCTTCAACAATGTTCAATCCTCTTTTGCTTCTGAAAGAATGAACCCTGTAAATTGTAACGTAAAATGAGTGTCTTTTCTGCAAATTGATTTAAAATATGGGTGTTGAATTAACCACATTAATGAATATTACCAAATATCATAAGCTGTCAAAACTTGTTCTGTCTTCGGTCAGTGTGTGAATGTGATTATGAAAATTGACTCCTGGCCCTGGCAACACTTACACAAAATCCGGGCACCTGTTTGTTGACGTATTCCGCAGCGAAGAAATAGTTTTTATATTTCGTTTAATCATAAAAGTAATTGTCATATAATTAGTTAATCAATAATTATTTTCATTTAAATTTAGATAATTAACTAATTTTTAAAGTCTTATTTTAATAAGCGCACATAAACATGAGCTCCGCACATGTAAACAACAATGGCCGCTTACGGCAACCGATTTTCAGACAACTGGGTATATCTTTAGTGTTTTTAATTTTTTTCGAGCAGAAATAGCAAAATTATTAATTATTTTGAAGACCACATGCTTTATAAAATTGTAAGATCATTAATATTGCGTGTATATTTATGCGAAACACATGGATAATCCCGCTAAAATTTAAATTTTGAAAACACTTGCTTGGACATGTTGCTAGTGTAAACAAAATGTGAAAGGCATCTTAAAATTTAAGGTGTTATTGCTGGTATATTCTTCACCATGCCGCATCAAGTAAATAAGGCTCTTATTTCTTTTTTTCTCTCCCACCATTTGGGCAGAAAATTTTATACAGGTGTCATTAAATTAAAAACATTAACTTGGTCACAATCTCTGATGTCGATATACTATGTTGTTGGGTAATTCGGCGCATTCAAATAATTTTCATGTTAATGTGCCAAATTACCCGTAATGACTGTACTGTATCTGATATTTGTTTTGGTAATATGTATAACAATTGATTATACAAATTGATGTGGATATATATTCGGATCTCATTATATCCTGTTACTTAATGGCGTCAAATTTGATTTCACGTCGATCCGGCCCAAAGTCGTTCCAGACCCAGTTGATGTCCTCAGGTCAATCCAGTCTGACCCATATTATGATCGATTCGTCCTAAATTAAGTAAATTAAGAATATTATATTGGATGGCAATTAAACGTTGGACATAGATTATATATTAATTAAGGATTTAACTATTTTTATGTTATTTTCTTATTTATTATGATTATCAGTGATTAAATGAAAAAAATATTAATTAGGTAGACGACCAGAAACTTCAACATTTTATTAATGACATTATCATACACAGCAATTAACACTGTTCAACAGGTAGATATTTACAGCATTTATGATTTTACCACTTCCAAGTTTTGACCATAATTTTCAAGCCATAAAATTAAATGCAATTTCTATAAAACTAGAAATGTTTATTCCTGACACAACAGCAGATGACTCCAATTCTGACAATGTTCGCAGTATTGTTACAACATAATAGTAAGTAAGTAATGTGTTTATTCCAATTAAAGGGCCCATTAAGAGCATACAAATTTACATACAATGATTAGTTTGCCACAACAAAGTTGAAGGGGACTATTGGTGTCACAGCCAGTTCTCAGTTACTAGTTTACATAGAGTTATATATTTTTGTGTGCAGGTGCATGATGAAGAGACTGACCATGTGACATACATGTAAGATGAAGGTCATATGACCCATATTACACCAGTGACTGGCTTTTAAGTTTTATGTCAAAAATCAGTTTTGATATACAAAGTGACCTACAATCATATTACTTGGTACACATATTACTGATCTACTTATCGCTCTATAATGACAGGTTAAGTTTTACGTCCAAGATCTGTTCTCCAATACCAAGGGACCTACAATCATATAACTTGGTGTGAGGATGCATCTCAGGAAGTAACACAGCCTCCAACCAAACTTAGGACACTGATCTACTTGTTACGCTTCATTGACTTAGGTTATGTTTTACGTATGAGTTCAGTTTTCTCATACCAAGCGACCTACAATCATATTACTTGGTGTCAGGGTGCATTTTGGGGAATAACGCAACCTCCTGCCAACATTAGGTTACTCTGACCTACTTACTCCGCCTCATTGACTTAGGTTAAGTTTTACATCTGAGTTTAGTTCTCCAATACCAAGCGACCTACAATCATTATTTGCTGTAAGGGTGCATCTCGAGGAGCTACAAAGCCACACACCAAAGTTAGTGGGGGAACGAGGCAAACTTTGTAATTGTAGATTTCTGGTTACATAGATTGGTATTATAAACAAAACAGACAGTAAGGTTTTAGAATAAATATGTTTATTTCCGATGTAAAGACACTATTAGTGAATCAATATTAATTTTAAAAAATGCCATCTTTAGACTTGACAACAGTATCGTAACTATATCCCTTGTTGATAAGTCTGTTTAAAGGTTTGATTAGCTTTTCAGGTGAATGACGACATTTTTGTGCTTTGTATAGAATATTACCATAAAAGATGGGATGTAAAATACCTGAACATATAAGATGTTAGCATGTGATTTATATTTACGAATGAGGTCCTTGTACCCGATGATAAAATTTAGTAAAAGTTTTGACAAGTTTGTGATATTGAAATCCCTGGCGTAATAATGTTTCAATAATACAGGGATTTCTTTCATTAAAATCAAATATGTCATTACATACACGAGCGCATCGAACAAGTTGAAATATATAAACACCATACGATGATACCAAGGGAACTTATCCATCTAAAAATGGATAATTAACAATAGGAAATGAAAACTCATCTGTCTTATCATAAATTTTAATATTAAGCTTCCTGTTAGAGATATAGATATCAAGAAACAGGAAAGGGCAGTGTTCATTGTTAGTATTAGCTTTATTTAAATTAAGTTCAACAGGATAAATCTCTTTAATGTACATACTGATTTGTATATTTTTTATTTATGATGTTGAAATATGCAAATAAATATTTTGTATTTCATACTTTTAATAAATTAAAATAAAAAGATATATTTATAGTGAAGCTAGCGCAGGGGAAAATATTACACGGGGGACCAGGTCACACTGGTCGAAACAGATGATAATATTTATCAAATCTTTTGACTTATATATATTATATACATAAAAATGTGGGCCGGATTGGTTTTGGGATGAATCAACCCGATGCCATCAAATTTACATTTAAAAAGCATGTGAATAGCACAAAACAGTAGGATCTATATGTCATAATTAATGTTTATGACCTCAAGGGCCCTTGGTTAGTCAATAAAGCACCTTATTCCTATTTTTGTTTATGATGCTTCACAAACAAAAAATCCTAAGGCTAGCATAAGCATTGAGTACATTAAAAACAAGATCTAAGGACTGAATTATTGTCAATAAAAAAATTAGTTATGGTGAAGAAAGCCAAGGACAAAAAATACATTTGATGGTATACTGTAACTAGCAGACTATGAAAATGTAAGGGTTTTGATTTTAATAAACACTCTATAGGAAAGACGTAGTAAAAGTAACCTAAAGGACTGATGTCGAAAGAGAGACATAAATAAGTGCATGGAACAAAAGAAACTCTGAAATGAATTACATATAACCTTTATATAAAACAATTTCAATGGCAGAAATCATATTTTACAACCACTTTTAAACTTCAAAGGTACTTCACCTTTTCATAATCTTGCGCATTTTGGTAATTCCATTAATCGTTTGAGTGGAATTACATCCAATGAAATAGCATTTAATGTTGTGGGAGAGTACCCATAATTCATTTAAGTTTTTAAACAGTAAATTTTTGTTACTTGATTCAGGTAAATAGAATTTGAAGATAATTAATTCTCATGATAGTGTTGATGTCTAACAAAAAATTGGAAAATATAATGACATTTAAACGATTATCTTTTCAGAAAGATATGGATTCAGAAAATGATGACATGATGATAACATCAAATTACAGAGTAAGAATTATTGAAATACAAAGCATTTCTAATTTTATCCATTTTTGTCTCGCCTTGACGGAGTCAAAAGGCGAGACATAGGTATGCTGTTTCCGGCGGCGGCGGCGGCGGCGATGGCGTCAACAATGTATTAGTTTGTGATTAGCTCTGTTTTATGGGGATCCACTAGTGGTAGGTCAATGATAATTGGTATGCAGATGTATTACCATTGCCACATCTCATTGCCATGGAGATTATTTGGCTCCGCCCCCCTCAGTCATGGTCTATTGACTTTGAATGGTTTGCTTACTTTACATGTATTAGTTTGTGATTAGGTCAGTTTATGGGGATCCACTAGTGGTAGGTCAATAATAATAGGTATGCAGATGTTATTACCATTGCTACATCTCATTTCCATGGAGATTATTTGGCTCCACCCCCTCAGTCATGGTCTATTGACTTTGAATGGTTTGCTTACTTTACATGTATTAGTTTGTGATTAGGTCAGTTTATGGGGATCCACTAGTGGTAGGTCAATGATAATTGGTATGCAGATGTATTACCATTGCTAAATCTCATTGCCATGGAGATTATTTTGCTCCACCCCCTCAGTCATGGTCTATTGACTTTGAATGGTTTGCTTACTTTACATGTATTAGTTTGTGATTAGGTCAGTTTATGGGGATCCACTAGTGGTAGGTCAATGATAATTGGTATGTAGATGTATTACCATTGCTACATCTCATTGCCATGGAGATTATTTTGCTCCACCCCCTCAGTCATGGTCTATTGACTTTGAATGGTTTGCTTACTTTACATGTATTAGTTTGTGATTAGGTCAGTTTATGGGGATCCACTAGTGGTAGGTCAATGATAATTGGTATGCAGATGTATTATCATTGCCACATCTCATTGCCATGGAGATTATTTGGCTCCACCCCCTCAGTCATGGTCTATTGACTTTGAATGGTTTGCTTACTTTACATATATTATGAGTCTGGTGAAGAGGAACCTTGAGGGATCCTGTACTGGAAATCAACTATAAGTAACTATAAGTAAACAAACAAAATTATATTTTATTGGACACAAAGCCAAGCAAAAAGATTTTTGTCTCGCCATGATGAGGTTGGGTTGAAAAGCTACACATAGGTATGCTAATTCATTAACTGAATATTTGCATAACTTACATGTTAAAGTATTGCTATCAGTGGCGGATCCAGAACTTTTTGTAAGAGGGGGGGGGGGCATTGACTGACCTAAGGGGGGCCCACTCCAGTCACGCATCAGTGATTCCCTATATAATCAACCAAATTTTTCCCACAAAATTTTTGTATTTAGGTTTGGGAACGACTTATAATAAGTCAATGGTATTTGGTATCCAGTTGTATTAGCATTCACACATCTCATTTAAATGGAGATTGTTTAACCATGTAACTCAGTCATGGTTCATTGACTTTGAATATTTGCATAACTTGTGTAAGATGTTAAGGTATTGCTATTATGATTTCAACATTTGCATAATCAAAATTACAAAAAGGCGAGACATATCTCTGTGATAACAGTTTATTATACATGTATTTTTTATTTTATACAATTTTTCTTTTTTCAGAGAAAGGAATAAAAGAATAATTATAATACATGCTGAAACATGTGACAAAATTTAATCAATTACATTATAATTACATTTAAAGGAGTTCAGAAAACATGCTCAATTAAAATTAAATTTCTCTAAAAGACAGCATCTAAGGCCAAACAAACGATCTGTATTTTAGAAATAATTTACAGTGGCTTCAAAATATCTTGATTTTACAACAGGAAAGCTCTTTATGCAAAATATTTTGCCACGAGCAACAGCCAATGATAACCTTGGCTACAACCATAACATTTGTTTTTAAGGATATCATAGATTTCTTAACATTTCATTTCTCTAACAAAGTACAGGAAAGAATTGATAAAATCTGTGTAAACGATCATCAATCATACATCAAATATTCATTATAACAGAAAAAATGAAAGCAGCCTTTTAATTTCCCTAAAACATGCCTTCTAAGCCCATTGTTTGGGAAGGAGATCCTAAACAAATTTTATTTTATGTTTTTTATTCAAATGGGGGTCTAAACTAAAATTATATATTAACTGAAATATTTAACTCAGAATTCAAATTGAAAGTATTTCACTTTTTCAGTTAAGAATTTCTGTTTAAATTTGTAGGCTGAAGTTGACCAGTGGAGGGATGTCAACAAACAGTTACAGAAACATGGTCTTCCTGTTGTAAAACTTCTACACCCATCTGATGTGACACTTATATCAGGTAATAAAGCACACCTTAAGATTTTGTAAATAAAGAACATTTCTTAAAATTCTATCAACTTTCGCAAAATTATCTGTGTGCAATAGCCAATATAATCTAGTCTATTAAGCTGATTTGTGAGTTGTTTGCGGTATATAAAAAAAGTCATGCTAATCAGTCTAATATGTTTAATGGGAGTGGAAACAAGTTATATACACATCTTTAGTTCATGTGTTTTTGTGCTGGAAGATCATTGCTCACTTTGTTTTGTGCATGGTTGATTTATATATTTGTTCATCATGAAGTGACTTTTTACTTCTATTGTCGACGTAAATGCCACCCCCCCCCCCCCCCTTTCCCCCACTCCCCCCCCCCCCTTTACAGCGCTTATGTGTTGCTAAGGACACTGTGTGGTCCATTAATAATTTTATTTAATTCCTGATACCTTGTCACAGTAAAAAATTCTGTTTTAAATTAAATGAAGATAGCAAATAAGTAGACATAATGGAAAAAGTTAACAATGAAAATCAACCAATATGTATGTATAAACCTAATGATAGGTCAGTCCATCAGAGAAAGTTTTATTTTGTTAATGGTCAGATGATCCGTTTTGGACCAATAGAATTAGTTAATACATTTGTACATTGTATACTGACAGAACAATACATGTGGGTATGGATGTACTGATGTGTCAGTCAGAAGGAGATAGTATTATTCTTTTAATGGTCATGTGACCTGTTTTTATTCGGATAGAATTATAATAGAATACAGTTGTATAAAACAAATAGATTAATAATACATTATCTACAGGTAGAACAGTATGTTTGGATCTACCAATGAGTCAAACTGTCAGAGAGAATTTTATTTCCTTGATGGTGGATTGTGACCACAGACAGAATCTTCTACAGGATCTTATATTATCTAATAACCAGATCAAGTAAGATAACTCTGTATATACCACTTTTCTAAATATTTCATAACAGAATCAGTATAAATAGGATTTACAGCTGGTAATATTCAGTCTAACTTATTTCTCTCTCATTCATAACAATTGGATTTTGTAAAATTTTTACAATAATTTCAAAATTTGGTGAATGTAATTTGATGAAATATTTCCTGTTTGATATACATGTATGTGGATTACCCAATGTAGATATATATAGATTCTCCTTCAGGTACGTGAGATAGTTAAATTTTCGATTTTCAACACGCGAACATTTGCGAGCGTGTTAAAATCTAAAATTGAACTATTGAGGGTGGAGAAATTCCATAACTCACGAGTAAATTGAAGGAGAATCTGTTTCTCCTATGATTTTCGACAAAAACCTCAAGAAAATGTCGTTGCTATGTAGTTTGTTTACATATACGTCATTTCAGAACTTCTCTAGTTTATCGTTCCAATAACTGTAGAAAAAACAGCCGTAATTCCCATGTAGAAATTTAATCACCGGGAAGTGGTTAAAAATATTGTGTATTTTTATCCCACCGATTAAAACCGTCAAGAATAGGAGAAATATAATTATTGTTAAAAAATCTGTTTCGAACTAATAATTGCTAAATTAAGAGATTGAAAACTACCGGTAGTTCAGAGCCAATTTTATAACTATACTTTTATTTAATTAACTAGAATTAAACACAGTAACTTAGGAAATAATATAACAGCCAATCAAATTCTTGGATTTTTTAGATAAAACATATTAATGAGAATATTTAACATTATCAATAGTGTGATACTGGTAAGATGGGATATTTGTCGAAAGCTCCTTTGTAAATTTGGATCTAAAGGAATTAATTTTCACAAATTAAGCATCTTAGATGTTTAAGGGAAAGACATTTGTTTTCTCAAACATTTTTCAAGATATTAAAAGTATGCATGCAATTTATTATGGTCATAATTCATAAAAAACAAGTAAAGAGAATACCTATCAAATCTTTAAAAAAATTGTGAACTAAGTACATGTATTGACTGGATGCTTGAATTTGGTTACTGAACATCATACACTGATCTTTATAATTGTTGAACTCAATCTTAGTAAAAGATGACAGTTTTTATTCTCACTCATTTTTATTGAAAATTTAAGCTGACATTAGCTGTAATTGCATCTCGTCAACTACCGGTACGTGATAGATAAGGGAGAGGTTTGGGTACCCATAAAACCGGTTTAACTCCACCAGTGTCCAGTGTCTGTACCAAGTCAGACTATCCTGACTCTCTGTTTTGTTTATGTTTGTGTTTTGTACTCTTTCATGTTATTTTTTTGTCTGGCATTGTGTCAGTTGGGTTGCTTTCTTTGATTGGTGTGTCATTGTTATCCAATGTTGTTTATTAATAAGAGTTTAATCAAAGTGTGTGTGTGTGTGTGTGTGTAGATGTATTACCATTGCTACATCTCATTGCCATGGAGATTATTTTGCTCCACCCCCTTGTTAATTAAGACGAGTCAAATACACCTCGGTCATGTTAAGGGTTTGAACGTTTTTACATGCTAGATATCATCAGTAGACCACCTCACAGTTATTTATGTTCTGGTAATAAGCAACACACACAGTAAGTTGGTGAATATTTGTTTATATTATACATGTATTTGCAGAGAGGATCTGGCAAAACAAACAGATTTGACTGAAAAATACCATGGCCGTATGAAAGAGTTTAAAATTTTGTTAGAAAGTTCAAGAAGTAGGGTAGAGGTAAGCTTTTGATTTTCTTCACCAGTATCAGGGTGAAATAAGCTTGCTGAGAGTCATTGTATTTAATTACTGTCAAAATTGGATAAATGTGACCGCTGATTAATCTTTGTTTAATGCAGCTATATGCCGTTAACTTCATTGGCTCTGATTTTGTTTACTGAAGGATGATGGAATGCTTGGAAAGAACAAAGAGTCTGTGGCAGGATAATTGGCAACTCTTGTTAATTAAGACGAGTCAAATACACCTCGGTCATGTTAAGGGTTTGAACGTTTTTACATGCTAGATATCATCAGTAGACCACCTCACAGTTATTTATGTTCTGGTAATAAGCAACACAAGTTATAACTTTCTTCTTAGGCCAGTTCAAGTTAATCTTTAGATTCCCATACCCACCCGCCCCTAAAGAATTATATCTTCCCCAAATGTTTTATATTTGTTAATTTTGAGTTCGTAAAGTTTTCATAAAGATCACAAAGGTTTTTCATATCCGATCCCAACTTGAGTTGAACAGTTATTGATTTACATTAAAAGGAAAAGAAACTTTCTAAAGCAGTTTTACTAAATATTCAAATCGATTCAGTTACTGACAGTATTGCCAAAATTAAGGTATTGTAAAAAAAAACCAGGTGGTGATTGCCACTCGCAAACAGAGAGGATGTCCAGATGTAATATCGAAGAAACAATTCAATTTCAAGATCTCTTGAAAACAAAACAAAAAAATATATAAATAAAAATAAAATCTTCCCTCCTGCCTTTATAATTTTTAGGTCACCTGGCCAAAGGCCATGTGAGCTATTGCCATCACTTGGCATC
Organism: Mytilisepta virgata; assembly: GCA_028015205.1. Taxonomy (NCBI): domain Eukaryota; kingdom Metazoa; phylum Mollusca; class Bivalvia; order Mytilida; family Mytilidae; genus Mytilisepta; species Mytilisepta virgata. The sequence goes on along the minus strand of CM051510.1, from coordinate 42,174,076 downwards.
CGTCGTCGTTGTCATTACACAAAACTCTTCTCCTCTGAAACTACTTGACTAATTAGAACCAAACTTGGTATGAATGTTCCTTGGGGTACCCTGCAGAGAACTGATGTGGGGATTTTTGATTTGTTGAAAAACATGGCCGCTGTTACTAAAAATAGAACATAGGGGTAAATTGCTGTTTTTTGCTAATAACTCAAACACCGTTACAGATATTGAAAATCTGACAGGGTAAAATTGATCAGCATGACAAGATCTACATACCCTGAAATTTTGAAGGAAATTCCAAAACCCATTTAGGAGTTATTGCCCTTTTTTCGTCAAATTTTCAAAATTTTAACATTTTTCGTCATTTATCTCCAAAACTATTTGAGATAGAAGTGAAATGTAAATTTGAAAAATGTTTGCCATGTTAAGATCTACCTACCCTGAAATTTTAAAGGAAATCCCAAAACCCATTTAGGAGTTGTTGCCCTTTTTTTGTCAAATTTTTAAAAATTTTTTTTTTCATAAATCTTCTCCTCTGAAACCGCTAGGCCGATTGGTTTGAAACTTAATAGGAATCATCTATGACATGTCCTCTACAAACGGTCATCCATTTATTTTTATCTGACATAAAACATGGCTGTCGTAGCTAAAAATAGAATATAGGGGTGCATGTGTTGTTTTTGGCTTATAACATAAAACGGTTACAGATATCAAAAATCTGACATGGGGTAAAATTGATCAGCATGACAAGATCTGCCTAACCTGAAATTTTGAAAAATGTTTGCCATGTTGAGATCTACATACCCTGAAATTTTAAAGGAAATCTTGAAACCCATTTAGGAGTTATTGTCCTTTTTTTTTAAATTTTCAAAATTTTAACATTTTTAGCATTTATCTCCAAAACTATTTGAGATAGAAGTGAAATATAAATTAAAAAATGTTTGCCATGTTGAGATCTAGCTACCCTGAAATTTTGAAAGGAATCCCAAATTCTATTTAGGAGTTATTGGTTTGTGTAATTTGAGGTTGGGTTCTGTTACATTTATTTAAGGTTCACCCTTATTCCTGGTCAATTTTGTCAACTTCCTGCCAGGACTACCACCATCAGAGAACATATTTTAACATTAAACCTTATGAAAAATAAATCTTCAACAAATTTTCCCTGAACAATTGAACCAATTGCAACAAACTTGGTCAAATAGTTGATTAATTGTCCAATGAAAACCCGACTCCAGGTGAGCAATACAGGCTCTGGTGAGCCTCTTGTTTGAGAGGTGGACGAGAATCTAACAATTAACTTTAAGTGGCCTCAATAATCTTCAAATATACAGTAATTTGAACCATATTGTGCATATATTTATGCCAGTAACACCATCATTCCACTGTTAATTATTTAACAGTTTCAGAATATTTAATATTTTTTTGGCAGGAATTGGAAAAAGAACAAGATACAAAATCTTCTTTCTATTTGGAAGAGGAAGAAAAGCTGAAAAATACCAAAAAATCTATACATCAGAAATGTAGATTTCTGCAACAGAAATGTGACAACCAGGAAAAAGAAATTGATAGATTAAAAAATAAAATAGCAAAAATGGCCAGTGAGGTAATATTATTATTATACGTTAAAACCTTTCAAATCCAATCCCTGTGTACTGTGGAAACCTGTCAAAACTGAAAAAACAATCAATATTATTTTGTATATAAATAAACCCATGTAATCTAACAACTGTCTAATCAGGACAAAATATTTCATCAGAAAGTGTTTCAGACATTTTATACTGTAATTTGCCACAGTTTACATGATTCATATCCAAATTATGAGTGCAAATCCATGGTAGTTTATAGTGTGATATACATGTATATTGATGGATGGGTTTTCAAATGAACAATAAAATTGATAACAGTAAAGGTTAACAATGACATACCAATCAATTAAAATTTTCCAAAACATAGATCCTAAGACAAAAAATAAAATAAAACAAAAGTTGGGTTAGTCTGAGACATCGTACTTCAGTTCTTAGTTTTCAAACAGGTTATGTGCTTCAATGCCTTGAGTTTCCAATTTTTCTCCTGCGAACAGTCATCGGCAGAGCTGTACCATGGTAATTGTAGGCTTGACAGATAGTTTCATAGAATGATTTGTTTGAATCATATTTTCACTTTCAAACTCACAAGAATTGTATTTGTCATGATTGTTTTGTTACTTTCCCTTTGACTTGATCAGTGTTATAAAACTCTTTAAAATTGAATCTGCATCAGCAGTCGCTTTAAAAGTACCTTTGGTGCCAAATTTCGAAGTTAATTTTTCAAAAAATATCACATGTATCAGGACGGTGGTGATTGTTACTGGAAAAAAATTTTTTACCCTGATAATCAGAATTCTTGTTATATCAAATTCTATCTTGTAATTCCTTTAAATTTGAAATAATAAGTGTTAACATTAACAGTATTGTAATTTGACAATATCTGTTAACACTAATTGTCATTATCAGTTAGAGTGCATTAAATGTTTAAATTCCAGGAAGAAAAAAGAACAGAAAGACAGAATCAAATTTTCCAGGAATTTAAAAAGAGAACTGCGAGAGCACACAATACCATGGATGATAAGTATGATGTTTGGTGTTTAGATTTTGCTAGTTATTGACTCAAAGAAGATTTCCTGAAACTAAAATATCTTAGAGAGGACTTTGTCAGGAGTCAATTTAATTATAATTTTATCTTGTTTATAATGGTGTGAATTTTATTTTAAAAAATGATTTATTTAGAATGAAGGTTGTTAAATAAATCCCTTCCCCAACCCCAAACAATCATTAAATATTAGAACTGACCTTAAAAAAATTATTGCTTTGTTGTTAGAATTGGGGGTGACATGTAGTTAAATTTTAAAGAACGTTGTTATTTTAACAATTATGTCCATCTTGCATCAAACGTGTTAAGTTGCATGTTAGAGGTAAATCTGTTATATTACTAATTTTTATAAAATTTGGCATGCATCTAGAATATCTGAAACTGCATCTAGAATATCTGAAACTGCATCTTGATATCGAAAATTTTGTAATTCATGTTTTTCTTCAATAAGGTTTTTTATTTAAAATTCTTAAAATATACAGCATATCAGGTTTTTTCATGTGTGTCTAATTTTCGGTATGTTCACATAAATTCCCAGGTCTTTTCTGTTGATTTCATATAAAAATAGCCAAAAGAAATAATTTCACTTTAAGTTGCCATTATCAAAAATCTACACTTAGAATTTTTTTATAAAAATAATATTCTGTCAAATTTTCCTTTCCTTGATAATAAATAAGTATAGGGTAATCAGCCCTCGATTTCACAAAAAATCGTTGACTACAATTTTCGTAACTGACATTATTGCCTAACATTCTATATATACATTAAATTAGATGTACGATCAATTATAGCCACACGATTTTTGTGAAACAGGAGCCAGATTCATTTTTGATGTGGAAATCTTTTTTCTGTGTTTGTGTGTGTGTGTGTTTAAATGATACAAGTTCAAAGTACTGAAGTTTGACTATATTTATATGTGTCTACTGAAGAATGAATATATCATTTGGTGTTTTTATTTCATTACAGGTTGCTAGATATTATTGATGCTTATGAAAAACAAATAAATAGTATGCAAAGAGAGCTAGATTTTTATAAGTAAGAGTTATACATAGCTAGTCATTTTCTTTTTATAAGAAAAATTAGAAAGTTAGAAGGCATTCTACAGAAAATTCAATACGGCAGGTCATTTTTGCTGTGTGCTTAAATATTTCAGTGTTTATTGAAAATTAATAAACATATCCTGTGAACAGTTGATGGAGTTTTAGTTGACTTAGCTAGTGTTCATTTTTTAAATTAAATTTTAATATCTTGGAACAGGTGTCTTTCAGCATCACCTTTTAATTGATATAGTGCCCTACCCTTAAATATTGATCTTTTAGATTTTGGTCTGTGTTTTAATTTCTATGGAATTCTTTGTTGTCAGATTTTAATTTTAAAATTTTTATAAAATTACAACTTTAAAAAGAATTTTTTTTTAAATTTTCAAATCTGGATATGTCACATAGCATAAATGTTCCTTGTGGGGAAAATATTTTGAAATTTCTTCAGAAATTAAATTCCATGAAATTCATTACTGTAGAATTGAATATATTGCAAAGTTTAATCATGGAATCAGTAAATCGTTATGAAATATCAGGAATTTTTATAAACAATGGTTTTGAGATAACAAGTATACAACTGGTTACAGATCAGATGAAGTAGATGGTAACAGACTTTATGATGAAGAACAGGGAACAGGAATGTCAACAAGCATGAAATCTCTAATCAAGGTAGGTTTATAAAATTCTTAGGCTGTAGGGCATATATGAACAGACAACATAACATTTTGAAGTATTTTGTAGCAATGATGAATGATATGAACTAAAGTAGTTAGAAATCAAAACATTGCAGAGCAAATTTTAGGAAATTTCCTTATAGGTCATCTGACCATTATCTTTTAGGAAAAGTACCAAGAAACAGTCTACTGCCAGAAGATAATTCAGAATTAAGACAGGAGGTACCTAATTGCCGCTGTATTTCAGATTTATATAAATTTTGGCATGCAACTAGAGCATGTTGAACTGCATCTGAATATCCAAATATAATGTGTATGACTTGAATACTTCCTGAAATACGCTGTATTGGCAAAACGAATGTGTAAATATATAGAATGTACATTGATATTGCTGCAAAAACTCTAATCTTAAGACTTTAAATTATGATTTTTCAAAATCCTGTCCCTAGGATTTAAAAGACATATTATTGCCATTGAAATTCTCTTTTTAGGTGTCACTATTTTATTTTTTTAGTATATTAATTTATAATTACATCTAGAGTGAAAAAAAAAGCGTCAAAAAGCCAAAATAAGCATAACATCGTCACAATGTCACGATGACACACAAGTATGTAGATTATTAGTGTTTTTACAGACAGGACATATATTTGAATGATTTACACAGCAAACTTATGACACTTTATTTATTTAGTATCAATGAAGCAGAAAAGATGAGAGCAATAACATATCATTTTTATAGAAAATCCTAGGGATTTGCTTTTCAGAATGATGATATGATGTGTCGCCCTAGGACAGAGCAGGGTTCATATTCATATCTTATCAACATGTTCTTGCCTGATATGCATTAAGTAATTTGTCACTGGACATTAAACAATAATTCATTCATCCATCATTCATCTTGATTAGTAAAACAAAAATCAGTAAAAGTTGATCCTGATTCTGAGAAACCATCATATTTGACAGTATTCTAGTTTACCTTTTTCAGTCTTATGAGAAACAGTTAGCCAAAGCTGATGATAAAATAAAGAAATTACAAGAAGAAAAAGATCTAGTCAAGCTGGAAATAGGATCAAGGTTTGTAACTCTTAGTTTAAAAAAGATTCTAATTAAAAACAATTTATGTAAAAATTATGTCATGGGATTGCTTAAAAAAGTTTTATACGAAGACCAAAAAAGTATGAAATGAACTCTTGATATCTTATATTTGAAGTGACCATTGAAAAAAATTTAGTTAAATGAATTCTCATTTGGTTCATTCGCTGGCCAAGTGGTCTAGGTAGTTCGTCATGACTACTACTGATCACTAGCCTGTCAACGCTGGGGTTGTGAGTTCGAATCTCACCTGTGGCGAGGTGTGTTCGACTCCGATCTTAATTGACAAGGATTGCCAATTTTCCTACCGAAGGTCGGTGGTTCTCTCCGGGTACTCCGGCTTCCTCCACCAATAAAAACTGGCCGCCGCGAAATGGCCAAAATGTGCTGAAAATGGCGTTAAACCCCAACTAAACAAACAAACAAACATTTGGTTAATATAATTTGATAAAAGTTTCTTAGTAGTACCCTTTCCCACAAACTTTTGATATCACGGAACAGATAGTCCCTAAAATTTATCTGTATCAGTTTTATTCTTTATGGAGGATTTCTGTATCAATACCACCTTATATTAAGTCAAGGACATAAATAATTTGATTTCAAGTTATTTTGTATTAATTTTAAGTTTTGTTATTGAAAATTCTATAATTTAGTTTGAGAGGATTTTGGTTTGATCATCAAATCTATATAATTTGAATTGAATTTAAACAGACAATTTGATTGGTTGAGCAAATTAGAATATATTGTCTAATCTTCTTTGGCGACTGTGACATCACCAACATATTTCCCCCAGTCGGCAATTTAGATATTCCTGAACTAATTAAGTAAATGAAATATTTCTACCTACAATTTTGGATTAGAAAATTCTATAAATTGAAAGTATACAGATTATAATTTTACAACCCTTATAATTTAAACTGCTGCGTCAGAATAGGTTATATCATGTGTGTTCCAAAATTGAAAATTATCCTTAAGAAAATACTAAGATTGCTGCAAATGGCTTTTTAAGCCACTGACAATTGATGACTTTTTGTAATATAAATTATGAAGATTTTTATTTATTAATTAGCCTTAGGGCTTTCAGAAGTTTTGAAAATAGCCATAGCAAACTATGCCTATCTGTATGTATATTTTAGCCAAACTTTAGCCAAAGTAGGTCGCTTAGGCATAAAAATATCAAATGAAGATGTAATGATTGCTGGCTAATTTTAAAAGTCCTTTATATACATGTAGGTTTCAACTACATTAAAAAAATTGTTATATTAGTCATATTTTGTATTATTTAGACCAGAAATGACAGATTACAGAGTTATACAACAGAGGGTGAAAAAATTAGAGAAACTCCTAGCAGTACATAATATTGGGTATGGAAGTTTGATTCTTAATATAACTATGTCATTTATCTAGGTCACTGTTTATAACTTATGGGATTCTGATGAGGTATTGGCTTTGGAACAGTGATATCGACCAAGGACAAATATAAAATGAAATAAATAAACGTTATAGTAAAATATTTGATCAACCAGATGAGGCGAAGAAATAAATAGCATATAGATTTTGTTATCTAATATGATCTATGATTTAGAGACACTGAATTTCATAGGTTTGTCATGTATTTGTAATAATATGTCTTCTGTTTTATACTTTAATTCATGGTTTTTGCATATGATTATCAAAACCATAAAAAATTCCATTAAAAAATACCTAGAGTCCAAGCACATTTAATCATAAAGTAATTAAGGAGAGTTTGAATAAGTATAGAGCTATCCTTCGATTCTCTTTTTATTAAAAAAAATTGTCAGAATTATTTAAGGGGGTACAGAACACCAAAGGGAGGGAGTTAACTCTTTAAAAATCAGCTAAACGTTTTAAACACATACTATTAGAAAAGAGAAATCAAGCTTCTCAATGATCAAAATTAGTGTTTGTCAAACTGCTAAATATCCAATGAAATTATTCCTGTCAATTGTGTGGCTCAAATTTCTTGAAATTTTTATATTTTTGTCAAAAGGTCAAGTTAATATTTCATCAAAATTTTATGAAAATTAAACAAGCCAAATCTATTTTAATCAAAGTGTTGAGTACCATCTTAATGCTGTATAAAAATGCCTTTTTGCAGAATACCAGGTGAGCAGGATAAAAAAGATCCATTTAGACAAAGAAAAAAGTACAGTACAAAATTAGAAGATTTAGAATATTTACCGCTAGACATGTGTAGACAATATCTCAGGGTAAGAGTTATGGCCCTAAAAAATTGGTAGAATGTATAAATGTATTACTAGATAGTATATCACAGATGAGGCTAGACATGTAAACTATATATCAATGTTAGAGTTATAACCCTTGTAAAAATGTAATAATTAAGAAGTAGTTCATGACACTGAGGGCCATACGGCAATGTATGGAGTTTTATAAGGCCAAGGAAAGTTTATGAACCCCCAGAATATCTATTTCAGAACATTTGAAACACAAAACAAACCAATTAGCAAATCTGGTTAAAAAATTGTATATTGGCCTGGGGCCTCTAGTGAACATTTCCATACGCCATTTTTTAGTTCACGTCAACAAAGTTGAGGGGGGCTTGGAGTCACCCTGGCGTCCGCGTCCACAGCCAGTTCTCAGTTACTAGTTGACATAGGGTCATATATTTTTTTGTACAGTTGCATGATGAAGAGACTGACCATGTGACATAAGATGAAGGTCACATGACCCATATTACACAGTTGACTGGCTTTTAAGTAGTTTTGATATACAAAGCGACCTACAATCATATTATTTGGTGTGAGGGTGCATCTCAGGGAGTAACACAACCTCCTACCAAAATTAGGTCACTCTGACCTTATTGCGCTTCATTGACTTAGGTTAAGTTTTACGTCTGAGTTCAGTTATCCGATACCAAGGGACCTACAATTATATTACTTGGTGTGAGGATGCATCTCAGGGATTAACACAGCCTCCCACCAAAATTAGATCACTCTGATCTACTTATCATGCTTCATTGACTTAGTTTAAGTGTTACATCCGAGTTCAGTTATCCGATACCAAGGGACCTACAATCATATTACTTGGTGTGAGGATGCATCTCATGGATTAACACAGCCTCCCACCAAATTTAGGTCACTCTGACCTACTTATCATAGCTGCTGAATAAGATGCTGATGATTTAGAAGAGGTTACGTTTTAAGTTGAGATCTCCGATACCAAGGGACCTACAATCATATAACTTGGTGTGAGGATGCATCTCAGGATGTAACACAGTTTCTAACCAAAATTAGGTCACTCTGACCTACTTATCATGCTTCATTGACTTCGGTTAAGTTTTATGTCCAAGTTCAGATCTCTGATACCAAGGGACCTACAATCATATAACTTGATGTGAGGATGCATCTCAGGATGTAACACAGCCTCCCACCAAAATTAGGCCACTCTGACCTTCTTATCGCTCTATATTGACATAGGTTAAGTTTTACGTACGAGTTCAGTTCTCCGATACCAAGGGACCTACAGTCATATTTATTGGTGTGAAGGTGCACCTCGGGGAATAACACAGCTCTCACCAAACTTAGGTCACTCTGACTTACTTATCTCGCTTCATTGACTTAGGTTTTGTTTTACGTACAAGTCCAGTTCTCCAATACCAAGGGACCTACAATCATATTACTTGGTATAATTGTGAACCTCGGGGAGTAACACAGCCTCCGACCAAAATTAGGTCACTCTGACCTACTTATCGCACTTCATTTACTTAGGGTAAGTTGTTTTCTCTGAGTTCAGTTTTCTGATTCCAAGCGACCTACTATCATATTACTTGGTGTGAGGGTGCATTTCAGGGAATAACACAATCTCAGACCAACATTAGGTCATTCTGAATTACTTACTGCGCTTCATTGACTTAGGTTAAGTTTTACATCTGAGTTCAGTTCTCTGATACCAAGCGACTTACAATCATTACTTGCTGTAAGGGTGCATCTCGGGGAGCTACACAGCCACACACCAAAATTAGTGGGGGAACAAGGCGAACTTTGTAATCGTATATTTCTGGTTTTGAAAGGACACATGCCTTTCCCAATCACTGCTATAACATCCCACTCCTTCTCAAAGATTGACGAAAGCAGGCAACACAAGTGTTCCTTAGTTATGGACTAGTCCCTATTCAAAGACCACTTTATTGAACTTATTGGTAACACTGAAGTTGCATTTGAGAAATAGTGTGTGGTGAGGTGTGTTTGACTCTAGTCTGAATGACCTAATGAAAATAATGACAAAGTGTTGACCTTTTCTTGCAGAAACAATATCAGGTTATGCTTTACTGTATGACTATTATTACAGGACATAGCTGCTGAATTAGATGCTGATGATTTAGAAGAGGTTACTCCAAGGGTACAGAAATTTAATGACAGACTTGAAACAGCCTTACAATATGAACAGGTAACGTCTAACATGATAAGGTACTTACCATGGAAAACTGTAAATTGAAAAACTAATTCATATAGAATCATACATCACAAGCAGTTAAATATCATATTTCTACAGTAAAGATAGTTAAAGCTTTAAATTTCGAGCCTTGGAAATATAACAGAAATGATGATTTGTTACTACTGAAGTCTATATATAGTTTTGTAGAAATGTAACAGAGATGGTGATTGGTGATGAATTAAATACAAGTAAAGGAAGATCGAAAAGTCCATCCAGGAAGAAAAATACTCTTAGCTCAAAAAGTCTACAGCTAGCTATGTCTACTATACAGAGTTGGAAAGATGATCAGGAGTCTTTACAGGTAAAACAAGGAGTCCTAAACACTATAGAACCATTAGGAACTACTCACAGCTTTGTCATTATTTAGGTTTCAAATGTATTTGAAAATGTTCGTATTTAAAAAACAATTTCTGACGTAGAGTTACTTCCCCTTGTTATAACAAAAATTGCAGTACAACTTACAAAATCTAGTAGGATTAACAAATTTCAATGATCATACAATAACTCAGATAAAAAAGGCATGATTTTTGGTAGAGATACATATTTTTATGTTTATTATTAAAAATCAGCAAATTTTTAAAGCCATAGGCCACCTAAAATTATTCTTTGGTAAGGTAGGTAGGGAATTTATTTTTTTAGTTTATTTTCCTTTCAAAAGAGGCAATGGATTTTCAGTTTAGCTGTTTATTTTGGCGACATCAAAATTTAGTTTAGATCCATTCACTTCTATGACGTTTTAATTTCACAAATGGGTTTTCAGCTTTCAATGCCTCAAATTCCCTCCATTTCTTTTGCAAACACTATTAAGCACAGCTGTTGCACAGTAACTGTAGAATGAGCTGGCAGTATCGTCTATGGAATTACTTGTTTGGAACAAATATTCAAGTCAAAGTCACTGCCATGATCGCTCATCAGCTGTTTATTTACTTTTGTTTTGACTTGACCCTTGGTCATCAGATGCTTGAAAAGTACTTTCGGCACCAAATTTCAAATTTGATTTAACAAAAAAATAATATCAGCAATTTTTTTCCGGAAATCAATAAACTTGTTCCATCAAAAAAATTTTAAAGTGGGGCAGCAGTGTCTGAGAACCATTATATTAGATAGGACATTTGTGATAATTTAGTACTATGTATTTTCATTCAGATAATCATAATATTATAAATATTTGATTATGTAAATCTCAGGTTATGAAATTGGTATGGTAGGCAATAGGTGGGTGAACATGTATTTTGTATTAATGTGTTGAGAAAGTTCCAAAAACAGTAAAAATATAATAAAAGATCTTGATAGAGATGTGGAGGAATGAGGCGAACTTTGTAATTGTAGATTTCTGGTTTTAAAAGGACACATGCCTTTCCCAATCACTGCTATAACATCCCAATCTGCCACTCCTTCTCAAAGATTGACAAAAGCAGGCAACACAAGTGTTCCTTATTTATGAACTAGTCCCTATTCAAAGACCACTTTATTGAACTTGTTGGTAACACTGAAGTTTTATAAAAGAATGAGAATGAACGAATTACTTTTTAATGGGATAATTGATGCCTTAATAAAGTAAAATAAATTAATTTCAATAATTGGTAATGACTGATGATCAATAGTCTTAAGAGCTTAAGAGAGGAAGGATGAAATTGAAAAAAAAATCTCTCTATTTCAGGAACTTGCTATATCAGTAAACAAACTTGGAGAAAGAATAGCACCCTGGTTAAAGATAAGACTAAGTGGTGATCCTACAGTTTCTAAAATTATCACAGCCGTAGACAAACTGGTATATGATGATGGTATATCAAAGGACAAGGTATGTTTTGTCACATATTCTTGGCCTGCAAAAATAAGCTAAAAAAAGTAAGCTGAACTATATAATTTTACATTTTGTCTTGAAAATCTTGACTTTGTGTCCTACATGCATATGAAACTGATTTCTTGAACAAAATCTTGTAGCTTTACTTAAAGTTCTACGCATTTCAAATATTGATAAGGTTTAGATGTAAAAAGAATTTTCTTAAACATTTCAGATTTTACTTATTCAATGGAACTTTTGTCTTCCAAGCTGCAGCACATTTCATAAGCAATCAGTATCTCAAATCACTAGAATTTCTATTGTATTGGACTTTAGTCGCCTTTAAATTGAACCATATGTTTAAATGGGGAAATATTTTTCCCTTAGTTTAAAATAACTTTGTATTTGTACTTTGTATCCATGAAAATAAATCAAATATATAGTGTACCAAAGGTTTCATCAAGATCTTTGACATCATTTTTTCATGGCACATCTAGGATGTAGAAAAATCTAAGACAAAATCATGAGAATGGAACACAACAAACAACAAATAAGGATACATGTACAACTAAAGCATAAAAAACATATAATAAACTAAACAAAAATAGAACAAGACAGCACAGAAACTAAAACACTAGCAATGTGGACTCCAACTAAAAACCGAGAGTGACATCAGGTGTGTTAACAACTTTATGAATAGAAATAATATGAATGAAAGTGAAATGGTAGATTAATTATTGACACAACATCATTTTGTGCACTAACAAAAGTCTAAACAAAGGAAAATTGATGTTCAGAGTTTTCTATTTTAATTTAGGACGGAAAAGAACATCCATCAAGATCAACATTAGAGAGCATAGTCCAACATTTCCAGACTCTGTTTGATGTCCCCTCTGTGGCCGGTGTCTATCCTCGTATGAATGACATCTACACAAAGTTAGGACAAGTTCACAACATACTCAATACTCTTAGAAATCTCTTAGGCTTAGGTGAGTTTAAAAATGATAATTCACACAGTTGTCTCAACTCTGACAGCAGTAAAAACAATTATTAACAATTTTGATGGAAAGGCTGTTCACATTTTAACCAGTAACAAGAGTTTGAAAATTTAATTTTCTATAATTTTCCAAATTTTTGAAAAATATTACCGAAAATAAACAACTAACAAACTAAATTCTTCCATAAAAAAAATGTAAGATATGAAGGTAAATTATTCCATAATTTTCACCAAAAGTCATGAAAAATTATTTTAATTATCTCCCTTGCACATAACGAAGTTGAATATGCAGTTCTCTCCCTTATCCCAGATTTATCAAATATATAAATTAATATTAATTTTCAGATCCAGACTGTAAATCTACAGACATAGTTGATACGGTTGGACAGTTGTGTAGTCAACATAACACAACAACCAGTCGACAGTTAAAAGCATTGTTACAGACAGAAGATCTAGATGGGTAAATTTATTATAAATAAAAATTTTTGGTAGTGCAGACTTTTGTATATATATATCATTGCAGGCTTAATTGCAATAACTCTTACAAAAATTAACTAAATTCAGAATCAAAATTGAAGTCTAAAATAACGATTTAGAATAATTGAGCTTTTTTATATGCCAAAATTGTATATAAATTTAATAGCTTGTATTATGTCTTGATGCTTTGAAAAGAAAACAAAGATTATACATGTATTTGGTTAAGAACAACAAATTTACTTTGCTGATTTTTTGAATGCATATTTTTAGGAAGGGATAATTTGAATATGTATTCTTCTTTCTTTAGTAAAAAAGACAGAAAAATTAATCAGTTATCTCTCTTAACCAATTTAACTATGCAAAATAATAAAATTACCTCCGTTGAGTCCTTAGAACCAAAATCATAATTATCTCCCCTGGTTGTATATGTTTTCATCTTTTAAAAATGTTTTTGACAGGATCATAATTGACATTACTTATTTTGATATTTATGTCTCCCCTTCTCGAAGGGAGACATATTGTTTTAGTGATTATTATGTCGCCCCGAACGTAGTCACGGGACGACATATTGTTATTCTTCCGTTTCTTTGTTATTATGTCGCCCCGAACGTAGTCACGGGACGACATATTGTTATTCTTCCGTTTCTTTGTTATTATTATGTCGCCCCGAACGTAGTCACGGGACGACATATTGTTATTCTTCCGTTTCTTTGTTATTATTATGTCGCCCCGAACGTAGTCACGGGACGACATATTGTTATTCTTCCGTTTCTTTGTTATTATGTCGCCCCGAACGTAGTCACGGGACGACATATTGTTATTCTTCCGTTTCTTTGTTATTATGTCGCCCCGAACGTAGTCACGGGACGACATATTGTTATTCTTCCGTTTCTTTGTTATTATTATGTCGCCCCGAACGTAGTCACGGGACGACATATTGTTATTCTTCCGTTTCTTTGTTATTATGTCGCCCCGAACGTAGTCACGGGACGACATATTGTTATTCTTCCGTTTCTTTGTTATTATGTCGCCCCGAACGTAGTCACGGGACGACATATTGTTATTCTTCCGTTTCTTTGTTATTATTCTTTCTTTCCAATGATTTTTGTCCGGCTTAGTTCTCGGAGATGCCTTGATAGAATTGAATGAAACTTGGCAGAAACTAAGATCACTATGTGAAGGTGTGCAATCAATACTTTTTTTTTCAAAATGGCCGCCATTTTCAAGATGGCCGCCATTCATAGATCGGTAATTTAACACGTTTATATCTCAAAAACTGTACCATAGAATTTCATTAAACTTCGTAGGTTTGTAAAGTACAATTAGAAGAACAAACTGATGAAAAAAAATGGCGATCGGTTGGAGACGTTTGGCGGCCATTTTGAAAAATGATGTTAAAATGGCGAAAAACTTAACATGGATAGAATTGAATGAAACTTGGCAGAAAGTAAGATCACTATGTGAAGGTGTGCAATCAATACTTTTTTTTCGAAATGGCCGCCATTTTCTAGATGGCTGCCAGGGGCGACATCTGCTATTGCTCGCAATTGCAATTCTAGTTATGTCGCCCCGAACGTAGTCACGGGACGACATATTGTTATTCTTCCGTTTCTTTGTTATTATTCTTTCTTTCCAATGATTTTTGTCCGGCTTAGTTCTCGGAGATGCCTTGATAGAATTGAATGAAACTTGGCAGAAAGTTAGATCACTATGTGAAGGTGTGCAATCAAAACTTTTTTTTTCAAAATGGCCGCCATTTTCAAGATGGCCGCCATTCATAGATCGGTAATTTAACACGTTTATATCTCAAAAACTGTACCATAGAATTTCATTAAACTTCGTAGGTTTGTAAAGTACAATTAGAAGAACAAACTCATGAAAAAAAATGGCGATCGGTTGGAGACGTTTGGCGGCCATTTTGAAAAATGATGTTAAAATGGCGAAAAACTTAACATGGATAGAATTGAATGAAACTTGGCAGAAAGTAAGATCACTATGTGAAGGTGTGCAATCAATACTTTTTTTTCGAAATGGCCGCCATTTTCTAGATGGCTGCCAGGGGCGACATCTGCTATTGCTCGCAATTGCAATTCTAGTTATTATGTCGCCCCGAACGTAGTATCGGGACGATATATTGTTATTCTTCCGTTTCTTTGTTATTATTCTTTCTTTCCAATGATTTTTGTCCGGCTTAGTTCTCGGAGATGCCTTGATAGAATTGAATGAAACTTGGCAGAAACTAAGATCACTATGTGAAGGTGTGCAATCAATACTTTTTTTTTCAAAATGGCCGCCATTTTCAAGATGGCCGCCATTGAAAGATCGGTACCCTCCGAAAATTTAAAACGTTTGTATCTCAAAAACTGTACCATAGAATTTCATTAAACTTCGTAGGTTTGTAAAGTACAATTAGAAGAACAAACTGATGAAAAAAAATGGCGATCGGTTGGAGACGTTTGGCGGCCATTTTGAAAAATGATGTTAAAATGGCGAAAAACTTAACATGGATAGAATTGAATGAAACTTGGCAGAAAGTAAGATCACTATGTGAAGGTGTGCAAGCAATACCTTTTTTTTCGATATGGCCGCCATTCAAAGATCGGTACCCTGCGAAAATTTAAAACATTTATATCTCAAAACCTGTATGATAGAATTTCATTAAACTTCGTAGGTTTGTAAAGCACAATTAGAAGAACAAACTGATGAAAAAAAATCGCGATTGGTTTCAGACATTTGACGGCCATTTTGAAAAATGATGTTAAAATGGCGAAAAACTTAACATGGATAGAATTGAATGAAACTTGGCAGAAAGTAAGATCACTATGTGAAGGTGTGCAATCAATACTTTTTTTTTCGAAATGGCCGCCATTTTCAAGATGGCTGCCAGGGGCGACATCTGCTATTGCTCGCAATTGCAATTCTAGTTATGTCGCCCCGAACGTAGTCACGGGACGACATATTGTTATTCTTCCGTTTCTTTGTTATTATTCTTTCTTTCCAATGATTTTTGTCCGGCTTAGTTCTCGGAGATGCCGTGATAGAATTGAATGAAACTTGGCAGAAAGTTAGATCACTATGTGAAGGTGTGCAATCAAAACTTTTTTTTTCAAAATGGCCGCCATTTTCAAGATGGCCGCCATTCATAGATCGGTAATTTAACACGTTTATATCTCAAAAACTGTACCATAGAATTTCATTAAACTTCGTAGGTTTGTAAAGTACAATTAGAAGAACAAACTGATGAAAAAAAATGGCGATCGGTTGGAGACGTTTGGCGGCCATTTTGAAAAATGATGTTAAAATGGCGAAAAACTTAACATGGATAGAATTGAATGAAACTTGGCAGAAAGTAAGATCACTATGTGAAGGTGTGCAATCAATACTTTTTTTTCGAAATGGCCGCCATTTTCAAGATGGCTGCCAGGGGCGACATCTGCTATTGCTCGCAATTGCAATTCTAGTTATGTCTCCCAAACAAAGTTTTGGGAGACATATTGTTTTTGTCCGGTTTCTTATTATTATTCTTCTTCTTCTTCTTCTTCTTCTTTCCTTTTTCTTTCCGTTCAATGTTGTCCGCGACGTTTCTCAAAGATGCAATGTCCAATCAATATGAAACTTTGGGAATATGTTAAGGGTGACCTGAAGTTTTGCAAACGACTTTTAAAATTTTCAAAATGGCCGCCGTTTCAAAGGTCATTATATAGGACATTGCAATAATTTGAATTTAGGGGGTTTCTGATAAGCTCTAGATAGTGGCAATGGGGGTTTGTTTGGGAGACATCTTGTGACTCGCTGGCGATCACAATCATACCTAGTTATTATTATTCTTTCTTTCCAATGATTTTTGTCCGGCTTAGTTCTCGGAGATGCCTGGATAGAATTGAATGAAACTTGGCAGAAAGTAAGATCACTATGTGAAGGTGTGCAATCAATACTTTTTTTTTCGAAATGGCCGCCATTTTCAAGATGGCTGCCAGGGGCGACATCTGCTATTGCTCGCAATTGCAATTCTAGTTATTATGTCGCCCCGAACGTAGTCACGGGACGACATATTGTTATTCTTCCGTTTCTTTGTTATTATGTCGCCCCGAACGTAGTCACGGGACGACATATTGTTATTCTTCCGTTTCTTTGTTATTATTATTATTATTCTTTCTTTCTTTCTTTCTTTCTTTCTTTCTTTCCAATGATTTTTGTCCGGCTTAGTTCTCGGAGATGCCTGGATAGAATTGAATGAAACTTGGCAGAAAGTAAGATCACTATGTGAAGATGTGCAATCAATACTTTTTTTTTCGAAATGGCCGCCATTTTCAAGATGGCCGCCATTCAAAGATCGGTACCCTCCGAAAATTTAAAACGTTTATATCTCAAAAACTACCATAGAATTTCATTAAACTTCGTAGGTTTGTAAAGTACAATTAGAAGAACAAACTGATGAAAAAAAATGGCGATCGGTTGGAGACGTTTGGCGGCCATTTTGAAAAATGATGTTAAAATGGCGAAAAACTTAACATGGATAGAATTGAATGAAACTTGGCAGAAAGTAAGATCACTATGTGAAGGTGTGCAATCAATACTTTTTTTTTCGAAATGGCCGCCATTTTCTAGATGGCTGCCAGGGGCGACATCTGCTATTGCTCGCAATTGCAATTCTAGTTATTATTATTATTCTTTCTTTCTTTCTTTCTTTCTTTCTTTCTTTCCAATGATTTTTGTCCGGCTTAGTTCTCGGAGATGCCTGGATAGAATTGAATGAAACTTGGCAGAAAGTAAGATCACTATGTGAAGATGTGCAATCAATACTTTTTTTTTCGAAATGGCCGCCATTTTCAAGATGGCCGCCATTCAAAGATCGGTACCCTCCGAAAATTTAAAACGTTTATATCTCAAAAACTGTACCATAGAATTTCATTAAACTTCGTAGGTTTGTAAAGTACAATTAGAAGAACAAACTGATGAAAAAAAATGGCGATCGGTTGGAGACGTTTGGCGGCCATTTTGAAAAATGATGTTAAAATGGCGAAAAACTTAACATGGATAGAATTGAATGAAACTTGGCAGAAAGTAAGATCACTATGTGAAGGTGTGCAATCAATACTTTTTTTTTCGAAATGGCCGCCATTTTCTAGATGGCTGCCAGGGGCGACATCTGCTATTGCTCGCAATTGCAATTCTAGTTATTATTCTTTCTTTCCAATGATTTTTGAACGGCTTAGTTCTCGGAGATGCCGTGATAGAATTGAATGAAACTTGGCAGAAAGTTAGATCACTATGTGAAGGTGTGCAATCAAAACTTTTTTTTTCAAAATGGCCGCCATTTTCAAGATGGCCGCCATTCATAGATCGGTAATTTAACACGTTTATATCTCAAAAACTGTACCATAGAATTTCATTAAACTTCGTAGGTTTGTAAAGTACAATTAGAAGAACAAACTGATGAAAAAAAATGGCGATCGGTTGGAGACGTTTGGCGGCCATTTTGAAAAATGATGTTAAAATGGCGAAAAACTTAACATGGATAGAATTGAATGAAACTTGGCAGAAAGTAAGATCACTATGTGAAGGTGTGCAATCAATACTTTTTTTTCGAAATGGCCGCCATTTTCTAGATGGCTGCCAGGGGCGACATCTGCTATTGCTCGCAATTGCAATTCTAGTTATGTCGCCCCGAACGTAGTCACGGGACGACATATTGTTATTCTTCCGTTTCTTTGTTATTATTATTCTTTCTTTCTTTCTTTCTTTCTTTCTTTCCAATGATTTTTGTCCGGCTTAGTTCTCGGAGATGCCTGGATAGAATTGAATGAAACTTGGCAGAAAGTAAGATCACTATGTGAAGATGTGCAATCAATACTTTTTTTTTCGAAATGGCCGCCATTTTCAAGATGGCCGCCATTCAAAGATCGGTACCCTCCGAAAATTTAAAACGTTTATATCTCAAAAACTGTACCATAGAATTTCATTAAACTTCGTAGGTTTGTAAAGTACAATTAGAAGAACAAACTGATGAAAAAAAATGGCGATCGGTTGGAGACGTTTGACGGCCATTTTGAAAAATGATGTTAAAATGGCGAAAAACTTAACATGGATAGAATTGAATGAAACTTGGCAGAAAGTAAGATCACTATGTGAAGGTGTGCAATCAATACTTTTTTTTTCGAAATGGCCGCCATTTTCAAGATGGCTGCCAGGGGCGACATCTGCTATTGCTCGCAATTGCAATTCTAGTTATGTCGCCCCGAACGTAGTCACGGGACGACATATTGTTATTCTTCCGTTTCTTTGTTATTATTCTTTCTTTCCAATGATTTTGTCCGGCTTAGTTCTCGGAGATGCCTGGATAGAATTGAATGAAACTTGGCAGAAAGTTAGATCACTATGTGAAGGTGTGCAATCAAAACTTTTTTTTTCAAAATGGCCGCCATTTTCAAGATGGCCGCCATTCATAGATCGGTAATTTAACACGTTTATATCTCAAAAACTGTACCATAGAATTTCATTAAACTTCGTAGGTTTGTAAAGTACAATTAGAAGAACAAACTGATGAAAAAAAATGGCGATCGGTTGGAGACGTTTGGCGGCCATTTTGAAAAATGATGTTAAAATGGCGAAAAACTTAACATGGATAGAATTGAATGAAACTTGGCAGAAAGTAAGATCACTATGTGAAGGTGTGCAATCAATACTTTTTTTTCGAAATGGCCGCCATTTTCTAGATGGCTGCCAGGGGCGACATCTGCTATTGCTCGCAATTGCAATTCTAGTTATTATTATTCTTTCTTTCCAATGATTTTTGTCCGGCTTAGTTCTCGGAGATGCCGTGATAGAATTGAATGAAACTTGGCAGAAAGTTAGATCACTATGTGAAGGTGTGCAATCAAAACTTTTTTTTTCAAAATGGCCGCCATTTTCAAGATGGCCGCCATTCATAGATCGGTAATTTAACACGTTTATATCTCAAAAACTGTACCATAGAATTTCATTAAACTTCGTAGGTTTGTAAAGTACAATTAGAAGAACAAACTGATGAAAAAAAATGGCGATCGGTTGGAGACGTTTGGCGGCCATTTTGAAAAATGATGTTAAAATGGCGAAAAACTTAACATGGATAGAATTGAATGAAACTTGGCAGAAAGTAAGATCACTATGTGAAGGTGTGCAATCAATACTTTTTTTTCGAAATGGCCGCCATTTTCTAGATGGCTGCCAGGGGCGACATCTGCTATTGCTCGCAATTGCAATTCTAGTTATGTCGCCCCGAACGTAGTCACGGGACGACATATTGTTATTCTTCCGTTTCTTTGTTATTATGTCGCCCCGAACGTAGTCACGGGACGACATATTGTTATTCTTGCGTTTCTTTGTTATTATGTCGCCCCGAACGTAGTCACGGGACGACATATTGTTATTCTTCCGTTTCTTTGTTATTATTCTTTCTTTCCAATGATTTTTGTCCGGCTTAGTTCTCGGAGATGCCTGGATAGAATTGAATGAAACTTGGCAGAAAGTAAGATCACTATGTGAAGGTGTGCAATCAGTACTTTTTTTTTCAAAATGGCCGCCATTTTCAAGATGGCCGCCATTCATAGATCGGTAATTTAACACGTTTATATCTCAAAAACTGTACCATAGAATTTCATTAAACTTCGTATGTTTGTAAAGTACAATTAGAAGAACAAACTGATGAAAAAAAATGGCGATCGGTTGGAGACGTTTGGCGGCCATTTTGAAAAATGATGTTAAAATGGCGAAAAACTTAACATGGATAGAATTGAATGAAACTTGGCAGAAAGTAAGATCACTATGTGAAGGTGTGCAATCAATACTTTTTTTTTCGAAATGGCCGCCATTTTCAAGATGGCTGCCAGGGGCGACATCTGCTATTGCTCGCAATTGCAATTCTAGTTATTATTCTTTCTTTCCAATGATTTTTGTCCGGCTTAGTTCTCGGAGATGCCGTGATAGAATTGAATGAAACTTGGCAGAAAGTTAGATCACTATGTGAAGGTGTGCAATCGAAACTTTTTTTTTTCAAAATGGCCGCCATTTTCAAGATGGCTGCCAGGGGCGACATCTGCTATTGCTCGCAATTGCAATTCTAGTTATTATGTCGCCCCGAACGTAGTCACGGGACGACATATTGTTATTCTTCCGTTTCTTTGTTATTATGTCGCCCCGAACGTAGTCACGGGACGACATATTGTTATTCTTCCGTTTCTTTGTTATTATTCTTTCTTTCCAATGATTTTTGTCCGGCTTAGTTCTCGGAGATGCCGTGATAGAATTGAATGAAACTTGGCAGAAAGTTAGATCACTATGTGAAGGTGTGCAATCAAAACTTTTTTTTTCAAAATGGCCGCCATTTTCAAGATGGCCGCCATTCATAGATCGGTAATTTAACACGTTTATATCTCAAAAACTGTACCATAGAATTTCATTAAACTTCGTAGGTTTGTAAAGTACAATTAGAAGAACAAACTGATGAAAAAAAATGGCGATCGGTTGGAGACGTTTGGCGGCCATTTTGAAAAATGATGTTAAAATGGCGAAAAACTTAACATGGATAGAATTGAATGAAACTTGGCAGAAAGTAAGATCACTATGTGAAGGTGTGCAATCAATACTTTTTTTTCGAAATGGCCGCCATTTTCAAGATGGCTGCCAGGGGCGACATCTGCTATTGCTCGCAATTGCAATTCTAGTTATTCTTTCTTTCCAATGATTTTTGTCCGGCTTAGTTCTCGGAGATGCCTGGATAGAATTGAATGAAACTTGGCAGAAAGTAAGATCACTATGTGAAGGTGTGCAATCAGTACTTTTTTTTTCAAAATGGCCGCCATTTTCAAGATGGCCGCCATTCATAGATCGGTAATTTAACACGTTTATATCTCAAAAACTGTACCATAGAATTTCATTAAACTTCGTATGTTTGTAAAGTACAATTAGAAGAACAAACTCATGAAAAAAAATGGCGATCGGTTGGAGACGTTTGGCGGCCATTTTGAAAAATGATGTTAAAATGGCGAAAAACTTAACATGGATAGAATTGAATGAAACTTGGCAGAAAGTAAGATCACTATGTGAAGGTGTGCAATCAGTACTTTTTTTTTCAAAATGGCCGCCATTTTCAAGATGGCCGCCATTCATAGATCGGTAATTTAACACGTTTATATCTCAAAAACTGTACCATAGAATTTCATTAAACTTCGTATGTTTGTAAAGTAGAATTAGAAGAACAAACTGATGAAAAAAAATGGCGATCGGTTGGAGACGTTTGGCGGCCATTTTGAAAAATGATGTTAAAATGGCGAAAAACTTAACATGGATAGAATTGAATGAAACTTGGCAGAAAGTAAGATCACTATGTGAAGGTGTGCAATCAATACTTTTTTTTCCGAAATGGCCGCCATTTTCTAGATGGCTGCCAGGGGCGACATCTGCTATTGCTCGCAATTGCAATTCTAGTTATGTCGCCCCGAACGTAGTCACGGGACGACATATTGTTATTCTTCCGTTTCTTTGTTATTATTATGTCGCCCCGAACGTAGTCACGGGACGACATATTGTTATTCTTCCGTTTCTTTGTTATTATTATTATTCTTTCTTTCCAATGATTTTTGTCCGGCTTAGTTCTCGGAGATGCCGTGATAGAATTGAATGAAACTTGGCAGAAAGTTAGATCACTATGTGAAGGTGTGCAATCAATACTTTTTTTTTTAAATGGCCACCATTTTCAAGATGGCTGCCAGGGGCGACATCTGCTATTGCTCGCAATTGCAATTCTAGTTATTATGTCGCCCCGAACGTAGTCACGGGACGACATATTGTTATTCTTCCGTTTCTTTGTTATTATTATGTCGCCCCGAACGTAGTCACGGGACGACATATTGTTATTCTTCCGTTTCTTTGTTATTATTATTATTATTCTTTCTTTCTTTCTTTCTTTCTTTCTTTCTTTCCAATGATTTTTGTCCGGCTTAGTTCTCGGAGATGCCTGGATAGAATTGAATGAAACTTGGCAGAAAGTAAGATCACTATGTGAAGATGTGCAATCAATACTTTTTTTTTCGAAATGGCCGCCATTTTCAAGATGGCCGCCATTCAAAGATCGGTACCCTCCGAAAATTTAAAACGTTTATATCTCAAAAACTGTACCATAGAATTTCATTAAACTTCGTAGGTTTGTAAAGTACAATTAGAAGAACAAACTGATGAAAAAAAATGGCGATCGGTTGGAGACGTTTGGCGGCCATTTTGAAAAATGATGTTAAAATGGCGAAAAACTTAACATGGATAGAATTGAATGAAACTTGGCAGAAAGTAAGATCACTATGTGAAGGTGTGCAATCAATACTTTTTTTTTCGAAATGGCCGCCATTTTCTAGATGGCTGCCAGGGGCGACATCTGCTATTGCTCGCAATTGCAATTCTAGTTATTATGTCGCCCCGAACGTAGTCACGGGACGACATATTGTTATTCTTCCGTTTCTTTGTTATTATTATTATTATTCTTTCTTTCTTTCTTTCTTTCTTTCTTTCTTTCCAATGATTTTTGTCCGGCTTAGTTCTCGGAGATGCCTGGATAGAATTGAATGAAACTTGGCAGAAAGTAAGATCACTATGTGAAGATGTGCAATCAATACTTTTTTTTTCGAAATGGCCGCCATTTTCAAGATGGCCGCCATTCAAAGATCGGTACCCTCCGAAAATTCAAAACGTTTATATCTCAAAAACTGTACCATAGAATTTCATTAAACTTCGTATGTTTGTAAAGTACAATTAGAAGAACAAACTCATGAAAAAAAATGGCGATCGGTTGGAGACGTTTGGCGGCCATTTTGAAAAATGATGTTAAAATGGCGCAAAACTTAACATCGATAGAATTGAATGAAACTTGGCAGAAAGTAAGATCACTATGTGAAGGTGTGCAATCAGTACTTTTTTTCTCAAAATGGCCGCCATTTTCAAGATGGCTGCCAGGGGCGACATCTGCTATTGCTCGCAATTGCAATTCTAGTTATTATTATTATTCTTTCTTTCTTTCTTTCTTTCTTTCTTTCTTTCCAATGATTTTTGTCCGGCTTAGTTCTCGGAGATGCCTGCATAGAATTGAATGAAACTTGGCAGAAAGTAAGATCACTATGTGAAGATGTGCAATCAATACTTTTTTTTTCGAAATGGCCGCCATTTTCAAGATGGCCGCCATTCAAAGATCGGTACCCTCCGAAAATTTAAAACGTTTATATCTCAAAAACTGTACCATAGAATTTCATTAAACTTCGTAGGTTTGTAAAGTACAATTAGAAGAACAAACTGATGAAAAAAAATGGCGATCGGTTGGAGACGTTTGGCGGCCATTTTGAAAAATGATGTTAAAATGGCGAAAAACTTAACATGGATAGAATTGAATGAAACTTGGCAGAAAGTAAGATCACTATGTGAAGGTGTGCAATCAATACTTTTTTTTCGAAATGGCCGCCATTTTCAAGATGGCTGCCAGGGGCGACATCTGCTATTGCTCGCAATTGCAATTCTAGTTATTATTATTATTCTTTCTTTCCAATGATTTTTGTCCGGCTTAGTTCTCGGAGATGCCGTGATAGAATTGAATGAAACTTGGCAGAAAGTAAGATCACTATGTGAAGGTGTGCAATCAATACTTTTTTTCCCGAAATGGCTGCCAGGGGCGACATCTGCTATTGCTCGCAATTGCAATTCTAGTTATTATTCTTTCTTTCCAATGATTTTTGTCCGGCTTAGTTCTCGGAGATGCCGTGATAGAATTGAATGAAACTTGGCAGAAAGTTAGATCACTATGTGAAGGTGTGCAATCAAAACTTTTTTTTTCAAAATGGCCGCCATTTTCAAGATGGCCGCCATTCATAGATCGGTAATTTAACACGTTTATATCTCAAAAACTGTACCATAGAATTTCATTAAACTTCGTAGGTTTGTAAAGTACAATTAGAAGAACAAACTGATGAAAAAAAATGGCGATCGGTTGGAGACGTTTGGCGGCCATTTTGAAAAATGATGTTAAAATGGCGAAAAACTTAACATGGATAGAATTGAATGAAACTTCGCAGAAAGTAAGATCACTATGTGAAGGTGTGCAATCAATACTTTTTTTTCGAAATGGCCGCCATTTTCTAGATGGCTGCCAGGGGCGACATCTGCTATTGCTCGCAATTGCAATTCTAGTTATTATGTCGCCCCGAACGTAGTCACGGGACGACATATTGTTATTCTTCCGTTTCTTTGTTATTATGTCGCCCCGAACGTAGTCACGGGACGACATATTGTTATTCTTCCGTTTCTTTGTTATTATTCTTTCTTTCCAATGATTTTTGTCCGGCTTAGTTCTCGGAGATGCCTTGATAGAATTGAATGAAACTTGGCAGAAAGTTAGATCACTATGTGAAGGTGTGCAATCAAAACTTTTTTTTTCAAAATGGCCGCCATTTTCAAGATGGCCGCCATTCATAGATCGGTAATTTAACACGTTTATATCTCAAAAACTGTACCATAGAATTTCATTAAACTTCGTAGGTTTGTAAAGTACAATTAGAAGAACAAACTGATGAAAAAAAATGGCGATCGTTTGGAGACGTTTGGCGGCCATTTTGAAAAATGATGTTAAAATGGCGAAAAACTTAACATGGATAGAATTGAATGAAACTTGGCAGAAAGTAAGATCACTATGTGAAGGTGTGCAATCAATACTTTTTTTTCGAAATGGCCGCCATTTTCTAGATGGCTGCCAGGGGCGACATCTGCTATTGCTCGCAATTGCAATTCTAGTTATTATGTCGCCCCGAACGTAGTCACGGGACGACATATTGTTATTCTTCCGTTTCTTTGTTATTATTCTTTCTTTCCAATGATTTTTGTCCGGCTTAGTTCTCGGAGATGCCTTGATAGAATTGAATGAAACTTGGCAGAAAGTTAGATCACTATGTGAAGGTGTGCAATCAAAACTTTTTTTTTCAAAATGGCCGCCATTTTCAAGATGGCCGCCATTCATAGATCGGTAATTTAACACGTTTATATCTCAAAAACTGTACCATAGAATTTCATTAAACTTCGTAGGTTTGTAAAGTACAATTAGAAGAACAAACTGATGAAAAAAAATGGCGATCGGTTGGAGACGTTTGGCGGCCATTTTGAAAAATGATGTTAAAATGGCGAAAAACTTAACATGGATAGAATTGAATGAAACTTGGCAGAAAGTAAGATCACTATGTGAAGGTGTGCAATCAATACTTTTTTTTCGAAATGTCCGCCATTTTCTAGATGGCTGCCAGGGGCGACATCTGCTATTGCTCGCAATTGCAATTCTAGTTATTATTATTCTTTCTTTCCAATGATTTTTGTCCGGCTTAGTTCTCGGAGATGCCGTGATAGAATTGAATGAAACTTGGCAGAAAGTTAGATCACTATGTGAAGGTGTGCAATCAATACTTTTTTTTTTAAATGGCCACCATTTTCAAGATGGCTGCCAGGGGCGACATCTGCTATTGCTCGCAATTGCAATTCTAGTTATGTCTCCCAAACAAAGTTTTGGGAGACATATTGTTTTTGTCCGGTTTCTTATTATTATTCTTCTTCTTCTTCTTCTTCTTCTTCTTCTTTCCTTTTTCTTTCCGTTCAATGTTGTCCGCGACGTTTCTCAAAGATGCAATGTCCAATCAATATGAAACTTTGGGAATATGTTAAGGGTGACCTGAAGTTTTGCAAACGACTTTTAAAATTTTCAAAATGGCCGCCGTTTCCGTGGAAACAGAAAAAGGTCATTATATAGGAGACATTGCTTTATGTCAGTAACCTAGGTGGGTAGGATTCTGAAATTTTGTAGGTGAATAGAGCAAAAGGTGCTCTTTAATTATACGAAAAAAAAATTTGAAGCGATATTTACGGTTTTCGCGTTATTTACGAAAATGTGATTTTTCGGGCCCAAAAT
This sequence comes from Mytilisepta virgata, assembly GCA_028015205.1. Classification (NCBI taxonomy): domain Eukaryota; kingdom Metazoa; phylum Mollusca; class Bivalvia; order Mytilida; family Mytilidae; genus Mytilisepta; species Mytilisepta virgata. The sequence continues at coordinate 42,146,967 of CM051510.1, read as the reverse complement.
TCGAAATTCTTTCGAAGTGCTTCGATTTCAATGAAAATTGATATTTAGGGGTTTTAAATGATGGCGATTGCAAAGGGCTTAAAAAAAAAATCAAAATGGCCGCTGTTTCCATGGAAACAGGAAAAGGTCATTATATAGGACATTGCGATATCTCTGTAACCTAGGTGGGTAGGATTCTGAAATTTTGTAGGTGAATAGAGCAAAAGGGAATTTAGGGGGTTACTGATAAGCTCTAGATAGTGGCAATGGGGGTTTGGGAGACATCTTGTGACTCGCTTGCGATCACAATCATACCTAGTTATGTCTCCCAAACAAAGTTTTGGGAGACATATTGTTTTTGTCCGGTTTCTTATTATTATTATGTCGCCCCGAACGTAGTCACGGGACGACATATTGTTATTCTTCCGTTTCTTTGTTATTATTATTATTCTTTCTTTCTTTCTTTCTTTCTTTCCAATGATTTTTGTCCGGCTTAGTTCTCGGAGATGCCTGGATAGAATTGAATGAAACTTGGCAGAAAGTAAGATCACTATGTGAAGATGTGCAATCAATACTTTTTTTTTCGAAATGGCCGCCATTTTCAAGATGGCCGCCATTCAAAGATCGGTACCCTCCGAAAATTTAAAACGTTTATATCTCAAAAACTGTACCATAGAATTTCATTAAACTTCGTATGTTTGTAAAGTACAATTAGAAGAACAAACTCATGAAAAAAAATGGCGATCGGTTGGAGACGTTTGGCGGCCATTTTGAAAAATGATGTTAAAATGGCGAAAAACTTAACATGGATAGAATTGAATGAAACTTGGCAGAAAGTAAGATCACTATGTGAAGGTGTGCAATCAATACTTTTTTTTCCGAAATGGCCGCCATTTTCAAGATGGCTGCCAGGGGCGACATCTGCTATTGCTCGCAATTGCAATTCTAGTTCTTCTTCTTCTTCTTCTTCTTCTTTCCTTTTTCTTTCCGTTCAATGTTGTCCGCGACGTTTCTCAAAGATGCAATGTCCAATCAATATGAAACTTTGGGAATATGTTAAGGGTGACCTGAAGTTTTGCAAACGACTTTTAAAATTTTCAAAATGGCCGCCGTTTACGTGGAAACAGAAAAAGGTCATTATATAGGAGACATTGCTTTATGTCAGTAACCTAGGTGGGTAGGATTCTGAAATTTTGTAGGTGAATAGAGCAAAAGGTGCTCTTTAATTATACGAAAAAAAAATTTGAAGCGATATTTACGGTTTTCGCGTTATTTACGAAAATGTGATTTTTCGGGCCCAAAATTCCAAATTCTTTCGAAGTGCTTCGATTTCAATGAAAATTGATATTTAGGGGTTTTAAATCATGGCGATTGCAAAGGGTTTAAAAAAAATCAAAATGGCCGCTGTTTCCATGGAAACAGGAAAAGGTCATTATATAGGACATTGCGATATCTCTGTAACCTAGGTGGGTAGGATTCTGAAATTTTGTAGGTGAATAGAGCAAAAGGGAATTTAGGGGGTTACTGATAAGCTCTAGATAGTGGCAATGGGGGTTTGGGAGACATCTTGTGACTCGCTTGCGATCACAATCATACCTAGTTATGTCTCCCAAACAAAGTTTTGGGAGACATATTGTTTTTGTCCGGTTTCTTATTATTATTCTTCTTCTTCTTCTTCTTCTTCTTCTTCTTCTTCTTCTTTCCTTTTTCTTTCCGTTCAATGTTGTCCGCGACGTTTCTCAAAGATGCAATGTCCAATCAATATGAAACTTTGGGAATATGTTAAGGGTGACCTGAAGTTTTGCAAACGACTTTTAAAATTTTCAAAATGGCCGCCGTTTACGTGGAAACAGAAAAAGGTCATTATATAGGAGACATTGCTTTATGTCAGTAACCTAGGTGGGTAGGATTCTGAAATTTTGTAGGTTAATAGAGCAAAAGGTGCTCTTTAATTATACGAAAAAAAAATTTGAAGCGATATTTACGGTTTTCGCGTTATTTACGAAAATGTGATTTTTCGGGCCCAAAATTCCAAATTCTTTCGAAGTGCTTCGATTTCAATGAAAATTGATATTTAGGGGTTTTAAATCATGGCGATTGCAAAGGGTTTAAAAAAAATCAAAATGGCCGCTGTTTCCATGGAAACAGGAAAAGGTCATTATATAGGACATTGCGATATCTCTGTAACCTAGGTGGGTAGGATTCTGGAATTTTGTAGGTGAATAGAGCAAAAGGGAATTTAGGGGGTTACTGATAAGCTCTAGATAGTGGCAATGGGGGTTTGGGAGACATCTTGTGACTCGCTTGCGATCACAATCATACCTAGTTATGTCTCCCAAACAAAGTTTTGGGAGACATATTGTTTTTGTCCGGTTTCTTATTATTATTCTTCTTCTTCTTCTTCTTCTTCTTCTTCTTCTTCTTCTTCTTTCCTTTTTCTTTCCGTTCAATGTTGTCCGCGACGTTTCTCAAAGATGCAATGTCCAATCAATATGAAACTTTGGGAATATGTTAAGGGTGACCTGAAGTTTTGCAAACGACTTTTAAAATTTTCAAAATGGCCGCCGTTTACGTGGAAACAGAAAAAGGTCATTATATAGGAGACATTGCTTTATGTCAGTAACCTAGGTGGGTAGGATTCTGAAATTTTGTAGGTGAATAGAGCAAAAGGTGCTCTTTAATTATACGAAAAAAAAATTTGAAGCGATATTTACGGTTTTCGCGTTATTTACGAAAATGTGATTTTTCGGGCCCAAAATTCCAAATTCTTTCGAAGTGCTTCGATTTCAATGAAAATTGATATTTAGGGGTTTTAAATCATGGCGATTGCAAAGGGTTTAAAAAAAATCAAAATGGCCGCTGTTTCCATGGAAACAGGAAAAGGTCATTATATAGGACATTGCGATATCTCTGTAACCTAGGTGGGTAGGATTCTGAAATTTTGTAGGTGAATAGAGCAAAAGGGAATTTAGGGGGTTACTGATAAGCTCTAGATAGTGGCAATGGGGGTTTGGGAGACATCTTGTGACTCGCTTGCGATCACAATCATACCTAGTTATGTCTCCCAAACAAAGTTTTGGGAGACATATTGTTTTTGTCCGGTTTCTTATTATTATTCTTCTTCTTCTTCTTCTTCTTCTTCTTCTTCTTTCCTTTTTCTTTCCGTTCAATGTTGTCCGCGACGTTTCTCAAAGATGCAATGTCCAATCAATATGAAACTTTGGGAATATGTTAAGGGTGACCTGAAGTTTTGCAAACGACTTTTAAAATTTTCAAAATGGCCGCCGTTTCCGTGGAAACAGAAAAAGGTCATTATATAGGAGACATTGCTTTATGTCAGTAACCTAGGTGGGTAGGATTCTGAAATTTTGTAGGTGAATAGAGCAAAAGGTGCTCTTTAATTATATGAAAAAAAAATTTGAAGCGATATTTACGGTTTTCGTGTTATTTACGAAAATGTGATTTTTCGGGCCCAAAATTCGAAATTCTTTCGAAGTGCTTCGATTTCAATGAAAATTGATATTTAGGGGTTTTAAATGATGGCGATTGCAAAGGGCTTAAAAAAAATCAAAATGGCCGCTGTTTCCATGGAAACAGGAAAAGGTCATTATATAGGACATTGCGATATCTCTGTAACCTAGGTGGGTAGGATTCTGAAATTTTGTAGGTGAATAGAGCAAAAGGGAATTTAGGGGGTTACTGATAAGCTCTAGATAGTGGCAATGGGGGTTTGGGAGACATCTTGTGACTCGCTTGCGATCACAATCATACCTAGTTATGTCTCCCAAACAAAGTTTTGGGAGACATATTGTTTTTGTCCGGTTTCTTATTATTATTCTTCTTCTTCTTCTTCTTTCCTTTTTCTTTCCGTTCAATGTTGTCCGCGACGTTTCTCAAAGATGCAATGTCCAATCAATATGAAACTTTGGGAATATGTTAAGGGTGACCTGAAGTTTTGCAAACGACTTTTAAAATTTTCAAAATGGCCGCCGTTTCCGTGGAAACAGAAAAAGGTCATTATATAGGAGACATTGCTTTATGTCAGTAACCTAGGTGGGTAGGATTCTGAAATTTTGTAGGTCAATAGAGCAAAAGGTGCTCTTTAATTATACGAAAAAAAAATTTGAAGCGATATTTACGGTTTTCGCGTTATTTACGAAAATGTGATTTTTCGGGCCCAAAATTCGAAATTCTTTCGAAGTGCTTCGATTTCAATGAAAATTGATATTTAGGGGTTTTAAATGATGGCGATTGCAAAGGGCTTAAAAAAAATCAAAATGGCCGCTGTTTCCATGGAAACAGGAAAAGGTCATTATATAGGACATTGCGATATCTCTGTAACCTAGGTGGGTAGGATTCTGAAATTTTGTAGGTGAATAGAGCAAAAGGGAATTTAGGGGGTTACTGATAAGCTCTAGATAGTGGCAATGGGGGTTTGGGAGACATCTTGTGACTCGCTTGCGATCACAATCATACCTAGTTATTATTATTCTTTCTTTCCAATGATTTTTGTCCGGCTTAGTTCTCGGAGATGCCTGGATAGAATTGAATGAAACTTGGCAGAAAGTAAGATCACTATGTGAAGGTGTGCAATCAATACTTTTTTTTTCGAAATGGCCGCCATTTTCAAGATGGCTGCCAGGGGCGACATCTGCTATTGCTCGCAATTGCAATTCTAGTTATTATGTCGCCCCGAACGTAGTCACGGGACGACATATTGTTATTCTTCCGTTTCTTTGTTATTATTATTATTATTATGTCTCCCAAACAAAGTTTTGGGAGACATATTGTTTTTGTCCGGTTTCTTATTATTATTCTTCTTCTTCTTCTTCTTCTTCTTCTTCTTTCCTTTTTCTTTCCGTTCAATGTTGTCCGCGACGTTTCTCAAAGATGCAATGTCCAATCAATATGAAACTTTGGGAATATGTTAAGGGTGACCTGAAGTTTTGCAAACGACTTTTAAAATTTTCAAAATGGCCGCCGTTTACGTGGAAACAGAAAAAGGTCATTATATAGGAGACATTGCTTTATGTCAGTAACCTAGGTGGGTAGGATTCTGAAATTTTGTAGGTGAATAGAGCAAAAGGTGCTCTTTAATTATACGAAAAAAAAATTTGAAGCGATATTTACGGTTTTCGCGTTATTTACGAAAATGTGATTTTTCGGGCCCAAAATTCCAAATTCTTTCGAAGTGCTTCGATTTCAATGAAAATTGATATTTAGGGGTTTTAAATCATGGCGATTGCAAAGGGTTTAAAAAAAATCAAAATGGCCGCTGTTTCCATGGAAACAGGAAAAGGTCATTATATAGGACATTGCGATATCTCTGTAACCTAGGTGGGTAGGATTCTGAAATTTTGTAGGTGAATAGAGCAAAAGGGAATTTAGGGGGTTACTGATAAGCTCTAGATAGTGGCAATGGGGGTTTGGGAGACATCTTGTGACTCGCTTGCGATCACAATCATACCTAGTTATTATTATTATGTCTCCCAAACAAAGTTTTGGGAGACATATTGTTTTTGTCCGGTTTCTTATTATTATTCTTCTTCTTCTTCTTCTTCTTCTTCTTCTTTCCTTTTTCTTTCCGTTCAATGTTGTCCGCGACGTTTCTCAAAGATGCAATGTCCAATCAATATGAAACTTTGGGAATATGTTAAGGGTGACCTGAAGTTTTGCAAACGACTTTTAAAATTTTCAAAATGGCCGCCGTTTACGTGGAAACAGAAAAAGGTCATTATATAGGAGACATTGCTTTATGTCAGTAACCTAGGTGGGTAGGATTCTGAAATTTTGTAGGTGAATAGAGCAAAAGGTGCTCTTTAATTATACGAAAAAAAAATTTGAAGCGATATTTACGGTTTTCGCGTTATTTACGAAAATGTGATTTTTCGGGCCCAAAATTCCAAATTCTTTCGAAGTGCTTCGATTTCAATGAAAATTGATATTTAGGGGTTTTAAATCATGGCGATTGCAAAGGGTTTAAAAAAAATCAAAATGGCCGCTGTTTCCATGGAAACAGGAAAAGGTCATTATATAGGACATTGCGATATCTCTGTAACCTAGGTGGGTAGGATTCTGAAATTTTGTAGGTGAATAGAGCAAAAGGGAATTTAGGGGGTTACTGATAAGCTCTAGATAGTGGCAATGGGGGTTTGGGAGACATCTTGTGACTCGCTTGCGATCACAATCATACCTAGTTATGTCTCCCAAACAAAGTTATTGTTTTTGTCCGGTTTCTTATTATTATTCTTCTTCTTCTTCTTCTTCTTCTTCTTCTTCTTTCCTTTTTCTTTCCGTTCAATGTTGTCCGCGACGTTTCTCAAAGATGCAATGTCCAATCAATATGAAACTTTGGGAATATGTTAAGGGTGACCTGAAGTTTTGCAAACGACTTTTAAAATTTTCAAAATGGCCGCCGTTTCCGTGGAAACAGAAAAAGGTCATTATATAGGAGACATTGCTTTATGTCAGTAACCTAGGTGGGTAGGATTCTGAAATTTTGTAGGTGAATAGAGCAAAAGGTGCTCTTTAATTATATGAAAAAAAAATTTGAAGCGATATTTACGGTTTTCGTGTTATTTACGAAAATGTGATTTTTCGGGCCCAAAATTCGAAATTCTTTCGAAGTGCTTCGATTTCAATGAAAATTGATATTTAGGGGTTTTAAATGATGGCGATTGCAAAGGGCTTAAAAAAAATCAAAATGGCCGCTGTTTCCATGGAAACAGGAAAAGGTCATTATATAGGACATTGCGATATCTCTGTAACCTAGGTGGGTAGGATTCTGAAATTTTGTAGGTGAATAGAGCAAAAGGGAATTTAGGGGGTTACTGATAAGCTCTAGATAGTGGCAATGGGGGTTTGGGAGACATCTTGTGACTCGCTTGCGATCACAATCATACCTAGTTATGTCTCCCAAACAAAGTTTTGGGAGACATATTGTTTTTGTCCGGTTTCTTATTATTATTCTTCTTCTTCTTCTTCTTTCCTTTTTCTTTCCGTTCAATGTTGTCCGCGACGTTTCTCAAAGATGCAATGTCCAATCAATATGAAACTTTGGGAATATGTTAAGGGTGACCTGAAGTTTTGCAAACGACTTTTAAAATTTTCAAAATGGCCGCCGTTTCCGTGGAAACAGAAAAAGGTCATTATATAGGAGACATTGCTTTATGTCAGTAACCTAGGTGGGTAGGATTCTGAAATTTTGTAGGTCAATAGAGCAAAAGGTGCTCTTTAATTATACGAAAAAAAAATTTGAAGCGATATTTACGGTTTTCGCGTTATTTACGAAAATGTGATTTTTCGGGCCCAAAATTCGAAATTCTTTCGAAGTGCTTCGATTTCAATGAAAATTGATATTTAGGGGTTTTAAATGATGGCGATTGCAAAGGGCTTAAAAAAAATCAAAATGGCCGCTGTTTCCATGGAAACAGGAAAAGGTCATTATATAGGACATTGCGATATCTCTGTAACCTAGGTGGGTAGGATTCTGAAATTTTGTAGGTGAATAGAGCAAAAGGGAATTTAGGGGGTTACTGATAAGCTCTAGATAGTGGCAATGGGGGTTTGGGAGACATCTTGTGACTCGCTTGCGATCACAATCATACCTAGTTATTATTATTCTTTCTTTCCAATGATTTTTGTCCGGCTTAGTTCTCGGAGATGCCTGGATAGAATTGAATGAAACTTGGCAGAAAGTAAGATCACTATGTGAAGGTGTGCAATCAATACTTTTTTTTTCGAAATGGCCGCCATTTTCAAGATGGCTGCCAGGGGCGACATCTGCTATTGCTCGCAATTGCAATTCTAGTTATTATGTCGCCCCGAACGTAGTCACGGGACGACATATTGTTATTCTTCCGTTTCTTTGTTATTATTATTATTATTATGTCTCCCAAACAAAGTTTTGGGAGACATATTGTTTTTGTCCGGTTTCTTATTATTATTCTTCTTCTTCTTCTTCTTCTTCTTCTTCTTCTTCTTCTTTCCTTTTTCTTTCCGTTCAATGTTGTCCGCGACGTTTCTCAAAGATGCAATGTCCAATCAATATGAAACTTTGGGAATATGTTAAGGGTGACCTGAAGTTTTGCAAACGACTTTTAAAATTTTCAAAATGGCCGCCGTTTACGTGGAAACAGAAAAAGGTCATTATATAGGAGACATTGCTTTATGTCAGTAACCTAGGTGGGTAGGATTCTGAAATTTTGTAGGTGAATAGAGCAAAAGGTGCTCTTTAATTATACGAAAAAAAAATTTGAAGCGATATTTACGGTTTTCGCGTTATTTACGAAAATGTGATTTTTCGGGCCCAAAATTCCAAATTCTTTCGAAGTGCTTCGATTTCAATGAAAATTGATATTTAGGGGTTTTAAATCATGGCGATTGCAAAGGGTTTAAAAAAAATCAAAATGGCCGCTGTTTCCATGGAAACAGGAAAAGGTCATTATATAGGACATTGCGATATCTCTGTAACCTAGGTGGGTAGGATTCTGAAATTTTGTAGGTGAATAGAGCAAAAGGGAATTTAGGGGGTTACTGATAAGCTCTAGATAGTGGCAATGGGGGTTTGGGAGACATCTTGTGACTCGCTTGCGATCACAATCATACCTAGTTATTATTATTATGTCTCCCAAACAAAGTTTTGGGAGACATATTGTTTTTGTCCGGTTTCTTATTATTATTCTTCTTCTTCTTCTTCTTCTTCTTCTTCTTCTTCTTCTTCTTCTTCTTTCCTTTTTCTTTCCGTTCAATGTTGTCCGCGACGTTTCTCAAAGATGCAATGTCCAATCAATATGAAACTTTGGGAATATGTTAAGGGTGACCTGAAGTTTTGCAAACGACTTTTAAAATTTTCAAAATGGCCGCCGTTTACGTGGAAACAGAAAAAGGTCATTATATAGGAGACATTGCTTTATGTCAGTAACCTAGGTGGGTAGGATTCTGAAATTTTGTAGGTGAATAGAGCAAAAGGTGCTCTTTAATTATACGAAAAAAAAATTTGAAGCGATATTTACGGTTTTCGCGTTATTTACGAAAATGTGATTTTTCGGGCCCAAAATTCCAAATTCTTTCGAAGTGCTTCGATTTCAATGAAAATTGATATTTAGGGGTTTTAAATCATGGCGATTGCAAAGGGTTTAAAAAAAATCAAAATGGCCGCTGTTTCCATGGAAACAGGAAAAGGTCATTATATAGGACATTGCGATATCTCTGTAACCTAGGTGGGTAGGATTCTGAAATTTTGTAGGTGAATAGAGCAAAAGGGAATTTAGGGGGTTACTGATAAGCTCTAGATAGTGGCAATGGGGGTTTGGGAGACATCTTGTGACTCGCTTGCGATCACAATCATACCTAGTTATTATGTCTCCCAAACAAAGTTTTGGGAGACATATTGTTTTTGTCCGGTTTCTTATTATTATTCTTCTTCTTCTTCTTCTTCTTCTTCTTCTTCTTCTTTCCTTTTTCTTTCCGTTCAATGTTGTCCGCGACGTTTCTCAAAGATGCAATGTCCAATCAATATGAAACTTTGGGAATATGTTAAGGGTGACCTGAAGTTTTGCAAACGACTTTTAAAATTTTCAAAATGGCCGCCGTTTACGTGGAAACAGAAAAAGGTCATTATATAGGAGACATTGCTTTATGTCAGTAACCTAGGTGGGTAGGATTCTGAAATTTTGTAGGTGAATAGAGCAAAAGGTGCTCTTTAATTATACGAAAAAAAAATTTGAAGCGATATTTACGGTTTTCGCGTTATTTACGAAAATGTGATTTTTCGGGCCCAAAATTCCAAATTCTTTCGAAGTGCTTCGATTTCAATGAAAATTGATATTTAGGGGTTTTAAATCATGGCGATTGCAAAGGGTTTAAAAAAAATCAAAATGGCCGCTGTTTCCATGGAAACAGGAAAAGGTCATTATATAGGACATTGCGATATCTCTGTAACCTAGGTGGGTAGGATTCTGAAATTTTGTAGGTGAATAGAGCAAAAGGGAATTTAGGGGGTTACTGATAAGCTCTAGATAGTGGCAATGGGGGTTTGGGAGACATCTTGTGACTCGCTTGCGATCACAATCATACCTAGTTATGTCTCCCAAACAAAGTTTTGGGAGACATATTGTTTTTGTCCGGTTTCTTATTATTATTCTTCTTCTTCTTCTTCTTCTTCTTCTTCTTCTTCTTCTTCTTTCCTTTTTCTTTCCGTTCAATGTTGTCCGCGACGTTTCTCAAAGATGCAATGTCCAATCAATATGAAACTTTGGGAATATGTTAAGGGTGACCTGAAGTTTTGCAAACGACTTTTAAAATTTTCAAAATGGCCGCCGTTTCCGTGGAAACAGAAAAAGGTCATTATATATAGGACATTGCTTTATGTCAGTAACCTAGGTGGGTAGGATTCTGAAATTTTGTAGGTGAATAGAGCAAAAGGTGCTCTTTAATTATACGAAAAAAAAATTTGAAGCGATATTTACGGTTTTCGCGTTATTTACGAAAATGCGATTTTTCGGGCCCAAAATTCGAAATTCTTTCGAAGTGCTTCGATTTCAATGAAAATTGATATTTAGGGGTTTTAAATGATGGCGATTGCAAAGGGCTTAAAAAAATCAAAATGGCTGCTGTTTCCGTGGAAACAGGACAAGGTCATTATATAGGACATTGCGATAATTTGAATTTAGGGGTTTCTGATAAGCTCTAGATAGTGGCAATGGGGGTTTGTTTGGGAGACATCTTGTGACTCGCTTGCGATCACAATCATACCTAGTTATTATTCTTTCTTTCCAATGATTTTTGTCCGGCTTAGTTCTCGGAGATGCCTGGATAGAATTGAATGAAACTTGGCAGAAAGTAAGATCACTATGTGAAGGTGTGCAATCAATACTTTTTTTTTCGAAATGGCCGCCATTTTCAAGATGGCTGCCAGGGGCGACATCTGCTATTGCTCGCAATTGCAATTCTAGTTATTATTCTTTCTTTCCAATGATTTTTGTCCGGCTTAGTTCTCGGAGATGCCGTGATAGAATTGAATGAAACTTGGCAGAAAGTTAGATCACTATGTGAAGGTGTGCAATCAAAACTTTTTTTTTCAAAATGGCCGCCATTTTCAAGATGGCCGCCATTCATAGATCGGTAATTTAACACGTTTATATCTCAAAAACTGTACCATAGAATTTCATTAAACTTCGTAGGTTTGTAAAGTACAATTAGAAGAACAAACTGATGAAAAAAAATGGCGATCGGTTGGAGACGTTTGGCGGCCATTTTGAAAAATGATGTTAAAATGGCGAAAAACTTAACATGGATAGAATTGAATGAAACTTGGCAGAAAGTAAGATCACTATGTGAAGGTGTGCAATCAATACTTTTTTTTCGAAATGGCCGCCATTTTCTAGATGGCTGCCAGGGGCGACATCTGCTATTGCTCGCAATTGCAATTCTAGTTATGTCGCCCCGAACGTAGTCACGGGACGACATATTGTTATTCTTCCGTTTCTTTGTTATTATTCTTTCTTTCCAATGATTTTTGTCCGGCTTAGTTCTCGGAGATGCCTTGATAGAATTGAATGAAACTTGGCAGAAAGTTAGATCACTATGTGAAGGTGTGCAATCAAAACTTTTTTTTTCAAAATGGCCGCCATTTTCAAGATGGCCGCCATTCATGGATCGGTAATTTAACACGTTTATATCTCAAAAACTGTACCATAGAATTTCATTAAACTTCGTAGGTTTGTAAAGTACAATTAGAAGAACAAACTGATGAAAAAAAATGGCGATCGGTTGGAGACGTTTGGCGGCCATTTTGAAAAATGATGTTAAAATGGCGAAAAACTTAACATGGATAGAATTGAATGAAACTTCGCAGAAAGTAAGATCACTATGTGAAGGTGTGCAATCAATACTTTTTTTTCGAAATGGCCGCCATTTTCTAGATGGCTGCCAGGGGCGACATCTGCTATTGCTCGCAATTGCAATTCTAGTTATGTCGCCCCGAACGTAGTCACGGGACGACATATTGTTATTCTTCCGTTTCTTTGTTATTATTCTTTCTTTCCAATGATTTTTGTCCGGCTTAGTTCTCGGAGATGCCTGGATAGAATTGAATGAAACTTGGCAGAAAGTAAGATCACTATGTGAAGGTGTGCAATCAGTACTTTTTTTTTCAAAATGGCCGCCATTCATAGATCGGTAATTTAACACGTTTATATCTCAAAAACTGTACCATAGAATTTCATTAAACTTCGTAGGTTTGTAAAGTACAATTAGAAGAACAAACTGATGAAAAAAAATGGCGATCGGTTGGAGACGTTTGGCGGCCATTTTGAAAAATGATGTTAAAATGGCGAAAAACTTAACATGGATAGAATTGAATGAAACTTGGCAGAAAGTAAGATCACTATGTGAAGGTGTGCAATCAATACTTTTTTTTCGAAATGGCCGCCATTTTCTAGATGGCTGCCAGGGGCGACATCTGCTATTGCTCGCAATTGCAATTCTAGTTATTATGTCGCCCCGAACGTAGTCACGGGACGACATATTGTTATTCTTCCGTTTCTTTGTTATTATTCTTTCCAATGATTTTTGTCCGGCTTAGTTCTCGGAGATGTCTTGATAGAATTGAATGAAACTTGGCAGAAAGTTAGATCACTATGTGAAGGTGTGCAATCAAAACTTTTTTTTTCAAAATGGCCGCCATTTTCAAGATGGCCGCCATTCATAGATCGGTAATTTAACACGTTTATATCTCAAAAACTGTACCATAGAATTTCATTAAACTTCGTAGGTTTGTAAAGTACAATTAGAAGAACAAACTGATGAAAAAAAATGGCGATCGGTTGGAGACGTTTGGCGGCCATTTTGAAAAATGATGTTAAAATGGCGAAAAACTTAACATGGATAGAATTGAATGAAACTTGGCAGAAAGTAAGATCACTATGTGAAGGTGTGCAATCAATACTTTTTTTTCGAAATGGCCGCCATTTTCTAGATGGCTGCCAGGGGCGACATCTGCTATTGCTCGCAATTGCAATTCTAGTTATGTCGCCCCGAACGTAGTCACGGGACGACATATTGTTATTCTTCCGTTTCTTTGTTATTATTCTTTCTTTCCAATGATTTTTGTCCGGCTTAGTTCTCGGAGATGCCTTGATAGAATTGAATGAAACTTGGCAGAAAGTTAGATCACTATGTGAAGGTGTGCAATCAAAACTTTTTTTTTCAAAATGGCCGCCATTTTCAAGATGGCCGCCATTCATGGATCGGTAATTTAACACGTTTATATCTCAAAAACTGTACCATAGAATTTCATTAAACTTCGTAGGTTTGTAAAGTACAATTAGAAGAACAAACTGATGAAAAAAAATGGCGATCGGTTGGAGACGTTTGGCGGCCATTTTGAAAAATGATGTTAAAATGGCGAAAAACTTAACATGGATAGAATTGAATGAAACTTCGCAGAAAGTAAGATCACTATGTGAAGGTGTGCAATCAATACTTTTTTTTCGAAATGGCCGCCATTTTCTAGATGGCTGCCAGGGGCGACATCTGCTATTGCTCGCAATTGCAATTCTAGTTATGTCGCCCCGAACGTAGTCACGGGACGACATATTGTTATTCTTCCGTTTCTTTGTTATTATTCTTTCTTTCCAATGATTTTTGTCCGGCTTAGTTCTCGGAGATGCCTGGATAGAATTGAATGAAACTTGGCAGAAAGTAAGATCACTATGTGAAGGTGTGCAATCAGTACTTTTTTTTTCAAAATGGCCGCCATTCATAGATCGGTAATTTAACACGTTTATATCTCAAAAACTGTACCATAGAATTTCATTAAACTTCGTAGGTTTGTAAAGTACAATTAGAAGAACAAACTGATGAAAAAAAATGGCGATCGGTTGGAGACGTTTGGCGGCCATTTTGAAAAATGATGTTAAAATGGCGAAAAACTTAACATGGATAGAATTGAATGAAACTTGGCAGAAAGTAAGATCACTATGTGAAGGTGTGCAATCAATACTTTTTTTTCGAAATGGCCGCCATTTTCTAGATGGCTGCCAGGGGCGACATCTGCTATTGCTCGCAATTGCAATTCTAGTTATTATTATGTCGCCCCGAACGTAGTATCGGGACGATATATTGTTATTCTTCCGTTTCTTTGTTATTATTCTTTCTTTCCAATGATTTTTGTCCGGCTTAGTTCTCGGAGATGCCTTGATAGAATTGAATGAAACTTGGCAGAAACTAAGATCACTATGTGAAGGTGTGCAATCAATACTTTTTTTTTCAAAATGGCCGCCATTTTCAAGATGGCCGCCATTGAAAGATCGGTACCCTCCGAAAATTTAAAACGTTTGTATCTCAAAAACTGTACCATAGAATTTCATTAAACTTCGTAGGTTTGTAAAGTACAATTAGAAGAACAAACTCATGAAAAAAAATGGCGATCGGTTGGAGACGTTTGGCGGCCATTTTGAAAAATGATGTTAAAATGGCGAAAAACTTAACATGGATAGAATTGAATGAAACTTGGCAGAAAGTAAGATCACTATGTGAAGGTGTGCAAGCAATACCTTTTTTTTCGATATGGCCGCCATTTTCAAGATGGCCGCCATTCAAAGATCGGTACCCTGCGAAAATTTAAAACATTTATATCTCAAAACCTGTATGATAGAATTTCATTAAACTTCGTAGGTTTGTAAAGCACAATTAGAAGAACAAACTGATGAAAAAAAATCGCGATTGGTTTCAGACATTTGACGGCCATTTTGAAAAATGATGTTAAAATGGCGAAAAACTTAACATGGATAGAATTGAATGAAACTTGGCAGAAAGTAAGATCACTATGTGAAGGTGTGCAATCAATACTTTTTTTTTCGAAATGGCCGCCATTTTCAAGATGGCTGCCAGGGGCGACATCTGCTATTGCTCGCAATTGCAATTCTAGTTATTATGTCGCCCCGAACGTAGTCACGGGACGACATATTGTTATTCTTCCGTTTCTTTGTTATTATTCTTTCTTTCCAATGATTTTTGTCCGGCTTAGTTCTCGGAGATGCCTTGATAGAATTGAATGAAACTTGGCAGAAACTAAGATCACTATGTGAAGGTGTGCAATCAATACTTTTTTTTTCAAAATGGCCGCCATTTTCAAGATGGCCGCCATTCATAGATCGGTAATTTAACACGTTTATATCTCAAAAACTGTACCATAGAATTTCATTAAACTTCGTAGGTTTGTAAAGTACAATTAGAAGAACAAACTGATGAAAAAAAATGGCGATCGGTTGGAGACGTTTGGCGGCCATTTTGAAAAATGATGTTAAAATGGCGAAAAACTTAACATGGATAGAATTGAATGAAACTTGGCAGAAAGTAAGATCACTATGTGAAGGTGTGCAATCAATACTTTTTTTTCGAAATGGCCGCCATTTTCTAGATGGCTGCCAGGGGCGACATCTGCTATTGCTCGCAATTGCAATTCTAGTTATGTCGCCCCGAACGTAGTCACGGGACGACATATTGTTATTCTTCCGTTTCTTTGTTATTATTCTTTCTTTCCAATGATTTTTGTCCGGCTTAGTTCTCGGAGATGCCTTGATAGAATTGAATGAAACTTGGCAGAAAGTTAGATCACTATGTGAAGGTGTGCAATCAAAACTTTTTTTTTCAAAATGGCCGCCATTTTCAAGATAGCCGCCATTCATAGATCGGTAATTTAACACGTTTATATCTCAAAAACTGTACCATAGAATTTCATTAAACTTCGTAGGTTTGTAAAGTACAATTAGAAGAACAAACTCATGAAAAAAAATGGCGATCGGTTGGAGACGTTTGGCGGCCATTTTGAAAAATGATGTTAAAATGGCGAAAAACTTAACATGGATAGAATTGAATGAAACTTGGCAGAAAGTAAGATCACTATGTGAAGGTGTGCAATCAATACTTTTTTTTCGAAATGGCCGCCATTTTCTAGATGGCTGCCAGGGGCGACATCTGCTATTGCTCGCAATTGCAATTCTAGTTATTATTCTTTCTTTCCAATGATTTTTGTCCGGCTTAGTTCTCGGAGATGCCTTGATAGAATTGAATGAAACTTGGCAGAAAGTAAGATCACTATGTGAAGGTGTGCAATCAATACTTTTTTTTTCGAAATGGCCGCCATTTTCAAGATGGCTGCCAGGGGCGACATCTGCTATTGCTCGCAATTGCAATTCCAGTTATGTCGCCCCGAACGTAGTCACGGGACGACATATTGTTATTCTTCCGTTTCTTTGTTATTATTCTTTCTTTCCAATGATTTTTGTCCGGCTTAGTTCTCGGAGATGCCTTGATAGAATTGAATGAAACTTGGCAGAAAGTTAGATCACTATGTGAAGGTGTGCAATCAAAATTTTTTTTTTCAAAATGGCCGCCATTTTCAAGATGGCCGCCATTCATAGATCGGTAATTTAACACGTTTATATCTCAAAAACTGTACCATAGAATTTCATTAAACTTCGTAGGTTTGTAAAGTACAATTAGAAGAACAAACTGATGAAAAAAAATGGCGATCGGTTGGAGACGTTTGGCGGCCATTTTGAAAAATGATGTTAAAATGGCGAAAAACTTAACATGGATAGAATTGAATGAAACTTGGCAGAAAGTAAGATCACTATGTGAAGGTGTGCAATCAATACTTTTTTTTCGAAATGGCCGCCATTTTCTAGATGGCTGCCAGGGGCGACATCTGCTATTGCTCGCAATTGCAATTCTAGTTATTATTCTTTCTTTCCAATGATTTTTGTCCGGCTTAGTTCTCGGAGATGCCTTGATAGAATTGAATGAAACTTGGCAGAAACTAAGATCACTATGTGAAGGTGTGCAATCAATACTTTTTTTTTCAAAATGGCCGCCATTTTCAAGATGGCCGCCATTGAAAGATCGGTACCCTCCGAAAATTTAAAACGTTTGTATCTCAAAAACTGTACCATAGAATTTCATTAAACTTCGTAGGTTTGTAAAGTACAATTAGAAGAACAAACTCATGAAAAAAAATGGCGATCGGTTGGAGACGTTTGGCGGCCATTTTGAAAAATGATGTTAAAATGGCGAAAAACTTAACATGGATAGAATTGAATGAAACTTGGCAGAAAGTAAGATCACTATGTGAAGGTGTGCAAGCAATACCTTTTTTTTCGATATGGCCGCCATTTTTAAGATGGCCGCCATTCAAAGATCGGTACCCTGCGAAAATTTAAAACATTTATATCTCAAAACCTGTATGATAGAATTTCATTAAACTTCGTAGGTTTGTAAAGCACAATTAGAAGAACAAACTGATGAAAAAAAATCGCGATTGGTTTCAGACATTTGACGGCCATTTTGAAAAATGATGTTAAAATGGCGAAAAACTTAACATGGATAGAATTGAATGAAACTTGGCAGAAAGTAAGATCACTATGTGAAGGTGTGCAATCAATACTTTTTTTTTCGAAATGGCCGCCATTTTCAAGATGGCTGCCAGGGGCGACATCTGCTATTGCTCGCAATTGCAATTCTAGTTATTATTCTTTCTTTCCAATGATTTTTGTCCGGCTTAGTTCTCGGAGATGCCTGGATAGAATTGAATGAAACTTGGCAGAAAGTAAGATCACTATGTGAAGGTGTGCAATCAATACTTTTTTTTTCGAAATGGCCGCCATTTTCAAGATGGCTGCCAGGGGCGACATCTGCTATTGCTCGCAATTGCAATTCTAGTTATTATGTCGCCCCGAACGTAGTCACGGGACGACATATTGTTATTCTTCCGTTTCTTTGTTATTATTCTTTCTTTCCAATGATTTTTGTCCGGCTTAGTTCTCGGAGATGCCGTGATAGAATTGAATGAAACTTGGCAGAAAGTTAGATCACTATGTGAAGGTGTGCAATCAAAACTTTTTTTTTCAAAATGGCCGCCATTTTCAAGATGGCCGCCATTCATAGATCGGTAATTTAACACGTTTATATCTCAAAAACTGTACCATAGAATTTCATTAAACTTCGTAGGTTTGTAAAGTACAATTAGAAGAACAAACTGATGAAAAAAAATGGCGATCGGTTGGAGACGTTTGGCGGCCATTTTGAAAAATGATGTTAAAATGGCGAAAAACTTAACATGGATAGAATTGAATGAAACTTGGCAGAAAGTAAGATCACTATGTGAAGGTGTGCAATCAATACTTTTTTTTCGAAATGGCCGCCATTTTCAAGATGGCTGCCAGGGGCGACATCTGCTATTGCTCGCAATTGCAATTCTAGTTATGTCTCCCAAACAAAGTTTTGGGAGACATATTGTTTTTGTCCGGTTTCTTATTATTCTTCTTCTTCTTCTTCTTCTTCTTCTTCTTCTTCTTCTTCTTTCCTTTTTCTTTCCGTTCAATGTTGTCCGCGACGTTTCTCAAAGATGCAATGTCCAATCAATATGAAACTTTGGGAATATGTTAAGGGTGACCTGAAGTTTTGCAAACGACTTTTAAAATTTTCAAAATGGCCGCCGTTTACGTGGAAACAGAAAAAGGTCATTATATAGGAGACATTGCTTTATGTCAGTAACCTAGGTGGGTAGGATTCTGAAATTTTGTAGGTGAATAGAGCAAAAGGTGCTCTTTAATTATACGAAAAAAAAATTTGAAGCGATATTTACGGTTTTCGCGTTATTTACGAAAATGTGATTTTTCGGGCCCAAAATTCCAAATTCTTTCGAAGTGCTTCGATTTCAATGAAAATTGATATTTAGGGGTTTTAAATCATGGCGATTGCAAAGGGTTTAAAAAAAATCAAAATGGCCGCTGTTTCCATGGAAACAGGAAAAGGTCATTATATAGGACATTGCGATATCTCTGTAACCTAGGTGGGTAGGATTCTGAAATTTTGTAGGTGAATAGAGCAAAAGGGAATTTAGGGGGTTACTGATAAGCTCTAGATAGTGGCAATGGGGGTTTGGGAGACATCTTGTGACTCGCTTGCGATCACAATCATACCTAGTTATTATTATTCTTTCTTTCCAATGATTTTTGTCCGGCTTAGTTCTCGGAGATGCCTGGATAGAATTGAATGAAACTTGGCAGAAAGTAAGATCACTATGTGAAGGTGTGCAATCAATACTTTTTTTTTCGAAATGGCCGCCATTTTCAAGATGGCTGCCAGGGGCGACATCTGCTATTGCTCGCAATTGCAATTCTAGTTATTATTCTTTCTTTCCAATGATTTTTGTCCGGCTTAGTTCTCGGAGATGCCTGGATAGAATTGAATGAAACTTGGCAGAAAGTAAGATCACTATGTGAAGGTGTGCAATCAATACTTTTTTTTTCGAAATGGCCGCCATTTTCAAGATGGCTGCCAGGGGCGACATCTGCTATTGCTCGCAATTGCAATTCTAGTTATGTCGCCCCGAACGTAGTCACGGGACGACATATTGTTATTCTTCCGTTTCTTTGTTATTATGTCGCCCCGAACGTAGTCACGGGACGACATATTGTTATTCTTCCGTTTCTTTGTTATTATGTCGCCCCGAACGTAGTATCGGGACGATATATTGTTATTCTTCCGTTTCTTTGTTATTATTCTTTCTTTCCAATGATTTTTGTCCGGCTTAGTTCTCGGAGATGCCTTGATAGAATTGAATGAAACTTGGCAGAAACTAAGATCACTATGTGAAGGTGTGCAATCAATACTTTTTTTTTCAATATGGCCGCCATTTTCAAGATGGCCGCCATTGAAAGATCGGTACCCTCCGAAAATTTAAAACGTTTGTATCTCAAAAACTGTACCATAGAATTTCATTAAACTTCGTAGGTTTGTAAAGTACAATTAGAAGAACAAACTCATGAAAAAAAATGGCGATCGGTTGGAGACGTTTGGCGGCCATTTTGAAAAATGATGTTAAAATGGCGAAAAACTTAACATGGATAGAATTGAATGAAACTTGGCAGAAAGTAAGATCACTATGTGAAGGTGTGCAAGCAATACCTTTTTTTTCGATATGGCCGCCATTCAAAGATCGGTACCCTGCGAAAATTTAAAACATTTATATCTCAAAACCTGTATGATAGAATTTCATTAAACTTCATAGGTTTGTAAAGCACAATTAGAAGAACAAACTGATGAAAAAAAATCGCGATTGGTTTCAGACATTTGACGGCCATTTTGAAAAATGATGTTAAAATGGCGAAAAACTTAACATGGATAGAATTGAATGAAACTTGGCAGAAAGTAAGATCACTATGTGAAGGTGTGCAATCAATACTTTTTTTTTCGAAATGGCCGCCATTTTCAAGATGGCTGCCAGGGGCGACATCTGCTATTGCTCGCAATTGCAATTCTAGTTATTATGTCGCCCCGAACGTAGTCACGGGACGACATATTGTTATTCTTCCGTTTCTTTGTTATTATTATTATTATTATTATTCTTTCTTTCTTTCTTTCTTTCTTTCTTTCCAATGATTTTTGTCCGGCTTAGTTCTCGGAGATGCCTGGATAGAATTGAATGAAACTTGGCAGAAAGTAAGATCACTATGTGAAGGTGTGCAATCAATACTTTTTTTTCCCAAATGGCCGCCATTTTCAAGATGGCCGCCATTCAAAGATCGGTACCCTCCGAAAATTTAAAACGTTTATATCTCAAAAACTGTACCATAGAATTTCATTAAACTTCGTATGTTTGTAAAGTACAATTAGAAGAACAAACTGATGAAAAAAAATGGCGATCGGTTGGAGACGTTTGGCGGCCATTTTGAAAAATGATGTTAAAATGGCGAAAAACTTAACATCGATAGAATTGAATGAAACTTGGCAGAAAGTAAGATCACTATGTGAAGGTGTGCAATCAGTACTTTTTTTTTCAAAATGGCCGCCATTTTCAAGATGGCTGCCAGGGGCGACATCTGCTATTGCTCGCAATTGCAATTCTAGTTATTATTCTTTCTTTCCAATGATTTTTGTCCGGCTTAGTTCTCGGAGATGCCGTGATAGAATTGAATGAAACTTGGCAGAAAGTTAGATCACTATGTGAAGGTGTGCAATCAATACTTTTTTTTCGAAATGGCCGCCATTTTCAAGATGGCTGCCAGGGGCGACATCTGCTATTGCTCGCAATTGCAATTCTAGTTATGTCTCCCAAACAAAGTTTTGGGAGACATATTGTTTTTGTCCGGTTTCTTATTATTATTCTTCTTCTTCTTCTTCTTCTTCTTCTTCTTCTTTCCTTTTTCTTTCCGTTCAATGTTGTCCGCGACGTTTCTCAAAGATGCAATGTCCAATCGATATGAAACTTTGGGAATATGTTAAGGGTGACCTGAAGTTTTGCAAACGACTTTTAAAATTTTCAAAATGGCCGCCGTTTCCGTGGAAACAGAAAAAGGTCATTATATAGGAGACATTGCTTTATGTCAGTAACCTAGGTGGGTAGGATTCTGAAATTTTGTAGGTGAATAGAGCAAAAGGTGCTCTTTAATTATACGAAAAAAAAATTTGAAGCGATATTTACGGTTTTCGCGTTATTTACGAAAATGTGATTTTTCGGGCCCAAAATTCGAAATTCTTTCGAAGTGCTTCGATTTCAATGAAAATTGATATTTAGGGGTTTTAAATGATGGCGATTGCAAAGGGCTTAAAAAAAATCAAAATGGCCGCTGTTTCCATGGAAACAGGAAAAGGTCATTATATAGGACATTGCGATATCTCTGTAACCTAGGTGGGTAGGATTCTGAAATTTTGTAGGTGAATAGAGCAAAAGGGAATTTAGGGGGTTACTGATAAGCTCTAGATAGTGGCAATGGGGGTTTGGGAGACATCTTGTGACTCGCTTGCGATCACAATCATACCTAGTTATTATTATGTCTCCCAAACAAAGTTTTGGGAGACATATTGTTTTTGTCCGGTTTCTTATTATTATTCTTCTTCTTCTTCTTCTTCTTCTTCTTCTTTCCTTTTTCTTTCCGTTCAATGTTGTCCGCGACGTTTCTCAAAGATGCAATGTCCAATCAATATGAAACTTTGGGAATATGTTAAGGGTGACCTGAAGTTTTGCAAACGACTTTTAAAATTTTCAAAATGGCCGCCGTTTACGTGGAAACAGAAAAAGGTCATTATATAGGAGACATTGCTTTATGTCAGTAACATAAAGATGAGTTGACCACTGAAGTGATAACATGTGTTTACAAGAGTTCCTGCTCGTTAACAAATATGGAACTGATCTATATGTTCTTTAGTGATTTTTATTTTCTTTACATTGTATTGGATTTATTCTAGAATACCATGGATATGAATTCATCATTTTTGCATAATTTATTCTCATCTTTTTCTGGTGATTTTTCTGGATTTGACCATGATGAATATGATTGTTATTTAGACAATTGTGCTTTATACACTATTGAAAACTGTTTGGACAGGACATGCTCCATTGTTGTCAGCTTTAATGGTGAGAAAACATTTTCTATATTTGAAAATATTATTTTCCAAAACTATGATAGAAACTTATTCCAACAAAAGGAAAAAAATGGATTAGTTCACACATTCTATTATGAAGAAGGGAAAGTAGTAATTACCCTTTATGAATCAACTCAGACTTTGCACATACAAGGGAAAGGATGTGAAAAATGGTTCAGAGATATATTTAGTGTATTAGGAAAACGTCTGAATAATGAATTTAACTATTTCCAAAATTCAAATGAACGATATGATTCCATCGACTCTCCAAAGAATCTATTATTGCAATCTCTGACAAAATTTAATGAATCTGAAACAGACCCCAAATTATTTGTGCAGGATCAAACATTCACTACTTCTACACCATTACGTCAAGGCAACACTAGCGATGTTTCATATCAGTCACTGAATGATTACTCTACATTACAAAATGAAGTAAGTCATTTAAAAAAGTTAGTTACCTCTCTAATTGAAACAAGAGACACCAAAGGGTATCATAATGAAATATCGGTGAGATCAATTTCAACTCAAACTGATGAGGTTAAAAAACCTGAAGTAATTAGCAGACATACATCTATGAACATTGTATATAAATCCATTGCTACTCAGGTTTATAAACTAACTGAGGAAAAGGATATTGTAGACTCAAAGGTCCCTGTCAAAAAAGGTGAAAATGCTGAATTAGAAACAACCCAGCAGATCTCTTCAAAACGAAAATCAATGGAAAGACAAACATCACCTAAATTACAATCCATCACACATCCAAGATCTAGGAATGTATCAAAAATTAAAAATAAACTTCTTATTGGGAGCTCAATTCTAAAGGGTATTAAACCAAGAGGTCTTCAGAACACTGAAGTGTGTACAAATAGAGGAGCCAACATTGATAGACTCATAGAAGTCATCAATGGCAAAGATATGTCTTGCTACTCTACAGTGGTTATACACATCGGAGGAAATGACTATCAAAATGGAGACAATCTCAAAACAATACATGACAATTATGAAAGCCTTCTCCTTCTAGTAAGGGCTAAATGTCAGCCTGACTGTGTGTTAATGGTATCTGGAATTATTCCCAGAAAAGGAGTGAAAACTGATCCCTTAAATGCAATGCTGTTTGACTTATGTGAAGAACTAAATGTGCAATTTATCAATCACTGGGATACTTTTAATGATAATTATGGTTCCCCTCTTCACTGCATGTTCCAGAGTGATGGAATTCATCTTTCCAAACAAGGGACTTCAGCTTTTATAAAGTCAATTAACTGTTATGTGAACATTTTAGGGATCCTTGGATCCAGGGAAATATATTGTTTCAATTGTGGTGAGCCAAATCACAATTCTACTAATTGTAAACATGGCAAGAAGGTTTTATGTTACTCATGCAACTGTCATGGTCACAAAGAAAAGTTTTGTAAATTGTATTATTAGGAAAATGGCAAAGAAGTGGCAGCCATACAAAATCTGACTTCAAATAATATTTTTAACACTCTGAATCTTATTTGCCAAGAATGTAATAAAATTTCATGCTCATGGTCTCTCAGCAAAACTTCAAAATCAAGCTGTGAAAATTTCCAACATGTATGTGAAAATGATAAAATTGACCTTAAACCAAACAAATCAATGTCATGCCATTGTAATATTACTTCCTATATTGACTGTAACAATATTTTATCTCTACCAAAACCAGATTTGTCATGTACATCAAAAGATTATCAAGGAACATCATCTGCTTTTACATGTAATTCCTTATCAAAAGAGCTTTCTTATCAAACCATAAACCACACAAGGGTGCAAGATTCTGAAGCAATTATCACTATTCCAATTAATGAAACATGTAAAGAAATTGTAAATATTTGCATATTCCCTGAGGTCAATATTTGTTATTTATCACTATTTTTTACTTGTCTTTTAATTACACTATCATGTATTTATGACTTATGTAACAAATTCACTGTTTCAGATGATATATTGAGTGAAGTACATAGTAAAAAGAATCTGAATGTATATAATTTTAATAGTACTAAAGGCATTAAGATATGCTGTCACAATGTAAATAGAATAAGTAATAAGTTTGATGAAATCAAATATAATTTGACGAATTCTTTGAATGCCCCAGACATTATAGGTTGTTGTGAAACTTTCCTTAATGACATGGTACCTGATAATGATATAATAATTCCTGGTTATAATTTAATTAGAAAAGACAGAATCACTCATGGGGGAGGTGGCTGGATCGTTTATTTTGCTGAAAATGTACAGTATGATAGAAAACAAGAACTTGAAATTGCAAATATTGAAACTATATGGTTTAATGTTAAACCAAGTCATAAGAAATCTTTTTTATTATGTTTTGTATATCGTCCTCCAAACTCATTAACAGATTGGTTTGATCATTTTGACAAAGAATTATCAAATGCAATGAATTTTAATTCAGATATTATTCTTTGTGGTGACTTTAATATAGATTTTCTAGTGCAAAATAATTTGCCCAAAAAATGGAAGAGTATTATGGAGACTTTCAATCTACATCAAGTTATAAAAGAACCTACTAGAGTTACTGAGATTTCCAAAACATTAATAGATCACATTTACATCACAAATTTAGATAAATTTCAAGATCCACATGTAATTAAGTATAGCATCAGTGATCATTACCCTATAGGAATAACAAGAAAGGATAATATTTTTACAAAGAAGCACACCCACACTACTATAACTTACCGAAATTTCAAACATTTTGATGAAAATTCATTTTTAAACGATCTGTTAAATGCACCTTTCCATTTAATTGAATTTGAAAATGATCCGTCCAAATGCATCAGTATGTGGTATGATATTTTTAATTATGTATTGAAGAAACATGCTCCTGTGGTTTCTAAAAGGGTCAGAAGGGACAAACAACCTGAATGGTATAACCAAGAGATAATACAAGCAAGATTAATAAGGGACAAATATCACAAGTTAGGTTTTTGGGCTGAATACAAATTCTGGAGAAACAAAACAACTCAAGTTATAGATGAGGCTAAGAAGAAATACTACAGTAATATAGTCCAAAACTCTAAAGATCCAAAAATCTTATGGAAGTGTATTCACAGTCTGAATCCCTCAAATCATGTAAGACCATATGAACTATTACTTGAAAATGGTAGCAAAACTACTGACACAAATATTATTGTTAATGAGTTCAATGATTTTTTTACAACATGTGTTCAAAAGCTCAGAAATACCAGTAAAACATGTTCAAACCCACCAAAATATGAAAATTTAGAACAATTTGTCCAAGGAAAGTTATCAGGTGAAAATTTCTTTATACCACCAGTAAAGATAAATGATATATTTTCAAGTCTAACTAAATTAGATGTAAATAAATCTGCAGGGACAGACAATATTGGTCCTAAAATTCTCAAATTAAGTGCTCCATTTATTTCATCCTCCCTCACATTTATTTTTAACAAAATGATAGATAAAGGCATTTTTCCTGATGTTTTAAAAAATGCAAAGGTATCACCTATTTTCAAGGCTGGAAACAATGATCTCCCAACAAATTACAGACCAATATCAGTACTGCCTACCATCTCTAAGCTAATAGAACGACATGTTCAAAAACATTTATATAATTATTTATCCAAGTTTAATCTCCTTCATCCAGCACAATCCGGATTTAGGCCAGGACATTCATGTCAAACAGCTCTCATCAATATCACTGATAAATTTTTAGAAGAAATGAATAAGGGACATTTAAACCTTGCAATTCTCTTAGATTTAAAAAAAGCTTTTGATGTTGTAGATCATGAAATCCTTTGTAAAAAGTTGAAAATATATGGTTGTGATGAAAACAGTGTTTCTTTCTTCGAATCTTACTTGTATAATAGAACACAGCAAGTTCAAATTGGAAATTTTCAATCAGATAAACTGCCCATTAAGTTTGGTGTTCCCCAGGGTTCAATACTGGGACCTCTCTTATTCATTATGTATATAAATGACTTGCCATTACACATAAAAAATTGTAGAACTGATTTATATGCAGATGATTCAACTATACACTTGTCTGGTAAAGAAATAAGTGAATTACAACCCAAAGTACAAGAAGACTTAACTGAAATAGAAAAATGGTGCAATAACAACAAGATGTTTGTAAATTGCAGTAAGACAAAATGTATGGTAATTGGAACAAGACAAAACATCTTATCACAGACTATCAATCCTGTCTTGACAATAAATTCAGAAATTTTGCAAAATTCTAAATGTGAAAAATTGTTGGGAATAAAAGTTGACACCAACTTAAATTGGACACATCAAATTGATCAAGTATGCTCAAAAATTTCTAGTCGGATCTACCTCCTATCAAAAATCAAAAAGTTTCTAAATCTTGATTCAAGAAAGCTTTTTTACACTGGCTATATTCTTCCGCTAATTGACTATTGTATAATTATTTGGGGAAACTGCAGTATTGATAGTCTCAACCGTGTTATAAAACTGCAAAAAAGGGCAGCAAGGCTTATTCTTGATGCAGATTTTCTTGCTCCATCAGCTCCCTTAATAAAAGAACTAGGATGGATGACGGTTGAAAACAGAATTGCATACCATAAATGTACCTTGACCTTCAAATGTTTAAATAATGTATCCCCTTTATATTTGACTGATAGAATTAAGTATATTTCAGAAAGCAATCCATATAATTTAAGAAATATTGTAAATGGTAATTTATATGTCCCAAAATCGAAAACTGAACTGTTTAAAAAGTCATTCAGCTACACTGGGCCTTTTCTATGGAACAGTCTACCAAGCTCAGTGCGAAACACAAAGAGTTTTGGGACTTTTAAACAAAATCTAAAGGCTTATTTGTTAAATAAACAGTAGGTCTCAATCTTGTGTATTAGCTTAAATGTATTGTACTATGCAAATATTTTGACGATATTGTGTATTATTTTGTAATGTTTTTTATATATGCTTTAAATTGTAAATGAGGGCCTCAGGGAAGATTAGTTTGTACTAACTGTGCTACCCTCTTGAAATAAAGTATTATTATTATTATTATTATTATTATTATTAGTAACCTAGGTGGGTAGGATTCTGAAATTTTGTAGGTGAATAGAGCAAAAGGTGCTCTTTAATTATACGAAAAAAAAATTTGAAGCGATATTTACGGTTTTCGCGTTATTTACGAAAATGTGATTTTTCGGGCCCAAAATTCCAAATTCTTTCGAAGTGCTTCGATTTCAATGAAAATTGATATTTAGGGGTTTTAAATCATGGCGATTGCAAAGGGTTTAAAAAAAATCAAAATGGCCGCTGTTTCCATGGAAACAGGAAAAGGTCATTATATAGGACATTGCGATATCTCTGTAACCTAGGTGGGTAGGATTCTGAAATTTTGTAGGTGAATAGAGCAAAAGGGAATTTAGGGGGTTACTGATAAGCTCTAGATAGTGGCAATGGGGGTTTGGGAGACATCTTGTGACTCGCTTGCGATCACAATCATACCTAGTTATGTCTCCCAAACAAAGTTTTGGGAGACATATTGTTTTTGTCCGGTTTCATATTATTATTCTTCTTCTTCTTCTTCTTCTTCTTCTTCTTCTTTCCTTTTTCTTTCCGTTCAATGTTGTCCGCGACGTTTCTCAAAGATGCAATGTCCAATCAATATGAAACTTTGGGAATATGTTAAGGGTGACCTGAAGTTTTGCAAACGACTTTTAAAATTTTCAAAATGGCCGCCGTTTACGTGGAAACAGAAAAAGGTCATTATATAGGAGACATTGCTTTATGTCAGTAACCTAGGTGGGTAGGATTCTGAAATTTTGTAGGTGAATAGAGCAAAAGGTGCTCTTTAATTATACGAAAAAAAAATTTGAAGCGATATTTACGGTTTTCGCGTTATTTACGAAAATGTGATTTTTCGGGCCCAAAATTCCAAATTCTTTCGAAGTGCTTCGATTTCAATGAAAATTGATATTTAGGGGTTTTAAATCATGGCGATTGCAAAGGGTTTAAAAAAAATCAAAATGGCCGCTGTTTCCATGGAAACAGGAAAAGGTCATTATATAGGACATTGCGATATCTCTGTAACCTAGGTGGGTAGGATTCTGAAATTTTGTAGGTGAATAGAGCAAAAGGGAATTTAGGGGGTTACTGATAAGCTCTAGATAGTGGCAATGGGGGTTTGGGAGACATCTTGTGACTCGCTTGCGATCACAATCATACCTAGTTATGTCGCCCCGAACGTAGTCACGGGACGACATATTGTTATTCTTCCGTTTCTTTGTTATTATGTCGCCCCGAACGTAGTCACGGGACGACATATTGTTATTCTTCCGTTTCTTTGTTATTATTATTATGTCGCCCCGAACGTAGTCACGGGACGACATATTGTTATTCTTCCGTTTCTTTGTTATTATTATGTCGCCCCGAACGTAGTCACGGGACGACATATTGTTATTCTTCCGTTTCTTTGTTATTATTATTATTATTATGTCGCCCCGAACGTAGTCACGGGACGACATATTGTTATTCTTCCGTTTCTTTGTTATTATGTCGCCCCGAACGTAGTCACGGGACGACATATTGTTATTCTTCCGTTTCTTTGTTATTATTATTATTATTCTTTCTTTCTTTCCAATGATTTTTGTCCGGCTTAGTTCTCGGAGATGCCTGGATAGAATTGAATGAAACTTGGCAGAAAGTAAGATCACTATGTGAAGGTGTGCAATCAATACTTTTTTTTCCCAAATGGCCGCCATTTTCAAGATGGCCGCCATTCAAAGATCGGTACCCTCCGAAAATTTAAAACGTTTATATCTCAAAAACTGTACCATAGAATTTCATTAAACTTCGTATGTTTGTAAAGTACAATTAGAAGAACAAACTCATGAAAAAAAATGGCGATCGGTTGGAGACGTTTGGCGGCCATTTTGAAAAATGATGTTAAAATGGCGAAAAACTTAACATCGATAGAATTGAATGAAACTTGGCAGAAAGTAAGATCACTATGTGAAGGTGTGCAATCAGTACTTTTTTTTTCAAAATGGCCGCCATTTTCAAGATGGCTGCCAGGGGCGACATCTGCTATTGCTCGCAATTGCAATTCTAGTTATTATTATTCTTTCTTTCTTTCTTTCTTTCCAATGATTTTTGTCCGGCTTAGTTCTCGGAGATGCCTGGATAGAATTGAATGAAACTTGGCAGAAAGTAAGATCACTATGTGAAGGTGTGCAATCAATACTTTTTTTTCCCAAATGGCCGCCATTTTCAAGATGGCCGCCATTCAAAGATCGGTACCCTCCGAAAATTTAAAACGTTTATAGCTCAAAAACTGTACCATAGAATTTCATTAAACTTCGTATGTTTGTAAAGTACAATTAGAAGAACAAACTCATGAAAAAAAATGGCGATCGGTTGGAGACGTTTGGCGGCCATTTTGAAAAATGATGTTAAAATGGCGAAAAACTTAACATCGATAGAATTGAATGAAACTTGGCAGAAAGTAAGATCACTATGTGAAGGTGTGCAATCAGTACTTTTTTTTCCAAAATGGCCGCCATTTTCAAGATGGCTGCCAGGGGCGACATCTGCTATTGCTCGCAATTGCAATTCTAGTTATTATTCTTTCTTTCTTTCTTTCTTTCTTTCTTTCCAATGATTTTTGTCCGGCTTAGTTCTCGGAGATGCCTGGATAGAATTGAATGAAACTTGGCAGAAAGTAAGATCACTATGTGAAGGTGTGCAATCAATACTTTTTTTTCCCAAATGGCCGCCATTTTCAAGATGGCCGCCATTCAAAGATCGGTACCCTCCGAAAATTTAAAACGTTTATATCTCAAAAACTGTACCATAGAATTTCATTAAACTTCGTATGTTTGTAAAGTACAATTAGAAGAACAAACTGATGAAAAAAAATGGCGATCGGTTGGAGACGTTTGGCGGCCATTTTGAAAAATGATGTTAAAATGGCGAAAAACTTAACATCGATAGAATTGAATGAAACTTGGCAGAAAGTAAGATCACTATGTGAAGGTGTGCAATCAGTACTTTTTTTTTCAAAATGGCCGCCATTTTCAAGATGGCTGCCAGGGGCGACATCTGCTATTGCTCGCAATTGCAATTCTAGTTATTATTATGTCTCCCAAACAAAGTTTTGGGAGACATATTGTTTTTGTCCGGTTTCTTATTATTATTCTTCTTCTTCTTCTTCTTCTTCTTCTTCTTCTTCTTCTTCTTCTTCTTCTTCTTCCGTTCAATGTTGTCCGCGACGTTTCTCAAAGATGCAATGTCCAATCAATATGAAACTTTGGGAATATGTTAAGGGTGACCTGAAGTTTTGCAAACGACTTTTAAAATTTTCAAAATGGCCGCCGTTTCCATGGAAACAGAAAAAGGTCATTATATAGGAGACATTGCTTTATGTCAGTAACCTAGGTGGGTAGGATTCTGAAATTTTGTAGGTGAATAGAGCAAAAGGTGCTCTTTAATTATACGAAAAAAAAATTTGAAGCGATATTTACGGTTTTCGCGTTATTTACGAAAATGTGATTTTTCGGGCCCAAAATTCGAAATTCTTTCGAAGTGCTTCGATTTCAATGAAAATTGATATTTAGGGGTTTTAAATTATGGCGATTGCAAAGGGCTTAAAAAAAAATCAAAATGGCCGCTGTTTCCGTGGAAACAGGAAAAGGTCATTATATAGGACATTGCAATATCTCTGTAACCTAGGTGGGTAGGATTCTGAAATTTTGTACGTGAATAGAGCAAAAGGGAATTTAGGGGGTTTCTGATAAGCTCTAGATAGTGGCAATGGGAGTTTGGGAGACATCTTGTGACTCGCTTGCGATCACAATCATTCCTAGTTATTATTATGTCGCCCCGAACGTAGTCACGGGACGACATATTGTTATTCTTCCGTTTCTTTGTTATTATTATTATTATTATTCTTTCTTTCTTTCCAATGATTTTTGTCCGGCTTAGTTCTCGGAGATGCCTGGATAGAATTGAATGAAACTTGGCAGAAAGTAAGATCACTATGTGAAGAT
Organism: Mytilisepta virgata; assembly: GCA_028015205.1. Taxonomy (NCBI): domain Eukaryota; kingdom Metazoa; phylum Mollusca; class Bivalvia; order Mytilida; family Mytilidae; genus Mytilisepta; species Mytilisepta virgata. The sequence continues at coordinate 42,115,528 of CM051510.1, read as the reverse complement.
GTGCAATCAATACTTTTTTTTTCGAAATGGCCGCCATTTTCAAGATGGCCGCCATTCAAAGATCGGTACCCTCCGAAAATTTAAAACGTTTATATCTCAAAAACTGTACCATAGAATTTCATTAAACTTCGTATGTTTGTAAAGTACAATTAGAAGAACAAACTCATGAAAAAAAATGGCGATCGGTTGGAGACGTTTGGCGGCCATTTTGAAAAATGATGTTAAAATGGCGAAAAACTTAACATGGATAGAATTGAATGAAACTTGGCAGAAAGTAAGATCACTATGTGAAGGTGTGCAATCAGTACTTTTTTTTTCAAAATGGCCGCCATTTTGAAGATGGCTGCCAGGGGCGACATCTGCTATTGCTCGCAATTGCAATTCTAGTTATTATTATTCTTTCTTTCCAATGATTTTTGTCCGGCTTAGTTCTCGGAGATGCCTGGATAGAATTGAATGAAACTTGGCAGAAAGTAAGATCACTATGTGAAGGTGTGCAATCAATACTTTTTTTTTCGAAATGGCCGCCATTTTCAAGATGGCCGCCATTCAAAGATCGGTACCCTCCGAAAATTTAAAACGTTTATATCTCAAAAACTGTACCATAGAATTTCATTAAACTTCGTATGTTTGTAAAGTACAATTAGAAGAACAAACTCATGAAAAAAAATGGCGATCGGTTGGAGACGTTTGGCGGCCATTTTGAAAAATGATGTTAAAATGGCGAAAAACTTAACATGGATAGAATTGAATGAAACTTGGCAGAAAGTAAGATCACTATGTGAAGGTGTGCAATCAGTACTTTTTTTTTCAAAATGGCCGCCATTTTCAAGATGGCCGCCATTCATAGATCGGTAATTTAACACGTTTATATCTCAAAAACTGTACCATAGAATTTCATTAAACTTCGTATGATTGTAAAGTACAATTAGAAGAACAAACTGATGAAAAAAAATGGCGATCGGTTGGAGACGTTTGGCGGCCATTTTGAAAAATGATGTTAAAATGGCGAAAAACTTAACATGGATAGAATTGAATGAAACTTGGCAGAAAGTAAGATCACTATGTGAAGGTGTGCAATCAATACTTTTTTTTCCCAAATGGCCGCCATTTTCAAGATGGCTGCCAGGGGCGACATCTGCTATTGCTCGCAATTGCAATTCTAGTTATTATTATTATTCTTTCTTTCTTTCTTTCTTTCTTTCTTTCCAATGATTTTTGTCCGGCTTAGTTCTCGGAGATGCCTGGATAGAATTGAATGAAACTTGGCAGAAAGTAAGATCACTATGTGAAGGTGTGCAATCAATACTTTTTTTTCCCAAATGGCCGCCATTTTCAAGATGGCCGCCATTCAAAGATCGGTACCCTCCGAAAATTTAAAACGTTTATATCTCAAAAACTGTACCATAGAATTTCATTAAACTTCGTATGTTTGTAAAGTACAATTAGAAGAACAAACTGATGAAAAAAAATGGCGATCGGTTGGAGACGTTTGGCGGCCATTTTGAAAAATGATGTTAAAATGGCGAAAAACTTAACATCGATAGAATTGAATGAAACTTGGCAGAAAGTAAGATCACTATGTGAAGGTGTGCAATCAGTACTTTTTTTTTCAAAATGGCCGCCATTTTCAAGATGGCTGCCAGGGGCGACATCTGCTATTGCTCGCAATTGCAATTCTAGTTATTATGTCCCCGACCACGAAGTGTCGTCGGGGACATATTGTTTTTACTCCGTTTCTTATTTTTCTTATTATTATACTTTTTTCTTTTTCTTCCGTCAACCTGATGCACGAACTTGTCCGGCTATCTCCTCGGAAATGGATGGACCGATCAATATGAAACTTGGAGGGGTGATAGGTCCCAAGGTCCTACAGTGTTTTTTGCGGTTTATAATTTCAAAATGGCCGCCATTTCCAAGATGGCCGCCAAAAATGGCGAAAAATGTAAACATTGTCCAATTTCAACGAAACTTGGTATACAGGGTATAACGGTGATGGCGACTGATGGCGCATTGTCGGAATTTCTGTAATGGCCGCCATTTTCAAGATGGCCGCCGAAAATCGCGAAAAATGTAAACATTGTCCAATTTCAATGAAACTTGGTATACAGGGTATAAGGGTGATGGCAACTGACGGCGCATTGTCAGAAGTTTTGTAATGGCCGCCATTTTCAAGATGGCGGCCGAAAATGGCGAAAAATGTAAACATTGTCCGATTTCAACGAATCTTGGTATACAGGGTATACAGGTGATGGGGACTGACGGCGCATTGTCGGAATTTTTGTAATGGCCGCCATTTTCAAGATGGCCCCCGAAAATGGTGAAAAATGTAAACATTGTCCGATTTCAATGAAACTTGGTATACAGGGTATAAGGGTGATGGCGACTGACGGCGCATTGTCGGAATTTTTGTAATGGCCGCCATTTTCAAGATGGCCGCCAAATGGTGAAAAATGTAAACATTGTCTGATTTCAACGAAACTTGGTATACAGGGTATATGGGTGATGGCGACTCACGGCGCATTTTCGGAATTTCCGTAATGGCCTCCATTTTTAAGATGGCTGCTGAAAATGGCAAAAAATATAAAGTCTGATTTTAACGAAACTTGGTATACAGTGTATATCGGTGATGGCGACTCTTCAACTTGTTGAAGAGAACAGGCATAAAATGGGCACGGGAGGGGACATCTCACGTTTCGCGAAACGTAAATTTTAATTATTATTATTCTTTCTTTCTTTCTTTCTTTCTTTCTTTCTTTCCAATGATTTTTGTCCGGCTTAGTTCTCGGAGATGCCTGGATAGAATTGAATGAAACTTGGCAGAAAGTAAGATCACTATGTGAAGATGTGCAATCAATACTTTTTTTTTCGAAATGGCCGCCATTTTCAAGATGGCCGCCATTCAAAGATCGGTACCCTCCGAAAATTTAAAACGTTTATATCTCAAAAACTGTACCATAGAATTTCATTAAACTTCGTAGGTTTGTAAAGTACAATTAGAAGAACAAACTGATGAAAAAAAATGGCGATCGGTTGGAGACGTTTGGCGGCCATTTTGAAAAATGATGTTAAAATGGCGAAAAACTTAACATGGATAGAATTGAATGAAACTTGGCAGAAAGTAAGATCACTATGTGAAGGTGTGCAATCAATACTTTTTTTTTCGAAATGGCCGCCATTTTCTAGATGGCTGCCAGGGGCGACATCTGCTATTGCTCGCAATTGCAATTCTAGTTATTATTCTTTCTTTCCAATGATTTTTGTCCGGCTTAGTTCTCGGAGATGCCGTGATAGAATTGAATGAAACTTGGCAGAAAGTTAGATCACTATGTGAAGGTGTGCAATCAATACTTTTTTTTCGAAATGGCCGCCATTTTCAAGATGGCTGCCAGGGGCGACATCTGCTATTGCTCGCAATTGCAATTCTAGTTATGTCTCCCAAACAAAGTTTTGGGAGACATATTGTTTTTGTCCGGTTTCTTATTATGTCGCCCCGAACGTAGTCACGGGACGACATATTGTTATTCTTCCGTTTCTTTGTTATTATTATTATTATTATTATTCTTTCTTTCTTTCTTTCTTTCCAATGATTTTTGTCCGGCTTAGTTCTCGGAGATGCCTGGATAGAATTGAATGAAACTTGGCAGAAAGTAAGATCACTATGTGAAGGTGTGCAATCAATACTTTTTTTTCCCAAATGGCCGCCATTTTCAAGATGGCCGCCATTCAAAGATCGGTACCCTCCGAAAATTTAAAACGTTTATATCTCAAAAACTGTACCATAGAATTTCATTAAACTTCGTATGTTTGTAAAGTACAATTAGAAGAACAAACTGATGAAAAAAAATGGCGATCGGTTGGAGACGTTTGGCGGCCATTTTGAAAAATGATGTTAAAATGGCGAAAAACTTAACATCGATAGAATTGAATGAAACTTGGCAGAAAGTAAGATCACTATGTGAAGGTGTGCAATCAGTACTTTTTTTTTCAAAATGGCCGCCATTTTCAAGATGGCTGCCAGGGGCGACATCTGCTATTGCTCGCAATTGCAATTCTAGTTATTATTCTTCTTCTTCTTCTTCTTCTTCTTCTTCTTCTTCTTCTTCTTTCCTTTTTCTTTCCGTTCAATGTTGTCCGCGACGTTTCTCAAAGATGCAATGTCCAATCAATATGAAACTTTGGGAATATGTTAAGGGTGACCTGAAGTTTTGCAAACGACTTTTAAAATTTTCAAAATGGCCGCCGTTTACGTGGAAACAGAAAAAGGTCATTATATAGGAGACATTGCTTTATGTCAGTAACCTAGGTGGGTAGGATTCTGAAATTTTGTAGGTGAATAGAGCAAAAGGTGCTCTTTAATTATACGAAAAAAAAATTTGAAGCGATATTTACGGTTTTCGCGTTATTTACGAAAATGTGATTTTTCGGGCCCAAAATTCCAAATTCTTTCGAAGTGCTTCGATTTCAATGAAAATTGATATTTAGGGGTTTTAAATCATGGCGATTGCAAAGGGTTTAAAAAAAATCAAAATGGCCGCTGTTTCCATGGAAACAGGAAAAGGTCATTATATAGGACATTGCGATATCTCTGTAACCTAGGTGGGTAGGATTCTGAAATTTTGTAGGTGAATAGAGCAAAAGGGAATTTAGGGGGTTACTGATAAGCTCTAGATAGTGGCAATGGGGGTTTGGGAGACATCTTGTGACTCGCTTGCGATCACAATCATACCTAGTTATTATTCTTTCTTTCCAATGATTTTTGTCCGGCTTAGTTCTCGGAGATGCCGTGATAGAATTGAATGAAACTTGGCAGAAAGTTAGATCACTATGTGAAGGTGTGCAATCAATACTTTTTTTTCGAAATGGCCGCCATTTTCAAGATGGCTGCCAGGGGCGACATCTGCTATTGCTCGCAATTGCAATTCTAGTTATGTCTCCCAAACAAAGTTTTGGGAGACATATTGTTTTTGTCCGGTTTCTTATTATTATTCTTCTTCTTCTTCTTCTTCTTCTTCTTCTTCTTCTTCTTCTTTCCTTTTTCTTTCCGTTCAATGTTGTCCGCGACGTTTCTCAAAGATGCAATGTCCAATCAATATGAAACTTTGGGAATATGTTAAGGGTGACCTGAAGTTTTGCAAACGACTTTTAAAATTTTCAAAATGGCCGCCGTTTACGTGGAAACAGAAAAAGGTCATTATATAGGAGACATTGCTTTATGTCAGTAACCTAGGTGGGTAGGATTCTGAAATTTTGTAGGTGAATAGAGCAAAAGGTGCTCTTTAATTATACGAAAAAAAAATTTGAAGCGATATTTACGGTTTTCGCGTTATTTACGAAAATGTGATTTTTCGGGCCCAAAATTCCAAATTCTTTCGAAGTGCTTCGATTTCAATGAAAATTGATATTTAGGGGTTTTAAATCATGGCGATTGCAAAGGGTTTAAAAAAAATCAAAATGGCCGCTGTTTCCATGGAAACAGGAAAAGGTCATTATATAGGACATTGCGATATCTCTGTAACCTAGGTGGGTAGGATTCTGAAATTTTGTAGGTGAATAGAGCAAAAGGGAATTTAGGGGGTTACTGATAAGCTCTAGATAGTGGCAATGGGGGTTTGGGAGACATCTTGTGACTCGCTTGCGATCACAATCATACCTAGTTATTATTCTTTCTTTCCAATGATTTTTGTCCGGCTTAGTTCTCGGAGATGCCTGGATAGAATTGAATGAAACTTGGCAGAAAGTAAGATCACTATGTGAAGGTGTGCAATCAATACTTTTTTTTTCGAAATGGCCGCCATTTTCAAGATGGCTGCCAGGGGCGACATCTGCTATTGCTCGCAATTGCAATTCTAGTTATTATTCTTTCTTTCCAATGATTTTTGTCCGGCTTAGTTCTCGGAGATGCCGTGATAGAATTGAATGAAACTTGGCAGAAAGTTAGATCACTATGTGAAGGTGTGCAATCAATACTTTTTTTTCGAAATGGCCGCCATTTTCAAGATGGCTGCCAGGGGCGACATCTGCTATTGCTCGCAATTGCAATTCTAGTTATTCTTCCTCTTCTAATCAAATTTTTTGTCCGGAACATAACTTTTTTGTTTCTTGAGCTAGCCTCATGATATTTGGAAGGTATATGCATCAGGTCATGGCGGAGTGCAGAGTACCACATTTGGGTCCCTGGGGGTCAGTCCCCACCCCCTAGCCTGTAAAATGTAGGCTAAAATAACAAAATACTTAATATTTTGAAAACCATTGTGATCCCCACCCTATAACCATATATATTATTACTCCTTATGATAAGACAAATCATTTGGTACCATAGGGGGGTCTGAGGGGGGTCATGCCCCACCCCCTCAAACAATAAAATACTAAATATTCTGAAAACCATTGAGATCCCCACCCTATAACCATATGTATTATTACTCCTTATGATAAGACGAATCATTTGGTACCATAGTGGGGTCTGAGGGGGGTCATGCCCCACCCCCTCAAATGATAAAATACTAAATATTCTGAAAACCATTGAGATCCCCACCCTATAACCATATATATTATTACTCCTTATGATAAGACGAATCATTTGGTACCATAGGGGGGTCTGAGGGGGGTCATGCCCCACCCCTTCAAATGATAAAATACTAAATATTCTGAAAACCATTGAGATCCCCAACCAATAACCATATATATTATTACTCTTTATGATAAGACGAATCATTTGGTACCATAGGGGGTCTGAGGGGGGGTCATGCCCCACCCCCTCAAATGACAAAATACTTATTATTCTGAAAACCATTGAGATCCCCACCCTATAACCATATATATTATTACTCCTTATGATAAGACGAATCATTTGGTACTATAGTGGGTCTGAGGGGGGGGGGGGTCATGCCCCACCCCCTTAAATGACAAAATACTTATTATTCTGAAAACCATTGAGATCCCCACCCTATAACCATATATATTATTACTCCTTATGATAAGACGAATCATTTGGTACCATAGGGGGTCTGAGGGGGGGGTCATGCCCCACCCCCTTAAATGATAAAATACTTAATATTTTGAAAACCATTGTGATCCCCACCCTATAACCATATATATTATTACTCCTTATGATAAGACAAATCATTTGGTACCATAGGGGGGTCTGAGGGGGGTCATGCCCCACCCCCTCAAATGATAAAATACTAAATATTCTGAAAACCATTGAGATCCCAACCCAATAGTGTTCTTCTTCCTCTTCTAATCAAATTTTTTGTCCGGAACATAACTTTTTTGTTTCTTGAGCTAGCCTCATGATATTTGGAAGGTATATGCATCAGGTCAAGGCGGAGTGCAGAGTACCACATTTGGGTCCCTGGGGTCAGTCCCCACCCCCTAGCCTACATTATCTTGGAAAGGGTTGAAATCCCCACCCTTAAACCATATATTTTATTATTCATGATAACAAGACAAGTTGAATGCAGTATACATCTGAGCCCCGGGGGTCATCCCCTACCCCTCAAGACCAGAAACCTTAATTTATCTTAAAAATGGTTGAGATCCCCTCCACAAAAGTATATATTTCCTTATTCACAATGAAAAGACAAGTTGAATGCAATATGTCTTGGCCCCAGGGGGTCATCCCACCCCCTCAAGACCAGAAACCTTAATTTATCTTAAAAATGGTTCAGATCCCTTCCCCAAAACTATATATTACCTTATTCATTCCTTGTTGAAGCACATATCTGTAGGTAACTATATGTATTATGTACCATAGCTCTTAATTTGCCACCTTGATGATCCCTAAAAAATGTTAAAAAAACTATGGGTATGGAAGGGGAGACATCAGTTTTAGCGTGCTAAAACAGTCCAGCATGCTGGACTCCTGTGACAACAGTACCTCTAGTTCATATTTGATTTTGTGAAATGGAAATTGAAAAAAAAAACATTTATAAAATAGGCAATCTATAAATATAAATTCTCTAGTTCTCATACAAATAATTTTGAAAAGAAGAAAAAAGGCAAGGTAGGTAGGAAATTTATTTTATTTAGTATTTTTCCTGTCAAAAGAGGCAAATGATTTTCAGATAAGGTATTTATTTTGGCCACAAACAGTTCCCGTTTGAAACCATTCACTCCTATGATGTTTGACATATTCAAAATGCTTGTATATTAAAATTTAGTGATCACTTGAAAGCACAGCCTGTGTGTTATCATTTTCTTACTTTTGTTTTGGCTTGAAGCTTGAAAATTTGTACTTTGGTGGCAAGTATCAAATTTTTTTTTCAAAAAATACTGGGACAGCAGTTATTTTTTCCTGAACCCAAAGAACTTGTGTTTCATTGGCGACTTTGTAAGTGTGGTGGCTATGTCTGCCAACCAGATATTCATTTCTTTTCTTGGCCGTACAAAGAACAAATAATACTTATTGTATATATCTTTTTTCAGTGTAATAAGAAGATTAGAAGAGCATAATTCATTTTTCCCAGCATTCAAAGAAGTAATGAGAAAATTATTTGAAATTTTAGGTAAGCCATTTATTTTACTATTCAAAAATGCAAATATTCTAAGATATTGTATTTTTCAACAAATGTGGCTGAGATAAGATAAGTGTACTGATGCCACATTGGCAACACAGGCAAAGTATTATTAATCCGATTTTCCAATGGAAAAAATCCAGTTATTTAATTGGCAATGCATGGTGGGCAGGCAGTCTGGCAGGCATTCAGGCAGCAACCAATAATGATATAAAAGGAAAATCTGCCTCTTTTTAGCACATTTTATATTTGGAAAATAACAGCTAAAAAGTTCACAATTGTACACAGATACCTTATGTTCAGAAGTTATATATGCCAGATATAAGTTATTCATGACACATAGAATATCATCTGAAATGATTCAAATGATCATGACCTCATTATCATAGTTCATTGATCAGTGTTAATTATGCCCCATGCAATGAAGTATAATGTTTTTGACCCGTTCGTCAGTCCGTTTGTCACTTAGTTGGACAGCAGGTTGTATTATGATACTGACTATCACTGGATGAACATGTCTAATGACACATCTGTTTAAATTCTTGTTACAGATTGAAATTTGATGAAAAATGAAAAGCAATCTTTTTAGCGAACACAACATTAGAGTAATTTGTTCAGCTTCGTGAATGACGTTATCATTATTTCATTCATTAAATAGATGTGTAGTAAGACAGAAAAAGGATATCAGTGAATACAACATGAATGACATTATTGACACAAATTTGTATTACTAGCTCAACTGACCCAAAGGGTCATGTGAGCTTTTGCCATCACTTGGCGTCCATCGTCTGTTGTCCGTCATTGTCTGGCGTCGTCATTAACTTTTTCACATAATGATCTTCTTGAGAACCACTGAACAGAATGAAAGCAAGTTATGCATAGTTGTTCCCTATAAGGTCCTTTCGAAGCGTTGTTACTTTGGTTTCAATTTGTCGATAACATGGCTGCCAGGGCAGTTTCTAATTCCTGATTGGCTGAATTTTTAAAAAACTTCTTCTGATCTTCTGAAGAACAGCTTAACTGATTGAAACTAAATTTATAGTTATGTTCCTATGAAGGTTCTGACCAAGTGCTGTTACTTTGGTGCCAATCCATCATCCAACATGGCTGCCAAAGGGGGACTTAGTTTAACATAGGACCCTATGGGAAATACATACAAAAATATTCTTCTAGAGAACCGCTGAATGGATTGAAACCAAACATAGCATTAATGTTCCTTATGATGTGCTGACCAAGTGCTGTTACTTTGATGCCGATCTGTCATCAAAGATGGCCGCCAGTGAGGGACTAACATAGGACCTTATGAGAAACACATACAAAAACTACATAGGACCCTAGAAATGCATAAAAACTACTTCTAGAGAAAGACTGAACGGGATGAATTCAAACATTATACAGATATATCTCTCAATTAACCATTAATAGTGTTGTTACTTTTGTACACTTTGGAGAACTCTTCCTTATGGTAAGCCTTGATAAGTTTACTCTTTAGAAGTATTATTTTGACTTCACATTTTGATTGAAAATTATGTGAAAAATAATTTTTGATTTGACGTAATATTTCTTTATATTCAATGCTCTATATGAGTTCCTGTTACTTTGTTACCTTTCCAACATATAAGGTGGCCACTAGGGAGGGTCTTAAATTAACATAGAACCCTACGGGAAATAGGTACAAAAATATTCTAGAGAACTGCTGAATGGATCAAAACCAAATTTGGTATGAATGTTCATTATAAGGTGCTGACCAAGTGTTGTTTCTCTGGTGCTGATATGTCGTCCAAGATGGCTGCCAGCGGGCGAATTAGTTTAAGATGGGACCCAATGGGAAATACATACAGAAATCTTATACTAGAGAACCGCTGAATGGATTGAAACCAAACAAAGCATGAATGTTGTTTATGCCGTTCTGACCAGGAGTTGTAACTTTGGGGCAGATCTGTTATCCTTGATGGCCGTCAGCAGAAGACTTCGTTTAACATAGGACCCTATGGGAATTACATCCAAACGGCTTCTTCTTGAAAATTACTGAATGGATTGAAACTAAACGTGGCATGGATGTTAATCTCAAGGTCCTTTAGCAATGAACAAATGGAAGTATCAGGTGAGCGATACAGGCTCCTGGAAACCTCTGGTTATCAGTGCATGTACACTATACTGACATATTCAGCCTGTAGGAAGGAAAAAAGATAACCAGGAAATTTTTTCTATGGTTCAGTGATTAATATAATTTTGTCATTTCCACAATCAGTGATAGGCCAACTAGATTTGTATATAGAATTGCTATAAGGTTGATTCAAATGATCATGAAAAATGACTTTATTTGCGACAAGGTGGCCAACAAATGTCATAGTTATTCTAAATATAATGAGAGTTCCAGAAAATGAAAGTACTTGTTGATGGTATTTATCATTGTTTATGAAAAACTATGTTGTTTAATTAATTAAACAGTTATTGCAAAGTGCACCAGTAATTCGAAGCTTTGACCAAGATATGTTAATTTACATCTGCTTGCTTTAGTTTTCATAAACATTCAAGCAAAAGGGATGTGGATACCATACAGCCGTCATTTGGTATTTTTTTGTGAGCAAATGTTTGGCAAAACTGGCAAGTTTTATTATGAGATTTTTGCACTACACTATCCACAAAAATGCATTTCATACTTTGAACTGATGAACTTTATTCGAGACATCAAATGTTTTGCAAAAGAAACGAATGTTTATGTCAGTATGCCCAAAACAGGTCGGACACAGACTAAAATTATGATGGAGGTTGTCCATCTTGTTTGCATCAATCAAATCAAAAACTGATGTCAGCAAATACAATACTGTTATCTCCATTCTATAGGAAGATCAAAGATTTTAGATAAAAAAATATTTTAAAAACAGGAAGTGAAACTTTTCATGTTCCTCAGCTCAAAGGACTTCAATTAGAGAATTGATGGCTTGAAAGTATCACTTGGCATCCGTTGTCTGTTTGTAAACTTTCACATTTTGATCTTCTCATCTGAAATCCCTAAGCCAAATAAACTGAAACTTGCTATGAAGCATCTATGGAAGGACCTCTATAAATTTTGCATATTTCGTTCTGGTTGGACAACTAATATGGCGTCTTATTTCTGATTGGACAAATTTTAAAAATGTCCTCCTCTGAAACTGCAAAGCCAATTGATCTGTAACTTGGTATAAAGCATCTGTGGAAGGACCTTTGTATTTGCATATTTTGTTCCTTCGGACAACTAATATGGCCACCATGAGGAATTCCTTTTTATACATTGGTATTTATATATTGGTATGACGTTGGCGGCGTCGTCGTCGTCGTCGTCGTCGTCGTCGTCTGCGTCGTCGTCCGTCGTCTGCGGCGTCGTCCGAAGACATTTGGTTTTCGCACTATAACTTTAGTATAAGTTAATAGAAATCTATGAAATTTAAACACAAGGTTTATGACCACAAAAGGAAGGTTGGGATTGATTTTGGGAGTTTTGGTCCCAACAGTTTAAGAACCAGGGGCCAAAAAAGGGCCCAATAAGCATTTTTCTAGGTTTTCGCACATCAACTCTAGTATAAGTAAATAGAAATCTATGTAATTTTAACTCAAGGTTTATGACCATAAAAGGAAGGTTGGGATTGTTTTTGGGAGTTTTGGTCCCAACAGTTTAGGAATTAGGGGCTAAAAAAGGGCCAAAATAAGCATTTTTCTTGGTTTTTGCACAATAACTTTAGTATAAGTAAATAGAAATCTATGAAATTTAAACACAAGGTTTATGACCACAAAAGGAAGGTTGGGATTGATTTTTGGAGTTTTGGTCCCAACAGTTTAGGAATTAGGGGCCAAAAGGGTCCAAAATTAAACTTTGTTTGATTTCATTGAAAATTGAACTATTGGGGTTCTTTGATATGCCGAATCTAACTGTGCATTTAGGATCTTAATTTTTGGTCCCGTTTTCAAATTGGTCTACATTAAGGTCCAAAGGGTCCAAAATTAAACTTAGTTTGATTTTAACATAAATTGAATTCTTTGGGTTCTTTGATATGCTGAATCTAAACATGTACTTAGTTTTTTTATTATGGGCCCAGTTTTCAAGTTGGTCCAAATCGGGGTCCAAAATTAAACTTTGTTTGATTTCATCGAAAATTGAACTATTGGGGTTCTTTGATATGCCGAATCTAACCGTGCATTTAGATTCTTAATTTTTGGTCCCGTTTTCAAATTGGTCTACATTAAGGTCCAAAGGGTCCAAAATTAAACTTAGTTTGATTTTAACAAAAATTGAATTCTTTGGGTTCTTTGATATGCTGAATCTAAACATGTACTTAGTTTTTTTATTATGGGCCCAGTTTTCAAGTTGGTCCAAATCGGGGTCCAAAATTAAACTTTGTTTGATTTCATCGAAAATTGAACTATTGGGGTTCTTTGATATGCCGAATCTAACCGTGCATTTAGATTCTTAATTTTTGGTCCCGTTTTCAAATTGGTCTACATTAAGGTCCAAAGGGTCCAAAATTAAACTTAGTTTGATTTTAACAAAAATTGAATTCTTTGGGTTCTTTGATATGCTGAATCTAAACATGTACTTAGTTTTTTTATTATGGGCCCAGTTTTCAAGTTGGTCCAAATCGGGGTCCAAAATTAAACTTTGTTTGATTTCATCGAAAATTGAACTATTGGGGTTCTTTGATATGCCGAATCTAACCCTGCATTTAGATTCTTAATTTTTGGTCCCGTTTTCAAATTGGTCTACATTAAGGTCCAAAGGGTCCAAAATTAAACTTAGTTTGATTTTAACAAAAATTGAATTCTTTGGGTTCTTTGATATGCTGAATCTAAACATGTACTTAGTTTTTTTATTATGGGCCCAGTTTTCAAGTTGGTCCAAATCGGGGTCCAAAATTAAACTTTGTTTGATTTCATCGAAAATTGAACTATTGGGGTTCTTTGATATGCCGAATCTAACCCTGCATTTAGATTCTTAATTTTTGGTCCCGTTTTCAAATTGGTCTACATTAAGGTCCAAAGGGTCCAAAATTAAACTTAGTTCGATTTTAACAAAAATTGAATTCTTGGGGTTCTTTGATATGCTGAATCTAAACATGTACTTAGTTTTTTTATTATGGGCCGAGTTTTCAAGTTGGTCCAAATCGGGGTCCAAAATTAAAGCTAAAAAGGGGGTAAATTATTTTTTTTTGGGGGGGGGGTTACAATAAATTTTATTGTTTTTTGTTTTTTTTTTGGGAGGGGGGTCAATGTGCAACTTCATAGTGTATTGCACAAAAGCTAAAAAAAGGGGTAAATTATTATTTATTTTTTTTTTGGGGGGGGGGGGGGGCAATTCTCCACAGCATATTGTATTACACAAAAGCAAAAAATTGAATATAAATTCAAATCATATGACCAATTTTAAGTTCTTTGATTTCAGTTATTCTGTGTCAGAAACCTATTATGTGTCAAATATTTGAAGAAATTTTCAATTACACAGTATTGCGCAATAGCAAGAAATTGATATGTGTGCCCAATTTTAAATTTTAAATTGGTTATTTCTGATTTATATATAAAAACAAATAATACTGATATGGTTTGAATAGGTAAATTAAAAATTTTTAAGTTCTTAGACAACATTCATTCTGTGTCAGAAACCTATGCTGTGTCAAATATTTATTCACAATCCAAATTCAGTATTGTATCAAGCTTGAATGTTGTGTTCATAATTGCCCCAACTATTCAGGGTTCGACATCTGCGGTCGTATCTAGCTGCGCCCAGCGGAGCATTTTATTCTTATTGGACAAATTTTTAAAATGTTCTCTGAAACGATATAGCTTAACCAACATATTTCGTCCTTGTCGGTCAGCTTATATAGTAGACATGATGAATTCTTATTCCTGATTTGTCAGAATTTCAAAAATTTTCTTTTCTGAAACCGCAAAGCCAAATGAACTGTGATTTAGTATGAAGGATCTGTGGAAGGTCCATTACAATTTTCACTTGATAGAAATAAAATGGATTAATTGTAGGACTGTCAGGTGAGCTGTACAGGCTCAATTGGAAAATTCTCTTGAGCCTCTTGCTGGTACATGTATTACATTTATGACTTTAGGTAAAGACTGGTATGCAACTTTTTTTGTCAAAATGATGTGGAAACGCATGCTTCCGTGCCCATGCGACTGCATAATATCATAATTTTGGAGCTTTATTATTTAATTACCGTCACTTTCCTATTTGTAAACTTTCCATTTCTGAAATCATTTGGTCAATCAGGACCAAACTTGGTGGAATATTCTTAGTGTAGGGCAGTTCATTCTCAGAATTGTGTTTATGGTAAAAACTTGGACCAAATTAGTTGCAAATTAAAAAAAAAAAACAGAAAAATCAGCATGGAAAATATTTTAAATCTTCTATCTGAAACTTTACAAAATAGGATAAAATATTCATGGCAAGGTCCTCGGATGATTATTTCTCAAAACGGTGTTGAGGGGATACAAAGATGGGTGCAGTAACTATAAGTAGAAAAAAAAACCTATTGAATGTTTCATAGAAATTGTGTTCATCACAATTTTGAATAAATATAGCCACTATTATTAAAAATTAAAAATTAAAAAATTATTTAAAAAAAATTATCTCCTGAGACTGCTAGACCAGTTTAGTTCATATTTCATTTTATATTTAAAGTTCAAATCCTGTCCGCCATTTCTCAGAAAAAAAAAATAGCCAAAAACGGAGCTAAATATAACAGAAATCAAATTTCCTTAAATTCCTTTTGGAGGTGTACTTCAATATAAGTATAATTTAAATGAAGATGAGCAGTAAAGGCTCCTTTAGAGCCTCTAATTTTATTGAAGACATCTAGTATGTCTTTTTTCCCCCAGAATAATAAAAAAATCAGAATGTTGTCAAAATATTTTTGTAAAATAAACAACATCTATACTATAAGTATAATTTAAATAAAGATGAGCAGTAAAGGCTCCTTTAGAGCCTCTAATTTTATTGAAGACATCTAGTATGTCTTTTTTTTTCTCCAGAATAATAAAAAATCAGAATGTTGTCAAAATATTTTTGTAAAATAAACAACATCTTTCATAGCTGTATTAGAATTTATCATGTTCTGTTTATCACAATAACAATTTAAATTCACTTGTGATCATAGATTTTCATTGTCTTACTATAGTAACAGCTTGTATAGGCATTTTATTAAACAACTGTAATCTGATTAGTAATCAATAGCGTATTTCATTTAAATAGAAATTTACGTCAGCGTATTGAATTTCTATCCAGAAAACTATGTTTGCCTTTTAAGTTAGCTGACAGAATTTAAATTATTAACTACGTGTTCAATATATTTCATGTATCCCTGTTTTTGACAAGTTGTTTGATACCTAAAATCTGTATGTAAAGAATATGTGAATATCAGTAAATATCTAAAATATCTAAAATCATTAAAATTGTTTAATTTGATAATGTCTGGGTCAATATTTTATTAATAAATTGAAAAAGTTTTCATAGGAAATATTTAAAGTCTCCGGGTCCAAATAATTCCCATTTCTGTTTTCCTTGGATGTACTTTCTTTACTCCGACTTTAGTTTGCTCTTTTCTTCATTCAGATTCCCACTTTTTTTGCCTCTTCAATCTCTAAAACATTCTATGTATTTTAAATACCCAGGTCGTTCCCAAGTTTCTAACAAATGGCCGTCAAGTTATTGATTGAAAATAAAGAGGTTACAAGTAAACTTCCTTGATGAAAAAATTGATTGAAAATAGAATCCACATTTCTTCCTTATGTTGGCAAATCATTAAATCTTTGCCATGAAAACATTTATTTTCTTAGTAATAAATGATTCATAACAAAAAAGCAAAAGGGAGGAGGGGGTTGAGGTGTTCGAGATAAAAAAAATTAAATGAAAAATCATCAATATGTTAAGAAAAACTTCATCATCAAACAATGGGAAAGGAAATTTTTTACTTTTTCTGAATAAAAAATGAATGTTTTTTTTCTTTTTACATAACAGAATTTGATTCAGAATCTATTTTCTTTGGCATAATCTTCAAAGTGCAAGTTTTCTAGAAGGAATTAGTCAAGTGCTAAATTAATTAATGTTTGTACAGAGTGGAAAGTATTACCACAAGACAAAATCAATATTTACTTCTGTAATTTATCATTTATTTATATTTCAGACGTACAAAGAATGGATCAAGTCATACCAGCGGTCCGTGCACTGAAGTTATTAGCTAGCTAAGACTACAAATAAATTCACATTACAAAGTTATATTTGTGGAACAAATTAAAGCAAACTTGAAGTAAAATTGACAGTTTAAAGCATTCTGTGACATAATCTTATTTGTAGCAGAAGATTAATTTACGTTTGACACTAAAATAAAAGTTATTCGGTAAAGTTTTCCTGTCATTTACATTGAAATTGATATAAGGCAGCTATAGAATTCTGCTACCAAATTTATACAAGGCTTTAGACTGTTAACTCTGTTAGAATGATACTGTGTAAATGAGGAACCAGAGTGAGTTATCTTTTCCTAACCAATGTAGGTAAGGGAGATAATTAAATTCTCTCCCTTTTGTCCTGAGGCTAAAGGGAGACAAATTTATTATCTCCCTTACCTACATTGGTTAGGAAAATATAACTCACTCTGGTTTCTCATTGTATTTATAAAAATTAGATTTATATGGTAATTAAATTTTATAGGAACATACTTGAAATCTGATTGATAAGCCTAAAGCCGAGAAAATGATGTTTCAGGAAGATTGGATTAAAATTCTATATAATGTAGAAATTTTCATCTATAAAGAAAATAGTTACATTAAAGGTATAAGATTTTGCTATATATACATTGAAAACATTATAATCAAATAATTATATCTTTGAAATAGGTTGGTTTTTTTTTTCATTTTAACTTTAATCCTGGAATTCAGTAAAAATTTATCCCGTCAAATAAGGGAAAAGGTCTTTTACTCAAATTTCAAAGGCAAAAAATCCACAAAAAAAGATTAAAGTACTGATATATATACATGTGGCTCCTCAGACGTGTTGGATTACGTGTTTCAGTCCATGAATTAGGAAGGTTTAAGTAGGCCGTACCAGTCTCTTATGGTGCTGTAGTCAATAAGTCTAGTTTAAATTGAGAATATAGACAGAAATAGATATCATAGAAATTTGTTAATTCAAGCTTTTGATTTCCTCGAACACCAACATGAGTGCCTTCACTTAATAACCTATAAAATTTCAATTATTCATAAATTTGAAAAAAGATTTCCTAACTATTGATGAGACCCAATATAGATAAAAATATGTATTTTTGCAGCCTTCACTACTAGTATGTCCCGGTATAATCTCTCAATAGTAAATTGGGAAAAAAATTGAAAAAAAAAATTCTTTGGAAACCACAGAATGATAGAAATAAAACTACTTTAAACAAAGAACAAAGGCTGTTGAAATGAGACTAGCACATAAAAAGTTTGCTATTTTGCTATTTGGCAGCTTGTAGTAATTCAGTTGGTCCCCTTGAGTGTGAAGTTAGTCCCTTTCAAATTTCTCTTCTTTTTGGGATAAACTCCATTTGAACCCCCCTCTTTTCCATGTTGACAAAGTAAATAATAAATATAAGTTTTTTGATATTTTTTTATTTAGAGTCTTTGATTTTTTATTCACTCTATAAGTTTAACTCTTTTGTGCTGAAGGGACCAGGCTTCTACTGTAGTTAAGTAAGATCTGTTCTGATAATATGATATTAGAATTCCCATGGAAGTTTATTTAGCACATATTACTTGGAATAGGTAAATATCATATTGTTTGGAGTACGTTAGTTTCATATTGTTTGAGTAGGTAAATATAGATAACAATTGAAATTGTAGGATTTGTTTTTCCATTGTTTAAATTCGCAGGAAATTCAAGCAGATAAATTTATGTATAATTCAATATACACTTTATAAAAATTCCTCTGTGTAGTTAATATTGGTTTGAAAGCACACAGTTTATGAGATAAAGTAGACAGTTTGAATATCTTTTTTAAGTGCTCTTGTACTGTCAGGGTTTTCAGTAATATTTTTCTCTTCAGATTGTTTTGTCAGAACATATATACATGTGTTCCAGTTTTGTCACAATTGTGGAGTGTTATGGTAAATGAATTTATTAAATTATATTCAGGTTAATGATAGTTTACTGATAGATTTGAGCATGTTTTATTCAATAATAAAATATGGTTTGAGCCAATTTATACCACTATACCATAAAATATAACCTGATAATTGGCTTTATTACTGCATTAGGTGACATTCCTGAAAGATCCCAATTCTAAATTATAAAAAAGGCTATCATTTGCACTTTTCAGAATATCATGGTACCGGTATAAATCGGATATATCCCTATCAGGCTAACATCCCTAGAGGGTTATCTAATACATTCAAGTCCTCTGCTGGTAGCATGTAGTAGAAATTTGGACATAAAATGGATAATTTAGAAAGAAAACTGAAAAATATGTTTGTGTTTAGTTGTTAAGGTCATTAATCTGTTTTCTGAATAGTGATTGATTTCAATTGTGAATGAATATATATCATTGTTCCAGCTAGCTTAAAATAGAAGGGTGCAGCACCCTGCCCCTTTTCCAATGCACCCCTCTGCCCATTTCAGTGCTCCCATCTGCAATAAGTATAATATAAAATACAACAACTCACTTTTTAATACACATAAACAATACTGAATTTATTGAAATTGAATTAAAGACTGCAGAGAAATTAACAGAAGTCTTACAAGGGCATTAGATAAGTGAATAATTCATATTTCTTAAAAATAATCATTGATGCAAGATCTATACAAAAATAAACAAGTGAGCCATTCAGGCTCTTGTGAGCCTCTTGTTTTATACACATAAACAAAACTGAATTAATTGAAAATGAATTAGAGAGTGCTGGGAACCTAACAGAACTTACAAGGGCATTAGATAAGTGAATAATTGACATTCCTTAAAAGTTTACTCGATCTTTTTTTCCCTTTTTAAATCTGGAAATGTGTTAAAGTATCCCTTATCCTCAATAAATGCCCCTTTGCCCTCAAATCCTAACTCTTACACTGTATATGTACCTATATACATGTATTTATTTATGTTATGCTCAGATAAATGTTTAAATATCTTATTCATGTAAATTCTGTGTTTAACTGAATGACGCTGCTGGAAAAACATTTTAAATTGTTTATTAACTTTGAATCATTTGTGCTGCTGAAATAGAAAATGTGACTTGTGTAGAAATAGTGATATACAAATATACAGTTTTACATATTGTTAATGTATGAATGTTATTTATTTTATAATAATGAATTGTGTTGTTTACCAACTAATGCAATAAAAATATAGTGGTGTTTTTTTTACATTCTGGTGGTGATTTCCCAGGGTCTATACAATATTTTATGATTGATACCCATATCTACATGTAGTACAAAACATAAGTATGTGGTTATATATTGTAAATGAATTTCCCATGTCATGCAGTGCAGGAACTGTATATGAAGTATATGATAGTATTATATGATCCCTGTGCAGTGTATGAATAAATCACACCTCCCCCTTTTGCCCCCCCCCCCCTAATGACATAAGTTCAGTTCAATCAGGTGAAATCCCATTGCTGCTCATATTGTGGTGTAAAAATACCTACTCTATGACATCAAAATTTTGCAGGAAAACATACTTATTGTATAAACTAATCTAATTTTTTAACTCTTTACGGGTTGTTTTTCTGCATCTTATATAAAAACATTTTAATTTCAAATAATTTAACACCTTGCTTTGTACAAAATGTATTTACCTAAAGTTGATAATTAATCTTCTTGTTATATAAATAACTTACAGTTGAGAGTAAATGTTTAGATTTCTTACTGGTTTCAGAAATTTTACAAAAATGAAAATATGATGATCAACGCCCGAAGTGATAGACAATGTAACACATTAAAACTGTTGAATCTTAACTTTTATATAAAACATCGTTGTATTTTTCAAACAGCTATCACTCATGTGTTTTGTTTCTCGTGTGTTATTTTGTTTTTCGTTTATAATGCTGCCCAGTGCATGCAAAAGTAATGCACAACACCTTCCTCACGCCCACGTATCTCTCTTATTCATAACAATTTGTTATGGTTAAATTTTCGCAAAATTCTGAGTAAATTTGGGGGATTTGATTCGATGAAACAATTCCCGTGTGATGTCCAAAGTAATATTTGTTATGAAAGAGATTGAAATATAAATATTACAGCGAATCACATTCTTGTAATAGAATAGAAACATGAAAATATTTAACATTATTAATTGTTATGCAGAAGAGAGATCCGGTGAGTCCTAATACATTTCTAGTACGTTCCATAGAATTTTGGCATCAACTTAGAATTGAACGTTAACATTCGTGCAATTATTAGATAATCTATATAACATTTCGGACGTTAATTTTGAAGAAGGAAAGATTTGCTAGTTTTACTGATACCGGAAGTTGTTGCTTTTAAAAAGTTAAAATATCTATTTTAAAGACGTTGAAACATGCTCCAGTTGGTTAGAAACAAACTAGAATGAAACAACTGCCATACATTTATACGTGCAACAGAAATAGCAGGAATAAAGAAACAATGTATGAAACATAGCTTTTTATAGCTGCTCTTCATTGGGGGGTCACCAGTTTAGATTTAGATCAATTACAAAATATCCGTTCCTTGCATAAAATTTGTATACTGGGAGGCAGCTTAAAAAATCTAGGAAAGATTTCCTTTCTTGGTATGAGCCTTTAGTCTTGCAGTTAGCTGCTGAAGAGCTGGCATTTGAACAGAATTTTTTAGGGGTATTTATTCAGTGACCAACAGCAATCAGGTCGTGGAAACCATTATCTTGTGTGTATTTGTACATTATAATTAAAATCCTCCAAAAAATATTTGGTGTAGTAAACTAGACGTTGGTTTGAAGTATTCTGCCCAATGGTCAATTCACGTGTTTTCTGTTTCTATAGCAGATTTTCAGTAGAAATTGCATCCTCTGAAAAAAAAAGAAAAAAACATACAAATAATCATTTTTAGGATGTTTAGAAGGTTTTTGATAAAATAATTTTTTAAAGAAAACATCTCATAATTTATTTTTCTTCAGTATATGCATGCAAAAAATCAGCTTATGACATCTTGTTTTAGAATAATGGAGAATTGATATTTCCTTCTGTTATAATTATCTCAAGTTTGATGACGAAATCTAATGGCTGATAATCGATGTTCGGTCATATCACCGCCAGACAAAATGATTATTTTTATTCATGAATTCTCATATAAACAAAGTGTTTCATTGTTAAGTATATGTACTTTTTGCTACGAGGTAAATAATCTTTGTATTTCTATTCTATACCACTACAGTCAAACCTGTCTATAAAGAGCACCCAAGGGGCCAGAAAAAAGTGCCCTTAATGAGCAGTTGCCCTTTATACAGAGGTTAATTTTACCTGCTTTGTTCATGAATGCATGGAACTTATTCACTCTGTCCTTTATAGACAGTGATTTGCTATATAGAGGTGGCCTTTAAGCAGGTTTGACTGTATTTGGACCCATTGTTTTCATTCTGTTCGCAAATTTACCCCCGGGTTTTATTCAAGTATGAACTATCAACACCTGTATAACTTCCGTTAATGTTACTTTTGGATGTTTTGGTCCAAAAACTTCATTTGCCTTTAGTGTGACCTTGTTGGTCAACATTGTCTTACAAAAATTCCAAACTTGTCAACTTGCCCAGTAACGAACAAAATGGGGGCCTTGGTGACCGTGTGGTCTAGGTAGTTCGTCATGACTACTGATGATCACTAGCCTGTCAACACTGAGGTTGCGAGTTGCAATCTCACCTGTGGCGGTTCGACTCCGATCTTTATTGACAGGGATTGCCAATTTTCCTACCGAAGGTCGGTGGTTCTTCCAGGTTACTCCGGCTTCCTCCACCAATAAAAGCTAGCCGCCGCGAAATAGCCGAATGTGCTGAAAACGGCGTAAAACCCCAGCTAAAGAAACAAACGAACAAAATGTTTCAGAAATAACCGGTCAATACTGCATAGACCCAAAAATTTTCAAGTCTTTTTTATAAATTTAATTAAAAAAATACCCAGATGGAGAAATACGATTATTCATTCCAAATCGGTTCACGCCGGAAAATAAAAAAAAAAAAAACAGCTTCAACTGATCACAAGTGACGTCTTGTTTTTCGTTCAAAAAATACAGATTTAACACGTGATCCACATGAGATCACTAATGTCATGTCAGTGGTGTTTTCAGTTCTTTAAACAGTGTGATTAATTGTATTGTACAAATTATAATCAGTCAGGCTGGTCTGTGTTTTGGGGGCTATATTTTTGTAATTTTGTTGAAATAACTTTAACTATAACAAACTATTACAATTTTAACAATTAAATCAAACCGGAAGCTGTGACAAAGATAATGACTTATCTTTGGTTATTTTGGGGACTGTTTCACAATCTTTTGTCTTGCGATGGTTTTTAACACTGTCAGATGGATAGTTTATGAAATATCCATATACAGAGCATCGAAAAGGCTAACCATAGATTTTTTTCTTATTTTAACTAAAAATTTTAACCGTAATAAGCAGCTTCGAACGAAGTTCGAGATAAAAGATACTTTAATTTTGAAAGAGGAGCCAAGAAATATAGCCGATTTGGGCTCATCGTTCACATTTCACACAACAGGTCATAGGTTTTTTTTTACATATAGACTTTTTTCATATTGACACATGCTTATATTGATTTACAAAGTCTGACACTCCAAATTATCTATCAAATTTACTGATGTCATTTTAATCATCAATGGTACTTATCTTTAATCATGTTCTAAGTTTAATAGCCTGCAGAGAGGAAAAGAGTTTACTTGATACGTGTACTGTAATGCACCTCAGAAGTCATATGGACCTTGAACGTTTACACGTTTAAAAACTGGCTCAGGATGTCCTGGTTGGTATAAATAGGGTTGGTCATCATCATGTTCTCGTCCTCATATACGTGTTGTATATATTGCCACTTATAACCAACCATGCAATCTCACCTAAAACCCCCAAAACTAACTTAATCAAACTGTTCTAAATAAATATTTAAACTGTTTTGTGAGTTACTGTAGGGGCAATTTTTACCACATTTTAGCTTCCTTTTTACACAAAAATTTTGAACCCTGATTTTTGAAGTTTACTATTCAATACAGTACCCTGCAGTGTCACCTTGGTGCAATACTTCTTTATTATTGCACCAATCATGAACCTATTGAGTACATGTACAATTCTTAACTTGATGATTTTACAATAAAACAGATATAGGTATAAAAATTACATATTTTTACATTTTATGACTTTTTATGACAGGATATACCACTTAAAATTAAAGCATTCAAGTTTAACTGTTTACACAATTAAACCCATTAAACTCATCCTTATGATTTCTTGGAATTGTGGATAATATTTCAAGTTTTGAGAAGATAACATGTGTCCTCTGTATAGGAAAATCAAGTTGTACGTTGTTATAGCATGTATTCGAAAATGAAAAAAGGGATTTACTGGACAATTAGTTGTATACTAAAATGTATTCAGTTTTAATACATATTTATTTATAAAGTTTATACATAAAAAAAGTAATTGCGAGAATGTCGTATGAGTATTCAAACTGAATTTAACGAATTATTGTAAATCTTTAACTTACAACAGAACTGAATGTGTGAAAATTTCACGTCATTTCAATTATCATATTAACACTTAAAATCAGGGCATATCTTCATATTATATAAAAGTCTATTTGTAAGCACTTTCCTATCAAGGCTCCAGCTGGGAATAAGATTATACATGGTAAAATTTGCCAAATAAATTTCCATTTCAGCTATAAATTTTTTTGGTTGGAATCTAATGCAAAAATGAATAGAACAGGACGAATTTCTAATACACAAAAATAAAGGAAGAGAAATCCGAAATTCTATAATTAGGGATCACCTGTCCAAAATGAAAACACGAAAAATGACAGAACAGTCAGAACCTCTGACTTGGGAAGATGACAACAAAGGATAACACAAAGAAAATTAAGAACGTGAATGAGCAACATGGACGTCGAAAAAAAAAACTCCATCGATGATCCGGACGTGTATTGGGTTATTCCCTATAACATAGCAGAAAACTTGGTTCCTTATAGTTCTATTAAATACCCGCCATGTTCAGCATGCTAAAATATTAATAATTAAACCATAAATAGGAAAAAATTAGCTCTAATTTGGGTCAAAAGGATTTTCCTCATCGATGTGCCGTGTGCAATTAGCGAAGCAGGACATTCTGACTCTTGTTATGGTATTGTCAAGTTCCTCCACACTTCTGAACTTGAACATCACTGAGGATGTGCAAGTTGACCAAATGCACATTCCGTGCATCAGATGGAAAGTTTTTTGTACTTGGATCTCATAATATTCGAAAGGTTTATGTAGTGTGAGCATACGTCTCATGTGACAGGCTGTGCGACAGACATTGTTAAGTCCCTCTAGACGTCTGGCCATTAACATCACTGAAGATATCCATTCCGTGCATCAACATTGCTTTGATTCATTGGATCTCATAATATCCAAAAATGTGCACTGTGAGCCCATACGGGTCGTGTTACAGACTATAAGACCTTATATTTGCAAATGAGCTATTTTGAATCTATTTTTGGATGCTCGTCTTAACTACAGATATATTCATTGATTCCCATTAGATTGAATTATAATACCAGACAGGAGAATACCAACTGTTGATATTTTTGGTTTCTATAATTACAGTACGTATATAGAAAGATATCAGTAAGACTAGTTTTACGACAATAATATTGTGAATAGAATAAGCTCAAGATCGAAAATATTAGAAATCCATATTTCATAGAATTCATATAGACGCCATGCATATGATCCAGACTGAAAATATAACAAATAGAATCACTATAATAACTAAACATTTCGTAGAGTACATTTTAAATGTCAAAATGAAAAAAGAATTTAGACGAAAAAGTACAGAGCTATTCAGGAGCGAGATGTTTTTAGTTTTACAAAATTTAGCAATTTTTATAACAGTGTATTGGCATAGAATATTAGAATATTGAATAGAATATTTTTATTGTTCCAATCATGGGCCCTCACAGGGGAAAGATATAACAACATATACAACATTGATTCATTAGCATAAATTACAATGAAAATAGAATAAAAGCTATGCTATGCTGGACAGGACCAGAGCTATCAACCTTGTCTGATATTTAGACAATCAATTATATATTTCCCCAGAAGTTTGAGTACTGATATATCTTCATTTGTAAAAGCTATACTGGCATACTAATAACTATGTAATGAATTCTTATAAGAAAATGTTACAATAAACGTTCAATGTTACCACTTGATTTAGGAGATGTATATATTTCTGCATACTATGCCTTTTCAACTGTATATACTTTTACTCAGAATACAGCAAAACAAATATCCAGATCTCCAAAAAAGTTTGGGAACATTTAAAGTTTTAATTTTACGACATTACGTAGTCCTTTGGCCAAAGGCAACACAACGCAAGACTGTTTGACGTCAGAGGATTCTGGCGCGATATATTGAGACATCCACTCAATAGGAAAAATAAAACATATATTTCCATTTTGATGCGGTAGATTCATAGCTAAGCTAATATTCTGGTATTCACCACTACTTTTTATAAATTTTAACCAATTTTCAAATACGATTTTGGACTTAGCTACATTGGTCAATCATCCTAATCAGCAAAAACCTTTCTTATAAATACTGTATTACATTTATATATATGTTTTGTTCATTTTATGTTTGCTTAGTGCATAAGGGTTTATTATGCAATAAAGTTATTTATTTATTTACTAATTTCTCTCCCTATATGATGGATAATTGTACGTATTAGATAAATCACAAACAATTTACACACCATCTAGTATGACCGGGCTCTATTTGGCGCAACAATCAAGTCATTATTACAGGCCTTACAGTGACATAAAGTAGTATGAACAGTATCGAATCGTTGTATTTGCTCAATATGAAAACCGGTTAGAAAATGGGGGGGGGGAGGCGGGTATGCAAGGGTTATAGAATAGTTTATGTCCAACGTAAGCTCGCCCAGACTATTCTCTTTTTCACTTCTGAGTCCAGGAATTCAGTGCAGGCAAACTGTTTTCAGGACCAGAATACCGCCTGGTCCTCCCTTTAAGAATCTACGATTAATCTACGTTGTAAATATTTTACTTTTAAAAATAAATATCTTTCTTTTCATCTTCACTAAGATTTTCAGATCCAAAAAGTGGAAGTTTGACATTAAAACGAACAGAGTAATTGATGGAAAAAATGAATTCATTGCGTAAATCGGTATACTTATTACAATACTAGACATTGAACCCGCGCGAGCGCGGGAAAATAAGCTTTTTTTTGTGGTGGCCATATTGACTATAAAAATTTGTTGCGGCCATGCCATTCATGGAACAGGAACTCAATATGGATGATGTGGCAGGCTTCCATAAACTTTCCTGTCAAGTAGGTGGTATCAACTGATAGTTTCATGTCTATATGTGCTGCATGTAGTATTCTTAGAAATGAATTTTAATGCAGACTTTAACCAAAGTCAATGAAGCGTGAAATGTAGGTCATCGTGACCCAATTGTCATGGCTGTTCGTTACTACCGAAGATGTATCCACTGATGCAGTAAACTGTATGCCACGTAGAATTACCAAAATGGACCTTAAGGTGCCATCAAAGTCAAAATCTATGACGAAAACACAACCACATAAATTGTCAATATTTTTATTGTTATAATTAATTCTGAACTGGAACTTGATGAAAAGCTTTCATTAAATACACATTTCATAATGCATTACCTTTTTCCTTCAGAATAAATATGAAAATGAAATTGTAGATGTAAACATTTCCTTAGTGACGGATGAATTTTTCAAAAGATGCCGTGAGTTAGTTAGAGCATATTTTTGGAAAATAATTGTTCCAATTGTTCCATTGTCATCATGGGCAGGGCAAGCGAGGCTTAATTTCACAAATATATCCAATTTTTTAGGCCTTTGAAAAAAAAATTAAAAACATTCTCCTTCGAGTGGGATGTTTCCGCTTTATGTATTCAGGATTGTTTTTCTACAATAACCCAATTTCTCCTAACTGTAAAGGTTATGAACTTTGAAGATAATGAAGAAGTAAAGTAAAGTTCAGAGGAATTCCTAACTTAGTTGTTTTTTTGGATTGCTCGGATGTTTACCTTGCACAAAGTGATAAAACCAACCATTTAAAATTATTTGAAGGTGAAAGCATTTTTAGTGTGTGGCTGCTTGTGTTGTCCACGTTTATATTTATCAAAGATGTCCGAGATAAATTTCGTCATTAATGATAAAGATGACCATTTGTTAAAAATATTTTTATCTAGGGCTTACAGTAGAGATATATTTAGATAGGTCACATGACAAATAATTTTAAAAATAGATAATGGTTGGTTTTATCACTTTGTGCAAGGTAAACATCCGAGCAATCCAAAAAACAACTAAGTTAGGAATTCTTCTGAACTTTACTTTACTTCTTCATTATCTTCAAAGTTCATAACCTTTACAGTTAGGAGAAATTGGGTTATTGTAGAAAAACAATCCTGAATACATAAAGCGGAAACATCCCACTCGAAGGAGAATGTTTTTAATTTTTTTTTATTCTTCTTCCGTAATTTCAAACAGAAATACATTAAAAATATGTGCATAGTTGTTTATTTAAATCAATGTGCTAAAATGATGCCTTCGAGAACTTTCTAAGGGATACGTTGGGAGAATTCATATCGGCAAAGTGCATACAAATTCCATTTGCACATAAACAAAACTGTAGTTTAAATTTATAAATGCAGATTGTCAAATCCGATAATAACCTTTATAATCTGAACTACACATCGTTTATTTTGAATCACGCGTTTTGCCGCCTATTTGGCTAATTCGTAAATTTAGTATTATAGATAGTAGGTAATGTGATGTAGACTCGACTTGACCACATACACAATTAGGGGAATACACCAAATTCCGATTGGATAGGTGTACGTTTAATGAGCTGCTATTCATTTGCAATCTAGAATGTAAAATCTGTCCCATTCGGGTGCCAATATAATTTTCTATTTTGTTTCGTAACCCGTTTCTTGAATATATGTAAAGAAGAAGAGTCACGAATGGTTTGTGATAGGTTATTCCATAGTTTATTGAAGAAGGGAGAAAATATCAATGCTCTCTTTCTGATACTAGTATCTCATAGTGCGACCTCTAGATGTCTCAAATACAACGTGATTTCTATCTTCAGTGTATTTATAAACACTCAGTGAGAGAATTTCGTTTCTTTTAAAGCTTTGAATATTACAGTATATCATATATTGAGAGTAAAATCAATACATTTTCAATATGCATTATACACGACTTTGCAAGACATATATCGCATCCTATATCCCACCCCTTAACCTATATTGCATACCCTATACCGCACCCTTACGCGGAAAACAATGTCACTGTGTTCGAAGTATTAATATGATAACATGTGGTCAAAACCTATATCAAATGGCATATCAAACTGCAACCAATATCACACTTCGGGTTAAAGGCCCTTGGGGTGATATTCGGATTGATATAGCATGTGATATATGTTTGGCCATGTATTATTCTCCATATGTATTACTCGTATAATAATACTGAAGGGTTTATATACATGTATGTACGAGAGGAAACGGAATTATTATTTCCTGTTTATTATAATTAACGTACTCATTAAAATGTTATACCGGTACACGTTGTACTTTCATGTCACAAAATAACTGACACTTCATCTTTTGTACTTTTCAAGTGAAAAGCAATATAATTTGTTTTAATACTACCTTTATGTTCAACTTAATAAGGAAAAACATGTATTAATTGTCGTGTTGACTGTTTATCTGTGCATGCTTGTCATCGGTTCGGTGTTGATATCATCATACGTAATCAAACAAGAGAGGATATGATAATATGAAAATTTGAGATAGTAGTAAAGCCGTAGATAAAATATATTTTAATTTATATCAACAAAAATTTCCTCATTCTTGATAAATATTTCCACTGCAGAATTCCCTTGTTTTCGCTTTTAAACACATACCTTTTACTTAACTCTACATCAATATTTTACAAATAATTCGTAAATAAACTAATAGAGTTGTCATTTTATATGGAAAGTTAACTATATCGAAATTTTTGGAGGGGATTTTAAGCCTCGAAGCCTAAAGAATGAAAATTTCGTCATATATATATTTATACATAGTGATTCCAATGCATATTATATGCAAAACACACATTGCACTTGTAGAATCTTTAGTGGGTATGAATAGAAATAAGAGGAGATGTTTACTGTTTACAGCTGTGCATTTGTTATTCATCTATTTATTTATTATATATAATGAGGTGCAACAACATGTAGATCTGATTAACGTGGGGGATTAGATTAAATATACAAACAAACTTTCAAGACCGCACAAATTCTTGTCGGTAATTTAGTAGTTTACGTGTAATTTGTTTAATATACCCATTAATTATCTTTATTTTTTAACAGGATTTTTCTTTGTATTTCATGTTTTTATGTACAATGTATTTGTTCTGGTTTTGTTTGTTTGAGTTTTGTTGTTTTTGATGGAATAGAAAGCCAAACTTCAGCTGTCTTCCAGTGACAAATCCATTTTTACTTCATACACAGAGTCATACGTATCTATAATACTAAATTTACGAATTAGCCGAATAGGCGGCAAAACGCGTGGTTCAAAATAAACGATGTATGGTTCAGATTATAAAGGTTATTATCGTATTTCCCTGTGGTTATATCGACCTGCCGAGGCCTTCAGAATTTCCCGTATTTTGGCACTGTGACGTCGTAAAGAGTTGACCCGACCCTAATATGAGCTGACCCGAATATATCAGCGACGTCATAATGTTTGACCCTACGTTGACCCGAATATATCAGGAAAACATCCGGTTATAGGCGGATGGCCATTGAAAAGTAAGAAATTCCATTAAGATTGCTAGTTAACAATACGATAAATTTATCATCAAGTTTTCTTCAAACAAATATTGTAAAATATAAGCCACTCGACACAATATGAAGCTTTTTGGCTCGTTCGCTACGCTCACTCGCCGAAAAAGCTTCACATTGTGTCTCGCGGCTGATATTTTACGATATACGTTTGCAGAAAACCTGATAATATGTACTTATCGGATTTGACAATCTGCATTTATAAATTTAAACTGCAGTTTTGTTTATGTGCAAATGGAATTTGCATGGACTTTTCCGGTATGAATTATCCCAACATATCCCTTAGAAGATTCTCGAATGCATCATTTTAACACATTGGTTTAAATAAACAATTATGCACATATTTTAAATGTATTTTTGTTTGAAATTACGGAAGAAGAGTAAAACAAATTAAAAACATTCTCCTTCGAGTGGGATGTTTCCGCTTCATGTATTCAGGATTGTTTTTTCTACAGTAATGCAATTTCTCCTAACTATAAACATTATGAACTTTGAAGATTATGAAGAAGTAAGGCAAAGTTCAGAGGAATTCCTAACTTAGTTGTTTTTTGGATTGCTCGGATGTTTACTTTGCACAAAGTGATAAAACCAACCATTATCCATTTTTACATTATTTGTCATATGACCTGTCTAAATATATCTCTACCATACAATTCCCTGTAAGCCCTAGATAAAAATATTTTTAACAAATGGTCATCTTTATCATTAATAACGAAATTTATCTCGGACATCTTTATAAACGTGGACAGCATACACAGCCACACACTAAAAATGCTTTTATCGTCTGTTGGATTTATTTGTGAAATTAAGCCTCGCTTGCCCTGCCCATGATGACAATGAACAATTGGAACAATTATTTTCCAAAAATATGCTCTATTTAACTCACGGCATCTTTTGAAAAATTCATCCGTCACTAAGGAAATGTTTATTCATATTCTTTTTCATATTTATTCTGAATGAAAAAGGTAATGCATTATGAAATGTGTATTTAATGAAAGCTTTTCATCAAGTTCCAGTTCAGAATTAATTGTAACATAAACATATTGACAATTTATGTGGTTGTATTTTCGTCATAGATTTTGACTATGATGGAACCTTAAGGTCCATTTTGGTAAGTCTACGTGGCATACAGTCTACTTCATCAGTGAATACATCTTCGGTAGTAACGAACAACCATATGACAATTAGGTCACGTTGACCTACATTTCACGCTTCATTGACTTTGGTTAAAGTTTGCATTAACATCCATTTCTGGAATACTACAGCATATATAGACATGAAACTATCAGTTGATACCATCTACTTGATTTTTCATTGGCTTTACATCACAAACATCTGATTTTCATTGGACAAGGACTGTATTTTAATTTTTTTAATGTCTTTAGAACTAAGACGTATAAGTTTTACTGATTTGAATATAAATAGAATATGTTTAAATAATAGAATTTAAAGTTTAAAAAATAAAATGCGCAAATTTTTTTTTTGGCATTTTGTATCCTTGTATTGAGGAATTTATTTCAATTGTTCTATTGTTACTGTAGGAATTATTTCTGTAAATAATGTCAGTGTTTATGTCTTAAAACTAGAACACAGTATGGAAGAAGAAGAATATTTTACCTATTACGGGTCCATTACGGAATATACATGACGTACCTGATAAATATCATCATATTGTCAAGTGACTTTTTTCGATTCTAACCATTTTTAAATTTAGTTAGCGTAAAATTATGTAGATGAGTCATTGATCATAAAACTTTTGATATCTTTGATTTAAAAGTTTATAAGACCACTCCTTAAGGTGTTACGTCAGAGACTGGTATTGATATAAAATATGTCGATTAAAATGTATAATCACAGATGCTCCACCCTTGATTTACCAAGAATATAATGATGATACGAATTTCTGTACTTCAGATTATTTTTTTATGTTTCCCCTCTATATAAATTACACAATCTGTATTGTGAAGTGTCCAGGTGAATTGACTTCAGAATGACATCGGTGAAATGTTAGAATATGTAAATGATAACAATTAAGACACAGTAGAAAAAATATAAACAGTCAGTGGAAATATAAATATTCGTCACTTCAGATTTTTCCCATTACTTTCTTCATCAATTTTAATATATTTTGCACCACTAGTAGGAGAATTATAAATAAGCGAAAAACAAGATTAAACACAATAAAATTAAAGCCCAGGAAATTTTGAAGTGAATGTTACCTCTCATCTCCATAAAAAATTCAAACAAACATTTAGAACCAAATCACAAATGGGATTACATAAAACCAACACCTTAAAGATCAGTACGTCAAACCAAAGAAAATAAACCATATGGTCTTTTTAAGTTTAATTCCATACCACTTGAGGTAGATGATATGCAGGTAATTTTGAAATAAATTATTATTATAAGATACCGAGGTTAACTTAATTTTAATTCGCAAGAATCTAACTCTAATCAGTGACGTTCAAACACAATGTGAAGAATTCAAAATTAATAAGACGTTGAAGGGTGGGACTAGAGAACTTCTTCAATTCTGTTTTCATATATTATATATTTGACCTTAAACTGCAAATAACACGTAATTAAGGTATTAACGATATTAAAACTATCAATAAATAAACATAGATTTATACTTAAATACTATTATTATTCAGGATCTATCCACGAAAATATTTTTTTTCAAATATGTTAAACGGTGGGTAAAGATTATAATCCAAAAGGTTGTTGATCTATAATCATTAATGAATAATTAAATCTTTATAAAATAGGTCGAAACGTTTATTATAAACCACGCACTTATACTACTTTAAAACTTCATGTTCATTATTTTTGTTTATGATTACTTTTCAAATTATTATCTTGTTTCTTAACCAATATTTGTAAATAATTCTATTTTATTATGTTAATTTATGTTCTGTATTTGGTAATTATATGATAATTAATCTGCTCTATATGGGCTCCAAAATTTGGAAAATAAAAACATTTGTATTTTTGTAATTTAAAGTTTTTTAATGAATAGATTTTGCAGTGTTACAACTCGTATAGAAGGCCACATCAAATTGATTTTTCGTTCTTTGATCTTCTTTGGATTTCGCCGCTCCTATTTAGACTTTGTAAATTTTAAGAAAATTTTTTTTGCCGCTTCATTTTGCAAACAATGCTGAAATTTCGCCCCAAATTCTTCATTTGACAATAAATTAAAAAAATGTTCGCCCGCTTCTAAAATTTGGTAAAGAATAGGGATTTTTTCCATTTGTTGCAATATTTTAGTTTTAAAAAATTGTGCCGCAGGTAAATTTGATCTTCGCCTGAAAAAAAATTGGTCTGCATAAAAAAATACTAAAATTAAAATTTCGCCCGCTCGCATCTAATTTTGCCATAAAAAATCCATCCAAAGAATTAAAAATCAATTTGGTGTGGCCTAAGGTTTAAATTTCACATTGTGTTATCCCGTAGCACTATATGTTCTTTATATGTATATACATTAAAGAATTAGTTTTGTAAATGATTATAAATCAAGCTTCTTCAAACAACTATGTCGTGTCTGGAGATGATATTATTGCTAAACAATTAACTTTGTTTTTGTTACTTGATGTCGAGAACTAATATTGACTACAGCCATTATAATGGCTCTAATAATGTGTCGATGAAAATGGCAGCTTACGTAAAAACTTTTATCACCCATCTATCAGTTTCTCAACAATCAATACTATAGTTGTTGTGAACCAAAGTTTTTTTCCGGATAACAACCATTGAGTTGGGGAGGAAGTGGGGGGGGGGGGGGGGGTGAAAGGTCCCGGAAATTTTTTTGCGAAACTCTGAACTGATTTTTTTACACTCTTGCAGGTGCAATTTTGTGTTCAAATTACACTATTATTTCTTTCAACGGCAAACTCTGGTAATTCGTTTGGTGATGTATGGCGTGCGGTCGAGCGGATCTCTCCTAATGAGGGAAAATCCAATTTACTATCAATCTGACACCTCAATTACCTGTTTCTATACCTGTATTCCTAGTCAGAGATTCCTGTGACGTCAAACGGTTTGTATTAGAATTGATATGGGCATTGAGACGTCAGAGCGCACTCCATATATATTTGGAAACATTGAAGACAAATATTTATCAATGTTTTTCGAACTGAAAATTTTCGACCATAAAACCTTCTGAAACCATCTGAATAGTTATCACCGTAAAAATTTGGCCAGTAGTGACAACATAAATTTAAAATAGACGAAACTGAGGTTATAGTTGTTATTTAAAAATAATTCACAATTTGATATTACAGATTGCGTCCTGACATATTCTAAAACAGCCTTGTTGACGTCAGATGAATCTCGGACAACTGAATTCCACGTCTATTATATTTTAGATTTATAAGTTATAAGTTTATAAGTTTGGTCTTTGGTCTTCCAAATGTTTCGGTTTTAATGCTGCTGATGAGAGGTAACTCCTTGAAATGCGTCGTATACAACATAGTATAAATTTACTATATCTAATATTAGTATCTTTGAATTGTTATTTTATTTAGACATTTGGTTTGAGCACAGGTGATAGGAAATTACTTTAACTTCAATGTATGCCTTTGGTGGATACAACTTCATCGAATTCTCGTTTGCTGGCTGAAAATCTTAAAAATCAATATTATAATTGTGGGTCGTCAAGAAAACAAAGTCGTATGATCAACTCTATACAATATATATACAATAGGTATCGTATTTATAGTACAATCGTACGATAAATAATTAGGACATATTAACAACTTCTCGTCCAATTATATTGCTTGAATTTGTCTTCTAAGTTTCACTAGTACATAGTTTTTCCGTGTACTAAGTAACTATGCATGAATGACCACGATAGCCAGATTATATTGTATTGTAATTAAGGAATTGTTTGTAGAATATTAACAGCCGTGGGCATTTTGGAAGGAATTCAATGTCTCACATTTCATCTTTTGGGGGAATATTTTCGATATCTTTTTATTTTTTGATGAATTAAAAGGACACACAAAATGTCAATAGTGTCACTACGCTGAAATATTAGTTAGGAAAATATTAATTTTAATCTAAATGTATAAAAAAGGCCGGGAGATGTAATTCCTTATTACAATACAATGTAATCTTATAATTGCGGTCATCAATTCAATATGTACAATGAAGCTAAGAATCTAATTCTTTGTTCTAGTTCCTCTGATAGAACTGGTTCTGCAAATCGACTTGAAGCAGCAGCATTACGGTTTGAAAATACCAATTTTTGCGTTTGGATTGCATATAAATCACTTAATTCCCAATCTGTATCTGTACTACTAGTATTCAACAACTCAAAATCTGGCAAATCGGTGTTATTCATCATGATCCAAATTGAAATGACACGGAGCTACGATATTAATACTGAGTAGATTTTTACAAAAACAAAACAACTCTCTTAAATTTACTAAAATCTAGTCACACTTACCTTGTTAGATGATTACTTTTTACTGACCATATGATCAACTGACCATCAATTACACCAATTTAACAATCACTCGAGTTGTGAATATGTGCTAAATTGGATAGTTTATGGAAAGGTATATACTATGAAATTAAGAGCTCGGGGCAAGCCCCTCGCTCTAAATTTCACAGTATATACCTTTCCATACACCAACCGAGACGTAGTACCTTTACCGAAATGTATTCTTCGCTTTAAAACTAATGACATTGAGAATTATGTAACTTAATACAATGATTATAGCTAGTAAAATCATTGAAAGCCTTATTGGAATTCATAATCTTTACATACGTCAAGCAAAGAATTCAACGTAGGTATAAATTTCAGCCTTATACATGTTATACACGTCTG
Organism: Mytilisepta virgata; assembly: GCA_028015205.1. Lineage (NCBI taxonomy): Eukaryota > Metazoa > Mollusca > Bivalvia > Mytilida > Mytilidae > Mytilisepta > Mytilisepta virgata. The sequence goes on along the minus strand of CM051510.1, from coordinate 42,079,094 downwards.
ATTTTATAGAAGGACAAAGCAATGCTGACGATGTTCACACAAGCTGCAAAGAAATTCAAAAGACAAAAATAAGAAGAAGTCGATAAGATGTACTCAATCTTAATAATTCTAACTTGAACCGCCTCGGTGGTCTCGTGGTAGCGTGCTGCTTCGCGTGCGGAAGGTCGCGGTCAAACAAAAGACATTAAAATTGGTATTTGTTGCTTCTCCACCAAGCACGCAGCATCTAGGAGTAAGAGCAAATCGGAGTTAGTATTATGTGTCCGGGTGGGTTGATATGTCTTCCTGCTGACAGTTATACCTCGTGATATAGCACGTGAAAAATCCGGATGAGCGTGTCGATCTAGTACAAATTAAGCCGGGATCATATTCATATTTACATCCCGTCTTCTTTGTTCTTACAGGGGTCATCCCTACCAGATCACCCCAACAAGAGTTCTTTGTTACTTTTAAAGTTGGTTGGAACAATTTACTCACGATGAAAACTTAGAAAATTTATGTAGAAACATAAATCACATTATTAAAATTAACATTAATTTTTTTTGAAAGATTCTACTGAGATTCCGGCAAACTTGGGATCCTTAGTATATTGTGCAGACGTCTAAACCACTACACTACGGAACCTCACACCGAGGAATAGTTAATTATACCTATATAAACATTATATTATGGGTTCGAATCGGGTATTCAATATACATGTACAATGTATAATATATAAAAAAGTAAATCTATAACGTATAATAGTACCGACATCTTTACTTTAGGTTTATTATTATTTACCCCGAATGAGCTGGGATGTAAAATAGTGAAGTCACTCGAACTTGGTATGTCTGTACTATAAGATATCATCCCTCGGGATGATCTTATACAGACACCCGCGTTCTCGTGGGATAACTATTACTTCTCGTCCTGAAGACACTGGGGCGAATTAAAAAAATTTGCAAAATGAAGCGGCAAAAAATTCTTTTTCTTAAAATTTACTAAGTCCGAAAATCTGAGCGGCGAAGTCCAAAGAAAACTCAATTTGATGTGGCCGATGTACAATACCGATTTTTCTTGTTCACGAAATAAGCGGTATTTGACATTAAAAACATTGGTTGAAATCAAGGACGTATATTAGTTATACGTCCTTGTTGAAATTTAACCGATATTTGAAATAGCACTAAAACATTTCAACTCTTTTGTCATGATTTAAAAGAATGCAATTACCTGACCTTTATTGTCCAAAAAGTAGGTGTTCCAAAAAATTTAAATGCCATTCATGATATTTTACCATGAGTTTACGTCACTTATAAATTAATTACTACGCAATATATCTATACCACCCCCCCCCCCCTAAAAATCAAATTGTTGCTCCGTTGTAGCCGAACTTACTCAACACAACGTGTCACAAATTTCTAGCTGTTAACACTAGGCGGTCACAATTATAGTCCTGTTTTTAACTCACTCTACACTATACGGGGTCACAATTTCGTTCAAATAACGTTTTAGAGTCATTTTAATCATTTTATAGAAATGAAATGAACCAGGATATTAATCCAATAAAAGTATTAAAATTCATATTTTATACAGATCTGTGTGATAGACTACTTTTTCGAGCCTTTTTTTAAAGGAGGCAAAATGTTGAAAAAGGAATCACACATGCAAAGTTGTACGATCTGGTTTCATCTAGTTTTTACCATCATGAGTGATCCTAGTGATCAATGGTTTAAATTAATAGTTGTTTGGTCAATTATTACGCCAAAAAAAAAAGATCCTAATAAAAAATTATTTCTTTAAATTCATAAGGTTATTGTTATTCATATACAAATAAAAAACGAAAGTGGATGGCTACAAGATAACAAATGCTTCGAGTTTATAATAGTAATTAGTAGTTTTGTGTGTAATTAACGTAACATGCGTGTGAAACCGGCTCCATATATGGAGAAAGTAGTTCCTATATAATTGTTGCCCGCCAATGACATTGTCAGTAAATGGCGGACCTCGCTGAAAGCAACATGTCTTCAGATAAAAAAATTTTCGGGGATATTGTAATTGTGGTTCCTGACGAAAAAAGTGGGAAGAAAAAAATATTAGGGGAGGTAAGTAAACTTTTTTCATTCATCAAATTAATTTTTTAAATTAAAAGGAAGATAAAATTGTAATTTTATTTGTTCAATGTCATTGTGCTAAAAACCACGTGTCTACTAATTCAAGGTGGTGATCAATCCAGATGAGACGCAAAACTGCCTGATTAAAGATGGTCCTCACGAGTGTGAACCTCTGGTCCACAGTCATACTTCTGAGGAAAAGAACAAGGGTTGCCCTGAAGATGGTGGGGCTGTTGTTGGCATTGATCAAACATGTAATGGTGGGTAACACGTGTCAGCGCCGTGGAATTAAATTTGAATGTTTTAATATACATTACGTGCACCTGTCGACATATCATTGATTTGCGACTACATTTGAAAGCTGTTTGATACAAAGAAGTGTCTTTTCGTAATTTAAAAAAATAAGAATAAAGGGGGAGGGGTGCGCCATGCGGTCAAGGTTGTCTGAAGGTGACACTTTGAGCTTTGTTTACCACTAACATGGACATTACTTTTTTTACGTTGAACAAAGGCAAAAATAATTCTTTGGAGAAAAAAAAGAAAACCATAATACATATAATACATTTGGAAACTTAAAAAAATATTTGTGGAAGGGTTGTGTGTTCTTTTTCCGTTCACTCTTAAGAATCTAATTTATGATTAATGTGTCCATTTTTGTGTTCACAAGCCTTAATTGTTTATAATTGCATTTAACAGTGTATAGATACATGTTGCTTACTTAGTTAATGAAGTAATTGAATTTTATTGCAGGCAAGGTGAGTATTAAGTGCAGTCAATTAGCCATTTGTAATAGTATATTTCAAATATTGCAGGCTTGAGAAAATAATTACCTATTTTACAGTTAAATTTTAAAAGCTTTTTTAAACAAATTCAAATACCTGTCTAATTTTCCTCCTTCCTTATAATTCAGTAAAATTTATAAACAGATTTTTATATATTTTATCCACTTTATTTTTTCAGATAGCAGATGCAAGCATGTATTACATACTATTGCCAAAACAATACTGGTTCTTGGATTCCTATATTTCTTCATATGCTCTCTGGGCTTACTGGGATCAGCATTCCAATTACTTGGTGGGAAAACTGCAGGTATGTAAAAATTGAAAAAATTAAATAATTATGCCTTTCAGTTCTATTTAACAATTTCTTTGGTCTTTGGACTAATAATGTAATTGTTAAATTAATAGACCTTATCCAGGATCATGAAAATTCAATATTTTGAATGACAATTACCATTTGCGAAACAGATCAATTTATTTAGTTTTTTTTTCAGGAAAAGTGTTTGAAAAATCTGAGTTGCTTAGCAACCCTGTTGCCGGACTGATGATTGGTATCCTAGCAACTGTTTTAGTTCAGAGTTCAAGTACATCAACAAGTATAATTGTAACCATGGTAGCATCAGGAAGTAAGTAAAAGAAAATTAATAGGTATTTCTTTGTCAGTACCGTACTAGTTTTTCAGTTTTAGCAATTGTTTTTGACTGGATTTTCCAACAGAAAACAAATCTACACTCAATAAGCGAGTTCCCACCTGTAAATTTCCCCATATAAAACTACTTTTTTTCAAAATGTTGTCCTGGTATAATTTCTTATCCTATAATCTCAGAAATATTTATTTATTTTTTCTTAATAATTGTGAATTTTTTCTATGATTCCTAATGTTGGAGAAATCACTATTTAAACACATCAGATTTTATGCATTTCAAATTTACATAAGTTTTAATTTTAGTATTTTTTGCTGTGGATTTTAAAAAACAACAAAATATTATAATATTCCGATACATGTATTAGTATAAATTATAAATATTTCTGTCAAACAATACACATTTCATTAAAATCAGGCAGAAAAACTTCAGGACAATAGTATTTAACTATATAGTGGGTGGATTGGCAGCTTGTTGGGCATGTGGCTCCATACAGTGGTGAAGGCAAATGTGGTTTGTGCAGCTTCTTGTTTTTGGTTGGAAGGAGCTCACTTGTTATGACCTCTTATGATGAGGTTTGAGTGTTAAAATAATGCAGACATATTGGATATTTTAAAACCTTTTGGTAGGTGTGGTATAGAAGATTATGAAAATACACTACAATGATCTGGAATGAGTAAAAACATTCTTTTTTGCAAATTTACATAGACATAGCTGAAGCTGAAGGATTTTCTCTAAATCTTCAGAAGATTGCTATTAAAAGTAATTTATTAGCTCACCTGGACCAAAGGTCCATGTGAGCTTTTACCATCACTCGTCCGTCGTCGTCTGTCGTCGTCGTCTGTCGTCGTCGTCTGTTAACAATTTTTCAAACGTTAACTCGTCCGACACCATAAGTCCAATTGCAACCAAACTTCGTACAGTTGTTTATTGGTATATGTGCTACAAAACTATCGTTTGGATTTTTGATTCGTAAAAAAACATGGCCGCCATGGCTAAAAATAGAACATATGGGTAAATTGCAGTTTTTTGCAAATAACTCAAAAACCATAACAGATATCAAAATTCTGGCAAAGGGTAAAAGTGTTCAGCACCTCAAGATCTACCTGCCCTGGAATTTTGAAGAAGATCCAACGACCCATGTAGGAGTTATTGCCCTTTTTCTGCATTTTTTCCAAATTTTGCACTTATTAAGCTCAATATCTTGGATCCTATAAAGGAAATTTGAAAAATTTAAATTTCATATTGTTAGGCACACAAAGATCTACAAAATTTGTAACAGGATCGAAGTTGTAGGTTCGTTCCTTTTAGGAGTTATTCCCCTTAGATCGTCAAAATTGACCATTTTTGCAGTCTTTACTCATTGTAATAAAATCGTTAACTCCTCTTACACCATAAGTTTAATTGCAACCAAACTTAGTGTAGTTGTTCCTTGGCATGAGTGCTACTGAACTATCGTTTGGATTTTTGATTTGTAAAAAAACATGGCTGCCATGGCTGAAAATAGAACATAGGGGTAAATTGCAGTTTTTTGCAAATAACTCAAAAATGGTGACAGATATCAAAATTCTGATGGGAAGCTAAAGTGTTCAACACCTCAAGATCTACCTGCTTTGAAATTTTGAAGAAGATGTAACCACCCATGTAGGAGTTATTGCCCTTTTTCTTGATTTTTTTTTTAATTTTGTACTTAAGTTGTATGATCATTCCTTTTAGGAGTTATTCCCCTTAGAACATCAAAATTGACCATTTTCACAGCATTTCCCTTAGTTTGCAAAATGTTTAAATGAGCCCTTTAGGAGTTAAAGTTTTGTCCCTTAAATGTCAAAATAACTGTTGATGCCTTATAGATGACCCTTTAAATGTCAAAAATAGCGTTTTCTCTTGTTTTTGCCCTATAGAATGAAAACTATTGTCGATAGAGAAAAGCTGTTGTTTGCTTAAACAATCAGCTCATTGAGCTCTACAAAAGTCTGAATTGGGTCGAAGTTGTCAGATGATCCATTATAGGGGTAATAGCTCATGAAAGACTCCCTTAAAGCTTAAGGACCAGGTGAGCGATTCAGGCTCCTGGGAGCCTCTTGTATTATATGTACTGTCATATTTTTTTTCATTTAATTAGTGTAATTCAATTTAATTAGTGTAATCTTTTTCCTTTTGCAGTAATCAAAGTAGAACCAGCCATTCCAATGATAATGGGAGCTAATATTGGTACCAGTGTAACCAACACAGTAGTGTCCATGGCTCAGGTTGGAGACAGGAACCAGTTCAGGCGAGCTTTCTCAGCGGCAACTGTCCATGATATGTTTAACTGGTTATCTGTTATAATTTTGCTGCCACTTGAATGTGCAATAGGTAAGAAACACAACATGCGGGTGTTTTTTTGTTAAATATAAAGAAAATTTTAGCTTCATTTTAAAATTGATATTCAAGACAAAAAGAAAGTCATTTCTGGTAAGGCTTGTGTGTGAAAACTTGCTTCATTTTCACAAGTATGCAAGGAATTTATAGATGGCTCAAAATTATAAATTGTACAAGGAAAAAAATTACTGAAGCGTTTTCAACAGCTTTTAAAATTGCTTTGTAAATAGTAGTTATCAGGCTTTTTTATGCACTGTAACTTTGTAAATCTTACACGGCAAAGCCGCCTCTGTCTTATAATAGCTGTTCTTCTGTGATGGCTACTGGCAGATGTTTTCGGTTAAGCAAAGTGAGATAACTCTACTTACATCATTTCTGTGTTGCAGGTTATTTGGAAAAGTTAACATCATTGCTCACACAGTCTATGAAGGGTGGTTCATTTAAAGGAGGAAAGCAGGATTTCTTGAAAGTTATCACAAAACCACTGACCAAACTTATTATTCAGGTAGGTTTTATTTGAATTATTGTTGGCATATAAAATTTTGTAGTCTAAAGACGATTTTTAACTTTGTTTATTAAGATTTTTCTGTGGATGTATTCTTATTCATTTGTTAAACATATACATGTTTTAGAATGAGTTGTCTCCCATTTAAATGGGCTTCTTGGTGATACATAATTAAAATGAGATTTTTTTAATTGAATATATAAATTTTATGTCAAAATAAAGTTTTAAAAAATTGAAAAGAATAATTACTTCAGGAAAAAAGTGTCTCCTGGGGGCAGAATACCATCGATATAAAATTGTGTTGGGGGGGGGGGGGGGGGGGGGGGGTGGGGGGTAAAACTGCATTTCAGATTTGCTGGTTGGGGTGTGATCAAAGAAAAGGAATTTATTGGGGGGGTGGGGTACACTGATTTTTAGATGAGTATATGGTCCGTTCAAGTCGTGGATCGCACATTTTTGTATTCTTATCGGCAGTTTTGTATCAGTAGATCCAAAAAACAACAACGATGACAAACTTCAAATGACCCGTCATGTTTTATCATGTGGACAACATGCGGTCGTAATCCGGATTCAGAATTGAACCTAATGAATATTTAATTGTTTTGTTTCTTTCGTCTTCATATAAGATCAATGTTAATTCAATTTATAAAGACAAGCACTTACAAAGTAGAATATGTTTAATTTTGTAATATTAATTAAAACTTTATCTTCATTACCTATAGCGAAATCGGAAGCGTAGTTATACCGAACTTTATTTTGTTGTTACTATCTTAGAATCATATAGAAGTGTCTAAACATTAAAATCCGAAATCAGTAAAAAGCATTGTAAATGGGTTGTCCCATTTGAATACATGCATTGTCTTTACAACTTTATTGCAATAAAAAGCTAAAACTGTAGTATTTAATTGATCAACAATGTATAACGTGGAAACAAATAACTTTATTTTTTATTTAAATTTGTTGGGAGGAGGGGGGTTTACTGAAAATGTGAAATAGTTGGTGGGGGTGTGTTTTTTAATTTAAATCTATTGGTGGTACCCCTAAATTTCATGGGCGTTCTGCCCCCATTAGTCTTTTTTCTGGAATAGTCCTAACCAAAAAAAAAATCATCCCTAAACCAAGTAACTATATGCTTTAACTGTTGTAACTGAAAATTTAAATTTTGCTTAATGAAACTTCCATTGTATTAACAGCTTGACAAGAAAGTATTAAAGAAAATAGCCATTGGTGACAAGACATATGAAGATAAAAGCCTTATAAAGGTAAAGAAATGTTTGAAATTAAGGTATCCGAATTTATTTATATTTATAACACAGAGACAAGGGAAAAGAAAGAAAAAAGTTATCTTTTAACAAATTGGGCCAAAAACTTTTTGAAGATGGAGACATGAATAAATTATCTGACTAAGAAAAAAAAATACCATAGTTTCTATATTTTTACAGAGATTCTGTGACAAAGAAGTCTCTGGTGATGGTGGATGGGTGTATAACAAGACCTTTACAGATGGTGAATGGGTATACAATAAGACCTTTACAGATGGTGAATTGACTTATAACAAAACCACTTTGGTTAATTTTACACTTGAAGTTACTGAAGAGTCTCTCAAACAGAAAGGAGAAAGATGTAAGTCATAATTTAAGGCCACACCAAATTGATTTTTAGTTCCTTGGATAGCAAAAATAGGTGGGAGCGTACAAAATTTTAATAAAATTTTAACTAAAATATTGCAAAAAATGGGAAAAATGTCTATTTTTTACCAAATTTTAGGAGCAGGAGAACCCTTTTATTTTTAATTTATTGAAAAAGAATTAAGGCCAAATTTTTAGCATTTTTGCAAAATGAAGCGGCAAAAAATGTTTTTCTTAAAATTTACCAAGTCCAAATATCGGAGCAGTGCAATCGAAAGAACTAGGAATCAATTTGATGTGGCCGGTGTACAATACTGATTTTTTGGTGCTAAAAAAATTTAATTGTCAGGCAGAATACTTTATAGTACAATGAATAATGTTTATCATTATATTTGGACTATTTTACCTGAAGAAAAAAATCACTTTAGATTCAAAATTGATTGATTCTTCTGCTGTCTTTTATTGACAATAGAAAAGAAATACAATTTCTGGTAAAATCTGATTAGGTAAGATAAAATTTCTAGATTCTCTTCAATACCTGCCCTTCTTTGACCCCATGTCTCAATATGTTCATGTTTTTGTTGAGTGACATATTGTTTATTTTCACCTTACAGTAAAATGTAAAATTTTATACTGTCCATAAAAATAAGTTTTATATAGAAGTCTTGAGAATCTTGAATTTTTTTTGTTTTGAATAAGTAGAGTTGGACAGTAATATTTATCTTGTAATTAGCGAGTTGTGTACATGTGATTATTTTTTTACTTTTCAGGTGCTTCCTTCTTCAGTATTTTTGACTTGAGTGATACCGTTTCTGGTGTGATTTTATTGGTTGTCTCCCTTGTATTGCTCTGCTGCTGTTTGGTTGGCATGGTGAAAGTACTCAACTCTATGATGAAAGGGCCAATAGCCAAAGGGATTAGAAAAGTTGTAAATGCAGATTTCCCAGGATGCTTTAGGTTTTTGACAGGTTACGTAGCTATCGTGATTGGTGCCATTTTGACTGTCTTGGTGCAGAGTTCTTCCGTCTTTACCTCAACATTGACCCCTTTGGTTGGACTTGGTTTAATCAAAGTTGACCGAATGTATCCGTTAACCCTGGGGTCAAATATTGGAACAACGATGACATCAGTACTCGCTGCGTTTGCTGCACCAGGAGATAAAGTAGACATTGCACTACAGATTGCACTTTGTCATTTTTTCTTCAATGTCTCGGGAATATTAATCTTCTATCCCATTCCAAGAATGAGGAAAATTCCGATCCGAGCATCAAAGTTCCTAGGATCAGTAACCGCTGAATACCGTTGGTTTGCTGGACTATACATCTTGATGGCATTCTTAATACTTCCAGCACTAGTCTTTGGATTAAGTATGGCTGGAAAAATTCCATTTGTTATTGTAGGTTCTATCATAGTATTTATAGTATTTACTGTCTGCGTCTTAAAGGTACTGCAAAATAAGAAACCAGACTGGTTACCAAATACTTTAAAAACATGGGGATTCTTGCCAAAGTTTCTACGATCTCTAGAACCATACGACAAAATTTTTATGGCTTGTTCTCCTATATGTTTCTGTAACAAATGTAAACAAACAGATTCCGTATACAACTCTTTACCCTTGACTGTTAGTGCTTCGAGTACACCTAATTCTAGTACCATTAGTAGTAAAAACTGCAGTATAGCTCCTAGTACAGCAAATTCAACAATTGATCTCATTAATCGTTTATGATAATGTCGGTTTTTAAGATTTTTTAAAATTATTTTGGTGCATAATTTAATAATTTACATTTAATTTTGTTTTTGTATTTGCATTTTTAAAGCAAATAAGAAAAGTATTTTTGAAAAATTTTTGCATTACTGAAGTATTTTTAAGAAAAAAGGCATTTTATCATGAATTTTTTTGTTAAGACGGCTATTCTTTTTTTAAGTTTATTTTTAAAGTTTTATTCTATAGTTATAAATATCGATTGTATTTATAAAACAAAATTTTAAAAGAATCTCAGGTTATTTTATGTAAGATCTTCCTATTGTTTTATTTATGATCATTACTGCATAACGAATTTTTAAACATGTCCAAAAAAAATAAAAAAAGGAAAACCATAAAAATCAACTTAAAGCAAATAAATTATTTTGCATATTTTAAGTATTATTGATGGGTTACATTGTTAGTAAATAGTCCATTTTATCATAAATTCTATTTTCAAGATTGCATTTTTAAAAATTTATTGACAGATCTGGTTGTTATATAATTTATGCAAATTGAAAAATAAAATCTAACCAAAAAATTAAAAAAATTACAAAATAAGGACACACCAAATTGATGTTAAGTTCTTTGGATTTCACCTGTCCAATTTTCAGACTTAGCACATTTTAAGACATTTTAAGAAAAAAAGATTTTGTCACTTCATTTAAAAAAAAAAATACTGAAAATTTGCCTGAAACTCTTCATTTCCCAAGAAATTAAAATTAAAAAGTGTTCGCATGCTCCTACAAAGAAAGTATTTTTTTTTCTTCATTTTTTGCAATATTTTAGTAAAAAGAATTTGTGCTACAAATTTGTCACCTGACAAAAACTAGTCCTAAAGATAAAACATTTAAATTTCTCTAGCTCGGACCTAATTTTGCCATAAAAACCCAAAGAACAAAAAATTAATTTGGTGTGGCCTAAAAAAAATATTAAAAAAAATGAAAAATATTGGGAAAAAATACAGGCAGATTAATTATACCAATTTAATGGCCTTAAAGATGATTTAGAGGATAGAATCTCCTTATATAAGTTTACATTCTCCAAATATATTTTCAAGGTAGCTGATTTTGTGTACAGACCAATGAAATTTATTTATTCCAACTGCTAAAATCAAATGTTTAGTAAACTTTTCATGCAAAAGGTATGCAAGGCTAATGAAGAAAATGACTAATGATAGAAGTGACTGAAAGATTTTTTTTTTGAATGAATGAATTTTATGAGAAGAATCAGAAATTTGTTTCAATGGAGTAGTGAATGAATATATATACTGAGAGGAGTTGATGAATGAAGTGTGTTGAGAGGAGTTGATGAAAGAAGTTTGTTGAGGGGATTTAATTGTTGAGAGGAGTAGATGAAAGAATGCTAATGTTGAGAGTAGATAATGAATGGATAGTATGACAGATACAGGATAAAAACTTACAATACTGCCATTGCCATGTTTATAGTTGGGATAAATCTTTGTGTTACAGTTAATTTATTATTGTTTTGAAGATTCTCAATTATGAAATTAAATTATTAAACCGTATGAGATACTTTGTTTTATTTATCTACATGTATGCCTTCAAATGGGGTGTATTCGGTTGGGGGAGCATCTGTCATTTAAATTTGGCTGAAAAAGTGCACAATTTATTGACTGAAAAAAAAGGCCATAAATTCTTGATTTTCTTGGCGAAAAAGTATTAACTTTCCACCCCATCTTGCCTAAAATCGTGTATCCATTTATAAATCTTTTGCATTGTAGGCTTCACGATTCAAAATATTGATTAATCAGTTTTTCGAAAATGCGAAGAAAAACTAGGTTGTATGAGGAAGGTGTGAATACGAAGTTTTGTGAAGACTGTCTGTTCCTTGACCTGTTCCATTGAGGGTATCCCTTCCTCATACAGGATTTGACATGGGCAGCATGGCGGGTGTCCTGCAGAAAGCAGAGGCTGCTTTCTCTTTCGGAGCACTCGAGTCTACACCCAGTTTTTGGGTGGGGTCCGTGTTCATATGTTTTTAGTTTTTAATTGTAGTGCATGTATTGTTTTGGTCTTGTCTTCGTTGTTCTCCGGAGTTTGTGTGTTACGATTTTTCCCTCCTTGGTATTTCTTGAGTTTACTTTTCTGTCTCGTGTACCATAAAACAGCTTTGTCGTCATATCTGTCACTTAAACCTGAAAGCATTCTACCAAGATGGCTGCTACTGCCGAACTATGTTTAGCAAAAGATTCTGTTCAAGTGTTTGGAAAAATAAACTTAGATCTGGTCTAAAACATGGAAAACCTGAAAGCAATGGTCTCATGGCGGTCCTCTCGTCGAATCGGGTCCTGTTAACAGGATTACAAACCAAATTGGCCATCAGTGCCAAACTTTGTCCAACATTTTGAACATAAGGATACTATTATTCTTGTCTGAACTTGCTGAGCCAATTGCAACCAACATGGGCATCAATGGTTTTTATACGACCGCAAAATTTTTGCGGTCGTATATTGGTATGACGTTGGCGTCGTCGTCGTCGTCGTCTGCGTCGTCGTCCGTCGTCAGCGTCGTCGTCCGAAGACATTTGGTTTTCGCACTATAACTTTAGTATAAGTTAATAGAAATATATGAAATTTAAACACAAGGTTTATGACCACAAAAGGAAGGTTGGGATTGATTTTGGGAGTTTTGGTCCCAACAGTTTAAGAATTAGGGGCCAAAAAAGGGCCCAATAAGCATTTTTCTTGGTTTTCGCACAATAACTCTAGTATAAGTAGACAGAAATCTATGAAATTTTAACACAAGGTTTATGACCACAAAAGGAAGGTTGGGATTGTTTTTGGGAGTTTTGGTCCCAACAGTTTAGGAATTAGGGGCCAAAAGGGTCCAAAATTAAACTTTGTTTGATTTCATCGAAAATTGAACTATTGTGGTTCTTTGATTTTAACAAAAATTGAATTCTTGGGGTTCTTTGATATGCGGAATCTAAACATGTACTTAGTTTTTTTATTATGGGCCCAGTTTTCAAGTTGGTCCAAATCGGGGTCCAAAATTAAACTTTGTTTGATTTCATCGAAAATTGAACTATTGGGGTTCTTTGATATGCCGAATCTAACCGTGCATTTAGATTCTTAATTTTTGGTCCCGTTTTCAAATTGGTCTACATTAGGGTCCAAAGGGTCCAAAATTAAACTTAGTTTGATTTTAACAAAAATTGAATTCTTGGGGTTCTTTGATATGCTGAATCTAAACATGTACTTAGTTTTTTTATTATGGGCCCAGTTTTCAAGTTGGTCCAAATCGGGGTCTAAAATTAAGGCTAAAAAAGGGGTAATTTTTTTTTTTTTTTGGGGGGGGGGGCGGGAATTCTCCACAGCATATTGTATTGCACAAGAAGCAAAAAATTGAATATAAATTCAAATCATATGACCAATTCTAAGTTCTTTATTTCAGTTATTCTGTGTCAGAAACCTATTATGTGTCAAATATTTGAAGAAATTTTCAATTGCACAGTATTGCGCAATAGCAAGAAATTGATATGTGTGCCCTGTTATCAAAACTTTATTATTAACAAATTCCATTGGAAATTTGCCAATATAAAATGTGCTGATGAAGCTTTTTTGTTTATCTCATCTAAACTGCTTTTAAATTATGTATATTTAAAATTTGTCATCCATGACTATGATGTCATTTTCTATTTTAATATGTAATGGTGTATTTAAATGGGCTGTTATGGTTGCAAAGTATAAAGAAATGGGGGGGGGGGGGGGGTTGAAAACAAAATTTAGGGGGGGTAAATGAGAAATTGGGGAGGGGGTAATTTTTTTCTCATTTCATATTTCATAAATTAAAAAGAAAATTTCAAATTTTTTTTAGCAAAAAAAAGGGGGGGGGTGGGGTTACAATAAATTTTATTGTTTTTTGGTTTTTTTTTTTGGGAGGGGGGTCAATGTGCAACTTCATAGTGTATTGCACAAAAGCTAAAAAAAGGGGTAAATTATTATTTTTTTTTTGGGGGGGGGGGGGATTGCAATTCTCCACAGCATATTGTATTGCACAAGAAGCAAAAAATTGAATATAAATTGAAATCATATGACCAATTCTAAGTTCTTTGATTTCAGTTATTCTGTGTCAGAAACCTATTATGTGTCAAATATTTGAAGAAATTTTCAATTGCACAGTATTGCGCAATAGCAAGAAATTGATATGTGTGCCCAATTTTAAATTTTAAATTGGTTATTTCTGATTTATATATAAAAACAAATAATACTGATATGGTTTGAATAGGTAAATTAAAAATTTTTAAGTTCTTAGACAACATTCATTCTGTGTCAGAAACCTATGCTGTGTCAAATATTTATTCACAATCCAAATTCAGTATTGTATCAAGCTTGAATGTTGTGTTCATAATTGCCCCAACTATTCAGGGTTCGACATCTGCGGTCGTATCTAGCTGCGCCCAGCGGAGCATTTTATTAAAATTTTGTCGATCAATCCAATAACAAAATTAAACATTTTCTTTTACTTAAAGCGGGGAGATGAAATCCAGGTTAATGCGCTGTGGTATAAATTATTTAATTCAAATTCAAAATATTACTGCCATAAAGTCAATTGATTTGTGACAAAACAATTGCAAAACAAGTGAAACATGGAACAAGTTTAATAATGCGAATAAAAAACATGTCCTCGGTTCTAACGTTAATGACAGAACTTATATTTTTGATTTGCTTTGATGTTGATGGAGTAAGAATATAGAAACATTTTCATTATTCATTTCATCAAAATTTAATGTCATTTTCTGTTTTTTGCTCTTTGAATATAATCTTCGTAAATTTGAATATTTGGGCATTCTTGGCATATATAGTAATTTTATTTTCTGAGACAAGAGCCTGTGGCATTCTAGTAAAAAATATATTTCATCTTCGATTATATTAATGGTACAAAATAAATTTTCTCTTGGAATTTTCAATTTGTAGACATTGATTTACTTATTCTTAATGTAGTTAAATCCCGTCTATTATTTATATGCATGTGTCGATATATTAATATGAACGCTGCTTTGCACTAGGCCGACACGCTGAGCCGGATTTTGAACGTGCTAGCTCGTGAGATAACAGTCCACATGACGACAAATCAACCCCTGCACATTATACAGATTTTGAGCCCACCAGTCCTTTACTCTTACTCCTAGACGCGGCTTGCTTGGCGGAGGAAGCAGCAAGTACCAATTTCAATGTCTTTAATTTGACCCGTGACCAGTACTCGATTCGACCTCGAGATCACCGAGGCGG
Organism: Mytilisepta virgata; assembly: GCA_028015205.1. Classification (NCBI taxonomy): domain Eukaryota; kingdom Metazoa; phylum Mollusca; class Bivalvia; order Mytilida; family Mytilidae; genus Mytilisepta; species Mytilisepta virgata. The sequence continues at coordinate 42,064,092 of CM051510.1, read as the reverse complement.
TTTCCGGCATGGCTAGGATATATATGTCATAGTACTAGATAGTAAACAATTTTAAAAAGCGTAATACTTTTAGCTGTAATATTTTGAAGTACGAACGGGCGTCCAGGATATCTTTAGCATGCCTCAGACTAATTTCGCGGAGCTACTGTTCTGGCTGATAAAACGTACTTTGCGTAAATGTATTTGAAAACGAATGTGACGGAATTATGGCTAGGGAAAATGGTTGTATATGTTTGATAAATGTTTTGGTTTCCAAAAATTGATGAAATGCGCACATGTTGTGCATGAAATAATGGATATTCTGATGTGTAAGTAAGGTTTGTGATATCAATATTACTAGAAAAATTTTCTATCTGGAAAGTTGTCTATTTAATTAAGCTCAACGCTTCGTTTTACTGTTTAAGTGTTAGCTTCCGGTACATGTCAATGAAGACCGTTTTGATTCTTTCTTGTTGAGGAATTGTAAAGCTAACAGACCTTCAATTTTTGAAAACATAGCGCACTATTCCCGTTTTCTAAATCGCATTAAGGGACATCAAAAATTTAATGTATGAAAAAAAAAAAACATATATTTTTGTCTTTACTCCCACCCCTTCTTACTTTGGAAAATGATTGTCGGTCATTTAGTTGTTTCATTTGCCGGACAGAGAATGAATATTGACAGTAAGTCTAATTATTAAAATTCATCTCAGCAGAACCATTGACTAAATTTCTTGTTTCCGCTCCATGCTGCAGTTGGTTATGTTGTTTTGTCCTAAAACTGTTTTAGATATGATCGAAAGTCACTGGTGAAAATTAAGTAGTTGAAAGTAACGTTTAACATATGAAATGTGGAAAATCGATGATTGATGATTTGATCCCACACACAAACACACACCAATGTCAAAGTTTTCTATGCCCGGTCCACGAATGTTCGGTTATGTTCAACAACATTTGCGTCACTTTGACCTACATTTAACGCATGCGCATAATTTCACATCCAATATCATTGATTCTTAATCATTTTACAAAATGTAATGGATTTCTCCAACAATTGGATCACATTTCATGCTAGAGTGACTCGGTTCAGTTTTTGCGTTTAGGCCGCGTTTTTCCGAAACCTATTGAAACATATCAGTGATATTATATCATTTCATTCATATTATATAGTACAACAAAAGTCAGCAACATTTGATTAGTATGACCTATATTTTATGCTTGAGTGACCTTGGTAAATTTGTTTTAACCTAATATACTGTTAATACATGCATATTGATATTTCACAGCTACAGTCATTATATATTACAACACAACTCGGCAATATTTTTAGTCACCACGACCTACATTTTATGCTTGAGTGACTTGAGTACATTTTTGCATTTGGTTGTGTTATTGAAGGGCCTATGGTAATGTATTAATGATATTTCACATTTGGAGTCAGTCATCTTATAAAATACAACACAGCTCAACTAAATTTGAGCCAATGTGACCTGTATTTTATGGTAGAGTGACATTGATTAAATTTTTGCATTTAAGTCTATTTAAAAAAACCTGTGATGATATATCAATGATATTTTACTACCATAATCGTCGTTTTAGTTCAACACAGATCTTAAGCATATGAGTCCTAATGACCTACATTTCATGCTTGAGCGACTCCATTAAATTTTAGCATTTGGGTCCTTATATATATCATATAATAGAATTTAGTACTGTCAATTCGTTATTTTTAATGGGGTTAAAAATAATGTAAGCAGGACGAAATATGAAAATTTCATATATTTGAAATTATTCTCCAAACGATTTCCTGGCATAAATAAAAGATGGTGGGAATTCAAGTAATTTGCCTGGTGAATTTCTGTGTTTGTGGCTTTCGATTTGATGCTAAGTACGTTTAGTCGATTTTTCATATTCTGTCTTTCGCCATGACAATTTAAAATGGCTTCTAAAATAACTTAGAATTTTATTTTCAGTGAAACTTGGTTAGTATTGAACTGGACTTTGTATTATTGTTAGTACAGACAATTTATTGGTTTGAGATTTTTAAAAAGTCAATGAAACCGATCGGCTAAAAGAACTAAAGCTGACCTGGGTGAATTTGGTAACTGTCTCTGATTGGTGTAATTGAACTGAAACATGTGTCACCCCACGGGCCAGTCGTATAGTGGATGGATCTGGTGGCACTAGTAAAACCAATCTCCGGTTCAACAATTTATTAGAGAACAGCAAAAATGACTTCTTGACCAAATGCGTGTGTTTGTGTCTCTCTCCTGGTTGGGAAAAATGTTGAAGCTTTTATTACAACTTGTAGCTCAACAATTTTCCGACCATAATTATATATAATGATAGAAAATGTCCACTACGGCGTCACAAATATTCCCCAACATCTGCCGTAGTAGACTTCTCCTATATTTTCAATAAGTAATTGAACAATATAATTTGTTTATAATTTGACTATTACAATTATAGTTTCTGCAGTCCGCTTTCTAAAATATTTAATGACAAATTGTCCGAAATTCAATTTCCTATATGGTCTGATAACATCTTAATTCACTTCAGTATTAGATAAATTATTCCAATAATAACTAAATATTGTTTGTCCATATAACAAGTTCAAATGTTCAAACTTTGTGTAAATTCTTGTCCTAATTAAATATCGGAGTTGTAGTTTTCATCTCAGTTGAAATGCACAGTTTCTTCTTCCATTAAAATGTCCCATATATATATATATATCTATAACTTATATAGTTCTGGATGTTGCACTCGACTGTGTCACACTCGCCCCCTAACAATTAAAAGATATCATCGATAGCTTTTACTGTTCTTTCTGGTTTACAGTATAGTTCACAGTGGCGATTTATAAGCACAACTTCAGGTTCTATCAACGTAGCTCGTATAGGTATGTCTATTTACAACAGTTCCTTTTACGAGATTACTAAATGTACAGTTCACTAAATATTGTTAAGTTACTCCATATACATCGAGTCTATTTACACCAATTCCGGACTTCATTTGTTGACAGCGATCCTTGGATACAACTGTTTAACGGTAAACGGCTGGATTTCAGATGGCGCAGAGGCAGCTATTGGCTCATCTCTGGGGACGGTTACATCGTCATCCGGCTTAACCGGTACCATCTCTACCATTTCCACCATTCCACCATGTCGACTCGCCGATCCCGGCAGGGTCGCTTCTTGTTCTCTATTATCACTCTTGGCCACCCCTTTTGAATTATTTCTAATAATTTTGATACAATTAAAGATTCGTTTTCGACAACAAATTAAAATTATACATGTCAAAATGATAATAATTAACAAAATAGCACTGACATATGACGTAACTGATCTTATTAACATAGGTTCCATCTGCGGATTAATCTCACTTAGTTCATCAATGAGGGTACCCAGGGGGATCTGTTTTATTTCCTTTAACTTAGACGGCAATTTTATATTGTCAAAATTTGGAAATGTTTTATAAAATGGTTCCCATAAATTTTTACTTATAAAATGATAATTCTTTAAGAAATCTCTTAGATAATTATTTAGCTCATATTTACTTTCTTGATGATAGAAAGATGTTAAATGCATGTGACCTCCAAAAGCGGAACAAGTCATTTTTAACGTTAATATATCTATAGGGGGATGAATTAATACCGAACTATTGTCTCCTAATTTAATATTAGAATCTCCACAAACAATGTTAAATTGAATTGGGTTTAAAGCAGCAATTGCCCATCGACCGTCTGATAAATATTGCGCGTTCGGCAAAATAACATTCGTATTTATTACTATTTTACATACTCTGCGTAATTCAGTTACTTCGCCCATAAATAGTTTAATAACACATAATGGACTTGAATCAATAGGATAAATGGGACTTTTAATTTCACAATAATCACGCGATTCCGTAGCACATTTCTCAGCGTTTTCAGAAGTTAAAATAATATATTCTGTTTTTCTCTTATTTACCGCTAGGTTATTTGTCTCCAGATTATACTGAGCCAACAGACTCGCTCCTTGTGACTTATTTATATTCATAGGAGCTACTGCTATATTAATAATAGTGTAAAGTTCAAACTGCCCGAATGAATCTAATAGTGGTATAGAGATAACTACAATAAGTTTATCGTTTTCTATTAGAGTCGCACAAGTCAGTGTCTTGTAAAGATTCCATAAATTCTTTATAGGATCAACCGGAAGTTGAAACTGACTTGTTAATTTTGATTTCACATCAAGTAATAAATTTCTTAGATCTGTTGGTCTAATTACTGAAGGAGACAAATGTCCTAGTGACAGCATGTTAAGTTGGAGCTTAAGATGCTGTAAATAATCCCTAGCTATCCCAATGAGTTCGTGTAAATCACTTAAAGATCTATCGAATTTTGCATAAAGTCTAACAAAGTTATCAAGATCTTGAACATCGTTCGCTAGTGTCATACTGAAATTTTTGATTTCACTGAAACTATCTATTAAGTGATTTATACTATTCCTATTTTCCGATATTTGACCTTGAGATAATTTCATAACCGAAATACTTTCCGAAAGTACATGAGTTATCTGTTTTTGATTTTTCGCCAACGTATTTATGTTCCTTTGGATTGATTCCACATCGGATTCGCTTAACGTACCAAAAAGAAAAGACAACGCCTTACCGACAATAGGAATGAGGGAACGCCTACTTCTATCATTCGGTCGCACCACGTGAAGAGATTTAATATCCCGTAATTCTGTTAGAAGGAAAGTCTGAGTTTGGTTTAAATTTTCTATTTCATGCTTTAATATGCTAATCGTATTTTCAAATCGTAAATATTTTCCTGGATCTTGTCTTTCCTGTTGCCAATATCTTGTAATTCTTCTGAAACACCCCTAGCAGTTTCAGTCAAATGTTCGTTAAGTTTAACAATTAAAGATTGATAGGGCGACAAATCTATTTCAAATGCAACCAACCACCTCGAACGAGTTGTGGTTATATCTTTAATTTTCTCAAAAATTACATTTTCTCTAATAAAAAACGCCTGAACTGAGATTACCAAGAGTGCCAATAGAAGAATTTTAATTTCCATATTTTCTTGTTTTCTGAAAACCAAGACAGATATTTAAATAAAATCATAACTGGGTTTCCAACAACCACGAGCTACAAGTCTTTTAAAAAACAACATAATTCTTAAGATAGCCCTCCTTAAACTGTATTCCTAACCGTCGAGCAAAGATACACTTCACCATTTCAATATATCTCGTCTTTGTTAAAACATAAAGAAATTGAACATAATTAATAGCGTTATTCGGTCTTATCTGATCACATGGCACGAACCTCTCGATAAAGTTCTCGAAAACTTCAAGGACATTACAAAGTTTTACAAAAGGTACGTGATAAGCAGAGTTAATGGGCTTAGACTGTGAGATGCTTTTTATAATCTCTTGGAAATCTTCTAATGTACAACAATTTTCAACCGGAACTATGTTCCATTTTACTGTTGTCCATTCTCGTTTAAGTCTAGCCGAATTTTCATAAAGTGTTTTAGGAGCTTTAATTGCCCATTCCTCCCACTGTAAATAAACAGCAGGGGGATCTGTATCATACGAAGGATCAGGGATGTCCAAGAGTTCAATAAATTCTTCATGTTCTTTTTCCATCTGCAAGAACATAAGAATATATTTTACTTAAGATGTCAATTGTCTGATTAGTTGGAACATGCGGCCAAGACTGCTCTAGCAAGCAACATGTTCAAGTTGTCGACCTTTTTTGATTTATGCTTTTTGTCCGTTTTATAAACCTGATCAACCATCATCTCGCGTTCACTGTCGTTATCAGTGGAGTTTTCGCTATTTGACATGTCCATGTCATCATTATCGCGAGACAGAGTTTGCTTTTCGAGAAGTTTCTTACCTCTTAATCTCTTCTTGAGTTCCATGAGGGGAATGTCATCTTCCGATGACCAATCCTCTCTTTCGTTTCTCGCCCATTTAGCCATCTTGGCTCTAGGCATCTCTGCACCAGAGGACTCAATTTCGGATTCCGAATCTTCTTCGGATTCTTCCGGTGGTGCTACATAAACAGACTTTCTTAATGGTCTACCCACCTGATCTTTCGGTATTTCCCAATTATCTATATTAGCCGGTCTTAAGTGTCTAGCATGTGCCTTGGTAGACTTACCCGTTAGTTGGTTCTTGACTCTAAAACTTACAGGGGATGTTTTTTCTATGATTCTATAATACGGACTCCATCTATTATCTAACTTGGATGTTCTCCTGTGATTCTTGAGATATACTGGGGTACCTACATTAAGTTCTACTTCCTTACTGTTCTTATCAGCATACTTACTTTGCCTTTTCTTAGCTTGTTTTAGGTTTCGATACACTTATGTAAAAGTCTTGTGTTGCTGCTCTAGAGCTATTTTGTGATATTGTTCACCAGCATATCTCCGTCTCGGTTTTAAGAGGGTATCTATGGGGAGTACAGGATCCCTGTTGTATAGTAAGAAGAAAGGAGAGTACTTTGTGGAATCACTTACGTGAAATCGAATGGCTGCCAGCATTTGATTCAAGAAGAGGTCCCAACTACTTACATCTTCTTTAATTCTCTTTGATATAATATCATGCATGGTTTTGTGGAATCTTTCTACCTTACCGTTTCCTTGAGGGCTATAGTACGAAGTTGTGACATGATGTATATTTAAAGCTTTTAGTGTTTCTCTTACAGCTTCGTTTACAAACTCGCTCCCATTATCTGTCAATAATTGAAGTGGGGCGGAGTATCTTGGAAAGATGTGTTCAATCAAAAGGTGAACTATATTATCTGCGGATTTGTCAGGTACAGCATAGGCTTCTGGAAAACCAGAATAGAGGTCAATAAAGGAAACAATATACTTGTTACCTGACAATGTTTGTGGATACGGTCCCGATAAATCAAGTCCAATCTTATCAAAAGGATAAGGTGGGATGTCAGTTTCTTGAAGTGGGGGTCTTGATATCTTGGCACTCCTCATTTGAAAATGTAACACAATTGTCAATATATGCATAAAGTTCTTTATACATATTAGGAAAGTAATACTTAATTCTCATAGAATCATAAGTTTTATCTAGGGCCATGTGACCAAGGTAATCATGATATTGTTTAATCACTAATGATTTCAGTTTTTCTGGCACATAAATTCTCAACGTGGGTTCAGTGTCAGCGTTTGACAAATAGTAAACAAGTCCTTCAATAATCATATGTCTACTTTCTTCCGTCTTAGTAGCATTACCAGACTGAAGTCTTTTCTTAAGACTCAAAATATGTTCATCTTGTTCTTGTTCTTCTTGTAAATTAAGTTCTCCAGGAATATCTAGTTCTGGTTTGACCAATTCGTCCTGTTCATCCAGTTTGCAACTAGCATACTTCCTTGGGTTAAACTTATTAGAGTTCAAGGTGTTTATTTCAAAAGTTCTGTCGTCAATGTCAACATTGTCGTCAATTATCTCATTATCAGTTTCTTTAATAACGTGTTCAGAACTTATTGGAACCCTAGACAAAAGATCTGCACAAGAGTTTGCAGTACCAGCAATATACTCTATTTTGCAGTTGTACCCCGCGATTCCGAGGGCCCATAATTGTATCTTCTTATTTTGCATTGGGGCATCTAAGATATATTTAAGCGGCTTGTGATCTGTTCTAATAACAAAGTCCGCATTATGTAAGTAATGGTCTAACTTTTGCAGGGAGTAGTGAATTGCAAACGCTTCCTTCTCTATCGTAGACCATTTAGTCTGCGTTGGGCTTAATTTGTGAGACAAGTAATAAATAGGTTTTTCATTTCTCACTCCATTAATCCCACAGTCGTCGTCTTTCACAGCTTGTGTAAGACATGCCCCTATACAGGTGTCACTGGCATCTGTATATAACACATAGGGTTCATTAGGATCGGGGTAAGCCAGCAACGGGACTACTGTCAGACTATCTTTCAAAAAGTCGAAGGCCTTTTGACATGTGTCAGACCACTTAAATTTCGCATATTTTCTTGTAAGCAAGATGAGAGGTTCGGCAATTTTTGAAAAATTAGGGATTAGTCGTCTGTAATAAGAACACATTCCCATAAATGACCTTACTTCTTTGACATTCTTCGGTGACGGTAAAGTGCGAATTGCTTCTACTTTCTTGGGGTCAGGCTTAACGCCTTTCTCATTAATTACAAACCCAAGGTAATCAGTTTCTTTCTGAAAGAAGTTGCACTTTTTCAATTTCATTTTCAGCCCATGTTGAGGGAGTCTATCGAAAACTTCTTGAATATGTTTTAAATGATCATGGGAATTTTTCGAGAAAACAATTATGTCGTCTAAATACGCTGTAGCGAAGCTTTCACAGTCTTCCAAGACTATATTTGCCAATTCTTGAAACAAACTTGGAGCTGTGGAAATTCCGAATGGCATGACATTAAACTGAAACAATCCCTTGTGACAGGTAAATGCAGTCTTTTCTTTACTCTCTGCCTGAAGCAAAACCTGCCAATATCCACTTTTTAAGTCGATGGTTGTAAAAAACTTAGCCCCTCCCAGTAATGTCAAAATGTCATCAATTAAGGGAAGAGGAAAAGAAATTGGTTTCAAAATTTTGTTTAAAGATCTGAAGTCTACGCACATCCTTTTCGTCCCATCTTTCTTATCTACTACTACCAAAGGAAAAGCCCAAGGTGACCTAGACCTTTCGATAATACCCGCCTCTAGCATTTCTTTTAAACATTTCTCTACTGTTTATTAATTGGTATCCTATATGGTCTATTTTTAATCGGAGGGTGATTTCCAGTGTCTATTTTCATCGTAACTGTCTCCGTATGTCCTAAGTCAGTGTCTTTTTCGGCAAACAGGTCAATGTTATCCCTAACAAGTTTCTCAATAATATATTTATGTTCTCGTGGCACGTTAATGCTATGCAAGGTCTTAGTATCTTCTTGTTTTGAAATTTCACTTACATTTAAAGTTGCAACATCTTGCTCAGTGATAATTTGACCTTTTCCAACTACTTCCCCTCTTTTAAACTTAAAAAATTTGTTTGTCTGATTAACTATCATAACTGGAATTTTTCTTGAATTACTTACCTTTGCTATTGATTTAAATACCACAAGTCCCGGTTCCTCACTCAGGTAACCCGAGTCCAAAGAAGAAATTTCAAGTAATTCTGAACTAGATATTTCAAAACCTCGATTTACCTTAACTGTACATACCGTTGTGGATTGAGGTCTTAAAGTCGTTTTCTTACATAATCTTAGTATCGAAGAAATGTGAATATCTTCCTCTAACCTGATATAAGTTTTATCAATTCTAATATATCCCAAGTCAAAATACAGGCGGGCGCCATTTTGTTTCAACCATTCACGCCCTAAAATCATGTTCCTATTGATACCTTCCACTATATAAAATTTATGAGTCAAAGTAAGATTTCCCATTTTAAAAATAATATTAGCACAACCCTCTATTTTAAGCGCGTCTCCACTGACAGATTTGATACATGGTCGATCGCGGATTAATTTTGGTTTATCTTTTATATTTTGCCAAATTCTTTTGTGAATTAAAGAGATATCTGCTCCCGTGTCTACAAGAGCACGGAGTCTTTGATTCCCAATTTTTACAATACAAGAGTTTGGATTCCCAGCCAAAGAAATGGTATAAATTGGAAAAGGGGATTTCTTTGAATGGCTCTCTCCGGCATTGTTACGTCGGAGAGAGCTATTTAGTTTCCCTGACGGTCGTTTTGAGCTGTACGAGTACCATTTCGGCACTCTCTACTAATATGGCCAACCTGGCCACAGTTCCAACACACCAACTCTCCCCGGGAAAATTGTGATGCCCTATTTCTCCCTAATCCCTGTCCCTGTGGACTATTTCTATTTCTTGGACTCCCAAATCCTTGTGGACTAGTTATCTCGTTTATTAGTCTTACTCTACAGTCTTTAGCCCAATGACCCGGCTTTTTACACCTCACGCAACGCCTTGGTCGAAAATGATCAATTTCCATGGGTGTTTCTTTCTGTTCAGGGACATTAAAATTTACTCTGGTTTTTGAAGACACAAACCTTTTGGGTTCCTCGTCTTGTCTTAATGCAAATCGTTTTCGGATATTTTGTTCCCTCATTGCTAATTTCACCGCGTCATTGAACGTACGCGGTTCTTCTCTTAAAACTTTCATTTTCAAATAGTCATAGTAGAGTCCGTCTAAGAACACGTTTATCATTTGTTGTTCGACGATGGGGCGGTCCCCTGCTTGAGGATATGCATCCTCCGCGATGTTTAATAAACGTTCGGCGAATATCTGAACGTTTTCGTTAGGCTTTTGTTTTGTCTTGCGTAATACCGCAAAAGCTTGATGTTGATCATTAATCTCTGCGAAGCGGGAAGTCAAACTAGGTTTTAATTCTAGCCAACTTGGTTCGTCACGTGTAGCTTCCTTATCGTTTAAATATCGACGAATGAAATCACCTACAGGACCAGAACACGACTGATAAGCTATACGCGGAATATCTCTATCTCCTACTCTAGTTAACGTAGCATATTTTTCTATATTTTTTACCCAGTCTTTAAATTTATGAGGCTCTCCTTCGAAATTAGGTACAATTTGTGACACACTTTGAGTATATATTGCAGATGTTAAACCTGTTAATTGACCAGTTACGTGATCATTATGCCTTTGCTGTTCTATAAGAAGTTGCTGAATTTGTTCCGGAGTGGCCATTTGTAATCTTTGAAAAACAAGAAAACGTCTTACCTTTCCCGACGAGTTTACAACGATTCAGATCCTGGTCGTCACGGCACCAATTACTACGTGTCACCCCACGGGCCAGTCGTATAGTGGATGGATCTGGTGGCACTAGTAAAACCAATCTCCGGTTCAACAATTTATTAGAGAACAGCAAAAATGACTTCTTGACCGAATGCGTGTGTTTGTGTCTCTCTCCTGGTTGGGAAAAATGTTGAAGCTTTTATTACAACTTGTAGCTCAACAATTTTCCGACCATAATTATATATAATGATAGAAAATGTCCACTACGGCGTCACAAATATTCCCCAACATCTGCCGTAGTAGACTTCTCCTATATTTATCCCCCCGCTTAGCGAAAGCGGGGGGATCATGTAATACAGTCCGTCCGTACGTACGTACGTATGTACGTACGTACGTCTGTAGTGGCAAGGCATATCTCTGAAACGGTAAAAGATAGAAACTTGAAATTTGGCATCATGGAAGAGTATATGACCCACTAGGGAATAGACCCCTTAAAATTGGAATTCGACCCCTTGGGGCCAAATTATGAGCGAAAAACGAATTTCGCGATATCCAATAAATGGAGATATCTCCAAAAGTGTTAAAGCTAGGATATTGGAACTTATGTCACTACTTATATTGCCTTTCCCAAGTTGAAAGTTGAAAATTTTGGTCCCGCCCCTAGGGGCAATGCCCTAAGGAGTTAAAAAATGTCTAAACACGATTGTTCAAGAACTCCTCCTACACCGTAGAAGATAGAAACATGAAATTAGGTACACTAGTAACACTTGAAGAGTTGTCTGTGCCAAAGGTTTCGGAATTTTGATTTTTGCCCGGGGGGTGGGGCTACACCCTAATATGTAAAATCTCAAAATATGGTAAGATCAGTTCATATCCCCACCCCTTAACCATATATATTTTTATTCCACATTTAAAGACGAGTTACATGGTCACCCCCGGGGGTCAGCCCCACCCCCTCATTTGGAAAATTACAAGATATCTCAAAAACAGTTAAGATCCCCACCCCTAAACCATATATATTCTTAGTGGGCATGACAAGACAAGTTTAATGGTCATCCCCGGGGGTCGGCCCCACCCCCCTAATTTAGAAAATTACAAGTTATCTCTAAAACAGTTGAGATCCCCACCCCTAAACCATATATATTCTTAGTGGGCATGACAAGACCAGTTGAATGGTCATCCCCGGGGGGTCGGCCCCACCCCCCTCATTTACAAAATTACAAGTTATCTCAAAAACAGTTGAGATCCCCACCCCTAAACCATATATATTCTTAGTGGGCATGACAAGACCAGTTTAATGGTCATCCCGGGGGTCGGCCCCACCCCACTTATTTAGAAAATTACAAGTTATCTCTAAATGAGATGCCCAACCCTTAACCATAGCTACTTGTATTCGTTATTAAAAGATCAGTTCAGATATTTTAAAATGTTTAATATTGGTGTTGTGTATTTTGTGAAATCTATAGTAAACATTTTGCATTCGACTTTGTCCGAGCAGTAGAAGTCCAATTTCATATTTCTGTGTTGTTTCTTCATATCCAAAGATCAGTGTCAAACTTTTTCTCTATTTATGCAATTTGAAATTATGAGGGGTTCAGACTTTGTGCATTCCGACTTTGCTGGGAGCGGGGGGATGTGCAATCTCCGATTGCTGCGTTTCATTTCAATAAGTAATTGAACAATATAATTTGTTTATAATTTGACTATTACAATTATAGTTTCTGCAGTCCGCTTTCTAAAATATTTAATGACAAATTGTCCGAAATTCAATTTCCTATATGGTCTGATAACATCTTAATTCACTTCAGTATTAGATAAATTATTCCAATAATAACTAAATATTGTTTGTCCATATAACAAGTTCAAATGTTCAAACTTTGTGTAAATTCTTGTCCTAATTAAATATCGGAGTTGTAGTTTTCATCTCAGTTGAAATGCACAGTTTCTTCTTCCATTAAAATGTCCCATATATATATATATATATATATCTATAACTTATATAGTTCTGGATGTTGCACTCGACTGTGTCACACATGTCACCCCAAATCTATATGTATTATGGTTAACGTTTTACAATATGCTGTGTAATTTCAAATTTTGGATAATGTGTTTCAATGAAAAAGTTCCCCTGTGAAATGTATGTATAACCCTATTTAGATACGCACAAATATGGTTGCAAAATCAGTTCCAGATAGATATTGACTATGAAAGAGATTGAAAATTAGTCCAGAAGAGTATTTGCAGCTGTGTAATTAACTAGAACGGAACAAACACTCTAAGGGAATAATGTTACATCGAATCACATTCCTAGAATTTTGAAGTAAAGTAAAATTATGTGAAAATTTAACATACATTTATTACATTGAGTGTGGTGAAATACCGGGATTTCCGAGTGAAATGGAAATTGATAATTCACCCAGTGAAATCGAAAGTCATATTTCACTCTAGGAAGTGACCTAACAATAACCGTCGCCAACGACGTTACTATACAATGGTCGACGCGTAATCATATAAAAACATAATCCCTTGTATTTTATCGTTAAAATTTCTGAATACATGGAATATTTCAATGTAATAATCAGAATAACTAATCTTGAAATTCAAATACCAAAGATCTACAACTCGTGACCAAAAACACTAATAATTCACTCGTGCCCCCGGGTGATATTTTCCGTTTGTTCAAGGGAAGTCCAATGGTAGGGTTGGATTATGTCCCCTTACCTGCAGCAGACAGTCACTGGTACCGAGAAGAGAAGACTCTCAGCATCACCGTCTTCATCAGACTGGAGGAGGGAAGATTCTCAGCATCATCGTCTACATCAGACAGTCACTGGAACTGAGGAGGGAGGACTCTCAACATCAGCGTCTTCATCAGACAGTCACTTGAACTGAGGAGGGAAGACTCACAGCATCACCGTCTTCATCAGACAGTCACTAGAACTGAGGAAGGAAGACTCTCAGCATCGCCGTCTTCATCATACAGTCACTGGAACTGAGGAGGAAAGACTCTCAGCATCGCCGTCTTCATCAGACAGTCACTGGAATTGAGGAGGGAAGACCCTCAGCATCACCGTCTTCATCAGACAGTCACTGGAACTGAGGAGGGAAGACTCTCAGCATCATCGTCTTCATCAGACAGTCACTGGAACTGAGGAGGGAAGACTCTCAGCATCATCGTCTTCATCAGACAGTCACTGGAACTGAGGAGGGAAGATTCTCAGCATCACCGTCTTCATCAGACAGTCACTACACTGGAACTGAGGAGGGAAGACTCTCAGCATCACCGTCTTCAACAGACAGTCACTGGAACTGACGAGGGCAGACCCTCAGCATTGTTGAGTATTTTATTGCTTTATCATTACTTCTTACATTATAATCGTTGTTTTTATTTGTATGTTTTTGTATGTTTGCTTTGATCCTGAATGATTTGAGTTTGATTAGTTTGTTTGTTTTGTTTGGGTTTTACGCCGTTTTCAGCACATTTTGGCTATTAAGAGAGAGAATTGAGAGAACCACCGACCTTGGGATTTTATTTTGAATAAATAAATATAAATATAAATGAATAAAAAAACTCTATATATGACAGTTAGCATAGCCGAAAACCCGCGTTGATTTAGGCTGATTATTTTCTAACACATGAAATGAAATATTTTGATGCATGCGTACTATCATTTTTTTTAAATTTGTCATTTAAGAAATAATTCATTGGTGTCATGCTCTATGGTTATTATATCATGGTAAGGCCTTATATTTGTTTATATTCTACACGGAGCGTTAGTTTACCATGTTAAAATAACCATAGAGCATGGCACTAATGAATTATTTTGATTCTAATAGGACTATATAAGGCGTCATATACGTGCAGCCATGTCGATTTTAACAAGACAAAAACTTTTACAGAAAAACGTAAAATTTCTTTAAACAAACAAAATATGAAACACGGCAGCCAAGCTGTATATCCTCACGCCCCTGTTGTGTTAATCACAAAATGGACAACTTTTAAAGTGCTAGTAATGCACTAATTTTTATGTTTCTACCACTTAGGATGTAAGAGGAGTTCTGTGACAATCGATTTTGGGATTTTTTTTAACTCTCTTGTTGCTATGCCCCAGGGGTTTCCGAAAAATTCTCATGCCACTTTTGAATTTGCCATATGTTATACTAGTCATGGTTTCAATTTCAGCATTATAGTCCAAATAGTTTAGAAGATTTCACTTTTTACTGGATATCGCGAAATCCGTTTTTTTTTCTTATAATTATGCCCTACGGGTAAATTCCAAAATTCCGAGACCTTCGGCACAATCTACATCAACAATGCTAACAATGATCAAAGTTTCAGTTTTCTATCTCTTATGATTCCTGAGATAATCCTGGACATTACGTACACACGTACGTAAGTACGTATACGGCGAACAGCAAAACATTATCCCCGCCGCTTCGCTAGCGCGGGAATAAAAATCAGACTTACATTTTTGTGAGATTTTAAAGCAAATACCAGCGTTTCAGATCCTGTACAACGTACGATTTTCCGTTTTTGACAGTCGATCTGGCGTCATTTGAATGTATGACGTTATACCTTGGCTTGTAATGTCGCACTTTCTACGGTCATACCATTTCGCGTGACAGTTATCGTTGTTTTTGAGCTTTGCTTAATGTTTGCAAAGCGATATATGTAAAGATAGATTCAGTGAGATCTGAATATGACCTTGAAACTTTATTTTATCAACAAAATACAACAGTTTATAGTGATTTCGTGTGTGCTTCACGCTTCACGTGAACAATGTATTGTACGCATGTGTCAATAATAATTGTTCTATATAGAACACGTTTGTGTTTCTATAGCGAAAGCGGCACGTCATATTAGAATAAAAAATTAATAAACTAAAAAAAAAACACACACAAACAAAACAAGGTAGAACTACATGCCATCTAGTAGATGGTTGGTAATGCATTAAAATCGTGCTTAATTACAATTAAAAGAATCCCAGAAAGAAACGATCATTCACGAATTAAAAAAAAACAATATCTATATATATCTGAATAGATGAAAAAAAATTAAATAATAATTCCGATAATGACAATGAACCGTAAGATAGTTTCGATATGTACGACTAATGACAAATATATATTATATCAATAAAATCTAAGGCTGTGTGTTGATTTTACATTACGTGTTGGGTTACTTTTCATTTGTTTTTTTAAGTAATTCTCTCTTTTACTTCCACTTATGATTGACATTTTGTGTGGTCTAAAAAATTTGTTCAGAATTTTCATAATATCATTCCTGCTTTCCTCTTTTCTCTGGTAATGGAGGAACTTTTAATGTATCTTTCATCTCGATATAACTTGGGTCTCTCTCTTCTTTCTCTGTCTCCTCTGAGGTTTCTCCATTCACTTCTTCATTGACCCTTGGTAGGGATTTAGGA
This sequence comes from Mytilisepta virgata, assembly GCA_028015205.1. Taxonomy (NCBI): domain Eukaryota; kingdom Metazoa; phylum Mollusca; class Bivalvia; order Mytilida; family Mytilidae; genus Mytilisepta; species Mytilisepta virgata. Next base: position 42,047,938 of record CM051510.1, on the reverse strand, counting down.
ATATGTTTCATGTTCATTGGAAACGGTAATTTTATTCCCTGGATTTTTTTTACACGTCCTGAAAAGGTTGACAACTTTTTAGCGTTTGTAACGGATGTGGTTGCATTTTGAGGTTTTGGTTCTGTCATTGGCTTCTCTTGTAATTTTGGGGATGCGGCTGAGTTTTTTCCAAATGAAACTAATTGTTGCTCCTTATTGATTTGCTTGATTGGTTTTTGTTGAAGTCCTATTGTGACGTCATCGGTGTCAGATGGCTGAATATATTTTCCACGCTCGTCGAAGTCTACGTGTTGAACGTCAATAGGCGAATCCGTTTCTTGGACCATTTTCTCCTTCTTTTTAGAGTATATCCCGTATTTTTTTGGAGGGTCCTTTATTTCCTCTATCTCATTTTCGATATTTGGATCTTCTGATACTTGTCTTTTTGGTTCCTCTCTTTTGGTGGTTTTAACATTAGTTGACTGCAGATCAGACGTTCGAGCCTTTTCGTACGTTATCCTTATCTTACAACAACAGCAGCATAAAAACTTCTCTCCTTCCGGTTGCTCACTGTTTCGATATTGCGGTATGTCATCGTAGATTGGTTCTTCCGGTTTCGACAAATCAAATGTGTCAGAACTACTGCATGTACTACGTGGGTTACTACTGTCTAATATAAAAGTTTTAGAAACTCGATCAAGAAAATTTCCCGCTACATTTCTTATGGTTCGAATGTATTCGGAACGTCTCGGGACTTTTGGTATTTGATCAACATTTGGTAGGTTATCACTATAGTTTGGAAGATCTGAACGAACAGATGGCTGAGATTGGAGTGATGTCTGTGCCGTTAATGTGTCTCTATGCTCTCTATTATTCTTTGTGTACCATCGTTCCAAACGTTTCAATCTACAAAAAATAGTCAGAATCACGTATTTGTATTTATATAGTATTTGTAAAAAACCAACTGCGAAATTGTAGCTTTTTATATTGTTCTTTTATTTTTTATGTGCTGTCTGTACATATATTTAAAACAGCAACCAAAAAGGGACTTAAAGAGCAATTCTGTTAATATTTTGATTCCAAATTCAGGTGTTTGTTTTTGACAACTATCGACAAGAAAAATAAAATGCATAAATCGTCTGAATTACAATGTATATATATAACCCGTTGCGATAGGACATTCATTGGCATTCTCTGTATAACAATTGCAAAATATTTAGGACACCCATAAGACTCCCAAGAGCCCGAATCGCTCACCTGTTACTTTTTGTGTAGATCTTGCATCAATGATTATTTTTGCTATTTAATATATACTGTTGCATTTTTCGTCTAAACATTGACTTGGACAGCTAAAATACAGAATCCTGAACTCAAATGTACATGGTTGCTAGGGACTTTTTCATCGGTTGCTATGGACTTTTTCAATGACCTTGGTTCTAGATTAACATTTTGACTTGTACAGCTAAATTATAGGGTCCTTAACCCAAATATATTTGGTTGCTACTGACTTTGTCAATGGCATTGACTCTTGACCTTCCATTTTGACTTGAACAGATAAATTTTAGGGTCCAGAACCAAATATATTTGGTTACTAGGGACTTTTCCATCAGTTGCTCTGGCCTTGACCCTTGACCCCCATATTTACTTGTAAAGCTAAATTATAGGGTCCTGAATCTAAATATATGTGGTTGCTATGGACTTTTTCATCGGTTGCTATGGACTTGTTCAATGACCTTGACTCTTTACCCTTCTTTTGGACTTGTACAAGTAAATTATAGGGTCCTTAACCCAAATATATATGGTTGCTAGGGACTTTTTCATAGTTTCCTATGGACTTTTTCATTGGTTGCTATGGACTTTTTCAATGACCTTGACCCTTGACCCTCCATTTTAGTTGTACAGCTACCATTTAATTTATTTCAAGTTATCCTCTTAACAAATGTGACAATATGTCAGACCATTATTAAGGCTCCCAAACGAAGTGGGAGACTTATAGATTTTGATTTGCGATTTTTATCGAACATTTTTTTTCTTCCTCTCCCATTTTGTTCGTTCGAGTTCCCAATAATCGTCAGAGATATGGATCTGATATTTTCCATGATGAAATATCAATGTTACTAGATGTGCCTAATACTATTCATTTTTTTTTATGGGGGTCACTGAGACGTATAATGAGTAGTTCAAAGAGGCTAAGGGTTTACAATAGGACCCTACGGGGAAATTTTCTTTTCATCGAAAAACTCTACGAGAGTGACCAATAACCATCTCATATCATATATTTAATAATACACCGTGAGAACACCTATTAAATGACATATACCTAGTTCCTCTAGGTGGATCATCCCTACCCCACAAAGTCGATAATTTTGAAAAATATCATATTCAATTAAAATCCATAGCTTTAAATCATACATTTTATTATTCTCCGTAACAGGACGCATTAAATGACATGTACCTCATTCTTTCAGTAGGGTGATCCTCACCCCCATAAATCAATAAGGTTCAATTATCTCATAAATTTTCGGCGGTCAAGGAAAAAAGGGCATAATAGCGGTGCTGAGAGCGATGCGTATAAACAATACCGTGATTCCCCTTTTAAATGATACATACCTCATTACTCAATGGGCGTCATTCTCACCCCTGTAAGCCAATTATCTTGAATTATACCCCCAAAATAAAATCTCCGACCCTTCGAATCATTAGTCTTTAATTCTCTCATGAAGCATTGAAATCCCTGCCCCTAAATCAGATTGATAAAAACCTAACACCCCCACCAAAAAGGGGGGTCATCCTCGCCCCTCAAATAATACTTTTTAATTATTTCAAAATCCGTAAAAATGTTTATCCCTTTAACACGTTTTAATACGCAATGTTTAAATCTCATAAACCATTTAAATATTGATACAAGGAAAACATCAATGTATCAGACATAATATGTAACAATAGATATTATTTCATTTGCTTGGTCATACATTAAAAAAAAATTCTTGTTGTGTTGCAATGTATTGTTTTATATTAATATGATTCAATGAAGTACGTTTACTCATGAGACCCATGTTTTTGTTTACATTTTATGTACGGACTCAGTCTTGTTCTGGGTTTCAAAGAGTCCACACCTTTTTATTTTTATTTTTTACATGCTCGTGATCAAGACCATATTGGTCGAAACGTTGGGTATTTTTAACTTTTTAGTTTGTTGTTGTTTTTTTTACGATTTTATATTTGGTTTTTCTCGACTTGTTTATTTCTTACATTTTAGTCGCTTTATGCCCCTTTTGACAGCTCACCATTTTCATTTATTTTTTTTTGTTATCTAATGATTCAAATTGACTGATTTGATGTTGGGAGGACTTATCATGGCAGGTAAGAAGTCTTATTATTATTTTTATTTAATGAAACCGAATGCATTTTATTACACCATACAATAAAATCAGTTCTCGTAAACGGTTTATAAATATTGGGATATCAGTTACTTCGTTTGGGAGACTTAGTAACGGTTCACTGTCACAGTTATTCCTCGTTTTTACTGATAATTACTGTTTACATGTAAATAATTTTTCAAGGGCAAAAACTCCCATAAGGAGTCAATTGACGATTTTGACTTATTTGTAGATCTTACTTTGCTGAACATTTTTGCTGTTTACAGTTTGTTCTTATCTATAATAATATTCAAGTTAATAACCTAAAACTGCAAAATTTCCTTAAAATTAACAATTCAGGGGCAATAACCCGAAAATGGGTAGACCGATTCATCTGAAAATTTCATGGCAGGTAGATCTTGACCTCATAAACATTTTCACTTCTTCTCAGTTTAGCTGTAACTGCTTTAGTTTTTGAGATATGAACCAAAAAGTGCATTTTGCACCTATATTCTATTTTTAGCCATGGCATCCATGTTTCTCGACGGACAAAAAAATTAAACACAAACTTATACCAGATACCCTAAGGATCTTTCAGCCTAAGTGTAGCTGAAATTTATTCAGTAGTTTCTGGGGAGAAGATTTTTGAAAGTTTACAAAGATGACCAAAAAAAAAATGAAAAATTGCCTTTAAAGGGCAAAAACTCCTATAAGGGGTCAATTGACAATTTTGGTCATGTTGAGTTATTTGTAGATCTTACTTTGTTGAACATTTTTTTCTGTTTACAGTTTGTCTTTACATATAATGATATTCAAGACAATAGCATAAAACTGCAAAATTTCCTTATAATCAACAATTCAGGGGCAATAACCCAACAAAGGTGATTCGTCTAAAAATTTCATGGCAGGTAGATCTTGACCTGATGAATATTTTTACCTCGTCAGTTTTGCTATAAATGCTTTAGTTTTTGAGATATAAGCTAAAAACTGCAGTTTACCAATATGTTTTATTGTTAGCCATGGCGGTCATGTTTCTCGACGGACAATAAAATAAAACATAAACTTTATTCTAGATACCCTAAGGATCATTCAGTCTAAGTATGGCTGTAATTGGTTCAGTGGTTTCAGGGGAGACGGACGCCAGACGAGGGACGGACGACGGACGCCAAATGATAGCAAACGCTCACATTTCCTTTTAGGACAGATGAGCTAAAAACGATAGTAAGCATATTTTATCAATAAACAAAACTATTTGATATTGCTTGGAGAAAAAAAATGTAAAATTTGTGAAAATGCGGCATCACTGACTTCCTTTTTGTACATCATGTTGAGATCGAGCAGTGTTTATATATATTATCTGCATTTTGACAGCTAGATATCGTAAAATATCGTCCCGTGAGCCAGAATATTCTGTCGAGCGGGGTGATATTTTACGATATCTAGCTGTCAAAATGCAGATAATATTTTTATAATCTTAATTACTTATCTGAAACGTAAATATTTGTAAACTTTCTGAATTCTCCCAAAAGTTTTCGCGGGAAAAGTATGGATTCTTCTTCGCAACGACAAGTTTTCTGTTACGTTGTTTGCCATACCATTAAGTATATATTTCCTGAATGTTCATGTAAAATATCTTATAAACGATATAAAAACGGACAATAAGTTGTATTTTCATGTTTTAAAAAACAAAATCGGTATATGGAAATCTTTTTTCATGATTTTCCGAGAAACTAAAGCACCCGCTTTCAAACTTGCAACCTCCTTGACGTCATAGTCCTACTCCATTCGCGAAACAACTTCTGACTAAAATATGCGCAACGTAAAATAATCACTCAAATTTAACCAAAGTGACGACATATTTAAACTACATTTAGTCGTTTTTGTAATAATTCAGGCGAAAATATAGACAATAAAAATAAATCGTACATTAAAAAATTTGATTTATTCGCAAATAATGAAATGCATTTGGAAAGAGCGGAAAGAAGTCCCAGCAGACATTATCGGCATCGAGCAAAGACACATTTTGTTGATTTCACTTTTAGAAATTTCTTCATCATTCATTTAAATAAATCTCCATAATATAAAAAGGAACACCAAATCTTGATATATTTATTAAGATTTTGCAATTTTGAAAACTATTTGTTAAGTTCTAAGCTGCCAAACGTTGGGAGAATTTGTTGATAAGTCCTGCTGACTGTTGATAACTCCTGCTCAGCGCACGCGCTTCTTGATACGAATTTTTCGGAGCTGCTGAACAAGCTGATAGAATCACAGGGGAGGATGATAGCATAGAATATAAACCACTAGTGTCAATACAACCGAACGAAATATGCTTTCATTCTTTATTTTTCCTGGCATGATTCTTTAGGTTTATTTCCAGGTTTTTAGTGAACTAGAAATGGATGGATGGATGAATTATTGTTTAACGTCCAGTGGCAACCAGATGCATATCAGGACGAGAACATGTTGATATGATAATGAATATGATCCCTGCTTTGTACTAGTCGGATTTTTAATGTGCTAGCTCACGAGGTACTGTCCGCAGGAAGACATATCACCTCACTCGGACACATTATACTGACTCCGAGCCGACCAGTCTTTGCTCTTACTCCTAGATGCCGCGTGCTTGGCGGAGAAGCAGCAAATACCAATTTTTGGTTTGACACGGCCGGGGATCGAACCCGCGACCTTCCGCACTCGGGTCGAGCACGCTACCACGAGACCACCGAGGCGGTTAACTAGAAATGGAACTAATATTATTGTCTAGAATAAGTCCCAGACCGAAAAAAAGTACTTTTCGTTATTTTTTTGTTTATAAAGAATTAGTATATTTATTCTAATGTAGTTCTGATAGGCTAACTTCCTACATTTCAGTACTGGCTTAAAATGTTAAACCTGAAATCTATCTATCATAAATTTTCACTTTTGCGCAGACACTTAATGCATCTTGAAGGAGCGAAAATCAACTTGAGTTTCCACTGGATAAGAAATAATTAATCATGATGTATCTGAACGGTTTTTCTTACAGTTTGCTGTTGCAAATTTAGTTTCCTGACCAAACGAGCTGGAAAATATCACCAGGGCCACTTGCTAGAATGTCAGTGAATTGATATATTAATTTACAGTCATATATATTCTTACACTTGTTGGAAGTAAGTACACTAGTACTACCGGTATCTCCCTCATACATAAATTTCATCGCTTAAATGATTTTTACTCTTTTTTGTAATTTCGGTATTTAGATATGCTCTGCGCAATTTTCAAACACATAAGAAACCGAAACAATGATAAAATATCCAGACAGTTATGGGTCTCCCTTCCTCAGTTATAATGACTGTTATGTGAAAGAAACCACTGTACGTGTTCATGAATTTAAAATTTGAGCAAATATTTCATTTAAAGTTTCCAAAGTCGTATTTGGAGGGTCTTTTACATTTTTAAAATACATATTTCTTATTTCAATATTTCTTGCAATTGAAAAAGAAATGAACTGCAGCCATAAACTGAAGAAAAATGCATCAACAATGGTATGATATTCATATGGGACGTGACCTTAATTATATTAAGTTGAAAAATTAACCTAGAATTTCCAAATCTCATGCATTGATACTGAAAACATAGTGGTCCTGGTAAACCCTTCTAATCTACATCAAGTAAAAAGAACAGGTTCCTTTGTCATGTGTTTTGTTACCTAATCTTTGAAACTTTGGACAGGGACTCTTAATTATTTTTGCTTATCTCAGTATATTTTATTTTGTTTAACTGTTGTTTATTTTGTTTTTACCACAAGCTTTTCTTGCTCATATGACTAAGTATCATTCATACATATGTTTTCTATTAAGGTGGTACCCAACACCTTGACTAAAATAAATTTGGCTTGTTTAATTTTCATAAAATTTTTAGGAAATATTTACTTTGACCTGTTGACATAAATGTTGATTTTTTTTAGTAAATAGAATTTCAGACTTCATGGGAATAATTTTATTGAATATATAGCAGTTTGGCAAACATCAATTTTGATCATAGAGAAGCTTAATTTCTCTTTACTTATTAAATTTAATTAAAACGCTCTGGTGATTTTTAAGAGTTATCTCCCTGTTGTGTTGGGTACCACCTTAAAGAACTAGTAAAAGCTACACTATCGTATAAATTTAGAATGATTGCCCGTGCTGCATATTACAATGACGATAGACCTGTCAAATGACTTCTTACCTTTATTTTTTGACGTTCACTACGAATTGATTTAAAGTGTCAAAATGATATTCACATTGGATTTTATCGTCCTTATATGTCAAGAAACATGAGATACCACAATTTTCAAAAGCCAGTTGCGTAGCTAGACAAAGAATTCGAAGCCCATCACCCAACAGGAAGCTAACGTGTTCTGTGGAAATGGAAATGGGCATTTTACCTTAAATAATTAAATGCTGTTTATGCTTTAAAGAAAAGAAACCTGTGACATGAAAGCCACTAGGACAAGGGTCCCTAGACCTGTATCCGCCACTAGGACGAGGGTCCCTAGACCTGTATCCTCCACTTGAGGAAGATCCCAGTGAAAAGAAATGATTGATTAACTATGAACAAGAGGTTTCCTGTTTTGCAAATTCATTTATACTTAATCCAGTTAATTTGATTAACATCATACAGATATGTAATTATTTGAGCCAAGCTTTTGATTTTCATAATAAAAAATTAATGTCACGTTGGTCTATCATAAGTATTGTGATATAGATGGCTATAATTAAATGTAATGTATTATGTTCTATTTACATTATTTGTCATGTTTTATATGTTGTACACGTGGAATATGCATAATATTATATGTGCTTGGTCCAATAAAATAATTTGATTTGATTTATCCTTTACCATGATGTTGCAATCGGAATTTTGGATCGCTACTCGTATGCTTTGTTTTTGCTATTTTCGTCGCAGGCGAGTTAAAAAAGGGTCATGTGTTCCAAAATAGTTATGTGCTCACTGGACCATGTAAATGAGGTCAAAACCAATAGTTTTACATGTCCTCCCTAAATTAAGTGTAAGTAGTTTTCGATATGACCGCCAAAATACATCTAAAATAAGGGGCTTATTTTTCATAGCAACGAATAATATCTGTTTGAAGGACGTAACACTAATAAATAAATAAATAAATAAATAAATAAATAAATAAATAAATAAATAAATAAATAAATAAATAAATAACAATGAATTTACTCTCATGAGAACGAGAAAAAGCCGAAGGAAGCGCGACAGGTCGTCGGCTTCCGACGAAGCTGAAAATCTACACTTATAATCTAGACATATCTTAGATCCGTCGGATGACTACTTACCTCTTTTTGACGTTCACTAGTAGGCACAGAATACAAATCAACAGGAGGAAACAAAACAATGAAACGCCTGCTCCACCTACGGAAATACATGTATGTTAATAAGTGACGATCTAAAGAAACCATATTAATTGTAAGTTAAAATGAAGTGTTAGGGGCTTAGGATGATATTCTTTATTATCCTCCAAAAATCTTTTAAAGCGAAAAATACGCAAATAAACTTGATGTCTTACGTCTAGAAAGTTTTGTGAAATAGGCCGCAGGAACACTGAATACTGAATGCATGAATTTTAAAATATGGCCACACCAAATTGATTTTTAGTTCTTTGGATTTTGTATGGCCTCATTTAATTTTCATTTTTTTCTCAGGCGAAGATCAAATTTACGTGCGGCATATTTTTTTTTAACTCAAATATTGCCAAAAATAGAAACAAAATCTCTATTTTAACCAAATTTAGGAGCGGGTTAACACTTTATTTCTTGAAAAATGAAGAATTTGGGGCGAAATTTCAGCATTTTTTAAATATTCTTAAAATTTACAACGTTTAAAATCGGAGCAACGAAATCCAAAGAACTGAAACTCAATTTAGTGTGGCCTAAACTCGGAAAACAAACTCTTTACATCACTAACAAAATTCTTTTTATAAATGCATTTCTTTTCGAATGTCTAATCAGTAACGTCATGAAAAAGTTTTTAGATTTTAATCGTCATTTACTGTTTAATTTTTCTCCTGAAATTTATTAGGAACGATGAAGAAGTTTGAAAAAAAATGATTGCTCTCCTAACAACAAACTCTGAAAACATTTTTCCGACGAGTGTACTTCAGATATAATGATATATTAACGTGTCAAATTTATTCATATAAAATCCAGAATTTACAAAAATTCAAAACATCGATCTTTAGCAATATTCAGTTTTCTTTTTTTGAGGGGGGGGGGCGGGGCCGGGCTGTTTTATTTAAGAGCCCCCTTAAAATCAATACTAAAGCACATTGGAATAAATTGTTAATAATTACCATACTTCTGGCGAGAATACGTATTATTCGTAAAATATTTCAAACGAATTAAAATTACATTACGTTATTACACAGTCTACTAATCACCAAATCCCGCCTTGTCTATCAACTGTACAAGACTTATTAGGGACTTGGCAATATTTGTCGCATGGATGGGACCGGTACAAATGGACATGGGGCATAGACCTTTTTAATACATGTACTTGTAAGCCATTGGGCGCACATTCTTTTTTCAAAAGTGAAATGGTGAAAATTAGAAACTGTCTCTGTCCCTAACCATAACAATAACCCCTAAACATAATCCTCTTTCCAACATGAACCTTACAATATCATCAGTGTTTGGAAGTCTGTTATTTACTCACCATGACGGGACACAGCTACAGGCATGGGACAATTATTTTTACTGGAATCTAGACGATGAAACATGCTGTTTTTTCTCCCTAGAATTTTTTTTTTGTACCGGTCCTATCCCTTGAATAGATATTGCCCAGCCCCTTTAGCTAAAATAAACACCCCCTACTAAAAGTCACCATAATATACGTACCAAATGTCGCCAGGAATTTCCATTCTTCGATATTCCATTTGCCATCTGTGAAAAATAAACATCATTATACCTTAAAGTATAATTAAATAAATCTATTGGCTAATAAATGATCACATGACATAGAATAATTCAGATATTTCATTATAATTGGTGGTACGGGGAATAACCTCGACAAAATTCATTTGTCCGATGAATAACCCTATTATTCCCCGCAGGTGAATAACCCTTACAATCGATATGTTACACAAGAATATTTGTTCGGTAAAATAAAACAGTTACGGTCCTATGAGTCGGGAGATATCCAAAATGGTCAACCCTGCTGAAGGGTTATTCAGCGGGCCCTAATTGTATATTTTAAATAATTATTGCCAACCAAAACATTATGTATTGCCACTTTCCCTTCAATCTAATTAAAAACCGATCTGTAATCGCTCCCGTTTTCTGATATGTAGCGTGGGAGATCTAACGAAACCCGCTTTGAGGTCACATGTGAGTGACCTCGTAGGTGTGTCCAGTTCGACCAATGAAATTGCGGCCATCTTGGGAGTTGATCGTGTGGTAAAGGGATGTAACTCATTTTATTAACGAAGAAATCAATATTGAAAAAAAAACAATTCAGAATTCATTCGGATCTTCTTTAACGATTAGATCTAAAGGAAAACCTTTTTGATTGGCTTATTGATAGAAAGTCAACTCATTTGCATATCATTATAAATTCATAAGTTCCAGTTCACTCACATGTGACCTCAAAGCGGGTTTCGTTAGATCTCCCACGCGACATATCAGAAAACGGGAGCGATGAGAGATCGGTTTTTAATTAGATTGCTTTCCCTTGTACATGTTGTATACACATTTCTTATTTCTATCTTAAACAATGATTTATAATGTATTTGAATATTTACAAACAAAAAATATGGCAATGGTATAAATGTCAAAATTCGATTTTAGTTGTATCAATTCCAACTGTCTGTGGTAAATATCATGTAAAACTCAGACATTTACATTTTGGAAAAAGTAAATAGCTACCATATATATACAAGATGTGCACATTTCATCGATTTACGACTCATCAGTTGTGCCCAAAATGTTCAAAAACAGGACAACAATCCAAGAGGTTGAAGAGCAAAGTCAAAAATACCTAATTAAATTAAGGATGATCGCTGGTCTAATAGGAAATAAATAGGATTTGAAATAGGTGTTTTAGTTTGAGAGAACATATGAATAGTAAACAAATAAGCAAGAAAGAAATATAGGTTCATGTCCTCATTTTAGAGCTATAAGACCTTGAAAATTTGCAGGAAATGGGTTTTCTCTGGATTTTTCATTGTCTTTGCATTGACAACTTCAGTCTCTCAAAAATGTATGAAAAAATAAAAAGGATTTCAAAAGATTTCTTCAAATACCATTTTAGGGTATATATGATTGAATTATAAAAGAAAAAGTGGGGGTTCATGGCCAAAATATTTTATGTTTAAGAAATGGATAAAACCCGAGGATTCCGAAAATCTGACAAAAAGTCCAAAACATGACCAGCGAGCATGCTTTAAGTAATCAACTTTGAAATAGCTATTGCTCGGAACAATTGCATTTCAAACATTGAAATTCCATCATTAGAATTTTTCCTTCTTAGATATTACATTTATGGAAGATGGACCAATCAACAGTTTCATGATAGTCCCCATTGCATGGAATAACAGTTGCATAGAACAGTAAAATTTCAAACAATACAATTAAAAATATTTCTCTGGAGAATTTCCTAGCATGTTGCTTCAATTATAATAAATAATGAATAAACAGCTGCGCCACGAGCGCATGATACGCCTGTCGTCTTGTGAAAAAAGCAAAATAAATGTTTTTGGAATCCTCCTTTATTTAGTGGAGCTGCTGGTGGTATGTATATGGAAACCCGGAAAAACATAAGCGTGTAAACTTTTAAGCAATAGAGATACGGCGCGAAATGTGACCAAAAAAGACTACCATTTTTACCAAAAAGCTCAATAAAAATTCAATAACTCAAAAATAAAATTAAGTATCATCACGACAAAATATACAGATCTTCAGATTAATATAACTAAGAAGTGTGTAAAGTTTTATGCAATAATCATAAATCGTTTTTGAGATACGGCGCGACATGTGAAACCCCCCCCCCTTTTTTTTTACAAAAAAACTCAATAACTCTAAACTAATATTTTGAATCATCACCAAAAAGTATACAGATCTTTAGATTAATATAACTAAGAAGTGTGTAAAGTTTTAAGCTTTAATCATAAATCGTTTTTGAGATACGGCGCGACATGTGACCCCCCCCCTTTTTTTTTTTTACAAAAAACTCAAAAACTCTAAAATAAAATATTGAATCATCACCAAAAAGTATACAGATCTTGAGATTAATATAACTAGGAAGTGTGTAAAGTTTTATGCAATAATCATAAATCGTTTTTGAGATGCGCAGCGACATGTGAAAAAAAACACACTTCTGTTTTAGTTACAAAGTCCCGTAACTCAAAAAGTTTTAATCTTATTTTCACCAAAAAGTATACAGATCGTTTGACCATCATAAGAAACAACTATGTTAAGTTTCGTGAAATTTGGATGATTTGTTCTCAAGTTATGGCGCGACATGTTTACGACGGACAGACGGACATTTGTATACCATAATACGTCCCGTCAAAATTTTGACGGGCGTATAAAAAGGAACTTCTAGGGACAATTGTATTTTTTCGATTTGTAAAATTTCCTGGAGATTTTCTGGGAAACGTCCGTGCCAGTCGATGTGATCATACGTTAAGGAAATAAATAATGAAATTTCAATTCATGCAAATTACTGTTGTCATGGATAATTGCCTTGATAGTACATATTCAAATATTTTGCAACACGGCTTTTGCATCTTTGATGCCCATTGCATATTTTTGGGGGAGGGAGTACCAATCAAAAGTATATTAAGGTAATAAACTGAAAAGGCAGTTGCTTGGAACATATTAATATCAAATATTTGAATTCAATCTTTGGTAAGAAATGTAGCTGCTCAATTTAAAAATGACCATAGCCTAATGTGTTGAAAGTGACTAAATTCAAATACAGATGCGGATTTAGACGGGGTACATCCTGTGCGCACCACCTATAAAGCGCACAGGAAATTTGAAAAAAACACAATGTGGAAAAAGGGCCATAAAACACAAAATCATCTCGCCTCGATATGTTCGGCGAAATTAGTTTAATGTTGCACCCCTCTTACCTAAAATCCCGTATCCGCCCTTCAGTGTTGCAATTCGGACAAAAACCTGGATGTAAAAGTGATCTAGAAATATGTCACTGTAAACGGTTAAAGTACAAAGTATACGAATATATGATACTATGGCATTCTAAACGTTGTAAAATTCAATGATCAAGTTATTAATGTTCAAAATTATTTATCTGTATTGGAAATCACATTATTCAGTGTCACGTGATTTATATTAAAAACCAGGTTATTTGTATTCAGTAATTCGTTTTTTTTTTCGATATTGAATTATCAGTATTAAATATTTCGACATTTATGTTAAATATGAAATTATTTGTATTCAATATTTCGATATTTTTTCCAATATTGAATATAAATACCGAAATATTAAATACAAATAACATCACTTTGAATATAAATATCAAAGTAAGTGAATTAAATACAAACCGTCAACTAGAAAGAGACACAAATTATAAAATATTGAATACAAATAACTTCATATTTAATGTCAATATCGAATTATTGAATACAAATACGTAGATTTATATTAATATTAATATAAATATAGAATTTACAGATAGCCATATGCTACTTTTTAATCAAATATTTGAAGTTACTTACCAGATGGGATAGTAACATTTGTCGTTAAATTGTTGTTTTGCATCTGAAAAAGTCAAATAAAATATGGGTAAATCGGATGTGGCGCCATTTTACATGACAAATGAACGTATGCAATACCGGAACTTAATACAGAATCCAGTGAAAAAAGAGTAAAAATTTTATATCAAAACTGATTTGTTAATACAAAATTTTACTACTGGAAAGAAAGGAGAAAGGGACAGCAAAAGCTGGCATATATAATATACATGTAGATTTTTGAAAAACCAAGAGGGCACGGAGATTCATTTTCCTGAGAATGTGGATAGACAACAAAACGGATTACACGAAAGGTCCACAATGACACACTAATCACTTCACGTCATCCAATTTCCAAACCCTCAGACAAAATATAATATAAAGGTCACAAAACAGGAAAGTCTGACTTGGCGTCATCCTCCCAAGTCACGGTTTTGTATCCACATGCGTTCCTGCAAACCCCTGAAAACATTCATTCATATTTTACGGGTCGGAAATGAACAATTTTCATTTGTTGTTTCTCAAGTACAAAAGAGAATCTATTTGCGTCGGATGTAGAATTTTTTAGGTCATACATCAGGCGGCGATATTTTCCACCCGCTAAATATGAATTAGTGTTTTCAGGGGTTTGTAGGAACGAACGTGGATACAAAACCCTGACTTGGGAGGATGGCTTGGCATAGAAAGTGAGCGGTAGTAAGGTAAAACAGGCCTTATGTGTATCTAAACCTCCCCCGTGTCTATCCTGACCATCTGTTGTATAAAACACGCCAACACGGCTACCGATAGTCCGAGATTGCTCTGACGTCTGACGGCCTTAGCATATCACAAAAAGGCCGTCAGACGTCAGAGCAATATCACAAAAAAGAAGGTCAGACGTCAGAGCAATCTCGGACTAGGTTACTGATAGAAAGAAACGTTAAAATTGGTTGAACGCTACATAATTTAGATAGCAGGTAAAAATATGTTCGTTTTAACATTAAAACTAGCAGAGACTCCCATGTCCTCTGCTTTATTAAATTAAATAATGTGAAATAATACTTCCATAAAGGTTTTAATGGAGTTCAACAGAAATCGGCAATATTCGTGAGAACACAATTTAAAGTCAATTGAAGAAAGAGCAATATTTACAGGATAACATGAAATGTCATATTTGGGGCCCTTACTATGAAAACATTTTGAAGTATTCCTCCGAGTATCTGCAGGTTATCGGGGATGGTGAGCAATGTTTTTTAATATCCAAAAATTATTTAGGAGATATCAAGTAGGGTCAAACCTGCGTTAAAGGCCACCTCTATATAGCAAATAACTGTCTATAAAGGGCACAGTGAAAAAGTCCCATCCACCAACAAAGCATGTAAAATTAGCCTCTGTATAGAGGGCATCTGTTCATTAAGGGCACTTTGTTCTGGTCCGTTGGGTGCCCTTTATAGACAGGTTGACTGTATTTGCTATACAACCATACGTTTTCAACCTGCACTGGTCGTCACTAATCGCTGTTACACCAGGATTGGAAATACAGAAATTATTAACATAACATTAAGATTTAAAGAAATATCTGAAAGAAAAAAGCTGTGGAATATGGTCCCAAGGACTAAACATAAAATTATGATGATCCAAACCGTTGAGACACTTTGGCACTTATTCGCCTAACAATATGTTCAGCGCCCTAGACCAATTCGGCCAATTCCGCTATAAAATATACAAGATATAGTTTCAGTGATCGAAATGTACCTTGGGTTGAAAATCACCGTGTCCAATCCCACATGTGGGAACGGTGATCACGCGCGACTGCATGGGAATACGGATTTTTGCTTGGCATATTTCTTCAAATAATTAATTAATAATTATTGTGGTTACCTTTAATTTACTGTGAACGTTTATAACGTTTAACCGATAATTCATTTGCAATTCGTCCTTGAAATCATTAAACACCCCGAAACTATCTTGGAAGGTTTGTCAAAATTAAATATAATTGTGCATCTGCCCAGTGTATATATCTTTAAAAGTATACACTGAGGCCTTATATACTCTGTGTCCCTTTATTAAAAAATCTTGGTTACTGAGAAAAGCGGACTAAGAATCTGCATAAAGTGAGTATATCTGTTTCAGTTTGTTTGTTTATTATGCCTTTTTTAAAACTGTATTATTTGTGCAAAATGTATTACGTTTAAAAGCCTTCAACCTATCTTGGGTAAAACTCTGCTTTCATTCATAAAGAGTAAAGATTATCTTAAAACTTTTACATAAAGTGTATGTTTAATTTGTTTCATTATTGTAATTTATTTAATATGTCCATCTTGTATAATCATTGTAATATTTTGTCCCTAGCTGCGCCCTTTATAGGATAATAAATAAATATACAATACATAGTCATTGTCGGAAAATATGAAATTTATTTGGGCGAGCTTTAGAAACATGAGAAAAGGCGAGCTATAGCGAGCCTTTTCCCATGTTTCGGAGCGAGCCCAAATAAATTTTATATTTTCCGACAATAAATTTGTATTTTCTTTATCCTGCAATCCCCTTTCGATGCGTAAAAGGCCTTAAAATTACATTTGAAGTTGAAATCCAACTGCCGTGAAAACGCGGGAAACGCCACGACGTCATCTGGTACATTTGCTATGTTCCTCGCGCTCTTCATGTAAACATTTACCAGTAGACTTTATAAGGTCATTGACCTAATACGACTGAAGTTTATTCTACCCCTGTTATTAGACCGGAAACAGCTTGATTGCAGGATAAATATTCTTATACAGATTAGGAAACTGGGAAAATCCTGTAAAAGTTGCATAAACAAGTTTTTCAAAAATGTGGAAACTATGAAATTAAGCGGTTTTCAATTTGAATTGAGGAAATTGAGACATATTTACGAAAATATGCAAACAATGTCATGTTTCATTTAAATTAATTTCAGGTCGATATCCGTCAGGAAAAGCTAAACCATATTTTTTGTTTACATAAAACCAACAATGTGTTTAAAAGTCTTAGATTTTTTATATTTCCTTCTTAGGTATTATATAAATGAATAGTTTTTAAATTCGTGGTCATGCAAGGTCAAAATCATATAAGTATTCTCGGAATTCACGAGATGCTAATGAAGTACACAAGGAACATACTGCTGGATAAAGTTTCGATTTCGTTTGTGATGTCTGAATGGCGCTTTGTCGTTCAATGCTGTGTCTGTGTCTTAGCTATAGAATTACGGAACATACAGGGGACAAGATCTACTGTTAACTCCAATATACATGATACCATTTTCAGCTTTTAATTATTTAATTTTGTTTTCTATCCATTTTATACTGATGCTCAAGAAGTATTAATTTTAGAAATACTCATCGAGTATACAGGAAAGGCGATCGAAGAAACGTTTGAGCTATGAGGCCATCCTCTTTCGATGTAGATTACTTTTTGTTAGTATTGAAATCTTGTAAATTTAAATATTAGAAAATATAAATGAGAAACAATTTTGTAGGTAATTTTGAGCATTTGAAATAATTTGAAAAAAAAGTTATAGGGTCCACAATTCGCTCGAAAAAAATATAGTAGGACTAGAGATATTACAATTAATTCAATTGGAATTAGCTCTCTTTGGGTGGTGTTGGATTTTAACTGTGCCCGTGAATGCCATTTGTGATTACTATTCTACAATTGTGTTTATCTTTATGTTGAAATGTAATTGCTATGCTCATTTGGGCCCATTAATTGGAAATAAACGAATCTTATCTTGTCTTTTCACCTGGAAACAAATAGTAATTTAGTTTGAAAAGAAATTTGCATTCTCCCAAGTCAGGGTTTTATATCCATGTTCGTTCCTACAAATTCCTGACATCACACATTCATATATGTGATTCGAACATATCGCCGCCTTGTGTGTAACCAAGAAAATTCTACCTACAACGCAAATGAAGGAGGAGGATGCTTGGATGCTGCGAAAATACAGATTCCCCCGACTACAAATCAAATCCTCCCTTCAGATATTTTGGAATATACGGGTCAAAAGTAAGATTTTATATGATCTTTGCTTCCCTAATGCAACGCTGCTAAAATGCGCTTTGGTTATCATTATCATAGTGAAAGCGTGAAATTATTAACAGTTAATACGACTGACTCTTGATGGGACTGTTTTAAAGAGTTAACATAAATTTCTAAACGTTTTCAGGAATAACCACAATGCAAAGTTTTATTTTGGGATTTCGAGCTGTTCTTGCAATTTGGCATATACGGCTCCAAATTTTGGATTCGATTCTGTTAGGGCAATCTGTTAGGGCACCAGAAGATTTTTTTTATCTCACACTTTTTAACTTTTATGTGTATGGCAAGCCGTTTTACTATTTATTCGAACTTCAAGATATCTAATTAACTTTATAAGATACCTTATATAGTTTATAAGATATCTCATATAATTTTCTTTATAAGATATCTTATAAATTATATAAGATATCTTATGATAAATTACTAGTATATGAGGTATCTTATAAACTATATGAGATATCTTATAAACTATATAAGATAACTTATAAAATATATGAGATATCTTATATAAAAATATTTATAAGATATCTTATAAAGTATATAATATATCTTATAAAAACTATATTATATAATATATCTTATATGAGATATCTTGAAGTTAGAATAAATAGTAAAAAGGCTTGCCATATATGGGTATTTTGGTGTATCCATATTAAAATCTGGTAACCTACAAAAATATTGAAGAAATACCAAAGAAGAGTTTAAGTAAAACCTTTTAGGTTTAGCTTTTGTGCAAAATTCTAGACTACGTTTCTTTTTTGCCTAAACAGATTTAATTCTGTCAAATTAGGTATCCCTTGTCAATTTCGTGGCGCATTAATACAGTATAAAGAATTCGGAAAAATATTATATATTAAACATTATGTGATTCGATCCATTGTATATGCACATTTCATCCCATTAGATTTCTGAAAGTCAGAAATGTAGAAAGCCGAAATATAACTCGAAATTCTGTCCAACAAATTCAAATCCTAAACGATAATAGCAGATAAAACAATAAACTAAGAACAGAGCCATTCCTAATAAGTCTTAGTCTCCATCATTAATCTAACAATGTTGTAACAGTAAATTTTAAGCACCAATATCAATGGCGTATCGAAACTGTAGAGGTTATACCCTGTGGGACTTCAGTCTACAAGCAGACGTATTCATTTAATGGTGGGGGTCATACCCTGTGGGATTAGAGTCCACCAACACAGGTATCAGTCCAAGGATAGAGTCATAATCAGTTGTACTTGAGTCCAACAGCATAAGCAATCATTCAATGATAGAGACATACCCTGTGGCACTTAACCAATCAGCAGAAGCAGTTATTCAATGGTAGAGTCATATCCTGCGGATTTGAGTCCACCAGCAACAGATATAGGACTTGCATCCACCAGCAGACGCATCCATAGAGCGTACCAATAATGTTTTTTAATTTTTTTTAGGCCTGCATGGTCACCAAAAGTGACAAGAATGTAGCAATATAAACATAATTTTAAACAACTTTATAATCACACTAATTTTATTCAGTGTTTAGATACATGTTCTCAATAAAGTTCAGTGATAAAATGTTCCAACCAAGTTTCATAAAATGTAATCTTATTATTATACACAGAAATGTTTATCATTAAGATATTTCGAAATCTTAGTTGCACATATTGCAGCGAAAGCTTTTAATACAGCATGCCAATTTCAGAAAAATAGAATAGAGAATGGAAACGGGTGTGTCAAAGAGACAACAACCCCACCAAAGAGCAGAAAACAGCTCAAGGGTCTTCAACGTAGCGAGGAAATCCCGCACCGGGAGGCGGGCTTCAGCTGGCCCCTAAACAATAATGCATACTAGTTCACCAAAATTCAAAAAGGACACAAGACTAACAAAGGCTAGAGGTTCCTGACTTTTGACAGGCTCAAAAATGCGGCGGGTTTAAACATGTTTATACATGTTTTGTGAGATCTCAACCAAACTACATTGCAATGGGCGTTTTTTTTTAAATAAAACTTCATTTAAAACCCATCTTTCAAGAATTTTTAAACCAAAAAAATTCTTATAATAAAAATACAATCTTACCTCAGTGTGCATAATTTCTCTTCCAAAATTAACAAGACGTTTGATTTTATTCGTTGGCACTTGTTACACAAAAATTCATAATAATTAAATAATTGTGATAAAGGACAATATATAAGGAAATTATTAGGAAAAGCGGAAATATAATATTAAATCGAACTTAATCATTATGAGGATGTCATATAAATACATCATTTTATAGAACCGAAAGTCCTACATAATTTTAGGTTCTGGATATAGGGGAACGGAAATGTAATACAATTCAGGCTATTTCACATGAATAAAATCTGGAAAAAGTACAAATTTTTCAATTTCCTTTTGTGATAGTTTTATCTTTTGAGACAAAATACTAATAAGAAATATTACATATAATAATAAAGATTACATATACTTTTACGATATCAGTCTTGGAAATAGAAATATATCGGTTTGTTTATCATAAATTTATTTGATCAATAAATTCCATGACACCAATTTTGATGCTAAAATCACAAAAAGAGGTAAAGCCATTATTGTCGCCTGCGGAACGCATGGTCGACACATAGGGATCACTATCTGTCGTCTTGCGTCTTGCGTCTTGCGTCATCACACTTTTCTTCTATCCTCAACTGCTCGTAAACCGCTCAAAGGAATTTGATGAAACTTTCTCTGTGCATTAACCTTAATACACAGGTGTGCATATATATTTTATTTTTAAACATTTTAAATTTTTTTTTGTAAAAATTGACATTTTTGAAAAAAAAGGGGGGGCGGGAGGGCAAAACTTCTATCCTCAACTACTCTATAACCGCTCAAAGGAATTTGATGAAACTTTCTCTGTGCATTAACCTTAATGCAAAGGTGTGCATGTATATTTCATTTTTAGAAAATTTTAATTTTTGTGTCGCCTGCGGAACGCATGGTCGACACATAGGGATCACTATCTGTCGTCTTGCGTCTTGCGTCGTCCTGCGTCCTGCGTCTTGCGTCTTGCGTCGTCACACTTTTCTTCTATCCTCAACTACTCGTAAACCGCTCAAAGGATTTTGATGAAACTTTCTCTGTGAATTAACCTTAATGCACAGGTGTGCATATATATTTCATTTTTAGAAAATTTGAAATTTTTCTCTGTAAAAAATGACATTTTTGAAAAAAAGGGGGGTCAAAACTTCTATCCTCAACTACTCCATAACCACTCAAAGGAATTAGATGAAATTTTCACTGTGAATTAATCTTAATGCACAGGTGTGCATATATATTTCATTTTTAGACAATTTTAATTTTTTTTGGTAAAAAATGACATTTTTGCAAAAATGGGGGGGGGGGCAAAACTTCTATCCTCAACTACTCCATAACCGCTCAAAGGAATTTGATTAAACTTTCTTTGTGCACTACCCTTAATACACAGGTGTGAATATTTATTTCATTTTTAGAAAAATTTAATTTTTTTTGGTAAAAATTGACATTTTTTGAAAAAAAAGGGGGGGTGTTCAAAACTGCTATCCTCTACTACCCCATAACCGCTCAAAGGAATTTGATGAAACTTTCTGTGCATTAACCTTAATGCACAGATGTGCATATATATTTCATTTTTAGAAAATTTTAATTTTTTTTTTTGTAAAAATTGACATTTTTGAAAAAAAGGAGGGGGGGGGGGTCAAAACTTCTATCCTCAACTACTCCATAACCACTCAAAGCAATTTGATGAAACTTTCTCTTTGCATTAACCTTAATGCAAAGGTGTGCATATATATTTCATTTTTAGAACCTTTTAATATCTTTTGTAAAAATTGACGTCCGCAGGCGACACATGTCTTCCTTGGAAGACTCACACATTTTTTTTGGTAAAAATTGACATTTTTGCAAAAAAAAAAGGGGTGGGGGACTTCTATCCTCAACTACTGCTAAAAAAAGGGGGGGTGTTCAAAACTGCTATCCTTTACTACCCCATAACCGCTCGAAGGAATTTGATTAAACTTTCTCTGTGCATTAACCTTAATGCACAGGAGTGCATATATATTTCATTTTTAGAAAATTTTAATTTTTTTTCCTAAAAATTAACATTTTTGAAAAAAGGGGGGTTAAAAACTTCTATCCTCAACTACTCCATCACCGCTCAAAGGAATTTGATGAAACTTTCTCTGTGCATTTGTGCATATATATTTTATTTTTAAAAAATTTAAATTTTGTTTGGTAAAAATTGACATTTTTGAAAAAAATGGGGGTTCAAAACTTCATCCTCAACTACTCCATAACGGCTCACAGCAATTTGATGAAACTTTCTCTGAGCATTAACTTTAATGCAAAGGTGTGCATATATTTCATTTTTAGAAATTTTTTATATTTTTTGTAAAAATTGACGTCCGCAGGCGACACATGTCTTCCTTGGAAGACTCACACATTTTAGAAATACTAGCAACTGAGGTGGTGATACCCTCGGGAACTTGAAGAATACGATCAGCTACAGGTATTGACTCCGTGGTAGTAATAAATTCTATGATATCGATTTTGATGCAAAAGATGTGCATATTTCGTCGATTTATGACTCATGGTCTAACATTTCGTCGATTTATGACTCATAGCCTAATATTTCGTTGATTTATGACTCATGGCCTAAATTGTTAAAAACCAAAACGTTAAAGAGCAAAATTCTAAACTTGCCATAAGTAAAGTCAAGAAATACCAAAGGAATATTCGAAGGAGAGAAAAATCGTAACAAATGACAAACTCCGGAGAACAACGAAGACAAGACCAAAACAATACATGCACTACAATTAAAAACTAAAAACATATGAACAATATTGACCCCTCCAAAAAACCGGGGGCTAGACTCAGGTGCTCCGAAAGAGTAAGCAGTCTCTGCTTCCTGCAGGACACCCGCCGTGCTGTCCACGTCAAATCCGGTATGAAGAAGGGATAATATCAATGGAACAGGTCCATTTTCATTTGGGAAACGGTTTTTTCATACCTGTCAACCAAGTCATGATGACGCCCATAAAACTTTAACAAGGATGACTTCAGCTTAGGAGCAACGTATCCCTGTCTGAGCAACTTTTCTGCGGCAGGAGCCGGACTCTGTCCAGGAAGTCAATGTATATGTTACAAGCTCTAGAATAACATATGAGTTGTGAAATATATACTCCATACACCGGCGCTTCTGGAATATTGCCGCTCAAAATGGGAAGTTTACGATTGGAAACTCAAAGTCATCCCGCTTGTCGTAAAGTTTTGTATTCAACCTTCCCCTGGTGTCAATTTCGAGGTGAAGGTCAAGATAAGATTCAGACTTTGCAGTGTCTGTGATATCCTTAATTTCAATAATTATAAAAAAAAAAAGACAAAGCCAAAACCGTTAAGAAAATTTCTATGTACGGTGCAGATACCGTATAAGGACAGGGGAGATACACCTTAGTTTTCACAAAATTCATATTTTTAGTAACAGAAAATTGAATTAAAGTTTCAAATTTTCTCGGGGAAAAGCATAGGAACTGAAGTTGCATTCATTTGTTTGACTCTATTATTACTCCAAGTGAAAGAAATAACACTGCTTAATGGCTCTGTGGCATTATGAATGTGCACCTTATATTCAAGGATGTCAAAAAACCTGACAAACTTGCTTGAAGACCGTGTTAACCATATTAACCGTGTTTTCAGCCCACGACTGATATCGGCCCCGAGGGCTAAGTTCTCGGGCTGATAACAAGGGCAATATGAAAAAGACCATGTATTAATCTATAATTCTATGATACCAATTTTAATGCACAAGATATGCACATTTCATCGATTTATGACTCGTCGCTCTAGACCTAAAATGTTGAAAACCGAGATTTGAAGATTGAAGATTCTTTATTCTCTTTTCACCATAACACCACACAGGTACAGAGATAGTACTTTATAGACACAATATCTGACATTAAAACATTTAACAAGTAAAATTGTATTCAAATGAATCATAACAAAATAAGCAAATAACAATTCTATGAAGAAGGAAATTACGTATTATTATTAATAATTCTTATAAATTGAAAAAGTTTCCTCAACAATCTTTTATTTTTACTCTTAAAAAGGTTCCAAATTTAATAACATTTACCCTATTCGAGTAATATTTTGATAAAAATGTCTAAGTTCATTAAAGAAGAATTTACGCTTTAATAAGTACTGAAATTCAATGCTGTGTCATACGTGATATACTTGATTCAATGGGCCAATTATGATTAGTTGCTAGAATTTTACATAAATTTCTGTTAAAATATCTAAATATTTTTCAGACTCAAAGTTTTGGTTTTATAATTATTGTATTGTGATTGTGCCGCCTTTCGGCGAGTTTTCAATTTCATTTTTCCAGTTAAGTTCGAATTGATTATTTAGCCTTTGTTTTAATGTTATTTTTAGCCATTTTGGGAAAACCAAGGCAATAATGTTTTAAATCTTTGTTCTGTCTCATTCTGTTCCCATCATTGCACTCGAGTTTCCGCTAGATGGCGCACAATCGTGTGCCTGTTTTGATGTAGATGGAAAAGAGATGTGTACAATAAATGCAATGTAAAATTGGCTGATTACCTGTAATTTAGATTGCATATGTGCTTTGCATGTTTCTTTTCTTTTAATTTTATTGTGTATTTTATACTGATTATATCCTTATATTATGTTAAGCTATGTTATCTTTACATTAAAAGCTATAAAAACTGTCATGCAAATTCATGTGTTAAGATCAACGAAAAGCCAAAAAAAAAGTCTAATGACAGACAAAATAACTTACCACTGATATAAATTAGTAAATATTGTGACAAATAACCATGTGCAACCGGTAACTCCGGAAAGACGGCACAATTTTCAATTTCTCAGTAAAATTTAGTTGCAATTTTAACAAAAATTAACTAGGTTTTAATCGGATCTATAGAACTTACTCTTCAAAAATGTACCCTAGATTATTTTTTTTCCAAATATATTCATGAAGTTTAAATTCTAACACATGGAAAGAATGCTTGATTATTTCAATTCTAACATATGGAAAGAGTGCTTGACTGTTTGAGGAACTTACTATTTTATAATAATTATCTGTTTATTTGCAAAAAATTCACTCATAGGGTCAAGCAAATACAAACACAACACAAACATATGAAATGGTTTAGATGATAAAAATTATCTGAGACTACCATAACACAGTGTTATAGTAGTCTCAGCAATTATACATAACTGACAAAAGTTCAGTAGTCGGGTTTAAAATAATTTTTTTTCGAGTGGATGACATTTTGAAAAGTTTCGATTTACTTTTGCTATTTACGTAAATCATGTAAATAGAGTACTTCTAGGGGGAGAATTGTTCGGGCAATTTCGTATATGTCATATAATGCGCATTTAAACAAGATACATAATATACAATTTGGATATCACCAACGAGAACATCTTTTGTTTTAATATTATTTTAATCTTATGTATATCCTCTTAAGTTGCGTGCCGTTATTCTAAATCTAAATGAAACTTTTCTAAAAAAAAACCTTAATTTGTTGTTTTACTGGTCCTCTGTTTTATTAAACTCTGTCCTTTAATCAGTATGGAAGAAGGTGTTACCTCCCTTGCAGCACTTCCTTTCAATTTTCAATTTTTCATTTTCACGATGTCGGAAAAACAACAAGAGAAAAAGCCAGATTTAGGATTACTTGAAGAAGATGACGAGTTTGAAGAATTCCCAGCAGAAGGTATAACTACATTTCTTTCAGGACTGTGTTCTTGAAACAATAAAATTAGTCCGCCAGATTATTTTTCCTAGGTAAATAAGTCCGATGGATAATTTTTTTTCTAGGAAAAAAGACAATGGATAATTTTTTTCTAGGAAAAAAGACAATGGATAATTTTTACTAGTAAACTTAGTCCAATGTTAGTATAATTAGTCCTGGACATTTTTCCTAAGAATAATCATGTCGAATAAATATTCCTGGGAAACTGTTCTTTCACATAAAACAAAATTCCCATTATCAAGGGAAAAATTTGTAACCTCCTTATTTCATTTTCAGTTTTTGAAACAATGTATTTCTTTTCTTGGAAATACCAAGAAATTTCATCATATTCTTCTTGCTCCATTTCCATATATGACGATAGATCATTTTTTCAATTAAGTTTTAAAGGCAGGTGTGAAATGTGTTCATGACAAAGTATTTTAGAATCTAGCAAAGTGCTCTCGAAATTATAGGATGTGATATTTCATAATTTTGAAGAATGAATGTAAAACATGTTCTTAGTAAGGGATTATCCTATTGTTTTCTTACCATTCAAAACAACAAATTCCTATAAATGATTTACAAGCGGCCCTAAGCACATTTATCACCTAACAGAATTTGTGAGTGCAGCTTATTAAAAATTAAATTTGAATTTGAAAAAAAAATAATAAAGTAACCGTTGTAGTTTTTAAGATCGGTAAAGTTGAACGTTAAACACGATAAGACCAATACAAAAAAGAAACATCTCATTAAAGTGGAACTAAAACGCTTATAGAAAGTTATTTTCATTTTATAGTACTAAAAAAACGTATAAAAACGCAAAAAACCCGATGAAATTCGGTAACTTAGTTTTCGAGATATTAGCAAAATACTGGCCGATCATCATTTGCACACCTGAACGATTTGTTAAAAAACTCGAATATTACTAGTCGCCGGAAGTGACGTACTGTGCGGTTCAGATCTTGTACATAAATAGGTACAGGTCATTTGCAAAGTGAAAGCAGATTCAGTTGATTGTTTATACGTTATTGGTGACAACTATCGATTGACAGTGCTTCTTATATATTCACCGACACTTGTGTGATGAAACATTGTACTTAATTTAAATCTACAATTCAACAATGGGAAGGAATTGTGCAGTTGCGGGATGCAGCAAATCTGCAAAAACGGGACAGACTCTTGAAACACGCTTTTCCAAAAGATGACCGACAACGTAACTTGTGGGTTCGTTTTGTAAAACTAACCCGTGTGGATTTTACTGTGCCAACTAAACACTCAGCCATATGTTCATAACACTTCTCAGAAGAATGCTATGAGGTTGACAGTTTGAGATTCAAGGAGTTATTTTGTTTATCTGCTCATAACGGCAAGAGACTATTGCCAGGTTCAGTGCCAAGCATTTATCCCAACCAGCATGACCAGTATACATGGTATAGTGACGGTCTGCACCAAAATACTTTTGAAAAAATAATTCTAACATGTCTGATCTTATTTATTTTTATATACCATGCATATGTCTTTATATATACATCAAATTTATGTGTATATATGCACATGTTTGAAAATGAATGCATTATCATAATGTCATTGTGAGAATAAGCCTACATTAAGCCTATGCAGCCTCTCCTGTTGAATCAAAAATTTTTATAACTATATTGTACCTTTACATCATACATAACAGTGTTCCAGCTAGGATTTAAGGGCAGAGGGGCATTTATTGAGGATACGGGGCACTTTAACGCGTTTCCAGATCCGAAAAGGGCAAACAGGATCAAGTCAACTTTTAAGAAATATCAATTATTCACTAATCTAATACCCTTTTAATAGTTCTATTAGTTTCTTCGCATCCTTTAATTCAGTTTCAATCAATTCAGTATTGTTTATATGCATTTAAAAAGTAAATTGTTGTATTTTATATAAACCTTAGTGTAGAGGGCAGAGGGGAGCACTGAAAGGGCAGAGGGGTGCATTGGAAAAGGGGCAGGGTGCTGCACCCTTCTATTTTAAACTAGCTGGAACACTGCATAGGGTATATTTAAGGGTATTTTTAGAGTTATTGTGTTTGATTTACACCCCTTCTTTTCAAACCACTACAGTTACCAACATCCTGAACATAGGGCTATTTAAAAATATTATTAATGGAGTAAGTAGAAGGTACATGTAAGGCCGCTTATATCAAATGCAGCGCCTTGACAGGCATGACTTTGAAAAGATGTAGCCAACAAGCTAACATAAGTTGTAGTACAATAAGAGGCTATTATAGCGAAATGTGTAGCTCCATAAAAAGTTATTCTGGTCCCATGTCCCTCTGAATTTTTTTCTCTTTCTATGAGCATAAAAGTTATACATTTGTAACCATAATAATTTCAATATAGAACAATACATGTACTTCCATGATATAACTACCTCTCTATTTATATAACATGTTCATGATCATAATCCTGATAATGCAGAAAATAATTTGGGTAAAAATGTAGCTTTTTTTAAAGACATTCTATTTCATTAGCAATGTAAAGCTAAAGCAAAGTTTGAATGTCTAATTATTTATTAAAAGAATGTGTATTTATTTATTCATTATTTATAAAAAAAATATATATATGACACTTCCAATCGTGCAAGAAATTTTAGTTTCCCCCTAAATAGTATTAAACACCTGTGAAAATTAAAACTAGTTCATGATATAAAACAAATTAGTAAACATGTGGATGGATATTTATCACCTTTAATCCTGGTAATTAAAACAGTTAAAAGTTTTAGCACCTGTTAATTAACATCCTGTTATCTAGTAATAAAGATCAAACAAAAGTTTTAATGCCTCCAATCAGGTAAATAACAACTTGGCCATGCACCTACCACTCAGCAAAGATCTGGCTTGGTGCGTTGTGTGAGGATTGTGCCTTTTGTTTCATGTCCTGTCTAACTTTGGCTAAGTGGATGGAAGCGTCATCTGGTGCATGGTTGTGGGGCTGCCCTGGTACTGGATTGTTGTACTGCAAGTCTGTTGATAAACTCCCTCTGCAACCTTGGCTGGACTTGAGAGTACACTTCCACCACTGTTTGGTCTTGCGTAAGGTATGTCTGGTGTAGATGAAACCGTTGTAGCATAGCTTGGAACCTCCTTTGTTACTCTGTATAATTTCCATTTTTTTTTGTGATAACCAAATGACAAATACAAGTCTTTTTATACTTTTTTACTAAAAACAACATCATCTGGTGTTTATTACTCAAAATTGGAAGCCATGATTTCAATAAGGGGAAGGAAAGCTTTGTCAAAACATACATGCCTTTTGTAGGTATACATGAAAGTAAGGATGTTTTTCCTGCTTTTTAACTAAAACAACATAATTGTCATTATTTCCAGAAAGGGTGCATATATCCTGCCAAACAGAAGCCAATTAAACAATCAGTTAATTATAATATAAACATTATTGTTTCCTTTTTCAAGATGATGTCCCCCTTTTATGATATACTAATTAAAATAATTAATGTTCATGACATCCTTGCATTTTTTAAGTAATAAAAATAAATATCATAAATTGCAATTATAATTACCATTTAAATTAAATAAAATTAATTGTGAAATGTTTAACATTTTTGTTTAATATTGCAATTATTCTGAATATTTTAACATTTGTACTTAAAGTCCAAAATTTGTTTGTAATCATTGTTAATACGGGTCCCTATACTATAAATGACAAATTTTATAAAATATTTACAAATATTGTGACTTTTTGTCCTATACCCCTCTAAAACATGTGGTCTTTCATATTACAATCTCTTCATTGTGACTTTTTGTCCTATAGGTCTTGAAAATATTGGAGAAAACAAATTGTGACTTTTTGTCCTATACATTTTGTCACTATACAAAATTTTAACTGTGACTTTTTGTCCAGTGACTTTTTGTCCGTGACTTTTTGTCTGTGACTTTTTGTCTTGTGACTTTCCGTCCTACATTCAATCAATATACCGGTAACAAAGTCATTAGAAAGGTGTTATGAAAACCAGTTTTGACTGGTATTATAATTCAAATTACACAAAGAGCATAAAGTCCCATAACCAATATTAACCAAGTTATAACTCTACAAATGTGGGAATTATTTTATAAGTTGAATAATTTTTTTTTATTAAAATCCATCAAAATCTTTTATTAAAGTTTTAGGTGTACAGTGCAGTTTTTCCAATGATTCTCTACATATTTTTATTATTACAACAAGGATTGTAAGAAATTACTTATCCCTCTCTACATATATGTCTCTGATTAAACTAAGAAATTTATTATATTTTTATAAGAAAATTCTGAAATTTTATGAATCTGTCAGTTCAATAAAAAAAACACATTACAATTCTACATCAAAATCTATATTACTATTCAGTAACTTATATCACTATTTGTAAAACATCTGTTTTAAAACTATCAATTAATATTGTGTCTTATATTTGCTTGTTTAAAAAAATAGTGTTTGTGTTTTATTCCTATAAAATGGTCTTCCATTTGTATTTATGTTATACACACCTTTCAAAATATCTTTCACTTTCATTCTTTTTATATATATGTATATGGGGGCATTTATTGAAATTTATTGGCTATACTATTATAAATCACTAGCATTGCTGTCTTCATCCATAATATATTCCTTCTGATCAATGTAAACAAGTTCAAGAGTAGCCCGCACTGTACGTCATTTCCGGTCAATCCGGGTCACTCAGTGAGGAAACCCTGTTTCCGGAAATAGCGCTGATTGGATTTCCCACAGGTAAAAATAATCCAACATCACTCGCTATTTTCTCCGTTATTACTTGACCAAATTTCATCGGGTTTTTTGCGTTTTTATACGTTTATTTAGTACTATAAAATGAAAATAACTTGCTATAAGCGTTTTAGTTCCACTTTAATTAAATTTTACCTACATCTTTACCTAAGGCATTAATACTGTAAACTCACATTACATTTTAAACATTCCGATATATTTATAACAGGAGGTTAAATTAATAGTAGAATTTAATATATAAAAGGCTGATTAATTCTTTTTATATGATTTGAACATTTAAATTTTAGCTCATTACTTTATATATGAAGTAATATTTAAATTATGTATACAGGGGACATTCCCTGTGAAAAATAATATAGTTGTAACTCATATTTTGAAATTTATTGATTCAAACTGCAAATAAACAAAAAGATAATTCCTTACTTAAATGTAACATGTTTAACATTCATACTCACAACAAGAAAACACCATTGTATCATACTGTTGTCTTTGAATGTTTAGGGAGCAACAATTTGATTTTTATGGGGGGGGGGCTAGGATCAAATGTTTGATCTTGCCTATTTTTTTCATCGAGATTGCAGCCTAAATTTTTATTTTCATTTAAACAAAAAAATATCCTCATTTACACAGGTCCTGCATTTTTTTCAAAGTGATCCTGTCTTTTCATTTTGCCCGAAATCCTGGGGCGCATTTCTTTTACCCGAATCTGAAACATGATTCTGAATCATGTTCATGTTTCACCATTTCTTTTACTTGAAACAGAAACATGATATCGAAACATCTGAAACATAAACGATTGATGTTTCAGACTGAAACACAAACCGAAACCGATCCGGATTTTATTTTTCGTAGCTACCAAGATGGCATTATAAACAAGAGTTCCCTCAACCAACATACATAGCTAAACTCAAGACTTTACACCGTTTTTCTTTATTTCTGATTGCCTACGGTATGAATTCAGTTTTAATAACGGTGTTTCAGGATTTTTAGATTGGCTCACTCTATAAGTGGCCTATCTTGGGTCCCTTTTCAAAAGTCTCCCAACTAATGCCGGGTTTCGGCAAAATATTCTTTAAGATTTCTGCCGCGTTTGTACGCAATGATAGGCACTTGTTTAAATATTTTTCTGCATAACTCATCTGACTGTAAATTATCCCAGGACTTTCTTAATGCTCTACCCAGCCCTTTAACTGCTGGGTTATATTTAGTTATAAGAGTCAAAGGTATATGTTTCTTATTGGTCTTTCTAGTTAATGTATTGCAACGTTTAACTTTGTTGCGGGTGTCTGAAATTAGATCTCTAGTAATGCGTTCATTATATCCTCTGTTTACTAATTTTTGTTCAAGGTTAAACAGGTGCTTGTTCAAATCAATTTCATTATTATTGTTTCTAATATGCCGTATAGTTTCTCCCACAGTGATACTTTTAAAAGTACTCTGTGGATGTGAGCTATTAGGTGGCAAATATTGATAAGTTTCTGTCTTCTTAATGTGAGATTTGACATCCAAGATTCTATTTATACGAAATCTATCACCTTTATAAACCTCTAAATCTAGATAGGTCATTAACTCTTCAGATACTTCATATGTAAATCTTAACAGAGGGTCGATCTTATTAGCAATGCTAAAAAATTCCTCAATTTGTAACATATTACCAGTGAAGACCATAAAGCCATCATCTCTGTATTGACAGTGTAATTTAATGAGTGTTCTGTACTGGAACTTATCTAATATCATCTTTAGTATAGAGGCCAGATGTAAATCTGTGCATGTAGGCGATAAAATTCCTCCCATGGGGGCGCCTATTATCTGTTTATATATGTGTCCATTAAATTCAAATTCATTGTTTTCTAATACTATTTTAATTAGCTGAGCTAAATCTGCTGAATTGGGGATTTGAATATCATATGATAGTCTGTCAATTCTTTCTAGATTGTTGATTAATGTTTCTTGCAAATCTTTTATTTGCATGTTTGTATACATCGAAGTAACATCATAGGCAATCAGAAAACATTTGTTTTCCATCTTTTCTTTCTCTAATTTTACAATAAAATCTTTAGAGTCTTGAATGAAGAATGGATCTTTTCTCAATAAAGGTTTAAAAATTAGATCTAATTTTAATTTTTAATCACCGAAACATGTTTCTGTTTTTTTGAAACATTGTTGTTTTTTAATCACCGAAACATGTTTCTGTTTTTTTGAAACATTTTACAGGAACATGTTTCAGATTCGGGTAAAAGAAATGCGCCCCTGGTTCTGTCCTTTTATTTCAAATTGGTTCCTAGCCCCATAAAAATTAAATGGTTGCTCCCTTAAAATGCAATTAATTAAAATTTCCCAAATTAATAGAAATGGCTTACATCACTACGACTAACTCATTAATGAAATTTCTTAATCTATATTTATTTATTATTCACCAAAATGTTTTTGTACTTTTCAAATTTCAATTTCTGGGTTGTCTCATTGAAATTTAGTCCACATTTCTGCATTCTGTCATTTGCTATCTGCACATATCTTTCTATTTTTGTAGATTGGACAGAAGAAAATGAAGACGAAGAAGATGTAAATGTATGGGAAGATAATTGGGACGACGATAATCTAGATGATGATTTTTCAGTACAGCTGAGGTGCGTGTAATGCCTAATAATTTGCAGTTGTTTGTTCCTATTTTCTGCTTCAGTATGTTTGAAAGTAGCAATTTGATCTTGGTATCTAAAAATGCACCATTCAGACTTCAACACAGAGTTGAACTTGCACTGAATGGTAAGCTCTTATTGTGAATTGGACCCTTAAGAAAGTTTACAGAAAGAACATATTTGTAGAAAAACACCTGTTATTGAATAAAAACACTCTAGTCCAATAAAGCACAACAGAACATATTTGTACAGGGACACCAGTTTTTTGATAAAAACACCCTAGTCCAATTAAGCACAACTTTAACAGAACATATTTGTACAGGAATACCAGTTATTGGATAAAAACATCCTAGTCCCAAAAAGAACAAATTAGACAAGAGCCACAATGTACTACAAATGTATATGCTGTTGCAAAGGGTAGTCTGTCTGACTTGTAACCATTAATGAATTTGGTAACAATAACTAATTAAATGTGTTATTCCAGAACTGTTAAAAAATTCCACTTTTGTTTTAACATAAAATATTCAGAAGGAAAGGAGTCATAGCTGACCTTATTTAACAATAAGGGTATTTTCTAATTTCAGAAATGAACTAGAAAAACAAGGAAAAAATCCTGATGGAAGTGAACCAATGAAAACATAGTTACCAAAACAGACATTTTGTATGAATGAGAGAGTGGAAGTCTGTTGTTGTGTGAAGTATTTGTCATTATTCTTTCCTTATTATCATGAATGAATGTTGAAATAAATCATTTAAAATTTTGATTTCATAATGTATTTATATTTTCAAAATTGTATTATGAAACTCTTATTCAGACTATTTAAAGTGCACCTTGGACAATTTATTGGTCCAGGGCATATGTAACAGTAGAGCATGATTTGTCTCCAAAAATTACCTACAAAATGTACCACACCAACTGGGAACCCTTGATACAGTAGTCCACTGCTGTACCAACTGAGCTGAAGGAGTTCTCCACTAGTGCAGCTAATGGAGGGTGGTTATAAACATGTTATGGTTTAATAACTTCTATCGTACACAAGGGAAGCCCAATTGCATGCACTCCATACTACAGGGTAAATTTACCAGTGAAAGTAAAACTAAATGCTTCAATGATCCAAATCTAATATCACCATTTCGAGCTGGAATGAGGCCAATATTGTATAAGAGTATGGAAGATGTGAGACAGCGTGGAAAACGGTAAGACCAAAAACCAAAGACAAGATAAATTGATGAGAAGAGTAACACAGTTAACAAACACTACAATTATATAATTGAACAGAGTAAACTAATAGAATTATAACTAATGGCAAGGTACCCAAATTGCCCAGTTGAAATATCGGTAAAAGAATACCAAAGCGACATAACAGTGGAAGAGTCCGTATAATTATTTGAAATCCAATGAAAAGACAAAACACCACAAACATGCGTGAATGAAAATAATATAGTAAACAGTTATTTTGGCACCAACTGTTCACAGTGGGGTAAAAAACATTGAGACAAAAGCAATGTGGAATCCTCAGATTTTATCATATACTCTGTTGTGTTTG
The DNA here is from genome assembly GCA_028015205.1 of Mytilisepta virgata. Classification (NCBI taxonomy): domain Eukaryota; kingdom Metazoa; phylum Mollusca; class Bivalvia; order Mytilida; family Mytilidae; genus Mytilisepta; species Mytilisepta virgata. The sequence goes on along the minus strand of CM051510.1, from coordinate 42,013,123 downwards.
TGTTTTGTGCTCTGTTATCTTATTTTTTGTCCAGAGTTATGTCAGTTTGGGTTGCTTTGGTTGATTGGAATGTCATTGTTGACCTTTGCTGTTATCCATTTTCTTGTTTATTTCTGTTATGAAATTCAAACTTTTAATGTCAGTTTAATCAAAACCTACAAGATATTTATAAATGAAACTCCAAATTTACATTTCTTGCATATCTAAATGATCATATGTGTTGTCTGGACAAGGTTTTATAACTAGATTGAATGATTAATTGAATTAATTTTTAAATTCATTTTCCTACGAAAAACCCCGAGGATATCTGAGATGTAGTTGATTAGACATTGCAACCGATTCTGATTGGTTACTGTTATAGATGATGTGAGTGATGATGATTCCTGGAGCTTTAAACATCCAAAGTTGTGTTGGATGAGTGTACGCGACAACAAAAGAGACGTACAGAAGGGAATCATCAAATCAAGAGTTTTGACGGGAACGTACAAAACACATTTATCTGTTCTCGACACGATAAGACGCAATCAGCAATGTGCAAGATTTGTCAAAATGCCGAGGAAAATTACCTCGATTTTATACTCCGTTGTGAATGCCTATCATCAATAAGATCTTTTTACCTCAATAAACTGACAACTTTTCTTAATGATCACAGAATCAATAGTAAGGATATAGCTAAATCAGAGAATGGACTTTTAAAACTAATCATAGATCTTTCCAACAATTTACTCAGAGTCAACCAGAAATACCAGTTGGAGTATATCTGTAGAGATATGATTCCAGACGCATTCAGCTTGTGAGTTAATATCAATAATAGTGCATAAAATATGAGCTAGTCTGTTTGATGCTGTCAGTCATGTTGCTAGTCAGTGTGATATGGCCCATTCTAAATTTTGACTTTTTGACTTTGAAACAACAAGATTTTTTACCTATCAATAGATAAATATCGGTTATTAAATGACGTCCGTGCTCGATCAGATAACTAATGTACAGTGTATATATACACCACTTTTAGCACCATTTATGTTTCATTAAATAATACCCTAAACCTTATCCCCATTCTATTTTACTATTTTTTTTAGTTTATATAAATTTTTAGTACTTTTGTTACCTTTAATCCTTTATAGTTCAGTGTAAATATGTATGCCCACATTATTTTTAATGTCATTTGAGAGTGACCCTTCATATAGGGTGGATCTTCCTGGAGAAGAAGAAGAAGAAGATGCCACCAAAATATATCCTTAAACAAGACAGCTCAGAAAGTGTCCTGAGTACTGGAGAAAACTGTTAACATTTAATTTTATTGATGATAAGGCCACAACACAATGTTTTTCGCCGCTTCGTTTTGCCAAAAAACGCTGAAAATTCGCTCCAAATTTTTCATTTTTCAAGTAATTAAAAATTCGCCACCTCCTAAAATTTTGTAAAATTGGGATTTTATTTCCCCATTTTAGCGATATTTTATTTTGAAAAATGGGTGCCGCACGTAAATTTGATCTGCCCCCCCCCCCCCCCCCGCCAAGAAAAAACGAGTCCTCAAAAAAAAAATTAAATTTCCTTCGCTCGCACCTATTTTTGCCATGCCAAGAATCCAGAGAACGAAAAATTAATTTTTGACGTGGCTTAATTATATGACAAGTAGACAGTTTATAAGTCATATGTTCGGAATCTGCAAACTTCCGCCGAATTGACGGCATTAAATGTCCAAAAACAAACGAAGAGGGGCCTTGACGGGCGAGTGGACAAGGTAGTTCGTCATGACTACTAATGATCACTGAGGTTGTGAGTTCGAATCTCACCTGTGGCGAGGTGTGTTCGACTCCGATCTTAATTGGCAAGGATTGTCAATTTTCCTACCGAAGGTCGGTGGTTCTCTCCGGGTACTTCGGCTTCCTCCACCAATAAAAATTTGCCGCGGCGAAATAGCCAAATGTGTTGAAAACGGCGTAAAACCGCAACCAAACAAACATATTTTAAGGAAGATGGTTCCAAAATTGCCCAGGTTGAAATATTAGTTCTATCAACAGATATGCATTAAAATTCTATGATGTATGTAAGAATATGACTTTTTGGTACATTCTACAAAGTATATTAAGATGTGTCCTTTGGCTTTTAAGAAATTAAGACTTGGGTTATCTGGGGCCATGGGTAATTTTGGTTCCCCGAATTATATACCACAAAAACCAAAGCAGCAAAAATGTGCACCCTCATAAATAAAATAGGAGCAATACCAGGTGCCCTGTAAGGATAAGCATGTCCTGCTTTGCTAACTCCACCTGTCATGTTGCAAATAGGTTGAAGTGTCAAGTCATGGAGCTGTCAATTGGAGTAAGATGTTAAATAAATAAATTAAAGTCAAGAAATACCAAAGGGATATTCGAAGGAGGGAAAAATCGAAACAACGAAGACCAGACCAAAACAATACATGCATTACAATTAAACACTAAAAACATATGAACAACATGGACCCCACGAAAAACCGAAATCTAACAAAAGATATATAGTCTCACTTTGAGATATTGGCCAATGTTAAATCTAACAGAAGATATCTAGTCTCATAATGAGATATAGGCCAATGTTTAATCTAGCAGAAGATATCTAGTCTAATTGTGAGATCTAACAGAAGATATCTAGTCTCACTTTGAGATATTGGCCAATGTTAAATCTAACAGAAGATATCTAGTCTCATAATGAGATATTGGCCAATGTTTAATCTAGCAGAAGATATCTAGTCTCATTGTGAGATCTAACAGAAGATATCTAGTCTCACCTTGAGATATTGGCCAATGTTAAATCTAACAGAAGATATCTAGTCTCATTGTGAGATATATTGGCCAATGTTCAATCTAAATGAGGATATCTAGTCTCATAATGAGATATTGGGCAATGTTAAATCTAACAGAAGATATCTAGTCTCATTGTGAGATATTGGCCAATGTTTAATCTAGCAGACGATATCTAGTCTCATTGTGAGATATTGGCCAATGTTCAATCTAACTGAAGATATATAGTCTCATTGTGAGATATTGGTAATGTTAAATCTAACTGAAGATATCTAGTCTCATAATGAGATATTGGCCAATGTTTAATCTAGCAGAAGATATCTAGTCTCATTGTGGGATCTAATAGAAGATATCTAGTCTCACTTTGAGATACTGGCCAATGTTAAATCTAACAGAAAATATCTAGTCTCATTGTGAGATATTGGCCAATGTTTAATCTAGCAGACGATATCTAGTCTCATTGTGAGATATTGGCCAATGTTCAATCTAAATGAAGATATCTAGTCTCATTGTGAGATATTGGCCAATGTTAAATCTAACCGATGATATCTCGTCTCATTTTGAGATATTGGCGGCCATTCAATTAGTGACAGTGTCCGTAAAATTTTAATAGCGTTGACTGCCAACAAGGCTGTCCACTGGCGTAACTTGCCTCTCTCTAAAGGTGAGATTATTTTTTAGGATTTTGTCTTATTTTAGATTTAATCCTATTTTCGTCCACCTTTTCCATATCGTGTTATTTCGGTTTCTTTTGCAGTATAAGGTCAAAATTCGTACAAATGGTCGGCATATTTTCAATCATTCCAGTTGTTTAATCATCGATCTCCAATTAATTATCGACACCCAGTTCCTAATATTTAAATTTGGGAGAATTCGTTTAGCAATTTCAATATATGGAATCAAGCTATTTTGGGAAATTTACCATAAGATATGTACTTTTCCTCTTGTTGTGAATGGGAGAAGTAAAAACAAAGAGAAAAGTTATTTCATTTGGCCTATAGTTGGTTAAAAATTAATTTTTTTACTTGTAAGTTTTAGGTGAGGCAACTGTCACGCTGCCTCAATTAATAGAAACTACGACACTCTGTCTTTGGGTCCCACGGCCCCAGCATATGACAAAAAAGGCCGTCTGACGTCACAGCAATCTCGGACTATATTTAATGTATCAGCTGTGAAATGTACACGTCAGCTGGAAACCATACTGCTGTGAATTGGAAGGTTAAAAGCATCACCTTTGATCTCCTTTATTACAAAGTTTTGATTTCAATCACCCTTTTTGTGTATGTTTAAATATAGGTAAATTGGTGGTCTCTTTAATTTCACGTTTACACTAGTATATAAGATGCAGGTGTTAACCATGTGGAAATTGAAATTAAAGGACTTGCAAATCCTGCTTTCTCTGTAGTAGCCTTAAAAAAAGAAAAGAATTTAGCTTCTTACCTAAGTATGAGCAAATCGACCGGAAGCAGCACTCAGTTTGTCCACATGAAAAAATTGATAAAATGATGGAAAAATCCTGCCTGCCGAACTGATCAACAACTATATTGCTGACTAGAAATCCCACGTCAGTCTCAGAGTACCTGTTAGAATCAGTCTGGGTGTTGACAAAATAAACGTTTCTCCAACCTTATACCAGATTACCTTTTTATATCGGTTTAGTACGGAAGCATTGGAAATTCAGATCACACCAAACAGATTTTAGTTTAAATTTTATTGTATAATGGAGAGAGAAATCAAATGCTGCTGGAAGAGACATATTCCTGTAAGTATGCAATTTTAAGAATCCACTTCTGATTCAGTCTACTGGTAGAGTAGGCTCTATCACGATAGCTGAGCCAGAGTCCGCTCCCTAACATCTGTTAGTATAGAAATAAAGAGTTTGATAGGGGTTTAGTAGTGCACTTAGCAGAAAGCTATACCTCTGCTTGTAAAGACACTTAAGGAGTTTGGGTGTCCAGTAAATAGACGCGAGGTAAAACGGCATAAATCCTTTTGTTGTGTACATGTATATCGGCAAAAGAATACCGAGGCGACAAAACAGTAGGGAAAGTCCACAAATTCGAAGTCCATGGAAAAGACAGTCAGGAGAATGGAACCCAACAAACAAACGCCACAAGGATACATGTATAACTAAAAGAATAAAAAAAAGTATAATAAACTAAACAAACTACAAGACAGCACAGAAACTAAAGCAGTAGTAATGTGAACTCCCATTAAAAACCCGGAGTGACATCAGGTGCTCCGGAAGGGTAAGCATGTATGATACATTTTATATTATAGTTTTGGTGCACACGATGTATACTTTCCGTTGTTCCGCAGTTGTACTCAAGCCGAAAGAGTTAAACAGTCATAACGTTAAAGATTAGAACCAACTTTAAAAGGTTAAAGCAAAAACTTGGGACAGAGCTATTCACGGAGAAGATGTACATAGTTTTAACAAAATTTAAATGATAAAGTACGATATTTGGTATTTTTATACTCCTGGAACTGTGATGTAGTTGTTCGGTATAAGTCCCAGTATTTTTTTACATTTAGTAAGAATTATTTTTACAAACCATGAAATATTTAGGACCTCCAAAATTCAATTTCATTAGTTCCATAAATTGATTTCAGGACCTGAAATATTGTAAGAGCTGCATAAATTGATTTGAGAGGTCCTGTGAATTCTGTTTATGAAGATCTGAGCTTGCTTGCTCTCAGTCTGTAGTAAAGCGTCCCCTTTTTATAGTCCCGTCTTCGCCCGTCTTTACGTATTAGTCCGTCCTTCTGTCCGTCCGTCTGTCGTACCGTTCGTCGTCAATACTACGGACAATAACTAAAAAACTATTTCACCAATTTCCTGAAACTTTGATGAATTGTTTATATCTATTGAAGTAAGCTCCCTTTCGATTTTTTTTATAAATTTCCGATTTTACGTTTCCGAGTTATAGGACTTTATTCATATAATAGGAGGAATTTCCAGTTTCTCTGGCTGAGAACAGTGACGTGTCAAAAATATTTCACGACTTCAAATAAAAACAGATTTTTTCAAAAATTTGTATTGAGGTAATTTTTGGACCAAATTCAAAAATCTTATCACCTTTTTGACGGCATTAATATTTTTCGGGTTAAAATCGTCATATTTTGAAATCCTTAAATAAAAATATATATATATATATAAAAAAAAATCAAAATAGATATCACATTTACTCATTTGATGGTGCATACATTGTAGAAATTGGTCAACAAATGACTTCAAAATAAATACTATGTTGACGGGTAATTCGGCGCAGTGTTTAATTAGGTGCATTCAAATCATGTTCATGTTAATGCACCGAATACGACGGTGCGCAGAATTGCCCGTGATATATGGGAAAAACTTGAAATCATATTTTTTAAATTTAATTTTGGATCTAATTTTATACGTTGTAATACGAATATTTGTAACTTTTATTCAAATTCAAAATATTCTATTGGATATTTTAAAAAAGCACATTCAAATTATGTGTTACAGCTTACAAGTCTGCTTTAACAATACAAATACAAAGCATTTATGATTTATAAACAACATATAATCTCACATAAAATTTTTAAATTAAAAAGTCACCAACAATTGAAATTTGTGAACTCTTTTCTAGTCATTATAGATGGATACTTTGGGTCCGTGGCTGGTGGAATCTTTCTTTTATTCACCATCTGCTCTCTGTTTACGCGGCCATTTTGAATGGGAAAAGCGAGTGATAAATGAAAAATATGAAATTATGCCGTTATCAGATTCGAATGCACACCAACAGTCACATAACAGACAATCTTCTGTCATTTTAACAAAGTTAAAGTCAGGAGATTTCATCAATATTGAAAAAGACGTGCATGTAAGACCACCAGAATTTCCGCAGTGATTGTCCTGTGTATGGTCCTGTGGCTGTGGCTTCTTCCCATACTAAAATTCAATTTTTTATTAGTAACAGATAAGAAAATAGATAAACAAAAGTCAAAGATATAATGTTGATTCTGAAATGATAAGATTTGGAGTTAACAGTCCAGTCCGCAGCATCAGGATTCAGATGCTGCAAGCCCACATCATTTGCATAATCACTTTTCTTTTAGTTTTTGGTTGCAAAACTTATTAACAGTGATGTCCTCTATGTCTGCACATCTGTCATTTTGGTACTTTCATAATGAATATAAATATTCATAATATGTTATGTTCATTAGACATTACCAAACTCACCACCTTGGTGGAAGCGTGCTCGCCTCGAGTGCAGAAAGTTACGGGTTCAATCCCCGTCTCGGTCAAACCAAAGAAATTAAAATTGGTATTTGCTGCTTCTCTGCCAAGCAAGCGGGATCTAGGAGTAAGAGCAAAGATCTACTGGTCGGCTCGGAATCGGTATAATGTGTCCAAGTGGGGTGATATGTCTTCCTGCGGACAGTTACCTCGTGAGCTAGCACATCAAAAATCCGGCTAGTTGGTCTAGTACAAAGCAGGGGTCATATTCATTATCATATCAACATGTTCTCGTCCTGATATGCACTTGGCTGCCACTGGACGTTAAAACAACAATTCATCCATCCATTCATTACCAAACTTTGTTCCATTTTGTATCAAAGCAATTTTAGTGTTAATCAATCTTCTGTCTTTGTAATGATTTTCATCTTGCTTTCGTCGATTCACGCGATAATCAGTGAGAGCAAGATAACTCTCTCATGAAAAATCAGCGAGAGCATAATAACTGATATTTTGTCCAGGAGTCTTGTTCAGTACAATAATAACGATATGGCCTTCAGAAGGCAGTAATACCAGGGACCAAGCTGAGCTTTGCAAATGTAACAAAATGCGATTTTTTATTCAATCTGGCGACAGAATTTTTCGATCTTTTTTAAAAAAAAAATCTGGCACTTGAGTGGAAACATTATACATTTATTGACTTTGATATAGGTTAATACCTGGTTTTATCAACCCTGAAAAAATTATATCCACCGAGCCAACGGTCGATGAATGTTTTATTATATGACTGTTTTTACTTTTACTCTGCAAGTTTCTAATAAAAAAAAGAATAACAGTAACAATTTATTTCAACAATAACAAGTTAACAGTGAAACTATCACATTTCAATGACTGTTTTTACTTTTACTCTGAATTCTATTTTTAACGACTGGAAAGTGATAAATTTTTTCTATTTTTAGCCACTCAAAAGTCAAAACCTTTATATCACTCTATTTTTAACTACTTTGAAGTTAACATATCCTTTTCATTATACTTTTCAAGGTATCCTGGCCCAATCAAAATCAAGATAAATATTTGTCATATAATAATTTAAAATGTTGACTAAGAAACATCATTTGTAAGTTTTATATAATTATGATAATTATATAAAACTTACAAATGATGTTTCTTGGTCAACATTTTAAAATTTATCTATGATAATTGAACAGTTTACATCAGGCTAATAAACACAGCAGGTGTTTCAACAGTAAACAAACAAATAATCAATAACATGCACGTGCTGAGATCGTTTACACTTGACTGCTCAATTGATTGTCCAAATTTTTATTAGGTCATTTTATTAGTCATGAAATTAAATATGCATGCTTTTTTATATCATAAGATTTCCAATCTGCAAAGATCGTGATGTCACTTCTAGTTTAACATCAACAAATACATGTGGAACAATCAATGTTTTATTAGGCTTGCCATCAAAATAAAGGTCATTTCAGATGCAAGTTAAATGTCATTAAAACTATTTCATCAAAAATACTTTTCAAGTCATGTTATTTCATATAGTAATGAATAAAAGAACAATCGTGTGGCAGAATGCTTCCGAAACAAATTTTGAGACTGGCAACAAGAATGATGCTTTGGCGATTTTTTTGGCGACAAAGTTTTGAAAGCATGTGCGACTGCTGAATATCCATAATTATTAATTCTCGAAAGGGTTATTTATCCTTGATTTAATAATTATGTATATTACTTTCTTCTAAAGGCCATAATTGTATATTGCTGCCTTGGGTAAAATGGGACAGCAAGGTTGTCCGAATTGTGTGACCCAGTTGCTGTGGTTTGCTAAAATTTTACACATTCCAAACAAGAGTCCTGCATATCCTGAAAGTCAGCATGGTTCAAGTAAAAATAGATGACCATTATTGTTTAGGGGCCAGCTGAAGGCCGCCTCCCGGTGCGGGATTTTCATGCTGCATTGAAGATCCATTGGTAGCCTTAGGCTGTTTTTCAGCTCTTAAGTCGGGTTGTTCTCTTTGACACATTCCCCGTTACCATTCTCTATTCTATTACAAAAGCACAATATCTGTAGCCATTTCTGATTTGTGATACAGAACTGCTGTAATTTATTTGATTTATCGTAAATAAATCTGTAACCGAAAAATGTCTGCAATTCCACAAAATACTAAATTTGTATGTTATGATAGTTTTGGTGTAAATATTTCTTCATTCTAAGCAAATAATGTGCAAATTTATTGATATTCAGAACAACACAAATACAATATATTAATATGGTAACTTGGAAACTTATCAACATGCGGGCCTGTGAGTTTTTAACTCTTCGTCACTCTAGCCAACTAAAACCTACATTTATCTCAAAACTCCGGTAAAATAGATATACAATCATAATGAGCTCTTGTACTTTACAGGAATTTTTATCACCTGCTCTGATTGGTAAAATAGGAGACCTTAAACAGTATGGAATTTTTGCAGTGCAGTTTTTACATGGATGTGTATCAATTTTGTCTGCAGGAAATATTTCTACTAGTCTCCTGGATGCTGTTGAGCTTTGCTATAAATGTTTTAATCAAGCAAGGAACCAGATACAACTTAATGAAGCATTAACTGTCCCAAAACTTTTGTATCATATCTTGACCAAAGTGCCAGCAAAAGTGAGTTGATGTTTATTTTAAATTATATTTATTTATTGGTGGTCATGAAGTCTTTATAGATTGGCAAAATGCATGCAAAGTAAATTTAGGAAAAAGTAAATTTAAATGTTCTGAAAAGTAAAGTCATCGATATTTAAAAATACTAGTTTCAAGATGTAAGACGGGGAAGACAGACACAGCTGCCAGCAAATGGAAACTTCTTTTCTTTGAATAATTGTAATTTTTACACTTTTGCTTTGGTCCTTTAGTAGGTTGTTACTTCCCTTGTAACATGGTAAATTGCAGATGATAAGTGAGAATTTTTTTTAATGTAACAAAAATGATTAATGAGTATAACAGTGATTGAATTTTGATAATTCATGTGCCATGGTCAAGCATTATTAATTACACCACCAAATCTATTTATCTGTGCAATAAATCTTCTTTTTTGTTTTGACTAGGCTTTTAAAAATCTTTTCATTTTATTTTAAGCTTTGAGAAATAGGCTTCCTGGAATTCTTTGTAGGAACCTTTGCATATGCTGTAGAAAAAATGAAAGTATTGTTACTGTATTTCTGTATGCTCTCTATTTTCAGGGTTTCCACCAGAAGCTTATCTCCCTTTGTAACTTCCTGTATGAGGAACTGATAGCAGTTTCAGATTCCAAAAATGATGTTCTGAGTACTATTATAAATAGTACATACAGTCGAGTTTGGAATCTGACAGTTAAACAGGAACAAGATGAAGGAGATTATGACTGGGAAATATTACAGCTACGTCAAATTGTTCTCAAAATCTTTCTACTAAAACCTGGAACAGCAAAAATTGTAGTAGAAAAACTAGTATTGGCTTTAACAAGGTATCAGAACTTTTGTTTTGTTGTTTGATATTGTAAATTTAGCTTTTGTTAATGTTGTATAAATAAATTACTTGGATACCAATTTTGATACCAAGATGTGCACATATCGTTGATTTACGACTCATCAGTTGTGCTCAAGGCCTTAACCAAAACAACAATCCAAAAAATTGAAGAGCAAGGTCAAAAATATCAAAATGATCAAAAAGGGTAAAGCCAAACCATCTAATGACAGAGCTATGCACGAGGGAGATACTCCTTAGTTTTTACGAATTTTATCATTTAACAGTAAATTTTAAGTATCAGTTTCGGGCTTGTATAGAAATACTAGCAACTGAGCTGTTTAAAATCACAGTGAGGCCATCAAGAAAAATTTGAAATTTGCAGGAATTTTATACTTTAAAAAATTGATTTTAATATTACTTCTTACCTATCAGAGTATACACAAAATTAACTTACATTAATAAGTTATTAATGCTAAACATCTGTAATATTCATGTGTATATACATGGTGTTTAGTTTGTCAACAAGAAAGTCATTACTTGTATGTGTGTATAAGAAAAAATGATATTCAAATGGGTTTTTACAGGAACTTAAAAGATAAAATCTTATTTATTTAAAAAATAGTTATATTACTTTTATTTTTATTGTAGGCTTTTAAAACACAAAATGTTTATCATTAAGAATATGTGTATTTTTTTTATGTTTTCCAGATTTGAAAAAATTATGATACAGAAAGCAAAGAATATAGATGAAAATGCATTCCCAGTTATTGACCTTGTCACCGATTGTTTGATTTGTCTTCGTCACATAGAAATTTCACAGGGTGACGAATTATCTCCCCTTGTCGTATATCAGTATTTACTTAAATATGGAACACAATATAATTTTGTGAAAGCGGTTGAAACTGTTTTAATTGACATAGTTAAATTTTGTGACCATTACCGGAAAGATGAGGATATAAATTATTATTACTGTTTTTATCAGGGCATTGGAAAATTGATACTTCAATGGATGAGAGACAATAAGGATAAATCTATAGGACCTTTGGCAAATAGTAAAAAAATATCTGGACAAATGAAATCAAATAACACATTTTTAAATAATGGCTCTTTAACAAGACTTATAGAGACTGTTTCAGATGATAGACTTGTCTTTATTGTAGAAATACTATTGATTTTAATTAGATATTTAGACAAAATTTTCCTCAACAGTGAAGAGCTATTGCCGTCATTTCAGTCTTTTGCAAAACTAAACAATGTCCTAGTGAAATGGAAACCAACAGAAGAAAAAAATTGTAAAATAGGCCTTGATCTGGTCCAGACTCAAATGAAGATTTTATTTAAATATATAAAAGATTGTTCAGGTAAGTGGGCTCATTACAATAATGCAACATAAAACATAAGAAAAAAAAATTATTTAAAATATCTTAGATTTTGATTTTTGTCAAATAATATTAAAATATATATATCACTGAACGGAAATTTCATGTCTCGGAAGATTGTTTGGTTCAGTTGAACACGTTATTACTTCACAGATGACCACTGTTGTTTTGAAAGATGTCATTTGTCTAGTCACGGTGTGCTCGCCATGAATTAAAAACTTTCTGAGTCCCAATCCTGCCGAAAAAATAGATATTAAAATTGGTATCTGCTGCTTCTCAGCTCAGAACATTTGGGAAAGAGAGTACATTTGGCAAATAGAAGTCAGAATAAAATGCCAGGGTTGGGTAATATCTAGGTCACACCATGTTGGTCTAGTAAGAAGCAGATGCAGATTGAATATTCATATCTCAATGATATGTTCTTGTCATGAAAAAACTTGTAACAATTATCTTTTAATGTTAAAGAACAATAGATACTTTAGTCTATGTAATATTTCTATTTTTCGTACTTTACAAGAATTTAGACTTGCATGTAAATTTGAAAATAACAATCCAAAGATACTAATATTAGATATAGTAAATTTATACTATGCTGTATACGACACATTTCAAGGAGTTACCTCGCATCAGCAGCATTAAAACCTAAACATTTGGAAGACCAAAAACCAAACTTATTTTGAAGAAGTACTCATAACCAAAAAATACTGAAATAGGAAGCCAAATTTCAGCTAAGGAGATTTACCATGTGCAATACAAGGAATGAACCCTTAGTTTTTCTATTTTTTTTGAATTTTTGCTAAATGATTTTATACATGTATATTTCAGAAGACAAGGAGTTTATTTGTTGGATAGGTATATGTGAAGAAATTACAAAGACATACAATACATTGTTACAGGATCCTGAGACAAAGGCAAAAGATCAAGACAGACATTATTGTGGTGTGTATATTGTAATGTTTCAATGAGGTCATAAATAAATTTTGAAGCCTGCCCCAAAGGAGAGGGGGGTATACTGTTTTACCCTTGTGGTTCCTGTGTGTGTGCATCTGTAACAAAAATTGTTTGTGACACACTTTCTCTGCAACTAGTCACAGCCACTTGATATTTTGTCACAAGCCTCCTATATGTACGTTTCGGACCAAGGCGACATCAACTTCCTGTTTGATGACTTCGTTTATTTTTCGACCTTATCGCGACGGGGGTATCACTAGTGAGTAATGGCTCACAGTACATCTTGTTAAATTTATACATTTTTGTCTTCCCTGTCTCAACTTTTATATATATATTTCATACACATTTCTATTGAATTATTTAATTTCGTTTTTTAATGGAATTCTACTTTTGTAAGTCGGGACCTGGGTGGCCGAGTGGTCTAGATAGTTTGTCATGACTACTAATGATCACTAGCCTGTCAACACTGAGGTTGTGAGTTCGGATCTCACCTGTGGTGGGGGTGTGTTCCACTCCGATCTTAATTGACAAGGATTGCCAATTTTCCTACCGAAGGTCAGTGGTTCTCTCTGGGAACTCCAGCTTCCTCCACCAATAAAAACTGGCGGCTGCAAAATAACCAAATGTGCTGAAAATGGTGTTAAACTCCAACAAACAAACAAACAAACTTTTGTAAGTCCAGATTCATCCATCTGGATTTGGTACAACATTTTTGCTGCTTTTTTCCAGGTTGGCAAATCAGTCCGATGTTGTGTAATTAGCAGATTTTATATCTTCATTCTATTAGATTTTAAAACAGAAAAAAGTGAGTCTTTTTGCCCATATCAAAATGACAATTTTACCCACCAATTTTTTTGTACATATTTGGCCTGTATGCATTTTAAAACTATACCTCTGCTTCTAATCAAATTATTGTATTATTTTACTTTAGGTTATCTAATGTCTAAACTAGCACATATGTGTTGTGGAAGAAACAAACTAGAATCAGCCATTGCATTCTATAAAGTAGCCTGTTTACAGTTAGAAGTGTTTGTGAATTCTGAAAATATGCTGAAACAAACTAGAATGGAAGAGGTGATTTTCATAGTTAACAAAGACTTTGTTTTTCAATTTTTCAAATACAGTTTAGAATGTAAAACCACCTCAGTTTAATAGGTAAATTTTCCTCCACATGTCACAATAAATATAGGGGTGGGTTGAAAATAAATATTTTTTTTTTTTTTTTTTTATCATATATTCAGTTTATAAATACATGTTTATTTTAAAAATATTTTAATGATTCATATTAATGAACATTCAGGATTTGAAATATGCTGGGGGAAAAAATGTTCTAGTAGACTGATTTGTTTATTTTATGCCTCTGTAATAAATAGTGGGGTAGGGGAAGGGGCATATAAGGTTATTAACACTTCATATTTTCATAACTTTTTGGCTAAATTATGGGTTTTTAATTTCTGAATGAATTTGTATTGGGGTAAATGGTTTCACCAGATAACCACCACACCCCCTCCTTGCAGCTTTCAAACGAAACTTTTTTCTACTTGATGACTGCACACATTGAATGTGTGCGCATTCTACAAGGATTTCAATTTTAATCAATTTTTGATAAAATTAGTGGTTGTTAAACATAGTTATGTTCTGTTGGTAATTAATTACAGTAGATATGATGTAAGATGTTTTCAGGAAATGAGACGTAAAACTATCTATAGTTTATATAAACGTTTGCAACAGTCTGATAATCAGCTTGTTCTTACTATTCTTGGTAGTGATTTATGGTATAGTTCGTCTTTACTCAGAAAATGGTATACTGAAATTTATGTGAACTTTGACTGACATGTTATCAAATTAGAATTTCTAATTATATTTATTGGTATTTTAATTCTTCATTTTTCATCTTGTACATTGTATATTTAAAATTTTCATCATATTTGTATATAACTATGGACTATTTATGTCTGAAATAAATGATTATTATTATTATATTTTGTCTGGCTAACTACATGTAGTTCTAGTGAGAAATATTTTGCACAGGATCAACTTTTAACAAAAGTATATATTGTTTAACTTTCATCATTTTCTCGATGATATAAGAACTGAGGTTTTTCTAGATATAATTGTTTAAGGTATTTTTAGATATAATTAATTGTTTTAGGTATCATTAGGAAGAGTGTATATATGCTTAGCTGAGACCCATTTAAAGTGTGGTGACACTTCTGCTGCTATGGAAACTATTACTGATTGTGCATTGGTGGATCCAGGTCATGTGACACAAGCTGTCAAATTTTGGGTCAAACTGAAGAAAGAGTTGATAAAAGCAGGCAATGAAGATATCATTCACAAGTAAATACGTAAATATAATTACCTGTATGTTTATGTAGGTCATACTTAATATAATTTTTCATTTAAAACATGTAGACTTGAACAGATATATTTTCAACCTGATTTTCAAACAGGAATAATCCAGTTCAGGGATGATTGTACGATACCAATAAGGGCTGCTATACAGACCCGAAAAATGTCAGTGGCCCCAAAAATTTTTAATTCCCAAACAGACGTAACAATGTTTCACCAGATGTTATAATTTGGAAATGAGTATGTAATAGATTCTTTGCAATTGTAATTATAGACTGTAGTCACTATGGTGGCTGTGGTAGTAGCAGCTAATTAGATTGACCATGAATAAGCACATGTGTTCATAACGATCATCTCGATGATTTTAAACTGATATTTAGTGGAAGTCATATTGAATTTGTTTCATATCTGCTGGAAAAATTCCCAATTGGATATAAATCCCAATTTGGTGTCAAGGGGATCCATTTTGAGATGTGTGGAATCATCCCTGTAGATATTAACTTGGCAATATACATGTATAGCACCCTATTCCAAACAGTGGTGAAAGAAAATCTGTTTTGCTATGAATGGGACAGCTCATTTCTTGTTTTCTAGTTTCATAAGTATGAAAATAACAAAACATGAGTTTTTGAAGACAATAGAAGCATATTATACAACAGTTGTGGATATGAACAATAGTTTAACTTGCCTATTTACTATTGGTGTCCCGATGATCGATTATAATCGAAAATCAGTCGATTTTAAGGGAAATCCAAGCACTTGATTATAAATCCATATAATTGATTATTCTACTTTCACTTTTACTTTGCAATGGGTTAATGACATCATGAGGTTTTAATAGTTTTGTATTTTAAGTAAAAATGTATTTTTGACAGAAGTCAATAATATGTATTAGTGTTTTTCAACTTTAATATAATAATAATATTTCATATTCTCGTTGCGTGTAATAATATTTTATTCACGATTTATAGCTAATTTGATTAATATATGCAAATGCGTCTTAAGCATGCTGTTATGACTTCTATATCGGATAAATGGCAAGTAAATGAGCAGACCCATCTGTTTTTATTCCGGATTATAATAGATCATTATTTATTTATAGGTAACTGATGATCGATTATGAGATCCTTTCTGATTCCCATCACTACTTACCTTACGTTGTTTATTTAAGTTTTTAAATTTTGAATAGTTTGTCCAACAGTATATTAAGGGCGTACAGTACACCTTAGGGAGGTAACTCTTTAAAAATCAGCTGAACGTTTTAATCACATATTATTAGTGAAGAGAAATCTAGCTTTTCAATTATCAAACTTAGTGTTTGTCAAACTGCTATATATCCAATGAAATTATTCCCGTAAATTGTGTGGTTTTAAATCTCTTGAAATTTTTATATTTTTGTTGACAGGTCAAAGTAAATATTTCATCAAAATTTTATGAAAATTAAATGAGCCAAATCTATTTTAGTCAAAGTGTTGGGTACTCCTTTAAATACATTCATTTGGTAGATGACACACGGGTTACTGATTATAGATTATGATTACCCAGGATCTGTTGGATGAGATTTTATTTTGTTATGTTGTTCACAGTTATATTATAAAGGTAAAAATTGTAATGGATTTACAATTTACATACTAGGCAAATGACTATTATATAAATGAAAAAAAAAAAACTCCTGTCAGTCCCAATTACATTATGGATTAAAAAACAATTTTAATGGCTATGAACTTGTTTGTCTTTTTCAGAACATTTGGACAGACTGTTTATGAGAAAGACACTACAGCAGATATATTTAGCCTTTTACAAACAGAGCATGATGTATTCAAATCTAATAGGTATTTACTATTCATTTTTAACGTGTGTGCTATGTTTAATGTACATATTCTTCATCCATTATAATATTTAATTTCCAAAAACATAAAGTAGAGATGTATGTCAAACAATCTGTGAAAAGAGTGAAATATACATACCCAGTGTATACACACCATACATTGCCTTGTTCAGATTTGACAGTACAAAATATTTTTTGATTAGCTC
The DNA here is from genome assembly GCA_028015205.1 of Mytilisepta virgata. Lineage (NCBI taxonomy): Eukaryota > Metazoa > Mollusca > Bivalvia > Mytilida > Mytilidae > Mytilisepta > Mytilisepta virgata. The sequence continues at coordinate 41,995,917 of CM051510.1, read as the reverse complement.
TGATCAGTTACACAAAATTATTTTACGCTTGTCAGCAGCTGAAGATTGGAAAGGGTGACCTAGTTTGTTTTTCAGGACCGAAATGTATATTTACAAGATACAAGATACTTTATTTGCAAATCATTGCTGAGCATAGTAATCGAACATAACATAAATGTTGATATACAATGATTAACTATATACAAACAGAATGGGGGGCCTCGGTGGCCGAGTGGTCTAGGTAGTTCGTCATGATTACTGATGATCACTATCCTGTCAACGCTGAGGTTGTGAGTTCGAATCTCACCTGTGACGGGGTGTGTTCGACTCTGGTCTTAATTGACAAGGATTGCCAATTTTCCTACCGAAGGTCGTGGTTCTCTCCGGGTACTCAGGTTTCCTCCACCAATAAAAACTGGCTGCCGCGAAATAGCCAAATGTGCTGAAAACGGCGTTAAACCTCAACTAAACAAACTAAACAAGAAAAGTTATAATTGAAAATTAGGAAAATAGCGCGAGTAATCATTTTTTTTTAACCTGTTACCAAGAAACACACTGTGAACTTTTCATTGTTGCTTTCTTTTTTTTAATTTAACAATGTTTAAATTGATTCTAACCTCTTTTTATACAACACCTGTGGTATAAGATCATTATAACAAGTTATAATGTCATTAAATATTATGTCCAGTATAACAGGAAAAAATGTTGTTTGATTTAGATTATGATTATAATGAAGACGTTACTTTGTGTACTTAGGGGCCTCGGTGGCCGAGTGGTCTAGGTAGTTCGTCATGACTACTAATGACCACTAGCCTGTCAACGCTGAGGTTGCGAGTTCGAATCTCACCTGTGGCGGGGTGTGTTCGACTCCGATCTTAATTGACAAGGATTGCCAATTTTCCTACCGAAGGTCGGTGGTTCTCTCCGGGTACTCCGGCTTCCTCCACCAATAAAAACTGGCCGCCGCGAAATAGCCAAATGTGCTGAAAACGGCGTAAAACCCCAACTAAACAAACTAAACAAACTTTGTGTACTTGAAAATGTTTTACAAACAATAATTTCAGGAAAAGATTGTACACAGCTGAAGTAGAAATACTACAACAGATGGTCAGTTCTGCTAATGAGCCTTTAATCAAAGGGAAAGCATTATTAGAAATAGCCCTCGTTTTCTGGCAAAGTGGAACTAAGGAAAATAGGTATAAAATAATACCACATTTAAAACTTCCTAAATTACATATACATGTAGGTACCATTAAGTTCAAAACTTTGAAATATACTTTGTTGGCAATTCATTTAAACAAAACAACCTTCACAGAAAACATTTTGCAGTGCTGTTTTTAGTTCAGTGGTACAAGTAAAAATTTTGTATGGTTTAACAGATGTGTAATGGAGATATATTTTTATCATATTTGATATTTTTAAGATGGTTTTCTAACTCGAAAGTCTGGTAATTAGCTTAGTGGGGTAAATTTATGTTAAGAAAACAGGTGGCTACAAATAGTGATAAAGGGAAACCCAGTATGCTATCAATTCAACAGCTCATTTTATTTAGATAGTATTGCAGACAGATTCAGTCTTCTTCTCAGACTTAATCACTGTTAATTTGCTTTCAGATTTACTGTAAAATCGGAAATTTACGTGTGCAATTATTATTGCGATTCTTCTTAGTTCTAACCTAGGCAAAATTTCGAGGTTTAATTATTGCGATCGCCACCCACATACTCATATTCAAAGGATCATTACCCCTGCAGTACCTGACACTTCCTGGTCACAAAATAACAAAACAATTCAATGATTTACGAGAATACTTTTATTTTATTAATTATGACAAGTTTACAATGATATATACAATATCTGTCCAAACAATAACTATACAACTACCATCTAACTTGTCGCCGAATGACGGCAATCAGTGACCAGAAACTTACCTGTGTAAATGTAAACAAAGGGAGACAAATATAGAATAAATCGGACATCTAAATATGCATTAAAATGCGAGTTTTTAAAATTGCGATACTCAACCGATTGCAATTTTGGCAATAATAAAAACATCGCAATAATTACCATATTTACAGTAATTTGCTCTCAGACTAAAATCACTGTTAATTTGCTCTCAGATTTAATCACTGTTAATTTGCTCTCAGACTAAAATCATTGTTAATTTGCTCTCAGACTTAATCACTGTTAATTTACTCTCAGACTAAAATCATTGTTAATTTGCTCTCAGACTTAATCACTGTTAATTTGCTCTCAGACTAAAATCATTGTTAATTTGCACTAAGACTTAATCACTGTTAATTTTCTCTCAGACTTAATCACTGTTAATTTGCTCTTAGACTTAATCACTGTTAATTTGCTCTCAGACTTAATCACTGTTAATTTGCTCTCGGACTAAAATCACTGTTAATTTGCTCTCACACTAAAATCACTGTTAATTTGCTCTCAAACTTAATCACTGTTAATTTGCTCTCAAACTTAATCACTGTTAATTTGCTCTCAGACTTAATCACTGTTAATTTGCTCTCAGACTAAAATCACTGTTAATTTGCTCTCAGACTTAATCACTGTTAATTTGCTCTCAGACTTAATCACTGTTAATTTGCTCTCAGATTTAATCACTGTTAATTTGCTCTCAGACTAAAATCACTGTTAATTTGCTCTCAGACTTAATCACTGTTAATTTGCTCTCAGACTTAATCACTGTTAATTTTCTCTCAGACGTAATCACTGTTAATTTGCTCTCAGACTTAATCACTGTTAATGTGATGACTATATTGTCTATTACAGTGATGTTCTTGAATATTTGAAACAATCTGAGAATGTTCTACAGGATACAGACGGTACACAGGAAATACTAGGACAAGTTTTATTATGGCAGTATGTTATCAATCACGAGGAAATGTCTAAACAGGTTGGTAGGCAGTACTTTATCAATCACGAGGAAATGTCTAAACAGGTTTGTAGGCAATATGTTATCAATCACGAGGAAATGTCTAAACAGGTTTGTAGGCAGTATGTTATCAATCACGAGGAAATGTCTAAACAGGTTTGTAGGCTATATGTTATCAATCACGAGGAAATGTCTAAACAGGTTTGTAGGCAATATGTTATCAATCACGAGGAAATGTCTAAACAGGTTTGTAGGCAGTATGTTATCAATCACGAGGAAATGTCTAAACCGGTTTGTAGGCAATATGTTATCAATCACGAGGAAATGTCTAAACAGGTTTGTAGGCAATATGTTATCAAGTGCGAGGAAATGTCTAAACAGGTTTGTAGGCAGTATGTTATCAATCACGAGGAAATGTCTAAACAGGTTTGTACTGAATGCATAAACTATGACAATTCTATAATCCATTAATATCTAAAAAAAAGTTAGCCATTATGATATTGCTAGAATTATAAACATGTCATTATGCAAGTGGAATAAAAAGATGACTAACAAATAGATTTATTCTGAATGAGAGATACATGTATGATATAGTAAGAAAATATTTACTGATGGTTGGGAAAAATATCAATTTGAAAACCATTAGAGATATTAAATTTTATCAGATAGAAATTTTTAAACATTCAGAAATTAAATACAATAGCTTGTGTTAAGTATGTCTGCTGACAATATGATTGTTTAGCACATTAAAAATCAAGCTCAGCATGTCGGACTAGTACAAAGGAGGGTACATATTCATATCACTTCACCTCCTCAGTGGTCTCGTGGTAGCGTGCTCTCCCTGAATATGGAAGGTTACGATTAAAATTGGTATTTGCTGCTTCTCTGCCAAGCATGCGGCATACAGGAGTAAGAGCAAAGAACTGTCATATCGGAGTCAGAATAATATGTCCGAATGGGGTGATATGACGTCCTGCGGACAGTTACCTCGTGAGCTAACACATTAAAAATCTGGCTCAATATGTCGGTCTAGTACAAAGCAAGGATCATATTCATTATAATATCAACACGTTGTCGTCCTGATGTGCACCTGGTTGCCACTGGACATAAACAATAATTCATCCATCCATCAAATAGTTTGAACATTAAGTGTGTGAGTAACTGTCATCCAAATAAGATTATGTGACTTTTCATGGAGAGGAGGAGACACTTCTTCAATATACAGTTTTGTTGTAATTCCATAAATTTTTTAAACTATCTGATCCAAATGTTCAACAATAAACTGGATAGATTATGCCTAACAAACCAAGAAATGATGTTAAATAAATAAAAGATTTTTTCCCGCTGGCGGACATGATTTGAAACAATCATATTGTTTGAGTACATATATAAAAGATCAATTTAATGTGTATTCGTACAAGTAAATGAGCTACTGATACAGAAAGATATAGTCATTTATGTTTAATATGCGGTGGATATATTTTGATAGATAATATCCAGTATAAATGTTACTATGGACACACCAAAGACAGAACCAGGTGAAGAACCTGAAACTCAAGTCAGTGACAGCACTAGTGTTTACATGACTGTTACAAAGGAAACTGATGCCATTGAATCCCTGAACAAGGCTGTTGCATTGTGGGAGTCAGTAGAAAACATCGGTGATATCTATTTATTACTACAATCCATTTTAGTGTGTGCTAGAATTTACCAGCTCTTACAAAAGGTTTGTCAAAATATGGTTAAAATTTGATGACTCTAAACCTCTATCCCCCAAAAATGGTTACTGGGATTCTAAGAGGAACAAAATTTGGCTTCACTTGTTTAAAGTATACATAATGTTTCAATGGGTTCTTCTAGTTTAACCAAAGTTCCTTTATGTTTGGAATTTTAGCTTTTTCTAGTGTCAAGTTGTCATACATGAAAGGAAACCCCATGTAGATTTTAAAATTTTTGAATTTTTGAATTCGAACGCTTTAAGTACAAAGTTTTTTTGTAGGTAATATATTGAGTTTGTTCTCAAGTATTTTATACATACATGTAGATAATTATTTTAGTTTTTGATAAACAGAATGATTTATTTCTTATACAAGTAATTATTTGCTATTCTTTTACATATAGCCTGAAAAACAGCTTCAGACCTTCAAGATATATCACCAATTGTCAGAACAATACAATACTGTTACAAATACTGATGTTACCAGTCACATGATTGAATCGCTGCTGTCTGTTGGCATGGTTACAGAGGCAGGGAAATTTATTGATAGTAGTGGTGATTGGGACAAACAGGTGTGGAAGGAACAAACAGTTTATTACCAGATTGCGAGAAGTCATTACAAAATTTATAACCAGCAGGTAATGAAGGAGATAACTGAAGTGGGGAGGGAATGGAAGTTAATTTTTGTTTACTTTGTTTGTTGGATGCCTAATGGCAGAGTTCTCAAGTTTCATTCTGCCTGAAGTTATTATAAAATTTATAATTAGCAGGATAAAGTACCATTTTCATGTACAGTACAATATTCATACCCTTTGAGAAGTGCTGGTACCATACTAGTTAATTGTAATATAATTAATAGCCCTTATTTCTGTCAGTCAGGGGCCTCATTGGCCGAGTGGTCTAGGTAGTTCGTCATGACTACTAATGATCACCAGCCTGTCAACACTGAGGTTGTGAGTTCGAATCTCACCTGTGGCAGGGTGTGTTCGACTCTGATCTAAATTGACAAGGATTGCCAGTTTTCCTACCAAAGGTCTGTGGTTCTTTCTGGGTACTCCGGCTTCCGAAACAATAAAAATTGGCAGCCACGAAATAGCCAATTGTGCTGAAAACGGCGTAAAACCCCAACTAAACAAATAAACAAAATCTGTCAGTCATGATACGAGATGAAAGTAATACATGTACCACTAGGTAGAAAAATTATTTTAAATTGTCCTAAAATATAGAAACTGTTAATTCATTTATTGTCATTCATGTGAATTTTCATGATTTAATGAAAGTTCAGTGTTCTGCGGAAACTTATTTGTTGCCGAGGTATTTACCACTACAGATTTTCCGTATTTTACACGGATTTTAAATGCAAAATACGGACCACAGATTTTTTTCACGGAAGTAAGGTTTCTGGTTCATTTCAGAATTTTTTTTTTCACCAAAGTGCTTGAATGATGGGTGTAATAGACCACATATAAAACACATGTGATTTCAATAGCTTTTGGAACACCTCTTATTAATCGTCTGTTTTACTAATCTTTCAAAGTATGTAACGAAAGGTAGTTTAAAACATGCTTGAAGAAATAATGAAAACTCAAAAGATATTAGCTACGAAGCGGGCAGCTCCAGCTGATCACCAGTGATACTACTGGAAAATACTGAGAAAATGGTTATAACTACTGATAGTCTGAAATAGGGGTTAACACCTTTGTTGTTGGATTTGAATGCTTTTTTGCAAATTTAAAATTAAGTGAATTGATTTATTTTTATTGGAAACATAATAGTGTATATAATGAAAGTTTAACAATGTATCTATTTTTGTACAGTATGAAGAGGGGATTTCAATCCTACAGGATATTTTGAGGTTAATATCACAACAGACAAACAAGACTTGGTCAGTGTTGGTTCTGGAAGGCAAAGCCAAACGTTTGATGTCCCAATTTCTTACCATTCCATGTCAACCGACAACGGAATACAGTTTAGATTATGCTTATGAGGCTGTAAGGTTTCATACAGGAGTTGTCCAGTTTCTCCTTGGGAAGGATTTTCTTAGTATTACACCAGATAAAACTATCAAAGGTTAGGAGATTTTGATGTAATTTGTATCAATAAAAGTGTGTGATATAGTGTGTAATATGATGAGATCATAATTGGCTCTTTGCATATAATTGTTTATCGAAACAGCATTTCATAATTATTTTAAAAAAATGGTTCTTTCATTTTTGGTTCTGAAGTGGTTAAGATACAATGAAACAGATATCCTCATTTAAAAGCAATGACAATGCTCAGTATATGATTTAGTTCATTAGTTATTTAGCTTGATTATAACTTATTTAGAACTGAAATTGCATACTAGCTTCTTCACAACCACTATGGTATTATAGATATTTAGAGTTGAATGTCACTGATACATGTAGTTGATGTCATTTGTACTTTAAGGAAACTCCCTGGACAGGTGGACAGCCTTGGTCGAGGTTTTGGAATCTCTGTTTAATCTTGGATCATTGTACAGTCATATTGGAGAAGCAAGGGAAGCCAAGTGTTATCTGAAGGAAGGCTGGAAAGTGGCACGTTATTTTGGACTTCCTATGTGGTAGGTATCTGAAGGAAAAGCTGGAAGTTGCATGTTATTTTGGACTTCCTATGTGGTAGGTATCTGAGGGAGGTTGAAAAGTGGCATTTAATTGTGGACTTCCTTTATAGGCTCAGAGTCATTATAATGTGTCCGAGTGAGGTGATATGTCTTCCTGCCGACATTTACCTCTTGAGTTAGCACATTAAAAGTCCGACTCAGCGTGTCAGTCTAGTACAAAGCGGGATCATATTCATTGTCATATCAACATGTTCTCATCCTGATATGTACCTGGTTGCCACTACGTTAAACAGTATTCATCCATCCATCCATCCTTTATGGTAGGTATCTGAATCACGGCTGGAAATTGGCACATTATTTTTGACTTCCTGTGTTGTAGGTATCTGAGTAAGTCTAGAAAGTGGCACATTATTGACAAAAAATCAGAGCAGAGAAATGTCTCATTGATGCTCAGTTACTAACAAGCATAATATTGTGATGTGTGGTAAAACATGATTACTTGATTTCAGAAGAAATTAGACTTTCAATTGAGCTTTGAATTTTAGTATTCCACAAAAAAAATATTTCATTTTTTCATGTTTTCTATTTTTAGGAATGTCAAATTTTCATCAGAAATAGTTAAGATTCACTGTAAGAGTGACAGATTGGATGAAGTGATAAAATGTTTGTCAGAAGTTACTGAAGTTCTACCATTTCCTGTAAATATAGAACAATCTGAGTCGGAAGTTAAAATTCCAGAATGCTTGAACCATATTTTGAAAGAGAAGTTTTGTAAATTTTGTGGAGAAAATTTAATTCCTATCCTAAAACTGGTTCCAGTAATTGCTGATACTTATATTGCGTTAAATAATGAGAAAAGGGCTGTTACATTTCTGGAAGACATGGAACCAGTGGTAAAGACAATAAAAGGGGAGACCAATCTTAAAATGAAAAAGAAGGGCAATAACTCTGCAGCATCACTTCTCCAAACAAAAGACTTATCTTTTTTGTATGACGAAATTGTTGCATGCTTGGGTGAACTGTACCTGAGTGTAGATGTTAAAAAATCTCAAGAATTTCATAAACAGTTTGAAAAACAAACAAAAAGTACTGATGAAAAAAATTTTGTTGTAAGTTCAAGACAGCTGTTATGTGGGACATTGTGTAGTATAAATTGGCAAAGTTTTATGAGTGTGTCATCTGAGTTGGACTTAGAAAAGAAGGAAAGCACAGAGGATTTTACAAATTATTTACCAGTAATTAATCTTGCACATAAATTCGAAAAAATGTCCATGACAAATACACAGGAGGTGGAAAAATTTGACAATTTGTCCCTTGTCAAAAATGTTAAAAACAAAGATGAAAGAAAACTCTTATTTGAAATGGACATTGTTGAAAATGAATCTAAAAAAGATTCAGCCAATCAGAAGAAGGATACAGAACAGGCAGAAGATTTAGTTCAAAGTAGGAAAAAAAATGTAAAAGACACAAAAATTAAAAGGCAAAACTTGAAAAAACGTAATAAGCAAAGTAGCATGGATGATAAGGTAGAAGTAATCGTGGACAAATCTGAAGAAGTTGTAAACAAGGGGCATAAGTCTATTTGTAGCACAATTCAACAAGAATCAAAATCCACAAAAAATCCAAAACCTAAATTAAAATCTGTATCAGAAATGCAAACAGTGCAGAAAGATAGTTTTGAAACTCCTAATAAAGGTTATCCTAAATTGACCATGAAAACTCCAAGAAGTGTCTGCAGTCGTAAAGCTGTACTGGATCTTATGCTTGATAGTGACGAGGATGACGATATTAAACCCATAAAGTCGAGTCGTAAAAATCGTCCAAACAGTAAAAAACAGCTAGTTAAAGATGAAGTTAAAAGTAAGAATGATATTTATGAGTTCAGTGATGAAGAAAATGTAAAATCAGCGGAGAGGAAAAATGGTCAATCTAGAATTCCTCGTCCAGTTCCTCAAAAGAAATTATTCGATACAGGGAAAGAAAACAAATTGTTAAAAGTTCCGAAGCAAAAGAGTACAAGAGGAAGAAGAGGGAAAATTGAATCAGTTGGTGATCAGTTATTAGATGTTGAGACCGCAAGATATGATGCTGACAATGCTACGGATGTTGTTAGTAAGATGAAAATTTTAGAGGAGAATAAAAGAGGAATAGAAAAACCACTTGAAAGTCAACAAGGACCAAGTAAAGTTACTAAGTTCACAAAAGTATTGAAAAATAACAACAAGAATAAACAAGTGAGACATGAGGGTAACTTGACAGCATCAGATGTATATGATTTCACTGAAGATGAAAAGGAACAAGTCAAAAGTACAATCAGCAAAGGACATAAAGGGAAAGGTACCAGATCAAGAATTCAGAGGTCAAAGGTGGATGGGACAGAAAAGACACGGTCAGATTCTGATTCTGAAGAAGACAAATTGTTTATTATGGATGATAGCCTCAATGTCAAGGAGGAGGAATTAGGTATTTATTATTATAATGCTTTAAAATCTGATAGTAGAATTTACTAATTTGAAGTTATAAAATTAGAATCCATTCAGCCCGACGTCGGCCAGTTATTTGTCGAGGATTGATACCAGGGGGATATAAAAAATGCCATATAATAATCTATTTTATAACATATTACAAGAATCTGAGGGAAGACATGAGATACAGTTGTAGTATCTGTTTTTAGACAATTCATAAGCATATTTTGAATTCTTTTCTGTAAAAATTGCATTGTGTGTGTACTTTTATGGCGTTGCTGCCTTTTTCACACCCCAATAGCAAAATCAGTAAATGACAAGGAAATCTTATGGCATAAATAAATTTTGACCAAATCAGTTATTAAAAAATAATTGACCAATAAGGCAAATTATTATCCAGCTAAAAATTAGAGAAAGCAAGTAAAAAACTTTAAAAAATTTATATAAAGAAAAAGGCAAGGGTTAATCAGTCAATTTATCTATTTAACTGTAGAAATAGTTGACACTGACCAGTATGAAGACGTGAGTTTCTCTGTTAGATCCAGAGCTGATACAGAGGAGTTTGATAATCCAGTTATTCATGAAGTAACTGAAAATGGTAAGACTTAATATTCCTAATATTCCACAATCCATAACACAGATATTAAGAGATATCAACTTTTTGATTACCTGTATTCCTATATTGGCCATTGTATGTGGAGAAAATTTATGCTCTATTTTTTGCTGATTTTCAATTCCTTGCATTAACAGAAAGTGAAAATTCTAGATCTACTAAAAGAAAAAAAATCATTTATTCTTTCTTCATATTAGGCTCGCTCATCTCCATACATTCACAAAAAGTGAAAATTCTAGATCTAACAAAAAAAAAAAATCATTCATTCTTTCTTCTTATTAGGCTCGCTCATGTCCATACATTCATGTGTAATTGGCCGGGTTGCACAGAGTGCAAATCCGGGTTATAGTATGGTGAATGTCGGGCGGGCGGCGGGCGGCGAGCGGGTGGGGAAAATGGGTACCTATTTTGTGAAATCAACTCCTCCTACAGTTTTTCACCCACATCCTTGAAACTTCATAGAATGTTTCTATATATATTGAAGATGTGCACCTCACTTTATGGAATTATTTCAGGAATTATTTCCCATTTTTCCAAACTTTGGAACTTAGTCGTTTTTTATTGACATCTTCAATAGAGGGTACCTATTTTGTGAAATCAACTCCTCCTACAGTTTTTCACCCACATGCTTGAAACTTCATAGAATGTTTCTATATATATTGAAGATGTGCACCTCACTTTATGGAGTTATTTCAGGAATTATTTCCCATTTTTCCAAACTTTGGAACTTAGTTGTTTTTTTATTGACATCTTCAATAGAGGGTACCTATTTTGTGAAATCAACTCCTCCTACAGTTTTTCACCCACATCCTTGAAACTTCATAGAATGTTTCTATATATATTGAAGATGTGCACCTCACTTTATGGAATTATTTCAAGAATTATTTCCCATTTTTGGCCGGGTTGCACAGAGTGCAAATCCGGGTTATAGTATGGTGAATGTCGGGCGGGCGGCGGCGGGCGGCGGCGGGCGGAGGGCGGCGGGCGGGCGGGGAAAATGGGTACCTATTTTGTGAAATCAACTCCTCCTACAGTTTTTCACCCACATCCTTGAAACTTCATAGAATGTTTCTATATATATTGAAGATGTGCACCTCACTTTATGGGATTATTTCAGGAATTATTTCCCATTTTTCCAAACTTTGGAACTTAGTTGTTTTTTATTGACATCTTCAATAGAGGGTACCTATTTTGTGAAATCAACTCCTCCTACAGTTTTTCACCCGCATCCTTGAAACTTCATAGAATGTTTCTATATATATTGAAGATGTGCACCTCACTTTATGGAGTTATTTCAGGAATTATTTCCCATTTTTCCAAACTTTGAAACTTAGTCGTTTTTTATTGACATCTTCAATAGAGGGTACCTATTTTGTGAAATCAACTCCTCCTACAGTTTTTCACCCACATCCTTGAAACTTCATAGAATGTTTCTATATATATTGAAGATGTGCACCTCACTTTATGGAGTTGTTTCAGGAATTATTTCCCATTTTTCCAAACTTTGGAACTTAGTTGTTTTTTTATTGACATCTTCAATAGAGGGTACCTATTTTGTGAAATCAACTCCTCCTACAGTTTTTCACCCACATCCTTGAAACTTCATAGAATGTTTCTATATATATTGAAGATGTGCACCTCACTTTATGGAATTATTTCAGGAATTATTTCCCATTTTTCCAAACTTTGGAACTTAGTCGTTTTTTATTGACATCTTTAATAGAGGGTACCTATTTTGTGAAATCAACTCCTCCTACAGTTTTTCCCCCACATCCTTGAAACTTCATAGAATGTTTCTATATATATTGAAGATGTGCACCTCACTTTATGGAGTTATTTCAGGAATTATTTCCCATTTTTCCAAACTTTGGAACTTAGTTGTTTTTTTTATTGACATCTTCAATAGAGGGTACCTATTTTGTGAAATCAACTCCTCCTACAGTTTTTCACCCACATCCTTGAAACTTCATAGAATGTTTCTATATATATTGAAGATGTGCACCTCACTTTATGGAATTATTTCAGGAATTATTTCCCATTTTTCCAAACTTTGGAACTTAGTCGTTTTTTATTGACATCTTCAATAGAGGGTACCTATTTTGTGAAATGAACTCCTCCTACAGTTTTTCACCCACATGCTTGAAACTTCATTGAATGTTTTTATATATATTGAAGATGTGCACCTCACTTTATGGAATTATTTCAAGAATTATTTCCCATTTTTCCAAACTTTGGAACTTAGTCGTTTTTTATTGACATCTTCAATAGAGGGTACCTATTTTGCGAAATCAACTCCTCCTACAGTTTTTCACCCACATCATTGAAACTTCACAGAATCTTTTAATACATATTGAAGATGTGCACCCCACTTTATGGAATTATTTCAGGAATTATTTCCCATTTTTCCAAACAAGTGTTTATCAACATGTAATCAAATCAAATATTGCTTACTTCACCTATTTTTAATTAAATTGATGGCTGCCTCTGTGCTCGTACACCAACATACAACGTGTCTGATTTTGTCTATATAAATATTCATGACTGCCAATGTGCAATATGATCTTGTTATCACCTTTGTCACCACTACAATAAACACCAAGCAACCCGGCCATTTATGTCTTTGACCCATTTTTCCAAACTTTGGAACTTAGTCGTTTTTTATTGACATCTTCAATAGAGGGTACCTATTTTGTGAAATCAACTCCTCCTACAGTTTTTCCCCCACATCCTTGAAACTTCATAGAATGTTTCTATATATATTGAAGATGTGCACCTCACTTTATGGAATTATTTCAGGAATTATTTCCCATTTTTCCAAACATTGGAACTTAGTGGTTTTTTATTGACATCTTCAATAGATGGTACCTATTTTGTGAAATCAACTCCTCCTACAGTTTTTCACCCACATGCTTGAAACTTCATAGAATGTTTCTATATATATTGAAGATGTGCACCTCACTTTATGGAATTATTTCAAGAATTATTTCCCATTTTTCCAAACTTTGGAACTTAGTCGTTTTTTATTGACATCTTCAATAGAGGGTACCTATTTTGCGAAATCAACTCCTCCTACAGTTTTTCACCCACATCATTGAAACTTCACAGAATCTTTTAATACATATTGAAGATGTGCACCCCACTTTATGGAATTATTTCAGGAATTATTTCCCATTTTTCCAAACAAGTGTTTATCAACATGTAATCAAATCAAATATTGCTTACTTCGCCTATTTCTAATTAAATTGATGGCTGCCTCTGTGCTCGTACACCAACATACAACGTGTCTGATTTTGTCTATATAAATATTCATGACTGCCAATGTGCAATATGATCTTGTAATCACCTTTGTCACCACTACAATAAACACCCAGCAACCCGGCCATTTGTGTCTTTGACCCATTTTTTTATGTATTGATTTACAGAGACCAGTTTAGATTTGTCTATAGAGATGTTAAGGGGAGATAACAAATCAGGTAAAACAACCAGAAGAGGAAGAGTTCAGAAAAAGGCAGTGGAGGAAGAAGAGCAACCATCAGGGGAGACAACTGAGATGTTGAGATCCAGTAAATTGTTAAAAAGAAGTCAAATAAAAGCAGAAAAAGTGGTCAAAATGGAACCTTCACTCAAGACTGATACACAGATTAGTAAGAGTCATATACTTTTAGAACAAAAAATATAATCAAGCTTTTAATAATTTTTAACCATGTATTCCAAGGGAAAGTTTGGTTTTAACTTTGGTATGGTATGGTGAGTGAACATGATGTAAAGCTTTAAATAGTCATGAATGAAAATTCAGTTTGCTGTCAATTTGACAAATGATCCAGATTAGTTTAATAAATGTTGATCAATCACACATGGATAAAATTTTTATATGACATTTCCTGCCATATAGATTGAGAATTTGAAATCTGCATTTTGCATAAAATCTTCCAAAAAAAAGATTGAACCAGTTTATCTAGTCCATTTCAAGATTTATCCAGTTGAATGATTTTACCCAAATTTCGTCTTAAATGTTGAAAATTAAGCTGTTTGAATGAATGGATATTGTAATAGGCTATGAGTTAGGTGGAACTTGCAGCTGGGGTAATATTAAGTATTTACATGTATCTGGTATTGCTGTCTTACCCTAATTTGTATCTATCTCAGAATCAGCCACAGTCTTGTAGTATAAATTAATCATTTGTGATTTCTTTACATGTTCTTATAGAATATAAAAGGCAAAGACTGAAGAACAAGTTTTATATTTTTAATATTTGTAAAAATATTGTGTTAATTACAGATACAAGTGACACACAGCTGATCCAGACATTAGAGAAAGCATACCATCAAATGAAACATCTACCATCACCTCCTGTGTATGCTCCTATCTGTCACATGTTAGCCCTTCAGTATATGGAGTTATCTCCCCTGAAGGCAGCATTCTATCTGGCTGAATCCATTGCTGTGACTTTCAGACATCAGTCTTTAGTAAATGCATCCAAGAAAATAAGGTAAGATTTTAGTATAATGCAAATTTTTAAAAATCTATTTTATTGTATTCAGATGCATGTAAATGTACAATAATCAGTGATTTCGTCTTTCTGACTAAATTTTCTATGTTTTATTTTGTTTGCCATGGTGCTCCAAGGGGCATTATTGATCTAAGGACTAAATTAGTGACTACTGCAGTTAATTGCCATGCAGTCAACCTGAAAGTTTTAGTTCGGACACTGCCTTTAGCAAATTTGCCATCTTAATGGACAAGACTTTTTTAAATTGGCCAAAATATCACAGGGGTTGTTTTTAATTGAACTTTTATTGCTAGAATTTGAGTCTTTTGTACAATTTGATTATCTGAAACGGTGTTAAATATGCCAGTTCAATATTCTGATGATTGAACTACCCCACAACAGGGCCTAATCTAGGATTTTGAAGAGGGAGAAGTGACTTCTCCTTCTAGGATGGATTAGGGAGAAGTGGTCATTTTTTCTGGAGAAGTTGACTTTAATTCACTGTATCGGTTGCGCTTTTTTTGTTTGTCTGTTTTCAATGAAATGGCCAAGAGCATAGGCATTGCATTTTTTAGCAGCACGACAAATTTCACAGGACAGTTATATACAGTTTGATTTTCTTTTGATCTATTAATTTTGAGTACTTGAGTTTTTTAATTTTCACAGTTTACCAATATATTTTATTATCAAAGGATAAGTTGTCAAAACATTGTGTCATTGTAACTCGAGATTCTCATACTCAGTGTCACCCAAGCCAACTTTCAATCACATAACTAACCTATTAACGGCTAGTTATCTTTCATCATAGGTGTTTCATTGTAATCCTAACTGTAGAACAAAACAACAATCAGCTGATCATGTTTTGTTATCGTGCATTCCTCTGGTAACCAAACTATTTGTCAGATGTTCTTTCCCTTCAAAATTCGAATTTTGAATACAAGTTACAAAAAAAGCCATTTAAGAATTTCCACCAACCTCTCGGCCGATCAAAAATTACGTGTTGTAGTAAAAATATAAAATTAGTAGACTTTGTGATTACGCAACATCGTCCTGACGCCATGCATCTTCAATCTATAACAAACGAATGAAACGATATTCGATTTCCCTTAAATAGTTTTGAATATAAAATTCAAATAGGTTTAAAGTCGCCGTTTTATTTATTTCAATCAAACATTGACAATATAAGTCGAGGGTCACTTCAAAATTTCGATTCTTCTTGATGGTCGCCATTTTGTTTCAAAAATTTACCTGTGCTAAAAATAGTTAACCTAAAAATTCAAAAATTTCACGAGTTATCTCCCATTTACTGATATTTCGATAGCGACTTCACTTCGCCAAGAAATGAATAGGCCGGCGAGATTTAGCGATTTTGAAAATTCTTTGGCGACTTAAATCGTCATTTTGCCGGCAAGATTATGGCCTGCCACAAATGTTTTGTTTTAATTTTTTTTTTACAGAAAGTCCAGTAGAGCTAATGAAAAAGCTGATAGTAGCGTTACATGTGATAATTCAGCAGATGTCCCTACATTACAGAAGAGTAAAGAAATTCTACATTTTAATAAAACAGAGGAAGATTTTAGGGATATGATGACTGGTATTCCTGAAAGTAAGAAAGCTTTCCAAAGTTTTTGTCTCGATGTAACCAATGAACATTGTATGCAAAGAATTTGGTGTCTGGTTTCATTAACATTCAGTATCCAACATGTTTTTTCCTGAATCAATGTTATGTAACTAGAATTGTTTTTTTCCATTTCTCAGGTGTCTCAGACCTGATTTTCTTCTGCTCTAAAGTGGAACTTCGCTTTTTGAAGTCAGGATTTGTCCATGATGGTTCTTTTATTATACATGGTAAAATGGCTGCAGAAGTATCATTTACACAGTTGTCAAAATCAGGTCTGTGTTCTACCACACCAGAAATATTTACTCATCAGTTGTAAAAGTGGATTGACAGTGACTGTGATATTTGTAACTCTGTAAATGTATTATGATATAATTCCAGATTGGTCGGTGTGTCAATTGTCTGTGATTTCCCAGAGTACTCCTGCTATGTTGATGATCAGCAGAGTGGACAGCAGAGAACAACCTGTTGTTGTACAGTTACCAGGGTTTAATTCAGAGCAGGTTTGTATGCAAATACAGTTTTGTAAGGATATGGCCAAATGTCCATGAGACACAATTCTATAGAACTGCCTTCTTTGCCTTAAGCCAGTAACTCAGAGAGTGAGTATAAAAATCTTTGGACTAGTAAAAATTATCTATCACTAGCCTGATTGGTCTAGTAAAAAATGACCCTATTCAACAAATCCTAACTGTTTTAGTCTAGTTATTTTCTATTTGGTCTAGTATAAGTTGTACCCACACA
This sequence comes from Mytilisepta virgata, assembly GCA_028015205.1. Lineage (NCBI taxonomy): Eukaryota > Metazoa > Mollusca > Bivalvia > Mytilida > Mytilidae > Mytilisepta > Mytilisepta virgata. The sequence goes on along the minus strand of CM051510.1, from coordinate 41,978,817 downwards.
AGCCAAGAGGTCTGATACATGAAACAGACTTAAACACTGGATATGAGTGATTAAAACTTGCCTATTTTGTTATTATCAGAGATCTATTGTTCATCGCTGAAGATGGAAATCATTGATTTCAACTTGTCATTTTTGTTTTTATCAGAGATCTATTGTTCATTATTGAAGACCAAATACCCTGAATGCTTTAAATTAGTGCATGGGTTTATAAAAATCCTTGTTGAAAGTACCTTAATTAAAAGCAGGATATCCATCAAGTACTTGTTTCCAAATCTTACTGTTATAGTTTGTGTACCACTGAACAAAGCTCATCATTTATTATACATTGAAGAATTCCAGTAAAAGAAAGTCCTTGAAAAAGAAAATTGTAGACCTTGAAAGTCCTGTTAAAGTACTTGAATCTTAAGAAATGGTAATGTTAATTTCTCCAATAACTTGACCAAAAGTAATTTGACATATGACTTGTATAAAGGATAATCCTTTGGTACTTTATTTTTTTTGGTTCAGATAAAGTATTATATATATTTCCAGGGAAGAGAAATACTTTCAGAATTCTCTAGCATTATCAATGAAAGTAGAGACAGTATGAAAGTTACTGATAAAAATGAATGGTGGAGATGGAGAAGAAGTTTGGATACTAGGATGCAGGTTAGAGAGAAATCATTGTGTGTTGCACCATCATTCATTTGGTTCAGACTGACAAGATTTCCAATGAATGTTCTGTTATATTATGCCGTTTCTAACATTTGGAAAAATCCTAACATTAAAAAAAGATACTAAAATGAATTTGAATAGCATAAGGCCATTTTCATTCTGAACTCAATATTGATTTTTATTTTTAAGCATTTCTAATAACTTTGTAGGGGCCTCGGTGGCAGAGTGGTCTAGGTAGTTCGTCATGACTACTAATGATCACTAGCCTGTCAACAGTGCGGTTGTGAGTTCGAATCTCACCTGTGGCAGGGTGTGTTCGACTCCCACCTTAATTGACAAGGATTGCTAATTTTCCTACTGAAGGTCGGTGGTTCTCTCCGGGTACTCGGTTTCCTCCACCAATAAAAACTGGCAGCCGCGAAATAGCCAAATGTGCTGAAAACGGCGTTAAACCCCAACTAAACAAACAAACAATAACTTTGTATATTAGGTAGATATCTATATTAGGTATGAATTTAAAATATTAAAGTAATGAATTATTTCTGTAGACACTTCTTGAAAATATGGAGAAATATTGGCTGGGTAGATGGAAGTTTTTGTTGCAAGGAAACCCATTTGGTGTTAATTTGGATGAACTGGATAATGCAACAGAAAGTATATACAAGAAAGTAACCAGTCTGAGCAGGAAACAAGTTAACAAGGCTGTTATAAGGGTATGCTGTATTTTATGGGTTAAAGGTCGACATTTGGTTTCTTGAAAATTGATTACTCAACCTATACAGATTTTCAACTTCTTTGTGTTCTGATAGTTTATAGTTCATCTGCAGTAAATCTTTATAATGCTTTCACCTACGTAATACTGAAAAATGGAAAAATTTCACAATGAAAACAGTGAAAGTGACATTAACCTTATTATACCCCCACTCCACAAGGAGAGGGGTATGCTGTTTTACGCTTGTGGTTCTGTGCATGTGTTCGTCTGTCCCCAACAAAAAAAAAATTTCGCCTCACTTTTCAATGCAACTACTCATCACAGCCACGTGATATTTTGTCTGAAGCCTTCTATAGGTACGCCATATCATGGGATACGTTTACGGATCAAGGCGATATCAACTTCCTGTTCGACTACTTCGTTTATTTTTTTACGTTATCGAAAAGCAGGGGTATCACTTGTGGGCAATGGCTCACAGTAAATCTTGTTTGGTTTAACAGTTTACTAAAATTGTTTGATCATCATTTTTTGATTTTTTTCTCAGATATTACTCCAGAGTGGCAGTGTACTTACAGATATCCAGTTAAATCAAGTACTGAGTAACTTAAGTAATGTACCAGTAGATAGTATAGCTGATATTACAACAATTGTCACACAGTTCTGGAATAAACATATACACAGTGACCAGCGGAGACATCATGTTATTCTCTTGTTAGATAAGGTAGTTATGTACTGTAGAACTCATTCACTTCAATACTCATTGGACTTACAAACTGGTCGTTTGATTGTTTTCAAGTTTTTTAAGAAGAGAATTTTCTCAAAAGCTTGTGAAGAATCAGTTTGTGTTGTCCATAATGTTTGAAATGAGGATTCCATAGACTGCATATGTATTATTTGGTTGTTTATTTTGCAATAGGCAATATTGTTGTCGAGGCTTCGTGTGTAATGGGGGGGGGGGGGGGGCTCTGTAATCATCTAAAATGTAAATGGGTAAAATGAAATAACTAGTTGCCTGTAAATTTGTTACTATTTTTTTTTTTTTTTTTTATAACTGATAAGTGATAATAGGCCAAAATAAATAAATTTTGTTAATGTTCAAAATATACTTTAGTTTAATTAATAGGATACTTAAGCTGACAAAGTTGTCATTATTGACCGTTAGTCACAAAATAAAAGAACAATCAATGTTGTAGTAGAAACCAGGAAAAAAAAAGTTTATTATGATTTGCGGCAAATGTTCATAATTTAAACGATTAAAGAAGTGTCAGAATTAACAAATTCAATGTGAGTCACAACCAGTATAACTTTCTATTATAGACACTACAGCATCTTCCATGGGAGAATTTACCTGTCCTGAGAACTCATTCACTGTCTCGATTACCATCCCTGTATCATATGATCAATTATTTGTCTCAGAAAGGAGGCGTGGCATCACAGAAAGTGGGCATGTCTTCAGTAGATAAACACAGTGTTTACTATGTACTGAATCCTGACAACAACTTACCTGCTACACAGGAAACTTTCCAGGACTGGTTTGAAAAGTAAGTACAAATATATACTGTAAAGTAAACTTGGTTTTATTAACCGACTTTTGATCTGGAGTTATATGTAATGTAAGATTGGCAAAGGAAAGCAAGATTTACTGTTTGGAATTGATACTTATGTGTTGTTCTATCTTTATCCTGCAATCAAACCATTTAAGGTCTAATAAAAGGGTTAGAATAAACTTGAGTCGTATTAGGTCATTGACCGAATAAAGTCTACTGGTACTTGTTTACATGAAGAGCACGAGGAGCATAGGGAATGTACCAGATGACGTTTTGGTATTTCCCGTGTTTTCACTGCAGTTAAATTTCAACTTCAAACGTAATTTTAAGGCATTAAATTACATTTTACGCATCTAAAGGGGATTGCAGGATAAAGACAATACAAAGTCATTGTCGGAAAATATAAAATTTATTTGGGCTCAATGAGAATCATGGGGAAAAAGGCTCACTAAAGCTCGCCCAAATAAATTTTATATTTTCTGACAATGACTATGTATTGTATATATATATTCTTCCACTGATTCATATTATTGGGGAAGGGGAGGAGGGGGTTGTTAAGGCTAAAAGCGAATAATTAGGTAGCTGATACAAGACATACCAAAAAGTAATGATAATTAAATCATGGCTTTATGAACATGGGTTATAATATGATGCATGATAAAGATTAGTCCAATGAAAAAACTGAATGAAAATTTAAAGCTTGATTAATCAAAAATGTTAGTTATCAAAAGGACAGGGCTCACCACACTTGAAAATAACAGGGAGACTCAGAGTCTCCCTCAGGGTAGCAACAGGGAGACTTCAGGGCATGACAGGGAGACTTCCAAGTCTACCAGAGAGACTGTGTTTTTTCCTCCAATTTGTCGCCTGTCAAGTAAATACCTGTTATTTTGTGTCTTATAGTGTATACTATACATTCCTTTATTGTGTTTTATCCTGTATTGTTTGAGATTTTATCTACATTTACTCCATATCCTTCCATTTTAGTCATAATCTGAGATTTTGTCTCATGTGCATTTAATCAATATCCTTTGAGAATTTTTCATGATGAGTCCTGGGACTCATCATTTTTCAGAATGATCAGCTGATTTTGATGAGTCCCAGTCCCAGGACTCATCATCACTTTTTTAACATACATTGCTGCTTGATTTTGACCATGGTAGGCCTATTGTACTATTGTTAAAGTTTAATTAAAATCATGTACTGCCTTAAAATACTGACGAATATAATTTGAAATAAAAAAAATTAAAAAAATGAAATTATGCAGTGGTGCTCCGAACTTGGTAGAAAATTTCTGTTACAGATATGAGCAAAACTATTTGTACCTTTTGACACAACTTTATTATTGCCATTTTATTTTTTAATATTTATTTATATATACTCTTTACTATTATTTTTTTCTCAAACATACTCTTAAAATCCTCCCATTCACCTTGCTTGAACACCTTAATAATCAATACATGCATTGACAAAATTTCCATTGGTGTATAGATTATAATGTCAAAATCCGCTAAATTTATATATATAGGTAAAAAACATCGTGACCAATGAAAAATCACGAGAATTCCGATTGCCGCAATTTTCTAGCTTACTTTTTGTCGTTTCTTTCCCCTTCCTCCAAGAAAACAAAAAATGGCGGCTCGAGATTTTTAATGAAAATAACGGTCTTCAGACGCAGCCGATTACGTACGTTGTTCGGAGGCGCCTTACTTAACAACACAGGGCGACTCATTTGTCGCTCTGGAACCGATGACAGGGCGACATTGGCGAGCATTAGGCGACTTAATCGCCCTAATCGCCCAGTTTGGTGAGCCCTGAAAGGACATTTGAAATGTTACTATAAATAGACAGTCCAAATACTGATAGACCACAACAGGGAAAGTGAGGGTATACATCAGTGAGCAATCGTTCACAGTATACACATTTGGTATATAGTTAGTTTCACTTAACTGACCTATTAAAATGTTCTTTTGAAGGACCAAGGGTTGGCAAGGAATTGTTGGTCAACCACCAACAGCAGAACAATACAAGACAGCTCTAACACAGTATGACTTGTTGGTGTAAGTAGTTCAAAGTGCAATATAAAATGGTTAAAACATAGACGTATAAAGTGCTTACTTGTATATTTTTCCTATAAGTTGTAGCTAACAAAAAACATGTTTTTTTAAATGTACTGTTGTATTAAAAAAATTAATTGGTATTGGTTAAGGCCTTTTATTTTTAATTAATTGGTTTACAGATTTTTTTTTTTTTAAATTGGGTCGGTCGGTCGGGGAAAAACAGAAAAAAAAGGAGGGAAAATCATCTACTTTTGAACAATCTTGGTTATATTGCCAAATGTACAAAGGTTGCAAATGATCAGTTAATTCCCTCTTTCTAAACCCAAATGTCAGAACATCTATCTTGAAATGTGTTGTTCAGTAGACCGTTCCCTTTTTAGCTCACCTGGCCAAAGGCCATGTGAGGTTTTGCCATCACTTTTCGTCCGTCGTCCGTCGTCCGTCCGTCCGTCCGTCGTAAACTTTTCTTTAAAAATCTTCTCCTCTGAAACCGCTGGGCCGATTGGTTTGAAACTTAATAGGAATGTTCTATGACATGTCCTTCACAAACGATCCTCATTTTATGTTGATCCGATGAAAAACATGGCCACTGTTGCTAAAAATAGAACATAGGGGTAAATTGCTGTTTTTTGCTAGTAACTCCAAAACCGTTACAGATATCGAAAATCTGACATGGGGTAAAATTGATCAGCATGACGAGATCTACCTACCCTGAAATTTTGAAGGAAATTCCAAAACCCATTTAGGAGTTATTGCCCTTTTTTCGTCAAATTTTCAAAATTTTAACATTCAAAAATCTTCTCCTCTGAAACCGCTGGGCCGATTGGTTTAAAACTTAATAGGAATGATCTATGACATGTCCTCTACAAACGATCCTCAATTTATATTGATCCGATGAAAAACATGGCCACTGTTGCTAAAAATAGAACATAGGGGTAAATTGCTGTTTTTTGCTAATAACTCAAAAACCGTTACAGATATCGAAAATCTGACATGGGGTAAAATTGATCAGCATGACGAGATCTACCTACCCTGAAATTTTGAAGGAATTTCCAAAACCCATTTAGGAGTTATTGCCCTTTTTTCATCAAATTTTCAAAATTTTAACATTAAAAAATCTTCTCCTCTGAAACCGCTGGGCCGATTGGTTTGAAACTTAATAGGAATGAACTATAACATGTCCTCTACAAACGATCCTCAATTTATATTGATCCGATGAAAAATATGGCCACTGTTGCTAAAAATAGAACATAGGGGTAAATTGCTGATTTTTGCTAATAACTCTAAAACCGTTACAGATATCGAAAATCTGACATGGGGTAAAATTGATCAGCATGACGAGATCTACCTACCCTGAAATTCTGAAGGAAATTCCAAAACCTATTTAGGAGTTATTGCCCTTTTTTCGTCAAATTTTCAAAATTTTAACATTCAAAAATCTTCTCCTCTGAAACCGCTGGGCCGATTGGTTTGAAACTTAATAGGAATGAACTATGACATGTCCTCTACAAACGATCCTCAATTTATTTTGATCTGACATAAAACATGGCTGTCGTAGCTAAAAATAGAATATAGGGGTGGATGTGTTGTTTTTGGCTTATAACTTAAAAACCGTTACAGATATCGAAAATCTGGCATGGAATAAAATTGTTCAGCATGACGAGATCTACCTACCCTGAAATTTTGAAGGAAATTCCACAACCTGTTTAGGAGTTATTGCCCTTTTTTCGTCAAATTTTCAAAATTTAACATTTTTCGTCATTTATCTCCAAAACTATTTGAGATAGAAGTGAAATGTAAATTTGAAAAATGTTTGCCATGTTGAGATCTACATACCCTGAAATTTTAAAGGAAATCTCAAAACCCATTAGGAGTTATTGCCCTTTTTTTTGTCAAATTTTCAAAATTTTAACATTTTTGCATTTATCTCCAAAACTATTTGAGATAGAAGTGAAATGTAAATTGAAAAATGTTTGCCATGTTGAGATCTACATACCCTGAAATTTTGAAGGGATTCCCAAATTCTATTTAGGAGTTATTGGTTTGTGTAATTTGAGGTCGGGTTCTGTTACATTTATTTAAGGTTCACCCTTATTCCTGGTCAATTTTATCAACTTCCTGCCAGGACTACCACCATCAGGGAACATATTTTAACATTAAACCTTATGAAAAATAAATCTTAAACAAATTTTCCCTGGACAATTGAACCAATTGCAACAAACTTGGTCAAATAGTTGATTAATTGTCCAATCAAAACCACACTCCAGGTGAGCGATACAGGCTCTGGTGAGCCTCTTGTTAAGGGATCCAACACGTCAACTACAACATAAAATGAGTGGATTCGATATCTTACGGAATCAAGATATTCATACAAAACGAACTTAAAAGCCATATGGATTCTATTAAGAAATTCGTTTCATAAAACTTGTTTCGGAAATTGGCATCAACTAACGTCTATAAATAGATTTTTTTGTGGATCATGTTTACAAGTATGTTATTGATGGATAGTCTATTTTTAGACAAATTGGAATATAATCTTTTATGAAATTTTGATGCAAAAAGGATTTTAATTTATTTTTGGGATGGCTGATTTCAGAGGGACATACCAATCAATTAATGCCATACAATCGACAAAACGTCAGACAAAAAATAGCATAAAAGAGGAAAAAACATATAGGAATAACAGACGTTTAGATAAACTATGACTCAGTACACATGCTGAGCATTTTTTTTCGACTATATTACAGGTACTGTGGTCATGGCAGTGGTAGTAAGTATTTAAATGGAGACGATCTACAACAACTAAGGTGTAGGGCTGCAGTGTTCCTCATGGGATGTAGCAGTGGTCAGTTACAGACCAAGGGTCAACTTGAGGCTTCAGGGATGATGCTTAATTATTTCTTAGCTAACTGGTAGGTACAGACTTAAGTTTTTTAGTTGGGGTTTTACGCTGTTTTCAGCACATTTGGCTATTTCGCGGTGGCCAGTTTTTATTGGTGGAGGAAGCCGGGGTACTCGGAGAGAACCACGACCTTAAGTAGGAAAATTGGCAATCCTTGTCAATTAAGATCGAAGTCGAACGCACCCCGCCACAAGTGAGATTCCAACTCACAACTTCAGCGTTGACATACTGACTAAAGAAACATGTTATCTCATTGTTTCAGAAATATATTAAAATATGTAAATTGATAAAAATACAAAAATGTAAATGATTTTATTCACCAAAGGGAATTTTTGGGTAGATGGTAATTTCAAATCGAGTTTGGAAAGGCACAATTCCATTTCACAGTTTAATTAACAAGAATATTCAAAAAGATCTGACAGTTAAAACAAATTTTGAAATGAATTGATATACATGTTATTGTGATATATGTCATAATTGTCATTAAAATTTTTAAATAAAGTAAATAGTGGCAAAATATAGTTTGACGTACACAAGTAAAATCTATCTTTTCATTGCATTATCTTTTTTTTTTTTTTGGTCAAATATTACAGTCAGCAAGGAATTAAACTTAAGAAAGGGTATTAAAAAATTGCAATAAAAGGGAGATAACTCAGTTTGAAAATTTGCAAACAATTGGATAAAATAATTTGCATGTAAATATCAGTGTTACTGGTCAGATTAACATACATTTTCTAACAATATGTATCCCTTAACATATTTGTTTGTTTAGTTGGGGTTTTACGCTGTTTTCAGCACATTTGGCTATTGAGCGGCGGCTAGTTTTTATTGGAGGAAGCCGGAGAGAACCATTGACTTTCGGTAGGAAAATTGGCAATCCTTGTCAATTAAGATCGGAGTCGAACACAACCCGCCACAGGTGAGATTCGAACTCACAACCTCAGCATCATTAGTAGTCATGACAAACTACCTAGACCACTCGGCCACCGAGGCCCCTCCCTAAACATAAAAATTTTGATCTTTAATATAAGAATGATTTTGTTTGTAATGAAATTTTTCTTTATAACTTTGTGAACATAAAATTATTTCAAAATTTTTTCGTTTTGCAGTCCATGTATAATATCCAACCTTTGGGATGTAACAGACAAAGATATTGACAGATTTTTAGAACATTTATTACATGCCTGTCTGTCAGATAAACCATGTGATGTTATGTCGGAGATTCCAGCAGCTAGGGAAGCATGTCGTCTTCCATATCTGATAGGTGCAGCACCTGTAGTCTATGGATTCCCAATATGTACCAGCAGTTCTAGTAAATGAAATGGTGTTTAATGTTTTTGAACTGAAACCCATCTTCTCAATAAAGATTTTAAATATGTTTAAATTCACTCTCTATTTTCAAAATACTGGAATTGATTTGAAAAATAAATAGCGGGTAACAGCTGACTTTAATATGTCAGGTGTTTAGTGATTTCTTGTACTCTGGATAATATAAGACCATTGCTATTGATGTGAAAAATGAACACCGCGTAACCAGCACATTTTTATCATTTTGAATAAGCCCATTTATGAAGGAATTGAAAGTCTTAGAAGGCAGAAACTTGTAACCAAAAGTACTATAAAGGTTTAATCCATACAAAGGCCTGTGGAATGCGGAATTTATTTCTTAACAAATATTCAGTCTTCAGTAGCTCTAACTTGGATTGTTTGAATTCCAATGATGGCTCGGACCCTTTTGAATGTTGTGTCAGTTTTCCATTTATTTTCATGTTGAATAATTCTCACTTTCTGGAACACAGATTTCTTGAAAAGTCAAACAAAATTTGTGTGGTCCTGACAATGATAAAACTTTGTATATGTATTTTACCATGGAAAACTCAAATTCAGTATTTAAAAGGACACTTGTATTCCCTGATACTCACAAGAAGACTTCTTACAATCACATGTTATAAAAATATAATAGTCTTGACAAGTGAACTTTACAGTTCAATGCTATAAAATTCAGATAACTGTTAACTAGTGATTAACCTGTTTTATTTGTAGTTCAAAAATATTCCATGGTAATAATTAGCTATACCAACTTGTAAATTTTCTGTACTTGAACAAACTTCAGTAATTTGAAGTGGAGATAACTTGTACAAATTTTGATGGTACCATGGCTTTGGAGCTATCAAAGTTCTACTGTACATATACGTTGAAGATTTATGAGTTGCCTATTATATTCAGCAAAACTATTGAAAAAAAATAAATTATACAGTGTAATGATGTACCTCCCTAATTTTTTACCAAATCCTCTAGGGCATTGGATTCAGTTCTGAAGATTTTAAATGTATGAAATTAAAAGTTTTTAACAGAAGTGCATCAGTGTACCGGGTACTTACTTTATGAGTCAGCTGTCACTTGGTTAAATATTTATAAAACAGACCTGAAATTATATATAATTGGGTTGTTTTGTAGTATTATTTGCACCCGTTCATAATGAGAAAGATTCCAAGTTGTTTGTGTAATTTAATTATTGCCTCTTTAACGTGTATGATATCAATATTATAATATAGATGTAATTTTTGTTGAAATTCTGAAAATTATTTATAGGTATGAAATATTTTTTAACAGAACTCTGACTTTAGAATTTCTAGCATATTTTTCAGTGCTTTGTTAATTAAGGCTATAGATGATGCAGTTATTTTATAATAAATATATGTACTTTATGACAGCCCGTGGTTTGTGGGGATTTTACCACATGCATGCTTAGTATTCTTGAAAATTTTACCTGAAATGAAAATTTGGTTTGTTGGAGATTTTTACCAAGCTTAAGTATGTTGTCTAGGTCTATTTTCAAATTTTTGTGAGGTTTCTGAACAAATGTGTTCAATGAAAGTAGATGTGCTCATTGACCCTAATTTTGTTTTCTTTGTAATTTATAACATGCATCTTACATACTCAAAATGATTACATGCATTACCAATTTCTTAATATTTCTTGTTGGCTATTGTGAGACAAAATATATATGTTACATCAGAACCTATGAAAAATATAAAGAGGCCCATTTCCTGCCAAATTTGCAATTGCTTATGAAAAAAAGGGTAGAAACCCTTCATTATTTTCTGCTCAATTTGTTTATGAATCAAACTTTTTCAATCAATTTTCTGTCATCCTTGTTATGTTGAAAACCAAATGGCAGAAATTTTAAAAAGCTTTACAGAAATTATGGATCACCACACCAGAATATTACTTTAATGTACTTAACTGTACAATATATAGAAATAACTGTACAATATATAGAAATATCATACTTAACTGTACAATATATAGAAATATCATACATAATCAATGTACATATTAATTTATTGAAATGTTAATATGAATAAAGTTTTACCTATAGAAGACTTAGTTTCCTTTGTATAATAGACTTGGCATGTGGCAGCAAGATTTGAGCTTACTATAATTTTAGGTGATTGTAAATAGTTTTAGATATTGATACTGATTATTTTGCTCACCTTGTGTTTTTTAATCTTCTTTTTTACTCTGTTTTTTGAATTTTTAAATTTATACATGGACTGTAGTCTGTAGTAATGGTATTTTTCGACAATTGTCAGTGTTAATCATATTATGTAAATGTAACTGAGAGACGGCATTTCATCATATAGTACTGCTGCAGTGTTTTGTCCTCCATATTTGGATAAATAAATCTTAAGGTCTATAAATTAAAATTATTGATTGATCTGTATTGCAGGTCCTAATATGGAAAGACGTGGGTAACGTGTTTGGAGAATGCCACACTCCCTGCATGTTACAGACCCCTTATGTAGTTTTCGAAAAAAAGAGTAGGCTGATGGCCGGTACAGAAGGCTAAATTATCCAATCCTACCCAACCATCCTCTTTTAACAGTGGCAGCCAAAATTTGTTCTCCTTTGTGTCCCATCACCCTCTTTTGAATTGTTTGATAACTTGAACTGGTTCTTGTCCTGAATAAGCATGCAATATTTACCACTGGACGTTAAGCAACAATGGATCAATCAGTCAATCCAATATAAATTCAGTGAGAAAACTCGAATAAATATGTACTATTTTTGAGGGAGGGTGAGGGTTTCCAAAAAGAATTTTTTTTGTAAACTTGTGAAAAATGTTGGAAAATTATGGTTGACTCCTTATACATCTAGGAAAAAGGACAATATGAATGACTGAAACCATGGCCATAATTGTCACATTTAATTTCAAATACTTACATTACTACATGTACATCAATTGGTAAAAAAGGATAAATTCTTAACACAAAATCCAAACATTCAAGTGACAAATGTTCTGGCTGTTATTTATTTTAAAATGTAGCAGTGAGGCCTGCAACCAAATTGCATATCATTACAAGTTGATAATCACCTCTAGCACCTGTTTGATAGTGGTTATGTCACATCTGTGCAATTGAAGCTCTACACAGACACAAGGTAATACGTTTCAGATAAATTTGTTCCTGCAAAAATCCTGGACAATAATAATAATTATCACTGCTTTTGAAAATGAAATTATCATTTCATCAACTATAACCCAATCAGGCACATATTCGAGTAAATTGGATTCGACAGTGGTTTCATCCAGCACCGAAGTGAAAACAACACCTTCAGCCACCGTTACAACCGAAAAAACAAATTCAACATCTGCAGATACAACAACAAAGTTCAGTACAACAGTTAATCAACTTTGGGCTCAAAGGAGTTCATTTACAAAATGAAGGGCATGGTGAATATGTCGTGCACAAAGCTTGTATGAAGGGTATCTGCTCATAAAGGTGAATTTTTCTATGGACCCTTGGATGTCATTTATATACAGGTTTGACTGTTATTTGTTTGAGGCTCACAGGAACCTGTATTGCTCACCTGGAGTTCGTGTACCACAAGGCACCGGTAATATCAATTCGCAACACACAGGAGCCTGTATTGCTCACTTGGAGATTATTTACAGAGATCCAGGGTATCAACAAATCAGCAGTTTTTAAGGTTGTAGTCTCTAGCTATTGGAACCAGTAGATAGTTGGCAAAGCTCTGTTCAGCGTTCCTTCTTTTTGTACCAGTAGTCACAATGCCAATAAAATAACACAACAAAATAAAATGGTTTGGGGATTTTTTAATATCAATAAAAATAAAATTCCGACAATTCAGTGCCAATTTAAAATGTTTAGTACATCAGGTAATGAACATACAAAATACACATTTACTCAAAAGATAATATTTTTGTAATTCAAAGTTACTAAAAAGTGGCCAATTAGTCCAGATACTCATTTATTACAACTTAAAAACTTTTCAAAATTACTTATTTTACCCTTATTCAATTAAATTCAATGTACCTTAATAGTTGAAAGATTTTTGATGAATTTTAACTTTACTTATTTCAATTGAAGTAATATTTTATCAACTATTTGGCAATTTAGGCTATGTTCGAATAAAAAGTAACAAAATTCAGTGACTAAAATTAACAGGTTTTCCTTTCACATGTAATATTAAAACATAAACCCGTTCTTAAATTAAAATAAACATCACCAAGTCAAACTGAAATAAGATTATAAATAAGCATTGTACAAAATAAAACAAAATATTTTAACAGAAGTCCTGATATATATACTTACACTTCTAGCCGCCAAGTGCTTAAACATTAATATCAGGTAGACACATAAATGCATCTTAAGGTATCCGGACCATAATAGATCATGATCGAAAATTGTATCTCTTTTTGACCGTGAATGGCTGAACCAAACAATATAAAGCTGGAATTTTGTATATATATTTTTCTCAAGTTGAAACACACTTTGTTGCTTATATGCAGAGTCTGTAAAAATAAGTTAGTTATATTGGCATTTCCGAAACTTGCCGATAATTACCGAGGTCATTTCAATTGCGTTGTATGGAACATCCGGGACTTTTGAATAATCACGTGGTCATTTATGGTCCGGATACCTTAATATCTCTCTCTTCAAGGTGGATGGGGGATATTGACTTTAAGGAAAAACCAGTTACTTGACAAAGCAATATATATGCTTATTAATTAACTTAGATATCTTGAACTCAGTAACTAATAAATTGCCAATACAATAAAAACACAAACTATGCCAAAATGAGATCTGGGCCATATTGGACTGGGTACAACCAATACCAATATGAGTGTATCTTGGGACTCTCTTTTGATTTATCATATCTCTCTATGGAAATATCAGAGATCTGTTATTTAATAAAGGTATCATTTGCCTCAGGATAATATGGCTTACCTCAGACCTATAACTATGCCAATATGAAAAACATTAGACAATAATACTATAATACACATATTAGATGGAAAATGTATAGATCTAATATTGTAGTTCTGATGTTAAAAAAAAAAAACAAAAAGCCAAAACACTAATAATCAACTAATAATAAAGTAAACAATGAAATCTATGACAAGGTCATATAGAGCCCTAATTGTGTCAACCAAATATGATTTGTCTAAAATATATGGTAGCCCTAATTTTGGACATGCCACAAAACTGTAAAGTTAACAAATTCATTTATGAAAATGAAAGTCAGTGATATGTTTTGATTAAGCTGACTTCCACATTCTCTGGTGAATCTTCATCCATATCATTGCATGTTTTGTACAACAATGTACTAGAAACTAGAGTCCCTTTCAAAACCTTCACACAAGCAGGTTAATGAACCATTAAAATGAGGTTAAGGTCAAAGATATGCATTAATCTGACTTGTTAAATCCCCAAAATAAGGTTGATGTTAATGCCACACATTAATACAAGATACCTATTTCTATTCAAGGGCATTCATCATTCATAAGATAAAAAACACCAAATTCACTTTACTTAGTGATACCATAACTTCATACTGGCCTTCAGAGACTCTACGAGAAAGTACTGAATCAGGAACTTGTCCACTGTAAGGGCTGTTGTCTTATAATGTATTAAGAAGCAAATTCATTGTATTTGCACTGCAATAAATCCAAATATTTAAATGACCGGTGATGAATGTCGAGTTACCCAGTCAAAAAACAACTCAGCCTTGCATTAACTGAAATGGCACTTTTATCCATCCCAAAAATGAATTGCAGGTTATTTCCCATCATATATTTTGTGAAGCCATCAATTTCAATTTAAAGTGCCCTCCAACCTGTCAATCAGTCAATTATGGAATATCCCCTAAATAAGACACAGGTTTTTTGGCAATCAATATGCATAGAACAACAGTTACAAATTTTAATATGACAAACTATATTTAAGCTGAAAACATCCACTAAATGACTAGTTTTTTGTATGATCATGAACCCTAATGTGAACACATATCCTAATGAACCCTAATGTGATCACATATCCTCATGAACCCTAATGTGAACACATGATTCCACAGTATTTCCTATAATTCGAGAATTTACAGGTCCCATTTCAGCAATGTTCTACTGTAGATGGACCAAAAGGTTTTTCCATTCTGTTCTCATTTGAGGTTTACACCCCCCCCTAACATGTAGAACCATCCAATAGCCCATAGACTGTTTCTACAATAAGATGAATACTTCCATCATAAAAAGTCTTACTGTGGATTCAGTTATTTTTGTTGACATTATTTTTTGTTGATTTGGGGAAAAAGGTATATTGAATTTCATGGATGTCAAACTTCAGTATAAACAAAAAAAAATATGTTGAAATAAAAGGCTGTTGTAATTGGCAAAAAATCACTGATCTTAATTTGATGAATTTCAACTTGTAACTTATCGTCAGGGCTCAAATTAAAACATAATTCTAAGAACATTCATATCTCGATGGATTATTAAATTTGTGGATTGACCTGTCAACGAAATCCACGAAAACTGAACGAATATTGTAGCATACCTGATGAAGTTCATCATCGCTGGCAAAATATTTTACCTATACTACCAGTATTCATACATATAATAAATAGTGTTTATTTAGAAATGGAAATTATTTTATTTAATATGAAAAGACTGACATGATTGAAAGTCAACATGCATAACTGACATTTTCATGTTTGCTAGAAGCATTCTATTACTAAATACTGTTGAACTTTGGAAGCTCAAACTCAGACCATTTCAACTTCATCCATGGCTCGAACCATTTTGAAAGTCCCTTTATTGTCATGTAAAAGAAGCCCTGGTTTCTTGGGAATGATCAGCTATACCAACTCATATATGATAATTTTCCATTCTTGAACAAATTTCATTGAAACCGATTTTGACAGTCCTTTGGAGTTTGAGCCACAAAAGTTCTACTGTATACAAAATCACATGATTTAATTAAGTACAATGTATTATGGTTGGTAGTTGTAAAATTCACATTTTCTGAATTTACAGAATTTTTCAGACGAAAGTCATCAAATCTGACATAACTTTTGTTTAGAATCCTTATTTCTAATTTAACAATATCATTTTTCTATGGGAAGTAATCGATTACAAAAACTTAAGAAATAAAAATAAAATATTACACTGAGATACCCTCATTTTCACCCAAAACTTGCAAGCAATTTCCAAAAAACGTACCTTTAAAAAAAATGTATAACCTAAACCTTATCTTACACACCATGCTGTGTATTTACATATTCTACATGCCTGTCCACTCAACTGACCATCCTATTGCACCCATTAGGCAAAGAAAAAAATATATGAAAATATCAACATGGAAACACTAACAAGAGGCTCCCAAGAGCCTGAATCGCTCACCTGTTATCTTTTGTGTACCAGTAGATCTTGCATCAATGATTATTTTGCTATTAATGTATACCGTCACAATTTTCTCCTTAATATTGATCTGTACAGCTAAAATATAGAATCCTGAACCCAAATAGATATGGTAGCTAGGGACCTTTTCAATGGCATTGACTCTTGACCTTCAATTTTGACTTGAACAAGTAAATTGTAGGGTCCTTAACTTAAATATATATTGTTGCTAGGGACTTTTTCAGCGGCTGCTATGGACTTTTTCAATGGCACCGACTCTTGACCTTCCATTTTGACTTGAACAGGTAGATTGTAGGGTGTTGAATCCAAATATATAAGGTTGCAAGGGACTTTTTCATCGGTTGCTATGGACTTTTTCAATGACCTTGATCTTTCTTTTTGACTTGTACAGGTAAATTATAAGGTCCTTAATCCAAATACACTGTATATATGGTTGCTAGGGACTTTTTCATCTGTTGCAAGGGACTTTTTCATCGGTTGCTATGGAATTTTTCAATGACCTTGACGCTCCATTTTACTTGTACTGCTACCATTTATTTCAAGTAACGCCCTAAACATCGGTGACAATGTCAGACCATTATTTTCTGTTTACATGTAAATAATCTTTCAAGGGCAAAAATATTATAAGGGGTCAATTGACGATTTTGGTCATGTTGACATATTTGTAGATCTTACTTTGCTGAACATTTTTGTTGTTTATCGTTTGTCTTTATCTATTATTATATTCAAGATAACCTAAAACTGCAAATTTCAATTTTCTCAAGATTTTTATATCAGGTTGGAAAAGATCTAAGAATTATTTTTTTGTGGCCTTAAAATGATGATTGTTTGTTTAGTTGGGGTATTACCTCGTTTTCAGCACATTTGGCCATTTCGCAGTGGCAAGTTTTTATCGGTGGAGGAAGCCGTAGTACCCAGAGAGAACCACTGAACTTGAGCAGGAAAACTGGCAATCCTTGTCAATTAACATCGGAGTCAAACACACTCCGCCACAGGTGAGAATCGAACTCACAACCCCAGTGTTGACAGGCTAGTGATCAGTAGTCATGACGAACTACCTAGAACATTCCGCCACCTTGCCTTAAAATGACAAATTAATTTCTACATTACTAATTTGCAAAACAATGAAACAAATACTGTACAATTATTCATTAATTTAAATTTTTTTTTTTTTGGGGGGGGGGGGGGGGTCCATTGTTTCTTAATAAATAACATAGACATCTTTTATACCAGGAACAATTTTCACTGGCTTTTAAGATTTTCCAGAGGTACAATATTACTGAAAATCTATTAATGAACACAGTAAAAATTATAAAGCGAGTACGATAGAAAATTAACATGTTCAACAATAAACAGCTATACTAAATGAGATCATGCTTCTGACTTGTAAAATTGGTGGATACATATATTGGATTTGACAAACAAAAGGATTGAAATCCACAATATAGAAAGAAACACACACACACACAATGATTTTTACTATCAATTTGGTAACTTCAGTAAATGTAATATACCTTATTGGAATTCTAAAATAAATACTAAATCATGCCTGAGTAAAATGTACAGGTAAAACAATACAGTGGTTTGAATGAAAATTTGTCCAAAAAAAAAAAAAAACAATAACAACAAAAGTCCTAACAGGAAAAATGTAACATTGATTATACTTGGAATTATTTCCAAACTGTTTTCTTTTCAAGATTTATATCAGAATATATTATTAAACTTTCTACTTTTGATATCTAGAATTTCCTTATTTTTAGCTTACTACAAAATACTCCATCAAAGGTGCAAGGTTTTTCATGCATAACACAATTCTGCAAAACAATCAGGACCACAGTACAATCAAACTCAAATATAAATTCAAGGTTAAAAAAAATTATTAAAATTATCGCACAAGGCTAAATGCTATAACCCCTGTTAACAATCCATTACCATCTGGAATAAAAAAAAAATTCAGTAAGAAGCTATATTCACATGAATATTTACTTCAAATGTTCTATTTACCCAGAATTCCTATTTACCCAGAATTCCTATTTACCCGGAATTACAAATAGATATACATATGGTTTCAAGAATGTTTCAATGCAAATAATGTTTTTGTTCACATTCATTCTGTTAAAGAAAATATTTTTCAGTTACACACTGTAGCTTAAATACAGCTTAAATGTAGCTGAACTTGTATGCATTATTGTTTAGGGGCCAGCTGAAGCCTGCCTCTGGGTGACAGATTTTCTTGCTGCCTTGAAGAATCATTGGTGGCTTTGGGCTGTTTTCTGCTCTTTGGTCCTGTTGTTGTCTCACTGACACATTCCCGGTTTCAATTCTCTATGCTATGTATTTCAAACTGTTTTTACCCTATAAAGAGAGTAACAAACTGCCCTTGTTCGAGTGGGAAAAAAGTTTCAACCTGTTTTATCGGGAATAATTGGCAATATTGTGTCGGCCAGTTTTTATTGGTGTAGGAAGGCAGGGTACCGAGAGAGAACCATTGACCTTCCGCTGGACAATTTCGAGAGGTAAAACAGTTTTTATCAATGCATTTAAACACAATAAATAAAACTTGATCAAATTTCTATGACAAATCACTACATCATATATGAAATACACATCTATAATGAAACATTATTAATTATTATAAGGCCATGAAAAAGTAATTTTTAGATTCTCTCCAAATTTTACTAAAAATCAATGAATGGGCTGCTGAAGTTTTTAAATTTTTCTTTTTATTCTTTCAAAACTGAAAAAGAAAACTTTTTCCATCACATAAAAAAAACCATTTGAAATAGAATAAGATGAGGATGATTAAACATAAGGGATGAGAATCTATAAATTAAGTTTACCTGGCCTATAATCCTGAGATTAATATTTAACTAAGCTAATATTTATCTTTATCACATTCAAAGCTTCCGTTGCTATTTAAAGTTTGGGATGGGTCATATCTTTTTATTCTGGCAAAGTAGGTAACCAAGAGCATATTATGTAAACTGTGTTCTATAATTACAAATGGAGGTCATTGTACAGTATTCAACAGAAGGTATGTTGAGGATTGCAGAAGAAAAAGAATGGCATGAGTCTCCCAAAATCCTTAAAACAGGGATGATTTTCCCATGGAAATGTTGTACCACTATATTGGAAGCCATATTTTTCATGTGTAATACAGAAACCATAATGGACAAATCCGGATTGCAACAAGTGGAAATAAGCTAAAAAACAGAATGAAATTATCCCTGTTAAAATTATTTGAAACTAAGAAAAACCAAGTACTTGAAAGTACTAAAATTTAATGGATAGTCCTTCAAAACCAATCAAAAATGTGCTTTAGTAAAGAAAATAATTTCTTTTGAATTCAGTAGTCATATACATGTACATTGGTTCATATACAAAATCTGCTCGATATGTACAGACTTCTACATGTATTAGCTATATATAGACTGATTTCTATCAATACACATCATTTATTCTGGAAGCTATACTATCAGAGGTATTAACCCCTTTCCGGTGTTTTCAGTAATGATAATGATCTTTGTCAGTTATCTCAAATTTCAGCATGAAAATTACCATAGAGATCTGCCATCAAAGAATCTTATATGTTAAGTCTAGAAACAATCCCAGTTTTTATCATCAATCTTGTTAAAACGTTCTTCATAACTGGAAAATCAAGCGCAATTAAAAAGCATTTACACGACCAGCAATAAAAAAAATAATTCTGGTACAAAACCGGAAAGCGTAATTTCCAGAGGTAAATCCATAATCCGTATTTTGAATCTAAAATCTGGGACAATTACAGAATTACGTAATAGCAAAACACCTCTGTACTATATTAGATATAGTGATTTCTGGGTTTTGACAATTAACCACTCATTTAATATAAGTGACATAAAATCGTTAAAAGAAATCGGAAGATTACGCTTGAAAGTCCTTGAATTTTATGAACTGATACATGTATGAACCCTGTAAGAAGCTCCTACTGGCCACACTTAAAAATATTTTGTGGATATTCAAACAAAACTACAAAATATATACCAATATAAATTCTGTGTACTACATTTTTTCTTCATTTTACACTTAAAAATATTTTTTTAAATTTTTTATATTACAAATATTATTTTTTTAAATTTTACAATTACAAATATATTTTTTTCCTTTGACAATTAGCTACTTATATAAAATTAACCTAGAAGTGATGATACATATGACTTTCACTACTTTTTGTTTTTAACTGTCATTATAATTGGACTTCACATTATAAAGAAAAAATATCCAACTTTTTTTCTCAAATATAAAAAATATCTTAACAATCTTCCTAACAAACAGTTACCATACATAACGAACATGAATATAAAAACAGAAATATAAAGTCTTCCATCCATAATAAGGTCTTGAAATATTTCACTTTTATAACAGGCAACACTAACTGAATCTCTACAATGCACAACTAATGAAGTCATGTAAATCTGGTTACCTCCCTTGTATGCACTCTCATACAATGAATCTTATAGAAGAACACTAACTGTCTACCTGAAATGCAAAACATACCAACAGCATCATCTAATGGATATGGGTGAAATATTTAAATACTAGTCGGACTTCTGTTGATTAAAAACATCCTAGATTATCTATATGCTAGTGTAGAATAAGTCCTGGATTGATTTGGATTCCGTGATGGACTAGTCCAATCAGAGATTACGACATCAGATTCGTACATTCTAGCTGAGGTTTTGTTGTACACTGGTAGACACTCATTGGCTTCATTGGACAGAACCTGAAACAAATATTTACATATATATATAGTGTAGCTTTCACCAAACGAATACTATATACCCCGCTTTTTTCAAAAGCGGGGGTACAATAACAACACCACAAGTATGACCCATTATTTCAATTGCCTATTCTTAAAGTATATTGACCAGGTTGATCTTATGTAAGTCAAAAAATGGGGACAGAAAGACTCAAGTTTTCTATGATTTTTCAAATTTCCTAAAAAATAGGTGTATTTTAGTGTCGAATAATTAAAGTATGGTATACCAAGGTTTGAACTGTAAAGCCCATGAGTATCACGAACTACTTTTTTATTCTATACTAAATACATGGACCACACTATTTTTTTGTTGGTCCCTCACGTGTTCTATTCCAAAACAAGGATATTCTTAAAATTATCCAAAGACACTAACCTTAAGATATATAAAAGCATCTGTACCATAACCTTCCATTGACGTGACTAACAAATCTCCCTGGAAGTACTGGGCATACAGTCTGGATAGGGGTAATCCATAACCATAGCCTGCCTGTATAATACAAACTTGTAATAGCAAGTCATTATTGTAAAATATTTCAAAACAAGATGTACAGTGAGCCATTGCTCACAAGTGATACCCCCGTTTTTCAATAAAGTCGAAAAATAAACAAAGTCGTCAAACAGGAAGTTGATGCCAACTTGGTCCGAAAACGTATCCCAAGATATGGTGTACCCATAGAAATATCAAGTGGCTGTGATGAGTAGTTGCAGAGAAAAGTGTGACGAAAATTTTTGTATTCAAAACCATAAGGTCGACAAATAAACGAAGTAGCCTAACAGGAAGTTGATGTCGCCTTGGTCTGAAAACTTATCCCACAATACAGCATACCTAAAGAAGGATTGTAATAAAATATCAAGCAGCTGTGATAAGCAGTTGCCGAGAAAAGCGTGAAGAAAATTTTTGTATTCAAAAGCACAAGGTCGACAAATAAACAAAGTCGCCAAACAGGAAATTGATGTCGCCTTGGTCTGACAACTTATCCCACAATATGGCGTACTTAAAGAAGGCTTGTGTCAAAATATCAAGCTGCTATGATGAGTAGTTGCAGAGAAAAGTGACATTTCAGATGAAGAACAGCAATTGCTGGACTTTTGATAGGTATACATAGGACTTTAGTATCAGGAATAAATCACTTCTCCTATATTATACACTCTAGATAGAGGCAATCCATAACCATATCCTGCCCTTATAATAGTTCAGTCTCATTATTGAAACCAAATTTAAAGCATTAAGAGTTTGACATTATTTAATATTAAAGTTTAAACTGGAAATGTAATTCTGCCTGTAAAAAATTAATATACTTACATAAAATTGAAATATTAAAAAATATGAAATGAATAGCCAAGTTTTTTTTTATATTTTTAATCCATTTAGTGCATATTTGGTACAGCCAAGAGATGTAATACATTTTTCAGAAAATCCCACAAGAATAGGTATTTCCCTTTGGAACTGAAAATTCCATAGGCAATTATTTTTCTTCCTTTTGAAGTTTTAATTGCACAGAATCAGGTAAGTTCCTTTCTTTTAGTTACAACTGATCTTAAAGCCAAGTGATAAGACAATTTAAGTTGACTAAATAACTTTTAAAAATAATGATCATGAAGCTGTCTGGTGACAACAAACTGCATTTTCTTTCATCAATGTTTGGAGATTCCTGTCCAACCACCTGCCTGCCATACTTTACCAAACTAAGGCCAGGCTTAAACTAGATGTACTGTGAGCAAAGCTCACAAAGGATACCCCCCGCTTTGAAGTCCAATTATCTCCCTTGTGTGATATCGGAAAGCAAAGATTTTTCTTCATGCACATCTTTGGATGATGTACTTCCTTTCTGTAAAGTTTCGTTGAAATCCATTGAGCAGTCTAGGAGAAGTTGCGCTTACAAGATATATGGACAGACGACAGACAGACAGACGGACGGACGAACTTTGTTTGCAGGGGGTATAAATATTCTTTGTTTGCTGTAGCCCAACCTATACTTAAAAGTGTAGGGTAGGCAGGGAGATTTTTTTTTTATCATATTGATGATCTAATTCATGGACTCAACAGAACAAAATTAATTTATTTTACTCTATTAGATTGGAAATAAAAAAAATGTCACTCACAAGGTCAATAAAAATATTTGGAATGGGCCTTCAAACATTGTAAACTTATGTTAGTGAATAAAGTATTCTACAAATCCATCTACAACAAAATGTCTATATTTACCAAAGGAGCTGATCCAGTTTCAGCACATGAGGGTCTAGGTGCTGTGGAGTACATGTATTCAAATAATCTGTTTATGTTGTTGTAAGCTATTCCACCTCCCTGATCACCCACCTGTCAACATAAATTTGCAATTCACAAATCAAATCAAACATATTTCACTGGCCAATCAATGGCACCCAAGACAGGCAAAGCAATTAATAAAATTGAAGTAAGATAACATGTAATTGAATTACATTTACTCTGTATCCTCTCAATTTTACATGTATGTGTGACGGCTGAATACTAACTCTAAACAGTTTTGGCTTAGCTTGAAGTAAAAACAATGGCGTTTGGTTTGATCATGTATTCGTTCTGAAACTTTAGCTACACATAGACAATGGATGACGTTAACAATTAAGGCTAGTTACGGCGCTAAACGTTACGTTACCATTTGACGTTAATTAATGTCTCTATAAAATCCACAACATACTCGGGGCCGGCAAAAAGGTAATGTCCATTGAAAATGATAATTAAACTGATGAAAACATTTAACTTTAACTGTCTCTAAAAACAGTAAAATATTCAAATGAAAAAATATTAAATTAAACTTTATCAATTAACCTATCTATTCACACGCGTTTCTTTCACTTCGTCTCAGTTTACAGTCCATGTTATTCACTTCCAGCGGGTATAATTTCGTCACTGGTCTATTTGTGATTCCAGACTTTGTGCGTACCATTGCAACGCGCACTAAACCATCCTTTCCTTCAATAATGTTCTGTACAACTCCAAGTTTCCAATGGACTCGTTTTGAATCATCATGTATTTGGACTACGTCGCCTTCTTTAACTTTCCGTACGTCCACTCCCGCCCTCTGATGATATTCTCGCAGTGAGGTTAGATATTCTCCTTTCCATCGTAATAAGAAATTTCTAAGTAACTGTTGTAGTCGTTCAGCTTGGGAATTTAACTTTGTTTGTGAAAGTTCAGAAACATTGAGATTGTCACTAGTAGTTTCTAAATAAGGCAAAATTGTCAATCTCCGTCCACGAATAAGGTGCGACGGTGTAAGTGGTTCTGGATCCCGGATGTCTGTTGATATGTAAGTGATCGGCCTATCATTAAGAGTTGCTTCGATCTCCGTAAGTATCGTCCTTAGACTCTCCTCGTCGATGAGCGCACGTCCCAATACTTTCTTTAGAGATTTTTTGATAAGTCCGATAAGCCTTTCCCACCAGCCCCCGAACCACGGGGCTCTATTAGGGATAAATTTCCATTGAATGTTGTAATCAAGAATCTTTTCCTTTACCAACTCAGAATTAATTATGCGTGAAAGTTCGTTTGATGCAACCTTGAAAGTTAGCGCATTGTCTGACATCATAACTCTTGGTATGGAACATCGACTCACAAAGCGACGAAAGCAAAGTATGAAAGATTTTTCTCTCAAATCAGGTATTAACTCCAAATGAACCGCTCTAGTAGTGGCACATGTAAATAGACAAATGTACATCTTTGACTCTATGTTTTGTCGGTTTCTTACGGTAAGTGCTCCTGTGAAATCCACTCCGGTTATGCTAAAGGGTGTAGCGTCTTGAACTCTCTCTTTCGGAAGAGGTGGCATCTCTGGCGCTGGGTAAGATTTTCCAATCACCTTTCGGCAGGTAACACATGAAGTCAGTATGGATTTCACTGTTTGTCTCAATTTAGGAATCCAAAAGGTTTGTTGAATAAATGCAATAGTTACATTAATTCCTGAGTGTTGAGTACGTTCATGAGCGTCTAAAACTATCAAATATGTCAGCTGGTCCTTTGCCGGTAAAAGGTAAGGATGTTTAACTGTTTCTGTAACTGGTGCATAGTTGATTCGTCCACCACAACGTAAAATCTGTTTCTCATCTAGAAAAAGTTTCAATTGTCGTACAATTGGATTTCTTTTTAACGATTTTTGGATGCATTCTATTTCCTGTCTAAAGATTCGTTTTTGAGTATATTTGATCCACAGAAATGCTGCATTTTTCAATTCGTCATGATGTAATAATGTATCTCCGTTTCTCTCCGTTTTCTGTGCTCTGCAGTTTGTTACAAATCGCACAACATAAGCAGTAATGCGAAGCAATTTTCGGTAAGTACTATATCGGTTGATATCCATGATTTTACCTATTCCGATGTTTTGTACCGGATTGTCCGTGTCCTCAGAATTTACAATTTTATCGTCTTCTGACAGCGTAGAATTCACGGTCGATTCCGTTATATTTCCACTCCATACGGGCCAGTTGTCCTCGTTCTTCAACCATTCTGGTCCATTTCTCCAAATTACGTTGTCTTTAAATTCATCAAATGTGATTCCACGGGTAAGTAGATCAGCGGGGTTGTCCTTAGTAGGACAATACTTCCATGTCGTTTCTCCGCATAGTTTCCTAATTTCTGTAATTCGGTTTTCGATAAATTGTTTCTGTGGTTTTTTAGATGAAAGCCAAGAAAGTACAATTTGACTATCGCTCCAGAATATGGTTTTCTCAATGATCCCTGGGAGATTTGTTCTAATATGATTGGCAATTCTCGCTCCTATTAATGAACCCATTAATTCGAGTTTTGGTAGTGTAATAGATTTGATAGGTGCAACACGATTTTTCGCCATAACTAACATAGGTTCATCGTTTGACATGATATATGCGCATGCTCCGTAGGCTTGTGTTGAAGCATCAGTAAATACGTGTAAAGTGTTTTGTTTTCCATCTTCATTTTGCGTTTTCATACTTCTACGAAATACAGTCTCCATTGTCCTAGCAAGATCTCCTGAAATTGATGTCCATTTTCTTTGTATTTTCTCTGGCAATATTTCGTCCCACTCTAAATTTTGTTTCCAAAGTGACTGCATGAAGATTTTTGCCTTTACTGTGACGGGGCTTAATAATCCTAGGGGGTCGAATATCTTGGAAGATTCTCGCAAAATACAACGCTTGGTCAACTTTCCTTTTTCGTATTCCTCGAAATTGTTACTTTGGTACATCAGTATGTCCTTCTTTGAATCCCACTGCATTCCGAGTATTTTTGTAAGTTCGTCGGTGTCTAAAGTGTTCTCATTTTGCGCAATTTCCCTCAGTTTCGTACTGTTTGAATTCCATGAGCGCAAGTTAAATCCGCCTTTACGTAACAATTCTCTCGATTCCTGATAATAATCTAATGCGCTTTTTTCATCATCAAAACTTGTTAAGATGTTGTCAACATAAAGTCCATTTTCAAGCGTGTCTGACAGCGGTCCTGGATTTTCTTGGAAATGCTTAAGGAGTGTTGCGCTCAAAATAAAGGGAGAGCATGTAGCTCCAAAGAGCACTGATTTAAAGCGATATGTTACTAGCGGGCTTGAAGTGTCGGCAGGATCGCTTAACCATAAAAATCTTGTTGCGTCTCTATCCTTTTCTTCCAAATGTATTTGCAAAAACGCCTTTTCCAAATCTGCTGTTGTAGCGTATTTCTTAGTGCGAAATCTCAGTAAAATTCCTGTGATGTCATTCATAACTGGAGGGTGTGATTCTAAGCAGTCGTTTAAACTTGGATTGTTGGTACCATCTTTGCAACTGCAATCAAACACGATACGTATTGGTGTAGTCGAGGATTCCTTTGATACTGGATGATGTGGTATATAATGCACGGGTCGATCTGTAGGAAATTCTATTTGTTCTATCCTCTCAATAAAGCCTCTCCTCTCCTGTTCGCTTATAATTTCTCCGTAAATTTTGAGCAGATCGGGTTTGCGTTCTAGACGTCTAATTACATTTTCTGTCCTCCGTTTTACAGTCTCCATATTATGCGGTAGTATGCGAAAATCTTGTTTCCATGGTAACTGTGCACTGTATCTGCCATTTTCAAACTTAACACATTTTTCACCAAATTCCCGTACAATTTGCGACTGATTTTTTACCTGGTCATTTCCTGAGACTCCTAAGGACTCTAAATTCCAAAATTTCTCTAAATCACAGGTAGCGGCTTTATGATCTGTTAAAATGTTCATCATCGCAGATTTCTTAAAATGACTTCCGTTTGCCTTCAAAATCGGTCCCGATAATAAATAACCTATTCTCGATTTAACTGCAGTTGGGCCGTCTCCACGGATTATCTCGTCTTCTACAATGGACCAATAGAAATCAGCACCGATCAATAGTGAAATGTTAAATTTGTCATCTGCGGAAATCGGGTGTGCAAGTTTTAATCCATTTAGATACGGCAGTGTCTTGACTTCTTCACGTGATTTTATCTGAATTGGAGCTGCAATTTTCGGGACTATAATAGCTTCAATTTCTACTCTCTGTTCATTGTAGGTTTCAATCTCAATTTTAGCTTTATCTAGATAACGAACATGACTCTCATTTCCTCCAAATCCAGAAATTTTCAATGCTATTTTTTCGGTCGGTTTGATTTCTAATTTACGCGCCAAATCTTCCGTAATAAATGAGTTCTGTGCCCCTTCGTCTAGAAGGATATTTGTCATAATGCATCGATTGTCGGACCAAACAGGCGATATGGCTGTTTTGAGTAAAACATCTGAATGTGCATTTACTGTAGAATGTAATGAAGCGGTCGGTTCGAGGGATGTTTCTACATTAGTGTGCGTAATTGTTTTGTCCGAACGTTTCTCATCTTTTGTTGTTGTCGTCTTCTTCTTAGCGTCTGCGTTGCATATACTTGTATGATGCCTCTTCCCACATTGTTTGCATTTGAATTCCGATTTACAATCAGCTACTCTATGATTTCCGAAACAGTTGAAACAGACCCTTTTTCGCTTGACAATTTCCACGCGTTTTTCAATTTCAGTGACATTTTTGCAAGTGTTTGGGTGATGCGATTCGTCGCAAAATAAGCATTTCTTGTGCTGGTCTTTAGACAAAGGTTTGTTTCCGCGCTTCCCATCAAACGTTCTGGTTAGAAATGAAGCAGTAGGTATAACTTCCGGTTCGTTTTCATTTGCTTTAATCGACTGTCCTGCTGCTTGTACGCATACCTCCTTCTTAATTGCATACCTTAAAGATTCAATGTCCCAGTCATCCTTTCCGCGGTCTCGTGTTATGTTTTTGCGTACTTCGGACGGCAGCTTGTTATAAATGATTGGTGTAAGGATCGTGCCAAATGTACTTTCGTGTGATCCAAGAGATTCTAATCCGCGTATGCTGCATTCAATTCTGTCCGAGAAATTTCTTAAACTATCGGCATTTGGTTTTGGAGCCGGTAAATCAATCAAACTCTGGATGTAAGCATTGATAATTTTGTGATTTTGACCGAACCTTTCTCTCAGTATTGCTACGGCTTGAAAGTAATTTCCGCTTGTCAGTGGCAGTCCTGCGATACATTGAGCGGCAATGCCTAGAAGTTGATTTTTCAGATAACTGAACTTTTGGACGTCTGTTAGGGAGGGATTATCATGAATTGTGGATTGATAAGCGTCCCAGAAAGGCTGCCAGTTAAGTAGATTTCCATCAAATTGTGGGAGATTCAGTTTTGGCAATTTATGATAGGCGCTTGAATTTGTTGTACTCAATGATGGTCTAAAACTCATGTCATGATTCTGTACGGAGTTTGAATTCAAAGATGTAGGGTTCATGTGTACAAATTCGTCCGCATTCGGATTAAGATTGTGGTGAAATGCAGTTTCATTTGATTTGCTCTTCTGTTTTGTGCTATTTCTTACTTTGGTTAATATGCGTTCTATATCTAAAACATACCGATCTGATTCGTCCATTTCTGCTTCCATGTTTTCCTCGTCAATTTCCTCTAGAATTTCATTGTCAAGTTGCACAAGAATGTCCCTTTTTCTTTTCAGTGTCTCACACAAACTTTCTATCTCGTTGCTTTCTTCCGTCGGTTTTTCCAGCTCCTCCTCGATCTTCGTAATAAGTTTTCTGACGCCTCCTCTGTGGCCAACTCGAATGGATTTCTTCCTCGTCATGGTTTTTTTCGTCACGGCACCAATGTGACGGCTGAATACTAACTCTAAACAGTTTTGGCTTAGCTTGAAGTAAAAACAATGGCGTTTGGTTTGATCATGTATTCGTTCTGAAACTTTAGCTACACATAGACAATGGATGACGTTAACAATTAAGGCTAGTTACGGCGCTAAACGTTACGTTACCATTTGACGTTAATTAATGTCTCTATAAAATCCACAACAGTATGATCAACTCCCATTATGTATAACATAGCTGTAATGGTTACCAAAATTTAGAGTAAAAAATCTCCGATGTTTAGGTTAACTGTGTTTCCATATGATACAAAAACATTTTAGACAACAAGATCTGGACCTAGTTTCATTCAACTTCTCAAATTAAAATTTTCCTCTCCCTGAGTTTTAACTAAAGTTTTAAAGTTCTAACTAGATGTACTGTGAGCAAAGCTCACAAAGGATACCCCCCGCTTTGAAGTCCAATTATCTCCCTTGTGTGATATCAGAAAGCAAAGATTTTTCTTCATGCACATCTTTGGATGATGTACTTCCTTTCTGTAAAGTTTCGTTGAAATCCATTGAGCGGTCTAGGAGAAGTTGCGCTTATGAGGTTCATATATAATGTATAAGCCAAAAAAAAAATAGAAGTCCAATTATCTCCCTTGTGTGATATCGGAAAGCAAAGATTTTTTCTTCATGCACATCTCTGGATGATGTACTTCCTTTCTGCAAAGTTTCGTTGAAATCCATTGAGCGGTCTAGGAGGAGTTGCGCTTACGAGGTTCATATATAATGTATAAGCCAAAAAAAATAGAAGTCCAATTATCTCCCTTGTGTGATATCGGAAAGCAAAGATTTTTCTTCATGCACATCTTTGGATGATGTACTTCCTTTCTGTAAAGTTTTGTTGAAATCCATTGAGCGGTCTAGGAGGAGTTGCGCTTACGAGGTTCATATATAATGTATAAGCCAAAAAAAATAGAAGTCCAATTATCTCCCTTGGGTGATATTGGAAAGCAAAGATTTTTCTTCATGCACATCTTTGGGTGATGTACTTCCTTTCTGTAAAGTTTCGTTGAAATCCATTGAGCGGTCTAGGAGGAGTTGCGCGAAAATGATGTGCTTTATTCATTCTGAAATAGTTCCTAGACAACATCAGAACACTTGCCATTCTGAAATAGTTCCTGGACAACATCAGAACACTTGCCATTCTGAAATAGTTCCTGGACAACATCAGAACATCAGAACACTTGCCATTTTGAGCTGATTACTGTTTGACATATAGCTCTCACCTTTCAGAAATTTTTTTACATATAGAGTGACATTAGAATTAGAGGGTAGAAACCGACGGTCTCCGGACGATGATACTGCAACTGCAAACAGGTTTGTACCATAATATGCCCACAAATTTTTAAAATGGTTCACAAACACCATTCTAATATACAAACCCTTATGGTTAAATCTTCTTTCCCTTTACATATATGGACTTTTACGTTTGGTAAGGTACTGTCTATAGGATGGAACTCTACAACAGCTCTTAAGGCATTCTGTAAAAGTAAGTCATAAACATATTGGCCATACTATATTTATTTATTTATTTATTTATTTAGTTCGGATTTTACGCCATTTTCAGCACATTATGCTATTTCGCGGTGGGAAGTTTTTATTGGTGGAGGAAGCTGGAGTACCCGGAGAAAACCACCGACCTTTGGTAAGAAAATTGGCAATCCCTGTCAATAAGATTGGAGTCGAACACACCCTGCCACAGGTGAGATTCGAACTCACAACCCGGCATACTATAAAAACTGTAATTAGAAACCGGAGGCTCACAGGAGCCTGTATCGCTCATCTGAACACCTGAGTTAACTTCTACGGGAATTGATGGACAATATCGGTCATATTACATCATTTGTAGATCTTATCATGCTTAATTTTTAAGTTTACAGTTTATTTTTATCTTTGGTATTTTTCAAGAAAAAAAACAAAATTCACAAAAAAAAAAAAACGATGAAAATTGTTGTGTAAGAGCAGTAACTCCTACAGGAATTAAAAGACAATATCGCTCATGCTATATTGTTTGTAGATCTATCATGCTTACACTTTTTTATTTTACAGTTTTTCTCTTTCTATTAAAGTTTTCAAGAAAAAAGCAAAATTCACCAAAAACGGATAAAAATCGTCATTTAAGGGCTATAACTGATATCCATGTAGGACAGCAACTGACAATTTCGGAACAAATGAATGAAAGTTAAAATTTTGCATTCTGATCATTTTTAGGTAACGTTTTTTTCTGCTTTGGTGATAGATCATAATATTTAAGCAAAAAACATGCTCATACCCCTATGTTCTATTTTTAACCCAAGCGACCATTTTGAACGAACCACGGACACAAAAATCACAAACTTTAATCTAGACACCCTATATATGCATCAAACCAAGTTTGGCTTCAATTGGCTCAGTGGTTTCAGAGAAGAAGATCTTTTTGTGAACTCTTGACAGACAGCCCACATGTTTTATTTTTAGCCCAAGCAGCCATTTTGAATCAACAACAGGTACAAAAATCACAACTTTAATCAAGACACTCTAAAGATGATTGTCCAAGTTTGGTTTGAATCCGCTCAGTGGTTTCAGAGGAGAAGATCAGACGGACGACGGATGCCAAGGGTGGACAAAAGCTCACATGGACTTGGCTAAATACCTCTATTTTATACAAAATTTTAGGAACGGGCAATACTTTTTAATTTTAAGTCTTGAAAAATGAAGAATTTCTAGCAAATTTTCAGCATTTTTGAAAAATGAAGCAGCAACAAAGTTTTTTCTTAAAATTCACGAAGTCTGAAAATCAGAGCCGTGAAATCCAAAGAACTAAAAATCAATTTGGTGTGGCCTAATATCATGAAAAAAATTAAGCAAAAATATCTGTTTTATTTCCACATTAACATAAAACCTCATTATCTACAGCATTATTTGCAAATACTGTCTTGACTGCAAGTCCTTTTTCAACTATAGAACAGTGGCAAAGTTATATTTTGACTTTTACTAGATGGAATGGAAAATAACCAAGCTGAATTATTGCGAATTAAAAGAAAACGGTATCTTTCACTAACACATTTGCTCTAGTGATATATTTTGAGTAATGATGTATTTGGAGTATAATATATTTGGGGTAGTAATGTATTTGGGCTAGTGATGTATTTGGTCTAGTGATGTATTTGGAGTAGATATGTGTTAGTGCTAGTGATGTATTTGGTCTAGCGATCTGGATTAGTGATGTATTTGTAGTAATGATGTATTTGGGATAGTGATATATTTGGAATAGTGACGTATTTCAGGATAGTGATGTTTTTGGTCTAGCAATGTATGTATTTGGGCTAGTGATGTATTTGTCTAGCAATCTGGATTGGTGATGTATTTGTAGTAATGATGTATTTGGTCTAGCAATGTATTTGGAGTAGTGATGTATTTAGGCTAGTTATGTATTTGTAGTAATGATGTATTTAGGATAGTGATATATTTGGAGTAGTGATGTATTTGGGATAGTGATATATTTTGTGTGGTGGTTTTTTATTAGAGATAAATAATATTAACTAACCAAAAGTAAATTTTACTAGGGCTAGCAGCCAAAGTAACAGACTGTTTTCAAATTCATTTTAGTTCTTTAGAACCTTCATTATCCAAAAGGTTTTTGTCAGTATTTATAGAAATCTAAAGTCTATTCCAGATATAAAGGTGATAGCATGTCAGACAGTACTTCTGTAATTATTTAATACATTTTTAGCAAACTAGCATATATTCCTCAAAAGAAAAAGACATGAAAATAAAATAAATAAATTATAATACTTACTTTAAACAGTTCAAATAACATATGATACAAATGTGACGGTACATATACAATATTTATGGTGTCTTCCTTATCATGGCCTGAAATATTAAAGAAAATATTTTTCATAATATATGAAAATAAATATACAGCTTCAACACGATTCATTACCTCTTTATAAAAGAGCATCTCTTAATAAGATTTTTAAACATATTAAATGACAAGCGGATGCATAATCCTTATTTTTTAATTTGAATAATTGTTTTTCCCCAGCAAGGAACCTGTATTATTATTGGTACAGAAATTTTCATGGGGGGATCGCACTGACGAATAGATCCACGAATTTAAAAACTCAATGAACTAAACATGTTCTATCACTTTTACTAAGCAATACTAAAAGCTTCAGTCTTTAGCAAGAAAGCCAGATCCTCAATTTTAAACAATTTTCACTAATTATGATTGCTTGTCATTTGATTTTGAAATCAATGACATCAAGAACCCATAAATATGTCTATTTTTCCCAATCAAAGAAAATTGGTGTCAATTAAAATAATTAAATTCACAGTATATTCGGTTGTATTGGTATCTCAAAGTCCCCATATCCTGTTATTTTTATACTTACCATTAGTACATTTAATATCAAGTTCTGGAGCCGCTAAATAATACTGTTCACATAGAAATCTGGCATTCGCATATGCATCTGAAATAGACCATGAGAATAAAGATGGACAATTTAATATAGCTTTTTTGCATATGAAACATAAAATATCAATATGGTCATATGTATCAGTCTCTGCAAATTTTGAAAGAGAATGTAACATACTGTTATTGGTATGAGATATCATCAAATTTTGAATGTTTTGAGAGTTTTTATGATTTTAAAAAAAAAAAGGCAAATTTCTGTAATTTCAGGAGAGAAAAAATTCAGTATTGCATTTGCTTAAAAAAGGACTTAAGAAATTTGGATGAAAATCACTCAAGCATGCAATTGAGGTCAAAGACCAGAGACAAGTTTCAGACTGACATTTACCTCCAAGAACTATCTATTGACCAAATATGTTAGATCTAGGTATTCTAGTTGCTGAGAAATGGACTTACAGGGTTCTCGCTAAGGCGCGTATATGCGTCCTGGACGCGCTAAAATTGGACCTTCAAACTCATGCGTCCCTGGGACGCATGTAGATCTAATCAGCTATGTCTGAAGACCGTTATTTTCATTAAAAATCTCGAGCCGCCATTTTTTTGTTTTCTTGGAGATCAAAGGGGGAAGGGAAAGAATCGACAAAAAGTAAGCTAAAAAATGGCGGCAATCGGAATTCTCGTGATTTTTCATTGACCACAGTGTTTATTACATCCGGTAACAATATGTAGACCTCATTTAAAAATAAATTTAGCGGATTTTGACTTATCTATGCACAAATGGAAATTTTGTCAATATTGATTATTAAGGTGTTCAAACAATGTCAATTGGAGAATTTTAAGAGTATGTTTGAGAAAAAATAATAGTAAAGATTATACATAAATAAATATTACAAAATAAAATGGCAATAATAAAAAAGATGTGTCAAAAGGTGCAAAGATGTTTGCTCATATCTGTAACAGAAATTTTCTTCCAAGTTCGGAGCACCACTGCATAAGTCCAATTTTTTTTTTTTTTTTTTTTTTTTTTAAATTTCAAATTATATTCGTCAGTATGTTAAGGCAACACATGATTTTAATTAAACTTTAACAATACTACAATAGGCCTACCATGGTCAAAATCATGCAGGAGTGTACGTTAAAAAAGCGGCGATGAGTCCTGGGACTCATCAAAATCAGCTGGGACTCACCATTCTGAAAAATGATGAGTCCCAGGACTCATCATGAAAAATTCTTAGTGAGAACCCTGGACTTAACCATGAAAAAGTGAAAAAGTCACTCAAGCATGAAATTGAGGTCAAGGTCCCAAGCCAGGTGTCGGACTGGTATGTTCCTACCAACAACTATCTATAGACCAAATATGCTTGGCCTAGGTATTACAGTTTCTGAGAAATGGACTTCACCATGAAAATGTGATGCAGGTCACTCAAGCATGAAATTGAAGTCAAGGTCAAAAGACAGGTGACAGACTGAGATGTACCCACCAAGAACTATCTATTGATCAAATACAGTGGTTCTAAGTATTACAGTTTCTGAGAAATGGACTTAACAACGAAAAATTGACAAAGTCACTTGAGCATGAAATTGAGGTCAAGGTCCCAAGCCAGGTGTCAGACTGGCATGTACTAACTAAGAACTATCTCAAGACCAAATATGGTTGGCCTAGGTATTACAGTTGCTCAGAAATGGATTTAACCACGAAACTTGGACTCAGATTTTAAATTCATGTTTATGAAGTCAGCGAACCATGAAAATGAGGTCAGGGTCACAAGACACCTATACTGCCGCAAACCTTATACGATAAGCTACCTTGTGGACCATAAATGTTAATTGTAGGTACAAATGTATTACATGTGCGAAGTTATTAAAGTTTTACAAAAGTTTATGCCGCTGCCGCCACCACCAGAAAGTAATACCTATATCTCGCCTCCGCGACTTTCGGCGCAGGCGAGACAATAAATGTAAGCAATAATTTCTTAACTTATTAATCATAGATGCGATAGTGTGTAACATTTCAAAATCTAACAATCATACCTTTTACAACTTCTAAAACATCACACTTAGGGTCTATACATCCTATATGTCGGGGGTGATTGGCTAATTGTGAACCATATAATAAAGCTGAAAACAAAATATAATCACATTTTAGTTATATGAGAAATTAATTATTCTAAATGTAATTTTTAAAGTTAGGCTTATTCAAGTTAATAGATTATTATCCACTCCTGAAAAATATGGGCCTGGTTGAAGGATTTTGTTCATTTTTCAAATTTTTCTATAATTTGCATGGCCATTGTGAAGACCATTTATTTTTCATGGATCTAAAATAATGCCATTAAATAATCAATAATCATAGATTTTACTAGAAAGAAATGGAAACTAGAGGCTCCCAGGAGCCTGTATCACTCACCTAGACTATGTCAATCTTGACTGGCAACCTGTTAAGTTCTAACAGTCTTACTGTTTTCAAACAAGAAGATCTTTCAGTGATTTTTCCACTTAGGTCCTTTGTTAAACACTGTTCGGCTTTGGTGGCCATCTTGGATGACGGGTGGGGTCATAGGATAAAATTGTGAAAGAGGACCACCTAAGGACCATTGCTGTCAACTTTTGTTCCAATTGGCCTAGTGGTTTTAGACTAGAAGATCTTTAATTAAATTCCCCATAGGGTCCTATGTTAAACTATGTTCAACTCTTTTGGCCACCTTGGATGATGGGCCAGGTCATCGGATTTATTTCTGAATGAGGACCACATAAGAACCATTGCTGTCAAGTTTTGTTCCAACTGGCCAAGTGGTTTCAGACAAGAAGATCTTTCAGTAAATTTCCCATAGGGTCCTTTGTTAAACTATGTTTGGCTCTGGTGGCCATCTTGGATGAATGGTAGGTCATCGGATATAATTCTGAAAGAGGACCCGTAAGGACCAATGCTACTAAGTTTTGTTCTAATTGGCCAACTGGTTAGAGACAAGAACATCTTTAATTAAATTCCCCATAGGGTCTTATGTTAAACTATGTTCGGCTCTAGCGGCCATATCGGATGACGAGCTGGGTCATTGGATATAATTCTCAAAGAGGACGACCTAACGACAATTGCTGCTAAATTTTGTTCCAATTGGCCAAGTGGTTTCAGACAAGAAGATCTTTAAGTAAATTTCCCATAGGGTCCTATGTTAAACTATGTTCAGCTCTGGCGGCCATCCTGGATGACGGGTCGGGTCATCGAATAAAATTCTGAAAGAGGACCACAAGGCTCAAGACCTGCAATGATCTTTGACCTGAGGGATACGAAAGAAGTCCATAAAAAAAATTATAATTGCACCATGATATATGGACCTACTGTAACAAAACCAACCATGATAACTGAATAACTAGTGTTGTTTTAAAAGTGTATTTACCTGAGGCATTTGACATAGAAATATTGAAAGGATTAATTAAATAAAACAAGAACATTTTTATTCTACATGAAGAGCATGAAAGAGGCACATTTTTTGCGGAAGGAGACTTTTTTACCATGGCTCATGATTTCTCAAATTACGGAAAAAGTAGACTGACTTCACACCCCGAAATTCTAACTGGATATGTGCCAGAGTATGGCGATCGTTTTGAGCCATCTCCCATGTTTCAACGAAACATACAGATTTAATGGCAGCCTATTATTTCATTACTTCTGTAACAGGATAAACAATTGCACGTCTTGTCCCACATAAGGACCATTGCTGCTAAGTTTTGTTCCAATTGGCCCAGTGGTTTCAGAGGAGAAGATCTTTAAAAGGAAAGTTTACGATGACGATGACGACAGACGCCAAGTGATGGCAATAGCTCACATGGCCCTTTGGGCCAGGTGAGCTCGAAATGGGGGATGGGGTTGGAAATGGAGATGAAAATATATCAATTATCTTGAATTGGCCTAATAAGATTTTTGTACAAGTTCAACCTTTATTTATTGTGAATTTAACCTCTTCTTAATCTAATTCTTTTAAGTGACTTTTAACCATTTATGTTTGGATGCAAAGGGCTTCTTTTATGTCACTGATGCAAAGTTCATGTAAATTTGAATAAATAAAAATTGATTTATAAAGTATCTTTTTACTAGATCATATGAATGATTATTCAAAATTTTCAAATTTGTCTTATCAGACAAGAAATTTGATTTCAAGCACAATTTTCAATATTCAATGCATATAAAATAAACTTGTACTAGCTAAAATATTCACTACATGTAAATGTATCAACACACCTTGACCCAAATATTGACATGGTCAATAGGACAAAAGGTCAACCTTTATCTGTGTATTAATTCCAACACGAATTATATTAAGATAATTCATGATATAAATTGTAAATAAACATACCTGTACCATGACAACTGTGGGAAAGGGGGGGGAGATACTTGAAATGTATAATAAATCTGCTTAAACCTGACATTCTATATAAATAACTCTATAATATCAGTTTCTGACTTTTTGTCTGGTTATTCATTGTAAATAATAAACAAACACACAAATATAATAATTATATATATGTTGTCAATTTATGAAGCATATTCAAATTAAAGAAATATGCAATTGTCTCCTCGAAATTTATCCCATTTTCTTTAATTGATGATGTTTCTGCTTTTAACAAAAATTTTTACTTTAAAATGTACAATACTTTCAACTTCTATTTTTCTATTTTTTTTAAAAACAAATATCTCAACTTTAACCACAAGGAGCACCATTATACAAATTAAAACTAGAAATGTGAGTGACCTTACTGAGTGATACCCCCCATTGCAATACTAGGAGGTGTTCTTAGCAGCTTTAAACATGTAAAACCCTTAATTCAGATTATCTCCCTTTGCAAGCACCCAGCGATAATTATCTTCCTTCTTGCACATCTACATGTGATGCCCAACCTTCATATAGAGATTCATCAAAATCCATTGAATGGTTGAAGAGGAGTTGCACCTACAAGCTTTAAACATATAAAACCCTTAAACTGGATTATCTACCTTTGCAAGCATTCAGCAATAATTATCTTCCTTCCTGCACATCTACATATGATGGCCAACCTTCATATAAAGTTTCATCAAAATCCATTGAACAGTTTAGGAGGAGTTGCACTTACAAGGTACATGGACAGACAGATGGACAAGGTAATTCCTATATACTCCCCTAAACTTTGTTTGTGGTGGGTATAAAACAAAATCCAGAAATGATCATTTTAAACATAATGTTCACTGGTCCCCTGTTTCTACTTACCATGCTGATTTATTAACATTCGTATACTGATTCTGTTGATATAAAACCTATCTAAGAAGTACTGTAATTTCTGATAATCCATATGATCTTGGCCATATCTGTCCTTAAGTTCCATCACACCCTACAATAACAAAAAAATTTTTATTTTGTGATAGTAAGTGTGAAAAGCATTAATTATACAAATTTATTTTGTTTATACCATATATAAAGCATTGTTTTACACAGACCACATCAAATTAATCTGATGATTCTCATCCCTGGCAGTCACAATTTTTTATTTTCAAATTCTGATTGCAAATTTATCTTTATAATTTAATTTAAAATGTAAAGGAAATATGATTGGCAGAGCAACTCAGTTCATATTTTATTAACCACTTTGGATATTATGATATCAGCAACTTATTACTCCACATTCTTAAATTCAAATAGTTTTGAATTGATCTAGTTAGGGGTCATCCTTAATTGTCAACATTTTCACAAATCCCTTAAAAAAGTGTACATCAACAGTCTTTAAAATTGTAGTTTTGAAAAGGTACCAATCGTTACTCGGAAAAAGGATCTACGGACATTGCTACATCCCTGGAAAATGCATGTACCAAGTCCAAAGCATGAATCATATATTGACAACCTCAAGTACTTGTCGTTTGTTGGCTTTTTGTCACCTTATGTACTGTTAAGAACTTTGTCAGCATCAT
Organism: Mytilisepta virgata; assembly: GCA_028015205.1. NCBI lineage: Eukaryota > Metazoa > Mollusca > Bivalvia > Mytilida > Mytilidae > Mytilisepta > Mytilisepta virgata. The sequence goes on along the minus strand of CM051510.1, from coordinate 41,938,905 downwards.
GAATTATATAAATATCAAAAGTATTCTCAATTTTCCAGAGTATTGTGCTGGAAGTGACATACCAATATCTTCAAGCATATGCTAAAAATGATGAATTCCCCCTCCCCCCCCCCTTCCAAGCATGTGTTTAGTTAACTCAAGGAAAATGTGGATAATAATGGATGCCCCCTTATACAAAAGAAGCAAATCAAAAGTTGTATAAAAATACTTGGAAATTAAATCATAACGATTGTTTCAAATTTTTGAACAGGTACTGGTTATAGTTTTATTACTTAATTATAATTAGTATGTTCATTTTAAGTTTTTCTACTTTGGGTGTTTACAAAAACAAATTTTAATCCATCCAACAACAAATAATACAGTAATTTACAAAATGATATAACAAAGTCACATTGTTAAATTATGTAACCTTGACAGATTTTTCCTAGGTCAAGTGGAACAAATCATTGTTGTAAATAAGTAGATAACCGGGTTTTATCCTATCTGACATTTATTTCTTGCATATAATAACAAAATATGTGTATATTTTGCAAGCTAATTAAATGTATAATATTGGTCCACATGTATAATGAGAATATACAAGGACATTCTGACCTTGGCAGACTATAAAAATCCCAAAGATTGGCATTGGTCAATAATAAATTAAAAATGATAATTTGAAACTTTTTAAACCTAGCTCAGCCCTTCAGTTTGATAAACAAAATATTTAGTTTAAATGTGTAAGGAAATACACTTTAATTTTGCAACTAACTACTATAATCAAAATTTCAAGGACCTTTGACCTTTGGGCAACTTGTATGTACTTTAATAGGTTGTATGACCAGACAAAAATGTCTGAAAATGTTATAGATTTGAACTTAAATATGACAATAATGTACAAATAGTGTCTTTATTTGAACAGAAAGAAGGAGCAATAATAAGGTCTTATTGACCATAACATGGATGAGAAATTACACATTAATATGAAGTGGCCTTATAAAAGGATTTTAATACAGGGTTTATTCTAATTGTTGCCTTGTATCTTTCATGTGCAATTCAAAAACCACCACTTTTAAAATGTACTTTGTTTTCCATTGCAATATGCATTTTAAAATGTACTTTGTTTTCCATATGCAATATGCATTTTAAAATGTACTTTGTTTTCCATATGCAATATGCATTTTAAAATGTACTTTGTTTCCATATGGCATAAGCATTTTAAAATGTACTTTTTCAATACGCAATATGCATTTAAAATGTACTTTGTTTTCCATATGCAATATGCATTTTAAAAAGTACTTTGTTTCCATATGCAATATGCATTTTAAAATGTACTTTGTTTTCCATATGCAATATACATTTTAAAAAGTACTTTGTTTTCCACACATGTATCCAATATGCATTTTAAAATGTACTTTGTTTCCATATGCAATATGCATTTTAAAAATGTACTTTGTTATCCATATGGCATAAGCAATTTAAAATGTACTTTGTTTTCCATATGCAATATGCAGTTTTTGCCTTGACGCACTGTACCTTAAAATGTGACATGACTGACATTAGCAAAGAATTCTGCTAAATGGGTTACTGAGACTATCCTGAGACTGCACTGTGGAGTGTAATTTTTGTCAGTGAAGAATTTAAGATGAACAACAGCGACAAAGGTAGTTTTGTTCCTTTGTTGAAGGGACTTTGTTTCAAGAATTAATCTGTTACATATATTCTTTTATATCTTATGCAGATGAATTAACGACTGTTAAATAACTACATGTATGTTGTGTTGTGAGCCTTCTAAATCGTGTACATTCAACCAATGTAGAAATTAGCACGTTACCACCAAAAAATTCTTTGTATGGTTTAGTTTTTTAATTGGACATATCAAAATCAAAATCTAAATTACGACTCCTACATCAAACAAAAAACCTTCGATCGTTATTGAATATAAGTGCAATCTGTTTAAAGTTAGCTTTTGGGTAACATAATTCTTAATGTCATGCAGATTGCACAATTAGATTATTTACTACTTTAAATGTTAGAATAATTTATTGTTTTCAGATCTAAATCAAAAATCTATTTGAATGTAAAAATCCACAACTGTTTTCCACTTTTGTATGAAACATGCATGTAAAGCTGAAATATGCATGACAAAATCTAATGTTTCTGATACTTTCAAAGTATTTATTGCATAAAAATAATTAAGACTTCAAAAACTGTACGCTTTAGGTTCATATATTAACCTAATGTGGTGTGTGTAATGTGTCTAAAATTTCCTTGTTTAATTGTGAAAATGTTTTTTATTGTACATATGTAAGTTTCAAATATCATTTCCTCGTTAGTTTATCAATGCTAAAGAATTGTTCGTCATCTCCCTGACTTTAGGTTCATTCTATAAATAAATACATGTATATAATATATTAACATTTTCAGAAAATATACAGTTTATTTGTATAAATGTTAAAAACAGGAAGAAATACAAGGATTACCAAGCATTTCTCACCTGTTTCCTAGCAACTACAAATACACCTATATTTTTTGTGGATGTATATTGTACCGTTCCTCAGCTATATTTTGTTTTGCTTTTTTTTAAAATGCATCTGAAATCACATTAAACGAATTTTGAACAGTTCTACCTCTGAATAATACATATATGATAAATAAATCTTACTATTATGGGGAGAATAAACATTCCAATCATTAGATAAACACATTCACTTCATACTCTCTACCCTCTTCTGATAATTTTGTCAGACACATGAAATCTTCAAGGCCTGAGATACATTTGTAGGAACCCCTTAAAGTTTATAAATTAACAAAATTCTTAAGAATGCAAAGGGTTAATAAGAGGTCCAGCTAACATCGGGTTTAAATTCAGTTGGTCAAACAGATTCGTAAGTACATATTATCAGGTTTTCTGCAAACGTATATCGTAAAATATCAGCCGCAGGACACAATGTGAAGCTTTTTCGGCGAGTTAGCGTAGCGATTTATCTTTTACAATATTTGTTTGAAGAAAACTTGATGATAAATTTATCGTATTGTTAACTAGCAATCTTAAAGGAATTTCTTACTTTTCAATGGCCAACTGCCTATAACCGGATGTTTTCCTGATACATTTGGGTCAACGTTGGGTCAAACATTATGACGTCACTGATATATTCGGGTCAGCTAATATTAGGGTCGGGTCATCTCTTTATGACGTCACAGTGCCGAAATACGGGAAATTGTGAAGGCCTCAGCAGGTCGATAGGCATGGGGAAATACGATAATAGGGGATATCTGAAATTGAACTGCCAATTGCTGCCTTGTTATTATAAGTTATCCAAAAGGGACAAAATAAATAAACTTTATAGAGATCCTTTCACAAACACTTCACATCAAGCTTCAGATCATTTGAAAAAAACTAAAATTTGTCTGATCAGGAAATAGAACTCTCAAAGAGTCGATGGTGGCCATGTTGAGGTCATATTAAAACTTATATTATTCCTTAGATGCTTCACATTAAATTTTCACTAATCAAGAACATGTTGGTTGTTGGAATACCCTGTGAGATATTCTTTGGCCAAGACAATTCAGAGACGAGCAAAATATGAATTAAGATAATAAACTGACCACAGAGTTCAGACTGAATCCAATAGATGACAAAAGGTTATAGCCAGGTGAGATAAGCGTTACCATATTACTGCAATATTGTACTTGTGTAAATGAATACTTTTCATTAGAATAAGTATTGTTTAAAATTATCTCCCTTGAAGATATCATGTGACTAGTGACAATACAAACCTGTGCCATTGTCTCAACTACGTTGGCATGACGATTTCTGATTTTGATCAAGGTTTCGGCAAAGCTGGAAAGAGGTAAAGGCAAATAGTGCCGATAGAAATAAAAAAATTCCCAACCCCCAACAGAAAGAAAATCCTATCTATATAAGCAACATAAAGTAATATAAAAAAAATCAAATTAAATAGAATATTTATTCATATAATAGTTTACCAATTTATAATAAAATATGATACACTTCAAAATTTAATGAATTATTTAACATCTTGCAGGTCTGAAAAACACCATATAATTTTTTTACTGATATGAAAATGTTATTTTTTGTTTCAAACAATACTGGCAAATGCTGTAAAGAATATTTTCTGATTTTCTCTCGATATATTATTTCTCATTCCCATTTTGTTTCAATTCTTTTTTTTTTTTATTGAATATTAACAATTGTTCAAACATTGTGTTATGTTAGGTATTGATAAAACTTCATATTAAAACCATGCAGTCTTAACTAGGCCAGATAATATTACATGTAACTCATTGTCATCCTTGCAATTGCTTGTCTTGGTAATTATACATGTCACATATAAATACAATGTATGTACATTGTCAGAAAATATACAATTTATTTGGAAGAGCCTTAGAAACAGGTAGAAATGCAAGGTTTACCGAGCATTTCACACCTGTTTCGCAGCGAGTACAAGTGAATTGTATATTTTCTGACAATTACATATATTGTTTTTATCCTGCAATTATACATTGTTATCTTTTATCAAGAAAAGTCATGAAAATGGCACATTTCTAGCCTATTTTTTGAAGGCTATTTTTGGCACGTAATTTAGGAATAATATGACGTCATAAACACTGTGAAACAGCATACAATACAAACTTTCATTGCAAGCGAAGACAAAGGTACCAGGAGATGATATTCGCCTACCAGACGAATACTGAAAAAGAAATATTTGACACCCTGTCTTTGTCTACTAAACCAGGATAAATATATGTACGCATGTACATGTACCTACAGACCCGTTTATTTCATATTCTTACATGTATATTGTTCAACTTAAAAATATTATAATTTCTGCATCTGAAAAAGTCCAGAAACATAGAATAAATAAAATTTGAATGACAACCCAAATATTTATAGTTTTGTATAATGTTCACACACATAATGACTTATTTTCATCTGTACCAATTTTTTGTCATTGAAAAGAACTTTTTGTTTGAAGGAAAAAAATTTTCTGGTTTTGAAATTTTTTTTAAATAAAAAAAAAAATTTTGAAAACATGTGATTTGTCTAAAACTAAATTATGTGGTTCTTATGCAACAGTGAAATTAGTATCTGACATACATGTAATAAAGAAAGAGAGTCGGCAATCCCCTCCTCTTTAATTACATAATTGAGTCAGTCAAATAAATTTGCATTTTCTCAAGGTAAATTACAACACAAAATTAAATTCAGGCACAACTTTCGGAAAAAAACTGCTTAATTTTTAAAATTTCTGAACATTTGCCAGCTTGCTTAAAACCTGTCACTGCATACATTAACAATTATTATGTATTTGGGCAAATATGTGCATGATAAAATTTTGTTATCCTGCATAATATAACATTTACTAATACATGTAAATGACTAGTATGTTGAAGTACATGTATTTATAATATTATGCCAAGAGGATTGATCATACTCCTGCTTCTCATTGTCATTTTAATTATTTACAATCATCTAATTACACAGAATCACACTTACATTATTTGTACAAGGGCTGATCTAAACTATTTTGAAATTTGTTAAAAAAAAATATTAGGCAAAACCTCCTATTGCCCGACAAGAACTGCTTTTGAGATTCTCAGTCTTTCCAGTCTGTGTCCCACCTCCCTTCAATTTCTACCAGCATCATGTTTTTAATCACATTTTTTTGCGACAGAAAAATAGTTTTTTCGCTTTGGCTCAGTTATAGTTAACTGAGAAGATTTATATCATGCCTGTCCCTTGAAAGTCAACCCGTTCATATTTTTTTTAACGGAATGTGATTTTTTTTAAATTTCTTTCCAGTTTGTTAAATCTAAGTGTCTGTTTCCTATAAATTTTTTAATTTTAAATATAAAATGGCAGTGAATACTCAAAGCGAAAATTCCCAAAATTGACGGACCTGCAGACAATGAGAATTTTCATGCACATTGGCATTACAAAACGAGTTGACCACAGAATTTGATCCATGTAATTATATTAAAAAAAATAATCCTTTCTGTTTCTAAAAGCTAAGTTTTTTTTATATAATATTCCAATGCTAATACATATATGTAAAAAATTCCTAGAAAAATCTAAAGTTATACCCATGTATACATGTAGTTATCCACCCTAAATTGTTATTATGCGTGTTAGTGGAAAGACATTTTTTTTGGTGGGGGGGGGGGGGGGGGGCCAAATGGAAGAAATTTTGGTTCTAAAAAAAGATAATGTCTTTAAAAATCAAGCAGCTATAACTTATGTTGATAAGCCCTTGTACTTACATGTCTTATATATAGAAAACTTTTAAAACAAATTTTGACAGACTTTGTAAATATGCATACATATCCACTGAAAAATTGAATCTCAGTCAATTCAGAGGTGGTTTTTTTAATAATTTTACAAAGTTACAAATTCTTTTACTTCATAGTAAGTAAGTATTGTATAAAATTATACTAACTTTGATAAAGTATCGAAGTTTTCTGATTCTTCTGCTTCAAATGCAATGATTTCCTTAAAACTCATCTGATACCTAAAACAGAAAAATGGTCTCCATACTGATACCAAAAATATAAGATTGGTCCCCCATACTCATCTGATACCTAAAATAGAAAAATGGTCTCCACACTGATACCTAAAATAGAAAAATGGTCTCCATACTGATACCTACATTGTAAAATATAAGATTGGTCCTCCCATACTCATCTGACACCTAAAAGATAAATATGGTTCCCATAAACTAATATCTGTATATACATGTACTTGCCTATTAGAAATATCCGAACATTTTCATATCTACTTCCACTAACACATCCATTTTATGCACTTTGAAATACCTTTGGAGCAAAAAAGCAAATTTTAACAAAAATCCACCCTTTTTAGTTTCCATGACAACAGTGAAAAAGTTTGTCTAATCTATTCCAATTTTTTGGCAGAAATCAGTTTAACTTGATGCAAGGGATAATCCTTCAAAGTTTCAAAAAGATTGACTTGTCAGATAGGCCTTTTATTTTTATTTAATTGGTTTACGGATTTTTTTTTTTAAAAAATAGGGTCGGTCGGTCGGGAAAAAAAAGAAAAAAAAGAGGGAAAATCATGTACTTTTGAACAATCTTGGTTATATTGCCAAATGTACAAAGGTTGCAAATGATCAGTTAATTCCCTCTTTTGAAACCCAAATATCAGAACATCTATCTTGAAAGGTGTTGTTCAGTAGACCGTTCCCTTTTTAAGGGACCGACTCGTCAACTACAAGTTGTACAACATTAAATGAGTGGATTCGATATCTTACGGAATCAAGATATTCATACAAAACGAACTTAAAAGTGGCATGGATTCTATTAAGAAATTCGTTTCATAAAACGTGTTTCGGAAATTGGCATCAACTAACGTCTATAAATAGATTTTTTTTGGGGATCATGTTTACAAGTATTTTATTGATGGATAATCTATTTTTAGACGAATTGGAATATAATCTTTTATGAAATTTTGATGCAAAAAGGATTTTAATTTATTTCTATTTTTGGGATGGCTGATTTCAGAGGGTCGGCGGTAATAAAAAACCAAAATTTTCAATTTTATTTTTTTTCTTCAAATCGGCAAAATCGGGTCGGCGGATCCGTAAACCAACTAATTAAAAATAAATGGCCATACTGAATAAAATAAAATTTAAGTTTTCAAAAAATTTTCATACTTTTTCCGTTACCATGGCAACAGTGGCCATTTTGAAAAATTTTAATGTTACATGCACAGCTAGACTTGGTGATCATCATTACTGTGAAGTTTCATAAAGATTGTTCCAGCCATCTCTGGGAACTTGTCCAGACAAAATTAGGTGGAAGAATTAAAAAATAATAAAAGCAAAGAAACGGAACAATGACAATATGTCGTCAAGACTATGTCTGGGGGCGACATAATAAGAAACGTGGTAAAAACAAGAAGTCTCGTTTGGGAGACTTAAAAATAAATGTGGTTCCTGTTACCTCAAGACAGAAATTGGGTGGGTAGGAAGGTAGGGATTTTTTTTTTACAAATTTTTTTTCATTGATTCTAGTAGAAAAACATTCAGAGTTTAACAGTGCTTATTGAAAAATGTCCAAAAAATCTTTAGGGTATACATAGGGTAACATAAACCACACATATCATTTCATTTGGCCTAACACTAATACAAGCTAAGTGATATTTCCTAGAGTGAATTCAACTTTTATTATTTTACTCAGAAATCACAATATTTCATATTTAATATCAAAATGTTCCAAACTGTACAAACACATATGTTTATTTCGAAAGGCTAAATACTGGTCACAATTATATACAAGGCCAAATAATCCTGTGTGAGCCAGGCTCACAGTTCTAATCCTTAATATTTTCAATGCCTACCCAAAGTTTGTACTTGCAATTTTTGAACAAGCACTGTTGAATTCATGTAAAGACCTACTTATACAGTAACCTATTTAAAACAAAATTCAAATCATCATATTTTTCAAACTATATGCCCAAACATAAAATCCTGTCAATATCTCCATAGTGTGATCTAACACTCCATAAAGTTTCATGAGAATCCTGCAAGTAATGAAGAATGAGCTGCGGACAACATATGGAACGGTGTTTTGTTAAAAATTTCCTAAGTCCAAACAGCCATATCTTTTACATTTCTTGTCCAAACAGAAATTCCTGACAATATGCACATCTCCATAATGTGATGTAACAATCCATTAAGTTTCATCAGAATCATGCAAGTAATGAAGAAGGAGTTGCAAACAACACATGGAACGAAGTTTTGTTAAAAAATGCCTTAGGCCAAACAGACATATCTTTTACATTTCTTGTCCAAACAGAAATTCCTGACAATATGCACATCTCCAAATAGTGATCTAACACTCCTTTCAGTTTCATGAGAATCATGCAAGTAATTTACATTGTAGGAGGAGTTGCTGACAACGTTATTTCGGACAGACAGACAGACATCTATATACCTCCCAAACTCTGTTTGCGGGGGTATAAAAATATATAAATATATTTTAAATAACGCTATATGTATTAAACAACCCTAGCTTTTACGAGCATGATACCCAAAACACAGGATTTTTAAACAAATTTGGGCCTTGGAAATTTTAACATTTTGATTTCCATGATTTCTGTTCCTGACTTCATGAAATTGTAATATAAAGTATAAAACTATTTTGACTAATGTTATGTCACATTAATGAAGCCATGAAACGCCAAGTCATTTTATTTATACTAAAATAACACTCACCAACTGGAAACCATAGCAACAGATGGTTGTGATAATAATGGTGTAGGTAACTGAGACATCTCTTTCATAATATTGGCTAACCGAACAGGTAACTCTCGTCTTAAAAATTCAAACGATGATTGTTCTGTACCAGTTTTTGTACCTGAAATAAAATGAACATGGCTATTACGAGTAAATAAATGTAACTCAACATTTTAATTTTTAACTACAGTTGTAAGGGAAGGTGGTGATATTTTACAATTCTGGCCATTTAAAAATCAAACAAATGTGGAAATTAGTGGAAATGATAAAATATTTCACCCTGCTTATGGTGTGTAAAAACAACACGAGTAAACTACATAATACTTATGAGGAAATGGAATTGGATTTGCCATGTCCTAAGAATGCAGAACACCAGAATTTGTACCACCGCACTGACATGGCATCCAGAAGAAAGAAGGAAAGTAGGCCGGCCAAAAACAACATGGCGCAGAACTACAGAGCAATAAAGATCAAAGCTGGGCGTCAGCAAGGGCAGCAGCCAAAGACAGGGACAGGTGGAGGCAGTGTATCCGGGGCTAATGTGCCAGCGGGCACGAAGAGGTTAGGTGAGGTGAGGGTGATGGTTTGTAAGTATGTCATTGTTGATCTTTCCGGTTATCTATTTTGTTGTTTGGTTACCATGAAAACGTATGAAATCAAAATTTCAATAAGCAATTTTTTAGTTTTTATTGATGTACCCATTTTTCAAATTTTATTGATTGATGTTTATGTCAGTTTTCAAAACATCAATCACTCAGTTCCCATTGAAAAGAATTCTAATTTTTGTCAAATTTCAAATTCATGTTTAATTAGTCAGTTTTTCAGTTTAAGATATATGTTTGTTTGTTTGGTTCGGGTTTTATGCCATTTTCAGCACGTTTGGATATTTCACACCAGCCAGTTTTTATTGGTGGAGGAAGCGGGAGTACCCGGACAGAACCACCGACCTTTGCTAGGAAAATTGGCAATCCTTGTCAATTAAGAAAGGGTCGAACACATTCCACCACAGGTGAGATTCGAACTCACAACCTCAGTGTTGACAGGCTAATGATCATTAGTCGTCATGACGAACTACCAAGATCACAGAGGCCCCAGTTTAAGATATGTTGATAGAATCGTTAGGATTTTAAAAATATCCTAGAAAAGTACTAGGAATTACATAATGGTTCATCCAATATATGGTTATAATGGTTAATCTGCATTCTAAACTACTGTTTTGATTTTTCCCAAACTTGTTATATTGGTTTAATCAAACAAACTTGTCCTAAATTCAGTTCACCAGAATGAGACAGATTGGGATAAGAAAATAAATATAAAATAAAAACAAAGAGATAAAATGACCTACATTCTGAATACTGATCTATTTTATGTAACCGAATTCATAATTCAAAACAAAATAAAACAAGATATATGCATCCCTTAACTGATTAAATTTCTAATGTTTAGTGAAAATATGCATCATCTTCTACATATACATTTACCTGTAAATGTAATATATACAATTTATGTATATATAAGTATCAAGTGTATTATGCAACCTTTGGTTTGAGTAACATCATAAAATTTGACAGGTACAGTAGATAAGAAATTTTTCTCATCAAATTCTAGCGAGCACTATAGCAGCATATGCATTTCTACATATGGGTCATTTAGAAAGGTCTTTGTTTAATGGGGGCAGCCATATTGTGCTACATACTAAGGCTAGAAAAAGTTTTGTTCGCCGGAAACTGAAGGGAAATAACTTGCTTCAAATTATAATTTTAGAGTCAGAATCGTGATACCAGAAACTAGTTTCTGGATAGGGCTATTGCTGTGCTAGCATCATTGGCCACACCAACAGCATATTAATGTATAAAGCCATAAATAAAAAAAATCTATATGTACAATTTTTTTTTCAATTTTCCATAGAAAAATAAATGTAAAATTTTACATGAACAATGTGCGTAGGATCAGATTATTATCCAAACCAAAATTAGACCATTATTTTAGCTCTTGACAAATTCTATGTTCCAATTTTTGTTCTTTTTGAAAATTAATGGAACTCTATGTTTACAGCTTAAAAGTACTTCATCACACTCAAAGCCATTTCAAAACAAATTTCCAACCTATTTAAAGTCATACAATACGTTGTCCTGTATTGAGATCTGAACTTGGCAATTGACTGATCATAATATACCAAATTAAACAACAGGCAAAGATGATTAAATACAAATTATTAACCTGATTTTTGGACAACTGTATTTCATTGTTATTTGATGGAATATTGTTACATTTTTACATGGTTTAAAAAATGTATATCACTTCTGGTTAACTTACATGTATTATATAAGTATTATAACACAATAAAAAGATTTTGTCTGTCTAATATGGCATAAAAAGCACAATAAACAATTAGCACCAAAAACAAGGCTTTCTTAAAAGATAGCCACTTCATATGGCTGTTCTTGTGCCTAAGATGCCCTCTTCGATAAAATTATACAAGTGGGTAGCCATCTGCTTTTACAATCTAGTACACATACATCATAAACTTTTGAAAGCACTGATAAGATACATGTAAGTATTCTGTTAATATTTGAAATAAATTCTATCAAACCAATTTTGCAAAAATTTTGTTGATTTACAACTCATCACTTGTGCTCAAGGCCTTAAAACCAAAACAATAATCCAAAACATTCACGAGGCAGAGCAAATTGAATGGATGGATCAATTATTTTTTAACATCCATTGGCAATTATTACATCCATAACAGGATGAGAACTGATTGATGCAATAGTATGAGGCAGGCATTACCTGATGAGCTCCTGAAGTTTTTTTAAGAAGGGTATTTCAGGAAATCTTCCGTTTTTTTTTTTCATGTTCCGTCTTTTAGTAATAGCGTCTTTGTGCAAGACCGAAAATTAGAATCAACTTCAGATGGAAGAAAAAAATCTTGTAAGTACAGTTCCACAAATTGACCCTTCTGCCATAATAGGTCCCTTCAGGAGCTTATAAATATGAACCCTGCTTTGTACTAGACCGACACACTTACCAGCTTTCTAATGTGCTAGCTCACGACGCAACAGTCTGCAGGAAGACATACATGTATCAGCCCACCCGCACGTACATGTATACTGACTACCAGCCGACCAGTCTAATCTTACTCCTACATGTACATGTAGATGCTCATGCTTGGCAGAGCAGTAGCAGATACCAATTTTAATGTCTTTGGTTTAATTTCACCCTGCCAGGATTTGAACCTTCCCCACTCCAGGTGAGCACACTACATTGTACCTCGAAACAACAGAGGCAGTCACAAGCAAATTGAAAAAAATCTCTCAATAAAAGACATTACATTTTGTAAATTTTCAATTCTTCATGCAAATAAGTGAAATCTAAAAATGACAAATGTAGTTAACTTTTGAATAACTGGGTCCTGAAAGTCTTGAACTTCCCATTTTTTAGTCTATAAACACTGTTATAAAGAGTTTGATTCCAAGTAGTGATAACTCTTAAAAAAGTTTTACTGGACATCATCATGCTGTGAGACACAGAGTCACAGACTACACAGTGGTGAACATTTTATGTTTAATGTCAACCGTTTTCAGATTTTTTCCATTTATGATCTACCAACATTATCAAACACTAGAAAGGCCCACAAAGGTGACTGTAACAGTTTTTATATCTTACCAAAAACTGACATTTCTGCCAATGATAGTGGGGATGGAGAAAATCTAGCATATGTGTCAAATGATTTTCTCTTCATCCCATGGCCAGCATCCTTCAGAGTTTTCTGCAAAACCAATGTCAATCGCATTTTTATATCTTCCAGTGTTTACCATTAACTGAATTAGTTGTGTTTATGGTTCTGGATCATTTGGTGAGACACAATTTTGATAATCATATAACCCCAAAAATAAGTGATCATGTCGTCCCATCTTGATCATTGATGCACCGGAAATTTTTTTCTGCACCGGAAGTTCATAAAATAGAATAGTTTTGTTTTTATTTGGCCAAACAATGAATCAAGAAAAACAAAATGCTAATTATATTAAAATTAAATCTTCTATTAAATAGTTTCGATATTTCTAATATTTCTTGTCTACGTGACTGCGATCAGCTGATTTTTTACCTAAAAATTTGCATATTTTAGCCACTTACCAAAATCTATAAATCGCTCCATAGACAAAGATTGGGGACAAAACTGTGAATATACATCCAACATCTGGGCAACCTGCTGTGCCTTTTTCAACGAATATTTCATCTTGCTATGTATCACACTACTCAGTTCAATTATAAATCCATGCTGTCAATAGCACAACGATATCGAGCGTTACTGTAGGAAAATTACACTGTACAGTCACGTGGTATTTGAATATATATTGTTTTTTAGTTACGCACAAAACTATGCGACTAGCAAATATGGAATTTTTTAAACATGCACGAGGATGAGCTCATTGATTAAAAGTCTATTAGAAGACTTCCCCACTATTAAATGTAAGAATTTAACCGTGGTCAGACAGGTGAGATAGCTGGTCCAACAATATTATGTAATCAAGTGAATAAAACTGATTGAAGTGCCACTAATGAAATATTATTTGATTTTTCGGAAGAGAAGGAGAAAAGGCTCGGTCCATTGAAAATTCGTTAAGAAAAAGGCAACCTGAACGTGTACTGGATTAAAATAGACGGGATTGCATCACATAATTTTTTAACTATTGTAAAATTTGAAATTTTAAAAACTTAATTCACATAGTTTTTTCACTGACCCCCCCCCCCCCCCCCCCCCTCTAAACTCAATTTGGGAAAAAATTGATTGACCTATATGGCCATATCCAAAAATCGATGTCGGATAACAAAACTTGCAGCGATTTTTACCCCCCCCCCAAACTATTTGAATTAAGTTTTTTATCCTACATTGAACTTTTGATCTCGTCCCTTATATATACTAACGGGACTGGAAACTGATCGGTCTGTTGAGATTTCATTGTCCCGATAGCGGATTATTGATTTTTTGTTTTGATTGACAGCTTATCGTGTCACGTGGTTAATTAGTTGGTATAATAGTCCCAGATTTTATAAATATTTTTTTTGTATACGTTTATTGTCTGTTGAAATCAGAGATATAATGCCTGAATATCCACTTTGTTTAATATTTCATTTTTCATCAAATCAATTTTTATGCCCCGCCTGTAAGCCAGGCCCGGCATATAGTTCTTCGGTCTGTGCATCCGTCAGTCCGCCAGCGTCCATACGAGGTTAAGGTTCGGGTTTAAGTTAGTTTTTTCATTCATCAGGAACTCTATATAATCCCTGCATTCACGAAGGAGTTATGGTATCATCCTGAAACTTTGTACATGGATAGCTAACAGTGATATGAACAACAACATTTTGATGTGAAACGGATGCTGTGACTGAGGTCATCGGTCATCGACTTTGAATTTCTTTATAGAATTTCAATATTAGAATCCAGGTTAACATGGTTAAGGTTCAGGTTTTAGGTAGTTTTTCATGAAGGAGTTATGGTATCATCATGGAACGTTGTGCATGGATAGCTTCTGATATGAACAGCAGCATTTTGATGCAAAACGGATGCTGTGACCTTGAGGCCATGGGTAATCGACTTTGAATTTCTTCATGAAATTTCAGTGTTATAATTCAGGTTAAGCCTTAAGGTTCAGGTTGAAGGTAGTTTTTCATGAAGTACTGAGAGATAGATAAACGCAGAATATTCGTTGTTACAGTGAATATTTATTAAAAGTACTCATGAAATAAGATAACAAAAAAAATAAAATAAAAAAGAAATAAATATCCAGAAGTCTGGCCCCTGTGATTATAATCTTTTGCTAAATTCTAAGGTAATACTCAAGTTATAAAAAGACTGTCCTACCTTCGTGGCATGTCCCAATATTTTTGTAGAAACAAGTATCTCCCTCCTGTATAGTGTTGTCCTTAGACGATTTTGGCTTTACCTTTCTGGTCATGTTGTAATCTTTAGGTTATGTTTTGGCTTTCAATATTTTTTGCCCATGAGCACAACAGATGATATATGATGAGTCCTGATTCTCTGAAAGGCATATCTTACATCAAAACTGGGACCCAGAAGGTTAATTCCAAACCCGGGACCCTTTATTTTCAGTGCCTGACTAGATCTATTATTGTTTTTAATGGAATAGTAGTGTCTTTATTAGGACCCCTGCCGATAGTCCTGTTGATACCACACACACACACACACACAATCACACAATAAAAGTAGACGTCTTGGCTCATGGATACTAAGGAAAAAATGCTTGACTTCCAACATCTGTCTTCTCAATCTTATGACGTATCAGATGCAAAATCGTGAACACGAATATTTAAGTGAGGCCACAAAATTGATTCCGAAAACAATTCGTATGGTAATATCTTATATCCGAGATTTAGACTTTATGTTAAGATACCCTTTTTAGAACACAATCAACAAATTGTGTGGAGATATTTACAAATGACACCATATTTCCAAATGAGTTATATATAGGTTTAAGAGTTGGTTTAGCGTAACCCGAAATTTCGAGGGAAATTTTAAAAAATGAACTACACTGTTAAATTTGTCGTATACAATACGTTCAAGACCAAATTTTGAGGGAACAAAATAACATCAAATATTGCGAGAAAGAGAATCAAACAGATCAAAATAGGGTAACCAAATGCAGTTTAAGTCACCTTTGCTTGAAGGTGCTTACTTTTAAACAGAATTGCAAAATTATCTACATATATATCTAAAACCGTACTGGTGTAAATTGAGCGTGTTAGATATTGTGTCCTAGTGAAGCAATGTAGATACAATATATGAAATTGACAGACATAAACTGGACATTACGCCATTTCGAACGCAGCGGTGTTTTTATTGGCGATTGATGCTGTGACCAATCGAACGTAGGCAGCATAGTGACAATTTCTGACCTGAGTTGAACATAATTCGCCAAAAAACAGATTCGAAATCACATTCTCCGTATTGAAAGAATTTGATCATTTGAATTTAAGAGGAATACACGAGATGATTTTGTAACCAAAGGCTAAAAGATGATAGTGATAAGTTTAGAAATGAAGCCATTAATATGAAATCTTTAGGAAATATAAGTAGGTTTGTTCATAGACATTTCAAACAGCAGAGGGCATGTTCAACTGAAACTTTTGAACCGGAAGTCTTACAGATTTGGAATTTTATCCTATCTTTTGAACTTTTAAAATTACCTAAAATTCTTTTCTGGCTATCATATGTTAACATGCCTTTGTTCGATGGGTAAATATCGGTAAAAGAATACCGAAGCTACAAAACAGTGGGAAAAATCATAGTAAATTCGAAATCTAAGGAAAAGACAGTCATAAGAATGGAACATAACAGACAAGCGCCAAAAGCATACATGTAACTAAAAGAATAGAAAAACATATAATAAATAATTTAATATTCTTTATTTAACTGAATAAGTATACTATAACTTTGCGTATCGTTGTGTGTTTGTTTATTCCACATTGGGGGAGGGTTGAGAGCTCACTAAACATGTTTAACTCCGCCGCATTTTTGCGCCTGTCCCAAGTCAGGAACCTCTAGTCTTTGTTAGTCTTGTGGTTTTTTTTTAATTTTGGTTCGGAGTTTATTGTTGGGTCCATTTCGCTGAACTAGTATACATTATTGTTTAAGGGCCAGCTGAAGCCACCTCCGGGTGCGGAATTTTGTCGCTGCGTTGAAGGCCCATCGGTAGCCTTGAGCTGTTTTCTGCATTTTCGTCGGGTTGTTGTCTCTTTGACACATTCCCATTCTCTATTCTGTAATGGTAAGTATTCAGTTTTCGAGTTTTATATGTCGTCTGGTGATTTACAAACATTCTGTCGGTAAAACGTATTGAAGTTTCTTCCAGTAAAAGAAAAATTTTCAGTATTTTTGGTATTTAATATTTCACATAATTTGCACATAGCAATATAATAGTTTCGTCCCTCCTCAATACGGTATTTATCGATTTCCTTCAAATATGATATATATTCATTTTCTTTTGATCCCAAGTCAATCAAATATTTTGCAAGTGCTTTTGGACTGCTAAAATCACGGCTGTCAATGAAAGTATTTGGCGGCAACAATGATTTAATATTCGGAGCTCCTCGTGTAATATAAACAGCATTACTTTTGTCTAAAAATGTATGAAAAATCTTTTCTGTAGCATAGTCTTTACATAAACTGTTTTCAAATGCCAAATAAAATTTGTAATTCTGTGTCAGTGTCTCGTGACATTCTGGCATTGACTTCCCTGGGCATTTTTTGTTTCCGCATCTTCCATATATATCAATATCTATATATTTTTTAAGTTCAAGGACATATTTCCTCCTGGCAGATTTTGTAAAACAATTACTAACTGCCCAGGCAACAGATTTTGTTTTATTCCGGTAAATTTTATGATAATCCTTTTCAAGCGGAATGGTGCGATTGAACACGGAATAGTTCAGTAGTATTTCGCTGTCCTTCCTGTAAGTCATGCTCCAATCGAATGCACCATCCCATATTTTATTCAGTTTCATGTTATTTGCAGGACTTTCCACGTGGACTATAATCCAGATTTGTCCTTTTTTCTTTTTTGGTTTATTTTTGTTTCTTGGATCGTAACCAAATAATACAGCATCACTGTATTGTAACTTAGATTTATCGTTTGTTAATACACAATTTGTATATGTACACTTTGACATTGGCATAATTGAAAAGTAATCATGCATTTTGTACCACAGAATATATATAGTACGGTTGTTCGAGCTGCCGTTTGCCAGTTTGTGGTAATTGTCGTTAAAAATCTTCCTCTTTGTCAAAGCGACGGATTTATAAAATATAAAGAAATAAAGAAAAGCCAACATCGATAACGTGAATATCACACATAGTATCGTCTTCTTGGTGTTCATTTATCTAAAATAATAATAATAATGAAGGAATTTATTATAAAGCAAAAGAAAATGGCTTGTTTTTCTTCCATATTTTTGAAGATGGATTTTTCAAATATATCTGAGTGTTCAGTTGTATGATGATCTCAAATACATTATTTTATTCATAGAGAAATTTAACAAAAATCGTATAATAAGCAATACATGCTATTGACACGACGTAAAGCAGAACACGCGTTAAGGTCAAGGCGAAGTAATTGAAAATATCCTACAGTTTTCTAATTTTTTGTCAGTATGTAAAGCTAATCGAAATACATTGGAATATGAAATAAAAAAGGGGGGTACCCATGCTTATTTTTTTGCTATAACCCTTGGAAAATGCGTTCTGAAATTAACTTTTAACATAGGATATATAGGGAAAACGTCAATTTTTCGACAATTTTGCTCGAAAAGTCTATTAAAACCATTGATGTTAACCCTACAGTTTTTTGAAAAACTAATATTATATTGCCTCATTCACGAGCTTTCTGATGATATAAAAATATTTGGGGGTCCCCATGCTTGATTTCATTTTATCATCCTTCCCTGCGATTCTATCAGCTTGTTGAGCAGCTCCGTAAAATTCGTATCAAGAAGTGCGTGCGCTGAGCAGGAGTTATCAACAGTCAGCAGGCATTATCAACAAATTCTCCCAACGTTTGGCTGCTTAGAACTTATTAAATAACCTTTAAAATTGCAAAATATTAATAAATATATCAAGATCTGGTGTTCATTTTTTATATTATGGCGTTTTATTTAAATGAATGATGAAGAAATTTATAAAAGTGACATCAACAAAATGTGTCTTTCCTCGATGCTGATAATGTCTGCTGGGACTTCTTTCCGCTCTTTCCATTGCATTTCATTATTTGCGATTAAAACAATTTATTAAATGTACGCTTTATATTTTCATAGCCATATTTTCGCCTGAATAAGTACTAATACAACTAAATGATGTTTAAATATGTAGTATCCTTGGTTAAAGTTGAATGATTATTTTATGTTGCGCATATTTAAGTCAGACGTTGTTTCGCGAATGGAGACGGAATATGACGTCACGAGGTTGCAAGTTTGAAAGCGGGTTCTTTAGTTTCCCGGAAAATCATGAACAAAGATTTCCAGACTGATTTTCTTTTAAAAAAATGAAAATACACCCTAATGTATGTATTTATATCGTTTATAAGATATTTTACATGAACATTCAGGACATATATATACTTATTGGTATGGTAAGCAACGTACGTGTTGTTGTCGTTGGGATGAAGAATCCATACTTTTCCCGCGATAATTTGGGAGAATTTAGAAAGTTTACAAATATTTACGTTTCAGATTAGTAATTAAGATGATAAAAATATCATCTGCATTTTGACAGCTAGATATCGTAAAATATCATCCCGCTCGACAGAATATGAAGACTTGGGTCTCGTTCGCTACGCTCACTCGTCCCAAACTTCATATTCTGGCTCACGGGATGATATTTTACGATATCTAGCTGTCAAAATGCAGATAATATATACGTATCTGCTGCTGAAGATAATATCAAGGTACTAATTTTGGTGATTTTTTTAGGCAACGTCATGACGTCCAGCGTTCGATAACGTTTATGTATTGCAGATTATAATTACAGGACAAACAACAAATCCTTTTCTTTCATCTGATGTATATTTTTCAATATTAATGTTTTTATTAATGTTTTTATTTATTATTTATTGACCATTTTATTTATTTATTTATTTATTTATTTATTTACTTTTTGCTTTCTGTAAGGAGTTGCGGATTTTATTTATTATTTGTTGAATGACATTGTTTGATTTTCATGTTGTCGATGAATGATTTGTATTGCAAAAATATAAATTCCTTGGTAATATCGTAAAATGTAATGGAAGTCTTGCTCCGAAATTTATGTAATGCCGTGAACTGTATCCTTATTGTCCCGTGAAAATATTTAAAAAAATCAAAGTGCGTCAAGTTGACCAACTCCGCGTAATTTGAAAACAATATTTTTTATTTCAAAATGCGTTAAATTTTTAGGGTATTGCCGTTATCACAAAATTAAAACTTCTAACAAAAAAATTCTTGCATGCGAGAGATAAGCAGGAGTGTAAAGATCCGTAAGGATAATTGACAACGGAAACAATTTTCTTACAGTGGGTGCTGATAATGCTTTATTTTGGCTGAAATATTCGCCGTTAAATCTCTTACAAATTAGGCCAAACCAAATTGATTTTTAGGTCGTTGGATTTTGAAGCTGCAAGTTTTTTGCCGCTTCATTTTAAAATTAAGAGCTCAAAATTCGCCCCTTATCCAAATTAATAATAAAAGGTTGTGTCACACTTAAGTTTGATATTCAATGGCGCCTGAAAAAAAAACGTTCCGTTAGAAAAAAAAATTGCTCGCTCGCACATATAATTTACCCTTAAAAAATCGAAAGAACTTAAAATCAATTTTGTGTGGCCTTATTAACCAAAATAAAAAAACAGTTAATTTACATTCTCAATGGATCATGTGATGAGATCATAAAATTAAAGCTAATATCGGTCACATTTTCAATCGATTCAGTTTAATTCGCAGTATTCAAATGCCGAAGCTGTACGAATTAATTCCAATACCAGGCGAATTCTAGAGAACGATGAAATTGCAAAGACGATTAATCAAAAATATAAGTAACAATATTTTTTAAAAGGATAACGAGGATCTTCTTCACTTGATTGATATTTTTTATTTCTCCATCAAAGTAAAAATGATGTTTTATGCGCAACTTCACTTCACATATTCATTCGCGTTATTTACTTACATGTAGTTCAGATTGAGATGTTTAGTAAATTCATAACAATGTACCCGTGATCTAAGTGTCAAAAAGTTGACTTACGTCGTGTTAATACTATGGAGGTAATACACTGTACATAAATACCTAAAATTTAAGCTAAGCAAATTACTTGCATAATATGTATTGTACAAATAACAACACGTACACATGTATCTATGATTCTGAAACGAATTAATCTAAATATGCCGCGTTTACACGACAAAATAATGCTTTCGAATGCGTTTTGATAATGAAGGGACATGCGAACGCACAATGCGTTTTGAAAAGTTCTGAAAAACTTTTGCATTGCGTAATAACTGTACGTCTGACACACCATTATTTCTACCTTACGACGACTTCACTGCTCCTCCGGAGTCAACGTCATAATGGCTACGACGTCAGACAATCAGTCGAGGACGTAATACAATGACAAGGGGCTGTTACCCTTGAAACGGTAAACAAATGAACACTAGATGGCGTTCAATTACTTCGCCTTGACCTTAAGGTCCGTATTTGGCCTAAAATATGGCCAAAAATAAAACCCTAAGCAAGCAAAAAGATATATTTATAAAAAAAATCCTTTTAGTACCTACCTTGCAAAAAATTAAGAAAATTAAAATTAAGAAAAGTACCATATTTCTTACATTAATATATATGTCAATAAACCATCACCAAAATGACGCAATTTAATAAAAAGTAGTTTTTGGGGATTTTGGCCAAATTTCACAAAAGTTTTGCAATGCGAAATTGCCCCCAGATGCAGGATACAACTTTATATTTAACATGAATGTGTATGCGGATAGTATACATCTCCTATATTGTTTTGTTTCTCGAACGCACACAATGTTTTCTCAAGCAAAATGTTTATGGAAAACTGCTAAAAAACCCAGCTATTTTACGTCACATTGCTTCAGTCTAACATTCTACTGAATGGAGTGCTTTTAACTGCTTATCACCATTAAGGAAAGAACTATTTAGCCCATTTTGTGTATACTGGCCAAAAACAAAAACAAAAATCTTAAAATTCTAAATTTCAAATAATTTGGTGAAATAATACTCAAGTTACTAACACATCTAATTAAAAAATCTTACCAGATTTCTAATTATTCTACAAGTCAGATTTTTTGAAACAAGTATTTCCACAGGTTGTATTCAATTTGTATATTACAGTGTTTAATATCATGTAAAAGTACAACAAAATGTCAGCCAAACTATGTAGCATTACGTTGCTAAGCGCCGTGGGCTTCATGCCGAATAATATACATGTATATAGTTTACATAAATGTTATATAGGTACATATATACTCTAGATCAGTCTTCCTGGTCCTTCTTTATATTTTTAAGTAATATTAAGTTTTGGTGTTAAATGCCATCATAGAAATTTGTTGGATTTGAATTTTTGTACTCTACTTAAACTCAAGTTTGAAAATTTGGCAAAAAGCCACAGACGCCATCATTTGTTTAAAAAATGATATACTGAATATCCCTTTGAATCAAATATAAGTGGTTGTAAATTTTGAAGAAAAAATTCAAGCTAGGTTTCCAGGGTCCGAGGTAGCTTTGTTTTATTTTCCCCTATGAAGTTGAATTATTGCTCCCTTCCTCAGTTGAGTTCGGTTTCGCAGCTATTTTTTTCGATAAAATAATCAAGACCAGAGGCTCCATGGAGCCTGAATCGCTCACTTGGATTTTAGGTGACCACTATCAAATGCTTGTTCATACATAAAAAAAAACATTTGTAGTTTCTGACAAGAAGACCTTTGACAAATTTCCCCATAGAGTCCAATGTTAAACTAAGTCCGGCTGTGGCGGTCATCTTGAATTTCCGATCGGCACAAAAACATAAATTTTGTAGAAGTTCATCCAAAGATCATTCCTGCAACAAATTAATTCAATCATGGCTCAGTAGTTTCTGACAAGAAGAGCTTTAAAGATGAGTCCAATCAGAATGAACTATCTGCCTCTGGTAGCCATGTTGAATATCCAATTGGCATAAAAAACATATCTTTTGTACAGAACCATCCAACTAACATTCCTGCCGAGTTTGGTTCCATTTGGTCTGGTGGTTTCAGAGAAGAAGATGAAAATGTGAAATGTGGACGGGCGACGGACGCAAAATGATTGCAAAAGCTCACATGGCCTTTTAGGCTAGGTTAGCTAAAAAAGTGGACACCGTATTTCTGAAATTAGGATGGTTGTAGTTGTCTCCCCTCTGATTCAACAACTAAACATAAGAAAATAACAGTTAAGACCAACCCACAAGTAACAATTCTGTAACCCTTTTCACAAATAGTATGAATAAAATTAAGAGTAAGCTGTACTAGAATCTGTATGACTTAAGAGTAATTTTGCTCTTAAGATTTTTTGTGAAAAGTACTTCTTGCATTCTTTCACTATGGTATTTTTTTCCTTTAAGAAACGTGCTTGATTGATTACTGTATGACGTCCAAAGGCAATTATTACTGGCACATGCATATGAGGTCGAGATGTGATCCATTACCTTGCACTAAACCGACACACTGAGTCGGATTTTATTTATTTTATTTAACTCGCTATTGGGAACATTCCGCAAAAAGACCACACAGACACATTATTCTGATTCGACCCAAACAGTCTTTACTCTTACTTCTAAATACCGTTTTTTTAATGAAAAATTAAGTTTCAAATCTTGTTCTATCGGGACTCGATATTGAGGACCGGAAATCGGATCACACTTAATTACGACTAATCGTTTCGCAACATACTTAGTTTTTTAATCGTACGGATGTTTGTGAAACGGGACCCTGTTCTTTAAACTTCTTAACTTAAGTGCTCCTCAGACTAAGATTTCAGTAAGGATTTCCTTAGTTAAGGAAAAAATCTTAAGTGGTATTCATAAGACATCTTTTAAAGTATTACCTTAACTAAGGAATACTTAAGTATTTAACAATACGGAACTTCTCGACGTTTTTGGTACTTACTAGGCAATAAATATTTTATGTATGTAAGACTTTAAATAAGTATTTGAAATAATATAATAAAAAAAATAACATGCAAAATAATCTTAAATATATTTCTTTGGTGAAAGATTAATATAAAGAATGTGTAAACACCACATTAACAACAGCTGAATTACAGGATTAAGAGTTCTGTCCACCGTATTGTGCCATGTAAATATGAATACACAAAAAGAGATGGAAAAATAAAAAGAAGACCAAGACTCACGGTGTAAAAATGATATTTTTTAGCAATTATAACCCAATCGCTGACTTAATGGAATTGTAGAAATTCTTCTCATGGAGAAATTTAACTGTTTGAATTGAACGTTAAGAAATGTATTGAGCACGAAAGCTACATGTATTTCTTACGAGTAAATGAGGAAAAGATCTTTTTATGCAACAATTCGGGAAGCAAAACAAAACAAAAAAATTAAGGAAAAAAAAATGGAATGTTACTATTAAAATTTTATCTTTGGTATTCATCAATGAAATTAAATAATGAAGGGCGAGGGGAAAAAGTCGAGATAACCAGGGAATATTTAAAAAAAAAAATGTATTTATCCTTGATACTGGGATTTTTTCCTCAGAAGCCTTTACACCTTTTCATCTGTGTGGTTAAATACACAATATTTTTTCTTTCAAAATGTACGACTAATTCTGATTCTAATATACATACTGTCCTTCAAATTTCCGAGCCCACCTCGAATAAATTCATTTAAAAGTGAAACCCTTTTTTCATTAAACACACAAAAACATATAATTTCTGATGTATTTTTTAAATAGATACATGTATGAATGCCTTGATAAGCCGGGGAGAATTATTGTCAACTACTCAATTTCATTTCTTTTTAAACAATGTAATGTTTAAAATGTTGAAGTAAAAATGAGAGAATATGTGTTCTTGGGTATAGTTATACTATGGTTCCTACGAAATCATGTTTGTGGACACTTTTGACAGAGAAAAATTTGATTTTGCAATACTTAAGGTAGGTACCCATCTACCTTAAAGTTAAGGGGAAACTTAAGTGTTTTCTTAGTTTGAGACGTTTTATGAATACCACTTAAGTGCGATGGGCGGGGTTTCCTTAATTTAAAAATTTACTATTTATATATTTAGTTGGGGTTTAACGCCGTTTTCAGCACATTTGGCTATTTTTGGGCGGCCAGTTTTTATTTGTGGAGGAAGCCGGAGTACCCGGAGAGAACCACCGACCTTCGGTAGGAAAATTGGCAATCCTTGTCAATTTAGTTCGGAGTCGAACACACACGGCCAGAGGTGAGATTCGAACTCGCAACCTCAGTGTTGACAGGCTAGTGATCATTAGTAGTCATGACGAACTACTTAGACCACTCGGCCACCGAGGTCCCCAAAAAAATAATTTACTAAGGAAATACTTAAGTTAAGATATTTTATGAATACCACTTAAGTAAAATGGGCGGAGTTTCCCTAACTTAAGTATTTCCATAGTAAAATCTTAACTTAAGTAGCTTTATGAATACGGGCCCTGATCCCCAATTAGCCAAACTGTTTGAATTGCTAAGAAACCATAGTGTATATACATTGGAGGAAAATATCGAGGTTGGTCAAAATCAATAAAAAAAATTCGGAAGATTACTTTAGGCTAAATAAAGAGCTACCCTAGTGTAGAAGCAAGGGTCCCAGTATAATAATTATAATGCTAACCAGTCGCCAATTGTAAAAGCCAAATATAAAAAGCATTTCGCTGTTTAATACGGGGCGCAACAATGAAAGAAGATAGTGTTACAGGCAGTCGGGGACGATATCTCCGGACTATGTATCCTAATTATTATAACGTAATTAAACTTGACTGCCTGGTATAAATGACGACTTTTTTTCTACCTTTATTTTGCCAATCAAAAAGGCAATCAAGCGCTAACGAAAATAATTTTTGGCAATGATTATACAAATGGTTATATAAGTAAAAAATACAAAGTTAATTTGGAATTGGAAAAAAATTATAAGTTTTGTTCCTCAGAGAGGAACCATTTCATTTTTATGGGGGGGGATCAAAAGTTTGATCCTGCCTATTTTTTCGTCGAAATTCTGGTCCTGGATTTTTTTCGGCCGCTTATGAGGCCTAAATTTTTATTTTAATTTAAACAAAAAAATTCCTGATTGACTCAGTTCCTGCATTTTTTCACATCTAAAGTGATCCTGTCTTTTTATTTTGCCAAAATCCTGGTCCTGCCTTTTTATTTCAAATTTGATCCTACTCCCCCTCCCCATAAAAATCAAATGGTTGTTCCCTAATATTTCATATTTTTATATATGAAGTTCGAACTGATATCAAACGACCCGACCTATTCTAAAACAGACAAAGGAAACTCGAAGGAAGATGGATGGATAGAAGAATTATTGTTTAACGTACAGTGGCAGCCATTATTTTAATTTCACTTGTTTCTTTGCAGTATTTTCATTCAATGTATGTAGATACGCAATATGGTTTAGAATTGGTATATTTTATCTTTAAACTGCATTTACTGTACATAGTTACACAATAAGATTTCCTTAAAAATGTTCTTGATTAGGGACGAGATCAAAAGTTCAATGTAGGATAAAAAACTTAATTCACATAGTTTTTTCGCTGACCCCCCCCCCTTAACTTAATTTGGGAAAAATTGATTGACCAATATGGGCATATGCTTTGAGAGTATACTTTTTGTATCATGGGTCTTGTTTTTCCTTAACAATGTATGTTTGTTCTCTATATTGACTTGGACATCACTTGAATCCGTATTATTCAATCCGAAAATCGATGTCGGATAACAAAACTTGCAGCGATTTTGCGATTTTTACCCCCACCCCATCCCAAACTATTTGAATTATCTATGAACTATCCTGACTTTCTATTGTGTTCATGTTTGAGTTTTGTACTCTTTTATGTAATTTTTTGTACGGCGTTTTGTCAGTTGGATTGCTCTGATTGATTGATATATTATTGTTGACCTTTCTTGTTATCTATTTTGTTGTTTTATTGAGTATAAAGTCACTTTAATTGTTCCTTTATCATTCACATTTGATTTTAATATTTAAAAATGTTCTCTGAAAGAATAAGCCAAACTTCGTTCCTTTTTCAAAATTCTGTGGGATTCAATATGGCCACCGTTACTAAGAATAATTAGCAAAAAAGTGTGATAATGAAATAAATAAAATAACTTTAAATTTCTGTTAAAATATGCTCGGGAACGGCTGGAATAGTTCTTACACTGTTGTGTTCAGGTGTTCGTATTAATGAACTGTATCACAAAATACCGAAATAAATTGATGCGCTGTAAGGCCATTTCGTTGACTGACAACTCATCAACAGTAAAAAAAATCAACCAAAAATATTAGAAAATATTCTCTTTTTAAACAATAGCCATTCTGACCAAAATTTAGAGGGATGGTATATAAGGGGTTCATTTTCATAACGGTGTCCGGGCATGGACCTTGGCCATCGATACAGAGACATATTTTAAAATCTTTTTCACTGAAAATATTTGTCAAATTTGAACCGAACTTTGGTAACATTTTGTTTCAAAGATGTGTCCTGAGGTGAACCTTTGATCAATATGGCCACCATTATTCAATTTCAATTCAATTCTTTCTTCTCATAAAGCCGATGCATAACATCATTACAGAGACATTATAGACAAGAAAGACAAAACTATAGGCAAATACACACAGAGACACTCCCAAACTCACATACATACACATACAAACCGATATACATACATTATTAAAAACATATGTAGAAAAATTACCATTAAACAATATTTCAAAAACTACTGGGCAAATTGGGACCAAACTTTGGTGGCATGGACTATTAAGTGGTTCACATTCAGAATTTTGCCGATATGGCTGCAGTTACAGAACACGATATGGCTGCAGTTACAGAACAAGATAAACAGCGATTGTCGAAGTTTTAATTTTTAGGACATCCTATAGTACTTTATAATGAACTTTGAATATCAAATTAAATCCGTGAAAACCGTTCACAATGCACACATCGCAAAACGAACTGTGAATCTACTGTCGGAATCGATAGGGATCCCCGCAAGCTCAAATTCACAATCAGTTTGGAAATTCGACCCCAGTAGCCAATATTTTCGGAAATCAAAATTCTTAAACTTTATTGCATATCTTTAGAGAAACTATGAAAGCACTGTCGGGTAGAAATAAAATGTGGAAATTTAAAAATGAAAGATGAGTTTAGATCACAAGCTTAAATTCAGAATTTTTGGAATTCGACCCTGTTGGTCCCAAGATTTAAAAATCATAAAGTTTTAAAACTTTACTGAGCAAAAATAGCTGGAGATCATTGTATTAACACATACTGATTACTGTTTTCCATTCAGCTGTACAACGCAACTGCCATCTCGTTGTAAAACATTTCACAGGTGAGTAAGAAAATCCATACGAAAGCGTGGATACTAAACAGCATATAATATATTCAACAAGCCTTTTATGCTAATCTTAACTGCACCCTAAATACATTTAGTACGTCACTCAGGTATTTCTACAGGATTTTCTTTCCCGCCCATATGAAAACTGAAAAATTAAAGAGGATGTTAAGGTCACAAGCTTGAATTCGCAATTTTTGAAATTCGAGCACTGTGGATCCCAAATTTAGAAAATCAAAATTCGAAAATCTTATTGCACATCTACAGGATGTACGCAATCATCATATAACGAAATTAAATCAATATTACTGGTCCTGAACGCAAAAATAAAGCAGGAGCTGATGTCACAAGAATCACAGGGGCCCG
This sequence comes from Mytilisepta virgata, assembly GCA_028015205.1. Classification (NCBI taxonomy): domain Eukaryota; kingdom Metazoa; phylum Mollusca; class Bivalvia; order Mytilida; family Mytilidae; genus Mytilisepta; species Mytilisepta virgata. Next base: position 41,910,178 of record CM051510.1, on the reverse strand, counting down.
ACTTCTGGAAATTTATTTCTTTTTTATTTTATTTTTTTGTTGTCTTATTTCATGAGTACTTTTAATAAATATTCACTGTAACAACGAATATTCTGCGTTTATTATCAATATGCTATACACTATCCACGTCCTTATACTAGGATTGTTTAGTATAAGGACGTGATAGTGTATAGCACATTGATAATAAACGAATAATTTGCGTTGTTATAGTAAATATTTATTAAAAAGTACTGACGGGGACAATCGCATTTTATTCGAAAGTGCGGGAAAAATAAACTAGAGGCTCTCAAGAGCCTGTGTCGCTCACCTGTATCTAATGTGATTTTGAAAATTATGTAAAATTATATAATGATTGAGACCAAGATTGGTTTAATTTGACACAGTATTTAAAATTAAAAACAAGTCATCTTAGTGTAGTCTTACAATAGCTACTGAAGACATCTTATCATTATTGTTTTTGAATATGTGGTCAAGTTGTGACCATTCAGAATTTTTTTTACAATTTTCTGATAGACTTCTAAACATCTTGGATGATGGATCGGCAACAAAGTAACTACACTTGGTCAGCACCTCATAAGGAACATTCATGCTATGTTTTGTTACATTCCATTCAGTGGTTCTCTAAAAGAAGTCATTTGTTTGCATTTCCCATAGGGTCCTATGTTAAACTAAGTTCCCCGCTGGCGGCCATCTTGGATGATGGATCAGCTACAAAGTAACAACATTTGGTCAGCACTTCATAAGGAATATTCATGCCATGTTTGGTTTCATTCCATTAAGTGGGTCACTAAAAGAAGTCATTTGTATGCATTTCCCATAGGGTTCTATGTTAAACTAAGTCCCCCGCTGGCGGCCATCTTGGATTATGTATCGGCTACAAAGTAACAACTCTTGGTCAGCACGTCATAAGGAACATTCATGCCATGTTTGGTTTCATTCCATTCAGTGGTTCTCTAAAAGAAGTCATTTGTATGCATTTCCCATAGGGTCCTATGTTAAACTAAGTTCCCCGCTGGCGGCCATCTTGGATGATGGATCAGCTACAAAGTAACAACACTTGGTCAGCACCTCATAAGGAACATTCATGCCATGTTTGGTTTCAATCCATTCAACGGTTCTCTAAAAGAAGTCATTTGTATGCATTTCACATAGGGTTCTATGTTAAACTAAGTTCCCCGCTGGCGGCCATCTTGGATTATGGATTGGCTACAAAGTAACAACACTTGGTCAGCACCTCATAAGGAACATTCATGCCATGTTTGGTTTCATTCCATTCAACGGTTCTCTAAAAGAAGTCATTTGTATGCATTTCCCATAGGGTCCTATGTTAAACTAAGTCCCCCTCTGGCGCCCATCTTTGATGATGGATCGGCTACAAAGTAGCAACACTTGGTCAGCACCTCATAAGGAACATTCATGCCAGATTTAGTTTCATTCCATTCAGTGGTTCTCTAAAAGAAGTCATTTGTATGCATTTCCCATAGGGTCCTATGTTAAACTAAGTTCCCCGCTGGCGGCCACCTTGGATGATGGATCGGCTACAAAGTAACAACACTTGGTCAGCACCTCATAAGGAATATTCATGCCAGATTTAGTTTCATTCCATTCAGTGGTTCTCTAAAAGAAGTCATTTGTATGCATTTCCCATAGGGTCCTATGTTAAACTAAGTTCCCCGCTGGCGGCCATCTTGGATGATGGATCGGCTACAAAGTAACAACACTTGGTCAGCACCTCATAAGGAACATTCATGCCATGTTTGGTTTCATTCCATTCAGTGGTTCTCTAGAAGAAGTTCAAAATGTAAAATGTTAACGACGACGCCGGACGACGCCGGACGACGACGGACGACGACGGACGACGGACGACGGACGCCAAGTGATGAGAAAAGCTCACTTGACCCTTTGGGTCAGGTGAGCTAATAATGGGCTTTCTCCATAAGAAAATGTTAAAAAACAAAAGTTGTAACATCACTGTATATCAGTAGGTTGTGCGCATGCGTTCTCTCGGTACCACTTATTAAAATTCCTTCCGGTCCATGGTAGATTTCTGGTTTTATACGTATTAAGCAATTCACACAGATCACACAAAGCTCTTCTATAATTACTTTCTCCATCCGTATGATACTTGTCAATTTCTTGCAGAAAAGACACATATTCAGTTTTATTGGAGCCAAGGTTTTGTAAATAATCTGCTAAAGCCTTGGGACTTTTAAATTTGTTAGTATCAATGTAAGTATTTGGAGGTAAAAATTCTTTTAAATTCGGAGCTCCTCGCGCAACGTAAATAGCATTACTATTATCTCTGAATGTATGAAAAAGCTTCTCAGTTGCATAATCTTTGCATAAACTATTTTCGAATGCGAGATAAAATTTATAATTCTGGGATAGTGTTTCATGACAAGCTGCCGAAGAACCCTGACACTTTCTTAATCCACATTTTCCATATATATCCACATCAATGTATTTTTTCAATTCGGTAACGTACTTGTCTCTCTGAGATCTAGTGAAACAATTACTAACTGCCCAGGCAACGGATTTTGTTTTATTCTTGAAAATTTCATGATAATTTTTCTGTAACGGAGTTGTCCTGTTGAACATTACATAGTTAAGTAAAATTTCACTGTCTCTTCTATACGTCATGCTCCAGTCAAGTTTATTGTTCCAAACACGACTCACTGGTCCGTCATTTACAGGACTTTCGATATTAACAATAACCCATATTTGGCCATCTTTCTTTTTAGGTACCTCATACATTTTACGATATCCAAATAGAACAGCAGTACTGTTACTAAGCAACGCCCTGTCGTCTGTCAAAATGCAATTTGAATATGGGCATATCGCAAGGTCTTTTTTTCCGGGAAAATATCCGGTCCTAGCATACCACAATATAATTTTATCATCACGGGTAATATTTTGTCCATATTTGTCTGTCATGTATGGATAAATATGATATTTTTCCAATTCTTTAGCAGGTGGCGGTTGATACATTTTGCTGGCTGGCGGCTCATGATAAATAAACAATATGATGATGACACACATGACACAAAACAAACATACCGGAACCTCTTTAAGATGAAAAAGCACTAAAAGATGAAAGAAAAATCAACATTAGGGGACGACCATTTGATATTTTGGTGGGGGCCAGGAGGATTTTGAAAATAAATAACTCAGCCTTGATAATAACAAAAATGAATGGTTTGTTCTGTGGTAGTTTGAAAATAAATAACCTCACCTACACTGTATTGAAAATAAATAACTCGGAATGGCACCAGATTCTACCAAAATTCGTCTTTTTTCATATTTTTTTCGGGAAAAACTTCCCAATATATAAACTACACCATATATAAATATTAATGTTTTTGAAATGTCTGGAAATGGGTTTCATTTCACTTGAGGTATATTGTCTCATGAACATTTACCTCACTTTAATACCTTTTCCCATTTTAACCTATATTGTTCTTTGTACGTATGCAATATATGCAGTTTTGAATTCAGACGATTCACTTCCAGAGGATGATGATTAATTTCGATTAAATGGTACATAATGTATTTCATCTCATTGAATTTATAAAATGTAAGTATAAACTTATTATACTGGTATATATATATATATGCAAAATACTGGTATATTTAACTTAAACTTCAGAAATATATATCTGCATTATTCCATTTTCATGGGCGGGTCCAGGTGAGGGCGTAATGGGCGTACGCCCCCCCCCCCCCCCTTTTTCAACAAACAAAAAAAAAACTATCGTAATCTGCTTATATTGTATTGAATATAGCAATTTATCATATTCATTAATTCAACACATAATCTGATTTCTTTAAAAGACTATTGAAATGTTAAGTAACGCCTTATACCCTAGAATTTGGAATTTCTCGTTATTGGTCTACTGCTGTTAAGATCCATCCAATCATTTTAATATACCACAGACAATTAATGGAGAGAATTCGGCATAAAAAATATCAAACCCTGACACTTTAACTATAAAATATATATACATGCTCCAAGTCAGGAACCGTTACATTAGTGCATTTCACAATTATTTTATGTTTTTTAGCAAAAAAAAGTCCAAAAAATTTTTCGCCTCGCCCCGATCGGCCAAATTTTTATTATACGCCTCCCCTTTCAAATATCCTGGAAACGCCCCTGATTTTCCTTTTTCCGTTACTTTAGACAGAGCAATGCACAATACAACATGAATGTACAAGCATGCATTATAAATATTGCATATTTCTATTTGCACCTACAATTCAGTTTCTTGATTTTGCAGTACCGGGTGCACAGATTTATGGCAATGGTGGCCATTTTTGTGCTTGCACCAAACACAATAACAAATAGTATCTTTATGATGGTCTTAAAGAATACCACAGTGCTGGACAGGGACTGAGACTGCAAGGTAGAACAGCCAAAATTCCGAACAGATACAACCTTGACTATGTTATTTATTTAAGAATAAAAACATGAATTTAAAAATTGTGTATTTTCAAATATTATAAATATAATTGTGAAAATAAATAATCAGTCCCTTGTTTTACTGAAAATGAAAAATCATGCTTCAACGGTGCAGAAAATAAATAATCTGTCTTCATTTTCCACAAAAATAAATAACCCATCCAAAACAAATCCTCCTGCCCCCTCCTCCCCCCCAGAATATCAAATGGTCGTCCCCTTATACAGTTATTGATGCCCTTCTGATGTGATTTCTTATCTTTATTACTTTCCACAAGGTACATTTGTGTACAATCAAATTAAACAATATATATATATTTCCTGAAATTTAATTGGGGATATTTCACTTATTAGCTTGAACGCATTTTTCAAGAATTGAGCTTAAATCCTACGATTTAATATGGCAAGCTGTTCTCGTCAAAACTATGTTTAAAACATTTTTCGAAAATTTTACACACTGAGAATTTAAAAAAAACACACTGAGGTTAAAAAAAAACCCCAAAATACACACCGAGAATAAGAAATTACACACTGAGATTTCATAAAGACGCATTGAGATTACGAAAAATGAAAAACACACACTGAGAATTGAAAATTACACACTGAGATTTAAAAAAGACACACTGAGATGAAATAAACTGAAAAACACACACTGAGAATTTGAAATTACACACTGAGAATTTAAAATCACACACTGAGATTTGTGCGCATTTTTTATGCGCACATATCTAATTAGCATACGTAATCTTAATCTATTACAAGCTTAAAACAACTAGGGGACATAACTCGTTAGTCCTTCACTCTGACGACAAATGTTTTATAAAATACATTAGAAATCCTATGCTTAAACAGTTTTAAGCAAACAATCCCGATACACCATTAGCAATAATATTAATCTGATTTATATAGACAACAAACTTATGAATATGAGTTAGCAAAAAACGATGTTAAGTCTTGAAATTTATTATGAATGCTGGTTGAAGGAACCGCATTTCATTATAATGACAAGAGTTCTAGAGACCAAGATATTAATCTGTTGAATTATTCATGACATGAATATTCATTAGTAATTTGCATATTTATCTCAATGTGTATTTTTGAAATCTCAGTGTGTAATTAACAATTCTCAGTGTGTGTTTTCCAATTTATTTCATCTCAATGTGTCTTTTTAGCTCACCTGACCCGAAGGGTCATGTGAGCTATTGCCATCACTTTGCGTCCGTCGGCGTCCGTCCGTCCGTCGTCCGTCGTCTGTCGTAAACTTTTTAAAAAATCTTCTCCTCTGAAACTGCTGGGGCAATATGAACCAAGCTTGGTCTGAATCATCACCAGGGTACCCAGTTTCAAAACTATATCCGATGAGTCCAAGGACCAAACAACATTGCCGCTGTTACTATATATAGAACATAGGGGTAAATTGCTGTTTTTGGTTAATAACTCAAAAACCAGTACAGATATCGAAAATCTGACGGGGTAAAAATAATCAACACGGCAAGATCTACCTACCCTGCAAGTTTGAAGTTAATTGGAATACCCATCTTGGAGTTATTGCCCTTTTTGTGAAATTTCAAATTTTTTATACATTTTGTCTTATATTTTGAAAAGTTTTAGAGATAGAGATTAAGTTTTATTGCAAAAATGTTCAGCATGTCAAGATCAACATACCCTCTAATTTTGTTATATCAGAATACCCATCTTGGAGTTAATGCCCTTTCTTTATCAAATTTTCAAAATTTTAATATATTTTGCCTTATATATCATTAACTATAAGAGATAAAAGTTAAGTTTAAATTGCAATTATGTTCAGAATGTCAAGATCTACATATCCTCTAATTTTGAAGTAAATATGATTACCCATCTTGGAGTTATTGCCCTTTTTTATCAAATTTTCCAAAAAATTAATATATTTCGTCTTATATTTCAAAAAGTATTAGAGATAGAGGTTAAGTTTTAACTGTCAAAATGTTCAGCATGTCAAGATCTACACACCCTCTAATTTTGTAATAAATCTGAATACCCATCTTGGAGTTATTGTCCTTTCTTTGTCAAATTTTCAACATTTTAATATATAACGCCTGATATTTCATAAACTATAAGCGATAGAGGTTAACTTCAAACTGCAAAGGATTTCCATTAGTTAAGATCTACCTCTTGAAATGCATTTTTAGCTCACCTGACCCAAAGGGTCAAGTGAGCTTTTCTCATCACTTGGCGTCCGTCGTCCGTCGTCGTCCGTTAACTTTTACAAAAATCTTCTCCTCTGAAACTACTGAGCCAAATTGAACCAAACTTGGCCACAAGTATCATTACGGTATCTAGGTTAAAAAATGTGTCCTTGGGTGGCCCCCTTCCAAAATTATGTCTGGCATCCCAGACTTCCAACCGAGATGGCTGCTGTTACGTATAATAGAAAAAAGGGGGCGGGGTGACTTTCAAAAACTTCTTATATGAAACTACAAGTCCAGTTAGAACCAAAGTTGGCAGTAATAGTTCTTAGGAGGTTCTCTTTCAGAAATATGTCCAATGACCTGGACTGTTAACCAAGATGCCCGCCACAGCCGAACGTAGTTTAACATAGGGCCCTATGGGAAAATTCATGAAAAATCTTCTTGTCTTAAACCACTTGACCAATTGGAACCAGACATGGCAGCAATGTTCCTTAGATGGTCCTCCTACAGAGGTGTGTCTGATGACCCGGACTGTCAACCAAGATGGCCGCCACTGTAGAACTTAGTTTAACATAGGACCCTATGGGAAATTCACTCAAAATCTTCTCATCTGAAACCACTAAGCCAATAAGAATTAGACTTGGTAGCAATGGTCATTAGATGGTCCTCTTTCAGAATTTTGTCCGATGACCGAGACTGTCAACCAAGATGGCCGCCACACCCGAACTTAGTTTAACATAGGGCCCTATGGAAAAAATCATTGAAAAATCTTCTTGTCTGAAACCACTTGACATATTGGAGCCAGACTTGGCAGCATTGGTCCTTAGGAGGTCCTCTTTCAGAAATTTGTCCGATCACCCGGATTGTCAACCAAGATGGCTGCCACACCGAACTTTGTTAAATATTGGACCCTATAGAAAAATTCATTTAAAAATCTTCTTGTCTGAAACCGCTTAGCCAGTTGGAACAAGACTTAGCAGATATGGTCCTTAGATGGTTCTCTTTAAGAAATATATCCGTTGACCTGGACAAACCAAGATGACTGCCACAGCTGAAATTAGTTTAACATAGAATCCTATAGAAAAACCACCCAAATTGACTGCAACTTTTAAATTTTTTGGTCTGCTCAAGCTGAAAAGTTAAATCCAGGAGAGCGATACAGGCTCTTGATAGCCTCTAGTTAAAATCTCAGTGTGTAATTTTAATCTCTCAATGTGTGTTTTTCATTTTTTTTAATCTCAGTGTGTAATTTCGATTTCTCAGTGTGTTATTTTAGGTTTTTAAATCTCAGTGTGTAATTTTTTCGAAAAAGGGTTTAAACATAGTTTTGACGAGAATGGCTTGCCATAATTTAATCTTAATGCCTAACAACATTCAGGCAATAGTTTTAATCCCCTGGCAATAGCTTAATGCCTAGGATTTAAGCTTAATTTCACCCATTGTCGCTAACATATACATAACAAAATCGGTCGTTTGTTCTAACATTCACGCTTTCAGCATCTTGATATCTTGGATATATTCATGAATAAGAAAATGGCAAAAAAAAATAATCCCCATATATCTTTTAAAGAGCAATTCCGATTATGGTCCATTATCGTCGGAAACTAAGGACCGTGGGTTTCCAACGATTATGGCCCGTTTGACTTCTATAAATCTTCCAAAATAATTAATTAAAAATTAAAATTTTCAAAATGTTTTGTCTAACAATCTTTTTATACTGCATCGGACGCTTATTTTATTTTCTGAATTTTTCCGCTATTATCACAAAAGATGCACATTAGGTCTATAGTAATTTAATCGATTTTGGATCTATCGCGAATATCATCCTTAAAAATATCATATAAAAGTTAAATCAATATAAACGTTAACTTGGCCCATGGAATTTTTCAAATTCATTCCTTGCCAACAAAAAATCGCACTCTTCTTAAAATCTAATGTTCTTTTAATATGTATTTGTACTTTTATTCTGTCTTCGAGCATTTCTGCAATAGACACAATTTTTCGGAACATTTCTTCATCGCGCGACAGACAATTTTTAGCATACATTTCCTTATAAGATTATACTTAAAACTAAATTAAAATGAGATTTTGTTTAGAAAACTTTTCAATTTTTTTATTCAATGTAAAATGATCATAAAAATTACATGAAACATAACTTACTAAAATCTGTTCGCATATTGCCACTTCCTATTTCTTCAGAAATGATGTTCAATACACCATTACGAACTGTTAAAACTAGTCCTGATATAGTGTTCTTTTGGGAAATACGGGGAGTTTTTTTTCTCAAAATCACATTTATTTTTAGCTAATTACCTACCGTCGGTTGCAGAAAAAAAACGGAATTATTTCTTGCATATTAATTGATTTAAAATAAATATGCACAATCAATATCGAGATGTATCAATAAATTTTAACCCCGAGAAGCCCAATTTTTCTATTTAACATATAAGACATGAAACATCTTTTAATGTTGTAACAGGTTGGATAAAAAGAAAAGATATGGGTAAAACCATATGCAATGATAGTCGATTATTGACTTGTATACATCTTAACAGCTGTCAAGAAAAGTATTTAAATAATAAATATTTGTTCTGAATTGTTGTATTAGACCAAAAATTGTAGCTCTAAATGATCACACACACATATATATATATCCCAATTTACTGGTTTGGTAAAGAATGAAATAAAATCTTTGATAAAAAAAAAGTGGTCCCATGAAATAGAGTAACCAAAAAAAGTGTTTGTCCCATGGCATTTTATATCGGTCCCAATTCCCTGATAAATTTTGTCTGGTCCCTTACGTCCTTTCCGCTGTATTCTTCTCTCTTCTTCTTTCGTTACGGCCCGAGACCACAATTAATCCGCATCAACTTCTTTTCCACGAATATAGTTCCCCGTATTTTAAAGTGTATTTTTTTCAATTTAAATTTTCCGTACTTTCTGTTTGCCTTTTTTTAAGTATCCTATTTGAAATATAAAGCACAAGGGTCAATTTACTTAATTTTAAACAGCTTTTTAATCAGAAGTATGTAAAATTTGTAATTTGGTGACTGTCAAAATGGCCCAATTTCAGGATGCTATGGCCTATGTGAATAATAACTATATATCCCTAACAGATATTTTGGGGATTTTGTTGGATATGGAATGGAAGAATTTTCTATAATTTTGATACATTTTCCAGTTATGAATGTACATTGAATAAAATAAGCAATTATAAAGTTTGAGCAGGTGCTTTTTTTTTAAATTTGACTTAATGCTAATATGAAAATGCACTATGAAATAATTGTGGTCTCCGGCATAACAGAAAAGCATCAACATGATACTGATGTTTACTTTCCGGCACATGTATGGTAATGTTTTGAAATTTATAAATTGTATGAAAGTATATATCTATTAAAATTTGCAGTTTTGATATAATTTAATACTGTAGTTATTTATTTTGTATTTTAAATTTTTATTATCAATTTTTACAATTTTTCTTTGTTTTTAGATTATATATGCATTTTTTATTTATTTTTCAATATTTTTTTCATTTAGACATGGTACTGTTTATTTCAGGTGTGGGTAAGTATCAAAGAGTACATCGTGAGTGACCCTTGAACCCGGCCCTTGAACTAAGTTGAAGCTTTTCGCAGACGTTTTACTGTAACAATATGTGATTTTTTCATACACAGATATTACGACTCTATTAGAGACAGCAAGACTGTGAAAGTTTTTTCCCTATACTGCAGCGCTCTCATACTACCAAAAATAACTCCCCCCCACCCGAAATATCACTGCAGTTTGTCACTCTGTCAGGGCCGTAACTAGGCATCGGAAACAGACGAGGCAGCGGTCTGGGCGCCACTGAGCGCGGCCCCAGGTTAATGAGGGGTCCAGGGGGCGAAGCCTCCCGTCCGAAAATTGTAATATTAGGATTCGAAATAAATCTTGTTACATCCGTGTTTGTTTCATATTTACCGTATGAACTGCATTAGGCCGGTTGACAGATAATTGCCTCGAATTTTGTACCGGCATCAAACATGTATCCATTTACAGTAGGATACATGTTTGACAGTAGAAAAAGCGGGACAAGTGTGTGTGGTCAACGCTTCATTAATAATAACGCAGATTTTAATAACACTTTAATAAAACCCAAAGAGTGGAACCTAGTCACTGTCTGTGAATGGTAGGCTGGGAAACCAAAAATCTCTGACGGTCGAACTTTTCAAGGGACTTTTTCGCGGGAAATAAATAATTGCAGAACCAAATGCCGGTTTACTGGCGATGGTAACCAGGCAGAGAGTTCGACACCTAACGTAGTTGAAGAAAAGTACAGAAGATGCACGTCAACATTATATACTTATTGATTGGGTATGAGGGGAATAGTAGGTTTATTGTCCCGAGGCGTAGCCAAGGGGCAATAGTTGGTATCGAGGGAACAATAAACTTACTATTCCCCGAATATGCAGTCAATAAGTGTTTTATTATACCGAAACACTTTACCGGTCAAATAGTTTCCAGTACTAATCACCGGTCATTATTTACCGGTGATTAGTTTTGGAAACTACAGCCACATCTAAACATAGTTTTAGGACCCTATTGTAAAATTCACTTAAAGATCATTTTTTGAAACCACTAATTAGTTCAAACCAAATCGGTTGCAATTGTCCTTGGATGGTCCTTTTCAGAATTATATCTAATGCCCCGGTCAGTCATATTAAGAGCCTCCACAACTGAACTTAATCTTTTGAAGATATCCTCGTCTGAAACCAACTAGGTAAATTTAACCTTAGCAGCAATGTTCGTTAGGCATATCCGAACACTATTAAAATTACCCCACAGCTAAAATTAATTGAACACACGAAACCGCTTTGGATAGCTTTTTCTGTAATCACGGAGCCAATGAAAACCTCCTCTTGATGACTAGGGAAATTGAGACCTAAAGGCATTATGATTTGGTGCCTTGAATTCCAAAATAAAAGTAATGGAAATCTTGAACTACGTAATTATTAAGTACTCTTAAAATGTTTCATTTTTAAGGAACATGTTTAGTTTTCAACAAGACATTTCTGTAATAGCGTCAATATGCTATCAAATATGGCTAATCATGAAGAAATCAATGAAAAACACCACATTTCACTCAGTTTTGGACATTTGAATAAAAATTTTGATATGAGCAACAACCTTGCCCAAAAAGATATTTAGCTATTTTCTTTTTTTCAGAAAAAACATTTGTTAAAAAATCTTTTTGGGCATGCTATAGCAACTTCAGTTAACGCTGGGTGCAGCACTGGGCGGAAACATCAATTGAAAACATTACGTCTAGAACCCAAATCGTCTATAGATAGGTGATATATATTTTGTAATTCAGTTTTTAACAAATTTCCGAAAAACAGCTCTGCCTGGCGTTAGATGAAGTTGCTACAAGCTAGGCTGTTGCTCAGTCATAGTTGTATTAACCAAAATCTACTGTGAAAATACTCAATTTGCTTCAAATCCTTGAATTAGCAGATGTTAACGACGTAGCTGTTGCATCATGGGAAGGAATTTTGTACAATGACTGATCGATTGTAAAAGATCATTATATAATTTTAAAATGATACAAATTCGAATCTGAAATCTTCACTTTAATTTTTCATGTCATATGGGGCCAAAAAATGGTTGAAATCATACCATCTTCTTTGAAACCATTGGCTGAATGGTCCTAAGATCCCCCCCATTCAAAATTGTGTTTGGTTGTCACCACTTCCACAAAAAACGGAAGTTAGAAAATTAGAAAAATCACTGGAAAAAACATCTAAAAATGTTCCCAACTGAAACTATTAAACCAGATTAATACCAAAATCTGGCGATAAGGTTGTCCCTCTTTAAAATTTGTATCCTGAATTGCGGACTTGGACAAACATTGCTGTCGTTAAAAAACCAGAAAAACTAAGAGGCTTCTATATTCACATAGTTTTAGCAATCAATGGCCATAACATTAGTAGCAATCCAGTGCTATTTTAGGCATTGGTGACCATCTAAGCTGACAGCCTTTGTCATAGAATAAATATCATTGCTGCAAGGTTCAGCTCCCCTTTGCTCAGTAGTTTCGGACTTTGCATTTCATGTTATCAGACACAATTCTAAAATAGGACGATCTAAGGTCATTGGACACAATGCTGAGAGGACGATGCAACCACATTGTTCGAATTAGTGATTAAATTCAGTTCGGCTAGTATTCTTCAAGCATTTAACATAACAAGGGAAGGCCAGCCAATACGGATTTATTTGAGTGTGTTCCTTTGAGTGGGTGTGTTTATCGTTGTGTGATGAATTTATTTTATTATAATAACTGACATTTTTGGACACTTACCTTAAAACAGGGCTAGTCGTTTTCTTTTCTTTTATGCCACAGACCATGTAGAGTCAAATCACTGTCTATAAAGGACACTGTGAAAATGCCCCTTTCATGCACAAAGCATATTAAATTAACCCCTATATTAAAGGCAGTTTTCTCGTCCCTTGGGTGCCCTGTTTACACAGGTTTGACTATAAATTTAAACGAATTTCTTCCACCTCCTCGATCACACTTAAGGTCTACGGATTTTATTTTATAAACATGTATCTAATGAAAAGTTACCAAAACATTATTTTTATTACTAAGAAAGAGAAGCCGAAACAAAACGTTGAACAGAATAAATGCCAAAAATACTAAAAGATAAAGGGTCAAATCATTTCAAGCTTATATCGGAATACTGGCAACTAAGCTGGAGTCCCAAAGTACAGATATCTACCTAGTTGTAATAATTTATTTTTCAATACCTTTGACTCCTTTTGTAATAAGGCACATTTTGTCAAATTCGATGATGCCCTGCATGCCACGTCAGCAGTGTGAAACGCCAAACATTTGGAAATTCGAAAAAATAAAGCAGAATATCTAGAGATGATTCTTAGAGATGATTCTAATGCCTTAATAATGACTGAAAAAAGTTGAACAAAAAAAAAAAACAACAAAAAACAACAAAAAAACAACAAAAAATACACAAAAAAAACACAAAAAATTTATAGCAATTATTTTTAGTATCAATTTAATGGCCGATACGGAGATATATGCAAGAGATGGCGATACCCAATGGGGACTTGCAGATACATCAACTCAGCTGTAAAAAAATAAAACAATATGTGGTATACTGTTTGTGCACATCTCAAGAAGAATACTTCTGTAAATTGTTTCTTTCGGTTTTGCTAGAAGGCAAATTTCCAAAAAAAAAGAAATCGCATTTTGCGAAAAGAGGGGTTAGGAGTGTTAACTCAAGAAAATATGTAAGGAGGCGATCCCTTAGTCAAGACAGAACCAATTCTATTTGCTTGATGGTGCGAAAAAGCGAATCAAAGCGGAGGGTGATAAAATTTCAGTTGGCTACCTTGATTTGGTAGAGTATAGTAAACAACCCCGGTTTGATAAAAACAAGTACGAGCAGTTGACTGCATATTAATTTTTGTATAGAATCAACACTCCCTCAATCGTTAGCTGTTTAACATGTATCTACACCGGAATATCGGTCGGAGTTACACATGCGTTTTTTCTGTACCAGTTATTAAAGTCTCTTCCTGTCCATGTAAGATTACGTGACTTGTACGTATTTAATAATTTGCATAAATTACATAGAGCTCTGACGTAGTTCTTTTCATCGGTGGAATATTTATCTATTTCTTTTAATATTGACACATACTCTGTTTCATTATTTCCAAGTTCTGTCAGATATTTTGCAAGGGCTTTAGGACTATCAAAATCTCGTGTGTCAATATACGTTTTTGGCGGTAAAAGTGATTTCAAATTTGGGGGTCCTCTCGAAACATATATAGCGTTACTGTTGTCTAAGTATGTATGAAATATCTTTTCTGTCGCATAGTCTTTACACAAACTGTTTTCAAATCCCAGGTAAAATTTATATTTTTGAGACAACGCCTCGTGGCAGGCTGGCATTGATTGTCCCGGACAACTTGTGGTTCCACACCTTCCATAAATATCAATGTCTATATATTTTTTCAATTCATTTATATATTTGTCCCGTTGCGATACGCTTAAACAATTACTAACAGCCCAAGACACAGATCTTGTTTTATTTTTGAAAATTTTGTGATAGTTTTTATTCAATGGAGTCGTTCTATTAAATAAAACGTAATTCAGATACACCTCACTATCTCTTCTATAAGTCATGCTCCAGTCAAATTTCTTATCCCACACAGGATTCCAGCTACCGTCATTAACAGGACTCTCTATGTTCACTACCACCCAAATCTGACCGTCTTTTTTTAAAGGTACGTTGTTCCCCATATCTCGATATGAAAATAAAACTGCAGTGCTGGTATTAAGAAAAATCTTATTATCTGTCAGAACACAGTTCGAATATTCACATTCTGTCAGATTTGAGTTTCCATAGAAATATCCTTGCTTCGCATACCAAAGTATGATTATTTTTTCTTCTTTCTTGTACGGCGGAGTATTAAAGTTACTGGAGAAATTCTCCAATGGCGTGGTTAAGTTACCGTAGATTTGTCCATTCGTTTTACTCACTTGCAAGAGATAAAATTTGAACTGACCTGTAGTTAACTGGTATGCAATTAAAATTATAACTGTTAGAATACATGCTAAATAAATTAATTCTTTTTGCTGGCGAAACACTGAAAAAGAAAACAAAGTTGCATATAAGGTACTTTTCTCTAGTTTTGTTCACGGGGGTATAGCTGGGACACTGTATCCTGACCTTTTCTTTTATTTTAGATGTTCAAATTGTACACATGCATTTTGCTGTTTTGTATTTGTAAACAGGTAACCAGATCTAATCCTCATTTTGACAGTTTTTCATTGAGCGGGATGAGTAATACAACTGAGTAATTCCTGTTACCTATATTAATTTTTTATTCTTTTTAAAGTTGCATATGTGATAGTTGTGGTTTTGCCATCGATATAGTTTTCTAAATAAATATAAATTTGACTAAGTTTCTGGCTTCGTAGTTATCCGAATTTTCTCAGAATTCTTACCTGTAATTATTTTATCTCCTTTCATTAATTATAAGGGTTTTAGGTCCATATATTTGTTCAAAATCTTTAAGTTTTCATTCATTTTATTCTCAGCTGATTTTACCGTCAAACCGGAAGCGGGAGTTAGCTCGTGCAGAAGCGCGAACTTTTAGTAATTTAATTTCATTGGTCTATTGATAACTATTTTAGTCAATCAGAGCATGCTATATAAAAATTATTCGTAGTCTTTCGGGTAGATCGTTATTTTTATATCCTAAAAGCTAGGTATTTCTCGAAGTTAAAACCTGTGAACTGTAAAGGGTTCATTTAAGTTGAAAAGGTCACACTTTTTCTACTATATAAGTCCATATATTTCTCATGCTCGGGGGTACATGTCTAAAGGCGACAGGTATGTTACCCGAGGGAATTGTTTTCAATTCTAGTTTTTGAGACCGTTTACTTGGTTTAATACCAGAGAGGATTGTTTCAATCCATTTTTATTGGTATTTAAACCTGCGCAATTTTGTAGCTTATCTAACCTCCCTTTTGCTAGTATAATTTTCGTTAGATTTTTTTATAGATACTCCCGGTAGGTAAACTGTCACACGAATCCTGGTTTAAAGTTAGGAAATAAATTAAATAAATAGAATTGTTTGATAATTGATGCTGATTTCATAATTTTGTACTTTGTTATAATAAAAATTGTACTTTAAAAATCTTCGTTTTCCGAGCCTACAAGCATCCAAGAGATACGAACCAGGACGGGTACTACATTACACGGTCCAGGACTAGTCCCTACCGAACCCCACCGTGTACTGGGACCTGCTCCTGTTACACATATATACCCATAAAGGTTAAGGACTACCTCCGTGATCTCGTGGTATAGCGTGCTCGCCTCGAGTGTGGAAGGCCGCGGGTTCAATCCCATGCGGGGTAAAACCAAAGACATTGAAATTGGTATTTGCTGCTTCTCCGCCAAGCATACGGGATCTAGGAGTAAGAGCAAATTACTAGTCGGCTCGGGTTCAGTATGTGTCCGTTCTATTATGGACAGTTACCTCGTGAGTTACATTGTTGCACGTTAAAAGTCCGGCTCAGCGTGTCAAGCTCGTACAAAGCAGGGATCATATTCATATCATAACAAAATGTTTTCGTTCCGATATGCACCTAATGGATACCATTGGACGTTAAACAATAATTCATCCATCCATAAGGGTCAAGCAATACCAATAATATATAAATATAGATAGAAAACATACATATGTCATAGAAAGTAATTAACTACTTGCCATAGAACACTGACCAGCATTTAACTATCTATCTTAATGCTACTGATTTTCAACAAAGGTACCTACGTATCGTAAAAGTTCAGAACTAGGATAACGAACGAATTTTGTTTTTTTTCAAAGGGAGATAAAACTTTAAAAATTTAATTACACAATATGTATTTCATTATTAAACTCGTTTCTAGTAACCTTTGTCAGCCTGCATGTGAAGAAAAAATGATTTTCATCCTGAAAAACATTCCACACAGAACAATTTTGGCCGAGAATGATGATCAATAGCCTGTTAACATTGGCATTGTGAATTAGAATCCAGAGGTATATACACAATACATAGTTATTGTCGGCAATTCGGAAAATAAAAAATTTGGGCGAGCTTTAGAAACATAAGAAAAGGCGAGCTTTTACGAGCCTTTTCCCCATGTTTTGCAGCGAGCCCAAATAAATTTTATATTTTCCGACAATTATTTTGTATTGTCTTTATCCTGCAATTCCCTTTAGATGCGTAAAATGCTGAAAATTAAGTCCAACTGCCGTGAAAACGCGGGAAACGCCACGACATCATTTGGTACATTACAGTCCTCGCGCTCTTCATGTAAACAAGTACCAGTAGATTATTTACCTAATATGACTAAAGTTTATTCTACCCTTGTTATTAAACCCGAAATGGCTTGATTGCAGGATAAATTCAATTCCGACATTAACTGAGATGGATTATCACTTTTCCTGAGGTAGGAAGGTGGTTTTCACGTACTCTCGTGACGTAGGTAGGTGGTTTTCACGTACTCTCGTGACGTAGGTAGGTGGTTTTCACGTACTCTCGTGACGTAGGTAGGTGGTTTTCACGTACTCTCGTGACGTAGGTAGGTGGTTTTCACGTACTCTCGTGACGTAGGTAGGTGGTTTTCACGTACTCTCGTGACGTAGGTAGGTGGTTTTCACGTATTTTCTGGCTTTCGCATGTAGCCGCTAGCCTTAAAACTAGCGTTAAGCCCCAATGAACCGTACCAGGTTTACTTATGTAGCTATAGTTTCCACTGTGTAAAAGTATAGTTAACAAATTTTCAAAATAGCTATATTGCTTGATATTCCTTATATACAACTTCATACATTTTTTTTATTCATATAGTGAGCTGCATGCGAAAACATCGGTAACATGTATATCTCACATACCTTATCAAATACTGTTAAGTTTACAGTGTTATTGCCCATATCAGTCCGTCACAATTACGTACTCTACGAAATTTAACTGTAAATATCGTATATACTTGAGACATACGACAAAAACTTAAAATATGGATGTCTATGGGATAGTCCGAATGATTTATTAACACGTCCTAATCTGAGTAATATGCGTTACTATATGCAGATCAAGGGTGAAGATTCAATCACTAGAGAGCAAATAGAACAATGTGAGATGGATGACTGAAGTAGTTTTAGGAAATGTCGAATCAACTGCAAAATTTGTTCTAATACACAATATCTTATTGCCGGTTAATTCATTTGTAAAATAATAATAAAATGGTAAATAAAATTATTATGATAAATGTATTTGGTTCTTTCATTTCAAAATAGACAAACTTTGTACGTACGCTGAACTTACGGTTACACGGGTGGAGGGAAATATCTGAACATTAACACCAAACAAAGGTTCATTGATACTCTTAGGCTTCGCCATAGTTTAAATCTATTTCATATATTACTTGTACTCGGCTGATGCTGGGAAATGAGATAGCCGTACGATTTGGTGATAGAATATACATCAATCTGCTGCCATCATTTGGAATCACACAGTATTGAAAACTTGGGCATGCACCCCTCTCAAGCAAATGAAAAAAAAATATCATGCTTATACATTCCATGAATTAGTAAAGATCAAATGATCACGATGACAATGTATTAAAACTTGAAAAATATTTTTTACTTACTTTGTATTTAAAATGTTTGCATATTTGTTTTACGTAAAAATATTGATTGTATGAAAATTTATGATTTTACCAATGCGACAGCTGTAAACAGGGTCTAGTCATAAAGAATTTATTTTTGTTCTATATAACTAGTACATCTGTACTTGAAAATTTCTTATGAACATATATGTAACAAAACCTTTTAACTTATAATTTCAATAAATTTTGCGTAGGAATGTCAATAGTTTTTTTTCTGTTTTATTGTTAGATTTTAGAACTAAGAAAAGGTGATAATTATTATATAAATTATAATTTCAATTATGAGGATAGCGTATATATATATATATAGAAATATTCAAGATAGATTTATTTATATGTATATATTGTGTACATGTTGCAAGTTGCAATCTGTAAAAAATATTTTCACATGTTATTTGTATTATGCAAGAAAAATTTCTATCACGAGTGGAAGATCACCCGGGCTTTCCCAACAACGCATGCAAGTACCTTTTTCTTCCGTAATGCACACACGGATTTTTCTTACGAATCCTTATGGCACAAACTCGTTAAAGTACACGGATCCTTACGATTTGGCCACTTGAGCGATTTAAGAGTGGTTACGAGCCATTTACGGTTTACTACTTATTATTACGATGTATTTATCACATACAACGCCAGCTTTGTATGCTGATGATACAACACTTTATTATTCATCAGCATCTCTATGACGTCGGACGAATGTTGCGTCTGATTTGATATCACAACAATTCTCGCAGATTGTTATTTATTTAGCACGTAACAAATTACATCGGAATTAGAGAATTTTATCGGGAAAAAAGTTGTGGTATACGTTTGTTCTAGATTTTAATAGCTAAAATTCTTATAATTTCAAAAATACAATTCTTATTTTATAGTGTAACAATTTCGTTCAAAGCTTTTTAATCCTTTTTTACAGCCGGCAACACTGAAAATACCCGCAACTGCGTGCGCTACGTGTCAGATCGAATCTCCCCGAAGCAACTCGAAGATCATTTCCAAATGAACAAAACAACGTAACGATTCAACCCAACGATATAATAAATAAAGTTGCTACTTGACATCACGTGATGAAAATGCAACCCCATCTTATTGTGTATATTGTGTATAGTCACGGAAAACAAATATGATCGGAGAAATTGTATGCATTAGATTTCTGAAGAATTAGTGCCAGATTTAAGAAATAAAATGTACAATTTTTAGACAGATTGACGATGAATACAATAATGGCTGTATCTCTTTTTTATCTACTCACCGATAATTTTCATCCTTTTTAGTAATTTTTTTTTCAGCGCAGTGACGCCAAAAATGTCGTCTGCTCATATGAAGGGAGGTAACTCAACAGATACAAATCATAATGGAAGAGGCAAGTGTTTGAAAATAGAGAAGTGTTGATGTGGAAAACTAACTTTTTGCAAATTTATAAATATTTTTAAAAGAGAGCCTTATCTGAATTGTATTTAATCCTTTACTTTAAGAAGATGTGTTACCCAATTTAGAATAAGTCCAAACGAATTGGCAATTAAAAAAGACAGATCTATATTATGTTAAAATATTGATAAGGAAAAAAGATATTATAGATTGTGTAAAAATCAGATGGTGGAAGATGAAAATCATTTTCTATTAGTATGTCCTACATATAAAGAACTTTATTTGCAAGAAATACACCCATAGGAGTCAATGCAATACAGACATGACATATAAAATTGATAGCAATACAAACAAATTGAACATGTAAGCAATTATAATTCAACATACAATAAAGTAACAACAAATATTTGTTTGATAAGTTCCAATTTATTGTTAATGTCAATATTTTGACTTAATTGAAGTTTTTGGAACAAAACTTTCTAAGTTGTCTATTTATATTGCAGTAAAGGAAAAAGTGGTATTCGCCCTCAATTTCCCTACACACAGTACATTTACAAATGAGAGAGTTAATTTATTTAAGGAAGTAGAGAGACATTGCGTAAACTTTAAAAATCTAGCAAATGATAATATAAATGGACTTCAATATGGTTGCTTTCTTGCGAAGATGAACACGTGTGCGAGCATTATCATTATATATACAGAAATGTTTTGATTTAAGAAAAAAATGCTTTATCCAATAGTCATGTATAGATGAATATTATAAATGTCTGTTGTATTATCATTATTAATACTATTATTATTCTATTACGTATTGAAATCGTTTATTTAATACTTTTAAATGATTACTTATATATATATATAGATTCTCCTTCAGGTACGAGTGAGTTATGGAATTTCTCCACCAGAGATAGTTAAATTTTCGAGTTTCAACACGCGAGCCATTAGCTTTCGCATACTGGAACCCCTCATCACAATGAATGGCAAAGTCCATGTGTTGGTATGGGAAACCCCAAATGTTGGTCAGATCAAAATCTATAATAGGAGGTGTACTACAGCATCATGTAATAAAGATCCTCTGAAAGTTTCATAAAATTCCATTCAGTGGTTTAGGAGGAGTTGCGGATGGCATCATGCTACCCCTATCACAATGAATGTCAAAGTCCATGTTTTGGTATGGGTAACCCAAATATTCATCAGATCAAAATCTAAAATAGGAGGTGCACTATGGAATCATGTAATAAAGATCCTCTGAAAGTTTCATCAAATTCCATACAGTGGTTTAGGAGGAGTTGCGGATGGCATCATGGTACCCCTATCACATTAAAAGTCAAAGTCCATGTTTTTCTATGGGAAACCCCAAAAATTGAGGTGCGCAATGCAATCATGGGATGAAACATTCTCTGAAAGTTTCATCAAATTCCATTCAGTAGTTTAGGAGGAGTTGCGGATACAAAGGTCGGACGGACGGACAGACGGACACAACGAATACTATATACCCCGCTTTTTGAAAAAGCGGGATATAACAATCAGACAATTTGACCTTATAAAACAACAAATGGACATAACAACATTTTGAAAATGAACATAAGACAGCTCTGGCGTTCCATACTTTACTATGTTTTGTTACTTTTCGATAGACTGTGTTAACCCGACTCGTTTCGTAAACTACAACTTGCATTGAAACGTATTTAAATGGAAAAGTGAAAATTGTTTTATTTTGTTATGTTAATGTCACATATTTTTAAACAACTGTGTTGATACCATATATTCTCTATATATACATCAACGGAATGTATACGGACTGGGGAACCAGATAGGTATTTTTTCAAAACAAATTATCAAGTCTTAGAGAATTATAAGAATTAAACACATCTTTTATTGAGTTTATTGATGTATAGGCTAGATTGTTAATTTTGAGTGAATTAGTCCAGTTTGTACGCTAATAAAATCCGTATGAAACATGTAAAATCTCCCAGGGCATGAAGTGTATTTCATTAAACATCAACAAATATATATTTTGTCACGAGGAATAGGAAAATATAAGGTTTATGGATATGAAATTATTGATGAGGAATATATCGTAAGCATCGTAAGTAACTGGAATCATAAGATAACTGAAAATCATGATAAAGAGATAACTAAACAATATGATATAAATGGTAGGTGATGACAACATCATCCCCCCCCCCTTTCTTAAGGAAGGAGTATGGTAAAAATCATTTAAAACTTAATACGTCTTATCTTTGGAATAGAATACATCATATTGGATAAATAATTTATAGTCTAAAAACTGAGACAGATATTATTGATCAATGTTAAACTCACTTCTCTTTCAGTGAGCCCCCCCCCCCCCCCCCTATTACATCCAAAAAAGATAGGAAAGTGACTATGTGCAGTTAAAATTGCTCTTATCGGGAGGGG
Organism: Mytilisepta virgata; assembly: GCA_028015205.1. Taxonomy (NCBI): domain Eukaryota; kingdom Metazoa; phylum Mollusca; class Bivalvia; order Mytilida; family Mytilidae; genus Mytilisepta; species Mytilisepta virgata. The sequence goes on along the minus strand of CM051510.1, from coordinate 41,887,550 downwards.
AGGGGGGCTCAGTTCGATATAACCTAATATCGTTAATGAGAAAAATGAGGGTAGGTTTCTGGAAAAGAAAAAAGTTGGCCAATAATGACAAATATATATACATATGGAAATAAAAATGGAAAGACCATAACACCACTTTACAAACTGGCTAAAATCTAAATTTAAAAACATACACAAATATACTTACTGAGATTCCGTCTGATGGATATATTTCCGGGTGTCTTAAAACACACACTATCCAGCTGTTATACTCTAGTGGATAAAGATAATAAATTAAAATTCTTCGTGTGGAAAAAAATGGATCGACAATGTATATAGGTTAAATTTCGGGTATTTTAAATCAAATTACGCATGTTATTTATGTTTTACACGTAAAGGAATTTTATCCAGTGAGTAACAAAAATGTTTCCTGAATTTTAAGTTAAATTTAGACCCACGTACATTTTCATATTATACACAATGTCAATTTTGTAGACGAATAAATCCCGATAGCGAACGATGAACAGGGAACACACATTTTATAAACCATAATATAGTTGCATTTGCAATTTCTAATTTACAAAATGAAAAATATACTGTAAATGGAATTGATTTGGGTGGTGGCGTTGGTGTTGATGTGCAATAAAATAAATAAATGTCTAAAAATGCTAGCCTAAATCAAGGTAAGATCACCATTACCTAAATGACTGACATGTACCATTTGTATTGGTGTGCCCTTTTGTCTGCCCATTTTTACCAAAATTTGAAACCTCTTTTCAATTGTATTCTTGATCCCGCCACTCCCTCCATAAATATCAAATAGTTACTACCTTAAAAAAGACTTTTCTCGATCGATGCACTATAAGGGCGTGGCCTTTGAACAACGAGAAGGAAAATCCTGCACTTCACATACATTTATAAAAAAAAAACAAATAAACAATTTTATGCGTATATAACAGTTTGTTTACCATGAACCTATTTTGAATATATGAATGTTAAATTAGGCTAAAGTATGTCAACTTAACATCACCCAGTTTGCCTGATGTCACAATTTACAATGGATGGTCTCTCTCTACATTAACCACATATTCGTCTTTCGTCTTATCTCTGTAATTATTTAGGGTTCAGAATAAAAGGAAACTACCATATAATTTTTTTTGTGGGGGGGGGGGATAGGATTGAATAATATCTGGAATAAAACAGTATTATTTGAAAGAATAATTCAGCGCACTTGCGTGTGCCATAAAATAAATTTAGGCTCAAAGATGCCGCAAAAAAAACCCCAAAAATTCTAACATTCAAAGTTACTTTTTTAGTAATCCCCTCCCTCTTAAATAAAAATTGAATAATTCCTGGCTAACATTACCAAAAAACCACAAAAGACACGTATACTCACGTATACTTCCGCCATGATTATCTCAAATAATTATCCGTGATACGATTAAGAGTAGGTCAATACAGATTGCATAAAAACGCATTTTTTGTTTTATTTTGACACTTCTATTACAGAAGTAGTGAGATAATATATAAATCTACTAAATCTGCATTTAGGGAGAAACCATTTGAATTTTATTGGGGGAGGGGAGAGCTAGGATCAAATTTGAAATAAAAAGGCAGGACCCAGGTTTGGCAAAATAAAAAGACAGGATCACTTTATGTGTGAACAGAAATGCAGGACCTATGTCAAATCAGGAAATTTTGGGTTAAAATGAAAATAAAATTTATGCCGCAATAGCGGCCGAAAAAAATCCAGGACCAAAATTTCGCCGAAAAAAATAGGCAGGATCTAACATTTGATCCTAGCCCTCCCACCACCACCCCCCCCCCCCCCCCCCCCCCATAAAAATTAAATGGTTGCTCCCTAAGATATATACAGTTATAAAAATGAACATAACAATGAAAAACAATTTTAGAGTGTAACTTTAAGCAATGTGAACCCTTCTATCTCAACTCTAACTAGTACTTATTGTTTCGGACACCGAAACAGATGTCCCCCAAACGCCCCCATTACCAAAGGGTCCCAAGCACTTTTCGATTCGGTCAGCCGTTTTATCGGAAAACAAAAGACTTCAACTTTTGAAAATTCTAAAATAGTATTGCACATCTATAAGTCTGCCAAGTTTCATACAAATCGACGGAGCTTTTTTCTGAGGAGATGCTCTGACGAAAGAATAATAATAGTAACATGAATATGAAGAAGAAACCAAGTATAAATAATATGTTCCACTCAAACTTTGTTTGGGGAACATAAAGATTGTTAGATTCTATTTTTTTCTATTAATAACAAGAAATGTTTACGATTTGTGAAAGTATTGCTTTATTTTGTTGTCATTGTAACTGCATTCGCTTGACACTCATGAGTGTAAAGTCCAAACAAATATCTCAGTTAAAGATTAGATAATACACATATGTATACTTCAAATAAAAATCTGCATTACAATGTTAACAAAATTCAAGAAAAAGTCATCTGTTAACAAAATTAATAATTGAAACTGTGTGTTTTATGTGTTTATGCTCGAAAGGGCCTTTAATTAGGCAATAAAATAATCTGAATTTGGATTTGAATCTATAGAGGCGTGTCCAAGATAGCGGACATATTTTGAATGCTTAGATATGCAAATAAATGGGGTATTCAGGGTTAGGGTTAGGGTTAGGATTAGGGTAAGGGTTAAAATTACTAGAAGAAAAGCATTCCGTATTTGGTCTATAATTAATGAACGGTGAATTAGCGCATGATGCCGCTGTATTAATGTTACAAATGTCTTGGGGTGCAGTGGCTATTATTTTTTCTTTTTGGATAAACTTGATGGTTTGGTCATTCTGTATTGAAACCTGAGCTTGTTTGATAGTACGAATTCACAATGGGTATCTCTGAGCGACGTCACCCCCCCCCCCTTCCTCGATTCTATATCGTATTCACAATGGGGTATATATTGCCACCGTGTATGTGTTTTGAAAATATATGTATCTGAGTTGTGAATCTGATCTCTATGGAATGATTTTGAATGTAATTCGTGTGTAAATTTATTTCTAAATTAGCCTGAATTAAGGGGGGGGGGGGTCTTTAAGGACAAACCTGGTTTTACCAGCCGCATGTTTCTAAATTAGCCTGAATTAAGGGGGAGGGGAGGGTTCTTCAAGGACAAACCTGGTTTTATCTCGCCGCATGATTATAATTTGGCCTGAATTAAGGGGAAGGGGAGGGTTCTTCAAGGACAAACCTGGTTTTACCCCGCCGCATGTTTCTAAATTAGCCTGAATTAAGTGGGAGGGGGGTTCTTTAAGGACAAACCTGGTTTTACCAGGCCGCATGTTTCTAAATTAGCCTGAATTAAGGGGGAGGGGAGGGTTCTTCAAGGACAAATCTGGTTTTACCCCGCCGGATGTTTCTAAATAAGCCTGAATTAAGGAGAAGGGTTCTTCAAGGACAAATCTGGTTTTAAACCGCCGCATGATTCTAAATTAGCCTGAATTAAGGGGGGTCTTCAAGGACAAACCTGGTTTTACCGCTCCGCATGATTCTAAATTAGCCTGAATTAAGGGGTAGGGTTCTTCAAGGAAAAACCTGGTTTTACCCCGCCGCATGATTCTAAATTAGCCTAAATTAAGAGGGAGGGTTCTTCAAGGACAAACCTGGTTTTACCCCGCCGCAAGAGACATGCACCTGTTGAATTTCAATGAAGGGCAATGTTATGTCCCTATATGTTACATACCCTTTTTAGTTTTATGATTTAAAGAATTATCTTGGGACCTACAAATTGCTTTGATATCCAATGTATATAATTTACAGTCAAACCTATGAATAAAGGACACTCAAGGGACGAGAGATAAGCGGTCATTATGAGGAGGTTTCTGATATACAACGACAGTTTCACTATGCCCTTTGTAGACATAGAGGTGCCTTTAGAGTAGAATGGACTGTACATGTATTTAGTATTATCTTGGAACCAACGAATTTCTTTATGTATGGGATAATGAGAGTCAAGTTTAACTCTCTATATAATGTAGGTAAATCCAAATGCTCAATAGTTTAGGCTTTTTTGTGCCGTTGTAAACGGTATATCATGTTTTATAATCACAAGTAAACAACTATTTGATTTTTAATGGGAAACGATTATTGTATTAAGCGCTTTTTGCACCAAATATTTTTTAGCATATTGAAAATGTCAAGGATTGAATATTACCAAGAATAAAATAGTATTATACAAGAAAACAATTATGGGTGATGTAGAAGAATGATTTTTCGGATCCTTCCTCTACACAACAAAGGCAATGCTTACGACATGTGAAAATCAACGAAACAATCCCTGTTGTATAAAACTGTACTGCACATATTTAGACATAATTTGTCAAAGTATATCAAACTGGTGACACGAAATGTTTGTTGACACTATAACATGGTTTATCTGAAAAGATGGGAGACACGACATGGTATGTTTGTAACATAAAAGAGGGCTTGGGTTGAGGGGGGCTGGAAGTCTGTATTCTTTATCCAGTTGTATAATGTTTAATAATGAGAATGAATAATTTTAGGCCGGAAATTCAAAACTGCAATGATAAAACCTATTTTTTGGACATCTTTATGTATTTTCAAGTTTATAAAAGGTTGTTTATAGTATCAGTGTATTACACATTGTCTTTATTCTGTATTGTTGTAATTGTCTGTAATTAATCAGTATTTATAGAATAACTAATTCAAGAATTTCAATATAGCAAAATATTCAACGAGTGACCGAAACACACCTTAATTCACGAATGAGGGAATTATTAGTGTTTTCCGGTCACGTGTGGAATATTTTCGATATTCAAATTCTTGAATTAGTTATACTGTTTATTACATTGATTAAATAGACAAAAAATGCTTCAAAAGTGTCATATTTTCCTTAGATCCCTTCCTGAATCTTCCAACGTCACAAACGTCATTTGTTAGTAACGCCCTTGACATCGTTAAATAAAAACCGATCTTTCACCGAATGAGAATGTCGAATTTATTTTCACTGGAAATTACGATAAATCACCGTCATCAATGTAATAATTAAATTTTCTTAACGGATTTCTAAATTATTCTTAATATCACTATTCCCTTTTCATAAATCTCTTAGGATAAACCCTCCCCCTCCCCCCAGAAAAAAAAACAAACAAAAAATACCAAATAAAACAAAAACAACAATAAAGTAGAATAAAATAAAATATACAAAATAAATAAGGTAAATATTAATCTCATGACAAACAAAAAATACCTGGCAGTTTGAAATATTGTGCTAATCATGTTTTCACTTGAAATCACAAAGCAGAAATCGAAAATGATTAATTATTTATGTTTTAATTAAACGATAGATAATATTTATTGGTAATCAAACAAGACCGCAAGACTGCTAACAAATATACTGAATAATTACTATAATGAAAAACGATAATAATGGCAGGTTCCTTTTAACCAGTGGAAATCATTGATTTCATTACGAGAAAAACACAAAGGATGTAGTATCTGATACCAACAGGAATGTTTTTCACAGTATTCATGAAACAGGTTTTATTTTCCTGCAAAGTTGGTGATACATTTTTTTTGCAATTCTGCTATAATTTTATTCCAGGCCATATTTTCTCTTGGAAGTTTTTCAAATATATTTATTTTATTTTATTCACCAAATGATAGCCTGGGCGTTTCCAATACCTTCCTTGCGCTCCAAAATAATTAGTAGTAACTAGAAGTAGTGAGAAATTCAACGTTAATCAGACTGTGTCTTTAGAAATTGCACCATTGTAATTGCAACCGTATTAAAAAAATAATTTGGATCCACAAACATTTTTTTTTGTTAGGATCAAATTTGAAATAAAAAGGCAGGACCAGGATTTTGGCAAAACAGACAGGATCAATTAAGGTGAGAGAAAAAATGCAGGACCTTTGTCAATCAGAAATTTTTTGGTTTAAATAAAAATAAAAATTTAGGCCACAATAGCAACCTAAAAAAATCCAGGACCAAAATTTGGACGAAAAATTAGACAGGGTCAAGCATTTTGATCCTAACCACCCCCCCCCCCCCCACCCCCCCATTTTCCCACAAAAATCGAATGGTTGCTCCATTAGATGAAAAAGATGAATAAATTGTAGTTCTAATTTTGCATGGATAAACTATCAATGCCTTTATACTTTGAGTTTCTGTATAAGATAGTATATAGAATAGAGAATGGATTCGGGGAATGTATCCAAGAGACAACAACCCGACCAAAGAGCATAAAACAGCTCATGGCTACCAATGGGTTCAGCTGGCCCCTAAACAATAGTGCATACTAGTTCATCGAAATGGACGGCACACTAAACTCCTAAACATACAAATGAACAAAATTAAAAAAACACACTAGACTAACAAAGGCTAGAGGTTCCCCGACTTGGGACAGGCCCAAACATCCGGCTGGGTTAAACATGTTTTGTTTGATCTCAACCCTTCCCCTATACTCCTATCCAATGTGGAATAAACAAACACACATCGATACACACGGTAAAAATCAGTTCAAAAGATGTCAAAGAGTCCGATGTTAAAAAAGGTAACAGCAGAAACTAAGCAAAATGACAATGATATTACGCAGATATGTATCAAATTTATATTTCATTATTGATTATTGTCCACGAAATGATTAGGATTTTTTGTTTGTTTTGCAGATGACAAACTCCCAGTTTCAAGCTATTTTGGCTTAGATGAGGGTACATCATTTGATTATTATTGGGTGGATGCGAGGAAACAAGGAATTGATTTTAAATCTTCGACTTTGTTTGCAACCACCACCTGCCTGGATTCGTATGTTTGTTCAAAATACACTATTATACCAAGTTAATGTCAAGATTACATGATATATTCAATCCTGTGACAGTTGACTGTAAATATAAAAGTTTATGATGAAAAAGGGGGGGGGGGGTATTTTTATTAAGTTTCAATATGTTATTGCGCTCCATTGTATCTTTCGAATATAGTTTAAATTTCTGCATGTCATAGTTTACGTTCATGAATCTTGCAATAGGATAAAATTTCCAAACATTCATGATGATAAACATACTTAGGCAACCATGTGAATTTTATGACGGGGTGACAATGAAGAATTTTTAAAAGATCCAAAAATTTGGAGAAAAGAAGACAGATTTAATTTATTATTACCAGGGATCAAATATTCGTACAATCCGGGTGTCCAGGATCTATGATAACTCCATTGCCATCCCACCCCTCTTATCCACTAAATATCGAATGGATGCTTGCTTAAGGAGGCCAGTTAGAATAAACTTACCTCGGAGATTTACTTATTATTTAGTCACAGAATTCCATAAAATTTGTTTTCAATGTAGATCATATTGTACCTGTGGCTATGAAATAAATACACAAATACAGACAAATTGCCGACTGGTCATGGATTCTGTCGAATATTATGAATATTGGTTTATATCACGATATTTTCAATCTATTTTTTTGCGTGATGTCTGAAAGTTCATGGTACACATTAATAATAGAAACCCAAGTGTGTGTGCCTTCGTAAATCGCACGTTTTGGAACTGTCGCAATGTAAAACACGGAGATTTACGAAAGTGCTGACTGGAATATCAAGAGCGCATCATATTTGTTATTAAAGCTCGGATTTCTATGAATCAAAAGAACGGATGTTTTTCTTAACGTAGATTTACCTTTATACATTGTTTGTCCCTTGTCCATTCCACAATTATCTAGAGATCGCGGAAGAAAATTTTTAAATATTAAGTTGCATTAAAGGCAAATTTTAAAAGAATTCGTTAAGACATATTACTTGGACATATCAAATGTCTGAGTAATATATTTATAACAAATTATGGATCCAACTTTATTTATTTCATTAGTCTCAGAAATTATAAATCTATTGTGAAATTTCTTTATCGATAAGCGTTTGAATCATTTGATCCAAATTTTAAAATATTTAGATAAAAAGACGAGTTAAAATGATTAACCCATGCTCTTTGTGGCATCTTTTCACTCGGTTCACACTTGATGTTATCTGTAGCACAAGTGACTTCTTTCTAGTTTATGCACTAAATTGATGCTCAGCAGGGAAGCATATACAAGTGGCTTCCATTCAAACAGTATGAAAGAATCGCATATGCGACAGGGCCGAATACAAATATATGTGCGTTTAGTGTTTTCCACCGACCGTTATATTTTGTGCCTACCCTAAAATTTTCATAGGTATTTTTGTACAAACACCATAAATAACCAAAATCCTCCCCATGGGTCAAAGAAAAAAAAGTTGGAAATAAAAAAGAACACTTATATTGTACACTAATTGTTAAAAGCATGACACCTCAAACAAACATATTTGCTTATTTGGCCTTAATTCTCTGCTGAAATATTATTTGATTTGCCAGCGTTAGTTTGTTTTCAAATTGACTGTGTTTTGTAGATTTTTTACTTTTGTTCATAATTATCATATTTTCAAATCCGCTATTTTAGTCAAGTTTGTTTTCGGAATTAAGATAATATCTAAAACACAAATACAACATATAATAGTTTAAATTTTTATAATAAGAAAAAAACATATGCAAAAGAAAAAGTCTATATGAAAGTTAGAGTCAATACTTATTACTGTTAACAAACATGCAAACATTTAAATATGTATAAACAGTTTTGAAGTTATATTCATTAATATCTATTTAAACTTGTCTCGGAAAACATATACACTGACGTGACACATGAAGAGTTGTCGTTCTTTACACATATTTTGTCGCATTTCTGACGAAATAAAATGTAGTTACTTGTAATTATCGCTATATTACATTCAAACTTTGAGCGCCGAATTTAATTTAACACATTGAATCACATTTTCAGTGAGTGGGTGACCGACTGGCAGTTCCGAAAGGCGATGGTTCCATTCGTAACCATGGTGTATTTCTTCTGTATCCGAATTTTCCGTTGTATCCGGTAACTGGTTTGATACCTTGCATGAATTGCGCATGTCCATCTGTTTGTTCAGCCGAGTGTCCTGGAAAATTAAGCACAGAACTGATTAAAATAATTGAGCTTACGTTTTGAAATATAGTTGTAGACGTTTATCCTGTCAAAACTACCTTCTGAGATACTGTGGGACAATAACACAGTTTCGCTCTGGGTTTCAAAGAGTCAATACCTTTTTATTTTTATTTTTTTACATGCTCGTGATCAAGACCTTATTGGTCGAAACGTTGGGTATTTTCAACTTTTTAGTTTGTTGCTGTTTTTTACGATTTTATATTTGGTTTTGTTCGACTTGTGTATTTCATACATTTTAGTCGTTTTACACCCCTTTTGACAGCTCACCATTTCCATTTATTTTTCTTGTTAACAATAACACAATGGTTGTTTTAACACTGAACTTTTATATTCAGAAATGATTTTGTACATATACAATAATGTATAATGATCTTCTGTTATGTATATTCATGGTCTCAGTGGTCACTGTTTTGGTTATAAAATATTCTTTTTCTTCTATAAATTACCAACGACCGATTACGTACAAGGGCACACAAGATGGATGGATGGATGAATTATTGTTTAACGTCCAGTGGCAGCCAGGTGCATATCAGGACGAGAACATGATAATGAATATGATCCCTGCTTTGTACTAGACCGACACACTAAGTCGGATTTTTAATGTGCTTGCTCACGAGGTAACTGTCCGCAGGAAGACATATCACCTCACTCGGACACATTATACTGACTCCGAGCCGACCAGTCTTTGCTCTTACTCCTAGATGCCGCGTGCTTGGCGGAGAAGCATCAAATATCAATTTTAATGTCTTTGGTTTGACCCGGCCGGGGATCGAACCCGCGACCTTCCGCACTCGGGGCGTGCACGCTACCACGAGACCGCCGAGGCGGTTAGAACACACAAGAAAAATCAGACTGGTTTTGAAGTGCTGAAGGTGAGAAACTTTCAAGAGGACTCTAGGAAAATATAGAGTTTCCATTCTCTATTCTATTATACCAAGATGAATATGAGAACTGGAAATAGGCCTCTCACGAATACTTTTGATTTCTATTGAACTCTATGACGAAATAGCATTAAACCCTTTATTTCTGGCATTTTCGTTTAATAGAAAGAGCGACAGTATCCGACCAGAAGCTACGAGAGTCTTAGATAGTTTTAGAATAGAGAATGGAAACGTGGAATGTGCCAAAAAGATAACCCGACCAAAGAGCAGAAAACAGCTCCAGGCTACCAATGGGTCTTCTACGCAGCGAGAAAATCCCGAAACATACACATGAACCAAAATAAAATAAAACACACAAGACTAACAAAGGCTAGAGGTTTCTGACTTGGGACAGGCGCAAAAATACGACGGGGTTAAACATGTTTTGTGAGATCTCAATCCCCCCTATACCTCTGGCCAATGTGGAATAAACAAACACAGAGCGATATACATAGTAAAACTCATTTCAAAAGATGTCCGAGTCCGATGTTTGAATTAATAAAGAGCACATATTCTGACCCTGCCATCTAAATTATCTACCAACCCATCAATTTTGGCAGTTCTAGCAAGCGGTCACCTTGAACTTTGGTAATAATACTGTATTGGTTTTTATAGTATCGGAATCGATGGGGGGGGGGGGGGGGGGTGGTCACATGAAATCGGTCTATTTTGTTTGTTTTGTGCTCTTTTATGTCTTTTTGTCCGGGGATTTGTCTGTTGGGTGGCGTTGATTGGTTGGTATTTCGTTGTTCACCTTTTAATTCCTTACGTTACTCATATTATTAAACATAATTTTAAATAAATTTTTCGACGATTTAAATTAATTTACTATAAAATTCAATTTTGACCAATTGAGAACAAGTATTACATTTACTTCAGTGCTCAAAATGGCCACACCTCGCCATTACGTATTTAGGACAGAATCTCAGTTTCGGAATGACAAAGCATAACTGAGTCAGTATTTTGTATGATTAGGCAAAATAACTTGCGAAGCTTGAAGGAATGACATATTTTTTTGTTGGGCTTTGTTTGTTTCGGATTTTATAACTTCCTTTTATAATCTAAATTTATCATGATCCGAATTGTGATTTATGGATGGATGAATTGTTGTTTAACGTCCAGTGGCAACCAGGTGCATATCAGGACGAGAACATGTTGATATGATAATGAATATGATCCCTGCTTTGTACTAGACCGACACGCTAAGTCGGATTTTTAATGTGCTAGTTCACGAGGTGACTGTCCGCAGGAAGACATATCACCTCACTCGGACACATTATACTGACTCCGAGCTGACCAGTCTTTGCTCTTACTCCTAGATGCCGCGTGCTTGGCGGAGAAGCAGCAAATACCAATTTTAATGTCTTTGGTTTGACCCGGCCGGGGATCGAACCCGCGACCTTCCGCACTCGGGGCGAGCACGCTACCACGAGACCATCGAGGCGGTCCGAATTGTGATTTATAAATCGGTGAAGACGCTCATTATTGTTATATTAATAAAACGGTAGCGTTAACTGTTATCCCATTTTAGACAGTGTTAATTTGAATCCGATTTTTGTTGAAACATTAAATGAAACACTAACATGCAATGAACAGAAAAAAATACGGAAAAAACGATAAAATTGTATGCGTTTTTCTTAAAATGCAAACTACTTCATAACATGCTCTAAATAACATAAAGTAAATGTTCGGCTTGGACTCGTAATATTATCCAAAAGTTTTTTTTTTCAAAAGAAGCAAACATAACGTTTATTCAATGTTCAGTCAATAAACATTCAATGATATCAAACTATATCCAAAATGAAGGCACAGATTAATCAGTATCGCAGACTTTGCAGACTTATTTGGTTACTTTTGCTGTCAAAAAAAGTAGATATTATGTGAAAATGTTTATCCAAAATTCGAGCAATAGATATACATTTGAATGAGAAATTTGCAATCATTTTATTTGTTTGATCGTGGCCAAATGAGATATACATATTGATATCTAGGCCGTCCTCATCTAGAAACTTCTACATGGGGAATTCTGTTTTAATCAGTTTCTATGAAATCGGTGTTTTGGAAATTTTAACATATTATATTTATTGTAAAAACTTCTCCGTCCTGTTTTTAATGCGCAACAGGGAGAAGTTTAGGTTCATTTCAACTTCTAGATTAGACCCGAATATCAAGGGAGAAACGATTAAATATAAATAGCCATTGATGATATTTTGAAAATATTACTAATCAAAAATTTAACTTTTAAGTTTTCTTGGATAATCTTCAGCACTTTTTATGTGATGTCACTGCCTCAATGGAAGCTACCCACTGAAAATGACCTGAAGACTGATGTAGATATTTGTTTTGGAGTTTCAGTTAAAAGAAATACTGAAAACCATCAAAAATTTAAATATGAAATGCCCACACTTTTTGCCTTGTTAAATGCCAAAAGTTACTAAGAGACTGGTTTCAATCGCCTGTAACGTCAAACCTGTTTCATTTCTTTCTTCATCTATTTGAAACCTTTGAACTTTGACCACTCGAAACTACTTACCGGCCCCAAACTGGTTCCTAAGAGAAAGATACTGATACCCTGTTCCTTGTTCATGAAAATAATCTAAGACAGCCCCTTCTATAGAAGTTCCACCATGTCCTCTCTGAAAAATAAAAATAAACCATTATGTGTATATACATTTAAAATAATACCAAAAGAATCAGTATAAACCAAACTGAAGATGAAAATGACCAATACAAATTTGAAGTTTAAGATAACGAGAAAAGCTCAAAGTTTCAGCTAACCAAGCTTGATCGCATGCATTGACGGTTCAAAATCTTACCAATGGCTTTTTCAAAGTTTTTTAAAGTTAGCATTACAATATAAAAAAAAATACCAATGAAATCATTTGTTTCTAAATATCCGTTTTCTAAATCATTCAGTCTGTCTTTCGTGTCATACTCTTAAAACTACGAGGAGTGGTTTTCTGGGAATATTTTGTCCAAAGGATAAAATTTGATGGAAATATTTATTAATTATGGCAATGAGAAAGTAACTAAAATCATTTAACCTCTTTATTTGACGTATTATTGAGGTCAAATATTTTTTTTTACGTTTGAGCTATATCGCTAAAGAAATTTGATTGGTAATAAAGATTTGATCCTCTCCAAGGAACATGAGGTACTATATGAGACAAACATCTCAGAACGGAATACGAAAAGCACAAAAGAGAACGGGCCTCATTCAGCCTTCAACAAAGCGTTTTCCTATACTTATGACAGATTTGAACATGGTGGCCCATATAGACAAACTGTAGCGAAATTCAATCGAATTCAATCAACCCAAAAACAAACAACCATGGACAATATGCAGATATGAAAACCCTATTTTTTTTAGCTTTTTTCTTGATATTGGCGCCAGATACTTCTACGAACAACGAACGTATTTTAAAAGTATTACATTTTGAGGTCATTAGATATGTTACGTCATTCCATTCTGCTTTTTAAATTTGCAAGTACTTCCGATCTTGTCTAGTGTGACGTTGCAGGTATTGTAGGTCACAATTAAAATGTTTTGGAGTCCACAATGAATTAAAAGCGCTGCAAACAAGGGTTATTGATGGAAATGTTGTGAAATTAAAGCCTTGTGTCACGAGAGGGAGTAAATTTAGTTCCGACAGGCATACGAGTAATATTTTCTTGATTTAACCAGTTTTTGGTCATGGCTGCCGTTATAGATAGCGGAGAGTGCTATCTGATACAGAAACGTACTTGTTACATATGAGCACACAAATTGAATCAAATTGAATGTGCAGCGGATGTCAACCAACAGCAAAAACTCGTGGCCATTTATCATAGTGTACCGGTTTTAAAGCGAAAACGTTCAATAGTGGCCTTGCAGTAAACAGCAAGCAGTGTCAAAACTGGATCTTGTTGTAGTTCCTTCTTAAATATTTATAAAGGAGTACCGCAAGGCTCAATTTTGGAACCTGTTCTCTTTAACATTTTTATAAATGATATTTTCCATTTTATCAAAAAGGGAAACCTGTATAATTATGCAGATGACAATACTTTGTCCTATAGCAACAATAATATCAATGATCTGGTAAATACCTTAGAAACTGAAATTTCGGTTCTTATTAAATGGTTTACAGATAACCAAATGCAGGCAAACCTGATAAATTTCAGGCAATAGCCATTGGTAAAAAAAACTCATAATTGTAATATTGTATTTAATTTAGAAGGTAATACTATAAAATGTAATGACGAAGTCAAACTTTTAGGTGTAACTTTTGATTTTAAATTAAATTTTAATCCACATATATCAAATGTTTGTAAAAAGGCGTCACAGCAGTTAAATGTTTTAAAGAGAATTGGGAAACACCTTAATAGATTGGGTAGATTAACCATATACTATTCATTTATTCTTTCTAATTTTAATTACTGCCCTTTAGTTTGGCATTTTTGTGGGGAGATTAACACAAAAAAACTTGAAAAAATACAAGAGAGAGCATTAAAGTTTATATACGAAGATGAATATAGTACATATGAACAGCTATTAGAAAGTAAAAGATGCCATCATTGAAAATAAGGTTGAGATTTTTAGCTATAGAAGTATATAAGATTTTAAATGAGAAAACATCAGTATATCTACATAATATAATTGTCTTAAAACAGAATTCTTATTCTTTTAGATATAAAAACACAACTGATGTACCCAGGGTAAATACAACTAGGTATGGTCTACATTCAATAAGGTATGCTGCCTCTAAATTGTGGAATAACTTACCTTCAGGATTTAGGGAAGATATATGACTAAATCATTTTAAGGGCTTAATAAATAAATGGGATGGGCAGGAGGGAACGTGTACTTGTTCATTTTGTAATTAATCTCCTTTCTTCACTGTTTGGTAGCATACCTTACTGAACATATGCTATATCTTCATTTATGTTATATTTTGCAATTTTGTTTATATATGCTGCTTGCTATAGCTTTAATTGTGGTTTTGCTTGGCTTTTAGCTTTTGTTTTGGCTTGATTTTGGGCTATATCTACTTTTTATGATTTAAATGTGGTAAAAGTCTTCTTTTTTTTTTAGCTATCTAATTTATTTTAGAACATGCTTTTCTTTGATAAATTTAAATTTGATAATGATAAATTTTTATCTTGTCTATTAATTTTATTTTTTAAATTTGAATGTCAAAATTTGTTTTAAAATTTTTAAAATTTTGCTGAGTATGCTGTATGCTTGTATGTAGTGCTGCTTATTTTTATTTATGCTTGCATGATTGTTTCTGCTGTGTTTTATGTTTGTCATGTATGTGTGTTTTAAAAGCTCTATAGAGCTTATGTTGTCTGTATAATATTTTACCGACTTTAAATAAATTTTACTTGACTTGACTTGACTTGACTTGACTTGACTTGAGAAAATTGTTTTAAGTAATTATTTTAAATAAATCATTATGACCTCCATAAAAGAAGTAGGGCTATTTTGGTCTGTATTTATTTCACTTCTAGGGCAATTTTCAAAAAGTCGCCAAAAGTCTTTCAAAATTTCTGTGGACATTGTGTGTCTGGTATGTAGTCTCTTAAGATTTGCTAATAACTAACAAATAAGTTATCAACATTTTTCTACATCCTAAATATCATTTTTGGGGTTTTCTACACACCTAAATATCACTTTTGGGGTTTTCTACATCCTAAATATCATTTTTGGGGACAGTTTTAACACATGTTTGTCAAATTAATGTCTTCGAGATTTTTTCAACTCAGAACCAAAACGAATTTTTTGCTGTAAGTCAGTTTATGTATCTCCTTTGGTATGACAGTAGAATGGTTTTGGTTCTGAATTTCCTTCTTGGCTATATTCCAAAAAGTGGAACAAATTTACCCAAATCGCATTTACACGTCTTTTGCGGGTAGAAAATTTGAACTTATTGATGATTAAGCACAAGATTTCTGTTTGTTAACATATAACTGCATTGCATACAATTGTGTACGAAAAAAATGTAGGTAAATATTTAAGATTAAAAAATCAATGGTTATGAATAAAACAAATCATGGAGAAAGTGGCCCCACTCCTTTGTTGGAAATTTAGTCAACTATAAAGGAAAAATTGTGTTTAATCCTACAGATTAAAATTAATACGGCTAGATGATTAACGGTTTAATCAAATGCAAAAAATTGAATTAGACTGAGATCAACAAACTATGTGTATTTTAATAAGAATCTTTAGTGAAAAGTTTGATGAATAGGCCTAAGTATATGAGGTATTCATGACATTTAACTGGGAAATGTACATATATTAAATTTCAAACCACTATATTGATTTTCAATTACGTCTTTTGTTACATATGATACATTTAAAAAGGATTACATAATAGGAATGTTTCAAGAACATGTAAAAGGAAAAAATATTTGTAATACCCCTTCAGTTTATCAGTTTATTAGAAGCTAGGGACATATTTTATAAATTTTTCTGCAATTTGGAAAATCTTAGTATAAAGACATATAACAAGAAATTAAAACTTCGAGTATAAATGTGTCTTATTTGGTTTAGGCTGTTTTTCTACATTCTATTTCCAAAAAAAATTTCCTCTTGATTCCAAAGCAGGAAAAAAAATCCAAGCATTTCCATTACTATTAAGATATGATCCCCCTTCTTCCAATGAAAGGAATATAGATTTTGAATTTTAACTTTTTATTATCGATTTGAATGCAATAAAAATAAATACAGTAAAACTTGACAAATTGCTATCCCTTTATGAGTTAATATATTTTAACTGCGACATAGATTTGTGTTGCCTTTTACCGAGTCCTTGTCTATTTCAACGTCAATAAAATATGTTAAATTTCTCTATAAAACGTATCTCAGGCACTTTAAATCTAATGTTATCGTTTTAAAATGAAATATTTTCATTAAAGAGTGTTACTTATAAATATTCGAGGGGGTATAGAATACGACAGCATATTATTTGTTCAGGATTATCTAGAGTGAATTCGGCTTGTTTCTATGATTATGTAATGAAGTCTCACGCAAAGATAAAGAAGAATATTTATACCAAGGTGACACACATGCATTATCTTCTGGTATTCTTCTTATAATGAATTTTTACCCAAAAATTTTATTATGTCCCTTAATATTGAAGAAACTATGACAAAGGAGGAACAATTAAACTATATTTTAAATCTAGAATCAAAGGAACAAGTGAGATTGCTGGGCTCCTTTTTGAAACAGTCTCTATCATTGAGGACAGGGGGCAAACACATTTCATAATTGTTTCTTACGTGTATCACATACCATGGATTAAGTCTCCAGTTGAAATATAATAAGTGAACAATGCATATCAAAATCCGTATCATGCCGTATCAACCCTCGACTAATATTAGCCATCAAGCCTTCGGCCCTCTGGCTCGGGTTGATATGTCATGTGATACTGATTAATTCTCTATACATATCACACAATGTGGCCAGAGTCTTAAAATACCCCCCCCCCCCCTTCCTTTCCAATGAATTTCAAAACGTTTACATTTTAACCAATTTTTATCGAATAACTGGTTTACGCCACTTTCAATGCATTTGGCTATACCACTAGGGAAGACGGAGAACCCGGAGAGAACCACATACCACAGGAAAAGTGGTAATCAGCCCAAAGCACCTCACACAGAGGTGGAATCGAACCTCAGTGTTAACAGACTAGTGATTATTAATAGTTACACGAACTATCTAGATCCCTAAACCACCACAGTATGAAACATATCAATTGGCATTCATTTAAATTAAACGACCGTAAAATTAACAATTAACTCCTACGGTTAAATGGACATGTTGATAATTATTGAATAAAAGATAGATTTTAAATTACAAATACAATGCATCCTGAGACCATAAAATTGTTAATAAAAATAATTATATCCCAGCGTGTTTTTGTTCGATTTATAGTACCATGGTGTCCAATTTAAAACTCTTATTTATTCAAACAAATTTGTTGAATAACATTTTATTGATCGAACTTGTCAGAAAGTAAACAAACATGGAGTTTTAATTTGCAGTGTATACTCAATACTTTTCTACTCAATAAATGTAACAGAAAAAACGATGATTCAGTAAAATCATAGGGTGTAATATTTCATGTGAATTATTCAATCAGCAACTATCCATGAAAACTATCAAGTTTGAAAATTTCTCTCATCTTATATATTTTTTTATTTCAAATTTCAAATGACTTTATTGTCATTAAATATAAAGTTTGTGACAAAAACAGATTAACAAATACACAATACTGAACATTACAAAAACTTCAAACAACAAGTAAAAAGTAACTAGTCCCCTGACCTCAGTTTCACACTGTTTTTTATTTGCTGGGAGGACGCAATGGACAAACTCAAAAATTGAAGTTTCTCATCTCTACATTACGATCAATATACAATTTAATGTACTCAGATTATTCTGAAATTACCCAAAAGATTATTCAGAGTCTCCTCAATAGAAATTGTTTTTCAATTGTTATTTGTTTGTTTGTTTGTTTCTTTTTTTTTCTTTTTTTTTGTTTTTGTTTTTGTTTTTTTTGGGGGGGGGGGGCATATTAGATGGTGAAATAGTGAAACCAAGTTCTCCGAGAACAGCTATAGACATATTAAACTAGAAATATATTTCACAGGAAGTTATTTTTTGCTTAAGAATGAAGATAAAAGCATTTATCAAAAAAGAACAGTGGGGCTTTATACAAATATGCACTGCCTATTCCCATCTTTCTACAAAGCAGTACGTTTGATTCGGATGCCTGTTGCAATAACAAGTACTACAGTGTCTACCAGCAGCACAGATGAGTCTACGGTCTGTTTAAAGCCGCCTGAAATCAACATAAGGCATATTGTAGCAAGATATCAAGTGATGAGAGGGACACAAAATTGGGGTCTGGCATTCATTTTGTAGACTCCCCTTCCCCCATTCCCAAAAGTAAGCATCACATTTTAAATATCGCATTGTAAAAATGACCTACCTGCCCAGTCTTCTTAAGAGTCCTATTGACCCCATCAAAATCAAAATAATTCCTAACGTGAATGTCTTTCTGGGAGTTGTATGGCGGTATCACTGGGCCAAGTTTCGGATTAGTTTTGGAGTAATCATTTGAAATACTACTGACTGCATTACTGTCCAGCACAAAGGTTCTTTCTCTTTCTACCAATTCTTCTGGTACCGGTGTTGATGGTGTCCGATAGATTTTGTTGTGTCTTCCTTTTTCAGATTTTCCTGATTTTGTTTTTTGTTTTCCTTTCTTATCTTCTGCTTTTGTTTCCTTTTCTTCAGGCATGGCGAGTTAAACACAAAATAAATAAACGGACAATTAGTTTAAAAAGCGTTTAACTTTTCAGTTTAAAATGAAAGTTATGTTTTTCAAAAGATAAATTAATTGTTTCAGATCGAGTCGCTCGAATGGCGTTTCCGTTGCTAAGTTGGTTAACACACGGATAAAATAACGACTGTTAAAATAGTATAACCCTTTAACTGTCTTTAGTTCATATATATATTAAAATACAATGTCACTTGGAACGCGTATTGATATGTTAATTAAAAGGTAGATATGTGTACCGTTGTCGTGTTAGACTGGTCACGTGACGAAATTAATCGGAACACATTCAATGAAATATTGATAATTGTCCAACAGCCTTTTTATGGCCTATTAAATGATTATCGAACTTCGAAAGAAATTGTGGATGTTAAGCATGTAAAAATTACAATGAAATGCGATTGATAAAGGTAATATTAAGCGATTGATCGGTTTATTTTCAGATAAATAATTCAGGATTAAAACAGAGAAGGCTTTTGAAATGCTAGAATCAATTAAATGTGCAATAGGATGTAACTATACGTATTATGCCCAATTAAGTTATTGAATATGTATAAATACCTCTGTCAGGTCTGGAGTAATGTCTATAACCTTACATACGTATAATAATTACATAAATTTAGCGAACACTAATATAATAATGTTTAGTCGCCTGGATTAAAGTACAACATCATGCAATTGATTTTAGTTTATATAAATCTTGCTAAGCATATGCCTCTAAGTACGGAAAATTGTTCCTCGCATTTGAGAAAAAAATTACCAACTACATCGGCTGCTAGGGAAACAAAGGAGATTCCCGAGACTAGAAGCAACATTTTCAAACATTGAACAAGAGAAAAACTCCGACATTACACCATCCTGCCAAGTCAGGGTTTTGTATCCACGTTCGTTCCTACAAAGGTGGATATAAAACCCTGCCAGTGACTTGGCAGGATGACATTACACGTGCATGCACTTTTCTCATTCAGCATTACATCTTAATTATTTTAGGTGTCACAAAAAATTAGGGACTGTAGAAAAGAGGGGAGTGATTTTTCTTTGGGTTGGTGTAGTTTTCTGGAGATTGCATGATACACGCCCACTTATCACTCTCATTCATAACAATTGGCATTGCTAAATTTTTACAATATCTGAATAATTTTCTCTTCCTATTTCGGTATTTTTGGTTATGAGTACTTCATGTTTAAAATAAGTTTGGTTTTTGGTCTTCCAAATGTTTCGGTTTTAATGCTGATGATGAGAGGTAACTCCTTGAAATGCGTCGTATACAGCATAGTATAAATTTACTATATCTAATATTAGTATCTTTGGATTGTTATTTATTTCAAAATTTGGGGAATGGCGTTTGATGAAATAGTTTCCCGTTGATGCGTGTGTATTACAGAATTAAAATACACAAAAAAAATTTCCAATCAAATACATGTAATAACTATGAAAGAGATTGAAAATTAGTTAGAGCGGATTTCGTAACTTCATTTGTATGTCATATTAACTAGAATTAAACAAATACATCACGGAAATAATATTACATTCCTAGATTTTTAAAATAAACAATATGAATACTGAACATTATCTGTTGTTATGCAGAAGAGAGGTGATAAGTTTTTGGCTATGCAGACGAGAGGTGATAAGGTTTTGGCTATGCAGAAGAGAGGTGATAAGTTTTTGGCTATGCAGAAGAGAGGTGATGTTTTTGGCTATGCAGAAGAGAGGTGATAAGTTTTGGATATGCAGAAGAGAGTTGATAAGTTTTTGGCTCGCAGATTGATATAGTACAAATTCTTATTTTATGATGTGACCATTATTTACTTGTCATAAGATTCGGTATATTAAGTTTAATGGGATTTAAGTTGTCATGGCAATAAATATTGGAATTTAAATTTATTTTCTATAACGTTATATCCCAAGTGTTTGTTTATTATGCACCGACCGGTTGAAATTTAAATTCTAAAATAATTTAATAAACTGTTGATCGATTTTGTGTGCATCATATTTCCAAACTCTCTAGTGTAAAACACAAAAGACCACAGGTTATTACGTTGAAAGCACGCTAAGTGTAAATTTAATCCGATTAAAATGATACATGTATAAAACATCGGAAAATTTTCGGTTCGTTTCGGTAGGATTAAGCTGTAGGATAATGTCAGGTCTTTCAAAATTGATTTAAATTCGTTGTGGGAGAGTTCAACCGTTATTATTTTATTGGTTGTCAGTATATCTTCCGAATGAACTGAATACTTGGTTTTTTGCATCTTTGATTTGTACAGGGTACTGGTCGTTAATGGATTAATATGCCATTGCTGTTTTTGTTTTTAAAAAAATCTACCCGAAAATATTAATGTTAATAATCAGAATATTCATTTGCCATTTTAAACCTCCAGTCCACAGTTTGTGTCATGAAATGAATAACAAATCGTCAAAAGAATACCGAAGCGACAAAACAGCGGGAAAAGTCTGTTAATTTGAAATCCAAAGATAACACAAACTCATAAGAATTGAACAAAACAAACAATGTCACACGAATATATAGGAGTTAATAAACTAAACAGAATAAGAACAATGAAACACGGAAAATAAACCGCTAGCAATGTGAACTCCCATTAAAAACCACAGACAACACAGAAACTAAAGCTCTAGAAAAGTGAACTCCCACTAAAAACCACAGACAGCACTGAAACTAAAGCACTATCAATGTGAACTCCCACTAAAAACCACAGACAGCACAGAAACTAAAGCTTTAGCAATGTGAACTCCCACTATAAAACACAGACAGCACAGAAACTAAAGCACTAGCAATGTGAACTCCCACTACAAAACACAGACAACACAGAAACTAAACCACTAGCAATGTGAACTCCCACTAAAAAGCACAAAAGGAAAGTAAAAGAAAATTACAGTAATAAATTTCAACACTCGAGAAAGCAGAAGTAACACACTGAAGAGACTCTTGCCTTTTCCCTCAGATATAGCGACTTTTTAATGAAGAGACCGATTGTTTTTACACAGGAAAAAGATGAAGGACTTGAAAATTTCTCAATATATATCATTTATGATAATTTACAAAGCCCGACGTTGTGCTATTTATATTGGAATAATTTATATTTAAATTTGCATTTATTTTACAGTATGAAACGGAGAGTATTTAATCACCTATGGAAGAAAGTACAACTCAAATCCTGTTATCTCGTAGTATATTCTCATATATATTCCTTTTCAACTTGCAGATAGTGATCACTATTCTTTATTTGGAAAAATAAACGGTGTATCGTAAAAATCGCAAGTTCCGTAAAAAATGCAAGCACGCATGTGCAAATATTTAAAGCACTTCCTGTGTAAAAATTGGAAGTTTCACTTTCACAAACCGTTTCCGTTATATTAACAAAATACCTAGATGTATGGTCTAATGATGAATTTCTGAAACATTTCATGTCCAAACATGTTGATATTTTGTAACTCAAGATGAGACTTTAATTATTTACGGCCTAAGAATTGTAACTCTGGTGGAATTTGGTATATATTTGGATGATAAATGACCAAAATATGTTGAAAAGTAAATTCCCTTTAATAATACATAGTCAGGTATAATGATGAATATCTGAAACATTTCATGTCCAAACATGTTGATATTTTGAAAATCAAAGTGAGACTTGCATTTTTTACGGCCTAAGAATTGTAACTCTGGTGGAATTTGGTATAATTTTGAATGATAATTGACCAAAATATGTTTAGAAGTATATAAATTCCCTTTATTAATACATAGTCTGGTATAATGATGAATTTCTGAAACAACTCATGTCCAAACTTGTTGATATTTTGAAACTGAAAGAGAGACTTGCATTTTTTACGGCCTAAGAATTTTGATTCTGGTGGAATTTGGTATATATTTGGTTGATAAATGACCAAAATATGTTGAGGAGTATATAAATTCCCTTATTAATACAGAGTCGGGTATAATGATCAATTTCTGAAACCTTTCATCTCCAAACATGTTGATATTCTGAAAATAAAGGGGAGACTTGGATTTTTTACGGCCTAAGAATTTTGTTTCTGGTGGAATATGGTATAATTTTGAATGATAATTGACCAAAATATGTTTAGAAGTATATAAATTCCCTTTATTAATACATAGTCTGGTATAATGATGAATTTCTGAAACATTTCATCTACAAACATGTTGATATTTTGAAACCCAAGGGGAGACTTGGATTTTTTATGGCCTAAGAATATTGATTCTGGTGGAATTTGGTATATATACTCTCTCAAAAAAGAAACGCAACATACAGAAAATAGGAAATTTACTTCATATATTATTTTCATAATTTATGATATAAATAATTTACACAGGAATGCAAAAATTGGCACACTTCTTGTTCATGAGTTCTTTTACCTTGGAATATCACAGTTTGTCACATATTGTCAATAAATCACTCATAAATTGTCAATATCTGGTATGTCCACCATTTGCTTGTAACACAGCCCGACTCTTCTTGGCATAGATTGAATTAAACGCTGAGTTCGAACACGCGGTATCCTTTGCCACTCAAACTGAAGTGCCTGCTGTAATTGTTGCAGATTTTGCGGTGGTGGTTGTCGTTGGCGCACGCGCCGATCCACTTCATCCCACAAATGTTCAATTGGATTAAGATCGGGTGATCGTGAAGGCCAACGGATCACATTGACATTCTGTTGTTCTAAAAAGTCTACTGTTACACGTGCTGTATGCGGTCGGGCATTGTCGTGCTGAAAAATTTCTCTCCGAATGTCAATTACGGGCAATTAATGAGGTCGTAAAATTTCGTCTCTATACCTAACAGCGTTCAGATTGCCTTGGATATGTATCAGCTGTGTGTTTCTGGCATAAGAAATAGCGGCCCACATCATAACACTGCCTCCGCCAAAATTGTCTCTCTCCACAACACAGTTTTGCGCAAAACGTTCGTTTCGGCGCCTATATGCGACCATCTCGCTTTTCCAGTTGAAAACGTGACTCATCGCTGAACCATACTCTTCTCCAGTTCTGTAAATTCCATGCACGAACTGTAGTACACCATCTAACCCTCGCTCGGCGGTGTTGGCGTCTCAGTGTTGCTCCAAAGTAAGGTCTTCTTGCCCTCAATCCATGAGAACGTAACCGATTGCGTACTGTCTGTGCTGATATACGGCGCAACCCAGGGACGTTTACAGCTGTTTTTGTTGCAGCAATAGTCCTATTCCGCAGATGGAAAAGTCTGATGTAACGATCTTGCGCCCTGGTTGTAACACGCGGGCGCCCTGAACGTGGCCGATCTGTCGTAGTACCAAGCTGCAGGTAGCGTCCCCAAAGGCGTGAAATTGTGCTACGATGAACATTGTACGTTACAGCAACAGCATTCTGTGATTCTCCGGCCTCTAGTCGTCCGATAGCGATATTCCGGGTAGCAGCGTCTAACCTTGGCATAGCGTCACCTCATCAGAATTTTATTTTACGAATGCATTCATGAAAAGAAATACCGGGTTTTTATACCGACTGACTGAGCTAAAAAATAACCCATGATTTGCACGTGAAAGTCGACCCAGTTTTTGGCAATGCGTAAATCGTAGGGTGTCCCAGATTGCGACCAAAGTCGTTTACGGGTGGATGAATTTAAATGATTGTACCTGGAAACTTTTTATGAAGGTGTAATTATGATCATGTGTACATATATTTTGATATTTATTGGTTATTTGTCCGGAAAAATAATATTTCAAAAAGATAATCTGATGTTGCGTTTCTTTTTTGAGAGAGTATATTTGGATGATAAATGACCAAAATATGTTGAGAAGTATATGAATTCCCTTTATTAATACATAGTCAGGTATAATGATGAATTTCTGAAACATTTCATGTCCAAACATATTGATATTTTGAAACCCAGGGGGAGACTTGCATTTTTTACGGCCTAAGAATTGTAACTCTGGTGGAATTTGGTATAATTTTGAATGGTAATTGACCAAAATATGTTGAGAAGTATATAAATTCCCTTTATTAATACAAAGCTGGGTTTAATTTTGAATTTCTGAAACATTTCATCTCCAAATATGTTGATATTTTGAAAATAAAGGGGAGACTTGCATTTTTTACGGCCTAAGAATTTTGATTTTGGTGGAATTTGGTATATATCTGGACGATAATTGACCAAAATATGTTGAGAAGTATGTAAATTCCCTTTATTAATACATAGTCAGGTAAAATGATGAATTTCTGAAACATTTCATGTCCAAACTTGTTGATATTTTGAAACTGAAAGAGAGACTTGCATTTTTTACGGCCTAAGAATTTTGATTCTGGTGGAATTTGGTATATATTTGGTTGATAAATGACCAAAATATGTTGAGGAGTATATAAATTCCCTCATTAATACAGAGTCGGGTATAATGATGAATTTCTGAAACCTTTCATCTCCAAACATGTTGATATTTTGAAAATCAAGGGGAGACTTGCATTTTGTACGGCCTAAGAATTTTGATTTTGGTGGAATTTGGTATATATCTGGACGATAATTGACCAAAATATGTTGAGAAGTATGTAATTTCCCTTTATTAATACAGAGTCGGGTTTAATAATGAATTTCTGAAACATTTCATATCCAAACATGTTGATATTTTGAAACACAAGAGGAAACTTGCATTTATTATGGCCTCATTTGACTCTGATGGGATTATGGTATATTTTTAGATGATGCTTGACCAAAACATATTGAGAAGTATACTAATTTCCTTTATAAATATTTTAATTCTACCATATTCCATATACCTGTATATTTACGGCTTGGCTTATCTATAATTTTGCAGATCCCTCGGACAGCGCCAACAGTCCCCCCCCCCCCCCCCAAAAAAAAAAAATCCCCAAAAATCTTGGAATTTGAGCTGTTTATCGCAAATTTGTAGGCTTCTGACTTCAAATTTTAAAATTTTATATCGAAAACGGATTGTGGCAGCTTTAAAAAAAAAACCAACAAAACAACGCCTTGATCCTGAGCGCCGATGTTTTTTGTTTTTCAAAGCTACCACAAGCATATTTATAATTTATTTCATTCATTCATAAGTTAAGTAAGTACTAATTCATTCAATTATTGTGTAAATGGTTTGTAGTCCTTTGTATATATGTTAAAATTAACAGAATAGTTTGTGTTTCTAACTAGCTTGTGAATTTTACGACTTGCGAAATTTACAGTAAACAGCGTAAAATTTGAAAGACAAACCGGAAACCGGAAACGGAACTACCATTTTTTACGGACTTGTAAATTTTACGCTACAACGTCATATTACAAATTTGAGTATTATAGACGTTATACAATTATAGCTATTTATTCTGTTAATTATCACAGTAATATCTATTTAAGTCTAATTATCCGAAATTTGATATTTCTAACATTCTCTTTATATTTGAAACCTGTAATGGTGTTATCAAGCTTTAATTGGTGAACCCCGGGTAGGGGGTGGGGGGGGGGGGGTGTCTTGTCAAAGGTTGACAAGTGGGTTCTTCCAGCACATTTGAACCCGGACCTCTTTCCAGACAAAATTTGACCATGTTACATACCCCATTACAGACAATCTGTGTCTAAAATAATACCACTTTTCTGGTATGTGAACATAAAAAGGATACCCCTTAATTATAGTAAAAAACAATATTTCGTTCAAAATAAACTACTAGTATGTATTTAAATTTACTTCGCCTTAAAATGATTAGACAAAATATATCATTTTCAACTTGAATGCCAAACTCCATTATTGAATAACAATTGCAAGAAGGAAAAAAAGAAAAAAGACAGACATCTTTTATTACATGAGGGAATAAAAAGACAAAAAAAAAGAACAGATGCAGCTTTAATCTTGTTAATTGACAGTAATACAGTAATAGCACCACTGATAAGAAGCTGAACTGTCAACAGATCAGTGGATACTAATAGGATTTATCTTCATGTCAATGTAATAAAGTTGTTACAAGTGATTTTCTATAGGTCAATCATGCTGAGGTTGTTTCCTTCAAATTATACCCCTGTTCCAGATGTTCCTGAAATATAATCCCATACCAGATAGTCATATACATTACCCCTTTGTAGAAAAGAGAAAAAAGTATACCCCTTTACAGTCGTTTTGCGAAAAAATCAACCCCCTTTCGTCAGAACATACCTAGCACCTCATATATAGTAAATGCCCCCCCCCCCCCCAACCCTGTGGTCCTAAATATACCGTGGATAATGATAAATAAATAAAATGTAGGTTAATTAATCTAAGACCATGTACTTGCCCTAACCTCCATAAATCAAATGGTTGCCCCCTATTAGATGGATGGATGAATTATTGTTTAACGTCCAGTGGCAACCAGGTGCATATCAGGACGAGAACATGTTAATATGATAATGAATATGATCCCTGCTTTGTACTAGACCGACACGCTAAGTCGGATTTTTAATGTGCTAGCTCACGAGGTAACTGTCCGCAGGAAGACATATCACCTCACTCGGACACATTATACTGACTCCGAGCCAACCAGTCTTTGCTCTTACTCCTATAGATGCCGCGTGCTTGGCGGAGTAGCAGCAAATACCAATTTTAATGTCTTTGGTTTGACCCGGCCGGGGATCGAACCCGCGACCTTCCGCACTCGGGGCGAGCACGCTACCACCAGACCACCGAGGCGGTTCCCCCTATTAGAAAGACTATAGCTATACCTAGATATAAATGTATGTTTGTGGGAATTTTGGGTGCACTTTGGGACTCTTGATTTACGATGCTTATTTTTCTGCATTTGGCACGAGGAGAACTTTTATGTTCTTGTGGATCGTCCCTTGGCACCTTTTGCAGTTGAATGAACATAAACCTAAATTTACTCATTTGCTGCAATGAATATTTTTATGTTATACTTTATAGTTACTTGTAATTTCATGTAATAATCAATTTGTTTATATACTTTTCTATTTTAAAACATGCCCCTTGTGGACTCTTGATTTGGCGAATAAATCTATCTATCTATATACAGAAGGTATTTGCGTTATTCTAATCTCCGCATATACCACTAGTCCCTAGAGGGTCAGACTATATCCGACACTGATACTCTCCGAACGCAGGTAAACATATGTATGCATATAGGCTCTTACAGGAAAATTCATCCACATGTCTTAAGTTTAAAACACTGGATCAATTGGAATCAAACTTTGCAACAACAGCATAGGTAGTCCTATTTATGAATTACAATCAAGAAGATACCCTTTAACCAACGAAGACGAATGCCAACGCCAAATTTAACTTACATGGAAGCTTATTTGATAATTCGCTTAAACCTCTTCCTCTGTAAAATCACAGTGCCAGTTCAAAACATACAAATTTCGTTGTAATCCTCCACGTGAATTGTGACTTCCAACGGTTACCTGTGCGAGGCAAGAATACCCGTCATAGTCAAATTAGCTTAATACATGACGATAAATGACGATATGAACTCAGGCTTTTATTAAGGGTTACCATCGGATCCTTAATTACCAGTTTAAGCCTCATTCAAAAAAGTTTTTGTATGTTTTATTGCAGCCGTTTGGTAAAATATTTTTCTTGGATGCAATCTTGTAAACTTGTTCTCGTAAGATAAAAGTCCTTTCCCCCAACGAAAATAAACCGAAATGTCGGCTTGAATTATGCAAATATTTACCATAAAATCCTACACCAGCATCTGCTTGAACTACATGTAAATTTACATCTTTGATAAGATACAGGATATATCAGAATTGTTGAGTAAAAATTGAGTTGTCTTTCTTCGAATATATGTTTTCATTTTGTGTTTAAGATTTAAACATTTTACTTGTAAATTTAAAATAAAACAATATAAAAAAACGGGATTTGACACATGTTATCACTCTATTATGACTACGACTACCCCTAAGTTTCAATATAGTTTAGACTAGGGATCAAATGTACCGGTTAAACTGGATGACTTTGTTGGACCACACGACGGGCGCACACAGCAGGAACTGCTTATCTCCCTTGGGGTTAATTACTCCTGTTTTATGTAGGAGTTCGTGCTGCCCGTATGTTTTAGCCTTTGTTGTAATTATGAATGAGACGACAACGATCCATAAATATTCAGCAAATTTTTTAAAATATTATATTGTTTTGCGTCATAGGCTACAACGCACCGAGTCCAAAGATATTCCTGATGGAAAATAATCGTTCTTTTTTTTATTACACGTAAGTTTCTTTGAAGACAGATTTTTCACGGATAAATTGAAAGTTTTTCTCATGTAATAGTCTAAAAGGGAAAGAAAAAAACACTAACTCTGAAGAAGTTCCGATTTAGATTTTAAATTCATAGATATCAGAGCGTTAAATACTTAGCAATTGTAGGTTAATTATTCACCTATGAATACAAAATATTAGGGACGTCAATAGAACTACTTGTACCAGTATATGGAACTAAACAATAGGTTTGTTACTTTCGCTAAAAGTTTGAAATATTAAGAATCATTAATATGATCAACAATCAATACTTAAAGCGTAGGTATTAGACAGCATCTAGTTTGATACTCATTCAGATATCTCTATTGATGATCGATGCCGAATTAATGGCCTTTATTTACTTTATTGGTCCCACTCTATATAGGGTCTATCATACACTAACCCTAAACCGTAGCCTAATCCTAACGCTTCCATAACCTAACGTTAACCCTAACCCTAATCCTAACCCTAACCCTAACCCTAACCCTAACCCTACACCATAACCTAACCCTACACCATAACCTAACCCTAACCCTAACCCTAACCCTACACCATAACCTAACCCTAACCCTAACCCTAACCCTAACCCTACACCATAACCTAACCCTAACCCTAACCCTAACCCTACACTATAACCTAACCCTAACCCTAACCCTAACCCTAACCCTATACACCATAACCTAACCCTAACCCTAACCCTAACCCTACACCATAACCTAACCCTAACCCTAACCCTAACCCTACACCATAACCTAATCCTAACCCTAACCCTAACCCTACACCATAACCTAACCCTAACCCTAACCCTATACACCATAACCCTAACCCTAACCCTAACTCTACACCATA
Organism: Mytilisepta virgata; assembly: GCA_028015205.1. Classification (NCBI taxonomy): domain Eukaryota; kingdom Metazoa; phylum Mollusca; class Bivalvia; order Mytilida; family Mytilidae; genus Mytilisepta; species Mytilisepta virgata. Next base: position 41,857,214 of record CM051510.1, on the reverse strand, counting down.
ACAATAACTCTATCTCTAAACCCTAACCCTAAACACAAGGGACTCTTAAGGTAATGAAGGTCGATTTTACGGAACAATGGGGACTCCCCGAGGTTCACACTTATATATCTGCTTTTAGTTTCTGGTATGGGGACGCCCCAAGATTCACACTTTTATCTGCTTTTAGTTTCTGGTATGGGGACTCCCCAAGGTTCACACTTATTTCTGGTATCACATTATTATCCATGCTTTTGCTATCCCCTTAATGTATAAATTTATGCTATGGGGAATGTGTCATAGAGACAACAACCCGACAGAAAATAGCTCAATGGTACCAATGGGTCTTCAACGCAGCGAGAAAATCCCGTACCCTTAATCGGGTTTCAGCTGGCCCATAAACAATAATAAATACTAGTTCAGCAAAATGGACGGCACACAAAACTCCGAAACATACAAATGAGCCAAAATTTAAAAAACACACATGACTAACAAAGGCTAGAGGCTATATGAATATTCGATGAATAATGCTTTGTTTGGTTTCCCCTCAAATACATGACTTCAGGCCAATTTTCTTGTTTTTCCCGATATTTTGCGCTTAAGTCCTATAGGATAAAAATAGTATACGTTTACGTAGATTGTCGGAAAACTTAAAGTTTATTTAACACTCGCCTTGAAACGGCGACAAATGCTCGATAAAATTTGAATTTATACTCGATTCCAAGGCCAATGGTCTTACAATAAAATTTTTTTATCTCTTCCGATAAAATATATATGTATATAAAGTCATATTTCGCTTTTGTTTTAGGTCGCCAAAACAGAAGGTTGATAGACTTACTTTTTGCAATTTCTTTTTCTTCCTGAACTGGTCTGGAAGTTTTTTCCGAGATTTTGTTTCCTCTCTTCGAATTCATGAAATTTAAGGGAATACAATACGGTAGTAAGGGCCAGTAAATATACATTGTGAAGTCATAGTAGCAGGTGGAGGTAATAACGTTGCCAAGATATACACATTGTGACGTCATAGTATCTCTCAACAAAAGCCCTTAAAACATCCTAAAATTTTAGGTTTTCTCAAATATCTCTGTAATAAGCATGTGGACCCAAACCCTTTTCTTTTGCAAACAGAAGTTCAAAATAATCAGACCAAAATTCAAAGAAAAAATGAGTAGATCTGAAGTTACCAAATGATCATCAATATTTCTTGTTTAACCAAAATGTGCATAATTTTCTATTATATCGATCTTTGCCACCCATTATTTATCAGAGAACGATGCCTATGTAGCTTGAAATATTTTACAAAAGACTAGGCGAAGTTATTATTTTTTTTCGTTAAAAAGGGAGACAATCTTTTGTGAAACTATTGATGAATGGAAAATTAAAGGTTTTGGCTCAAATATATCAAAATCAGTGTAAAGTATCTTAAAAACTAAGTCGTGAAGTTATAATTTTCTTTGCGTGTATAAAAAGTATATATACAAGTTGACGATATAGTAAAATGTCAGCAAAAATCATTAGAGGAACCTTACTGTATCGTATTTCTTTAAGTGTTTTTTTAAACAAGCATCTGAACCCCTCTTTTTTCTTTAAAAACAAAATTTCATTACTTGAAGACTACCATACTAAAATGTAAAGAAGTTTGCTATAGGATTTTTTTCTACATGTATCTAAAGTAACCAACCATCAATATTCTTTATTTGGTCAAAATTTGCATAATTTCCTGATGTGTTTATAAATTCTTTGATACATGTACACACATGTTGATGCACAAGACCGATTTACGCACTCAACAGTTGTACTCAAAGCCTAAAATGTGAAAACAAAAAACAATAATCCAAAAACTTTGAAGGGCAAAAATTTTAAAAATACCCAAATATGACGGAAAGTGTGAAGCCAAAACAATCCAACAAATATTTTTTCCTAAGTAATAATGGCTTTGAAAGATTGAAAATTAGTTCAGAGCGGATTTTGCAGCTATACTTGTATTTAATTAACTAGAACTAAACAAACACATTATGGAAATAATATTACAGCGAATTACATTCTTGGATTCTTGAAATAAAACAGAATAATAAGAACATTTAACAATAAGTTACATTATCCATTGTTATGCACAAGCAGGCTTGTCTAAGGACAGAGCTATGCTCGAAATAGATTCTCAGTTGGTTTTCATAAAATTTAAAATTTGAAGTATGAATTTCTGGCTAATATCGAAATGCTAGCAACAGAGCAGGTGATGCCCCTGGGGACTCGGAGTCCACCAGCAGAGGTTTTACTAGTCATAATCAATTCTTTCTCAGTGATTAATGCCTATGTAATAGTCTTGAAATATGGAAAAAATAAGAGTTTTGGGTTCAAGTATATCAAATTAAGCGTCGGAAAATCATGAAAGTACGTTTTTATTTGCTTATTTGAAAAAAACATTTGATTTTTTCCTCAAAAGCTAAGTATCGTATTCCCTTAATACTTTAAAATGGTTAAGCTGGAAATTTGTAAAATGGTTAAGCTGGAAATTTGTAAATTCCAAAACTGAAATTGATACAATCCTCGTGTAACCTCATGCCTAAACGCGCAATTTTGGCTCCGGAAACGACTGTCATTTATATAAATAATTTCCCCCCAATTGGTATAAAATGTGATTAGAAGTTATTTAAAGTTATAGGTGAACTTACGGAAAGGGGGAATGGGACAAAAGTTCCAAAAAATTTAAAGTTATCCGACCAAAGCTTTAATTATAAGGACGTTCTACGTTAGAGGAATCTTGGATGTCCACCTCTTTGAAATTCCATATAAAGGTTCAGTTGACTGCCTTAAAGTAAACTTTGGTATTGTTATTACGAAGATGGCTGTCGTTATCATAGAAACGGGAAATGAAATTCCAAAATTAGAGAATTTGTGTAAAATTTAGGAGGAAAACGAAATGCATTCATTTGGTTAACACAGTCGGATTTTGACGACGTCTGACTTGTTACAGACTTCATTTCCAATCATATATTTTCTTATATAAATTAAACCTTTACAGTTAAGACAACATAAAAACGAAGAAAATGTTCGCCTAGATTCAGCTTCTTTTGTATTGGAATATTGATAACTTTAGTAAATCGAAAAGCCATCGTAAAGAAAAATTTTCAAATTACGTTGAACCTTAACGCAATTTGAAAAATATTTTCATAGCGCGTCAAATTTTTTTACCAATATAATGCAATTTGATAAAGTATTTTTTTATTTTAAAGTGCGCTAACCAGAAGCATCTTGACGCACAAATAAGATAATGTGTATTCTGGACGCATTTTGAAACTGCGTTAAAGTGGCCTCGATTTTAACGCTATTTGAAGCAATTATTTAAATCGGGTTTAATTGGTCAGAACTTTTGACGCACTTTGAAAAGAAATTTAATATCGCGCTAAGCTTAATTTTTTCAAAGAATAGGACATAAACCAATAGACATAACTGACATGAAAAAAAGAAAAATTTCAAATGATTTGTTGGTTATCACGACATTTCAAATTTCGAATTGTTTGGTGTAGCTGCATGAAAAATAACCTTGGATTTTTAAACAGCTCCTCAGCGACACAGACCGAATTCTTCTGTCTCGATATTTTTTTCATTTTTACTTTTTTTTTTTATTTTGCTAACTTTTGTTTATTGTTTATTATTGTTATATGGATTAATGAAATAAATCTGATAAATATAATTAGTCGAAAAGGCATATAAAAAGTGTAACTCTTAGACAGAGAATTCGAAAATGTAGGAAATTCGTATTTGTTAATTTTCATTAGTTTCTCTACCCTGACATTTACCTTGTACGAATGAGAAAAGCAATTTTAAGATCAGTTCTAATGAAAAATCACGGCATTCCGAGTTGGACAGATATTGAATGAAATCGCGTTTGTATACAAAGATTGATTAAATTTCGTTAGTTAACAAATTTCTACGTTTCCGGTGGTGATTTTATTAGTTTTCAAGTTGTTTTTTTACAAAATGCATTTTTAATACTGTATTTATATAAGAAAATTTCAAAACAACGAAATTCACTAGCCTCAAAACAAATAACGTGTTAGTGAAAATTCATATGCGTATGAAAACTGAATTCACGTTAGTCCAATTTGAGTTTGATTAATATGAAACTTCAAACTTGAATACCCCAACCCCAAAATAAAAATTTGATAAACGAATAATTAACTAAGAAGCTGTCTCAAAACCGGATTTTCCTTCGTCATTGTTTGGAGTCAAGCTCGACGTCAGTCGTACATCGCCAAACTTTTAACTGCATGGATTTTCTTTCATCACTGTTTGGAGTCAAGCTCGACCGCCAGTCGTACATCGCCAAACTTTAACTGGATTTTCCTACATCACAATGTGATCATGCTCTACCACCAGTCGTACATAGTCAAATTTTAACTGGATTTTCCTACATCACAGTGTGATCAAGCTCTACCACCAGTCGTACATAGCCAAATTTTAACTGGATTTTCCTACATCACAGTGTGATCAAGCTCTACCACCAGTCGTACATCGCCAAACTTTAACTGGATTTTCCTACATCACTGTGTGATCAAGCTCTACCACCAGTCGTACATAGCCAAATTTTAACTGGATTTTCCTACATCACAGTGTGATCAAGCTCGACCACCAGCCGTACATCGCCAAACTTTAACTGGATTTTCCTACATCACAGTGTGATCAAGCTTTACCACCATTCGTACATCGCCAAACTTTAACTGGATTTTCCTACATCACAGTGTGATCAAGCTCGACCACCAGCCTTCATCGCCAAATTTTAACTAGATTTTCCGTCAACACTGTTTGGGTCAAGCTCGTCCGCCAGCCAACCATCTCAAAACTTGAAATAGATTTTCTTTCATCACTGTTTGGAGTCAAGCTCGACAACAAGCCCGACATCGCCAAACTTTAACTGGATTTTCTTACATCACTGTGTGATCAAGCTCGACCACCAGCCGTACATCCCCAAACTTTAACTGGATTTTCCTACATCACTGTTTGGAGTCAAGCTCGACCGCCAGACCGACATCCCCAAACTTTAACTGGATTTTCCTACATCACAGTGTGATCAAGCTCGACCACCAGCCCGACATCGCCAAACTTTAACATGATTTTCCTAGATGACTGTGTGATCAAGCTCGACCGCCAGCCGTAAATCGCCAAACTTTAACTGGATTTTCTTTCATCACTGTTTGGAGTCAAGATTTTCCATCAACACTGTTTGGGTCAAGCCCGTCCGCCAGCCAACCATCTCAAAACTTGAAATAGATTTTCCTTAATACTGTTTGGAGTTAAGTTCGACCATCAGCCGTACATCGCCAAACTTTAACTTGATTTTCTTTCATCACTGTTTGGAGTCAAGCTCGACCGCCAGCCGTACATCGCAAAACTTTAACTAGATTTTCCGTCAACACTGTTTGGAGTCAAGCTCGACCGCCAGCCGTACATCGCAAAACTTTAACTAGATTTTCCGTCAACACTGTTTGGGTCAAGCTCGTCCGCCAGCCAACCATCTCAAAACTTGAAATAGATTTTCCTTCAATATTGTTTGGAGTCAAGCTCGACCGCCAACCGTACATCGCCAAACTTTAACTGGGGTTTCTTTCATCACTGTTTGGAGTCAAGCTCGACCGCCAGCCGCACATCGCAAAACTTTCACTAGATTTTCCGTCAACACTGTTTGGAGTCGAGCTCGACCGCAAAACTTTAACTACATTTTCCGTCAACACTGTTTGGAGTCAAGCTTGACCGCCAGCCGTACATCGCAATACTTTAACCAGATTTTCCGTCAACACTGTTTGGAGTCAAGCTCGACCGCCAGCAGTACATTGCAAAACTTTAACTAGATTTTCCGTCAATAATGTTTGGAGTCAAGCTCGACCGCCAGCCGTACATCGCCAAACTTTAACTGGATTTTCTTTCATCACTGTTTGGAGTCAAGCTCGACCGCCAGCCGTACATCGCAAAACTTTAACTAGATTTTCCGTCAACACTGTTTGGAGTCAAGCTCGACCACTAGCCGTACATCGCATAACTTTAACTAGATTTTCCGTCAACACTGTTTGGAGTCAAGCTCGACCGCCAGCCGTACATCGCATAACTTTAACTAGATTTTCCGTCAACACTGTTTGGAGTCAAGCTCGACCGCCAAGTGTACATCGCAAAACTTTAACTAGATTTTCCGTCACACTGTTTGGAGTCAAGCTCGACCGCCAGCCGTACATTGCAAAACTTTAACTAGATTTTCCGTCAATAATGTTTGGAGTCAAGTTCGACCGCCAGCCGTACATCGTCAAACTTAACTGGATTTTCTTTCATCACTGTTTGGAGTCAAGCTCGACTGCCAGCCGTACATCGCAAAACTTTAACTAGATTTTCGGTCAACACTGTTTGGAGTCAAGCTCGACCGCCAGCCGTACATCGCAAAACTTTAACTAGATTTTCCGTCAACACTGTTTGGAGTCAAGCTCGACCGCCAGTCGTACATCGCATAACTTTAACTAGATTTTCCGTCAACACTGTTTGGAGTCAAGCTCGACCGCCAGCCGTACATCGCATAACTTTAACTAGATTTTCCGTCAACACTGTTTGGAGTCAAGCTCGACCGCCAACCGTACATCGCAAAACTTTAACTAGATTTTCCGTCAACACTGTTTGGAGTCAAGCTCGACCGCCAGCCGTACATTGCAAAACTTTAACTATTTAATTAACTAGAATTAAACAAACACACTATGGAAATAATATTACAGCGAATTACATTCTTGGATTCTTGAAATAAAACATAATAACGAGAATATTTAACAATAAGTTACATTATCCATTGTTATGCACAAGCAGGCTTGTCTAAGGACAAAAATGTTTGGAGTCAAGTTCGACCGCCAGCCGTACATCGTCAAATTTTAACGTGATTTTCTTTCATCACTGTTTGGAGTTAAGCTCGACCGCCAAAAGCACATCGCAAAACTTTAACTAGATTTTCCGTCAACACTGTTTGGAGTCAAGCTCGACCGCAAAACTTTAACTACATTTTCCGTCAACACTGTTTGGAGTCAAGCTCGACCGCCAGCCGTACATCGCAATACTTTAACCAGATTTTCCGTCAACACTGTTTGGAGTCAAGCTCGACCGCCAGCCGTACATTGCAAAACTTTAACTAGATTTTCCGTCAATAATGTTTGGAGTCAAGCTCGACCGCCAGCCGTACATCGCCAAACTTAACTGGATTTTCTTTCATCACTGTTTGGAGTCAAGCTCGACCGCCAGCCGTACATCGCATAACTTTAACTAGATTTTCCGTCAACACTGTTTGGAGTCAAGCTCGACCGCCAACCGTACATCGCAAAACTTTAACTAGATTTTCCGTCACACTGTTTGGAGTCAAGCTCGACCGCCAGCCGTACATTGCAAAACTTTAACTAGATTTTCCGTCAATAATGTTTGGAGTCAAGCTCGACCGCCAGCCGTACATCGCCAAACTTAACTGGATTTTCTTTCATCACTGTTTGGAGTCAAGCTCGACCGCCAGCCGTACATCGCAAAACTTTGACTAGATTTTCCGTCATCACTGTTTGGAGTCAAGCTCGACCGCCAGCCGTTCATCGCAAAACTTCAACTAGATTTTCCGTCAATAATGTTTGGAGTCAAGCTCGACCGCCAGCCGTACATCGCCAAACTTAACTGGATTTTCTTCCAACACTGTTTGGAGTCAAGCTCGACCGCCAACCGTACATCGCAAAACTTTAACTAGAGTTTCCGTCACACTGTTTGGAGTCAAGCTCGACCACCAGCCGTACATTGCAAAACTTTAACTAGATTTTCCGTCAATAATGTTTGGAGTCAAGTTCGACCGCCAGCCGTACATCGTCAAACTTAACTGGATTTTCTTTCATCACTGTTTGGAGTCAAGCTCGACCGCCAGCCGTACATCGCAAAACTTTAACTAGATTTTCGGTCAACACTGTTTGGAGTCAAGCTCGACCGCCAGCCGTACATCGCAAAACTTTAACTAGATTTTCCGTCAACACTGTTTGGAGTCAAGCTCGACCGCCAGTCGTACATCGCATAACTTTAACTAGATTTTCCGTCAACACTGTTTGGAGTCAAGCTCGACCGCCAACCGTACATCGCATAACTTTAACTAGATTTTCCGTCAACACTGTTTGGAGTCAAGCTCGACCGCCAACCGTACATCGCAAAACTTTAACTAGATTTTCCGTCACACTGTTTGGAGTCAAGCTCGACCGCCAGCCGTACATTGCAAAACTTTAACTAGATTTTCCGTCAAAAATGTTTGGAGTCAAGTTCGACCGCCAGCCGTACATCGTCAAATTTTAACGTGATTTTCTTTCATCACTGTTTGGAGTTAAGCTCGACCGCCAAAAGTACATCGCAAAACTTTAACTAGATTTTCCGTCAACACTGTTTGGAGTCAAGCTCGACCGCCAGCCGTACATCGCAAAACTTTAACTAGATTTTCCGTCAACACTGTTTGGAGTCAAGCTCGACCGCCAGCCGTACATCGCCAAACTTTAACTGGATTTTCTTTCATCAATGTTTGGAGTCAAGCTCGACCGCCAGCCGTACATCGCAAAACTTTGACTAGATTTTCCGTCAACACTGTTTGGAGTCGAGCTCGACCGCAAAACTTTAACTACATTTTCCGTCAACACTGTTTGGAGTCAAGCTCGACCGCCAGCCGTACATCGCAATACTTTAACCAGATTTTCCGTCAACACTGTTTGGAGTCAAGCTCGACCGCCAACCGTACATCGTAAAACTTTAACTAGATTTTCCGTCACACTGTTTGGAGTCAAGCTCGACCGCCAGCAGTACATTGCAAAACTTTAACTAGATTTTCCGTCAATAATGTTTGGAGTCAAGTTCGACCGCCAGCCGTACATCGTCAAATTTTAACGTGATTTTCTTTCATCACTGTTTGGAGTAAAGCTCGACCGCCAAAAGTACATCGCAAAACTTTAACTAGATTTTCCGTCAACACTGTTTGGAGTCAAGCTCGACCGCCAGTCGTTCATCGCAAAACTTTAACTGGATTTTCTTTCATCACTGTTTGGAGTCAAGCTCGACCGCCAGCCGTACATCGCCAAACTTAACTGGATTTTCTTTCATCACTGTTTGGAGTCAAGCTCGACCGCCAGCCGTACATCGCATAACTTTAACTAGATTTTCCGTCAACACTGTTTGGAGTCAAGCTCGACCGCCAACCGTACATCGCAAAACTTTAACTAGATTTTCCGTCACACTGTTTGGAGTCAAGCTCGACCGCCAGCCGTACATTGCAAAACTTTAACTAGATTTTCCGTCAATAATGTTTGGAGTCAAGCTCGACCGCCAGCCGTACATCGCCAAACTTAACTGGATTTTCTTTCATCACTGTTTGGAGTCAAGCTCGACCGCCAGCCGTACATCGCAAAACTTTGACTAGATTTTCCGTCATCACTGTTTGGAGTCAAGCTCGACCGCCAGCCGTTCATCGCAAAACTTCAACTAGATTTTCGTCAATAATGTTTGGAGTCAAGCTCGACCGCCAGCCGTACATCGCCAAACTTAACTGGATTTTCTTTCAACACTGTTTGGAGTCAAGCTCGACCGCCAACCGTACATCGCAAAACTTTAACTAGAGTTTCCGTCACACTGTTTGGAGTCAAGCTCGACCACCAGCCGTACATTGCAAAACTTTAACTAGATTTTCCGTCAATAATGTTTGGAGTCAAGTTCGACCGCCAGCCGTACATCGTCAAACTTAACTGGATTTTCTTTCATCACTGTTTGGAGTCAAGCTCGACCGCCAGCCGTACATCGCAAAACTTTAACTAGATTTTCGGTCAACACTGTTTGGAGTCAAGCTCGACCGCCAACCGTACATCGCAAAACTTTAACTAGATTTTCCGTCAACACTGTTTGGAGTCAAGCTCGACCGCCAGTCGTACATCGCATAACTTTAACTAGATTTTCCGTCAACACTGTTTGGAGTCAAGCTCGACCGCCAGCCGTACATCGCATAACTTTAACTAGATTTTCCGTCAACACTGTTTGGAGTCAAGCTCGACCGCCAACCGTACATCGCAAAACTTTAACTAGATTTTCCGTCACACTGTTTGGAGTCAAGCTCGACCGCCAGCCGTACATTGCAAAACTTTAACTAGATTTTCCGTCAAAAATGTTTGGAGTCAAGTTCGACCGCCAGCCGTACATCGTCAAATTTAACGTGATTTTCTTTCATCACTGTTTGGAGTTAAGCTCGACCGCCAAAAGTACATCGCAAAACTTTAACTAGATTTTCCGTCAACACTGTTTGGAGTCAAGCTCGACCGCCAAAAGTACATCGCAAAACTTTAACTAGATTTTCCGTCAACACTGTTTGGAGTCAAGCTCGACCGCCAGCCGTACATCGCCAAACTTTAACTGGATTTTCTTTCATCACTGTTTGGAGTCAAGCTCGACCGCCAGCCGTACATCGCCAAACTTTAACTGGATTTTCTTTCATCAATGTTTGGAGTCAAGCTCGACCGCCAGCCGTACATCGCAAAACTTTGACTAGATTTTCCGTCAACACTGTTTGGAGTCAAGCTCGACCGCAAAACTTTAACTACATTTTCCGTCAACACTGTTTGGAGTCAAGCTCGACCGCCAGCCGTACATCGCAATACTTTAACCAGATTTTCCGTCAACACTGTTTGGAGTCAAGCTCGACCGCCAACCGTACATCGTAAAACTTTAACTAGATTTTCCGTCACACTGTTTGGAGTCAAGCTCGACCGCCAGCAGTACATTGCAAAACTTTAACTAGATTTTCCGTCAATAATGTTTGGAGTCAAGTTCGACCGCCAGCCGTACATCGTCAAATTTTAACGTGATTTTCTTTCATCACTGTTTGGAGTAAAGCTCGACCGCCAAAAGTACATCGCAAAACTTTAACTAGATTTTCCGTCAACACTGTTTGGAGTCAAGCTCGACCGCCAGTCGTTCATCGCAAAACTTTAACTGGATTTTCTTTCATCACTGTTTGGAGTCAAGCTCGACCGCCAGCCGTACATCGCAAAACTTTGACTAGATTTTCCGTCAACACTGTTTGGAGTCAAGCTCGACCGCAAAACTTTAACTACATTTTCCGTCAACACTGTTTGGAGTCAAGTTCGACCGCCAGCCGTACATCGCAATACTTTAACTAGATTTTCCGTCAACACTGTTTGGAGTCAAGCTCGACCGCCAGCCGTACATTGCAAAACTTTAACTAGATTTTCCGTCAATAATGTTTGGAGTCAAGCTCGACCGCCAGCCGTACATCGCCAAACTTAACTGGATTTTCCTACATCACTGTTTGGAGTCAAGCTCGACCGCCAGCCGTACATTGCAAAACTTTAACTAGATTTTCCGTCAATAATGTTTGGAGTCAAGCTCGACCGCCAGCCGTACATCTCCAAACTTAACTTGATTTTCCTACATCACTGTTTGGAGTCAAGCTCGACCGCCAGCCGTACATCGCAAAACTTTGACTAGATTTTCCGTCAACACTGTTTGGAGTAAAGCTCGACCGCCAGCCGTTCATCGCAAAACTTTAACTAGATTTTCCGTCAATAATGTTTGGAGTCAAGCTCGACCGCCAGCCGTACATCGCCAAACTTAACTGGATTTTCTTTCATCACTGTTTGGAGTCAAGCTCGACCGCCAGCCGTACATCGCAAAACTTTAACTAGATTTTCCGTCAACACTGTTTGGAGTCAAGCTCGACCGCCAGCCGTACATCGCATAACTTTAACTAGATTTTCCGTCAACACTGTTTGGAGTCAAGCTCGACCGCCAGCCGTACATCGCATAACTTTAACTAGATTTTCCGTCAACACTGTTTGGAGTCAAGCTCGACCGCCAATCGTACATCGCAAAACTTTAACTAGATTTTCCGTCACACTGTTTGGAGTCAAGGTCGACCGCCAGCCGTACATTGCAAAACTTTAACTAGATTTTCCGTCAATAATGTTTGGAGTCAAGTTCGACCGCCAGCCGTACATCGTCAAATTTTAACGTGATTTTCTTTCATCACTGTTTGGAGTCAAGCTCGACCGCCAGCCGTACATCGCAAAACTTTAACTAGATTTACCGTCAACACTGTTTGGGTCAAGCTCGTCCGCCAGCAAACCATCTCAAAACTTGAAATAGATTTTCCTTCAATACTGTTTGGAGTCAAGCTCGACCGCCAGCCGTACATCGCCAAACTTTAACTGGATTTTCCCACGTCACTGTGTGATCAAGCTCGACCACCAGCCCGACATCGCCAAACTTTAACTGGATTTTCATTCACCACTATGTGGAGTCAAGCTCGACAACCAGTCGTACATAGCCAAATTTTAACCGGATTTTCTTTCAACAATGTTTGGAGTCAAGCTCGACCGCTAGCCGTACATGGACAAACTTTAACTGGATTTTCCTACATCAGAGTGTGATCAAGCTCGACCATCATTCGTACAAAGCCAAACTTAGACAGATTTTCATTCATCTTTCATCACTGTGTGGAGTCAAGCTCAAGCGACAGTCGTACATCGCCAAAAGTTAACCGGAGTTGTTTTTTTTTGTGGTTGTAAAATCCGGTTAAAAATGTATTTTTGAGGTTTTGGTCACAAGCTTGCTTAATGAGGAGAATAATCCACAGAGTTGCGTTTGTTCCCCAAAAATGGCGATATTTGAGTCAATATCTACAGAAAATCCTTTGAAAACCCATGTTATTACATAATTTCAACCCGTCCTAACTTATTTCTTCAACAAATAAGATGAAAGAGAAGCTTAATTAACATTTCTGCAAGAAGATCCGGATGTACGATGCAGAATGTTGATTACCGGTCTGACTAATGACCCATGAATAGTCTACAGCGCATTTGATGCACTTTTAAAGTACTTTTACAAATAAATATATTAATGTAATTTACCAGCCAACCATTGGATTGATAATATCAGGATGTATACCGATGCATGAAATGATAAAATATATGTTGGAAAGTGAAATGTAAAAATTGGAGTCTTGTTGATTTTGTGGCTTACTGTTTGAGAGATCTTTGGCAGGTCGGAATTGAGAATAACGCTTCCGGACAATTTGGTAAGATTTACATTTTTTAAATGGAACTGTATAGTTCAGAACGATACGTTGATTAGCTTTTTTCTTTTTTTTTCATATTTTTCAATGACTGTTCCTGGCCTTCATGATACTATGCATGTAAGGGTTCAGGGGGGGGGGGGGGGTGGTGGGGGTGTTCAACTCCACCACTGCCCAGTGTCTGTACCAAGTCCCTGTTGTGGTTATGTTTGTGCTCGTTATGTGTTATTTTTTGTCTGGGTTTCTGTCTGTTGGGTTGTGTTCATTGATTGGCATATTAATTGTTGACCTTTCCTGTTATCCATTTTGTTTGTTTATATACTCTTATCCTATCTTAATTGGAAATAAACATATCTTATCTTATCTCATCTTATCTTATCCTAGCACTAGAGTAATGTTTCCTCCTCCCAATTCAGGGCTTTGTATTCACGTTCGTTCCTACAAACCCCTGGCATCACACATTCATATCGCCGCCTGGTGTGTGACCTAAAAAATTCTACCTACGACGCAAATGGGTTCTCTTTTGACCTTGAGAAAACCATTGAAAATTGTTCACGTCCGACTCGAAAAATATGAATGTGTGATGTCAGGGGTTTGTAGGAACGAATGTGGATACAAAACCCTGACTTGGGAGGATGGTAATGTTTATTCCTCCATCTTTTTAAGGTTATTTCCCTCTTTCTCCGCTTCATTGCAATGTTTTTCTTTTACAGATTTGTCGGGATATTCAATAAAAATAAAAATTAAAAGAACTACTTTATGTAGATTGCATTTCGTGTAACTTTACCACACCCTAGACCACTAACCCCTTGCCTATTTCAAATGGATCTCTGCAATTTACATTCAACCAATAGGAAACAAACAAGTAATCTCACATATTCAAATTCAATTACTAATGCATAAGTGCAAACATTTGGGAAAATATATATTCCCGGATGCAAATTTGTTGACTTTTAATGCAACTATTTAAAAGACAAATTTAATGAGGCATACCCGAATTAAGTATAAATATTGCATCTATGAACTGCCATCCGATGAATTTTATTGCAAAATGAGAATTTCTTTTTGCCCACGACATTGCTTTGTTGTTTTTAATTTCTTTAATCTGTGATATTATATTTTCTCCTAATATATAACTACACTCTCTCGGGAGAGGAGAACAATGTATTTTCAGTTAGGAATTTCGGAAATTGAACTTTGAAAATGTGTAGATATGATGATTATGGACTTTTGTTGCAGAATTTAAACAAGAATAAGAAAGACCCCATAAACAAAGGAAGAACAATAGTCAAGGTAAGGAATATATGAATGCTGCAGTATGTGCTATAAAAACAGCCAAATAGTAATATAGCACAGCTGTTCCAACAGGACGGATAACCGCTGAAGCGTAATTGTTCCTGGAACGATTGTCAGTGTAGCTCCAGAGATATGCGGATTCAAATAATATATCGCTCGATGAGAAATTGTTCCATAAAGATTTGTAAGCAGGAAATATAAATATTTCACGGTTGGTGAGAAATACCTATGAAACTTGTTCAGATGGAGAAAAAGAAAAATATATAAACAACTGTTGATGGGGAGCTGTTCCTAATATGGTGGTCAGTGCAGCGGTAGATATAAAATATTCTGCCGTCTCCCTGACTTCCTGTTAGCAACAGTTATTTTCTTCAAATGATTGATCCGGTTCCCTGACCTCCAGTTAAAAAACAGTGCTTTTCTTGAAGATATGGAGCCGTCTCCCTGACTTCCTGTTATATAGCAACATTTTTTTTTTTTTTAAGTATTCGAGCCGTCTCCACGATTTCCTTTTAGCAACAGTGTTTTTTTTTAAAGTTTTCGAGCCGTCTCCCCGACTTCCTGACAGTGGCTTTCTTAAGTATTCGAACCGTCTCCCCGACTTCCTGTTTGCAAGTGATTTTCTTCAAGTCAGCGAGCCGCCTGCCTCACTTCCTGTTAGCAACAAATTATAGAGCCGTCTGTCTGACTTCCTGTTAGCAACAGAGATTTTCAGCATTTGATCGAGCCGCCTGTTTGACCTTTTGTTATTCTTCAAGACATCGACAAAAGTTGGTATGGTCAGACAAGTGAACTATATCTGGATTATGAACACTAGGCTCAGTATATTTTGAATAATTGTCTTGGATCCGTTTTTTTTTTTTTTTTACAGAGGAGATATAATCAAAATTCATTATTAAATTAATGGACGATTTCCCTAACTTAAGTTATCTGGGTCCCAAATATTCGTATGAATACAGTTAATCGTGTGATCTGATTTTCGGTCTTCAGTGTCTTTGTTTCATTGACGTCATGGAACCAGTCTCTAGTCGTAACAGGGACCTGTCATAAGGGTTTTGGTTTTACATTTTTTATGATAATTTTGAATTTGAAAATGTTTTGCGTTAATGCATCTGATTTTTACCACTGCTGATGCGACACAATTTGTTAATATATGTACAAAGAATTCTTGTTAATATTTATTGACGAAAATTTTTGAGAAAAGAATACCGAAAACAATTGGAATGTTCATTGTAAGTCATGTTTACGCCAATTTTGAAAAAATAAGCGCAAATAAATATATTCCTAACGTATTCAGAAATTCTAAATAATTTAGGAACCATTCCGGTAACTTAACAAGAGACTTCGATTTCCGCAGGCTTCCAGTGAAATCCTATGAATGTTGTATTTAAATACATTTCTTAATTGCAGTTTTTAATGCAACATCATCACGTAATATCTCTTTTAAAAACATATTTTCTAATTAAGAAAATAAATAAGAAAAGGTATGTTGGATAAATTCTAGACCGGCTCAAAATTGGCGTGACAAAAGTTTAAACAAAGAAGCAGAACCGATTATTGGTTCATGCAGGCGTTTCTACTTAATAGACCGAGTTTATAGAACGTATGACGTTTTTTCAAGAAAGACAAAGATACTTCATATTATAATTTTAATTACAAAAATATAATTAAAACACTCTGAAATGCGACCAGCGCAAATCGATCAATAAGAAAGACCAAATAAAACTCTTTGGACTCAGGCAAATTTAAAAAAAAAGACCCAATCTAATCTTATTCTCGGTGTCAACCCTAAAGACGTTTTTTTTTTTTTACAAAAATCACTATTGAAGTCAGATAGAAAAACAACATTTTCACACCAGCCCAGTTTCAACAATCTGCACATATTTACAATTTAAAATAGTGAACAAAAAATACATTGAAAAGATTTTTTTTTAAATATCTGAGAATAACTTTCGTTTCATTTGATCTTCCGATATATTTATATATATGTTTCTTGTTGATAAAATAAATATATTATATACAAATGCTGAACAATAAATAAATAAATAATATCAATATTTTTAAAGCTGATAATAAAATGTTATAATACATAAATCACAAATTTTGAACCTCTTCAAAACTATACAAATACAAAAATCAGAACTCTACTAAACGTTTATATGCACATTCGGAAATGGTTTTAATTTTATCGAAAAATTCACACCACATACCATCTAATATCTACAGTAATCTCCCTGAGGTCTGTGTATGCTACCAGCGCATACTCTTTGCATATGTGTATTTGCATTCCAAATTTTAAACATGAATTTTCTGAAATATGAACAAGTATTTCTGGTTTCAAATGCGCGCGAGTCTTTGAACAAAGCCTATGTACAAAACAATTGTACATGCGTTGTCTGTATCATGTATATCAACATTGCCAAAAATTGGTCTTCAAGAAAATGAAATGGAGACATGATAAATAAATCTCTGTCATCTAGATAAATACAAAGCGCGAAAAAGGCATAAAAAAGCGAAAAAATTTGTATATAATTTGATTTGTCTGAAAATGGAAGATTTCCAATATCCAGCTCTCCGAAAAATAAAAGTTATTTTCCTCTTTCAGTATGAATCTCTTGTTAAATCACAACACCAAGATTGTCATTAGCTTTGATTTTGGTATAGAATATTTCAGTCCATCGTCGAAAACCACCTTTCTGAAACAGCACGTCCCCTCTGTTTAGGGAGTATAGCGATAGTAAATCCGCCTTGACTTATCGACGATAGTGGCAGCCCCCAACTGTTTTTCAGGCCAAGAATTTGATAAATATTCATGTTAACGCCATTTGAACAATCGAAATATTTTCACATCCTGTGTGTGACGATCTCCATGGGGCTGGGCTCAGGAAGTCGAACCATTATCTCTTTTTTTATGCTCGTCTGATTTCATCATGGAGATGCATTTCCCATAAAGACATATCCGGTTCCTTGTCACCTATTAAAAATGACATGAATTAGAAAACAGTCTTCAATTTGTCAAATGATGAGAATTTTTAGGCTTACCTCCAAGTTAATTGATGCAAAATATAATTTATATCTGTCTTTCCCCATGTATTACATTATTATACAATAAGATGCAATCGCTGAAAATACAGTATTATGGACTGGAAAGGGGTTAAACATAGACATAAATACAGTATTATGGACTGGAAAGGGGTTAAACATTGACCCTTCCCCTATACTTAAACAATTGTGTTTTTAGTGTTGCTGTGTACTGTATACAGTTTGCTTTGTGAATTAAGGTAAGAAAATCTGAATATGAAAATAGAATTTGTAAATGACCTTGATCCTATTTTAAGGGATTATTTTTATTTTATGTGAAAGGTTTAAAAATGATTTAATTTTGGTGTATGTTTATAAATAAATTGATTTATTGTTTTCCTTTCAGTTCTGATAATATGTGATTTTATGGAAACTGTATAAATGTAGGAAATATTCACACAGAACCAGAAAAATATTCTTACAATATACATATGATGATGCTCCCTCTTCTATACCAAACGGGGAACCAGGATGTCGCATATAATCTGGGAAGAGTCTAGGAAGGAAAACTCCAGCAAACGGGTTTTCAGATGACCTATAAGAGAGAAAAAGAACATTTATTTCTTATCATGTCCCGAGTAAAAAAAAATGATGAAATTCTAGCTATTGACTATGAACTATATATATCTTGTTTAAACTACGTATTGTCCGGATTAAAAAAATTGATGAAATTTTAGCTATTGACTATGAACTATCTTGTTTTAACTAAGCCTTCAACAAAGAGAATGTCTTAAATCCACAATTGAAAAAAAAAGAAAATAAAAAAAAATAATTTAATAAAATAAAAAAATCATAAAAATCAATGACGAAAATGATAATAATAAAAAAAATCCTATCAAACTTAAACTTTCAATAAAAATACTCTTTTTTTTTGGTAATTTGTTTTAACGAACTGTTCAAAATTTCATAAATTTTAAATGTATCCAATGGCATTATTCTTAGTGAAAATTGGTAATCTTATGTTATGTTGTTATAGGGGACAGGACATTTAATGCTTGGATGAATTTCATATCTAATATATTTACAAATTAATATGTTTATAAATATGATTCAACAAAATATTCAAGCCATTTAGTCTCAAAACCTCTTAGTCTAATGAAGGATCATAATTTAATCAAACTAATACTTGAAATCTTATACATTTGACCCTAGAAACAAGAGAAGACAATTTATTACCTCCATTGGTATACTTAGTATGTAAAGGGAGATAATTAATTAATGTTGTTATAGGACAAAGTTCTAGTTCTCAAAGGATCTAACATATACAGGTACCCATTTGTTGTTTTTTTTCATGGGGAGAGGAATTTAAAAAAGGCAGGATCTAAAATTTGGTGAAATTACTGCAGGAATACGGTTAAAAAACGGCATTAAAAAATAGTGTAATCTTTAAAGGTTAGGCGCTCTTGTGTCAAGAACCTTATCTCATGGAAGGCATGAAAAAAAATCTAAGATTCAAGTTGAACGTATTACACCCTCCGTGAAATAAAATGGTTGCTCCCAAATAACAATATTGTACTCACGATGTGGAGAGTGATTCTTCTTCCTTTTCCAATGTCCATTTTTTCCGTCTTGCACACAGAAAGTAACAACAGCAGCCTATTATCAAGGTTAATAGAATAGCCCCTACTATTGCCGCCGGAACTACTATTTTTAGCAAATCGTCTGATGTTGGAGATAGTCTTGTTTGGCAGACACTTCCAGCAAAATCTGCCGTACATCTGTTGATGAAAGAATCATAAATATTATACTGTATTTACATGATAAAGTAAAGTAAAGTGTTGTAAAACCTTTAAAAAGAAGTTCTTTTTCATGGTTGTCAAAAAATTTACAGTTGCTTAAATATTCAATTTAACTTATTATGTTCTCGATTTAACTTTATCAGGGAGGTAAACAGGGGCGTTTCCAAGATATTTGAAAAGGGGGGGGGGTGAACGTATAATAACACTTTCGCAGAGCGGAGCGAGGTGAAACATTTTTTTGACTTTTTTTTGCTAAAAAACATAAAATAATTGTGAAATGCACTAATGTAACGGTTCCTGACTTGGAGCATGTATATTTTATAGTTAAGTGTCAGGGTTTGATATTTTTTATGCCGAATTCTCTCCATTAATTGTCTATGGTATATTAAAATGATTGGATGGATCTTAACAGCAGTAGACCAATAACGAGAAATTCCAAATTCTAGGGTATAAGGCGTTACTTAACATCAGAGTATGTGTTTAATTAATGAATATGATAAATTGCCATATTCAATACAATATAAGCAGATTACGATAGTTTTTCTTTTACGCCCTCATCTGGACCCGCCCCTGGTATATTTTTTTATGTCTTGCTTCCTAATAAAATGAACCCAACAGTAAGTTTTTAATTGAAAATAAATTTGTCTATAATTAAAAGAAATAATATAATATACCTGCACTCTGGATCTCCATTAGAATTCACGTAGCATACGCCACGATTCTGACAAGTCTGCTCGTAATCATAAATAAAACAGGCATCATCTAAGGGAACTGTAAAGTAAATACACAAAATGTTGAAGTAATTGTTGAGACACTTAAGGAATTTTTCTAATTTTTGAACAGGTTATACGATATAACCTGGTTTGGTCTGTTTACGCGTAATAAACCGTAAAGCGGTATATGAATGCCCTAAACTGACCCAAACCAGGTTATTTAAGTATAACCTGTTAAAAAATCGGAAACATTCCTTATAATTTAATTTCCAATCAGAAGTACAATAAGTCATGGATTCAAGCATAAATAATGACATGGGACTATTTGAATTTACAATTGGCGGATTAATCCGTTGGTGATGTCACAAGACCACACCAGGTTATACATTATAACCAATGTTGCTCTTTGCTGTACAGCCAATCAAAATGCAGTATTCAAATCAAATTAAATTATTATAAAATATTCCTGTATATAGTTCGATCCTGTTTTTTTGTTGTTGTTGACACCCATGAGCGTAACGATGTTTCAGCACACAAGCACCAAACTTTATTTCCTCATAAATATACCCCTATTTGATTCAAGATGATATTTAACCCTGCATTTTCACCATATCAGAAATACGTCTTCTCCGACCCCACCAACTGCAGAATTGACGCCATTAAAAGTGGCGTATGCATGTAACTTGGAGTTATTGCCCTTTTATGCAGCTAACAAGAAAATACAATACTGATTAATTTATTTCGAATCCAATGATATCAAAACTTGAAATAAATTAAAAGTTCTAATTAAGCAACTTTACCTTCGACCGTTTGAGCACTAGGGTCAGATATCAGTATAGAAGGAGTTGATTTTAACGGCTTGGTAGCGCCACCTATCAAAAGGCCTCCACCAGAGGCAACTGACTGCAATAATGTTTGTCCATAAGCTCCACGAATTGTAGAATCCACTGTTTGGTTTGTTGTGACATCATAGTCTACGAAAATTGTTCCATTTACGATACTACAAAAAAAATACAAATGCGAATACCACTAATGACATATTCAAGAAATAATGGATATAAAGGATCAAAACAAAACACACACACACAAATACAAGATGAACAGAAAAGAAACCAATGTCTTCACTAGTTTTTGTTATTTTTGTATTCTTACAGTATCTAAATTAATTCCACAAAACGACAGTTTCACAAAAAATAATAAAAAAGGAAATAACTTTATATTAGAAAATGTGTCTATAAGACACGGATGCTCCGCCCTAAAAACAAAATAGGTGTTGATGAACAGCATTGTACTATACAAGAGGACTGTAGTGGTGAAATATCATTTACATATTACTATAGGTTTCTGAGAAATGAACCAAAACGCAAAACTTAACCAAAGTCACTGAAGCATGAAATGTAGGTCATAGCGACCCAACTGTGGCTGAACTGCGTTGCACTATACAAGAGGACTGTAGTGGTGAAATATCATTTATATCATACTATAGGTTTCTGAGAAATGGAGCTAAACGTAAAACCTAACCGAATCGAGACGTACATACGTACAGACGGACAAGGGTAAATTTATATATCCCAACTACATTCGTGGTGGGGCATATAAAACGAAGAAAACAATACCAGTTTGAGAACTGACAGAAGAATTTTATACCGTCCTTTTATAACTAAAAAATAGACTTATCTCCGCCTTGGCAGCATGCTTACCTGATATTTTGAATCTGTATCCCTGTAAAACCTGGTTCATTCTTGAAAATATCTTGAAGCTAAAAAATTCCAGTTAATTTTTACATAAAATGTTGTACGAATTTAATTGGATATGATCACTAAGAAGTCAAGCCCAGTTTAATTATTTTTAAAGAATAAAAGCAAATACATACATCACATGATTGATAAAATTTTGTACATTATTGGAATAATAATGATTAAGATACCCATCGTACGAGTTAGACTGGCTTATAATCTCATCATTGTACTTTCCTTCAACTTCAAACGAAATAAATGGAGGACTTGCCTGAACTTCCGGAGCACCTAGTGTCACTCCCAGTTTTGTGGGATTTCAAAATATGTTTGCTTTACTTTTTCGTATTATGTTTCTCTTAAGTTTGCATTCAACTCATATTGTTTAATCTTTTCTAGTATCAGATCAATGTTTTGCTATTTCGTGAAAATCTGAAATAACTATTCATCAATAGTCACGAACACAACAAAAATCTGTATCCAACAAAAAAAAATGAAATTGCATTACCATAGTTACAACATAATATATTATACTTACAGCAACTAGTAAGTTCTGATGTTCTGTTGATGTCGTATCCTCATATACTGCTGGATCAGCAACTGTCTCGTCAGCAAAATTCACTCTGAAGGAAACAGCATTTGCAGCCGAAATATCCGTTGTGGCGATTTGAATGGAAATGGTAGTGGCACTGTCTGTAGTTCGTATTGTAGTTGGTGTGTCTACTGCTGTTGTCCCTGTTGTACTTGTTACACCTTCAGATATGGAAGTTATACTTTCAGTTTTGGTAGCTGTGGTTGTATCAGCTACGGTTGTAGTTTGTGCTGCAGTGGTTGTGTCAACTACGGTTGTAGTTTGTGCTGCAGTAGTTGTATCAGCTACAGTTGTAGTTTGTGCTGCAGTGGTTGTGTCAACCACGGTTGTAGTTTGTGCTGCAGTAGTTATATCAGCCACAGTTGTCGTTTGTGCTGCGATGGTTGTGTCAGCCACGGTTGTAGTTTGTGCTGCAGTAGTTGTATCAGCTACAGTTTTAGTTTGTCCTCCGGTGGTTGTATCAGCTACAATTGTAGTTTGTGCTGCAGTGATTGTGTCAGCTACGGTTTTAGTTTGTGCTGCAGTGGTTGTAACAGCTACGGTTGTATTTTGTGCTGCAGTGGTTGTATCAGCTATTGTAGTTTGTGCTGCAGTGGTTGTATCAGCTATTGCTGTAGTTTGTACTGCAGTGGTTGTATCCGTTTGTGCTGCAGTAGTGGTTTCAGCTACGTTTGTAGTTTGTGCTACATTGGTTGTATCACCTACGGTTGTAGTTTGTGCTGCAGTGGCTGTGTCACCTACGGTTGTAGTTTGTGCTGCAGTGGTTGTGTCAGTAGTTTGTGCCGCGGTGGTTGTATCAGCTACGGTTGTAGTTTGTGCTGCAGTGGTTGTGTCCGCTACAGTTGTAGTTTGTGCTGCAGTGGTTGTGTCAGCTACGGTTGTAGATTGTGCTGCAGTAGTTGTGTCAGCTACGGTTGTAGTTTGTGCTGCAGTGGTTGTGCCAGCTACAGTTGAAGTTTGTGCTGCAGTTGTTGTATCAGCTACGGTTGTAGTTTGTGCTGCAGTGGTTGTATCAGCTAGGGTTGTAGTTTGTGCTACAGTTGTTGTATCAGCAACGGTTGTAGTTTTTACTGCAGAAGTTGTATCAGCTACAGTTGCAGTTTGTGCTGCAGTGGTTGTATCAGCTACGATTGTAGTTTGTGCTGCAGTGGTTGTGTCAGCCACTGTTGTAGTCTGTGCTGCAGTAGTTGTATCAGCTACAGTTGTAGTTTGTGCTGCGGTGGTTGTATCAGCTACGGTCGTAGTTTGTGCTGCAGTGGTTGTGTCAGCCACGGTTGTAGTTTGTGCTGCAGTGGTTGTATTAGCTAGGGTTGTAGTTTGTGCTACAGTTGTTGTATCAGCAACGGTTGTAGTTTTTACTGCAGAAGTTGTATCAGCTACAGTTGCAGTTTGTGCTGCAGTGGTTGTGTCAGCCACTGTTGTAGTCTGTGCTGCAGTAGTTGTATAGATTACAGTTGTAGTTTGTGCTGCGGTGGTTATATCAGCTGCAGTAGTGGTTTCAGCTACGTTTGTAGTTTGTGCTGCATTAGTTGTATCAACTACCGCTGTAGTTTGTGCTGCAGTGGTTGTATCACCTACGGTTGTAGTTAGTGCTGCAGTGGTTGTGTCACCTACGGTTGTAGTTTGTGCTGCATTAGTTGTGTCAGCCACGGTTGTAGTTTTTGCTGCAGTGATTGTATCAGCTACAGTTGTTGTTTGTGCTGCAGTAGTGGTTCCAGCTACCGTTGACGTTTGTGTTGCAGTAGTTGTGTCCGCTATGGTTGTAGTTTGTGGTGCAGTGGTTGCGTCAGCCACGGTTGTAGTTTGTGCTGCAGTAATTCTATCAGCTACAGTTGTAGTTTTCGCTGCGGTGGTTGTATCGGCTACAGTTGTCGTTTGTGCTGCGGTAGTTGTATCAGCTACGGTTGTAGTTTGTGCTGAAGTAGTTGTATCAGCTACAGTTGTAGTTTGTGCTCCCGTGGTTGTATCAGCTACGGTTGTAGTTTGTGCTGCAGTGGTTGTGTCAGCCACAGTTGTAGTTTCTGCTGCAGTAATTGTATCAGCTACAGTTGTAGTTTTTGCTCCGGTGGTTGTATCAGCTACGATTGTAGTTTGTACTGCAGTGGATGCGTCAGCCACGGTTGTAGTTTGTGCTGCAGTAGTTGTATCAGTTACAGTTGTCGTTTGTGCTGCAGTGGTTGTGTCAGCCACGGTTGTAGTTTGTTCTGCAATAGTTGTGTCAGCCACCAATGTAGTTTTTCCTGTAGTAGTTGTGTCAGCTACGGTTGTAATTTGTGCAGCAGTAGTTGTGTCAGCTACAGTTGTAGTTTCTGCTGCGGTGGTTGTATCATCTACGGTTGTAGTTTGTGGTGCAGTGGTTGCGTCAGTTACGGTTGTAGTTTTTGCTGCAGTGGTTGTGTCAGCCAAGGTTGTAGTTTGTGCTAGAGTAGTTGTATCAGCTACAGTTGTAGTTTGCGCTCCGGTGGTTGTAACAGCTACAGTTGTAGTTTGTGCTGCAGTAGTTGTGTCAGCTACAGTTGTAGTTTGTGCTGTAGTAGTTGTGTCAGCTACGGTTGTAGTTTCTGCTGCAGTAGTTGTGTCAGCTACAGTTGTAGTTTTTTCTGCGGTGGTTGTATCAGCTACGGTTGTAGTTTGTACTGCAGAAGTTGTATCAGCTACAGTTGCAGTTTGTGCTGCAGTGGTTGTATCCGCTACAGTTGTAGTTTGTGCTGCAGTGGTTGTATCAGCCACTGTTGTAGTTTGTGCTGCAGTAGTTGTGTCAGCTACGATTGTAGTTTGTGCTGTGGTAGTTGTGTCAGCTAGGGTTGTAGATTCTGCTGCAGTTGTTGTGTCAGCTACAGTTGTAGTTTGTTCTGCGGTGGTTGTATCAGCTACGGTTGTAGTTTGTACTGCAGAAGTTGTATCAGCTACAGTTGCAGTTTGTGCTGCAGTGGTTGTATCCGCTACAGTTGTAGTTTGTGCAGCAGTGGTTGTATCAGCTACGGTTGTAGTTTGTGCTACAGTGGTTGTATCAGCAACTGTTGTAGTCTGTGCTGCAGTAGTTCTATCAGCTACAGTTGTAGTTTGTGCTGCGGTGGTTGTATCAGCTACATTTGTCGTTTGTGCTGCAGTTGTGGTTTCAGCTACGGTTGTAGTTTGTGCTTCATTGGTTGTATCAGCTACGGATGTAGTTTGTTCTGCAGTGGTTGTATCAGCTACAGTTGTCGTTTGTGCTGCAGTGGTTGTATCAGCTACTCTTGTAGTTTGTGCTGCAGTAGTTGTGTCTCCTACGGTTGTAGTGTGTGCTGCAGGGGTTGTGTCTGCAACGGTTGTAGTTTGTGCTGCAGTGGTTGTATCAGCTACAGTTGTAGTTTGTGCTCCGGTAGTTGTGTCACCTACGGTTGTAGTTTGAGCTCCAGTAGTTGTATCAGCCACGGTTGTAGTTTGTGCTGCAGTAGTTCTGTCCGCTACGGTTGTAGTTTGTGGTGCAGTGGTTGCGTCAGTCACGGTTGTAGTTTTTGTTGCAGTGGTTGTGTCAGCCAAGGTTGTAGTTTGTGCTACAGTAGTTGTATCAGCTACAGTTGTAGTTTGTGCTGCAGTAGTTGTGTCAGCTACGGTTGTAGTTTGTGCTGTAGTAGTTGTGTCAGCTACGGTTGTAGTTTCTGCTGCAGTAGTTGTATCAGCTACAGTTGTAGTTTGTTCTGCGGTGGTTGTATCAGCTACAGTTGCAGTTTGTGCTGCAGTGGTTGTATCAGCTACGGTTGTAGTTTGTGCTGCAGTGGTTGTATCAGCCACTGTTGTAGTCTGTGCTGCAGTAGTTGTATCAGCTACAGTTGTAGTTTGTGCTGCGGTGGTTGTATCAGCTACAGTTGTCGTTTTTGCTGCAGTTGTGGTTTCAGCTACGGTTATAGTTTCTGCTGCATTAGTTGTATCAGCTACGGGTGTAGTTTGTTCTGCAGTGGTTGTATCAGCTACAGTTGTCGTTTGTGCTGCACTGGTTGTATCAGCTACTGTTGTAGTTTGTGCTGCAGTAGTTGTGTCTGCTACGGTTGTAGTGTGTGCTGCAGTAGTTGTATCAGCTACAGTTGTAGATTGTGCTGCTGTGGTTGTATCAGCTGCAGTTGTCGTTTGTGCTGCAGTGGTTGTGTCAGCCAAGGTTGTAGTTTGGGCTGCAGTAGTTGTATCAGCTACAGTTGTAGTTTGTGCTGCGGTGGTTGTGTCAGCTACGGTTGTAGTTTGTGCTGCAGTAGTTGTGTCAGCTACGGTTGTAGTTTGTGCTGCAGTTGTTGTATCAGCTACGGTTGTAGTTTGTGCTGCAGTTGTTGTATCAGTTACAGTTGTAGTTTGTGCTGCAGTAGTTGAGTCAACCACGGTTGTCGTTTGTGCTGCAGTGGTTGCTTCACCCACGGTTGTAGTTTGTGCTGCAGAAGTTGTGTCCGCTACGGTTGTAGTTTGTGCTGCAGTTGTTGTATCAGCTACGGTTGTAGTTTGTGCTGCAGTAGTTGGGTCAGCCACGGTTGTAGTTTGTGCTGCAGTAGTTGTGTCCGCTACGGTTGTAGATTGTGCTGCAGTTGTTGTATCAGCTACAGTTGTAGTTTGTGCTGCAGTAGTTGTGTCAGCCACGGTTGTAGTTTGTGCTGCAGTAGTTGTGTCAGCTATGGTTGTAGTTTGTGCTGCAGTAGTTGTATCAGCTACAGTTGTCGTTTCTGCTGCAGTAGTTGCATCCGCTACGTTTGTAGTTTTTGCTGCAGTGGTTGTATCAGCTACGGTTGTAGTTTGTGATGCAGTAGTTGTATCAGCTATATTTGTCGTTTGTGCTGCAGTAGTTGTATCAGCTACAGTTGTCGTTTCTACTGCAGTAGTTGTGTCCGGTACGTTTGTAGTTTTTGCTGCAGTGGTTGTATCAGCTACGGTTGTAGTTGGTGCTACAGTGGTTGTATCAGCTACTGTTGTCGTTTTTGCTGCAGTAGTTGTATCAGCTACGGTTGTAGTTGGTGCTGCAGTGGTTGTATCAGCTATGGTTGTAGTTTGTGCTGCAGTAGTTGTATCAGCTACAGTTGTCGTTTCTACTGCAGTAGTTGTGTCTGGTACGTTTGTAGTTTGTGCTGCAGTGGTTGTATCAGCTACGGTTGTAGTTTGTGCTACAGTGGTTGTATCTGCTACTGTTGTCTTCTTTGCTGCAGTAGTTGTATCAGCTACGGTTGTAGTTGGTGCTGCGGTGGTTGTATCAGCTAAAGTGGTCGTTTGTGCTGCAGTAGTCGTGTTTGCTACGGTTGTAGTTTGTGGTGCAGTGGTTGTGCCAGCCACGGTTGTAGTTTGTGCTGCAGTTGTTGTATCAGCTACAGTTGTAGTTTGTGCTGCGGTGGTTGTATCAGCTACGGTTGTAGTTTGTGCTGCAGTAGTTGTATCAGGTACGGTTGTAGTTTGTGCTGTAGTAGGTGTATCAGCTACGGTTTTAGTTTGTGCTGCAGTGGTTGTGTCAGCTATGGTTGTTCTTTGTGCTGCAGTAGTTGTGTCAGCAAAAGTTGTAGTTTGTCCTGTAGTGGTTAAGTCAGATACGGTTGTAGTTTGTGCTGCAGTAGTTATATCAGCGCCAGTTGTCGTTTGTGCTGCCTTGGTTGTATCAGCTATGGTTGTAGTTGGTACGGCGGTGGTTGTGTCAGCTACGGTTGTAGGTTGTGCTGCAGTGGTTGTATCAGCTACTCTTGTAGTTTGTGTTGCAGTGGTTGTATCAGCTACGGTTATAGTTTGTGCTGCAGTGGTTGTGTCAGCCATGGTTTTAGTTTGTGCGGCGGTGGTTGTGTCAGCTACGGTTGTAGTTTGTGCTGCATTAGTTGTGTCAGCTATGGTTGTAGTTTGTACTGCAGTAGTTGTATCAGCTACAGTTGTCGTTTGTGCTGTAGTAGTTGTGTCCGCTACGTTTGTAGTTTGTGCTGCGGTGGTTGTGTCAGCCACCGTTGTAGTTTGTGCTGCAGTAGTTGTATCAGCTACGGTTGTAAATTGTGCTGCCGTGGTTGTATCAGCTACGGTTGTAGTTTGTGCTGCCGTAGTTGTATCAGCTACGGTTGTAGTTTGTGCTGCAGTAGTTGTATCAGCTATGGTTGTAGTTTGTGCTGCGGTGGTGGTATCAGCTACAGTTGTCGTTTGTGCTGCAGTAGTTGTGTCTGTAACGGTTGTAGTTTGTGCTGCGGTTGTTGTATCAGCTACAGTTGTAGTTTGTGCTGCAGTTGTTGTATCAGCTACGGTTGTAGTTTGTGCTGCAGTAGTTGTATCAGCAACGGTTGTAGTTTGTGCTGCAGTAGTTGTATCAGCTACAGTTGTCGTTTGTGCTGCGGTGGTTGTATCAGGTATGGTTGTAGTTGGTACGGCGGTGGTTGTGTCACCTACGGTTGTAGTTTGTGCTGAGGTTGTTGTATCAGCTACAGTTGTCGTTTGTGCTGCAGTAGTTGTGTCTGCTACGGTTGTAGTTTGTGGTGCAGTGGTTGTGTCAGCCACGGTTGTAGTTTGTGCTGCAGTTGTTGTATCAGCTACAGTTGTAGTTTGTGCTGCGGTGGTTGTATCAGCTACGGTTGTAGTTTGTGCTGCAGTGGTTGTATCAGCTACGGTTGTAGTTTGTGCTAAAGTAGTTGTGTCCGCTACGGTTGTAGTTTGTTTTGCGGTGGTTGTATCAGCTACGGTTGTAATTTGTGCTGCAGTAGTTGTATCAGCTACGGTTGTAATTTGTGCTGCGGTGGTTGTATCAGCTACAGTTGTCGTTTGTGCTGCAGTACTTGTGTCTGCTACGGTTGTAATTTGTGGTGCAGTGGTCGTGTCAGCCACGGTTGTAGTTTGTGCAGCAGTTGTTGTATCAGCTACAGTTGTAGTTTGTGCTGCGGTGGTTGTATCAGCTACGGTTGTAGTTTGTGCTGCAGTTGTTGTATCAGGTACGGTTGTAGTTTGTGCTGCATTAGTTGTATCAGCTACGGTTGTAGTTTGTGCTGCGTTGGTCGTATCAGCTACGGTTGTAGTTTGTGCTGCAGTTGTTGTATCAGCTACAGTTGTCGTTTGTGCTGCAGTACTTGTGTCTGCTACGGTTGTAATTTGTGGTGCAGTGGTCGTGTCAGCCACGGTTGTAGTTTGTGCAGCAGTTGTTGTATCAGCTACAGTTGTAGTTTGTGCTGCGGTGGTTGTATCAGCTACGGTTGTAGTTTGTGCTGCAGTTGTTGTATCAGGTACGGTTGTAGTTTGTGCTGCATTAGTTGTATCAGCTACGGTTGTAGTTTGTGCTGCGTTGGTCGTATCAGCTACGGTTGTAGTTTGTGCTGCAGTACTTGTGTCTGCTACGGTTGTAATTTGTGGTGCAGTGGTCGTGTCAGCCACGGTTGTAGTTTGTGCAGCAGTTGTTGTATCAGCTACAGTTGTAGTTTGTGCTGCGGTGGTTGTATCAGCTACGGTTGTAGTTTGTGCTGCAGTAGTTGTGTCAGCTATGGTTGTAGTTTGTGCTGCAGTAGTTGTATCAGCTACAGTTGTCGTTTCTGCTGCAGTAGTTGCATCCGCTACGTTTGTAGTTTTTGCTGCAGTGGTTGTATCAGCTACGGTTGTAGTTTGTGATGCAGTAGTTGTATCAGCTATATTTGTCGTTTGTGCTGCAGTAGTTGTATCAGCTACAGTTGTCGTTTCTACTGCAGTAGTTGTGTCCGGTACGTTTGTAGTTTTTGCTGCAGTGGTTGTATCAGCTACGGTTGTAGTTGGTGCTACAGTGGTTGTATCAGCTACTGTTGTCGTTTTTGCTGCAGTAGTTGTATCAGCTACGGTTGTAGTTGGTGCTGCAGTGGTTGTATCAGCTATGGTTGTAGTTTGTACTGCAGTAGTTGTATCAGCTACAGTTGTCGTTTCTACTGCAGTAGTTGTGTCCGGTACGTTTGTAGTTTGTGCTGCAGTGGTTGTATCAGCTACGGTTGTAGTTTGTGCTACAGTGGTTGTATCTGCTACTGTTGTCTTCTTTGCTGCAGTAGTTGTATCAGCTACGGTTGTAGTTGGTGCTGCGGTGGTTGTATCAGCTAAAGTGGTCGTTTGTGCTGCAGTAGTCGTGTTTGCTACGGTTGTAGTTTGTGGTGCAGTGGTTGTGCCAGCCACGGTTGTAGTTTGTGCTGCAGTTGTTGTATCAGCTACAGTTGTAGTTTGTGCTGCGGTGGTTGTATCAGCTACGGTTGTAGTTTGTGCTGCAGTAGTTGTATCAGGTACGGTTGTAGTTTGTGCTGTAGTAGGTGTATCAGCTACGGTTTTAGTTTGTGCTGCAGTGGTTGTGTCAGCTATGGTTGTTCTTTGTGCTGCAGTAGTTGTGTCAGCAAAAGTTGTAGTTTGTCCTGTAGTGGTTAAGTCAGATACGGTTGTAGTTTGTGCTGCAGTAGTTATATCAGCGCCAGTTGTCGTTTGTGCTGCCTTGGTTGTATCAGCTATGGTTGTAGTTGGTACGGCGGTGGTTGTGTCAGCTACGGTTGTAGGTTGTGCTGCAGTGGTTGTATCAGCTACTCTTGTAGTTTGTGTTGCAGTGGTTGTATCAGCTACGGTTATAGTTTGTGCTGCAGTGGTTGTGTCAGCCATGGTTTTAGTTTGTGCGGCGGTGGTTGTGTCAGCTACGGTTGTAGTTTGTGCTGCATTAGTTGTGTCAGCTATGGTTGTAGTTTGTACTGCAGTAGTTGTATCAGCTACAGTTGTCGTTTGTGCTGTAGTAGTTGTGTCCGCTACGTTTGTAGTTTGTGCTGCGGTGGTTGTGTCAGCCACCGTTGTAGTTTGTGCTGCAGTAGTTGTATCAGCTACGGTTGTAGATTGTGCTGCCGTGGTTGTATCAGCTACGGTTGTAGTTTGTGCTGCCGTAGTTGTATCAGCTACGGTTGTAGTTTGTGCTGCATTAGTTGTGTCAGCTATGGTTGTAGTTTGTACTGCAGTAGTTGTATCAGCTACAGTTGTCGTTTGTGCTGTAGTAGTTGTGTCCGCTACGTTTGTAGTTTGTGCTGCGGTGGTTGTGTCAGCCACCGTTGTAGTTTGTGCTGCAGTAGTTGTATCAGCTACGGTTGTAGATTGTGCTGCCGTGGTTGTATCAGCTACGGTTGTAGTTTGTGCTGCCGTAGTTGTATCAGCTACGGTTGTAGTTTGTGCTGCAGTAGTTGTATCAGCTATGGTTGTAGTTTGTGCTGCGGTGGTGGTATCAGCTACAGTTGTCGTTTGTGCTGCAGTAGTTGTGTCTGTAACGGTTGTAGTTTGTGCTGCGGTTGTTGTATCAGCTACAGTTGTAGTTTGTGCTGCAGTTGTTGTATCAGCTACGGTTGTAGTTTGTGCTGCAGTAGTTGTATCAGCAACGGTTGTAGTTTGTGCTGCAGTAGTTGTATCAGCTACAGTTGTCGTTTGTGCTGCGGTGGTTGTATCAGGTATGGTTGTAGTTGGTACGGCGGTGGTTGTGTCACCTACGGTTGTAGTTTGTGCTGAGGTTGTTGTATCAGCTACAGTTGTCGTTTGTGCTGCAGTAGTTGTGTCTGCTACGGTTGTAGTTTGTGGTGCAGTGGTTGTGTCAGCCACGGTTGTAGTTTGTGCTGCAGTTGTTGTATCAGCTACAGTTGTAGTTTGTGCTGCGGTGGTTGTATCAGCTACGGTTGTAGTTTGTGCTGCAGTGGTTGTATCAGCTACGGTTGTAGTTTGTGCTAAAGTAGTTGTGTCCGCTACGGTTGTAGTTTGTTTTGCGGTGGTTGTATCAGCTACGGTTGTAATTTGTGCTGCAGTAGTTGTATCAGCTACGGTTGTAATTTGTGCTGCGGTGGTTGTATCAGCTACAGTTGTCGTTTGTGCTGCAGTACTTGTGTCTGCTACGGTTGTAATTTGTGGTGCAGTGGTCGTGTCAGCCACGGTTGTAGTTTGTGCAGCAGTTGTTGTATCAGCTACAGTTGTAGTTTGTGCTGCGGTGGTTGTATCAGCTACGGTTGTAGTTTGTGCTGCAGTTGTTGTATCAGGTACGGTTGTAGTTTGTGCTGCATTAGTTGTATCAGCTACGGTTGTAGTTTGTGCTGCGTTGGTCGTATCAGCTACGGTTGTAGTTTCTGCTGCAGTTGTTGTATCAGCTACGGTTGTAGTTTGTGCTGCAGTAGTTGTATCAGCAACGGTTGTAGTTTGTGCTGCAGAGGTTGGGTCAGCTATGGTTGTAGTTTGTGCTGCAGTGGTTTTATCAGCTACAGTTGTCGTTTGTGCTGCGGTGGTTGTATCAGCTATGGTTGTAGTTGGTACGGCAATGGTTGTGTCAGCTACGGTTGTAGTTTGTGCTGCAGTGGTTGTATCAGCTACAGTTGTCGTTTGTGCTGCGGTGGTTGTATCAGCTATGGTTGTAGTTGGTACGGTGGTGGTTGTGTCAGCTACGGTTGTAGTTGGTGCTGCAGTGGTTGTATCAGCTACAGTTGTAGTTTGTGCTGCGGTGGTTGTATCAGCTATGGTTGTAGTTTGTGCTGCAGTGGTTGTATCAGCTACAGTTGTCGTTTGTGCTGCGGTGGTTGTTTCAGCTATGGTTGTACTTGGTACGGCGGTGGTTGTGTCAGCAACGGTTGTAGTTTGTGCGGCGGTGGTTGAATCAGCTACGGTTGTAGTTTGTGCTGCAGTGCTTGTATCAGCTACGGTTGTAGTTTGTGCTATAGTAGTTGTGTCCGCTACGGTTGTAGTTTGTTTTGCGGTGGTTGTATCAGGTACGGTTGTACTTTGTGCTGCAGTAGTTGTATCAGCTACGGTTGTAGTTTGTGCTGCGGTGGTTGTATCAGCTACAGTTGGCGTTTGTGCTGCAGTAGTTGTGTCTGCTACGGTTGTAATTTGTGGTGCAGTGGTTTTGTCAGCCACGGTTGTAGTTTGTGCTGCAGTTGTTGTATCAGCTACAGTTGTAGTTTGTGCTGCGGTGGTTGTATCAGCTATGGTTGTAGTTTGTGCTGCAGTGGTTGTATCAGCTACGGTTGTAGTTTGTGCTATAGTAGTTGTGTCCGCTACGGTTGTAGTTTGTGCTGCAGTTGTTTTATCAGCTACAGTTGTAGTTTGTGCTGCAGTTGTTGTATCAGCTACGGTTGTAGTTTGTGCTGCAGTTGTTTTATCAGCTACAGTTGTAGTTTGTGCTGCGGTGGTTGTTTCAGCTATGGTTGTAGTTTGTGCTGCAGTTGTTGTATCAGGTACGGTTGTAGTTTGTGCTGCAGTAGCTATATCAGTTACGGTTGTAGTTTGTGCTGCGGTGGTTGTATCAGCTACAGTTGTCGTTTGTGCTGCAGTAGTTGTGTCTGTAACGGTTGTAGTTTGTAGTGCAGTGGTTGTGTCAGCCACAGTTGTAGTTTGTGCTGCAGTTGTTTTATCAGCTACAGTTGTAGTTTGTGCTGCGGTGGTTGTGTCAGCCACGGTTGTAGTTTGTGCTGCAGTGGTTGTATCAGCTACAGTTGTCGTTTGTGCTGCGGTGGTTGTGTCAGCAACGGTTGTAGTTTGTGCGGCGGTGGTTGTATCAGCGACGGTTGTAGTTTGTGCTATAGTAGTTGTGTCCGCTACGGTTGTAGTTTGTTTTGCGGTGGTTGTATCAGCTACGGTTGTAGTTTGTGCTGCAGTGGTTGTATCAGCTACGGTTGTAGTTTGTGCTGCGGTGGTTGTATCAGCTACAGTTGTCGTTTGTGCTGCAGTAGTTGTGTCTGCTACGGTTGTTATTTGTGGTGCAGTGGTTGTGTCACCCACGGTTGTAGTTTGTGCTGCAGTTGTTGTATCAGCTACAGTTGTAGTTTGTGCTGCAGTAGTTGTGTCAGCTACGGTTGTAGTTTGTGCTGCAGTAGTTGTATCAGCTACGGTTGTAGTTTGTGCTGCAGTGGTTGTATCAGCTACGGTTGTCGTTTGTGCTGCGGTGGTTGTTTCAGCTATGGTTGTAGTTTGTGCTGCAGTTGTTGTATCAGGTACGGTTGTAGTTTGTGCTGCAGTAGCTATATCAGTTACGGTTGTAGTTTGTGCTGCGGTGGTTGTATCAGCTACAGTTGTCGTTTGTGCTGCAGTAGTTGTGTCTGTAACGGTTGTAGTTTGTAGTGCAGTGGTTGTGTCAGCCACAGTTGTAGTTTGTGCTGCAGTTGTTTTATCAGCTACAGTTGTAGTTTGTGCTGCAGTAGTTGTATCAGCTACGGTTGTAGTTTGTGCTGCGGTGGTTGTATCAGCTACAGTTGTCGTTTGTGCTGCAGTAGTTGTGTCTGCTACGGTTTTTATTTGTGGTGCAGTGGTTGTGTCAGCCACGGTTGTAGTTTGTGCTGCAGTTGTTGTATCAGCTAAAGTTGTAGTTTGTGCTGCAGTAGTTGTGTCAGCTACGGTTGTAGTTTGTGCTGCAGTAGTTGTATCAGCTACGGTTGTAGTTTGTGCTGCAGTGGTTGTATCAGCTACGGTTGTAGTTTGTGCAATAGTAGTTGTGTCCGCTACGGTTGTAGTTTGTTTTGCGGTGGTCGTATCAGCTACGGTTGTAATTTGTGCTGCAGTAGTTGTATAATCTACGGTTGTAGTTTGTGCTGCGGTGGTTGTATCAGCTACAGTTGTGGTTTGTGCTGCAGTGGTTGTGTCTGCTACGGTTGTAATTTGTGGTGCATTGGTTGTGTCAGCCACAGTTGTAGTTTGTGATGCAGTTGTTGTATCAGGTACGGTTGTAGTTTGTGCTGCAGTAGTTGTATCAGTTACGGTTGTAGTTTGTGCTGCGGTGGTTGTATCAGCTACAGTTGTCGTTTGTGCTGCAGTAGTTGTGTCTGTAACGGTTGTAGTTTGTAGTGCAGTGGTTGTGTCAGCCACAGTTGTAGTTTGTGCTGCAGTTGTTTTATCAGCTACAGTTGTAGTTTGTGCTGCGGTGGTCGTATCAGCTACGGTTGTAGTTTGTGCTGCAGTAGTTGTATCAGCAACGGTTGTAGTTTGTGCTGCAGAGGTTGGGTCAGCTATGGTTGTAGTTTGTGCTGCAGTAGTTGTATCAGCTACAGTTGTCGTTTGTGCTGCGGTGGTTGCATCAGCTATGGTTGTGTCAGCTACGGTTGTAGTTTGTGCTGCAGTGGTTGTATCAGCTACAGTTGTCGTTTGAGCTGCGGTGGTTGTATCAGCTATGGTTGTAGTTGGTACGGTGGTGGTTGTGTCAGCTACGGTTGTAGTTGGTGCTGCAGTGGTTGTATCAGCTACAGTTGTCGTTTGTGCTGCGGTGGTTGTATCAGCTATGGTTGTGTCAGCTACGGTTGTAGTTTGTGCTGCAGTGGTTTTATCAGCTACAGTTGTCGTTTGAGCTGCGGTGGTTGTATCAGCTATGGTTGTAGTTGGTACGGTGGTGGTTGTGTCAGCTACTGTTGTAGTTTGTGCTACAGTAGTTGTATCAGTTACGGTTGTCGTTTGTGCTGAGGTGGTTGTATCAGCTATGGTTGTAGTTTGTGCTGCAGTGGCTTTATCAGCTATAGTTGTCGTTTGTGCTGCGGTGGTTGTATCAGCTATGGTTGTAGTTGGTACGGTGGTGGTTGTGTCAGCTACGGTTGTAGTTTGTGCTGCAGTAGTTGTATCAGCTACAGTTGTCGTTTGTGCTGCGGTGGTTGTATCAGCTATGGCTGTAGTTGGTACGGTGGTGGTTGTGTCAGCTACGGTTGTCGTTTGTGCTGCAGTGGTTGTATCAGCTACACTTGTCGTTTGTGCTGCGGTGGTTGTTTCAGCTATGGTTGTAGTTTGTGCTGCAGTTGTTGTATCAGGTACGGTTGTAGTTTGTGCTGCAGTAGCTATATCAGTTACGGTTGTAGTTTGTGCTGCGGTGGTTGTATCAGCTACAGTTGTCGTTTGTGCTGCAGTAGTTGTGTCTGTAACGGTTGTAGTTTGTAGTGCAGTGGTTGTGTCAGCCACAGTTGTAGTTTGTGCTGCAGTTGTTTTATCAGCTACAGTTGTAGTTTGTGCTGCGGTGGTTGTGTCAGCCA
This sequence comes from Mytilisepta virgata, assembly GCA_028015205.1. Lineage (NCBI taxonomy): Eukaryota > Metazoa > Mollusca > Bivalvia > Mytilida > Mytilidae > Mytilisepta > Mytilisepta virgata. The sequence goes on along the minus strand of CM051510.1, from coordinate 41,821,060 downwards.
CGGTTGTAGTTTGTGCTGCAGTGGTTGTATCAGCTACAGTTGTCGTTTGTGCTGCGGTGGTTGTGTCAGCAACGGTTGTAGTTTGTGCGGCGGTGGTTGTATCAGCGACGGTTGTAGTTTGTGCTATAGTAGTTGTGTCCGCTACGGTTGTAGTTTGTTTTGCGGTGGTTGTATCAGCTACGGTTGTAGTTTGTGCTGCAGTAGTTGTATCAGCTACGGTTGTAGTTTGTGCTGCGGTGGTTGTATCAGCTACAGTTGTCGTTTGTGCTGCAGTAGTTGTGTCTGCTACGGTTGTTATTTGTGGTGCAGTGGTTGTGTCACCCACGGTTGTAGTTTGTGCTGCAGTTGTTGTATCAGCTACAGTTGTCGTTTGTGCTGCGGTGGTTGCATCAGCTATGGTTGTAGTTGGTACGGTGGTGGTTGTGTCAGCTACGGTTGTCGTTTGTGCTGCAGTAGTTGTGTCTGCTACGGTTGTTATTTGTGGTGCAGTGGTTGTGTCACCCACGGTTGTAGTTTGTGCTGCAGTTGTTGTATCAGCTACAGTTGTAGTTTGTGCTGCAGTAGTTGTGTCAGCTACGGTTGTAGTTTGTGCTGCAGTAGTTGTATCAGCTACGGTTGTAGTTTGTGCTGCAGTGGTTGTATCAGCTACGGTTGTCGTTTGTGCTGCGGTGGTTGTTTCATCTATGGTTGTAGTTTGTGCTGCAGTTGTTGTATCAGGTACGGTTGTAGTTTGTGCTGCAGTAGCTATATCAGTTACGGTTGTAGTTTGTGCTGCGGTGGTTGTATCAGCTACAGTTGTCGTTTGTGCTGCAGTAGTTGTGTCTGTAACGGTTGTAGTTTGTAGTGCAGTGGTTGTGTCAGCCACAGTTGTAGTTTGTGCTGCAGTTGTTTTATCAGCTACAGTTGTAGTTTGTGCTGCGGTGGTTGTGTCAGCCACGGTTGTAGTTTGTGCTGCAGTGGTTGTATCAGCTACAGTTGTCGTTTGTGCTGCGGTGGTTGTGTCAGCAACGGTTGTAGTTTGTGCGGCGGTGGTTGTATCAGCGACGGTTGTAGTTTGTGCTATAGTAGTTGTGTCCGCTACGGTTGTAGTTTGTTTTGCGGTGGTTGTATCAGCTACGGTTGTAGTTTGTGCTGCAGTAGTTGTATCAGCTACGGTTGTAGTTTGTGCTGCGGTGGTTGTATCAGCTACAGTTGTTGTTTGTGCTGCAGTAGTTGTGTCCTCTACGGTTGTTATTTGTGGTGCAGTGGTTGTGTCAGCCACGGTTGTAGTTTGTGCTGCAGTTGTTGTATCAGCTACAGTTGTAGTTTGTGCTGCAGTAGTTGTGTCAGCTACGGTTGTAGTTTGTGCTGCAGTAGTTGTATCAGCTACGGTTGTAGTTTGTGCTGCAGTGGTTGTATCAGCTACGGTTGTAGTTTGTGCAATAGTAGTTGTGTCCGCTACGGTTGTAGTTTGTTTTGCGGTGGTCGTATCAGCTACGGTTGTAATTTGTGCTGCAGTAGTTGTATAATCTACGGTTGTAGTTTGTGCTGCGGTGGTTGTATCAGCTACAGTTGTGGTTTGTGCTGCAGTAGTTGTGTCTGCTACGGTTGTATTTTGTGGTGCATTGGTTGTGTCAGCCACAGTTGTAGTTTGTGATGCAGTTGTTGTATCAGGTACGGTTGTAGTTTGTGCTGCAGTAGCTGTATCAGTTACGGTTGTAGTTTGTGCTGCGGTGGTTGTATCAGCTACAGTTGTCGTTTGTGCTGCAGTAGTTGTGTCTGTAACGGTTGTAGTTTGTAGTGCAGTGGTTGTGTCAGCCACAGTTGTAGTTTGTGCTGCAGTTGTTTTATCAGCTACAGTTGTAGTTTGTGCTGCGGTGGTCGTATCAGCTACGGTTGTAGTTTGTGCTGCAGTAGTTGTATCAGCAACGGTTGTAGTTTGTGCTGCAGAGGTTGGGTCAGCTATGGTTGTAGTTTGTGCTGCAGTAGTTGTATCAGCTACAGTTGTCGTTTGTGCTGCGGTGGTTGCATCAGCTATGGTTGTGTCAGCTACGGTTGTAGTTTGTGCTGCAGTGGTTGTATCAGCTACAGTTGTCGTTTGAGCTGCGGTGGTTGTATCAGCTATGGTTGTAGTTGGTACGGTGGTGGTTGTGTCAGCTACGGTTGTAGTTGGTGCTGCAGTGGTTGTATCAGCTACAGTTGTCGTTTGTGCTGCGGTGGTTGTATCAGCTATGGTTGTGTCAGCTGCGGTTGTAGTTTGTGCTGCAGTGGTTTTATCAGCTACAGTTGTCGTTTGAGCTGCGGTGGTTGTATCAGCTATGGTTGTAGTTGGTACGGTGGTGGTTGTGTCAGCTACGGTTGTAGTTTGTGCTGCAGTAGTTGTATCAGCTACGGTTGTAGTTTGTGCTGCGGTGGTTGTATCAGCTACAGTTGTCGTTTGTGCTGCAGTAGTTGTGTCTGCTACGGTTGTTATTTGTGGTGCAGTGGTTGTGTCACCCACGGTTGTAGTTTGTGCTGCAGTTGTTGTATCAGCTACAGTTGTAGTTTGTGCTGCAGTAGTTGTGTCAGCTACGGTTGTAGTTTGTGCTGCAGTAGTTGTATCAGCTACGGTTGTAGTTTGTGCTGCAGTGGTTGTATCAGCTACGGTTGTAGTTTGTGCAATAGTAGTTGTGTCCGCTACGGTTGTAGTTTGTTTTGCGGTGGTCGTATCAGCTACGGTTGTAATTTGTGCTGCAGTAGTTGTATAATCTACGGTTGTAGTTTGTGCTGCGGTGGTTGTATCAGCTACAGTTGTGGTTTGTGCTGCAGTAGTTGTGTCTGCTACGGTTGTAATTTGTGGTGCAGTGGTTGTATCAGCTACAGTTCTAGTTTGTGCTGCCTTGGTTGTATCAGCTACGGATGTAGTTTGTGCTGCAGTTGTTGTATCAGGTACGGTTGTAGTTTGTGCTGCAGTAGTTGTATCAGCGCCAGTTGTCGTTTGTGCTGCGGTGGTTGTATCAGCTATGGTTGTAGTTGGTACGGCGGTGGTTGTATCAGCTACGGTTGTAGTTTGTGCTGCGGTGGTTGTATCAGCTACAGTTGTCGTTTGTGCTGCAGTAGTTGTGTCTGTAACGGTTGTAGTTTGTAGTGCAGTGGTTGTGTCAGCCACGGTTGTAGTTTGTGCTGCAGTTGTTTTATCAGCTACAGTTGTAGTTTGTGCTGCGGTGGTTGTATCAGCTACGGTTGTAGTTTGTGCTGCAGTAGTTGTATCAGCTACGGTTGTAGTTTGTGCTGTAGAGGTTGGGTCAGCTATGGTTGTAGTTTGTGCTGCAGTAGTTGTATCAGCTACAGTTGTCGTTTGTGCTGTGGTGGTTGTGTCAGCTATGGTTGTAGTTTGTGCTGCAGTAGTTGTATCAGCTACAGTTTTCGTTTGTGCTGCGGTGGTTGTATCAGCTATGGTTGTAGTTTGTGCTGCAGTAGTTGTATCAGCTACAGTTGTCGTTTGTGCTACGGTGGTTGTGTCAGCTATGGTTGTAGTTTGTGCTGCAGTAGTTGTATCAGCTACGGTTGTAGTTTGTGCTGCGGTGGTTGTATCAGCTACAGTTGTCGTTTGTGCTGCAGTAGTTGTGTCTGCTACGGTTGTAATTTGTGGTGCAGTGGTTGTGTCAGCCACGGTTGTAGTTTGTGCTGCAGTTGTTGTATCAGCTACAGTTGTAGTTTGTGCTGCGGTGGTTGTATCAACTACGGATGTAGTTTGTGCTGCAGTTGTTGTATCAGGTACGGTTGTAGTTTGTGCTGCAGTAGTTGTATCAGCTACGGTTGTAGTTTGTGCTGCAGTAGTTGTATCAGCTACGGTTGTAGTTTGTGCTGCAGTGGTTGTGTCAGCTATGGTTGTAGTTTGTGCTGCAGTAGTTGTGTCAGCTACAGTTGTAGTTTGTCCTGTAGTGGTTGTGTCAGCCACGGTTGTAGTTCGTGCTGCTGTGGTTGTATCACCTACGGTTGTAGTTTGTGCTGGAGTAGTTGTGCCAGCAACGGTTGTAGTTTGTGCTGCGGTGGTGGTATCAGCTACAGTTGTCGTTTGTGCTGGAGTGGTTGTGTCAGCTTCTGTTGTAGTTTGTGCTGCAGTGGTTGTATCAGCTACGATTGTAGTTGTTGCTGCAGTGGTTGTATCAGCTACGTTTGTAGTTTGTGCTGTAGTTGTTGTAGCAGCTACTGTTGTAGTTTGTACTGCAGTGGTTGTGCCCGCTACGGTTGTAATTTGTGCTGCGGTAGTTGTATCAGCTACAGTTGTCGTTTGTGCTGCGGTGGTTGTATCAGCTATGGTTGTAGTTTGTGCTGCAGTAGTTGTATCAGCTACAGTTGTCGTTTGTGCTGCAGTGATTGTGTCAGCTACTGTTGTAGTTAGTACTGCTGTTGTTGTATGAGCTGCGGTTGTAATTGTTTCTGCAATGGTTGTATGAGCTACAGTTGTCGTTTGTGATGCAGTAGATGTGTCAGCTACAGTTGTAGTTGTTGCTCCAGTGGTTGTATCAGCTACTGTATTAGTTTGTGCTCCAGTGGTTGTATCAGCTACGGTTGTAGTTTGTGCTCCAGTGGCTGTATCAGCTACGGTTGTAGTTTGTGCTCCAGTGGTTGTATCAGCTGCTGTTGTAGTTTGTGCTCCAGTGGTGGTGTCAGCTTTTGTTGTCGGACCAGTCTGTGTTGTTTTTGTTTCTGTTGATAGAATGGTAACATTCCCTGTTGTAAGGTGAGTTATCTGTTCGGTGTGTGTTGTTTGTGTTTCTGTTGATTGAGTGGTAACTGTTTGTATGTCATTAGGTGATGTCTGAATGGTATGTGTTGTTTGTATTGTTGTTGATTGTGTGGTACCTGTCACTGTTGTAGCATCAGTTGTCTGACCGGTCTGTGTTGTTTGTGTTTCTGTTGATTCTGTTGTACCTGTCCCTGTTGTAACATCAGTTGTCGGTCCGGTCTGTGTTGTTTGTGTTTCTGTTGATTGTGTGGTACCTGTCACTGTTGTAGCGTCAGTTGTCGGTCCGGTCTGTGTTGTTTGTGTTTCTGTTGATTGTGTGGTACCTGTCACTGTTGTAGCATCAGTTGTCGGTCCGGTCTGTGTTGTTTGTGTTTCTGTTGATTGTGTGGTACCTGTCACTGTTGTAGCATCAGTTGTCGGTCCGGTCTGTGCTGTTTGTGTTTCTGTTGATTGTGTGGTACCTGTCTCTGTTGTAGCATCAGTTGTCGGTCCGGTCTGTGTTGTTTGTGTTGTTTTCAATTGAGTGGCACCTGTCCCTGTTGTTACATCAGCTGCCGTTCTTGTCTGTATTGTTTGTGTTGTTTTTGATTGAGTTGTACCTGTCCCTATTGTAACATCAGCTGTCGGTCCGGTCTGTGTTGTTTGTGTTTCTGTTGACTGCGTGCTACCTGTCCCTGTTGTAAAATCGGTTGTCGGATCGGTCTGTGTTGTTTGTGTTGTTGTTGGTTGAGATGTACCTGTTGTTATGCCATCAGTTGATGTTGGATTGATCTGTGTTGTTTGTATTCCTGTTGATTGAGTTCTACCTGTCCCCGTTGTAACATCAGTTGTTGTGGTTTTGACCTGTGTTCCTGTTGATAGAGTGATACCGTTAACTGTTGTACTGTACTTTGTTGTTGTATCTGCAGATGTTGAATTTGTTTTTTCGGTTGTAACGGTGGCTGAAGGTGTTGTTTTCACTTCGGTGCTGGATGAAACCACTGTCGAATCCAATTTACTCGAATATGTACCTGATTGGGTTGTAGTTGATGAAATGATAATTTCATTTTCAAAAGCGGTGATAATTATTATTATTGTCCAGGATTTTTGCAGGAACAAATTTATCTGAAATAGAAAAAAACGTTAGCTCAGTTTAGAGAACCAGATGGTACTATATCACAGTCTCTTTGAATTTATCAAAATATTACCATACTTTATTTTCAGCACAAAAATTGTCAAAGCCTCCGAAAAATAACTTTGGTTAGGTATTAAGAAACCTATAACGCCGCCATATTTCATATATACCTGTCCCAACCCAGGACCCAGTGGTTATACTCTTGTCTGTTTGCTGTTCTGTTTAATGGCATATTATATTGATTTGAGATTTGTCGTATTGTTTAGGCTATTTAATGATTGGGTTTGTATATGCCCTTCAGTACTACACATTTATTACATTATTTAGTGTAATTATGTCATCAAATATATTATAAGGATTATGGGAATGGGACTTGAACTTTTTGTAATCAAAATCAATTTTGTGTACACAAAATTCAATTCTGTCATAACAAAATCATTTTTGTCTTACAAGAAATAACCTCAATGCACATGGTGCAAACTTTCAAATAAACCGCTACGCGGGTTATTTAGTGTGCACCACGTGATTGAGGTTATTTCTTCATAGACTGGAACAAAATTACATTTAATCCTTAAATAACCAAAAAATTTAAAGGATAAAACTATCCAAGATGTGAGAATTCAGAATAATTAAAAATGCTAAAAGCCGGGTAAACAAACATTTTGTAAGGCAGAAAAATATATGGCATTGTCTTTATTGTTACAGGAATTGGTTTACGAACACCTCGCAAGTTAAGATAAAAAACAAGCTATGTTTGGTAGATAAAAAAATAATCCTATTTACCAAAGGTACTAATGCTTAGACCATCTTGTGACACAGTAACACAAGTCGTGGTATGTAATATAAGTTCTATCAAATTGCTAGTGTTGGCTTCGCTGAAGTCATTGAAAAATGTATATCTATAGGACGAGTGTTATGAGTGTAAAAACAATATAATGAAAATAATTCAAATATATTTGACCCTAACAACGTTAAACATGTTGTTAAACTCGTCACCGAAACCAAACAGCGGATCAGTAGGAGAGAATTTAGAATATTTCAAACTGATTTATGGCAATCTTGACTATAGGATTACTAGCACAGAGAATAATAAAAATTATGTTTGTTTGTATTGAGTAACACTAAAATGTGTATTTATTTGACGTTTGATCCATCATTATTTAATGGAACGATCTTGCAACTTGAAAATAGTGGAATGGAATTTTAATTTTTTGTATCTTGAGGGAGCATTTATTTGAATTTTATGGAGGGTGATGTAAAGAAGTGCAGTGGCGGATCCAGAACTTTTAATAATGGGGGGAGGTCTGAGAAATTTGGAAATTTTGGTGTAACATCCTGTATTCTGAGACATTTTAAGCTAAATTACAGACATTTTTTTGTGGTATCGTAAGGGGGACCCCCATCTGGATCCGCCCCTGAGTGATCATCGGTATTCTTGAATTTTCTTCACAACATGCACTAATCAGGATAAAAATATGTATGTAGTTTTGGAGCCTGCCTTTTTCACAAATGTTATGTTCGAGTTAGTGATAAACATCAAAAAGCTTGGTTGATTTTATATTAATGTCAAATGGCTTTAAAAAATTGAAATTTGTGTAAATTTCATTTCTACATACCTATAAAAGGTAATGAAAAAATTTTAAGGTTCAATCGGTTTTTATATATCACTGTTAAATTTCATTAGATTTCATACGGAGATCAATTTTAGATTTGAATATTTGTTGTTAAAAATACATCAATATATTAAAATAGTAAAATGCTACGAAAACTCGACCGATATAATATTAACCCTTATACAGTTCAGTCATAAAATTACTGATTTTAAGAAGTTTTAGGTCGAAAAAGATACAAGACTCAAGTTATGATTATTAAATTTGTACAGTTTCCCTCTAAATTTGTATTCGAAAACATTAAATTTAGATTAAAAATCTTAGGACATCAGGCTTCGGAACCTTCTCAGTTTCCCTCCAATTAAATTTTTGTAATCTTTAATTTTAGCTCATGTGGAGCTTGTTCGTAAAGAACAAAAACGGATAAGATATTTTTGAATGACTAAACTAAGTTAAATTATTACGGTCTGGCAGTGACTTTAAGATAAAGAGCAGCAATGAATCCACTTTTGCTTGGATTTCTTACATATAATGAATTATACAACATTTGACTTTATCTGTTCTGAACTAAGTTTGTCTGGATAGATCTTGACTGGCTGCAAGACAACATATCTTGATTTGATCTAGTTATCTTGATTTGCTTGAAAATATGGTGATACAGAAAATCAAGAAAAAGTAATAATACAAGACCCGAACGGCAGTTTAAGATCAAACATGTACGTGTTACTAGTTCTAAAATATATTAGCTAGAACAGAGCTGTACTTGTCCAAGAACATTACAGAACAACTCTACCACAGAAAATAATTTCAGAATAAATTTTATGCACATTTTTTCTAAATTAATATCTAGATTCTGACCGGCTGAATGAGTAAACTAAAATTGCTTTCTTGAATTGTTAACCCAGATAGGGGTATTTTGTCCAGTTTAGTAGCTTTTATAAAGCAATATGTAGTTGAACTGCAAGAATAAAATCCACAATGGTCTTCATCCATATATAATTACTTACATTGATATGTCTTTTGCTTTGTGTTTATGTTGTACAAGTATGCATTTTATATAAAGCTATTGGTGCTTTCCCCAGAAATCTGTGAAGGCATGGTAAATTTTGTATTTTGAGGGCACTCAATGGTTAAAAAAGATAATATTGGGGGCACCCCACCTTAACATAAGGGCAGTATATTTATCAAAACGTGCAATAAACAGCCTTCACCCTAATGTGATGGTGTAAAAGTATCATAAAAGTGTGCCAACACAACAGGGGTACATGTTTAAATGCAAATCAGTTTCAAAAAGATAAGAGTAAACTAAAAATTGAAACTTATGTTTGGCTACCTGGGGGCACATTGTAAAATTCATGATGAGGGCAGCATGGTGCTTGAAGATAGAGGCATGGTACATGCTGAATTGGTCTAGGGAAACCTCTAGCTATTTATAGTTGTTGCTTGTGTAATTCGATGTATTGTCTAATCCGACAGGGTCTCTTATCCAATAAAATTCTAAAACCCATTTATATAGCCTGAAAGTATCGTGAGAGGTAAGAACTGTTACCAACTGTTTCATAACTAAGACACACGTTTGTGTTCCATCATCTCAGTTTTAGATAGTCTATGTTAACATATTCCTTGTTTCAAATTATAACTCAATGTATTCAAGCTTTAAAACAGCAAACCTTTGTGAATCTATTATTACTGTTATTGACCTTGTGTTCCAAAGGACAAGTCTAATTATCATTATTCGTTTGGCTATGAAGCTTTGTTTGCTGTCAATTTGACAGGTTATTATTATTATTATTATTATTATTATTATTATTATTATTATTATTATTATTATTATTATTATTATTATCATTATCGGGGACTCGTTGGCCGAGTGGTCTAGGTAGTTCGCCATGACTACTAATGATCACTAGCCTGTCAACTTACATCCGAATCTCACCAGTGGCGGGGTGTGTTCTACTGCGATCTAAAATTGACATCGATTTCCAATTTTCCTACCGAAGCTCGGTGGTTCTCTCCGGGTACTCCGACTTCCTCCACCAATAAAAACTGACCGCCGCGAGATGGCCAAATGTGCTGAAAACGGCGTAAAACTCCAATTAAACAAACAAACATTATTATTATTATTATTATTGCATTTATATTATCATTATTATTATTATTACATTTATATTATCATTATTATTATTATAACATTTATATTATCATTATTATTATTATAACATTTATATTATCATTATTATTATTATTACATTTATATTATCATTATTATTATTATAACATTTATATTATCATTATTATTATTATTATTATTATTATTATTATTATTATTATTATTATCAGCATTGTCATTATTGTTGTTGTTTTTTGTTGTTGTAAGGAAATATTTATCCTTCAACCAAATCTTCATAGTGGTTTGGTTGCTGTTGGTGAAGCCTTGTATTTTTTCGGTATAAATCTGCTCTTTAAAATTAATTATTTTGGTATACTATTTTAGCCAGTTAATAATCCATAGTAATATTTCTCATAGTTATAAATCATTTAAGATTAAATTTTACAAAATTTGAAAATCATTTTCAGAGCAGTAAATCGCTTATAGTATAAATATAGTAAATATATCATTTCTTTAACAAAATATTTGATGATTTGTAAGTTTATTGAATATAAACCCCACCTGGTTATGGATGGATGTTTAAGTTAAATGGAGCATTCCGTGGGATGATTTTCATAATGGCATTTGTAATTACACAATTTAAAAAAAAAGTTGAGAAACAAGACGGAAAGTAAATCACAAGAAATGTTCTTCCATCAAGATTTCTGCTGTCTGTCCGTATAACCATAAAACTAGTTCATCAGGTTTTAGTCACGTATTAGTAAAACTGAATAGAAAGTGAAATATTTGTGTGAACATTTCTGTACGAATGAATTATTAGAAAAGAACATCTTATCTTCATTTGAATAGTACATTTATGTGAAATATAGCATTGACGTCATTGTATAAATATTTATTTGATTAAAAGTTGATGTCCTTGGATGACCACGTTCCAATATTAGTGGGCAATTTGGGGAATAATTTTTATTTCAAATTCTAATGGTTTTACAATTGGATATGTGGGGTTTTTTGTTTGTTTTATTCGTTTTTTTTTTTTTTTTTTTTTTTTTTGCTTTTATATTTTTCTTTTCTTTCCATTCTTATTTCTTTTTCTTATATTTGTTTGTGCTTTTCTTGTTTGATACAGTTTAAAAAGGTATGTTGCTTATAATAATCAAACATAAAATTGCTTTGTCAATAAAAGCCGCCCCATCAACCCCTCCCCCTCCCGAAAAAAAATTAAAACAAAACGGAACGAAAAAAAAGACAAGACAAAACAAGCTTTTTCGGTTCTCTTACTTTTTTTTAAAAAATTTTCTTCTTCAACCACTTGGCCAAATTAGATGAACAAATTTCAGGTTTCTATGTGAGCCAAAGAACATAATACATATCGATTTGCGTGTCTAAAGCCTTTATTTCTTGTTATAAACCTACCGTTGTATGAAACAGATTATGTTTTGAAGAAAACACGATAAAATAACACTTTAAAATAACGTTACGGTGACTAATTTGAATAAAATTGGTATTTAAAGAAAATAAATTTTGGATTACGTTTGTATATTTGTTTTGATTTATGGATGTCTGGTTTCAAGATTAAAATGCATTGGAAATGTGCATTTGAAAAAGATATTACATTTCAAGGTCAAAAGAGTAAAGTATATCCTTTAACATGTTTAAGTCAATTTTGTCTCAATGAAATCTCACATGTTCTTCACAGTAACCAAAAAAAAATAAATAAATTAAATAAATAAATAAATAAAAATAAAAAATAGATTCTCAATGGTAAAGATATAAAGCCTGTAGGGAGAACCCGGTTCGATTTTTAGATATTTTTTAGGGTGGGGACAAGAAATTGATCTTGGTATGGCATCCATTTTTATTTCTTTTTTGGCGCGTCTTACTCATCTTTCAAAATATGCTATTATTTGATTTCTGACTGCTTTTTTCATTAAACTTTTCAACGTGCATTTCTTCAAATCCCTTTTTGCCCACATTCCTCCTATACATCATATCAAATCCTTTTTTGCCCACACCCATCCCCCCCAAATACATCATATCAAATCCTTTTTGCCCACATCCCTCCTATACATCATATCAATTCTTTTAATCGTTAGTTAGTATTACATACTAGTAAAGCAAAAACGTCATATTTTATGATACAAATGTGATGCGCTATACAATCATACAAGTTTTGTCAGCGGTGTTTAAGGCAAATCCTAAATGTTTGTAAATAGGTATGTATATTTTCGTCATACACCATACTCCCCAAGAAGAATTTGATATTTTATTGAGAGGCAGGGAAGGAATTATGAAAATAGGCAGGCTATCAAATTTGGTGAAAAGGTAGCGTAAAACATATGGTGAATAAAGATAAAGTGTTTGGACACTAAAAAGGAACAAGGCTCTTGGATGTCATAAGATCAAAGATCACTTCATGACCGCCTCTCACCTAACCCTCTTAAAATCAAACAGATGCACCCTTCTTCTAACTGAATTCATAATGTATATAAACTGGATGCTCTCAGGAGCCTGTATCGCTCACTTGGATTTAACTTGTCCACATTCAGCAGGACTGATAATTTAAGTGTACAGTAAGCTTGGCTGGTCCTATGTCAAACTAATTTGGGCTGTGGCGGCCAGCTTGGTTGATCGTCTTGGTCATCGGACATAATTCTGAAAGACGACCATCTGAGGACCATTCGTCTGGTTACAGTTGGCTCATTGGTTTCAGACAAGAAGATATTTAATGAAATTTCCCATTGTGTCCTATGTTAAACTAAGTCCAGATGTGGCAACCATCTTTGTTGACATTCTGGGTCATCAGGCACAATTCTGAAAGAGGACCATCTAAGGATCATTGCTGCCAAGTCTTGTTCCAATTGGCTTTGTGTTTTCAGATAAGATTTTTAATGAATTTTCCCATAGGCTCCTATGTTAATCTATGTGCGGCTCTGGCAGCCATCTTGCTTGACGGTCCCTGTCGCCGGACACAATTCTCAAAGAGGACCATCTAAGGACGACCACTGCCAAGTCTTGTTTCAGACAAGAAGATTTTTAAATGAATTTCCCATAAGGTCCTATGTTAAACTAAGTTCGGCAATATTTGTTGACCGTCCGGGCCATCTAAGGAACATTGCTGCTATGTTCAGTTCCAATTGACCTAGTAGTTTTAGACTAGAAGATTTTTAAATAAATTTTCCATAGGGTCCTATAATAAACTTATTTCGGCTGTGGCAGCCATCTTGGTGATCATCAGGGTCATCGGACACAATTCTGACATAGGACCATCTAAGGGTCAATGCTGCCAAGTCTTGTTATAATTGGCTCAGTTGTTTCAGACAAGAAGATTTTTAAATGAATTTCCCACAGGGTCCTATCTTAAATTACGTTCTGAAAGAGGACCATCAAGTCTGGTTCCAATTGGCCATTTAGTTACTTAGAAGATTTTTTTAATTCGTCCCCCTTTTTTCTATTCTTAGTCACAACAGCCATGTCGGTTGGAAGTCGTGGATGCCGGACACAATTTTTGAAGGGGCCATCCAAGGACCATCCCACCAAAATTTGGTCCTAATTGGCCCAGTGGTTTCAGAGGAGAAGATCTTTAAATGAAACGTTTACACTGGACGACGGGCGACGGGCGCCAAGTGATGACAAAAGCTCACATGGCCTTTTAGAATGGTATCACCAGCTCTACTGAAGGGATGCCTGTGACAGTCAGCTCAAGTTCAAGGGTGGTATCACCATCTTTACTGAGAGGATGCCTGTGACAGTGGGCTTAAGTCCAAGAGTGGTATCACAAGCTCTACTGAGAGGATGCCTGTAACAGTGGGCTTAAGTTCAAGAGTGGTATCACAAGCTCTAGTGAGAGGATGCATGTGACAGTGGGCTCAAGTCCAAAAGTGGTATCACCAGCACTACTGAGAGGATGCCTGTGACAGTGGGCTTAAGTCCAAGAGTGGTATCACTAGCTCTACTTAGAGGATGCCTGTGACATTGTGCTCAACTCCAAGAGTGGTATAACCAGCTCTACTGAGAGGATGTCTATGACAGTGGCTTAAGTCCAAGAGCGGTATTACTAGCTCTACTGAGAGGATGCCTGTGACAGTGGGCTTAAGTCCAAGAGTGGTATCACCAGCTCTATTGAGATGATGCCTATGAAAGTGGGCGTACGTCCAAGAGTGGTATCAACAGCTCTACTAAGAGGATGCCACAAAAACATCAGACAGTTATTAGGGAGATTCTGATTCTGGATTATTTCCTAATAATAGCGTTCTTAGATTAAAATATTGACTAAAAAACCTATATCATATATGCCTCAAGAAACTACGTTAATTTCACCAAATGTAAAGTAAAGCTTAAGGTTACGTTGCATGAAGAAGCAAACCAGCCGTTTAGTAAACACCATGCAGAATCCAAGTTCCAAGTGGGAAGTAAGGTAAGAACTTCGAAACAGCGACATAGGAATCATGTGTCGAAAATGGATGCGACAGACCAGTGTTGTATGACAGGGTTGGAATTACGGTTTCACCCGATTTTTGCCCCTACGCCCTTTTCAACCAACCAAAAAGTATTCGTTTTCCATAATGTGCAAAAAATCGCCTCAGTACGCTCTGTCAGAACGTTAGTTCAAAAGTTTAAAATATGAACAAGGCGATCATAGACTTTTCATCTGAGAAAAAAAAAAAACAATTAAACAATTTTGTAATGAAATCCAGTTCCTAAAACGTGCAGCACATGTTACTACAGCAGCATTACAGATACTATTAAGGTTAATTTAAAAGGTTGAAGAAAAGTAGGATATTTAAATGTACTTTTCATTCCATTAAAGGTCTTGTTAAAACGCGCTCTTTGGTAAATAAATTTTTGGTAAATGAATTTTAATTTGAGTTTGAAAAGTTTGTGATAAAGCGTAAAAAAAAATTGAAATCTCAAACGTGTATGGAAAGCCTTACCATTCCAAAGAATGTTCTTTCTGATATTTCATTCAAGCATCTCCCTTGTCATCTTCAACAATGATTATTTAGAAAACACTGCGTGTGGATTGTTATTTCATTAAGTGTTATTCCCCATATCTTATTAAAATCTAAATTAAATCTCTGTGTTGCTTTAATCATGAAAGTCGATGTAGTTTTATGTTTTGCGGTCATTTCATAGAAACAATTCAAACTTGATAAAGAGTTTTTATATCAAAGAACATTGACGTATTTATTTTTATATTTGGATATTTGGGGGGGGGGGGGGGTTCTCTGATCAAAGCTTGAATCAATTACAACATTTTATGACTTTTTCCCCCTTTATATAAAATTTCTTCGCATTAATATAAACTAATTAGTAAATGCAACATTTTAATGTTGTCTGTCTGATGTTTATAATTCGGAAAATCAAAAGAAATTTATGTAATTAGTGTTGGAAAAGACTTGTATCGAAACGTTGTCTTTTTACTTTAACCACGTTATAGCATGGCTTAAACTTTTTGGAATTATTTATTCATTTAACGATTTTTTTCCTTATTGTTTTAATTTAAAATCTATCGTCTTCATTCTTAAAAATAACTCACCATCCTATGTTCATCAGTAAAAATTTCCTCTTTTTTTTCGAAAAAATATTCTCTACAACTATTACACTACTATGTTCGAAAAACGAAAAATGAATGAATGAAAAATAAATTTTACTTGGACCCCATGATACAAACATGTTATGAGAATGATGGGAGGATACCTTAGATTTGAAAGTATATTACTTAAGTCTTTTATAGTATCTATTTTAGATAACTATTCAAGTGTGGCTTTATGCATATTGACTGATTTCCGACAACACCCAATAAAATGCGTTGAACTTATTAATGACTTGATTCCTATAAAGCTTACTTTTACATTATCGCTATGGTTTGAGAATTGGTCCGTGAAATATCTATTATGATGTGATGTATGGCCAAATCTGAATGATCTTCTTTTGAGTGTGTGATTTTGTAGAACCCTGTGGAATTTGGTTATAATGTTAATTTGACAAATAAGGTCAAATTGATTTTTTTATATTGAAAAATAAAAATGGATTCGGATCTTTGGTTGATATAAAAATACAGAGTTTATTTAGGATCCATAAAATTCATTAATGAATTACTTTTTTTTTTATAGGAAAAGGCAAAAAGTACTTCAACATAATATACAGTTTATATGTAATTTATGCAGTATCGCAAAATCGATGATATACTTAGATTAATTGCAATCGAATAGATAGTGCATACCTTATTTACTTTTTTATAAGGTAAATACTTTATAGGTTATGTTCCTAATGGATATGGATTGCAATTTCTGCATATGATATATAATATTAATAATAAAAATATACAAAATATTGATTATCAGGTCTACAATATAATATTAAAAAGGGAAAAACATGACAAATACCTGAATCCAATCAAATATATAGTTTTTAAAGTGCATTTTTATGACGTGACAGCAAAT
The DNA here is from genome assembly GCA_028015205.1 of Mytilisepta virgata. Lineage (NCBI taxonomy): Eukaryota > Metazoa > Mollusca > Bivalvia > Mytilida > Mytilidae > Mytilisepta > Mytilisepta virgata. The sequence continues at coordinate 41,805,072 of CM051510.1, read as the reverse complement.
CACATTCTATACATGGCACCTCCCTATACAGCAAATCACAGCCCTTATAGGGCACTCTAAAAATATACCTTAACGTACAATATTAGAGAGTTTTTGAAGAAAACAAAAGTATTGGTTCTTTTATCTTTTAAACATATTTATTTTAGAGGATGGGGAAATACGTTATAGCACCATATTATATCAATCTCTCTCAATTCAGTGGACAAGAGAACAGCCGCTGTAGCGAAATCCTTAAACATGTTACTCTCTTAATACTTTTCGTCATATCCGACGCATAAGCATCGTTTAGATGCCGATACGGCGTCACAAATTTGATCCCTAAAATTGTTTCATACTGGGCGAGAATCGAACCAGGTACCCTTGGCGTCCTAGTCCGAAGCACTGAACACAAAACCAGTCAAAAGCCGTAAAAAATTTAAACATTTTTTTAAGAGATATGAAATTGGTGGGGGGGGGGGGGAATTACCCCTCCCCCTTTTTCCTTTAAAACCTAGTGTAGATAATTATATATTACCCTTTGATTCTAAGACCTAAAGGGAGGTAACTTTGTTATCTGCCTTAGTTCTCTTGGTTAAGGCAGATTACTGAGTAATATTTGTTATTGTTGGTAAGGGAGAGAAAATAATAATGATTAGACATAAATAAGATACAATGGGTAGGCTATATTAAACAATCACCACCTAGCCGATTATTTTGCTGTGACAACGCAAATATATTTACTGTATATATGACGTCTTTTACTATCCCTTATGATGATCAGTGACAACAAAATTGAGAATGTAATACAAAATTTATATCAAAAGGTAGCTAACGCCTAATTTTACAGTTCAGTGGGTAATTTTAGTTATTTAAATTATTTGCCATCAAATACATTTTATTGTTTGTTAATTTTATATAATTTTGTACTTAAGTGTTAATTTTATGTACAATTTCCTTTAACCAATGATGAATAAAAACTTTGACTGCTTTAAAAATACAAAAGATCAAATTCGTTTTTTTTTTTCACTTTTTTCATTTTTTTTTTTTTTAAATGTTCATATTTGTAAGAAAACATATCTAAATCATTTACGCATTTAAATTTTTTCACATATTTTTAAGTTTGAATTCTTAGTCATTTATTTGAACCTTTTATTTCAGGTACTTTTATTTATTTTTCTAATTCACTCATATTTCATATTCTTTTTAAGTAAATTGTCGATCAGTACAGGGTGTGTTTTACTTCACGCAAACGTGTTTCTATCAATAAAACTGATCTTCCCAATTTTCTATACTTAAACTTGAATTTATTATCATAAATTAAAAGTGATGAAATTGAAAAATCAGCAAGGGTGCAAGTTAGTACATAGATTAAAGCAGTTCGGTGATCGATAGACTTAGAAAATTTCATTCATAAATAGATGTATTAAACTTAACGTCTAAAAAGATTTACACTAGGTCTTCGTCATTTTACAAAGAAACAACAATTTTAAACTCCCGAGATCGACTCTACATGATTGAATATGACACTCAACGTGAGCTAATTGTACTTGTGTAATACTTTGTACTTTGTTTTTGAATTCTTAAATTAAGCACCATCCATGTTTACTGTTGTATTATGCCCACCAATCAGATCCTTAAGTCCCAGTAGGTGGGGGGGGGGGATTTATGTTTCTATAGTTGTCTAGAACAGGGCCATGATTTCTCGATAGCATACCTCGTATATCTTTATCCTTAAAATACAGAAGTAAAGAATCAATAAACCTTTGTTTTAATTTTCCTAACTTGTTAAGATACCCAATTTTTGGTTGCATGGCTAGGTTAGGATGATTTTTGTTACTTCCTGCTGAGAACAGGATATCTGTTTGTCCAGAACACGTCTATTTTCTTTTTGACACAAATTTAATACAGTCTAAGAAACCACGCTTTCATCGCTTTTCGCTGTTCTTTGTCTTTAAGCCAAGGAAGGCTTTCATCAAGAATCTATTTACACTGATGGACTTTTGTCTGAGCAGAATTTTTTACCTGCAGAAAAAACCTTTTAAAAAATCACTCTTACTTCAGGATCATGCCACTATCACAATTTTAATTTTTTTAAACAAAACCTCTTAAGATTCGGTAACATCTTAGTCTACGGTAATTAAAAAAATCCCTTCAATAAATGCCGCCTGCTTTCAAAATTATGTATAACGACCCCACGGGCCAAGTATGTTTGCCTCGGCTGCATTAAGTTAATAAACAACAAAATGGATAACAGGAAAGGTCAACAATAACATACCAATCAAAGAAAGCAACCCAACTGACAGAACTCTGGACAAAAATTAACATAGAAGAGTACAAAGAATAAACGTGAACACAACAGTAAGGATAGTCCGACTTTGTACAGACACTGAATAGTGGTGGGGTTAAACCGGTTTTATAGGTACCCAAACCTCCCATTATCTATCTGGTGTATAAAAAACACTATAAAAACCAGTTTAATATGATTACCAACAAGGTGACTGCTTGCTAAAACAGAAAATTAAGAGTTGGCGGTACATAATTTAGATAGCAGGGTCAGAATGTACTCGTTTTAACTGTAAAACTAGGTAAGGCTCTCATAGCTGCTGGTCGGATACTGTCGCTCTACTAAACGAAAACCCAGCAAAGGGGGGGGGGGGGGGGCAGCAAACTATTGGCAATTCACGGAGAGACATCCTTGATAAAGTTTCTTGGACAAAAGTGGAACCCAACTTGGTTAGTTGTATTAGACATCTTTAAAAGTGTTCAAGGGACATGATCGCAAATCATGAAAGCCGTAGTAAACATTATACTGAGCTCACGTGGGAATCCATTTAAAGATCGTCTTGTTTGTAAATATAAACTTGTATTTTTTCAGTTTTAACAGAAGATTGTATCAGAGTTTTGTAAAAAATCTTGTATAAAATCAACAGTACTTCGTCTGTACAAAATTTTATAAAGTTTAATGCATCATCACCGTGTCTTTTATGTCAGAATGAGATTGCATCATCACCGTGACTTTTATGTCAGAATGAGATTGCATCATCACCTTGTGTTTTATGTCAGAATGAGATAAAATAAAAAGACAAAGAAAGTTAATTGAAAGATAAAAACAATGCTCGGAATAAGGTAAACTGGTGAGAACCCAGAATTCATTATATTTACTATACTGCTTTTAACATTTTATATTTGGTATGAGGTAGTCTTGTCATTGAAATCCAGGCAGTTCTCATAATACAGAGCTGAGCCAAGAGCAATGACACTCCAATCTAATTTGTAATCCACTAAGTTATTTAAAAATTTGAAGAATCTGACTAAATGAAATAGTTCCTGTCGTAAGCTTGTGTATTACCCAACCCAGATGCATAAAATTATGGTTGCAAAAATTGTTCTGAACGCATTTGAGGATCATAAGTTTGAGATTCTATTGTCTTAATGACTATATTGAGAAAATAGATAAAAAAAACTTTTCACAAATGTTCATAAGCATTAATTTATTGCAGGTTCAATATATCTCATAAATAGGTCAATACAAAACTGCAGAGTTATTTACATAATTCAGATGTATAAAGCACTGTATGCCAGCACCAACAAAATAACAAATATTTATATCATTATAACAAGCATGTATAACCAATAAATATCCCTCCTTAGGCCACATCAAAGTATGTTGTAGATTCTCATCTTAGCAGTTGGGAGGTCATTTTGAAATCCAAAGTACTTATTCCAAACGCACCTGGTCTGATAAAGCCATATCAGCCTGAAAACTTGACGCACCTGGTCTGATATGGCCATAACAGCCGGGTACGTTAGAATAGCACTTAAATAATGCATTATTAGCATGGGCTGTGCAAATATGGGTTGTTCACTTACAGTCATTACACATATGCAAAAACCATCATATTTAGCACTAAGTATATGATTACAAACAATTGAGGACAACCTTGATCTCCAGAAAACAAATGTGTAACATCATAGTAGACTGTGTCCAGTATAAATTGGTCCCTGCCGTAATATTCAATATGAGCTCTGTCATATACAAATATGGCATTACAGGGAACCAGGCTATGTCCAGTTAAAATGTGATTTGTCATCGCTAAAACATATTGTTAATATTTTGATCCTATTTACACATCACAGTGTTAAATTTTCCTTGACTGACCCCGGTGGACATCATTCTATAGTTAGCGTATGATAGGAATCTACAAATTTATTCAAAGTGGCCTATCTCTATTACTCTTTTATTATAATTTTTACTTCCACCAAAATACAAGACAATTATAACTATTTCAAATTCTCCTTTAGTTTCATACAAGTATTTCCAATAATGAAATGAACTTGTGTTCAATCTAATTCAAATTCCTCTATCACCATTGTAACTCAAATTATACTTTTTGAGGCAGTTCACAGAAACTACTAATCTTTAGAACCCTTATTTCCCTATAACTTGATTTTTTTTTGGCTCATCAAAGTTTTTGAATAATATTTTCTGCCCATTAAGGTATTCAAGCAACCTAAGTTATACTGCAAGCAGTTTTGAATTCACATGTAAACAAAGTATCTTCATCATCGGTCCACTTAGATGAGGCTTTACCTTATACACAAATTTTTAATTTACGGTCTATATATTAATGTATTATGACTATTATTCATCTCAGCGGTGATGTCATGGTGGCTAGTGACATAGCTTCCTCCTCTCGTTCTGTGGCTTGTTGTTTCATTTCTTGTAATGACTTGGCAAATTTGGACCACTCATTGCCCTTTGGCGCTGCAACAGTCTGAAATGGAAATAAAATATTACAATCAAGTTTATATTTTCATCAGTATCAAATTATATTTTAATACCCACACTGTTGAATGACAGTAAATTTAATTAAAACTTCAAAAAACTTCTCTTAAAAGGAAGAATTTCTAGTTCATATTTGCTGATATTCAAGCTTTAACATGACTATAACTAAACAATAAAACATGACTTAAATCATGTTAAAATAGAAAATAACAAATGACCCCATCACCTGCTAAAATATTGTAATGTCAATTCAATCCATACACTGGATAAAAAAATTCAATTTCAAATTTTTTTAACAGCACCATTCATGAACAAATATGGATACAAACTTTTTAATTATAATTATACAAATCAATTCGTTTAAAATTAAATTTCACAAACAACTGAACTAACCTCTGCTACATCATACAAATGTAATCTTCCGATATCGTCTCCGGCTGCTATATGACTTCCTGTTTCATGCCATCTAAGATGGTTAAGGCAAGCATTGTTGTCTACTATGACTGATGTTGTTGGAACCTACAGAAGAGACAAAAGTTACATATATATATGGTATTAAATCTGAGATGGCATTGTGAGAATGCTATTTAAAACACAGACCAGATGAGTCCCCTCTCATGGCTAACATTTAGATCTCTGCAAAATTTTCCTTATGGCAAATGTAGTCATTTTTCTTCTGCAATTACACTTCCTTCAACATACGTAAACAAATTTACACTGGATTCTGATAAGGATAAATTTAACTAATAAAATAGAAGAAGGTTTAGTTACTGAAGGGGTTCTGAATGTTTCATTAAAATCTATTCACAGGTTTAGAAGGTGTTGCCAATAGAACAAAATGGCAATGACAAAATGTGTTGACATTTCTACACAGTTGACATAAAAATAGAATTCCTCTTCATGTACTAGAAAGGAATAAAACACTTTTGAATAGAATTTCTTGCAGGCTTAGATCATTTTTTATTTTTATCCAGCTTTTGGTACCTTATTTTATATACTAACCTCTGTATCATTATTCAGATTCCATAAATCTAATCTCCCGTTACCGTCTACACTACCAAACAGAGCTGGATGTGTCGGGGACCATTTCACATCGTATATATAGTCACTGTTATCTTCAAAGGAATGCAGAAATTTTTGTTCCTGTTCAAAACAGAAAGGAATTACAAGTACATGCACTATATAAAATAATTTCTACATTGTACCATGCTTTTTTAAATTTTGCAAATTAGTTAAATAACTATGACCATGACAGATAATTACTTTTGGTAGATCATTTCATAATAGATTGTAATAGTGACTTCAATGGAATTATTTGGACTAGTTTTTGGCAGTTCTTAATGAAATGCTGAAAATATGTATTCTGCAAAAATAAGTCACAAATTGTAATTTTTTTACATCGGGATTTGATTGACTGTCAACTGATATTTTTTTGAGTTCACATTGTTAATGTTATATTTCTGTGCCGTCTTGTTCTAACACTACATGTTTTGCTATATGACCTATTTTTGTTATCTCTCTAAAACCTTGACTTAAAATTTTGATCTTAAGGTAGGAGGTATAATTGGGCTATATTTCAGATTTTTATAAAATTAAGCATTGAACTAGAGTACGATGAACTGCATCTGAATATAAAACTAGAGGCTCTCAAGAGCCTGTATCGCTCACCTGGATTTAACTTTTCACCTTGAGCAGACCTAAAAATTTAAGTGTTGCAGTCAATTTGGCTGGTTGTCGAGCCTTCGACTTTTGTCGAAAAAGCGAGACATAGCGATCCTACATTCCGTCATCGTCGTCGTCGTCGGCGGCGGCGGCGTCCACAAATATTCACCCTGTGGTTAAAGTTTTTGAAATTTTAATAACTTTCTTAAAATATCCTGGATTTGTACCAAACTTGGACAGAAGCTTGTTTATGATCATAAGATAGTATCCAGAAGTAAATTTTGTAAAATAAAAATTCCAGTTTTTCTGTATATTACTTATAAATGGACTTAGTTTTTCTGCCAGGAAACATTACATTCATTCTGTGGTTAAAGTTTTCAAAATTTTAATAACTTTCTTAAACTATCCTGGATTTGTACCAAACTTGGACAGAAGCTTGTTTATGATCATAATATAGTATCCAGAAGTAAATTTAGTAAAAAAAAAAAAAAATTTTCCGTATTTTACTTATAAATGGACTTAGTTTTTCTGCCAGGAAACATTACATTCACTCTGTGGTTAAAGTTTTTAAAATTTTAATAACTTTCTTAAACTATCCAGGAATTTTACCAAATTTGGACAGAAGCTTGTTTATGATATAAAGATTGTATCCAGGAGAAAATTTTGTAAAATATTTATTTCTGTTTTTCAGTTTTTTACGTATAAATGGACTTAACATTGCATTCTATTATGTGCATTCACCTATCACACTGAAAATATAGACAACATCAAAAGTAGGCGAGACACTGGGTTCCGTGGAACCCTTACGAATTTTTTTTCTATAGGATTCTGTGTTAAACTAATTTCAGCTGTGGCAGCCATCTTGGTTTAGTCCAGGTCAACGGATACATTTCTAAAAGAGAACCATTTAAGGACCATTTCTGCTAAGTCTTGTTCCAACTGGCTAAGCGGTTTCAGACAAGAAGATTTTTAACTGAATTTTTCTATAGGGTCCAATATTTAACAAAGTTCGGTGTGGCAGCCATCTTGGTTGACAATCCACGTGATCGGACATATTTCTGAAAGAGGATCTCCTAAGGACCAATGCTGCCAAGTCTGGCTCCAATATGTCAAGTGGTTTCAGACAAGAAGATTTTTCAATTAATTTTTCCATAGGGCCCTATGTTAAACTAAGTTCTGCTGTGGCGGCCATCTCGGTTGACAGTCTGGGTCGTCGCACAAAAATTCTGAAAGAGGACCATCTAAGGACCCATTGCTACCAAGTCTAATTCTAATTGACTTAGTGGTTTCAGACGAGAAGATTTTTGAGTGAATTTCCCATAGGGTCCTATGTTAAACTAAGTTCTGCTGTGGCGGCCATCTTGGTTTACAGTCCACGAAATTTGACACATTTCTGAAAAAGGACCTCCTAAGGACCAATGCCGCCAAGTCCTGCTCCAATATGTCAAGTGGTTTCAGACAACACAATTTTTTCAATGAATTTTCCTATAGGGCCTATGTTAAACTAAGTTCAGCTGTGGCGGCCATCTTGGTTCACAGTCCGGGTCATCAGACACACCTCTCTAAGAGGACCATCTAAGGACCATTGCTGACAAGTCTGGTTCCAATTGGTCAAGTGGTTTAAGGCAAGAATATTTTTCAATGAATTTTCCCATAGGGCCCTATGTTAAACTAAGTTGGCTGTGGCGGCCATCTTGGTTAACAGTCCGGGTCATTGGACATATTTCTGAAAGAGAACTTCCTAAAAACCATTACTGCCAACTTTGGTTCCAACTGGCCTTGTAGTTTCATATAAGAAGGTTTTTGAAATTCACCCCCCCCTTTTTTTTCTATTTTTAGTAACAGCAGCCATGGAAGTCGGGGATGCCAGACATAAGTTTGGAAGGGGGCCAGCCAAGGACCATTCCACCAAAGTCTGGTCTCAATTGGCTCAGTGGTTTGAGAGGAAAAGATCTTAAAAGCAAAGTTTACGCTGAATGCCGTCTTTAAAGGGCAAAAACTCCTATAAGGGGTCAATCAACGATTTTGGTCATGTTGACTTATTTGTAGATCTTACTTTGTTGAACATTTTTGCTGTTTACAATTTGTCTTTATCTATAATAATATTCAAGATAATAACCTAAAACTGCAAAATTTCCTTAAAATTAAAAATTCAGGGGCAATAACCCAATAAAGGGTTGACCGATTCGTCTGAAAATTTCATGACAGGTAGATCTTGACCTGATGAACATTTTTACCCCATGTCAGTTTTGCTCTAATTGCTTTAGTTTTTGAGATATAAGACAAAAACTGCAGTTTACCCCTATGTTCTATTTTTAGCCATGTCGGCCATGTTGGTTGACAGGCGGGGTCATCGGACACATTTTTTAAACTAGATACCCTAATGATGCTTGTGGCCAAGTTTGGTTTAATTTGGCCCAGTAGTTTCAGAGGAGAAGATTTTTGTAAAAGTTAACAGACGACGACGACGGACGACGGACGACGGACGCCAAGTGATGAGAAAAACTCACTTGACCCTTTGGGTCAGGTGAGCTAAAAAATGTATGTCCCTTTAATACTTTCCGAAATATGGTGTTTCAAGTTTTCGCAAACAGACATCGCTGCAAAAAGTCAAATATTTAGACTTAAAATTATTATTTCTCAAAACCCAGTACCTAGCATTTTTTTAAAAAAATTGTATATATTATTGCCATTGAAATTATCTTTTTATTGATATAAAATTTATTAGGAGTCACAAGATTTGTTTTTTTCAGTATATTAGATTATTACTATATGAAGAGTGGAAATAAGCGACAAAAAGCCAAAATAAGCATAACGTCGTTACAACGTCACGATAAAAAACGTATATTTTTAGACTTTTTACAGACAGGACGTATAGTAAAATGATTTCCACATCAAAAACGAAGCTGGTGACCCTATGTTTATTTAGTACCATTAAAACGGAAAAGTTCACAACAATAACATATCTTTTTTACAGAAAATTCTAGGGATTAGTTTTTGCGAAATGACGATTTAAACCGAAATTATTATTTTTTGGAAGTTGTTATATGAAATCTACAGAAAAGACCTTTAGTTTAAGGATTTTAAATTAAGCTCATTGAAGAAATATAAAAGCTAAATATTAAATTTTTTTGATATTTAGATGCAGTTTCGAACATTCTAGCTGAACGTAAAATTTCAAGAAAATCCATAATTTAGCGGATTTAGGTACCTCCTACCTTACAAGATTTTCCCCCGATATTCTATTGAATAGAATTTATACAGCATGACAAAAGTATTTACTACACCCACAAGAATTGATTTAGAATCATTCTAGACATTAATGTTAATGAGTATTTAATCCAACAACAAACTTCTTACTTTAATACTCCACAATTTGATTGTCCAATCAAACGACGACGTCAGGAAGTACGGAGAGAAATCAATCTGTCCCGGTACTTTGTGGCAGTCTATTCCAGTTATAGGACCATGATGCCCTTCAAATCCTTCACTTATACCAGCTTTACTGTAATATTCAAATATATGTTAAGTAATATCAGTCTGAAGTGAACCATTTTTAGGGAGTAGAAATCTTTTCTTGTTCATTCTGATAAAAGAGGTCAGTTTAGACTGGTTTCACTATATTATAAAGTGTTGGAAAAATCCTGTGTTATATCATGTTACTTATAATTGTTGAACAAATTACTATAAAAAGACTGAATGTTATCTATTAATAAACAAAATTATTTCACTTTTAGAATAGAGAATGGATACGGGAAATGGGTCAAAGAAACAACAACCAAACCAAAGAGCATAAAACAACCCAAGGCTACCAATGGGTCTTCAACACAGCGAGAAAATCATGCACCCAGAGGCAGGCTTCAACTGGACCCTAAACAGTAATGCATACTATTTATATACATTTAATATATAACTACCCTTTGTTTTTCTTGTGTGTTTTTTTTTTAATTTTGGTTCATTTTTATGTTTTGGGGTTTAGTGTGCTGTCCATTTTGCTGAACTAGTATACATTATTGTTTAGGGGCCAGCTCTGGGTTCGATACTGTCTCACTGCGTTGAGGACCCATTGGTAGCCTTGAGCTGTTTTCTGCTCTTTGGTCGGGTTGTTGTCTCTTTGACACATTCCCTGTTTCCATTCTCTATTCTATTTAGCATATTTTTAAATTATTTTGTCAATGTCCAAAGAAACTTATCCATTTTATGACATTAACATATGGATGTAAAGAGTTATCTTTATATGGTTACAGCAGAAAAATATTAATATTCTAACTCCAACGTTAAATTAAATAACATTTTGTATTATTAGTCAATAAAATTAACCAAAAACTTCTTCCTTTTCTAAAAAGAATCAATACATTAAAAGGCACAGATGATCTATTCATACCTGCCATGTCTACAAGCTGTATATACAGTACACTCCTCACTACCTACGACAAAGTTGTTAACATCACCGGACAAGAAAGAGAAACATGTAACAGCTACAGATTTACTTTGTTTATAATGGAGTTCCATACTATCCTGAAATAGAGTTTTTGTATGAGGTCTTTGAAAAGATATTTGTTTATCCCATATAACTGAAATGTTTGCAACTCTCTTTATAATTCTCTTAACAATACTCATAAGAACAATTTTTTTGTGATCAACATAGTTACATCTATTCCTTTATCTGCATAAAACAGATACAGTTTATATATGTACTATAATAAAAATGTAAATAATAAATGAGTTCCAAGTGAAGAATGGAAAATCTTCAGACTTTTTAAAAAATTCATGTCTTTCCCAAGTGGAGCCGATTTCTTTCGTAAATAATCAATTTTTAAGTTTCCTGTACCTAGGTTAATTCAATGAGCAGTTGGTGAAGTTAAATAACGATACATCTGATTGATCAAAAGGTATGTGCATTTGTGACTTGCGCCATTTGATTGGTCTGAAAGCAGTGGAAGATGAGCCCTTGTGCAGTGGGAGATGAGGTCACATGAACCGATCTTCAACAGGTCATCTCACACTCAAAATGGCCATTTACGGAAGAATTAAAGATAAATCTTGGAGGGGAGGTAATCCTTATTGATCATTCCATTAAAGAGTCTGGATGTATCATTTTGCTAGCCTGCTCACAAATCCTGTGGATAAAAAAAGGCTGGAGAAAAAAACAATTTACTTGAATCTAACAACTCTGATCAAGATCTACTCAAAGAAACTATTACCGATAGAATCTAAGACACTCCCTATAACCATAACTTTTTAACTGATATGTTCACATGACTTTTCATTAAATATTACAGTGGCCACATACTTTAATTATAACTACTTATAAAACTAATATAACATATCTAGACTCCATGAAAACATTTTACAAACTATGAATAAATATTTACCTGTGGTTGGGCTAACATATCTAGACTCCATGAACACATTTTACCATCTGTAGACACACTTATCAGATTATGTGCATTCTGTGTTCCAACGACATTTACACAGTATACAGGATGCTGAAAAATGAAACATAAAATTTTATGAAATTTTTTACAATGGAAAGGATTTATTAATTAGGTGAAATGTTGCATTTTGCATTTTTAAAAAGCTTCTGAAAACAGGATACAGATTTAAAACTTTAATGGCTACAGTATTCTAATCTTAATACCAAAATCTATAATTATAACAAATTGACCAAAATTCGTTTGTTAATCCTAATTATTTTCTTCAAATAAGTAAAATCCTGAACAGATTACTTACTGTATGAGCTGCGGCAGATAAAGGTGTTCTCTGTATTGGGGTGCGTTTGTTTACTCTGTTGTCCCATAATACTATCTGACCAGAGTATGTACCTCCAACTATCAGGTTAGGGTGAAATTCAGCAAAACATGATGACATAATGGGTGACTGAAAATGATTAAGTGACGTTTATTAAAAACTTTCATATGCTTTCTAAATCTCATTTCTTGCTATAAGTACTATATTGCATTGCATTTTTGTAAAAAAGGCCAATTTCTTCTAATTATTAATAAAACAAAACTACAAAATTTTACACCTACCGAAATAACCTACTAAGTGATATAAAATAACCTCAATACAAAGACATATTACAAATTACTTTTTTCTGGAAATTATATATCCTATAATAAGAAAATACTGGTGAGACGAGCTGATTTAGGTCAGCTATATATATTTCACTATTGCGATTGGCTAAATTAAGGTCAGCCATCACATCACTGACTTCTGTATCACGTTGCAATATGCATGCCCAACTGTTATTGGTTAAATTATTTTAATTCACAATTCCGATTGGCTAAATCAAGGTCAGCCTCCATATCAAGTTGACTTGTTATAAAATCTAAAAAGAACCTCTACTGTTACTTCATGTACCAATATGTAAATAATATCTTTAGGCCAGAATTTAAATTCTGGGAAAATGATGTGGTTTATTACAAGTTAGTATAAAATTCCAAATGTAAAGGGGAATAATCCAAATTTTCCTTTATTTTTGCAAAGTGACAATCAAGTCCTATTCTGTGATATAAGTATTTTACTATATTATGTATAAAATTACCTGACAATGAAAAATATATTCTGGGGTTTGTTTTTTAAATTTCATATTCCATATCAATGCTACTCCATCAGGGTCATGTGGCGAGTCTTCGTTAGCATTATATGATGCTAGCAGTAATTCTGGGAACTGGAAATAAAAATAAACCATTGCAAGTCAAATGATTAGAATATATAGCTCTAAAAGTATTTAAAGAATTGTCATCGAGTAAAATTTCAATTTATTGCTAAACTCACTTATTGCCAAAACGTTTTTATGTGATATATTCCTTTTATTTTGCGAAATTTGCATACAGCCAAAGTAATTGAGACAAAAAAGTGGGGGTTCTATGAGATTTTAATGTATTTTATATTTTTAACGACAGATTGAAAAAGTAGCAAAATAAAAAAAATTTAATAATAACTCAATATTCAATGAGAAGCTGAAGCAAACTAACCATCAGATGGGTTCACATTTATCTATATAAATACTGTACTGATATGAAAATATTATTATTAATACCTGTTTAGACCAATCTAGACTAGTATTTGTTCTGTGTTTAGACCATCTCTCATCATAAAATATTCTGTTTAGTTTTAATCTCTCTCCTGCCGATTCACTAAAAATTATAAAGTCCAAATTTATTAAATTCATGCTTTTAAACAAGTTTTTACATCAACTGAACATCAATGTTCTTAGTATATAAACTCTACTTGGTACACGAATAGACCCTTCCAGGCTCTTCAAAGTGACACTTTCTTCAAATATATAAAAACATAGAAGGAACTTCGAGTGACATGTACTTATCTTGTGAGCAGAATTCAAACACAATGTCCAAAAGGAGTAAATATAAAGCAAAAACTCTTGAGAACAATGATTTTTTGATAGTGACATCTTGTTTTACTCATAAAATTTTTCACCGTTTTCTGACAAACAGTTCTTCTATTAACAAGACCTAGAATTAACATTGTACATAAGGAATGTTTGAACTTAATAGACCTATTGAAAGTAGAACTTCAGCTCCACTTGACCCCAATTTTCAGTTCCACTTGGCCAATGACATCGTAAAACAATTCCTTTTTTAATTGTGACGTCACACTTTTTCTTTGTGATGTCAAAAACTAATGGAATTTGTATGAGGTTTAGCAATAGCCGACACTGTTGGGTAAACTGTACCTGCAAAAATGATACTATGTAACTTACTCATCTTTGCCTTCATTATCTCCTCCTGAATAATCAGTAAAGATATCAACCTCCTCATCCAGCATTCTCTCAACCAGTTTTGTACTTCTGTTGAAAAAGGACTGAAAGTCTTCTGACATCAGAATCTGCAGTTTTTCTTCTTCACTTAATTCTGGCACTGAAATTGTAAATGGCTTTTTTTTTTACATGTACATGTATACTGTTTTCATGTTTTATTTTCTCCACAGTGAGTCAACATGTGCTTACATAGTAAATGAATACATTTATGTGTTTCTCAAATTTTGAAAAATCTTCTACTTTTTTAGTTTTAACCTTTGAACTTTTTCTGTTGCTTTTATTTTTTATACGTCTTTTTTATTTTTAAAGTTTACTGAACTATAGCCCATTCAACAACTCACCATACATTTCCGAAAATTTTAGTTAAGGACAACCCAAAAACACAAATACTTCCCCGTACTTACATATTGTTAATACATGAAATAAAATCTATACTGGGTATACATGTTATACATATGTTCGTTCATCAGTATGACAATCGTTGACTGGCATTTTGACTTTATTACTTGTATGTATACATGTACATATGATAGAATTACCTTTGCATCAAAACTGCTATATATATCAGGTATTAACTATCTTCAGAAAATATGTCAGACTCAAACCAGAGAAAAAAATGAACAAATAAAAAATTATTCTCAGGTGTTATTTATGCTATCAGAACCTAGGCTTGGAAATAATACTACTGGTAACAATATATCAGATCTGCTTTGTTGCTAAGAAAAAAAAAGTTTTCATATTTTTGAAGGTTTATTTCATAATTTTGCTAAGTAATGCCAAGACTTATGCTTTTTCCCAGTTAAAACAATAAATATATTTTCAGGAGCCCTGCATGAAACAACAGTATTCTATTTAGTTTTTTACACATAAGGGTACTGCTGTAAGGATAGGGGCACTTTAACACAGTTCAGGTCTGAAAAAAAACAGGCCAATATGATGCAAAGTATAGTTATTTTCACCATAAAACACAATCCCTACTTGATTTATTTTGAGATAACAAAATAAATGTTTCCTTTCATATATAACTTACAAGGTTTCTCTTCCTTCTTATCCAGATCCTCTTGAGTCTGTTTAGGGCCGACCATTTCCACATGTGGCATTCTACTTAATGTAGGTGTCTGTGGTTGTGCGGCCATTGAATCCACTTCCTCATCCGCATCTGTGTGACCCATAGGGTCGTCATAAGTAAGAACTATGTGTTAATATTTTATGTGGCTGTTCAACAACCCTTTTGTTCATCAATGTACATTCGAGAAAAATTCAATTAGAATGCATTTAAATTTTAACGAAAATATAACATGGATCAATTACATTTGAAAAGTACATATCATCTGCAACAAACTTCAAACATAAATATTAGGCAAGGTAAATGTAATGGTGATGACTTCACATTTTGTGACCCTTTGTATAAAAACTTGGAAAATCACTTCTTTTTAAATTTTCATCATGCATGATCAAATACATGTAGGGGAGATAACTAATAGTCTTCACATTGAAGTTATGTAGTCAATGCCCTTGAACTTATTTATTTATCATTTCTAGTAAATGGTTATTTTTATGGCTTCAACAACAAAAATTAATATACTAAGCTGACCCTCCAATTTTACATTACCTCATATTTTGTAATAAATCAACTTAATCCAAATTATTTCCTTTCCTTATTATAAAGAATCTGTACATTAAAACATATATATACAATACATAGTCATTGTCGGAAAATATAAAATTTATTTGGGCAAGCTTTAGTGAGCCTTTTCCTCATGTTTCGCAGCAAGCCCAAATAAATTTTATATTTTCCAACAATGACTTTGTATTGTCTTTATCCTGCAATCCCCTTTAGATGCGTGAAATGCTTTAAAATTATGTTTGAAGTTGAAATTCAACTGCAGTGAATACGCGGGAAATGCCACAACGTCATCTAGTACATTCGCTATGCTCCTCACACCCTTCATGTAAATAAATGCCAGTAGACTTTATTAGGTCATTAGGTCACTGACCTAATACGACTAAAGCTTATTCTACCCCTTTTATTAGACCGGAAATGGCTTGATTGCAGGATATACTGCAGAGGGTAGTTTATTCCCTTTTATCTATATTCTGGTTTTTATTTATCATTTCTGGTTTCAAATTACTTTAGATGGACACTACAATGTACATGTAACATAAACATCGATGAATTCACCAAATCAATCAATCAACTAATACAACATTAATTGATACTATATGTACCCATAACAACCCTTCATATGACTCAAATTTTTTAAGAAAGGAATAAGACTTATTTAAATAAAAGAAAAGTGATTTAAGGATTTAGAATCATGAAATATTAAGTAATTATTTAACAACATAAACATATTTGACCTCTTATAGTACTCATGTGTACGATCTATCGAAATAATTATCTGATTACAGATACATAGGGAAAATTTGCATACTATGACTATATACAGTTCATATACAACACTTAACATTCATGTAAATGCACCATCCACTTAAGAATATAAATGTGTTACAAGTTTCTAGTGTAATGTAAAGTTTAAATATGATGAAAAATTAATCAATTCTGTTATTGAAATATTGATAAACGATAAAAAAGATCAAGACTCTTAAAAATTGCATTTGTTGAACATGTAATTCAGTTATTCTGACATGTTATACTGGACAAGTTGTTGTTGGAATTATTTTGTAAACTCCAAATCTTTTATGCAAGTAACATCATTAACTTCTGTGGGAGCTAGCCCTTTTTATCCAAAATTTACCTTTTTTCATAAAATGCATTATTTAAATACCCCATAATCTGTTCAAACTGTTAATTTAAAAAATTTCAAATCCCTCAAATTCTTTGTGATTTGTTGTTAATTACTAAAATTTAAAATCAAATTTGAGACAGTCTTAACGTGTTTATTCTACATCTGTGCAAATAGGCATCATGGAAACTGTTTCCTATTGTTATAAATATCTGCATGTTATGTAGCCTTTGCAAGAAATGTGAAATAAAAAATATATGAACAATATTTAACAAATTCTTATTCCTATACAATAGCGAAAGCTCACAACATCAAACAAACACAAGAGACAGAAATTTCTGTGTTGACAAAATAAAAATAAATTTTCAAAGGATGAACCATAAAACACAATCCCTACTTGATTTACTGAGAGGTCTAACAACCATAAAACAGTCACATTACAACCACAAACAACAATGTACCTTCATCATCAAATTCATCCTCCCATTCAAAATCATGATGTATAAATCGCGGTGATCCATGTAAAGGGGAACTGTAACGTGATCCCCCTACACACATAAAGCCGCAATGAAAAGAAAATTGCCTCCATGATACCTTTTAAGTGTTAGTATTGAAAAAATTAATCATTTCTATATTTCTCTAAATATACTTCTTAAAAAACCTAAACTGAGATAAAAAAAAATGTAGTTAAATGTTTTCTCATTCATGTAATTCATTTAATCTTCAAATTTTACTGATTTTACAAAAATCTACCTTCACACACAACACATAAATAAAATGTAGCATAAAATAAAAATCTAATTTGTCTGATGCTTGTTTACTTTCTTTTTAGTTAAAATGTTAAAATAATTTAATTTGAATTGAATTGTTGAACTAGTTATAAGATATTATAGAATCTACTTTGGGTACTATGATATCACAAACAAATTATTCCGAAGTCCACAATTTAAATATTCCTGATCAAAACACTTACTCAGATTAGACCAGTAATTTTGGATCAGAAAATTTTTGAAAATTATATTATAAGGATTTTTTTAAATTTTGGAACAGGTTATACTTGTAGCATCTACTCTGGTCAGTTTACACATAAACATAAACCGCTTTGCAGTTTATGAAGCGTAAACTGCCTGAAAGTAGGTTATATCGTATAAACTGTTCCAAAATTGAAAGCAATCCTTAATTAAATTTGACACCAGTTTATTTACAAGGAATGATCTTTAAGATTACAGAATACATGTACAGCAAAAATTGCAGAGAACATTTGTTAAACTCGGGATTTATTGATTCATTGTTGTTGTTTCTTATACTTTATTATATTCAACTGAAACTTTTTATACTGAATAAGAGTAAAAATCTGATGCAAAGGCACCTTCCACGATTCGCATTACACAAAACTAAAAAAAGAACTTAAAATGACAGCAGAGCATTAGACCTACCCCGCCTGGAACTGCTCCCATCGGAGAAGTCTTCTGCAAAATATGGAGAAAAATATACTACCTTATCATGCTATGTATGTCAAATGGATTTATGCTTTATCAGAAAATTTTTGTTCTAGAAATGAAAAAAAAATGGAAATGCTTACCGGAAGCCATATTGCTATGTGTAATAAAGAAACCATAATGGACAAATCATGATTACAAAAAGCGGAATTCTGATAAAAACGGAAAAGATTCATCACTGTTTATTCAAAATGAGAGTTATGAACCAGAATGAAATTTTGGATTCTTTTAACATTGACTCAAAGAGCTTTCAAATTATGACATTTTGATTATATTTACGCCACATAAAAGATTCTTCAAAAAGTTAAAAAAAGTTCTTTGCCAGTTGCAAACACTTTATGACTTATAAATATATTCATATATCTAAATTTTCATTCCATATTTCCTTGAGAATAGTTATTTTTTCATACTTTTGCACTTACATCTTACTTTAAATATTTAAAATTTACTAAAAATAAAAGAGGATGTGCCTGAGGACACGAATGCCCCCGCTCAATCTGGCTTATAATACTTTTTGAGGGCATTTAATGTCACTGCTAGTTCTTTTCCTAGGTATTTGAAATTTTCCAAGTTCTCTAGAAAGGTAAATGAATCACTGCTGAAATTTGAACACTGTCTACGTGCTGTGGTTCTTAGCATTCTATATAGGTTTCATAAAATTTGGATGAGGCAAACTTAAGTTAGAGTGCGGAAAGGAAAAAATTTGCATTTTTTAAAATTTATAAAGGGGCATAACTCTAGAACGGTAAATGACTCACTGCCGAATTTCGAATTCTGTCTACGTGTTGTAGTTCTTCGCATTGTGTATGAGTTTCATAAAATTTGGATAATACAAACTAAAGTTAGAGTGTGGAAACCAAAATCGGACGGACGGTCAAGGGTAACACTTAATGCCCTCTTCACCTAGCAGAGGGGACATAAAAATAGACATCCACACTGATTTTGTTAAAAAAAAATATCTTGAAGACTTAGTCATAATGAACGAGATATTATGTACTTATCAATGTGAGAATTGAATGTTTATGCTTTGTATTTAAAACTATAAATAAAATATAAATTATAGGAAGCCGGACAACAAAAAAATAACAACAATGAAGAAGCAACAACAGCAAAAATGTGTGGAAGGTGCATTTACTTAATATAACTTCTAATATTACTTTTCCTTCTTTATATACATGTATGGGTTATTGATTGCCATAGGATTTGACAATTTTTTAACCCAACAATAACACTGGTACCAATGCAGACTGACAAACTGAGCTTATAATTTATAAAAAATACCCTGAAGTTTCTAAGGATTTTCAGTTATACATGGATTATATAAAAAGATGGTTTATAATATGAGCTGAGAGTTATATGTATACATTGAAAAAAAATTTATAAAATAACTGAAAAGTTTCTATACATGCAAAGTATGCATAAGATCAGTACTTCCAAAATTATGAGATTATAATAGTTTGTACTGAATTTTGGAGTTAATATCTGGATTTATTACACATGTAAAATTGATTCATGTTACACATACACATATGCAGAGAAAACAAGGAAATCCTCAAATTTTATGGTTTTTTTTTTACTAAAAACCTCAATTTAGCACAGAAAAAAACATAATTCTGTTTAAGTTGTCTGGAAAGAAATTTAAAGACAAAATTCACCTAGCATAAATAATAACAGACATACATTAAATATAGCATGATAATAGTGTAGATCTTTTTAGATATTTTTATTGAGAAACTTTAATTAGATTACATAATAAAGCTTCTAGAAAGAAATCTCATTTTAAAAAATACATACTTTTCAATACTGAAAAAGACAACATTAAGTCATTAAATAGTAACGGACCATCAACTCACCGTAATAATCCCAGGGACTTCGTCCTGATTGTTAGCATGAATGAAAATTGTAAAATTTATAGCATGTTCTTCAATTTGACTGAATTTTGAAATATAAACAGCACATGCCATATGATTCAAAACTGAAGTTTACAGCAAAAAGTAACCATTTCATTGGCTGACAGATAAATGTTTATGTCTTATTTAAACATTTTCAAACATTATCTTATGTCCTCACTTCAAATGGTAGAAGCTGCAAAACAATAACATTGAAAAAAAGTGTGTCACTCATCTGCCCCATCAATGGAAAATAATTTAATTTCTTGACTATGGAACAAAGGGATTAATAGTTTAAGTATTATTGCCCTCAACGAATCACAGGAGATAACTGATTAATTCCTCTAACTATTAACAAACACATACATGCTGATGCTCTTTCAGCCATTGATACTTGCCTTCTTTATCTAATGGTTCAACTATTGTTGTCTGTGTTTCCTTGCTGTAGGCAACATTTTCTCGTGGTGGTATACTGGTTTCAGATACCTTTACAACAGTTAATTTGGCTCTTGGTTTTCTACTGTTTATAAATACAAAATGGCATAAGCTAAAGCAAATTAATCAAACATGAGATTGATTGATTATAGTTCATGTCCAGTAGAAATTGTTACATGTACATGTATATCAAAACAAGGACATGTTGATCTGATATGAACCTTGCTTTCTTTAAGACCAATATGCTGATTCACATTTTAATATACAAGCTCACAAGATAACAGTTTATGGTGAGACATGTCACAACACACAGACACACCATTTTTATTCAAAGCTATAAGTCTTTGCTCTTATTCCAAATTAAAGTGTGCTTGGCATATAAGCAGTCAATACCAATTTTAAAGTCTTCAGTTTGAACCAACCACTGATTGAACCAGTTACCCCCTACACTCAACACAAGAACCCTACAAAAAAGATGATTTAGACTGTTTTCAAATATAGTAACTATTTCAAAAACAAAACAAAAACTTTATGGAACACCAGAATTCCCTTTTTATTTTACTTCATTCTGCATAAAATTTGAAAATATTTCCCATTAACGTACATATATTTCATGCAGATCTTCAAAAACATCCAGAACCATGTGTTTCATTTAAAAAGCAGTGTCAATTTGATTCTTAAAACATGTCATCACTTACCCTGTTGTAACAACAACTGGTTTAATTTCTGTATCTGATGTGGATTTGTTGGAATGAGTTGGACTAGGACTGGAACTTTTAGATCCTACAACACATAAAACAGATTAAATATTTTTCTTTACATGTAAATTGTACACCAATCTATTTTCCCTGAAATCTGTAGCAGCTTTAAGGTATTCGGAAAATAAATGACAAACAATCGTTCCAGATGTCCTAGAGGTTCCATTCAACACACTAGCAATAACCTCTGCAATCAATGACAAACCTAGGAAACAAAATGTGTGAGTCTTCCAAGGAAGATGAGTTGCCTGCGGATGTTAATTTCTACAAAAGATATTAAAATTTTCTAAAAATGAAATAAATATGCACACCTTTGCATTAAGGTTAATGCACAGAGAAAGTTTTATCAAATTGGGGTGAGCCGTTATGGAGTAGTTGAGGATAGGAGTTTTCACCCCCTCCCCCCCATTTTTTTCAAAAATGTAAATTTTTACAAAAATTTGAAATTTTCTAAAAATGAAATATATATGCACACCTGTGCATTAAGGTTTATGCACTCCTGTGCATTAAGGTTAATGCACAGAGAAAGTTTCATCAAATTCCTTTGAGCGGTTTATGAGTAGTTAAGGATAGAAGAAAAGTGTGACGACTCAAGACGACAGATAGTGATCCCTATGTGTCGACCATGCATTCCACAGACGACACAACAATATACCTAACTTATATTACGTAGGTATGACATCAAAACAACAAAGTTCATTTTATCTTGAGAAAGATAGATCAACATAATCCCTGCTTTAAAATTTTGGTCAAAAAGAAATATAATTTACAGTGATGATCTATTATGGTCCATATACCTTAATGTCTTTTTACTTATATGGCATTTTTTACAAATATTTTCACAACAAAACCAAAAGAAGCAGATTTCCAATAAATTTCTTTATTTGGCTTTAACTATTGGTAAAAGTCACATGTTTTGTAGAACTAAATTTTTACAGGAAATGAACTAAGTTTAACTGAAACTTTTGTATTTCGTTTTACCTGCAGGAGGAATACCAAGATCTTTCAGTAATTCATCAGTCTCTGCTCGTAAATCTTGACCCTGCGCAGGTTTTGGTGCTTCATCAGTCTGTTGAGAACAAAATTAGTACAACTAATAAGGGTAGTTCATTAAAGCATTTGACACCTATAACCTATTTTCTATGACTAGCAATTTATGTCAACCAAATGAATATTGATAATAATCAGGCACATATTGATTTTAAGTTTTTTTCAAATTCAATTTTCTAAAAGTACAAAATGAAATATTAACATAACTTACCTATGTGGACAAATAGGGCACCTGCTTTTATGAGACGAATTTGAGATTGAATGCATGGATAGGCTTGTCTTACTGGGAATTTTTATTTTCCCCACCATAAAGACAATTCAAGCCCCTCTGCAGCAGGACAAGTCACACCCTCTAATAGACAATTAGATCAAAACATCACATTTTATTAGGATTGATTGTGATGAAAATTAGAATTATTATTATTATTAATATTTAAAAAAAAAGTAGAAATTAAAATTAAATTCATATTGATTAAAATTAAATATCTTTAATCTGAATAATCATTGATTGTACATGATAATCAAATAGTCAGCATCAAATGAGGTCATTATAATAAATGGTGATGATTAGGACACGTCCTTATAATAATTTACATTTGAGCGCAAAAGCAAATTGTTTCTTTAGATTTCTACATTGTGATTAACACAATTTTGGTAAACTGCAAACATGAGTAAACAAAACAACCAAGATTTAAAATACCAAGTTTTTTACATCCAGATCAGACCATATTTGTGAAGCTTGTAATTGTTGTAAGTTCATATTTTTACATAAAATGCACAAATACTGCTGATGCAAACTAAGCTCGTAAATAAATACAAATTTTTGTCCAAGATTTAGTAATGAACAGTATATAATAACGACTTGGTATGTTTATTCATCATATCAAACATAAATTTATCAAGTAAAACTTTCATAAGAAAACTGACTTGTCTTATACATGTAGTCAATAACTTGTCCCCAATACAGGTATTTGACCAAATAGCCTACATTTAACTGTATTTATTGTTTTTTCCCTGTTATGGTTTTCTGTTTTATGTAAGATGATCTTATATTATGATATCCACATTCTTAGTAGGCCCAAGATTGGAAATAAAATATTCTTCTTTTATCCTATCGAGGGAGAGATTTTTCCTGGAGAATATCTTATCAAAAAGGCAGTTTTAATGGATTGATTTGTCCTGGACTGGGGTGGGGGTGACATGTCTTCATGAGGGGGCTAGATGTCTAAGAGAGGAGGCGACTTGTCCTGAAACCGTACCTACATACCCACTGCCATTTGCATTACCCTGGCTTTAGGGTTTGTGCAAAAAAGTATATTTTTAAGCAAGGCCCAAATGAAGTTGGAAGACTTTTTGCAGTGAACTCGATTCAAGAAAATCAAATTGTACATAAAAAAAAAAATACTATAGGAATACAAAAACATTTTTTTTAGGAGTAATGATTCATTTTTAGCAAAAAATCAATGATATAATAGTGACAGCTTCACACCTGTCTTGTACTTCGTGCACGTTCTTTTTCTTGTCTTTCTTTTCGCATCTGCTCTAGTCTTTGCTTCTTCCTCTCTAACTCTGCCTTTCTGTCAGACATTTCGACAGATAAAATAAAGAAAATCTAGAAAATCAGCAGATCGAAATTATGTTAATTTTGCAGACAGACAGGAAATGAAATCATCTTCAAAAAGTAAAGCACAGATCGAATTCGGAAGGAAATGAAATTGAAATTATTTACTTCCGGTCATCAGAATTGTCAAGTTTGTCCTTGGTTTTGTGTTTTTATGCTATAAACAAACTGACATGGATGAAGAGGGCTTTAGTTTTGAAGATTTAAATTCTGTAATTAAACTTTTAAACTGAAAATCACTCGTTTATCTCAATGTTAGCTCAGTTGAATTTTAATTCATGATATCTATGCACAGATTCACAGCACTTAAAAATAAAGTATGCTTCTTTTGGCCTGTAAATGCATAAAATTTACTTCGATGCTTTTTAACCAGCAGATGTGTTCACCAATACAAACATGTTTTCCATCATTCAGGGCTTTCCATGTAAAACTGAGGCATATGACGTGAAACATTTCAGCCAATTAAGGATTTGCTAATTTTTTTGGGTTTTAGATAATCAGTCAATTATGTGGTGCAAAATAAATAACCATATGCATTGAGGAGATTTCGAATAGACTGAAAACAAAATTATAGTCAATGGTTAAAAGCTGTTTTAACGGTTAAAATGAGGATTTCCCTTTTTGACGGCATAGTAGAAAAGAAATAATTTAGTCTATGGTATGATAGACCAAAAACATTATACCTAACAAATGATGCATCACATCCAATTTTAAATTATTTTTCAGTACCTGGAAACAAAAATAATAAAATACTTTTTCAGGCCACAAAATAATCTTAATATTTCTCATATTTTTCATAGAAACTGGAGCATGTTAATTACTCACACAACAAATTTAAAGATCATACAAATTGATAGGGTTGAAAATTTGAAAACTAAAGAGGAATCTTTCAGAAATTTAACTAATTTAAGATTTCTTAATTTTACTAACATTATAAGCATTTTAAAGGAAGAAAAATTCAAGCATTACTGTTAAGGCTTAAGATGTAACAAGCATAAGGAATAAAATTGTTCCTTTAATTATTTTAATATTAATTTATTATTTTTTAAATTGGATGTATTATATTTTTAGGACATCCTGAAAGATGTGATGTATGATGTTATAGATGAAGTGACACTAGGGTTGTGCTTTGAAATTCACAGAGGATGTAAAAAAGGAACCTTATTCCTTGGTGATACAGATCCTAAGTGAGTACTGATCGTGGTTTGACCTATTGTCTCTCTGACAAGATAACTCTAAAATAAATTGAGATTTAGGTAACCTGACTGTACCAAACATTTTCACCGAAACCAATTATTTTATTTGAAAATTGAACAAAAATTTGAATTAATGCATGTATTTAATTTTGTTTATTTTCTGATTACAAATTCCTTTGTGAAAATTAATAAAAACAAATTTTATCTTCCTGTGTTACTGTACCTTCTTCATTGAACTAATAAATTATTTTTCATAAACCTTTATCTAGTACATTTGACATTTTTTAAGTTGCATATTATACATAATACATACTTTATATGAATTATAGGAATATCTTTTACTTGTGTAAGAAATTCTACGTCTTTCGGTATTGTCATACTACCTTTAATTTATGGAAATTTATTTGTTACACTTTTTTATTATTTCAGATCTCAAAGAGAGCATGGTAAGTTAACAGGAGTACCAAGTATAATATGATTTCAGTTGTTAAAGCCTTTAGTCATGTCTCTTCAAAGAGATAAAAACTAATTAGACAGATCTTTGGCATGTGACAGACTAACAGGAAACTGTGCTGTTTTCAACAAAAAGCATATACAGTTGACTTATCTTATTGCAGCTTTAGTTGAATGGATCATCAGAAATGATTTGAGACTACAGGAATTTTGGTATTACAGGAATTTTGAGATCACAGGAATTTTGGGATTACAGGAATTTTGAGATTATGACAATCAACTTTATTACATTTTTATTGCAGTTTATTTTTATAACCTAATTCATGTGGTGCACACAAAATAACCACATGACATAGCACATTATTTTCAATTACGCATCACAAGTATTATGGTTATTTCGAATAGATTAAAAACAAAAGTATAGTACATTATGATAATTTAATTTCAAATATTGTTTAAGGTCTAGATCAGAGGGATTATGAAAGTACTAAAAAAAAATTTAGTTGTGATATGATAGATCAAAAAATGTTTACCATCCCATTGATTTGTTACATTCAATTTTAATTTATTATTTTATAGACTGGTAAATGCCAGTTAGATAACAACCCTGAAATAGAATTGAAAATGAGGTCAAACGGAGAATCTTTGAACCAATAAATTTTTTTTAAACCACATAAAGTGATTATAATTAGGATAAATGAATCCAAACAATTTTTATTTTTAGAAATTTGTAATGGAAGTATTGTCAACATTTTTTTTTAGAAATTGTAGACAGATTTGGGGTTGATGTGTTTGGTCAGCTGCCTACAAAGAAACAGTTTGAATGTATGTGTCCAAATTGTCAGAGAAATATGGCTGCCTCTAGATTTGCCCCGCACTTGGAAAAATGTATGGGCATGGGCAGAAACAGCTCTAGAATTGCCAGCAGACGACAGGCAGCTCAACTTGCAAGAGAAACTAATGACAGGTTTGAATACTATTAATACTCTTGGTCAACTTAATTATCTGCCCTTGGCTTTTAATTGAAAGAAGAACAACATTACTTTGAATGTATCCAATGAATGCCCTGCCTTAATACCCAGGAGAAAAGTTGAATTACTTCCCTTAGTTAACTTGGTAAAGGGGGATAACTGAAAAATTTTCCAATGATATGGTGTATCCTAACTTAGGGCTCAGTAAATTAATTTAGCAATTTTAATATATATTATTATTTTTTTTCAAGTGCATTTGTCTATATCATGGCTGCAAGTTTTCATTTGTTTAGGAGGCAGAAAAAATATTGAGATTTTACCAACCATCAACAGGGAAAATTGCAGTCCTTATCAGTTAAGAATTGTAGTCTAACACATCTTGCTGGGAATTTGGTTTGCACCTACACTAAAATTTTGGACAACAAAATTATAACTTATTTGTGAATTAGTTTATACATAACAAACCTAATATGGTAACCAATGAAAAGGGTTGAGAAAGGTAAGTACAGTTTGATTGACTCAAATAAGTTTAATATAATATTAATATGATTTGACAACTTCTAACTACATATATATATATATTTAATATTTTACAGACCCTCTAGTGCCCAGGGTAAACGAGACAGTGATGAAAGTCCAGATGATGACAATGATGTAGACTGGAGTTATCATGTAGATAAAAAATGTAAGTAGTATTGCATTCTCTAGTGGGAAACATTAAACATAGAATTATCACAATTAACTCATTTGCAGTACTGGAGATAAAATAACACTCATTCATATGCAAAGTAAGAATTATCTCTCTTCTTCTTAAACATGGAAACAGATGAATGACAGTTATGAATTTTTTTTGTCATCACTTGGCATCCGTCGTCTGTCCGTCTTTTATCTTTTCACATTTTAATCTTCTCCACTGAAATCACTGGGCCAAATGGAATTAAACTTTGCAAGAAGCATCTATGTAAGGTCAAGTATAAAGTTCGCTCATTTCGTCCCGATCGGACAACAAACATGGCCACCTTGGGCAATTGTTGTTTCTGATTGGCTGAGTTTTCAAAAATCTTCTCCTCTGAAACCTCTTTGCCAAAAGGAACAAAACTTGACAGGAAGCATCTATGGGAGGTTCTTTACAAAGTTCCTCATTTTGTTCTGATCGGACTACAATTATGACCGCCATGGGCAGTTCTTGTTTCTTATTGGCTTATATAAAAAAATCTTCTTCTCTGAAATAGCTTGGCAAAATGAAATAAAACTTGATAGGAAGCAGATATGGGAGATCCTTTATAAATTTTTCTCATTTCGTCCTGATCGGACTTCAAATATGGCTACAATCGGACAGTTCTTGTTTCTGATTGGCTGATATTAAAAAATTCTTCTCTGAAATTGCTTGGCCAAATGGAACGAAACTTGACAGGAATTATCTGTGGGCGGTTCTTTACAAAGTTTCCTCATTTCGTCCTGACCAGGCAACAAACATGGCCATCATGGGCAATTCTTGTTTCTCATTGGTTACTTATAAAAATGTTTTTTTCTCTGGAACTGCTTGGCCACCATGGGCAATTCTTGTTTCTGATTGGTTGATTTAAAAAAAAAAATTATCTGAAACTTCTTGGCCAAATACAGCCAAACTTGACAGAAAGTGTCTATGGCATATAACCAAAATCTACAGAACTGCATTAATGTTTGAAACCGAACATGGCCTGAATGTTCCTCAAAAGGTGCTGACCAAGTGTTGTTACTTTGGTGCCAATCCCTCATTCAAGATGGCCTGCCAGCAGAGGATTTTAGTTAACATAAGACCCTATTTGAAATAAATGCAAAAATCTACCGGAGAACCATCAAATTTTAGAATTTGCTGACCTATAAGTAGGACCTTGATGAAGAAAAAATTGGGTCTTACAAGGCTTACCACACTTCAATAATGATAGGGAGAAGTTACCTCTCTTTGAGGTACATCAATAAAAGTGGTTTTCATGCCAGGTGAGCAATACAGGCTCAGCCCTTTGAGCCTCTAGTTCTCATTGGTTTGACTGGTTTGTTTATTGGGATTCTATGCCACTCCCAAGATAATTAGATATATAGTGTCAGCCAGTTTTAATTGGTGGGTAAGCTTTGTAATGAAAGAGTACAGCCATCTGTATTACTGAATGGTTTGGTCTCTCATTGAGGTCCCAGAATTTGTCTTTCAACAAACTGAATATGATGAACAGTCAGGCAAATTACTAACAGAACATAGATCCTCTAAGAAAAGATAATTGTTTTAATATTATGGATGTTCAGAGTAATTTCATTTTTTTTTTATATTTCAACAAATTATACCTAGTAAGCCTCAGGGCTTTGTGTTTATATATTATGGTTGACAGTTCAATGTTATCCCCAGAAAATTCTGAAGGTGCAAAAATCATAGCACGCGAACAACATTTTTTATTTAAAGAAACGAAGCGTGAATATTGTGTATATAAAAAACATGTATTGACAAACAGAAAATAATTTTTCTGTGTATTAAAATGTTTATAACTAAATGAATAGTATTATACATATGTAAACACATATAAGGGAACATTAATATAAAATAAATCAGTTAGATATTCTTCTATTTTTATGTGCCTGCAAGTGCAATCTTCATGTCTATATCTTTTAATTTTCCCTTTATAGAAATGATCATCAGGGCATTTGTTATTTTGGATAGTATCTATTTTTTGTTAAATGTGCGAACAATTCCTTTTATAAAATTCTGGAACTCTGCTTGTTTGAATGCAAAACTGAAAAAAATGCTTAACCTGCCCCCTCAGGGATGATTTGAGTCAGTTATTTAAAATTTATTTCAGTTATTTGGTATTGCAAAATTTATTTGAAAAGTTGTCAAACATAAACTGCCAGAAAAGTATATTTTTGCACACCTAACCCCCCTATTTCTGTTATTTTTTCTGCTCATTAAAATCACCCCTGTCCATCCAATTAAATATTTAAATCTTTTGTTATTCATTGTGACTACACAATTTTTGTATGAGAAGAATGGTTCTGCATCTTGTATTTAGAATTCAATATTCGTCACTTGTCACAAATACCAAGATGTCAAAAATAATTCGCAAATATTCCACATTGTTCCATGTTAAAAAAAAAAACAAATTTTCAAGTTGGGTGAATTTCATAAACTTGTGTTCATTTCTATTCTAAACGTAAAAAGTGTGTGTATAAACAACGGCAGAGCTTTTCCAGTCAAATCTGTCAACATATGTTTTACTCTTTAAAATAATTTTATTCTGGGTGACAGTATGCGATTGTGTGTTTATTTACAGTCTTTCTGATCGTTTTGACATGTGAAAGGGTGATTTTCCATTTCAGATCGCTTATTTATATTTTTCACAACAGCCATTCACGATTGTTTTATTTCTTAATCCCAAGCACAAATATTTCATAAAATCCATATTTTCTATTTTCTAGAAGTTTTTTGCATTCTTTTTT
The DNA here is from genome assembly GCA_028015205.1 of Mytilisepta virgata. Lineage (NCBI taxonomy): Eukaryota > Metazoa > Mollusca > Bivalvia > Mytilida > Mytilidae > Mytilisepta > Mytilisepta virgata. Next base: position 41,774,778 of record CM051510.1, on the reverse strand, counting down.
GTATTAAACAGTCTGTATAAAAATAGAAGTGTAAAGGTCAAATGTCGCCACTTCCAACCAATAGAAAAAGTTGATCTATTTTTATTTCAGTGGAAATACACTTGATTTTTAGCTCACCTGGCTATGGCCAGGGTGAGCTTTTGCCATCACTTGGCGTCCGTCGTCCGTCCCTCGTCCATCGTCCGCCGTCCGTCCGTCGTCCGTCCGTCGTTAGCTTTTCATTCAAACATCTTCTCCTCAGAAACCATTTGGCCAATTCCAACCAAACTTTGCATGAGTGGTGTATGGAAGGTCCTCAACAAAGTTTCCTCATTTAGTTGTGATTGGTCAAGAAACATGGCCACCAGAGGCAATTCTTGTTTCTGATTGGCTGATTTTCAAAAATCTTCTCCTCTGAAACCGCTGGGCCGATTGGTTTGAAACTTAATAGGAATGATCTATGACATGTCCTCTACAAACAATCCTCAATTTATTTTGATTTGACATAAAACATGGCCGTCATAGCTAAAAATAGAATATAGGGGTGTATGTGTTGTTTTTAGCTTATAACTTAAAAACCGTTACAGATATCAAAAATCTGACATGGAGTAAAATTGATCAGCATGACAAGATCTACCTACCCTGAAATTTTGAAGGAAATCCCAAAACCCATTTAGGAGTTATTGCCCTTTTTTTGTCAAATTTTCAAAATTTAACATTTTTTCGTCATTTATCTCCAAAACTATTTGAGATAGAAGTGAAATGTAAATTTGAAAAATGTTTGCCATGTTGAGGTCTACATACCCTGAAATTTTAAAGGAAATCCCAAAACCAATTTAGGAGTTGTTGCCCTTTTTTGTTAAATTTTCAAAATTTTTTCATTCAAAAATCTTCTCCTCTGAAACCGCTGGGGCGATTGGTTTGAAACTTGATAGGAATGATCTATGACATATCCTCTACACACAATCCTCAATTTATTTTGATCTGACAAAACATGGCTGTCGTAGCTAAAAATAGAATATAGGGGTGCATGTATTGTTTTTGGCTTATAACTTAAAAACCGTTACAGATATCAAAAATCTGACATGGGGTAAAATTGATCAGCATGACAAGATCTACCTACCCTGAAATTTTGAAGGAAATCCCAAAACCCATTTAGGAGTTATTGCCCTTTTTTTGTTAAATTTTCAAAATTTAACAGTTTTCGTCATTTATCTCTAAAACTATTTGAGATAGAAGTGAAATGTAAATCTGAAAAATATTTGCCATGTTGAGGTCTACCTACCCTATAATTTTAAAGGAAATCCCAAAACCCATTTCGGAGTTATTGCCCTTTTTTGTCAAATAAATTTTCCCTGAACAATTGAACCAATTGCAACAAACTTGGTCAAATAGTTGATTAATTGTCCAATGAAAACCAGACCCCAGGTGAGCGATACAGGCTCTGGTGAGCCTCTAGTTTAACTAGATACACATATTTCGGCTATCCATAATAGATAATTACGGATTCTACAATTTCTATTGACAAGTAAATTTAAATATCTAATAATTACAACGCAAAACAGAAGTGCTTGAATGTCAAATACTTCTTTATTGCAAATTGACTTTTAATTACGATGATGCTGTGGTGTTATTAATCAAGGCGCTAAGGTGAATTAAGATGCTGCGGTGAATGACAACTGTAATGGGAAGGCGCTGCGGGACCGCATCGCCATATGGGGCTGGGGAGAATGCTGCAGTTTTATTCATAGTAATTTGTTTTAATCTTTTCAGTGAAAAAGCTAAAGAAAGATAAAATGACAAATTCTCCAAGAAGAAATAAAAACAGAGTCAGAAATGGTAAATCATAATATTTAAAAATTACGTATAGCTTTTTACATTGTTTATTAGATTATTGGATTTCTCCAATTGAGATACTTAAAATTCCATAATTTAACTATCGAGATTGAAGAAATCCGATAATCCACGAGTCATAATGTAAGATGCTGTTTTTCTAATTTTCAGCATCAAATTCTAAATCTTCCCATCACTATGGTCACGAGTATGTATTCATGCGAATCTTGTATTGAAAAATATCTGAAACTTTAAAAGTGTGAAGCAATCATAATCAATATCAACATTTTTATTTAATATAATTAACAACCTCAATATTAAACACGGTAGATTATTTCAATATGTCAGTTGTCATTTAAACCAGAACTATTTTTACTAGAAGAATTTGTGTTACTCAACATCTGTCACAATGGCAGATGGAAATAAACAAGAAGAAGAACACAGAATGTTCAAGTTTAACTTTTCATTACTGTTAGTCTGTTGTGAACTGTTACTTTCAATAACAAAGGTGTGTCTTCTCTTCTGCGGAGCCTGTTGCATTGTATTAAAGTTAATGTTAAAAGTTCTGCCATAGATTGGTGCAAAAAATATGTAGCTTGGATTAATCTTAATCAACCAATCATATTCTGAGAACCAAAAACTCATGAGATTATCTATTTTTCCATCAACAGTCTGAAAACTGTTAAATTGGCTGAAAATTTGAGAAAATATAATTAAGAATTGAATGCTTCTTTTTTAGTTTCATTGGCGTGTAAGAGCATTAACTAAAGCACTTAATATTAAAAATATGTGCATGGTCAGCGCTTAAAAACCTTTGAAACTACTAAGATAATTACATCAGACAGCTGGGGCTTCGGTGTCCGAGTGGTCTAGGTAGTTCTTCATGACTACTAATGATCACTAGCCTGTCAACACTGGGGTTGTGAGTTCGAATCTCACCTGTGGCGGGGTGTGTTGGACTCCGATCTTAATTGACAAGGATTGCCAATTTTCCTACCGAAGGTTGGTGGTTCTCTTCGGGTACTCCGGCTTCCTCCACCAATAAAAACTGGCTGCTGCGAAATGGCCAAATGTGCTGAAAACGGCGTTAAACCCCAACTAAAACAAAACAAATACATCAGACGGCCATTTTATGTCAAAGTTTTTATGTATTCAAATTATTTGTAGGGATTTTTCATTTAAAGTTCTAACGTTATAAATTTTTTTTTTGTGTCATGGCATTGTAGCTGATGTCTTTCATCTAGTAATGAAAGGTTGTTTATTTAGACCATGTGATTCTTTTCAGTCAGTCGTATTTCTGGGATTCAATATAATGCAACTCAAAGTTAATTTTAATTTACTATTGAATTTGAACACAGAAAATGTGAGTGACAGAAGAACACATGATTCAATTGTTGTTTAGTTAAATCAGGAGTTTTAGATTTTATACCCCCACTCTGTGTGGTATACTGGATTCACCTTGTACATCCATCTGGCTGTCCATCTGTTCGAAATGAAATTTTTTGTCACACTTAACTCGACTTCTGTACAACAGAATGTTTTGATATTATGACCATGAATTGTAACGTCTCTCCTATTTTCAGATCTGTCAAGGAGCCACTTCCTGTTTGCCGATACTTACAAATTTTACCCTATGTTGACATGAAATTTTTCTTCAAACTTTTCAAGTCTGTTTTCCCAATTTTCAAAATTAAAAAAGAGTGGGGGTATACTTTGCACGATAACAAGTGCAACCTCATGTTTTATATCAAAGTTACAAGAGGACTGATTTTGTTTGTTACAGTGACATTATAAAGTGAAAATATTTCAGGGTAACGTTTCTCTAGCATCAATTAGAATGAATTTAAAACTTTTCTTACATTGAAAGTAGTGAAATAAAAATGATATTCCACTTGTGAAACAATACAAAATTTCCATTAAATTTAATCTTCATTTCACACAAGATGAAATCAACAAAAATAGGATGTGGATTATGAGAAACAATCCACCTAACACTTCAGGCAGGATATTTTATTACTGTTTTTCATCTAATGTCCTAGAAAACCAAAAGTTCACACCCCACAGCAAATCTAAGACAGGCTCCATCACACCAAAGAAATATTACCATGAATTAACGTTCAAATTTGATGTTTTATTTAAGGTATTATGTATCAGAAATGTGATATTGGTTCGAACTAATTGAACTAAATTTATATCAATATATTAACATGTTTTAGGAGAAAGTTTAATTGAGAGGTCAGCAACACCTGAACCCAACTTCGAAATGATGACAATAGGTTTGTTGAAATATTATTTCTAGAAAAATAGCCATGTGTAATAATTTTGATCCCAAAAATTGGTATGTATAGGGTACCATGAAAGTACAATATTTTCTCCAACAAGTAATTTTTTTAACTTTAGTTTCATCTGATAAAATTGCAATAGTAATGCATAGATTTGATCATTGGATAGGCAACAGAGGTATCATTTGTTGTCTCATCTGCGACTTGAAAATGACTTTGTTTTCATGCCTCACCAACTTCTGTACAGGTTTTGTTTTTAGCTGTGTTTTTTGATCAGATTTTCAATGCATTACAAAGCAAATATATTTTATTAGTACATATTTTAGGAGTTGTACATATTATCTTAACATATATGTCACTTGACCTTATTTTCATGGTTCAATGATTTTGACTTTTTTTCAAATAGAACTTGACAATTATGATGCAGGAAAGAAATAGTTACATTGTATGTGCTTTAATTGTTTCTTGTGTATCTTAGATATTTGTAACTTTCAGTTGTTTTTTTACAAAATGTCCAGAGATGGGAATGTATGTACATGTAGTTGTAACAGAAATTGCTAATTGCTTTTATTTACATTTCAGAAGAAAGAAAGAGTTTACTCATGCATGTAAGAGAATTACAAATTTAAATAAATATAGCTTATGTAAGCTTACACAAGAACAGTAAAACTGTGATCATTAGAAAAAAGTTTAAATTTTAATGTGAGATTTGATATGGTAAAATTTCCAAAATAGCTGGGGAATGGAAATTGCTAAAAACTCATGTGCGGAAATTTCTAGATTAGGACCTTGATATAAAAAAACTTGTACAGACGTATAGTCAAAAACATTTAGTAAAAAATTTTCCAATCCAGACTGTGAAATATGTTAATGCTGCTTTCATACATAGAAAAAGGGTTACAATTTGCTTCTTTCCTATATTTCTATAATTTCTACATGTTTATTGTTCATGTTCCTTTTTAGCTCACCTGGCCTAAAAGGCCATGTGAGCTTTTGCCATCACTTTTCGTCCGTCCGTCCGTCTGTCGTAAACTTTTCATTCAAACATCTTCTCCTCAGAAACCATTTGGCCAATTCCAACCAAACTTTGCATGAGTGGTGTATGGAAGGTCCTCAACAAAGTTTCCTCATTTAGTTCTGATTGGTCAAGAAACATGGCCACCAGAGGCAATTCTTGTTTCTGATTGGCTGATTTTCAAAAATCTTCTCCTCTGAAACAGCTGGGCAGATTGGATCGAGGCTTCATAGGAATGATATATGACATGTTCTCCACAAACGATCCTCATTTTATATTGATCCGATGAAAAACATGGCCACTGTTGCTAAAAATAGAACATATTGCTGTTTTTTGCTAATAACTCAAAAACCGTTACAGATATCGAATATCTGACAGGGTAAAATTGATCAGCATGACAAGATCTATCTACCCTCAAATTTTGAAGGAAATTCCAAAACCTATTTAGGAGTTATTGCCCTTTTTTCATCAAATTTTCAAAATTTTAACATTTTTTGTCATTTATCTCCAAAACTATTTGAGATAGAAGTGAAATGTAATTTGAAAAATGTTTGCATGTTGAGATCCACCTACCCTGAAATTTTAAAGGAAATCCCAAAACCCATTTAGGAGTTGTTGCCCTTTTTTTGTCAAATTTTCAAAATTTTTTCATTCAAAAATCTTCTCCTCTGAAACCGCTGGGCCGATTGGTTTGAAACTTAATAGGAATGATCTATGACATGTCCTCTACAAATGATTCTCAATTTATTTTGATCTGACGTAAAACATGGCTGTCGTAGCTAAAAATAGAATATGGGGGTGCATGTGTTGTTTTTGGCTTATAACTTAAAAACCATTACAGATATCAAAAATCTGACGGGGTAAAATTGATCAGCATGACAAGATCTACCTCATCTGAAATTTTGACAGAAATGCTAAAACCCATTTAGGAGTTATTGCCCTTTTTTCGTCAAATTTTGAAAATTTAACATTTTTCGTCATTTATCCCCAAAACTATTTGAGATAGAAATGATATGTAAATTTGAAAAATGTTTGCCATGTTGAGATCTACATACCCTGAAATTTTAAAGGAAATCCCAAAACCCATTTAGGAGTTATTGCCCTTTTTTTGTCAAATTTTCAAAATTTTAACATTTTTGCATTTGTCTCCAAAAGTATTTGAGGTAGAAGTGAAATGTAAATTGAAAAATGTTTGCCATGTTGAGATCTACTACCCTGAAATTTTGAAGGGAATCCCAAATTCTATTTAGGAGTTATTGTTTGTGTAATTTGAGGTCGGGTTCTGTTACATTTATTTAAGGTTCACCCTTATTCCTGGTCAATTTTGTCAACTTCCTGCCAGCACTACCACCATCAGGGAACATATTTTAGTATTAAACCTTATGAAAAATAAATCTTCAACAAATTTTCCCTGAACAATTGAACCAATTGCAACAAACTTGGTCAAATAGTTGATTAATTGTCCAATGAAAACCAGACTCCAGGTGAGCGATACAGGCTCGGGTGAGCCTCTTGTTTATGTTTCAACAAAATGGGAACCAATTTAATCATGTCCAAATTGCAATAAGAATATAAAATTAGGCAAAACCATATAAAAAAATCTTTGTCCACTTCCTTTTTGGAAGATGAAGGAAATATTTGCCTTGCTTTTAGAAAGAGGCAAGCTACGCCACTGAAAATTACTTGTATCTTGGATGAAATGAATAGCAGTGATTCAGAAATTGTTAAATATAGTTTGACTTTGGCATATAAAATCTGTGTAATGCTCATTGTTTTTTTTGTCTGAAATATATAAAATTAATAATGTGACATTGAATGGTAAAAATCAGATTCCACACAATTGTTTAAATAGTTAGTAACATTCAAAATAATATGCACCAATATCTACGAATTCTCATAAACAAGGGTGTTAAGAGTAGAGGGGAACACCAACTCTATAATCTCAATTACCCATGTAACAGAAACTGATACCAGTGTTCCCGCCAGAAAATTTTGAAGGCACAAAAATCAGAGCGGGTGAACTGAGGCAGTATACTGATAAAGTTGTATTTTTATTGTAGACCTGTGGTGTTATATCAGAGCATACAAAGAAAATGTGTACAAGGTATTCTTTTTATAGAACAAATATTAAACCATTAAGTTGAAGAACATCAATTGAAGTCCTGTTCCTTTGTCGTATTTTTTCTGTTAGAATACAAAAAGCAAGAAATATTATCTTACAAAAATTCTTGACAGAATATCCGAACATAAATTTGGATGATAAAAGGTCACATGGCTTTAATTGCTGTTCTTCATCTTAAAGAAAGTGCATGGCAGAATGTGGAAAATGCTAAGCTCCAGATGGGACAAGACACAATTGTTTTCCTGTTACAGAAGTCATGAAATTATAGGCTGCCATTAAGTCTGTAAGTTTCCTTGAAACATGGGAGATGGCTCAAAATGATCGCCATACACAGGCACATATCCAGTTAAAATTTCGGGGTGTGATGTCCGTCTACTTTTTCCGTAATTTGACAAATCACGAGCCATGGTAAAAAAAGTCTCCTTCCACAAAGTAAAATGTACCTCTTTCATGCTCTCCATGTAGAATATGTTTTATTTATTTAATCCTTTCAATATTTCTATGTCAAATGCCTCAGGTAAATACACTTTTAAAACAACACTAGTTATTCAGTTATCATGGTTGGTTTTGTTACAGTAGGTCCATATATCATATACAAAATTTGTATTCAAATCAACAATAAATTTTGTAGTACATGTGTATAAAAAAATTCATGTTTGGATGAATGGGTCATCCTATTCTCAGTTGTATAATTATTGTTAACACAAAAAAGATGTCTAAACAGTCTATGATGAATAACAGTAAAAGATGCTCCTACTCAAACACACATTACTGAGTACCCATTTATATCCAAGCAGGGGATAAAGTTACATGCTTATCAAATACCAAGATACTTAGTTGATCTTGAAAAGTTACACATACTCCACAGGAAGAATGAAAATTCTGGTTTAGTAAAGAAAGATTATTTCTCCCATTCTTGGCACATTTCCATACTTCTCAGCCCAGTGGTTCAAAATTATTTAATTTCCACAGGAATTAAAGTCTCGTGCAATTTCCCAGCTGATATTCAAGGATTTTACGTTTATCGAAATGATAAACTAGAGAACAAATTACGTAGCAACAGTAATTTCTTGAGGTTTTTGTCAAAAATCATACTCGTAGAAGAAACAGATTCTCCTTCAATTTTCTTGCAAGTTGTAGAATTTCTCCACCCTCAATAGTTGAATTTTAGATTTTATCACGCTCACCAAAGCTTACGTGTTGAAAATAAAAAATTTAACTATCTCGGTTGGAGAAATTCCGTAACTAACTTGTACCTAAAGGAGAATCTATATGTAACTTCAAATATTTATGTACATTGATAGGTCACATAGATGTCCACAGCACACAGATGAACAAAGAATACAAGTTAGACAGTTTCTTGTGTAAGTTTTGATTATTGTATAAAAGGAAGGTTGCTCTAGGGCACAAGAAAAATATGTTTTCCCCTAAGAGAGTTTTTAAGGTATCCGGACCATAATAGACCAAGATCGAAAATTCTATCTCTTTTTGACCGTGAATGGCTGAACCAAACAATTTAAAGCTGGGATTTTGTATATATATTTTTCTCAAGTTGAAACACACTTTGTTGCTTATATGCAGAGTCTGTAAAAATAAGTTAGTTATATTGGCATTTCCGAAGATTACCGATAATTACCGAGGTCATTTCAATTGCGTTGTATGGAACATCCGGGAACTTTTGAATAATCACGTGGTCATTTATGGTCCGGATACCTTAAAATGTAGGGTCTTTAGGTATGCAGAATTTTTTTTAAAAATTTTATCTGCTTTGTGTATGGTTGAAGTTCTGTGTTAATAATGCTTGCTGAAAAGGGTAAAAGAAAAAAATGTTTAAGGTAGGCACAAAAATTAAGATCCCTCAGTTCGCAGAAGCATAGATATTTTTTGGAATTATAAAAATTTTAAGTGGTACAAAAGGCATAGGATGTTACATAAGAAACATATTACATGTATTTAGATTCGAGCAACCAATGTTTCGCTGTATGGATGCAATATAAATCTGCAAATGTATTACTGACTGCAAAAATTAAGCCAAATTCATTTTACAGGGATGCCTTTTTTAGCTCACCTGGCCCAAAGGCCCATGTGTGCTATTGCTATCACTTGGTGTCTGTAGTCATCATAAAGTTTCCTTTAAATATCTTCTCCTCTGAACAAAATTAGGAGCAATGGTCCTTAGTTGGTCCTTTTTCAGAAATGTATCCGATGACCCTGCCGGTCATCCAAGATGGCCGCCAGAGCCGAACATAGTTTAACATAGGACCCTATGGGGAATTTAATAAAAGATCTTGTATGAAACCACTGGGCTAATTGGAACAAAATTTGGCAGCAATGGTCCTTAGGTGGTCCTCTTTCAGAATTGTATCCGTTTTCCCCCACCAGTCATCCAAGATGGCCAACAAAACCAAACATAGTTTAACATAGGACCCTATGGGGAATTTAATTAAAGATCTTCTTGTCTGAAACCACTGGGCCAATTGGAACAAAATTTGGCAGCAATGGTCTTTAGGTGGTCCTCTTTCAGAATTATATCCATTGACTCTGCCCGTCATCCAAGATGACTACCAGAGCCAAACATAGTTTTACATAGAACCCTATGGGGAATTTGCTTAAATATCTTCTTGTCTGAAACCACTTAGCCAATTGGAACACAATTACCAGCAATGGTCCCTACTCAATGACGTAATCAGACACATTTACTACGCTACCTGTTCCTGTAAACAAGTACCAGGAGACTTAGTTCATTGACCTACTATGACTCAAGTTTATTCTACCCCTGAAATTAGACCGGAAATGGCTTGATTGCAGGATAAAATATAGCAAATTGAACTGAAATAAACCAAACTTTACATCTGGAATATAACTTTACAAAAGTGTAGATGTCATATGAAGTGGTATATTCAATTATTACATTACACAGAAATCTACACAATCAGGTGACAAAAGTTTCTGTATAGAAACAGATTTTTAATTGGTGTTCATCATAATGAGGCTTTAAAAATGGATAAAAACCTGCTTAAAGTTAAAGAAGGCCTATATCAGTTAAACATTTGAATATTTCAGGCCAGGAGATGATGATGTACATATAGATATAGACAGTTTAGATGACCCTGACAATGAATCACTCAGAGATGCATTATGGGAAGAAAATTCAACAGCATCATCACCTGCCGGATCAACAGTTTCAACTAGTAGTAAGTCAAGCTATTTTTATATATAAAAAATATTGTAGTCTGCTGCGACAGATCTTCTCTGAAGTGTTCATGACACCTCCATGTTGTTGAGCAGCAAGTAATTAATTTGAGCATTTGACAAGATGATGGCATTGATGTATAAGTTAACAAAATAATTGTTTCATTCATTTAAGCCAACTCTAGTTAATTGATAGGTTATCATCTCTGCCCGACTCTCAAAAATTAGGACACCCCCCCCCCCCCCCCCCACTAATATTTTTTTATTTTTCAAGAACGATGTTTGGAAATCTTTTGTGTTCATATCCAGAGAATTCATTGATTATTTCATTATTATTTCATTGACACCATTTCCAGTCAGTAAAAAAAATGGTTTTGCTATCTTAGTGTAAGAGGGACATCACTATTTCATTATACAAAGACAATGTTTGACATAAAAAGTGACTTACTGAGTTGCCAAATTTACCACAAGTCAAATTTCCATGCACATTAAACCTGCCAAACATGAAAAAATGAAATCCTCCCTCCTTGTCCCAAATTGTTTAGAAAGGGTGTGTGATAATCTATTATTTAACTTGCATTGGCCTTCATTCATTAGTTGAAATTAAAATGTAGTTGCACAGTAAAAATCAGAGTTTTGTTGGAAAAAAAAATATAAAAGGTATAATAATATAAAACATGTTTTTTTTTTTTCAGGTATACAGAACAGAAAAAGACCAGCTCAAAAATCATCATCAAAAACAAAAGTGAAAAAGAAGAAACCAAACAGGCCCCCAGAAACTTCACATAATAACAATGAATTATTGGCAAATAGTAATTTATATGATTTTGAATAGGTTGTTTATCTTTTGTCTATATATCACATGTATGAAATTTTCCACCAGTTTTTCTGCAATATGCTGTTTAAATTTACAAATTTAAAATAGAAATTAATAGACTGATAAATTGATTTAAAAAAAATAAATGAATTTTTTGAAAGGTAAATATATCTGAGAATGGGCTGCATAAAAAAATGAAAATACATGTATCAATGATTTTTTTCTTTACTGGGTAGTGCATCAGTTTTCTTTTAATAATTTCTTTTACACATTATTGCTTTCATTATACATGTATCAGTAGATAGAATTAATTATAATTATAGGCTGTAAAGAAAAGGAGAAAATTTGAATGAATTTTTTTTCCAAAGGAAAGTCAACAGTTTGAAAGCCCACTAATATTTCATTAGAAAAATGAAGTTCTAAAACTGAGGCCACACAGAATTAATTTTTAGATCCCCATTCCCATCTATCTTATTTGTTTTGTGACATGTTGTACACACAACAATAATTTAATATTATAAAAATTAAGGATTGAATTTGTATCGTTCCCGAATTTGACTTGCGTTTTTCGTTTTGATTTAACATTCAGTCCCATCAAAAACTGAAATGTAGCCAAAAATATTGTTTTCTTGTGCAAAAATGCTGAAATAAATATAATAAAAGAATAGAAACTATTAATTTGATTTTTACAAATGAATATCATTCTTTTTTGGCAGGGGAAATTTACAGTCTTTTTGTTGTTGTTAAAACACTGGTTTCTGTTACACTGAAAAACTTAATTTCAAACTTGTCATAAGCATAAGAATTTGGAAAGAAATTTCATGCGCCATAAGGTTTCAAAAAATTTGGGGGGAAAAACATGTGATATATATCCAGTGTTTGTATTTTTGTATTTAATTTTCAAATATGTTGTTATATACCACAAGTCTTTCTATTTATTATTTGTCCTTGTTACAATCATAAGAATATTTGTAAATATTGTTATTCTGTTTTTTTGCTCTACACTTAAGGATGCTCGCTGGTCATGTTTTGGTCTTTTTGTCAGATTTTTGGAATCCTCAGGTTTTATCCATTTCTTAAAAATTTTTTGCCCATGAACCCCCACTTTTATTTTATAGTTCAATCATATATACCTTAAAATGGTATTTGACAAAATTTTATGAAATCCTTTTTATTTTTTCATACATCTTTGAGAGACTGAAGTTGTCAATGCAAAGACAATGAAAAATCCAGAGAAAACCCATTTCCTGCAAATTTTCAAGGCCTTATAGCTCTAAAATGAGCACATGAACCTAATATTTTTTTCTTGCTTATTTGTTTACTATTCATATGTTCTCTCGAACTAAAACACCTATTTCAAATGCTATTTATTTCCTATTAGACCTGTGATCATCCTTAAGGAGGAAGCACTAGAAGTTATAGTATAAATGTGTATAAAGGTGCAGAATTGTTGTAAGTTGTAATAATGTGTTCATTCTAAATGAGTAAGAAATTCATTAATCGGCTCTATGCGTATGTTTTCAAATATAAAATTACAAGGTTTATAAAGAGATTAATAGTTTTATTTAGTAAACATTTCATGTGATGCAAATACAAAAGAAAAAATTATGTGTCGAGACAAGATATATGTTGTCTTCATCCTAGATTCTGAAAAGCTTAAAAATATTTATAAAATGATGAAAACATTGATTTGTAATGTTAATAAGAAGTTGGTTTTGTTCAGTGTTTGTGAGTTGCAAACTCGTTTGGCCAAAAAATAAAAGATTCTGTGTTTCTGAAATCTGAATGACTTTTATTTTCATCATCTAATTCTTTTGGACAATATTTAAATGAGCATTGCTAATGTCTTGAAGAATCATGTCTTTCTGATAATATTATCCTTCAATTTATAATCAGTATTTAGGCAAAAGGATCTATTACATTTTCAAGGGAGACAATCGAAAATATCAAGTATCAACTTGTTTAAAAAAGTTGACCACTGTGTTTGAATAAGAAAATGTAGACATGTACTGTTCCAGGTTGTTCAACTGGATATGAGTTGACTTACGACTTATGACTATAGGGCCAGATAAAAATATCCTGTTTTTACTGATAACTTGATTGACGCAAATTTTCAACATCGCCGTTTTGGTGCAATATCTAAACAAGCACTTTTGAAGTCATCAAGAATCATATGTTTCTGATAACATGCTCCTAAAAATAAGGATTGGCAGGCATTTTTTATCTGCCTATCATACTTTAGTTTTTATTTTTTTCAAGGGACATAATCCAAAATATCAACTGTTCGAGCCAGATTCTGACATTTTTAAATATTGCTTTATCAGGTTGATAGCTGGTCTAAGTTTCACAAACAATTATATGACTATCATCTAGACTGGTTCCTTGACATAATAGAAGGAAAAACACTGAAGATGAAAAATCAAATCACACCTGTGAAAATGATTGTTGTACAAATGTTTGTGAAAAGAGACCGTGACTGTTGAGGCCACACAAAATTGATTTTTAGTTCTTTGGATTTTTTTATGCAAAAATAGGTGCAAGAGAGTGAAATTTTAATTGAAAATATTTTTTTTCTTTAGGAATTCTTTTTTTTTTCAGGTGAAGATCACATTTACGTGCGGCACAAATTTGCAAACTCAAATATTGCAAAAACTGGAAAAAATGCCCAGTTTTACCAAATTTTTGTAGCAGGTGAAAACTTTTTATGTTTAACTTCTTAAGGATTTTTATGTTTCATCATTTTTGCAAAATGAAGTGGCAAATAATTTTTTTCTTAAAATTTACATAGTCTGAGTGGTGAAATCAAAAGAACTAAAAATAAGTTTGGTGTGGCTAAATAAAAAAATTTACATCTGTGCTATAAAATTTTTATGTTCAAATTTTATAAACAATGTGAACAATTTCATCACTTTTCTTCATGGAAAATAACAAAATGTCTTTATTAGACAGTTGGAGATTATACTCAAAATATGTAATAAATTAAAAATAGTTTATAGATTTACTGTGAAATATTTGTGGTGTCCCAATTTTAATTGATGTTGTAGGTGAATAAATCCACCAATTTGAGACCCCAACAATTACGTAAGATTTAATCTTCTTTCCTTCTTTGAAATACAATGTATATAAATTTAAAGACCTTATTATCCAATAAGAGAAATCACTCAGAATTCTTATAGCACTTTCATGGAATGTAAAAATGCATTTTTTTTATTAGACACTGAAAGACATCTATCTGAAAATCTTGCCTTTTTAATGCACTTTATTATTATAGAATTTAAAAACATGAGTTTAAGAACCAAACATATATCTCTCTTCTTCAACTGTTAAAAAATTGGTGTCAGAAAAAAAAATTAATTTACATTTTGTCACTTCCGTCAAACTTCAAAAAAAAATATCGACAAAAACATTTACAAATGATACCTCACATAAGGTGTTGAAGATAATTAATCATTCTGAAGGAGCTCAGTAATTTAGGATCGCCATTTCCATTTGTTTTCCTCGTATTCTTCTGTCGTATGAGCTGTTTCACAACATACTTTCTTTAATTTAAGATAAATGTTTAGGTTGATCTTTTAATAAAATGACGGATCTCTTTAATGTGCATCATTTCAAATACTATTATATAAACAATAATTCTTTGATACATCTTTGAATAATTGATAATCTAAATACAAAGGTGTAAGACAAAGATCAAGTAACGAAAAATTGTCAGCAAGTTGTTTTTTCTCTTCAGGATCATATCAGGGGAGTTAACCCAAGTCTAATTTAGTATAATGTATTTTGTTATCATGTTTGTGATATTATGTTGTAATGCTTGTAAAAATTTGTTGCATTAAAATATTTGAAACTGGTTATTTATTTTCTGATGAAAGTCCAAAATCTTTATACCATTGTAATAGATAGTATTTACATAAAATTTACCATTATATAATTGTTAAATTTTACGGAGACCAAAGATTATCTCCCTTGTTCATAGCTCAATTCTCGTATGGTTTTGGCTTTATACTTGTATTATTTTTAAATGAGTTATTGTCTTGGCCTTAAAAAAACTGGCAAGTCTTATTTTGTGCATTAAATAGATATCATAGAATATTTACTATGACCTGCTGATTAAAATTTCAAGAAATTTGAACCACACAATTTACAGGAATAATTTCATTGGATATATAGCAGTTTCACAAACACTAATTTTGATCAATGAGAAGCTTGATTTCTCTTAACTAATAATATGTGATAAAAATGTTCAGCTGATTTTTAAAGAGTTAACTCCCTTAGGTGTTCTGTACCCCTTTAAACTTATTAAAAGTTCTATTCAATAAACAGACAACAGGAAAGGTCTGCAATGACAAACAAATCAATTAATGCCTTGAACAGACAAAGAAAATAACATAAAAGAGCACAAAACAGAAAAACATTGAAACAAAAGAGAGTCTGGGTAGTTTACTAGGTACAGACATTGAACAGTGGTAGGGTTTAAGTGATTTAATGGGTACCCAAATATCCTGCTTTTCTACCTATGCTTATCTGGGGACTAAATGTTAAAGTAATATAGGTGGTTTGTCAGAACTGCTAATTTTAACCACCCTGTTAACACTGAGGTTATAAATTTCAGACCCGAGTCCTGGCTAAGTGGTTCTACTGGGATCTTATTTTTTTTTAAATTGTCTTTTTCTACCCAAAGATAATAGTTTTCACCAGGTAGTATATGTTCCCTCATAAGCAAAATTTGCCAACATGATACAGCCAATTATACTGAAGGAAACAACAAAAATCCAGGTAACTATTTTTAGCTCACCTGACCCAAAGGGTCATGTGAGCTATTGTCATCACTTGGCCTTCCACAATTCACATTTTAATCTTCTCCTCAGAAACCACTGGGCCAATTGGGACCAAACTTTGATGGAATGGTCCTTGGGTGGTTTCCTTCCAAAATTGTGTCCAGTGTTCCCGACCTTCGACCAAGATGGCGGCCAAGCTAAAAATAGAAAAAAGGGGGGTCAAATTTTTAAAAATCTTCTCCTCTGAAGCTACTATGCCAATCTCAGCCAAACATTGCTGAAATGATCCTTGTGCAGTCCCCTTCCGATGGTCCCGACATCTGATCAAGATGGCCGCCACAGCCGAACTTAGTTTAATATAGGACCCTGTGGGAAATTCATTTAAAAATCTTTTGTCTAAAACTACTGAGCCAATTGCAACCAAACTTAGCAACAAAGTTCCTTAGATGGTCCTCGTTCAGAATTATGTCCGATGAACCGGACGATCAACCAAGATGGCCTCCACAGCCAAACTTAGTTTAACATAGGACACAATGGGAAATTCATTTAAAAATCTTCTTGTCTGAAACTACTGATCAAATGGCAACCAAACTTAGCAGCAATGGTCCTAAGATAGTCCTCTTAAAGAATTGTATCCGTTGAACCGGACGATCAACCAAGATGACCACCAAAGCCGAACTTAGTTTAACATCGGACCCTATGGAAAATTCATTTGAAAATCGTCTTGTCTAAAACTACTGAGCCAATTGCAACCAAACGTAGCAGCAATGGACCTTAGATGGTCCTCTTTCAGAATTTTGTCGGGTGACCTGGACTGTCAACCGAGATGTCCGCCACAGCCGAACATAGTTTAACATTCGACCCTATGGAAAATTTATTAAAAAATCTTCTTGTCTGAAACTACCGAGAGGTTGGAACCAAACTTAGCAACAATGGTCCTTAGATGGTCCTCTTTTGTGTCCGTTGACCCAAACTACCAACCAAGGTGGCTACAGCAGCCGAACTTTTAACCCTGTGTGAACTGGTAGCTATATGTTATTGGCAATGCACTATCAGGTGAGCCTCTGGTTGCCTATTTGCTCACTTGCCATGTCTACATAATCCATAGAGAATCATCCAATGCTTATTTGCCTGGTCTATTAATCTTATTGGTTTTAAAAAGGCAGAGAGGCTCCTGACCTCATGTAAAATAAGGAATATTCTTAAAAGGTATTCTCAGACAGAAGCTTGTATTGTCAGTGGGTGTCACTTCAATCTTTCTTGTTCTGACCATGCATCTTCGCTGCATTTTGGATTATATTCTGTTGTTACTTTTAGTTGATGTCATAACAAAAACCAATAGATTTTTTTGTCTATTATCAAGGAGGGACTCAATTTTTTTAATATATTTTGGGCGTTTTTACTACAAAAACCAAAGCTGAATGTTGGGGCCTCACATGTTTTTATTTTAAGTTTTGGTATATTTTGCAAAAAAAAATTTCTTAAGCCAAAAAGACTTTTCACCTCTGACAAAAGACTTAGCTTCAAACGTGAGATATGCCTTGTTATTTGTACACTGGTGGTGTCAATGACTCATCTTAGGTACGGGTTGTGATTAGGTCTGTTTAATATTTGATAAATTAATAATATTTGGTATAAAGTTGCATTAAGCATCGATGAATTGATGCATACCATTTCCGTGGAGGTATTTTAGACAGAATGACAGGTATGAAAAAACAGTTTCCCAAATTATAATGGACCTGTTCCTTTGATTTGTCCCTTCCGCATACCGGATTTGACATGGGCAGCATGGCAAGTGTCCTGCAGGAAGCAGAGAATGCTTACTCTTCTGGAGCACCTGAGTCTACCCCCGGTTTTTTGGTGGAGTCCATGTTGTTCATATTTTTAAAGTTTTTAAGTGTAGTGTTTGTATTGTTATGGTCTTGTCTTCGCTGTTCTCCAGAGTTTGTCAGTTGTTTTCGATTTTCTCCTTCGAATATCCCTTTGGTATTTCTTGACTTCACTTAGAACAATCGCTCAGACACGGTTCTTTTGACAGCGGATATTTTTCGGGTTGAAATTTTTTATTAGATCGATTAAAATATGTTTGAAAGATGATAATTTAATTTGATGATAATGATTTAGTGTTCTCTTGCATAAGTAGTGGTTTATTTTATTCCCTTGGTGATTATTTAATATCATACATGGAGATGTGATTCTGACAAACGAGACATGTCTCTGTGTGAACAGTTTATTCGTTTCTGACCTTTACCTGCAAGTTACAGAAATCTACTGTATTAGTGATATTGTGAACAAACACACAACGTATATTAATTCAACTACACCCAGATAGAACAGATCACAGTTTGTCTGTATTCTTTTATTTCTGTTACCATTTATTTCTCTAAAATCATTAATAAAACGTCCTTAGCAGCATTGGACCTCAGTTGATACGGAATCAATTACATCATTGAAAACTGTACTGATAAGTAAGATCTATTTTTATGGCCAACATATTTTCGGCCATTGATCTCTGTTCATTGATTATTTTTTATTTCACAAACACCATGCGTTATCTTTTATATAATAACACCGCTATTTTATCAGATATCTTGTCTCACATACTTATCAATATTGCTCAGGACGTTTTATTAATGATTTTGGAGAAATAAATGGTTGGCCACATTGAAAATGCATGATAAACAGTTTATGACACATTGCCCATATATCAGTCCCGATGTCCATATGGCCCTTATTAAGGCCTCGGGATGATATCAGGGAATAAGAATAAGAATATTTATTATTTAATCAAGGGTTCAGTTGGGGACAAAATAATACAATGATTATACATGCAGGATGAACAAATAATGAAATAACTTAAACATTTAGTGTACAGCAACTTAAATGCAGTAATTGTATTTCACAAATGTTGTAGAACAAGATAACTGGATACAACAAGAGCAATATCAGACCACTTTGATTAAAGAAAATAAAATTAATTTCTTTCTTTTATATTCAATATGGAAGTGCACTAATTAAGACGTGTAAGATACAGTGTCCTCATGATCTAAGGACAAAAAGTCACAAAACTGATAGGACAGTCAAAAAGTCTCAGGATAATAGTTTCAATTCAAACATTTGCATACTGACTGAACAGTCACAATTTATTTTTCTCACACACACTAGGAGGGATAATTGTATTTAGGACAAACTGTCACAAAGCAAGATCTGCCTTTTGAATATATCATTTACGACAAAATGTCACAATTAGAATTTCCTCAAGATATAGGTAGAAACAGTCATGCATGGGTACATAGAAAAAAAGTCACATTTTACATTGTGAATCTCTGACAGACCACGTCAATATATTGTGTGTTTTTTGCAATGTTTGATGTTTTTGTTTGTATTTCATATATTTGTGTTGTTTTATTGCAAAGTATTCTGTCATATGTCAAATATATTATTCTCTAATTAATTATAATCCCAACTTCGATTGAAATTACTTTCTATTGTTAAAAGATGAAGGTACCACACCTTTATGGCTATTTCATGCATCCAATATTTTGAGAAAAATTCGAGTTTTGACTTTTAGTCCTAAATAATATGTCAAATTATGAAGTGTGACATGTTGTCCTAAATTATATGTCAACTTATGACTATTAAATTTCTTAGTGTAACTTAGAAAATATAAATTGTGATTTTTTGCTCAATATTTTCTACCAATATGCAAAAATTGAATTGTAACGTTTTGTCTATGCCTTTTATCTGTGACTTTCTGTTCTACATTTGTTTATTTAATTCATCCAAATGTATAGATCATCAAGTGTAGGTGCTACAGAACATGTAATACAACTTTATGACATAGCTATGTAGTCCTATTTCGCAATAAAAAAAAATGAAGTAAATTTTTTAAAAGATCCATAAAGAAAGAGTCCACCTCATATGTATCATATGTATCATATTAGATGTCGTAGAAATGCTTTTTACCCACGGTTTGAACTCAATTTGTGAGCATGATTTGTTATTTTGACATTTTAACATGTTAATAGTCCCTTTATATATAATTTTTGTTGACATTTTTTTGGGTTCCTACGCGAAAATATTTCATAACCAATTCCGACATCATTTTAATTTTACTTTCGCCAATGTCATTTGTACAGTGGTTACATAAGTCTCAATATTCTGTCATATAATTCGTAAGTATGTTTTAATGCGGATGTTTTGACTTTGATAATATTAAAGTCAATCCAATGGATTGGTTTTTTTGTTATATTCTTTTCTGAAAGTATCGAATAATTCGATAAAAGCATCTTATTCTACAGATACCACCAGAAACCGATAAGCATTGAAAACACAAGACTTCGACACGTACCCCTGATAATTTCCTAGTAATTAATAACATCTTTCCTTAAAGATATAAAACTTATGTTGACCTATTTTGTTTGATTATATAGTTAATATTTACACAGAAGACACAACATTATTGTACAAATGTTGTATAACAACTATTACATTTTATTTTTTAGGCAAAACATGTAGGATGTCTTCAGCTGCTATCAGCCATGTATCTAGAGTAAGAGCTCTGTACAAAGCTATCCTACGTATACACAGAGGTCTTCCACTTCAGATGAAAGCCCTTGGTGATCAGTATGTGAAGGATGAATTTAAAAGACATAAACAAGTTTCTCCACAGGAAGCTCTCGTTTTTATGGATGAATGGACTGTGAGTTCTCTAAATTACAGTGATATAATTTTATATAATTTTGTTAAACAATATACTAGTTAAACATAAAATTTGTATAACTATGTATATGTATGTGTTGTATTACTGAAAAAAGGGCCTTGTGAGATGTTACCATCACTCAGCATGTACATGTATGCTCTTGTTTTAAATATCTTCTCAGAAACAATGGGTTGTGTTATCTGAAACTTGATGTGAAGATATTGAAGGGAGTCTATAAATTTGATATATAAAGGACAAAGCGTGATTACAGTTTCCTTAGTTCATTCTCGGGCAACTAACATGTAAACCTTGTTTTTGATTGTTTGAAATTTGAAAAATATCTCAAACTTCTTGACCAAACACTTCATATGACATATATGGATGGTCAGGCATGTCTAAAGATCATGAATGTTGTCACTGTGATAAGGTTCAAGTCAAAACATAAAACATTATACTCACTTAACTCTCTAATTCATAACAATTTGGTTATTGTCAAATTTTTACAATATGCAGGGTAATTTCAAAATTTAATTAAATAGAATTAAACAATTAAAATCACATTCTTGGATTTTTAAAATAAAACATAATAATGAGGATATTTAACATCATCAATGAGGAACCAGAGTGAGTTATCTTTTCCTAACCAATGTAGGAAAGGGAGATAATTAAATTCTCTCCCTTTTGTCCTGAGGCTAAAAGGGAGACAAATTTATTATCTCCCTAACCTACATTGGTTAGGAAAATATAACTCACTCTGGTTTCTCATTGTTATGAATCTGAGAGATAAGCAGCCATAGAAAAGGTCTTGGTATGGCAAAAAAGTTACGTAGAATAATTAAAACAGAATCAAGTTATTCTTGTGGTTTTTCATGGAAACGTAAGGATATGGGGTATGAAACAGTGAGACAACAAAAACCATTAGGATTGAATACAGGAAATTATTGATCAAATTTAGGTTTATTAACTCTTAGTACAGTAAAACGTCAGTCAGAGGATAGTTCTAAAGAGATTTTATGATGAGACTTATTCAAATTCAAGCAATAGGAGTTATATTTATTAACTCCCTTATTTCTAACCAAAGGATCTCTGTCCTTCAGATTGTGTTACAATAAGCCCAAGCTATGGCTAAATTAAACAAATTTACCTATTCCCTACAATAGATTACTAATAGTCTAGGGTGATTTAACATCATGTCACTGATAGAGTGCATTCAAAAAGGTACATATCTGCACATTATACAGTGTGCAATATTGGAAACAATGGCATAGTTTGAAATAAGGAGTATTAATACCTGTAAATTTTAAATTGGGAAGGGTAATTTAAAAATACATTTATATTAAGGACAAATGTAGGAAAAGAACAGTTATAGTAACTTGAAGTATATAAAAAATATATTTAAGGAACCATGATTTATTTCAATACTTTTAATTTCAGAAATATTATTTAACTGTTGGAAAGCAGTTAGCTGCTAGGAAGAAGGTACAAACAATAGGGGCTGATCTCTCTCCGGAACTTCTAGACTGTTTTCAAGATGAACAGGTAGCTCAGTTGTTTGAACTTTTTAAAGAGACAAATAAACCATTGGAAGATGTGGAAGAAAGCTGACCAAAGTTGTATTTAGATATCATGTAAATATTTTTGTAAATAAAAGTATTTTATATTGTTTTATGTATGTATCTCAATCATATTTGTTTTGTACTGTAACTATTCCCTCCATGGGCCCATTAATTGGTTAATAAATTCTTCTTCTTCTTCTTCTTCTTCTTCTTCTTCTTCTTCTTCTTCTTCTTCTATATTAAATGGTGCTTTGTTTTGCTTATTGTTAGTTACACAGGTCAAAAAGGACTGTTTAAACTTTTTGTCTGGAAAATGAGTGTATTTCTCAAAGTCCTTTATATTTCAACAGAAATCTTAAGTTTTATAAATGTAACCTAATTTCTATTTTCACTTTAGGTACATCCTCACAATTAATATATCCTGTCTGCAGGGAGGGGGGGGGGGGGTTAGAATAAAGCATTTCAATAATGAAATCCATGAACAGATTTGATTTTGATACATCATAATATTTTTTTTTAAAACTATATGTATAAGGGGAAACAAGAACCAAATCCCCTTTTTTATATTATTTTATATATTCTAGCAGAGACATTTTGATTCCAAACCCATATATAGGTTTGGACTTTATGTATTTATGTATTTTCTCAGAAGCATCAGAATTTCAAGGTTGGAACTTTTAATGTAATGTCTAAGGCATTGTATTGGGTTTATATAATACGGAATAATGGCCAAAAAAATAATCATGAATAGATAATGATGACCTAAAAAAGATATAGAATAGAGAATAATGATGTTCTACAATATAATTCAAATAAATTAAAATGACTTTATTGTCCTTAAACATAGTTTGTGACAACAACAAAAATATAAAGAATAGTTTAAAAATGGATAAAGAATTTGAGGAAGAAAACAATGATTAATAAGCATACAGAAAAGTAGGATAGAAATTCTAAACTCAATACAGAGTTTGAGACTCCTCCCCCCCCCAACCATTCAGACCCTCGAACTCCAAGCTAACAGTGTGATATAGTGTAATAGTATAGCTCCTTAGTTATCGCTTCTATTTAAAACAATTTTTATGCGTATTTCAAACTCGTATCTCGGCAGCAAGTGATGAAGACCAAACGTTAATTTTTTACTCCACCACTGGGAGTTTTAATAAGCGAAGCTTATATATCAATTTGACACTAGTACTGAAATACAGGCAGCTGAATTTGTAATACTCTAAACTGGGGACTTAAAACTATCAGTAGAGGACAGATTCATGCTGCATATTGAAGCAATAGGCATTTTATGATACATATCTATAGAATACACCAGGCTATGCATGAACAGATTACCAAAGGGATGTTAGACATCTTTTTCAGAATAACCCAATAATTGGTAATTAAACAAGCAAAAAATGGAGGAAGGTGCTGTTCTCTTTTAGTTCATATTCCGACTACAATACTATTTAACTGACTATCTTGAATTTTCAGCACACGGCAGACAATTTGCGAACAAATGATATTTTGTTCAAAAGTAACTAGTTAGAATAAAGCCATTACGTTCATCTGGGAGTAATAATATACTAACTATTACTTCCAGCACCTAGAGACACATTTATTATTTTAAATTGCCATAAGAAAAAAATAAGATCGAAAAAGTTTTATATATGAGAAGTATTTTCATACCTCGATTTTTACTGTGTTGGGATTAAAAACACGCTTGTTGAAATACAGGGAGATATGGAGCAAATGTCAGAGAGATAATAAAACTGATTCGAAATTTTAACAACGATCTTCATACGGTTTTCTCGAACATACAAGCATGCTTCATTGTGTACATATTTGTTTTGTACTGTAACTATGCCCTCCAAGGGCCCATTAATTGGTTAATAAAATCTTCTGTACAGTCAAACCAAATTTCAAGTTAAGTTTTAGCAAGCGGTCAACTAGTTGGTAATCATACTGTACTTGAGACACATTTATTATTTTAAATTGCCATAAGAAAAAAAATAAGATCGAAAAGGTTCTATATATTTATACAGGGAGATATGGAGCAAATGTCAGAGAGACCATACTCCTGATTCGAAATTTTAACAAAGGTCTTAATACGGTTTTCTCGAACATACATGTACAAGCATGCTTCATTATGTACAGTCAAACGAGATTTCAAGTTCAGTTTTAGCAAGCAGTCAACTAGTTGGTAATCATATTGTATTTGCGTTTATAGTATGTTTTATACATAAGAGTATCAGGATAGATAAGGGTGAGGTTTGGGTATAAAAAAACGGTTTAACCCACGTAACACTGGTTTATCTCCACCTCTGTCCAGTGTCTGTACCGAGTCATATTATCATGATTCATTCCTGACTCTATTGTTTGTTTTTGTTCGTGTATTTTGCCCTTTTACGTTATTATTGTCTGTTGGGTATCGTTGATTGATTGGTTTGTCATTTGTTATTTATTTTGTCGTTTATTGTATGTGGGAAAATGTACTTCTTCGAATTCCAGTAAAACATCACAGATGCCTTGTGGAGAGTAAAATCCAATATCCAATTGCACCATTATACTAGCTTTCAGTGAGAAATCGAACATTGAACCGTATTTCCGACATTACCGCTTGTACGTGGTGAAAAAGAGTTTCATTACTGTTTCCTGATTCCAGATGACAAATAGAAATCCCAAAATTTTGTCCATCATTGATTTTCAACTTTTCTGTAACTGAAATTGGGGGCTCCAAGGAGCATGTATCGCTTACCTAGATTCAATTTGCTAATCACCTGAACTGATTAAACAGACATGGCCTAAAGCAGGATTGATTCTCATTTAAGAGGACCAACTGCAAACTTTGGATGTAGTAAATGGGGGTCGACTTAATAATGCATATATATTAAATTGTAAAACAGTTGAATTGATACAATATAAACATATTAATGTTTAAGTGTAGATCTATGCCACTGTATCCGGTAGAATATCAACCAGTGTCAGCGCCCCCAGATACTTTTTATACGACCGCAAATATTTGCGGACGTATTATGTTATAAGCATGTAGGCGTCGTCGTCCGTAGA
Organism: Mytilisepta virgata; assembly: GCA_028015205.1. Classification (NCBI taxonomy): domain Eukaryota; kingdom Metazoa; phylum Mollusca; class Bivalvia; order Mytilida; family Mytilidae; genus Mytilisepta; species Mytilisepta virgata. The sequence continues at coordinate 41,749,448 of CM051510.1, read as the reverse complement.
CAGCTAGGTTTCCGCTCATTTTCTTTTATTCTATTGAACGCATCCTTATAATATTTTACCACAATGTTTCCTCATAAAAAATACAAGTTGGGTCGATAGATTTTGGGAAATCTGGCTCCTCCCGTTTTTTTCTGGGGGTAACAAAGGATTTTTTAGTAATTTTTGTGTAACTTCTGAAATTTTTGTCAGAGTTTTTATTGATTTTTTTTAAAGTACCTTGATGAAAAGGGAAAAACTTGTTAAGTTTTTCTTTTCATTATCTCTTACCTTTTTGGAGATAAAAGGGGCAAAAAAGGGGGGGGGGACAAAATTTTCACTTTTTTATTTCTTATCCGATTTTGACGATTTTTTATATGGTTTGTCATAAGAAATGTAATAAAATGTTACTCAAGGCATTTTTATGTGACTTGTTTTTGCAGAGATAAAAAGGATTAAGGTGGTACCCAACACTTTCACTAAAATTAATTTGGCTCGTTTAATTTTCATAAAATTTTGACAAAGTATTTACTTTGACCCATTGACAAAAATTTTAAAATTTCAAAACATTTGAACCAACCAATTCATCATAAAAATTACACTGATTGTATAGCAGTTTGACAAACACTAATATTGATCATTCAAAAGCTTAATATTCCATTAACAACACAACGTTATTAAAACGTTTAGCTGATTTTACAGAGTTATCTCCCTGTAGTGTTAGGTACCACCTTAAAGGGCTAAAAGTAGCCATTTTTAAGGACGCCTAAATTTTCTTATTTATCTTCTGATTTTAATGGGATTTTTTTCTTTTAATTCATCTTGATAAGTGCTTCCAGTAGTATCTGAAATAAAGTCTGTGATAATGCTAACAAATAATCACATGACTAATCTCAACATGCTACTTTCATTTCGGATTCGTGTAGTTCCGTGTTTACTACGAGATAATCCGATTGATTTATTTTTATCACGTGATTGATCATCGCCTCACGTTGTTGATCACGTTTTCAGAATTACTGAGAGAAAAAACAAGTTGGTAAGATTTTACTTTTGTTATCTGACAATGTTTTTTTAATCTTGAAAGAAAGATTCGTTTTTAGACAAAACATAGTGATGATATATTCAGTAGCTATGTAGCACCTTTTTTACAGATCTCAGATTGAACATTTCAAAATTTTTCAGTTACATAACCAATCGATGGCTGACTGACCTGCGTAAATCTTCACTTTTTAATACCTTAACCCTAGCTCATTGATAATTTCAACTTAGTTTAACCCTTAAAGCCATTAACTAGATATATGAATATCCTTGTCAGTATATCAAACTAAATACAAAGTCTTTTATATTTTAATTTAATTTTTCCTGGAGCAAAATAAAACAATAACATTTTGTTTAAGCTGATTATTAAACCAAATATTATTTTTTAAAAATTAGGTAAAGCTTGATGGAAGGTCAAGAAAGTTTTTAAGTCTTTTATGTCTTTTAAAAAAAACATATTTACATTTTATATTATATATAGATGTATTTTTCACTGGCTTGGCTAGAGGTACTCATTAATAAACAGTAATTCTCAAATCATTCTTATTTTCACAAGAGTGGACACACAAAAATGTCTCACCTGTCGTGTATTTCTAATGAAAGTAAATGCTATCAGTATTCGAAAACAGAGCAAAACACAAAAACTTAACTATAACCACTGAACCATGAAAATGAGGTCAAGGTCAGATGACTCATGTCAGTCGGACATGCAGACCTTACAATCCTTCCATACACCAAATATAGTAGACCTATTGCATACAGTATTTGAAAAACAGGCCAAAACACAAAAACTTAACTATTACCACTGAACCATGAAAATGAGGTCAAGTTCAGCTGACACCTGCCAGTTGGACATACACACCTTACATCCTTCCATACACCAAATATAGTAGACCTATTGCATACAGTATTTGAAAAACAGGCCAAAACACAAAAACTTAACTATTACCACTGAACCATGAAAATGAGGTCAAGTTCAGATGACACCTGCCAGTTGGACATGCACACCTTACAATCCTTCCATACACCAAATATACTAGACCTATTGCTTATAGTATCTGAGATATGGACTTGACCACCAAAACTTAACCTTGTTCACTGATCCGTGAAATGGGGTCGGGGTTAATTGAAAACTGTCTGACAGGGATGAGGACCTTGTAAGGTACGCACATACCAAATATAGTTATCCTATTACTAATAATAAGAGAGAGTAGTCCACTGAACCATGAAAATGAGGTCAAGGACAATCTACAAATTACAGACGGAAACTTCGTAACATAAGGCATCTATATACAAAGTATAAAGCATCCAGGTCTCCCACCTTCTAAAATAGAAAGCTTTTAAGAAGTGATAGTGATTTATCTAATGCAGAATAGCATGGCGCAGCGCCATGCCCTTTTTGGCAAGCGCCATGCCCTTTTTCGCAAACGCCATGCCCTTTTTACTTGAAATGAAAAGCGCCATGCTTCGTCGATGTGCCCTTTTAGTTTCGTTCCGTTCTATGAAATCCGTAATATAGATCGTACTGGTCTCCGGTTAAGTTACGACTACCCAATCATGGGATCGGGAACGGAGAACCAGTAGAATTTTTTTGTTGCGCAATAAAATAAAAAAACGCCATTGATAAAAAATGCACATGCTTTACACATTGGTTAAAACAAAGCATGTAGTAGGAAATATGTTTCCTCATGTTGTAAAACTTTTGTCTATCCATGAGTCTTTAATATTGTCAACTGCTGCAGTGGAACGAGTTTTTTCTAGGGTCAAATTGACAGTTGATGAACATCGAAATAGACTTGCTGTAAACACTGTTAACAAGTTACTAAATGTTGGTTTGAACATTCAGTCAGTTGATCAGCTTGACCTAGATGCTATAGTAAAATTGTACTTGTCAAAAAAAAGAAGAAGAAGAATACTGACATAAAATTTTATAGTTTTTAAATATAAATCAGTGAAGTCAGAACATTTTAAACTAAATTTTCAATTTATTTCACAAAGTTTTATGAAAAAAATTTTTAAATTCAGAATTTTAATCTTGTATATTTTTAAAAGTTGTATTGTGTTGTACATTTTAAATGTTATACTGTTATAATAGTATTGAATGTTTATAATAAATGTGATATATTGAGTACGTATATTCAAGTGCCCCTCCACAAAACTAGGTGCCCTTTTTACCAAAAAAATACCATGCCCTTTTTCATGGCTAGATAAAACACTAAGTGAGTTAACGCCGCCGCCGCCGGATCACTATCCCTATGTCGAGCTTTCTGCGACATGTTATAGTCAAGTTTGATAACGTGTACATTGTAGTTGAACCTCTGTTTTACAAATTTGAACAACTTGAGATATTTGGTATTTTGAACTACATTTTATACATGTACATCCTTCATGGTTATTTCTCAGGACCTGTTACTCGAACCTTATTTGTGCACCCATAGGACTTCCAACAACCTTAGTTTTACCATTCGTTTGAAACTGAAACAACCTGACAATTTATTGAATTTATTGAAAGCAAATACTGTTTCACAAATGAACAAGGATTTAAAAGTACTTACCCATGACTCCACATTGAAGCCAAGCATAAAAAGAAATAAATCATGTAAATTTTATTTTTTGGATTCCTAAGAACACATACAAAAATTTGAATATGGTAAAACCTATTTTATTGTAAATGGTAGTTATTTATTTCAGTTTTAGGATATTTATAAGAATGGGAGACCACAGTTGTGCCAAGCTGTGTGTGATAGGATTGATGTGTTTTGTGTGGGTTGTGATGATAGTATTCAATGCTTTGGCTGCATCTCAGGCAGGAAGAGATATTGGTATGTTGTTTAATTATTTATTACTTGCATAAATTATTACATCCAGCTGGGTCAAGGAAACATTACAGAAATCAAACATCTCATAGACAATACATAATATTAGATTGATATTCAGGAATGAATTTCACGGTAATGAAAATAAAATTGATTTAAGTCAAGAAAATAGATATTTTTTAAACTTGACACTAAAGAACAAGTGAAATTTTTAGGTTTCTTTCTTCTTAAAGAGTCAATAGCTTTGAGAACATACATGTATGTCAGTTGGCAAATGTAGACACACTGAACATTTTCACGTACAGTGTACCGGTAATTATATTTGGATCTCGTAGGTAATACTTGATGCAATGCAGGTCTTCTTTATTTTAAAATTGTAATATTTTCTCTACATTATTTCCTTATTGACAGAATTTATAGGAAATTCTATTTAAATTTAAAAAGAATGGTTATAGTTAGTTTTGTTTTGTTGTAGGTTTATTTAAAAATAGCACCGGGGATATCTCAGATGTTTACTACACACAGATCACACCTGCTGGTTGGACATTTAGTATTTGGGGCTTTATCTATGCTTGGCAGGCACTTTGGATCCTCTACGTCCTGACAACGATCTGTCGAAAAGTTCGAAACAATTACATCTACCAGCTGTCTGCACTTCCTGCAGCAGTGTATGGAGTGTATATTGTCAACAATTTGGCAAACATTGCCTGGATCATTATCTGGGATAGACAGTATATGATTGCAGCACTTATTGTCATCGCAATAACACCATTTACCTTATATGTATGTTTGTTCATCTCATTTCGACGACTTTATCAGAATCTGGGATTTCTATCGAAGAATGATGCTACAAAAGAGATATGGTTAGTTCGCCTTTTAATCCAGAATGGGTTGGCCTTCTATGCTGCCTGGGTGACAGTAGCAACTCTCATTAACCTGGTGGTTGTCCTTGTCTATGAAGCAGATGTGGACCAAGAACTGTCCTCCACTATTGCCCTTGGAGTTTTATCATTTGAAATTGGCCTATGGTTCACATTGGACATGTTTGTCCTTGACAAATATGTACGTTACACTTTCAGTCCATACATCACACTGGTTGTTGCCTTGTCTGGTAGTTATACTAAGAATTACGATTTGGATACAATGAAGAGGAATTCAATCTTCATCCTTGTGCTGTTGGTAGTTGCTGGTGTATTATTGGTTGTCAAGATTATTACCATGGTGATACGTCACATCAAATATCCCATCAGACGCAATGTGGAATATGAGGCAACTTTCTAAAGTGAAAAAATCTTTGAGAAAGAAAAAGAAATCTTGGCATAACATTTGCAACAAGATGGCACTCTTCACCTGTAGAAGAAATCTTCAGCATATTATTTATTTATTTTCAAAAATGTATATTATCAAAACAATTTTTTGTTTAACCATACATGTATTAATTACTGCAAAATATGTAAATTCAATAATGAAAGAAAAGGGGGTACTGGCAACGTAATTATCTGCCTCTTGACAAAATGTTGTATGGGAGGTAACTCTAATATGATACTGTGGATTCATTTACTTTCGTGGATACCAATTTTCGTGGATAGAGAAAAAGGCATTTCGTGGGATACCTAAATTCGTGGATTGCTGGCTAGAATATAAAAAATATAAAAAGTTGTTGAAATACTTAAATTCGTGCCTTGACACATCAGATATCATGAAAATACTGCGACAAAACATGCCGATCAGGCTTGATAGTGTACAGTAGAGTACTGATTTAAAGCGCTCATTAAACAAAGGTCTAACAAACAGATTCTTTAAATTTGTAACGGAACAATTAAAGCTTGTCTTGAATTTAACAAGATTAACAAAATCCGTAATTATTTACTTATTAATTAGGTGTGAAATATATATTGACAAAATTGCAATCACTTGTCACTAAATACCTCGGGGCATATACATACATATATTTAATCCGATTACGATCAATAATTTCCGCTTTATTATCTTTTGACAAGATGTTTTTACTGTAATTTATGAGAAAGTCTGTATTGTTGAGGTCTACTAAGGATTAAAAATTTTCTTGAATGTTTGAATAAAAAAAAAAAAACGGAAGTGGATTCCACGACAATTTACACAGTCAAAATCTTTTTAAAGAAAATTGTATGAGCGTTTTTATGTCACCAAAGACAAAATTACATGAAACACTGTATCCTCTGTGGATATAGCTAACTCATCATATGTCAGAATTCAAGTACATGCTGTAGAAATGCAATTGTTCAAAACTCCGTGGTTTCAAACCTCAGTGCATTTCAGCAAGAGGAAGAATATTATTTTTCGTTGGATATTTAAATTCGTGGTTTACTGGGACCCACGAAAACCACGAAAATTGGTATACAACGAATATTAATGAATCCACAGTAGTTTAAGTAATTTATTTTCATTGGTCATGAATATTGGATTTTGTACTGGTCAAAAATCCTAATTTGAATTATGATATTTGGATTGATTTCAAAATTCAGTGGTTTTATTTAATTTTGAACACATTTAATAAATGTACTAAAGTTCTATTTTTTGGCAAATAGAATATTTTGTTTAAATTCTGCAAGATCTGATGTAAAAATTGAGAATCTGTCAATTTTTTTATTTTTTTTGTATGTCCTTACATTAGTCACTTTACAATAAAAAAATAACGGTTTTCCAGTATTTTGATCTCGAGCACTGCTGATGAGTTGTCAGTCAACGAAATGGCCATACAAGGCATCAAATTTATTTCAGTATTTTGAGATATGTTTTATTAAAAAGCCACACAAGCGTATTATTTTATATGCAAATAATAATGCCTTAGTTTGGGGCTAGTTAATTATATTCCATACATGTACTTTACACATAGCCCAAATGTATGTATGCACATATATAACAAGTTATTTTTGTCTCAAGAAACCATATAAAGAGAATATCTTTACATAGAATATTATGATTTTTTTCTCTCTAGTCAAAGAAAGGAATATCATAAATTCAAAATTTTGTATTTATATATTATTGCAAAGCTTTGTTACAGAATATTTTGAGATTAATTAATTGACGTACTTTGTGAGAAAAAGATAACAAAAAAAACCCCACAAAAATGTTACATAATCAGTCTTTTGCTGTCAAACTTTTATCGTAAAAAATCCTATTAATTTTTGAATTTACAATATACATTGTACTTGTAGTGTTCAGGGTAAATTCAAGAGTTTTTAATTGTAGTTAGTTCTTTTAAGGTGGTACCTAACACTACAGGGAGATAACTCTGTAAAATCAGCTAAACGTTTTAATAACATTGTGTTGTTAAGGAAATATTAAGCTTTTCAATGATCAATATTATTGTTTGTCAAAATGCTATACAATCAGTGTAATTTTTCTGATGAATTGGTTGGTTCAAATGTTTTGAAATTTTAAAATTTTTGTCAATGGGTCAAAGTAAATACTTTGTCAAAATTTTTTGAAAATTAAACGAGCCAAATTAATTTTAGTGAAAGTGTTGGGTACCACCTTAATCACAAAACATTTTTGATCAAGTAAGTAACATTGATATATATTATATACTATACAAATATCTACATGACCAATACCGATAATTTTTTTTTGTAAACCATGTTATTTTCGTTCACACAATTAGTGTAACCTTTCAGCTTTTGACCTCATTTTCAAGAGACTGGTTTTTCCTTTGTCAAATCTGTATTAAGTTTGTTGTAATCAAAAGCAGTTTGATGTGTGAAAAGGTGAGGTAATAGAAAATATTCTTTATTGGATTTATATGGTAGGTACATTTCCTGATGCTTATTGTGGATATCCAAAATGGAAATTTCAGAATCTTTTTATCATAATTTTAATAATTTTCTCAGTTAGAGGGACTTTGAAGCAATTCATGACATAAAAAATAGAGAATGGTTCCGAAATTTTTATGCTGCAATATGAAACAGTGTTTTTTCTAAAAATTGTTTGAAGCATAAGGAGATTGGGTCATGAGTATAATAAGTAATTTATAAATTTTGAGCATGAGGCCAACATTTAATGCATGGGGTTACCACCATGTATAAACCCTCAATGGAAAACACTGTAAAATATTTAGTTGAAGATATAACTGTAATGGTCAAGAATAAAGGCTGTATTGTACTTGACGGAGAAGGGCATTAATTTATGTTTTATCTTTAGATATTATTTTAACTTTTTTAAAATATCTTATTTTTCTTGTCTGATTTAACATTTGTATTTTTTATTTGTATTATATATTTTGATACAAACATACTGTTTATGTTGTATTACATATTAAATTATGTATATTTTTCATTTACATTAAATTTAGTGCAAATATTCAAGAAAAAAATTTTCAGGGGAGACAACTGTGTTATCAAGGGTGCTCCAAAACATAGTAAACAGTTGATCCTTTGTCTGAAAATTACTTTTCATACCTCACTTGTTTGTTTGGTAATGCCTACCTCATACTGAATTTTTACATGATTTGTCTGGAATTTGTAACAGCTTGAGTTAACTTGTTATAACTTTATTCAAGTTGGTGTGTATTATAGAACTGCCATCATATATGGCAATGCTGAAAATCTTGTAAGAGGTTTTGTAATGGTGTGTTGTTGATATTGTTGACAAAGAGTTTTTTTATTTATCATTACTCTGTTAGTTTTATTGATAGTTATTTTGGTTTTTAGTCATAATGACATTCTAGTCTTCTAAATTTTTTTTGTAGTTTTTGCATGTCTCCTATCTATTTTTCACAAGAAATTTATAACATTAATACGGCTGACACTTATTATCTCAAAACCCCTGATAGGTCAAAATTACTGAATTCTTAAAATTCCTCATATCTCAAAACTACTGAGATCTTATAAATTTAGATACATGTCTATCAAAATTATGGATATAATAAAATTCCTCATATCTCAAAACCAATGAGATTTTATAATTCTAGGTACCTGTCTATCAAAATTATTGATATCTTAAAATTCCTCATATCTCAAAATTACTGAGATCTTATAATTCTAGATACCTGTATATCAAAATTACATATATCTTAAAATTCCTCATATCTCAAAACTACTGACATCTTCAAGTAATTTACTGATCCTAAGATGATACTTTGCACTTTTTTTACTCCTGATAAATCAAAATTTCTGTTATTTCAAATCATTTTTATGCTCGCTTCAACTCCAAGATAATGAGTGGCAATTGTGTATCATTTTGTAATTTGTATTTTATATATTTTATTAGATAATCATGTGTATATAATTTAACTAATTTTGTTTATAAAGTTCATAATTTCTTCCTATGCCAATGAGCTCTCTTGTTCGTTAGTTTTTATGGTGTCAGTTATGTCCTTATTGTAAATGTTTACAAATGCATGTAGCCTATGGAAGGGGTGGACAGAAAGGGTAGGTTTTGAGATAGTTTGTGGATTGGAAAGTGGGAACTAGAAATAAAGGGTATAGAAACCAGCAATAAGATGGGGGTTGTCCTAACAGGAGTTAAGGTATGTAATCTAAGTTTTAAGAGAAAGGGAGCAAAAAGGAAATGGGTTTTGATATCTTGAGATTTGCATGTCCATCCTCATATATGTCATCAAAGTCCAACAGACCAGCTGCCTTTCAGTTTCAGAATAATGGAAAGTTCAAATGATTTGCAATCTTTTTTAACTCATTTTGTATTATTTGTGGGTGAATTAAAATACCTGCCTCTAACAAATTTAAAAGATACATGTTTGTTACTCTTCAAAGACAAAGAAACTCTACTCCCTACTCAATATAGGCAGGCAACCAGGATGTCATGCTTCAAGGGAAATAACTCCACAAACATTGACTAATATTAGAATCCAATAGGAAACATAAAAATGGTTTATTATCAGGGATTCAAGAAAATATATACATCTGATTGGTAAGAAATTGGTGCTTGCTGTAATATTTAGTGTATCTATTGGGTATTACTGTATAAGTGGATTTTTTTTAGTGGGTGGCAATATCTGCAGTATTCGATAAAAACAGAGTGACTTAATTTTAGTTAGATGTATTTTTAGCGATCAACGATGTGGGTAAAAGTGGTTAAAATTAATTTTTTATGTTCTTTAAAACTAAGACATGCCTTTTACTGAAATCAGGTTAAAGGAGATAGCAAAACCATGACCGGATACTCTATTGTGAAACATCATATAAAATCAATAACAGAAAATTGAAACGTTTTTTGCTTTTAACATTTTGACAATTGACAAAGTGTTTTTATTACACATAAATAGTGTAATTAATTAATATATAAACTGTGTTTTAATTTTGTCAAATAGGTAAACAAACAAAATGTCTTGATAATGAGCTGATTGACTGTAAACATTGATTGAAATTGACACTAGCATTTACGAACTTAGAATTTGTAATAGGTGAGTAAACTTCCTAATGTGTGAACTATTTATTGATTGAGGTATGTGAAATCTAAATATTAAATGTGCCTTTCGTCAAACTGAAAGCGAGAGAAATCAAATTTACCATTTTAGGTGCGGAATAAAACACGTAATTCAATTTTCGCATTTTAACAAAGCAAAAAGTAAATACCCATGAAAAAAAACCAGTCATACATTATATCATATTTTGCTATTTATATATAACACAATTGTATATATTACTCAGGGCTGTTTTGAACACAAACATTTTAGAAAAGTAATTTTTCATATAATAATGCAGATACATATATATAAGAACATATTTGGACAGAGTTTAGGGGTTCATAAGTTATTCAGCTAGGGATTAAAAACTGATATGTAACTTAATAAAAGGTAACAATAAATAAAATTTGTTTAACACTCAGTTTCTTCTCACTCAGAAACAGTTTAGAGCTATTAATTTTTAAAACCTTATCTTTTACAGTGTACAAGTGACCTAAATACAGTTTTCAGTAGAATTTTAATTTAGTGAGTCCCAGAGCACTATTTCAAAATATTGGCGAGTCTTTTGATGAGTTCAGGACTTACCTAGATGATTTACCAAAAACCCTGCTTATAAAGCTATGTAATGGTAGTCTAGAGCATAATATATGTTTAAGTACAATTTTTTTTTCTTTTGTTTCCTATTGGTTACAGAGATCTGATATTTTGCAAAATTGTATTTATTGCCATGCACAATATTTTTTTATGGTGGCATCATCAACAAATGTCGGGCATAATAACATATCGTAACAGTAATTGTTAAATGTGCAAAGTATGATGGATCAGTGTTCCAGCTAAGATTTCAGGGCAGAGGGGCATTTGTCGAGCACTTTAACACGTTTCCAGATCTGAAAAGGGCAAAGAAGATTAAGTAAACTTTTAATAAATATCAGTTATTCACTTATCTTATACCCTTTAGAGATTTCTATTAGTTTTTCTGCACTCTTACAATTTCAATTGATTCAGAATTGCTTATGTGTATTAAAAAGTGATTTGTTGTATTTTATATTATACTTATTGTAGAGTGCAGAGGGGAGCACTGAAAGGGCAGGGTGCTGTACCCTCTATTTTAAGCTAGCTGGAACACTGCATTTTACATTAAGAATATGTCACACACGGGCGTTTCCAGAATATTTTAAATGGGGGGGGGGGGGGGGGGGGTGGGTTGCGTAAAATAAAACTGGCGGAGCGGAGCGAGGCGAAAAAATTTTTGGACCTTTTTTTTTGCTAAAAAACATAAAATAATTGTGAAATGCACTAATGTAACGGTTCCTGACTTGCTTTAAAAAGAAATCAGAGTATGTGTTTAATTAATGAATATGATAAATTGCCATATTCAATACAATATAAGCAGATTACGATAGTTTTTTTTTTTTTTTTTGAAAAGGGGGGGCATACGCCTATTACGCCCTCACCTGGACCCGCCCCTGACACACGTCTTATTTTTAGAAAATTTATTTTTGTTTCTTATTATGATAGTAAATGGGGTTATACACTAAGTCTTTATTTATATTATTATATTCATATAAATATTATGTAGAATACAGAATGATATATTTTATATTTTATATAAAAATAAAAATATTGTAGTATGTGATATTTGTCTTATTTTGCAGTAGAATGATTTTCAGAGTTATCTCCCTTCAAGAATAAGAAAATTTGAAAAACATTAAAAGGTTCTTGATCATATGCATATTCTTTAAAAAATAACTCTTTAATAATTTATTTTATTGTATTTCTATGATTTTGTTGGTTTAGGTTATGATGTAACAGAGGTGCACATATCAAACGATTTATTATATTCGTCCAGCAGGCAAATATCTCCTGGTACCCTTGTTAATTGCTGGTACACAGTGTTTATGACCTCATTTTCTACAAAAAACATCCTTTTAAAAATAGGAAAAAACATGCTGTTTTCAGGATTTTTCTCGATAAAAGGTAACAATTCATAATTGCAGGATAAAATTAATATATATACATTGTTTGGAAATATACAATTTATTTGTACAAGTCCTAAAAACAGAGAAATGCAGGTCTAGGTAGTTCGTCATATCTACTAATGATCACTTGCCTGTCAACGCGAGATTGTGAGTTCGAATCTCACCTGTGGCGGGGTGTGTTCGACTGCGATCTTAATTGACAAGGATTGCCAATTTTTCTACCGAAGGTCGGTGGTTAGTCTCTCCGGGTACTCTGGCTTCCTACACCAATAAAAGCTGGCCGCCGCGAAATAGCCAAAATGTGCTCAAAACGGCATAAAACCCCAACTAAACAAACAAACAAACAGTCATGCTCTAGAATGTTCCATAAAAAGTTTAAATTTAAACGTTTTACCTGTTTCTATGGCAATGGCAGCCTCTACACTTCCCAGTTAACATTTCCGTAAACTTTCATAAAATATTGGCCATTCTATAAATTTTCGTACGTTTGCTGTTTCCATGGCAACCGCGTCCATTTTGAAAATTCCAGAGTCAAAAAGCACATCTACGCATACTTGTCTTCCATCATACAAAATTTGGAGTTGCTAGGACATATAGAACAGTATTGTTCTAGAATGTTCCATGTAAGACATTATCCCCGGTTTCCATGTCGATGGCAACCATTTTGGAAATTCCAAAGATAATAATTCCCAAAAGTTTCATTAAATTTGGAACACTTTATTTTTTTCACATTTTTGCTGTTTCCATGGCAATGGCAGCCGTGTTTTTAAATTCCAAAGTCAAGTGCAAAACTTCACATGGCATCTACGCATAGTTGTCTACCATCATATAAAATTTGGAGTAAATATAGAACAGTATTGTTCCAGTATGTTCATTGTAACATATTTTCCCGTTTCAGTGGCGATGGCGACCATTTTAGAAATTCCAAAGATGGTTTGCCCATCTACACTTGTCGGATAATAATAACTAAACGTTTCATTAAATTTGGAACACTTCTTTTTTCACATTTTTGCTGTTTCTATTGCAATGGCAGCCATGTTTTAAATTCCAAGTCAGGTGTGCACAACTTCACATATCCGAGAACTTGTCTGGACAAAATTTGTTTTTAGAAAAAAATAAAAGAAAAAGAAATATACAATAACAATATGTTGGGTGACATAAATACTAGATTATATAAATAAAACTAAAATACAGAAACCAGCACAAATATATGAGAGCAAAATAGCGGGTGTGGAAATACTAAAAGGCTTCACTGTGACTTTAAGATAAAAGAAAACAGCAATGAAAGCACTGTTTATTCGCTTTGATTTTTGTCATGCGGATGGAGGCCCCATACGGTGATTTTGTGTCAAGAATTAACCCTCCATATTCCTTCTTGTATATTAAAAGTATTACTTAAAAATCAAAATAAAGGCATTTTACTCTGATCCTTTTCAACTTTTATTCCATTTGATTAAATGTTATGAGAGGTAATGCAGTTTTTGAGACGGGGAAGGGCCGCCTTTCCCTGATTTTTAATCGGTTCCATTTTCATTTTTCCAAGTCCTACAATGCTTCTCAAAAAATGTGTGAGTCTTCCAAGGAAGATATGTGTCGCCTGCGGACGTCAATTTTTACAAAAGATATTAAAATTTTCTAAAAATGAAATATATATGCACACCTTTGCATTAAAGTTAATGCACAGAGAAAGTTTCATCAAATTGCCGTGAGCCGTTATGGAGTAGTTGAGGATAGAAGTTTTGAACCCCACTTTTTTCAAAAATGTCAATTTTTACAACAAAAAAAATTTAAATTTTTAAAAATAAAATATTTATGCACACCTGTGCATTAAGGTTAATGCACAGAGAAAGTTTCATCAAATTCCTTTGAGCGGTTATGGAGTAGTTGATAGAAGTTTTGAACTCCCTTTTTTTTTCAAAAATGTCAATTTTTAGAAAATTAAATTCAAATTTTCTAAAAATGAAATATATATGTACACCTGTGCATTAAGGTTAATGCACAGAGAAAGTTTTATCAAATTCCTTTGAGCGGTTATAGAGTAGTTGAGGATAGAAGTTTTCCCCCCTTTTTTTGCAAAAATGTCAATTTTTTACAAAAAGAAAATTGAAATTTTCTAAAAATGAAATATATATGCAGACCTGTGCATTAAGGTTAATGCACAGAGAAAGTTTCATCAAATAATTTTGAGCGGTTTACGAGTAGTTGAGGATAGAAGAAAAGTGTGACGACGCAAGACGACAGATAGTGATCCCTGTGTGTCGAACATGCGTTCCGCAGGGGACACAATTATATCATTACCATTCCTGTGTTTGGTTTCCAAGTTTCCTTCGGAACAAAATTCCAACAAATGATACAAAAATGCTTGATAACTGACAAAAACCATCTCAATTCATGACTTAAAGTTTATACCTCATATTAATGTAAAAGCATACGATTTCTGCTTTAAATTTGTGGTTATTCAAATACATCATAAACGGTCATTTACCATTAATAACTGGAATCTCACCTGTGGCGGGGTGTGTTCGACTCCGATCTAAATTGACAAGGATTGCCAATTTTTCTACCGAAGGTCGGTGGTTCTCTCCGGGTACTCCGGCTTCCTCCACCAATAAAATTGTCCGCCGCGAAATAGCCAAATGTGCTGAAAACGGCGTAAAACACCAACTAAAACAAACAAACAAATCATTAATAACGACAAATATTAGAAATCAGAAAATTTGAATTCGTAATCAAGTATAACATTGTACAAGAATTTCCAGCCTCTGTGGGCAGCAATTGTGAAAAAAGAAGAAATTAAAAGAATGGAAAAAGGGGGGGGTGCAAAATGTAAAATATATGATATAGCTTTAACACCCCTTTAATAAGTAAAGTTTCAAGGTTATAAATTTTAAATTTATAAATTTGGAATCCTTGTAGAATAAAAAGGATATAGTGCCTGTTTACGATAGAAATTATTTAAAGTTTTTAACTAAAAATTGCGGGGTTTTTAGAGACATTCAAAATACAGGGAACACTATTGAACCACCTCAAAGGGTTTCAATTTCTCTGATTTCTTCGATCATCTCGAACTATCTTAACCTCATCCATCTCAAAGAAATAAGTACACCTGTTTGTGCTTATTATACACTTACTGAATATAGCTTTACTAATTGAATTATGTCGTATTCCTAGTCAGAAATGTTAAAACTTCAAATGTATACTTCTATTGTTGTTTATTGATGTAGCTCATCAAAGCATTGTTTCTTGGCACAGCTGTGCTTAAAAATAGTCGGAAATTGCAACATGCATTTTTAAAGACATGTACTAACTTACCTGCAATTTGTAGATCTCAAACTTGATAACCTTTACAAAGGAAATGTCGAATTTCGAAGTCTAATTGTAAACTGCAGTTATTCATTAAGTATAATTATCTTGAATATCTGTCTGAAGTTGTACGATTATAACTGAGAGATATTTAAACACTCATATCTCATAGCCATGCAGAATGATAGAGATTCCTTTAACCAATTTACCAAGGGGAGATAATAAAATTACCTCCCTTTAGTCCTAGGACAGGATCATTGCATTTATCTTCCTTTGGTAACTTGATTATGGGGAACACTTGACCGTTGTTTCTCATTATTACTGTTTAGCTAGTTTAGAATCATTTACAAATCGAAGTTATCAGTTCTCCAAAATTTATCAACAATAGTGTAGACAAAATAATTATGTTCATTGTATTTGTGGGAGTTTTAGGACCAGGGTGAAAAACAAGGTTCTTGTCAGTATTTGCTCTCTTACAAATTAGTTTTGAATTTGCAGACAGTTTATGTACATTGTGTTTATAAATACTGCAATGTCTCATACATAAATTTGTCAAACTTCACAAGAAAACCAGCCCTTAAACGACTGAATCTTACCTGTACTTTATCCTTTGTTATTCTCTCAAAATGAAAGTGAGAAATTGAATTATACTGAAACATCTACGACTACTTGCTGACCCTCTTTGTCTTCTTTAAGAACAGGGGACATTGCTCTTTGTAGCAGTGACAACGGATACGTTTTGTTTATACAAATACACAAATATCATGTTTCTAGTTAATTTCATTAAACTCTTGATTGGCTGTCAAGGAGGCAGATTTTGTGTTTTCTCAGGAAGATAAGTATATAAATTATTAATAAAATGAAGATGTACCAACAATTTAGATATCTTTTTGAAAAAATTGTGTGGCTCTGAAAGGAGCCTTTCTTATAGTCATGCTGACTGTTTTCTGTACACTTGCATTCCTAATTCATCCATTGTCTCTGCAAGGAATGTAAAAAGATCTCATACTTTTAAGACAGTGATCGTTCGCCGTTGTTGTAACCTCCGAATAACTCTTTCAACTGTTTTTGGAGTCGTGCAACCTCTCTGGCTTGTCTGACGGCATACTCGTAAAACATGTTTCTGGTACCTTCTCTGGTGGCTAACCGTAAACGGAGAGTGTAGCGGAAACTCTTAATGTCGTCTTTTTTGGCTTTGTCATATCTAATCTGCAGCAAATCTAGACGTCTGCTGATCATTTTGATCTGTTCACATGAATTACGGAATTTTTTTTTCGGCGATATAGAGCGCCAGCCTCGGATCTTGAGATTTCTGAGCAGACATAATTTTACAGACTACAGTTAAAATGTAACCAATATTGTTGAAATCTGCCTTAATCTACATTTTATACGGATTTCATTTTACTCTTTGTCAAAAATTCATATTTGTGCCATGATGTTGACATCTCGTGAACAGTTAAAATTTCAGTATAAAGTCAAAAATCATCAGTCGTGTTTTCAGAAAGTTCGTATACATGTTCCTATTATGATGTCCATGAAAGTCTAGTTAAAATATGTCACCCGACCTTGTCCTTTATTTCATGTCCAGCGATTCACATCCAGTTGGTATGCTTAGGACTGTCAGCGGCAGAGGTTCATTATAGTAATACAGATTAAGAATTTATCAATGTGTAAACTCGGGCGATTCACTCATAAACTAAATAAAGTCCGAAGTCCGAAGGACTTTATGCAAAGTTTGAGAGTGATAACTGGGCTCGAGTTTACACATTGATAAATTCCGTAAAAATAACCTTTATTACGTATAATACAAAGTAATGCAGAAGTACGACGTTTTCCATTTGAAAATAACATTTTCCCCATGCACTATATTGCATGCGTACGTATTCATACGCACGACTTCATGAAAGTAATTTATCAAGTTATAAACTTTTTACCGGAAGTTGCTGTTAGCCAATGAAATTACTACATTTGATGTTTAGAAAACAAACTTTGGAATTATTATATTTTGTATGCATATATTCTTCGTGTACGTGTTTGCTGACAAAAGGGGTCACCTGGTTAGATGAAAGTGATAAGATTTTATCGTCAAGTTCCATACTATTAATTAATATTCCAAATGAAAATCGAAAAACAAATAGCAGCTAAACGAAACGGAAGATTTACCCTCTATTCCAAACATTATAATTACAAGATTTTTTGCAGTAAATTAGAAAGTTCTGTTGCGTAGGAAGAGTTTTTCATTTTCATTTCGTTGCGTAACGCCATAATTAAAAGATTGTACTTCACGTGAAAAAATGCCAAAAGAACATGCTAAGTCGTGATGGGGCATGCATAAACTCAATTAGTTAAATTATTGTGTCATATTTTGAATTTGTAAAGGAATCTTTTACAAAGTGTGTTGTCAAAAACCATCTATAATAGCTTAAACAGTTGAAAAGATGATTAGAAGTAAATCAAAGACTATGTTTTATCAAACATGTCTGCCAAGTTTTAATCTTAGCTGAAAAGGGGAAAACATCTATATTTTAGAATCAACGTCTATAACAGATACATATAACAAGCATGCAGTTGAAGGAGTAAGACTAAGCTGTTTCGTGAGAGATATAAGTTGTGAACAATCAGTTATATTGCAGTTTCCTACACACACCTAATTTATACCCCTTCTCACAACCGGACATACATGTATATTGCCTGATATTTAAATCTTTATTTTGCTCTTTCACGATATTTTTCAGCTGTGTGATTTGTAAAATGAATTGCTTAGTAGGAAGAGAAATGCTGCAAGAAAAGTTGAAAGTCGAGGGGATAAATGAAGCCAAAACTAAGACTGCAATTTAAAGTACGGAGAAATTCGACATTTTCACGCTATTATTGGGGTAACAGAACTGACTATACACTTCATACTTAACTTGCTGAAACTATTCTATAACTCCCACTGTTTATTCTCTGTCCCTTTTGGGTGAATGCGTTCTATTGTTTAAAATGGTCCCTAGTCACCGTATATGTAAATGGAATTTAATTTCACTTTTGAACTTTGAATCGGTACCCAAGCCGAATAGCTTGTTCACGCACTATCAACGATTTATTACCTTCTCTGAAAATAAGTAACTTTGAAATGTGCGGAAGACTGGAATTATAATACCATTTTGTATGTCTCTAAAATGGACAGTATATAGTCGTTTTGCTGGAAAATGGAAGTTTTATTGACTGACGGACAAACTGAATGCAAACCTAAAATCCACTTCATATTAGCTGTTAAGGGACTAATAAGTGTAAACATTGAGGTGTATTTAGAATTGCTCAATAAAAATACTTGCAAGGCAGTAACTGTGGTTGGACGACTGATCGGCAGACATAGTGCTCCTTAGTCAAAATCCTCTTCAACTAAAGTCTGTTACTAAAAGTTTTTGTAGATTCAGATAGAGGTAAAAATACCGAACAAAGATTGTAAGACAGTTTGAGTGCCTCATGAACCATTTATCTTTTGATATAAAATTACCGATGCATCTTAAACAAAAATATGTAGTTATGATAAATTCAATATTGACTTTGTGATGTTAATTTCTCCCACAATTGTGTTTTTATTCATGCTTGGCTTCTCGTCCTTGACAATTTAAACACATTATTGATAAATAAAATTTGTAATAATTAATTCAACAGTTTATATGTGATCTACATTTATATACTAAAGGACATAATGCACATGAAAACTGAGCCGCTCTTTTATTAATACGATTTAATCTTTGTTTATATGGATTAAAACGCGAACAGTGGTAGAACGTTGACAGGATTGTCTGTGGTCTGAAAAATATTTAAAACGTTTGTAAATACGTACTGATTCTAAATATATTTATGTTTGGATTGTATATTAACCTTCTAGAACAACAAAACTGAACTCATAGACCGGTAAGTTACAAAAAATATAAATAGAGACTCTTTTTTTTTTATTTAAACGCATTTTTACAACTCACTGGATTGACAGTCAGTGAATTCGTAAAAAGTAATATACATGTGCCGTGCCATTCATGGAAACACCATAAAGAACGGGAAGAGGGTGCCGGAAGACCGATATATACTAGCCTCACGCAAACAAGTCATCCTTATTTAAAATTATTTGACAGCGTTCTGCGTAACTCTTATACTTGATAAGATTTATTTTTTTAAGATATAAAGTATATGGGATATCTTATACGATACAATACAACACGATAATTTTATGTTAAAATTAGGTTCCCGTGAATGTATATCAAGTATAATTTTTACAAAACGCACTTAAAATGACAAACAGTACAATACATTAGTTATTGTATCAAATAGTAAAGATAAAGGTTAAGATGTTGTATTAATAAGTGTGATACACTCAATTTCGAATCATAATAACAATCATCTCAATCAATTGTAGATATTGTAATTATTCATGATTATTCCTATTGTAATGGGCGTCTTTGATTGACAATTAAACATATTGGATTGTATTGGATATATAAAATTTATGACATAGTTTGTAAAATTTTCTTTACATGATATCTTCTAAGATATAAGACAACTTACAATGTTTAACGTTAGATTATATAAGATATCATATGTTCTTTATATTGAGATATTATATGGTATAACTTATTTAATTTAATTGTGAATTATAAGATAACTTATCAAATTTATAAGATATCTTATAAACAAAAGAAGGTATCTTACAAACCTTCATATATAAGATACAAAGGAGATCTCAGAATTAGTAGTTAATTAGATATGAAAAATATATCATAAAATGAATAAGATATCTGATTTATAAACACCTAATAATACATGTAATATATCTCCTAATCGGCGATAAAGAACAGAGATATATCTGATACTTCAAATCTTGAAACATTCCTCCCATCAAACAATGATTTAAAGAACGTTTCTGTTAGTGTTGATAAAATTCACGTTCATAAATATCTCAATGATAACGAAAAAATATACATATAAATAATTATTTATATTTTCTTCATTTTTATTATGTATTTTACAAGACAATCAGTTTCTTCAAATAATTTTTCCAAAAAGGCCTAAAGTTTGTCACTTTTCTGTAATTTACGGAAAAACGTTTTTCTCAATCGGAACTCGATACGGTCATGCAATTATTACCTCCCCTGATTTGTCGAGTGGGAAAAATTCGAATATTGATGAAAAGCTAGCTATATAGATAACCACCGAGTTCTAATGAAGCAATAACACAGAATTTACAATTTCTAACATAACAACCGCGCTCGATCCAGACAATTAACAAAACCTCTGACCAAGGACAAGTTGTCATGCCCCAGTTCGCGAAAATGATTGGTTTCTCCGTTTCATTCAGTACACAAAATACTTGTAAGCTCATAGTGCATGATGTGTCCTCTTTTTAATGCTAAACATACCAAACTATGGGGGATTTACTTGGTACCAGGACAAAGACTGGGGTCAGGGAGAAGAAAAAAGGAGAAAAATACACTGGCTGGGCTTACATTTTTGTCGAGCCTGCGACTTTAGTCGCAGAAAGCTTGACATAGGGATAGTGATCCGGCGGCGGCGGCGCTAACTAACTTCTTAAAAGCTTTATATTTTAGAAGGTGGAAGACCTGGATGCTTTATACTTTGTATATAGATGCCTTATGTTAGGAAGTTTCTGTCTGTCATATGTACATTGTCCTTGACCTCATTTTCATGGTTCAGTGACTACTTGAAAAAAAAATTAAGATTTTTTGTAATGTTCATTTCTCTCTTATTATGAGCAATGGGATAACTATATTTGGTATGTGCGTACCTTACAAGGTCCTCATCCCCGTCAGACAGTTTTCAATTGACTTCGACCCCATTTCAAGGATCAGTGAACAAGGTTAAGTTTTGGTGGTCAAGTCCATATCTCAGATACTATAAGCAATAGGTTTACTATATTTGGTGTATGGAAGGATTGTAAGGTGTACATGTCCAACTTGCAGGTGTCATCTGACCTTGACCTCATTTTCATGGTTCAGTGGTTATAGTTAAGTTTTTGTGTTTTGGCCTGTTTTTCGAATACTGTATGCAATAGCTCTACTATATTTGGTGTATGGAAGGATTGTAAGGTGTACATGTCCAACTGGCAGGTGTCATCTGACCTTGACCTCATTTTCATGGTTCAGTTGTTATAGTTAAGTTTTTGTGTTTTGGTATTTTTTATAAAAATATATCATATATATGTAATAGGTAAACTATATTTGGTGTATGGAAATATTTTACGATGAACATGTCAGTATGGCAGGTTTTATTTGACCTTGACCTCGACCTGATTTTCATAGTTCATTGCTCAATGTTAAGTTTTTGTGGTTTGGACTATATTTGTTGAAAAATAAGCAATATGTCAACTGTATTTGGTGTATTTACATGGCTCATTGCTCAATGCTATCTTCATATAGCGAATAATAACCTATACAATTAGTAGTATGAAGACACTATTATAGTTGTCTTCAGCAGGCCTGGCAGCAGCTTTAGCATTCATACAGTCATCAGCAGCATTGACATTATCTCATTATTTACAGCTTAAAATTTATAATGTATGTCTCATAGCATTTACTTTTGTTAGAAATACACGACAGGCGAGACATTTTTGTGTGTCCACTCTTGTCGTATTTTATACTGTGCTATTGCTAGGTATAAAATATTCTAATAAAGGCCCAGCCATGTGTAAATCACTACAATACTATAACCCCATGAATGATTTCTTAAACATTGTATCTGGTACCAAAATTTTCAGGAGGTACATGCCTAACATGGACCCAGTTAGTAAATGACGTCTGGAGTAAATCCTCCGCCTTTCTTATACAACTTTTCTAAAACGATACTTTATGTATCATATCTGGTAAAACAATTCACATCCATGTATTAAAGTACAATTGCCAGGCATCACTTGGTATCCGTGGTCATTGTTGTCCATTGCCAGTCATCATTTTGTTGTCCATCGTTAGTTGTAAACCTTCCTTTAAAGATCTTCTTCTCTGAAACCACTGGGGCAATTGGGGCCTAACTTTGGTACAATGTTCTTTGGGTGGCACACTACCAAAATGTGTCTGGAGTCCCTGACTTCAAACCAACATGACTGCTGTTACTAAAAAAAGAAAAAAGAAAGGGATGTATTCTGAAAATGTTCTTCTATGAAACTACATGGCCAGATGGAAGAAAAGTAGGCAGGAATGGTCTTTAGGTGGTCCTCTTTCAGGATTTTGCCTTATGACCTGAATTGTCAACCATGATGGCCTCCACAGTCAAACTTTTAAAAATGTCTAGCTAGATTGTGAACGATCATCCAAGTATGGTTTCCATTCCACTCGCAGAATGTGGTGTGATCTGATAGCAACATGAATCAAAATGATCTCGGATCATCTAGTCCTCTTGATTGGTTTAATAGCAGATCCTGTTCTGTATGTTACTCCTATTATATATGTATATATATGGCAACATTTGTGGTGAAGCAATCATTATTGCAACAAGCTTCAAGTTTATAAACTGCTGGCCGCCAGCAGGTGGGTCAATATGATTGTTTTGACAAATGTAAAACCCCACACGTTGACGAAACAGATCCGATTTTTTTCTGGAAGTTAAAAAGTTTTCAAAATTGCGAAAAAAATGTTAAGGTCGGCAAAACAGTCGTAAAAAATAGGGTCGGTCGGGTAACCGGAAACACACATATATTTTTATTTGGCCTAATATAAAAGTGTCCGTTTATCAAATCACCAACCAAGCAGCCTTTTTGATTCTGTTTTTATGGCTGTTGATTGGTAAAGTGAGCAATACAGGCTCCTGGGCTCCTTCAGCTGCTTCAAAATGTAATTTCTGCTTGTAGTAAAATATTTCACATCTTTATGACACTTTGCATAGTAAAAAGGATGCATCTGTGGCACAATGAGTCTTTAATTTTCAATTTAATGCTTTATTTTCATATACCCGGTAAATCCTGAAGATTTGTGACAATAAATAAACAAATATAAAACACTTGAAAACTTAATTAAATAAAAAAGCAATGTGGAAATTGTAAATTAGTAAATCTATATATACAGATATATAGTTGTGATTGACAAACCCAATTGGGAGGGGGGGGGGAAGGGGGTGTTGGCTGAGTTGTGTGGGTAGTTTGTTGCATCTGTTATAAAATCAGTCTTTCAACACTAAGGTGATAAGTTTGAATCTTACCTCGAATTGTAATTGATGAAGATTACCAGTTTCACCGCAGGAAGTCAATGGCTCTCTCTATGATATAGCAAATTGTGCTTGAAGTCTGGTAAAACCCCAGTATAAAGATCACACTCAATTAGGTTGCCTCTATTGGGTGTTTATTGCTTGTTCATGTATGCAAGAACTTTTGTTAAATGAATATTATGAATTCAGAATGAAATAAAGTAATATGCTGGATTAACCCCCCTTGCATAATCACATGTTTATGTATATACATCTGAAATGATTATTGAAATTAAAGAGACAAATATTTACTTAACATAATGACTTGGTTGATGTTAGCTATAGAAGATGTTGACAGTTGAACATATGGTCTACACACAGTAAAGAATTAAGTGCAGTCAGACGTAAAGTAAATATTGATGCACAATTTAACAAATATAATACCAATTAGTATAAAGGTAAAATAAATATTTGGACCTACCGCTGGCTGAGTAATTTGGAAGATTAATACAGGTGCAAGTTGGTATTTAACTGTACCTTTGACTTCTGCTTAAAAAGCATGCTCCATGTGGTTTCTAATTAAAGCGGTATAATGCAGGTGTATGTTAGCATTAGATCGTGATGTGCAAATATACTTTATGTACAGAAAGTGTACATGTATTATATATATTGTAGATATACAAATAATTACTCGCTACCTCTTTTATATTTAGGGTGATTCAGGATTTCTGTTAAACCAAGGATGTTTTGAAATTGTCAAAATATGAGATTTTTTCTTCTTCAAATTTATATAGAATCAGAGAATTTCATGAATGTTTGGTTTGAAATTTGAACAATTTTAGTGAAAAAAATAAGTGACAATTTTGCCTCAAAAACTGTCAGTCTTACCTCAGATAGGCCAAGTCAAAAATTAACTGTGGTTCCGGTTACATCAAGATAATAAAATAGGGTAGGTAGGTAGGGATTTTATTTTGTTTATATTTATTTTACATTGAATATTTTGGAGAGAAATTAACAGTGCTTATTGAAAAGTTTTATTAAAATGTTTAGGATAGAAATTTGACATATTACCTATAAGGGTAGACATTTGACAGATTACCTATAAGGGTAGACATTTGACAGATAACCTATAAGGGTAGACATTTGACAGATAACCTATAAGGGTAGAAATTTGACAGATTACCTATAATGGTAGACATTTGACAGATTACCTATAAGGGTAGACATTTGACAGATTACCTATAAGGGTAGACATTTGACAGATTACCTATAAGGGTAGACATTTGACAGATTACCTATAAGGGTAGACATTTGACAGATTACCTATAAGGGTAGACATTTGACAGATTACCTATAATGGTAGACATTTGACAGATTACCTATAATGGTAGACATTTGACAGATAACCTATAAGGGTAGACATTTGACAGATTACCTATAAGGGTAGACATTTGACAGATAACCTATAAGGGTAGACATTTGACAGATTACCTATAATGGTAGACATTTGACAGATTACCTATAAGGGTAGACATTTGACAGATTACCTAGAAGGGTAGACATTTGACAGATAACCTATAATGGTAGACATTTGATAGATAACCTATAAGGGTAGACATTTGACAGATTACCTAGAAGGGTAGACATTTGACAGATAACCTATAAGGGTAGACATTTGACAGATTACCTAGAAGGGTAGACATTTGATGGATAACCTATAAGGGTAGACATTTGACAGATAACCTATAAGGGTAGACATTTGACAGATTACCTATAATGGTAGACATTTGACAGATTACCTATAAGGGTAGACATTTGATGGATAACCTATAAGGGTAGACATTTGACAGATTACCTATAAGGGTAGATATTTGACAGATAACTTAAAAGGGTAGACATTTGACAGATAACCTATAAGGGTAGACATTTGACAGATTACCTATAATGGTAGACATTTGACAGATTACCTATAAGGGTAGACATTTGACAGATTACCTATAAGGGTAGACATTTGACAGATTACCTATAAGGGTAGACATTTGACAGATTACCTATAAGGGTAGACATTTGACAGATTACCTATAATGGTAGACATTTGACAGATTACCTATAAGGGTAGACATTTGACAGATAGCCTATAAGGGTAGACATTTGACAGATAACCTACAAGGGTAGACATTTGACAGATTACCTATAAGGGTAGACATTTGACAGATAACCTATAAGGGTAGACATTTGACAGATAACCTATAAGGGTAGACATTTGACAGACATTTGACAGATTACCTATAAGGGTAGACATTTGATGGATAACCTATAAGGGTAGATATTTGACAGATAACTTAAAAGGGTAGACATTTGACAGATAACCTATAAGGGTAGACATTTGACAGATTACCTATAAGGGTAGACATTTGACAGATAGCCTATAAGGGTAGACATTTGACAGATAACCTACAAGGGTAGACATTTGACAGATTACCTATAAGGGTAGACATTTGACAGATAACCTATAAGGGTAGACATTTGACAGATAACCTATAAGAGTAGACATTTGACAGACATTTGACAGATTACCTATAAGGGTAGACATTTGACAGATTACCTATAAGGGTAGACATTTGACAGATTACCTATAATGGTAGACATTTGACAGATTACCTATAAGGGTAGACATTTGACAGATAACCTAAAAGGGTAGACATTTGAGAGATTACCTATAAGGGTAGACATTTGACAGATCACCTATAAGGGTAGACATTTGACAGATTACCTAGAAGGGTAGACATTTGACAGATAACCTATAAGGGTAGACATATGACAGATAACCTATAAGGGTAGACATTTGACAGACATTTGACAGATTACCTATAAGGGTAGACATTTGACAGATTACCTAGAGGGGTAGACATTTGACAGATAACCTATAAGGGTAGACATTTGACAGATTACCTATAAGGGTAGACATTTGACAGATAACCTATAATGGTAGACATTTGATGGATAACCTATAAGGGTAGACATTTGACAGATTACCTATAAGGGTAGACATTTGACAGATAACCTATAAGGGTAGACATTTGACAGATTACCTAGAAGGGTAGACATTTGACAGATTACCTATAAGGGTAGACATTTGACAGATAACCTATAAGGGTAGACATTTGACAGATAACCTATAAGGGTAGACATTTGACAGACATTTGACAGATTACCTATAAGGGTAGACATTTGACAGATTACCTATAAGGGTAGACATTTGACAGATTACCTATAATGGTAGACATTTGACAGATTACCTATAAGGGTAGACATTTGACAGATAACCTAAAAGGGTAGACATTTGACAGATAACCTATAAGGGTAGACATTTGACAGATTACCTATAAGGGTAGACATTTGACAGATAACCTATAAGGGTAGACATTTGACGGATAACCTATAAGGGTAGACATTTGAGAGATTACCTATAAGGGTAGACATTTGACAGATAACCTATAAGGGTAGACATTTGACAGATTACCTAGAAGGGTAGACATTTGACAGATTACCTATAAGGGTAGACATTTGACAGATAACCTATAAGGGTAGACATTTGACAGATAACCTATAAGGGTAGACATTTGACAGATAACCTATAAGGGTAGACATTTGACAGATTACCTAGAAGGGTAGACATTTGACAGATAACCTATAAGGGTAGACATTTGACAGATAACCTATAAGGGTAGACATTTGACAGATTACCTATAATGGTAGACATTTGACAGATTACCTATAAGGGTAGACATTTGACAGATAACCTATAAGGGTAGACATTTGACAGATTACCTATAAGGGTAGACATTTGACAGATAACCTATAAGGGTAGACATTTGACAGATTACCTATAAGGGTAGACATTTAACAGATAACCTATAATGGTAGACATTTGATGGATAACGTATAAGGGTAGACATTTGACAGATTACCTATAAGGGTAGACATTTGACAGATAACCTATAAGGGTAGACATTTGACAGATTACCTAGAAGGGTAGACATTTGACAGATTACCTATAAGGGTAGACATTTGACAGATAACCTATAAGGGTAGACATTTGACAGATTACCTAGAAGGGTAGACATTTGACAGATTACCTAGAAGGGTAGACATTTGACAGATTACCTATAAGAGTAGACATTTGACAGATTACCTATAAGGGTAGACATTTGACAGATTACCTATAAGAATGAGGTGGATGTTTTACTTTTGATATCAATTTTTTTCTGGTTTTTGTGTATGCAACAGAACCATGAATTTAGATGTATGACAAAAAGCACATTTCATAATGCATTATTAAAAGAAAAGTACCAAAACCAAAAAATCTAGCTTATATCATTGAAAAAAGGTTTGTCACCAAAATTTTTAGAAAACACGGAAAAGCTATCAAATTGACAGCAAACTGGATTTTCTTTCATTATTATATGAAACTGACTGCCTACCCAACAGCCCTACCAGCCGATGAACTCAAACTATTAACCAGATTTTTTCTATCAGTAGTTCAGTGAAAATTTGGTGTGTTAAGGGCACTTAATTTCATGGTTTTGTAATTTTTTAGTAATAACACATACAGGCCCTTTTAATCTCTCTAATTCATAACAATGGTGATTGTTAAATTTTTACAATATGCAGGGTCAAAATTTGAGGTATGTGATTCGACGAAATATTTCCTGTTTGGTGTGTGTCCATTACCCCAATTAGATACATGTGCATGTACAGTTGACTCTTGTTATCGCGAACACACTTAAGTCAAATTTCCAGATGAGTCAAATTTCATCTGTAGTCCCAAATGTTATACAATGCACTTGAGCAGCTCCTGTTAAGTCGAATTTCGTATAACTCGAACAAATTTTTGCGGTCCGAACGACTTCGAAATAACGAGTGTCGACTGTATTTATGGTTATGTCAAATGTAATGCATGCGAGAGATAAGCAGGCGTGACAAGATGAAAAATACTTTTCACTGAACTCTTGAATTTGTGGTTTGTTTGTTTTTTGTTTTTTTTGTGGTACCAATGATAGGTTAATAAATCCCAGTATAGTAAGTTTCTTGATTGAATTCTTTTCACTTAAAATTTTTATAATAATTATAGGGGCCCCGGTGGCCGAGTGGTCTAGGTAGTTTGTCATGACTACTAATGATCACTAGCCTGTCAACACTGATGTTGTGAGTTTAAGTCTCGCCTGTGGCGGGGTGTGTTTGACTCCGATCTTAATTGACAAGGATTGCCAATTTTCCTACCGAAGTTCGGTGGTACTCTCCTGGTACTCCAGCTTCCCCCACCAATAGAAACTCGCATCCACGAAATAGCCAAGACCCCAACTAAACAAAAGAACATATGATAATTATAATAGAAAGTTATTTTGACCTAAATTTTATATAATAACAAGCATTATAACCATTTATCATTTTAATGTTAGAAATTTAAATGACTGTGCATCTTTTTAAATTTGACATGTGTTGTGCAGATAAGATGGTATCATTTATCTTTGGATATTTACTACTCATTTAGGCAGCTCTGACCCAAAACTGTCACTATTTTCTCCCGATATTAATGGTAATTTTCAAATAATTCTTTAAATATGGTCTTGTCAGAAGAATCTTCGATTGAATTTGTTTGATATGTAATCTAATGACTTGATGAGTTTGTCTCTTTGTCCTCTCAGACAACTCAATTAAACGCTCAATTGATCCTGAACACCAGTATCAGAATTGTCTATGTTTAACAATTGATGTCGAGATAACCTCATTAAAATACATGATCCATATAATACACTAATTTGAGTGATTGAAATACTTGGTTTTTATCCAACAAAATTACTGTCTAACAAGAAACGAAACTGTTGTTTGAATCTTATGTGACATGAGGAAAGCTTTTAATCTAGGGCTAGGCTAGACTTTAGAACAATGTCTTTGTAGTTTAATCAAGTTACAATTTATACAGTACATTCTGATAAGTATGAAGGTTTGACAATAGAGGAGAGTGGGGTGAAGGGGTCTGGACACAAGCAAAAGAGAAGTAAAAATGTCATTTTGTATTACTTGTCCTCTTGTCAATGCACCCAGAATCTACAATTATTCCAGAATTATTCTTTTACTCCACCCAGATTTGATAAATGAATCCTCTTTTATTCATTATCCTAGCCTATAACTGCTTTGAATAAGAAACAAATAAGGACTTGCATCTTACCATTTCAGGTTCAAAAAGAAAGAAAAAGACAAGAAGAAGAAGAAAGAAAAAAACTAACAAATAGTTGATACCTGAAGATTTCAACTAAATCAGCAATGTGAAAAGGTAAGAAAATCTATAATTGTAGATACTTTGAACATGGAAAAGAAAATTTTACTGTATAACACTTGTTATAACTTGACTGGTTTATTGAAACTAAGGCCTGATAAAAAACAATTTTTTATAGCTGTCTGTTGTCTGTTTAGCTGAGAAAAACAGTTTATAGTAAGTGTCTGTTGCCTGGTTTGCTGAGAAAAACAGTTTATAGTAGCTGTCTATTGCCTGCTTAGCTGACAAAAACAGTTTATAGTAGCTGTCTGTTGCCTGCTTAGCTGAGAAAAACAGGTTATAGTAGCTGTCTGTTGCCTGCCTAGCTGAGAAAAACAGTTTATTGTAGCTGTTTGTTGCCTGCTTAGTCGAGAAAAACAGGTTAAAGTAGCTGTCTGTTGCCTGCTTAGCTAACAAAAACAGGTTATAGTAGCTGTCTGTTGCCTGCTTAGATGAGAAAAACAGTTTATAGTAGCTGTCTGTTGCCTGCTTAGCTGACAAAAAAAAAAGGTTATAGTAGCTGTTTGTTGCCTGCTTAGCTGAGAAAAACAGGTTATAGTAGCTGTCTGTTGCCTGCTTAGCTGATAAAAACAGTTTATAGTAGCTGTCTGTTGCCTGGTTAGCTGACAAAAACAGTTTATAGTAGCTGTCTGTTGCCTGCTTAGCAGAGAAAAACAGTTTATAGTAGCTGTCTGTTGCCTGCTTAGGTGACAAAAACAGATTTTAGGAGATGTCTGTTGCCTGCTTAGCTGACAAAAACAGATTTTAGTAGATGTCTATTGCCTGCTTAGCTGACAAAAACAGATTTTAGTAGCTGTTTGTTGCCTGCTTAGCTGATAAAACCAGATTTCAGTAGCTGTCTGTTGCCTGCTTAGCTGACAAAAAAAAAGGTTAATAGTAGCTGTCTGTTGCCTGCTTAGCTGAGAAAAACAGGTTATAGTAGCTGTCTGTTGCCTGCTTAGCTGATAAAAACAGTTTATAGTAGCTGTCTGTTGCCTGGTTAGCTGACAAAAACATGTTATAGTAGCTGTCTGTTGCCTGCTTAGCTGATAAAAACAGTTTATAGTAGCTGTCTGTTGCCTGGTTAGCTGACAAAAACATGTTATAGTAGCTGTCTGTTGCCTGCTTAGCAGATAAAAACAGTTTATAGTAGCTGTCTGTTGCCTGCTTAGCTGAGAAAAACAGTTTATAATAGCTGTCTGTTGCCTGCTTAGCAGGTAAAAACAATTTATAGTAGCTGTCTGTTGCCTGCTTAGCTGACAAAAACAGATTTTAGTAGATGTCTGTTGCCTGCTTAGCTGACAAAAACAGATTTTAGTAGCTGTTTGTTGCCTGCTTAGCTGACAAAAACAGATTTTAGTCGCTGTTTGTTGCCTGCTTAGCTGACAAAAACAGATTTCAGTAGCTGTCTGTTGCCTCCTTAGCTGACAAAAAACTTTTGAATGGAAAACATCCAGTTATAAGATGGGTTGTTAAGCTCCTAACATTGATTAAGGAAAATCTGGTTGGGTGTTATGATGTTCAATTTTTGTCACCATCGTTCTTGGGCCATTTAGTGCCTGTCATGTGGAGTTATTGCTCCTTGGTGAAGGTCACAAGACAACCTAATTAATCTTTTCTCTTACTCAGTCCTATGAGATAATGTATCATTGATGCCAATACTTCATATCCTTATATTTTCATATAGATCTCCTAGTTAGAGTCATCAGGATTCAACAGAATTGAATTTTTATTTCTAGGGGCTTCAAAAGCTGTTGCATTTCCAAGTGTTAAGGATGATCGCTGGTCTAATAGGAAATAAATAGGATTTGAAATGGGTGTTTTAGTTTGAGAGAACATATGAATAGTAAACAAATAAACAAGAAAAAAATATAGGTTCCTGTGCTCATTTTAGAGCTATAAGGCCTTGAAAATTTGCAGGAAATGGGTTTTTTCTGGATTTTTCATTGTCTTTGCATTGACAACTTCAGTCTCTCAACAATGTATGAAAAAATAAAAAGGATTTCATAAAATTTTGTCAAATACCATTTTAAGGTATATATGATTGAATTATAAAAGAAAAAGTGGGGGTTCATGGGCAAAATATTTCATGTGTAAGAAATGGATAAAACCCAGTGATTCCAAAAATCTGACAAAAAGACCAAAACATGACCAGCGAGCATCGTTAAGGCCTATTATCTTCATTTGAGTGGTTAAGAATGAAAACATGAAATCCTTTGTTTCTGAAACTATGTTAATTGTCTTATGGTCTCTGGTTCAAGGATTCAGACGAATGGTCTCTGGTTCAAGGATTCAGACGAATGGTTAAGATGAAGATATTTAAAACAACGTGTTACAATTAGTTTTAATTACATCCTCAGGAAAGGAATTAACAAAGTTAATCTAATTTAATTTAAGAAAGCATTAAATTTCAAGATCTTTATTCAAAATATTTTTCTGTCAGAAATTTTATCATGATTGTGTAAAACAGGAATAGTTTTATTGTTACATTTAATGGGTAATTATATCTGATATATATTTATATAAATATTATCATTTAATTATAGCCATATTCTAAAAAGAATAATCTTTCTTTTGAAATACATATATTTACATGTACCTGCCTGAAATATATTCTGAGAGATAAAATATACTGTAGTGTCTTACTAAAAGATTTCATACATTGTTAAAAGCACATGTATGTTGTCTACCTAATTAATAAAAAACATGGCAATTGCAATGTTGCCAACATAATTTGAAAGAGTATCAAAAACAGTTTGAGATATAAGAAGTATGAGATATCAAGTGGGGAGTTTATTATTATATGTATATTGAAATATCAGGAGTTCAGAGATAACAGAGATAACAGATATCATCTGTTTTATATGACAGACACATTTATATTGGAAAAGTTTCCAATACATCTCCTAGTTTTGTTTAATACAAGTCTTTATGAATAGATATTTTTTCTTACTCGCCCACTTTCTCGTTATTCGCAAATAACCCCAGACATAAACAGAAAAC
The DNA here is from genome assembly GCA_028015205.1 of Mytilisepta virgata. NCBI lineage: Eukaryota > Metazoa > Mollusca > Bivalvia > Mytilida > Mytilidae > Mytilisepta > Mytilisepta virgata. The sequence goes on along the minus strand of CM051510.1, from coordinate 41,716,436 downwards.
TTTGTATGACCATTGACAAGTAGCTAATTGGTAAAATGTAACATCCTGTACATAGAATAAATTTAAAGTAAAAAAGAGCTTTAAGGTTAAAAAATATTTTTTTTGTATTGTTTTATTTTTTTTTGGTAAATTTGTTATTTCTATTTTTTGTTAAATACATGTATTTAGTAGTTGTATTTTAGATTTTTATCATTAAAATGTAGGAAAAAATGGAAATTTATTAGAATTTTGTACCAAAATTTGTTTTTTAGATAATTCGTCCATTCTTCCATTAGTATTTGTATAGATTACATATTGAAAGTAATAAAATAAATGAGTTAAAATAGAGAACAGCCATTTTCTATTAAAGACTTGTAAAAACATATTTACTGTTTAGTTTAGTGGATACACATTTATGAGGCATTATGCAATAATTTAAGACATTTTAACACGAACATTAAAATTAAAATTGAAAGAAATCATTTGAACAAATACGGTCTTTGTGTGATTTTCATTAGGAAACTGTAAAAAGTTTATTTTCTCAATTCTAATTTAACACCATTGATTTTCCAACATTACATAACCTAGTGTTAAAACGCATTAACCAGTTGTTAAATACTACCACATAAAAGGATTCCTTTAACAAAACACTAATTCTACCTGTGGGAGTTCAGAATTTGTACTTTTAGGTATTAAGGGATTAATTTTAATCCAGTATTTACCTTGCAATTAAGGGTTTTTTTTTTACGAAAACTTTGCCTCAGTTGATTGTTCATGGGTGAATGACCTTACTATAAGCTTTATAATGAACATCAGTTATTACTTTACTGTTAGCCTGTGATAAAGGAACGGTTGTTGTGAGTCGAGTAACATTTTATGCCTGGATAATCCCCCTTGATTGGGATATTGATACCTGCTATTTAGTGGATGACACAATACAAGCTGTTGTCAATTTAAAATAGTTACTTTTGAATCGACTTGTGAAGAACGCATAGATTTTAGTTAATGATTGAGTTACGTAACATTTGTGGGATTATAAAAGTCTTCGTTGAAGTACGTAATACTTGAGATTGATTGTAAGTTAATATAAATGTTTTTTTGCACTTTTGACTTTTTAAGAGGTATGTTGATATTTTTTTTATATTAGATAAATAGATCTTTGAAAGGGTAACAATTCTGTGTAAAATTTTCAGGTGTGATTTTACTACATGTATTATCATTTAGATCAACATTTTCATTCTTTGATTTAAAAGAAAAATCCATATAATTTGTATATTAGTCCAAATAGCATTGATTCTTGGATTCTCATCTTCCACTGTCCAAATCCCTGTTAATTTTATGTTCTATTCATGTAACAGTCAAAGATATTTATTTCACTCTATTCAAGAGCTTAGAAACAGTAAGGTTCCACATAAAACATCTATCTCGTCATTCTCAAGGGTGACAAGTGGAGATGAGTATAAGTTGGAATAACTTGTTTTCCAATCCTCTATAAATAAAATCTGTTTGATGCTTCATTTTGTATAAAAATTTTGAGAAGAATCAAGAACTTATTTTAAACTCCTGACAGAAAAGTTGCTCAGTCTAGGTTATGTCCTCATAAGTTGGAGTCATCCTTATTAAAGTTTTATGGACGTCATCATGGTTGGCAGGTATGATTTCCCAGGTAGGTATGATTTGGTTTCCCAAATAAAAATGGACCTGTTCCATTGATGTTATCGCTTCCTCATACCGGATTTGACATTGACAGCATGGCGGGTTTCCTGCAGGAAGCAGAGACTGCTTACTCTTCGGAGCACCTGAGTCTATCCCTGGTTTTTTTTATGGGGTCCATGTTGTTCATAGGTTTTTTGTTTTTAATTGTAGTGCATGTTTTGTTTTGGTCTTGTCTTCGTTGTTCTCCGGAGTTTATCTGTTGTTTCGATTTGTCCCTCCTTCGAATATCCCTTTGGTATTTCTTGACTTCACTTATACTATATGTAATCAAATCCAAATGGGTCAAGGGTGAGATTTTTTCAGTTGGGTTAAAATTTTGCAAATTGGTAAAGGATGTTTAAGAATCAGAGAAATTTTATGAATGGAATTTCCTTAGGTATTATAAAGTTATACCTGTATTGTGTGTGATATTATATTTAACTTTTGTTATAGCCTAAACATTAGTAAGGAATAACTTTTATTTGCACTAAAAATTTTAATTGTACTATAAAATGAAATTTGATATTAAATACATTTCATTTGATATTCTTGAGACAAGATCAGTGGTACATTTTGGTTCAGATTAAGAGCTGTTGATAGTTGATAAAATTATTATTATAAATAGTTATAGTTTTGACTTATTTTAATGACACTAGGTCTTGAAATTAAAATTTGATGATGATCTGTGTCTGAACTGCTTGGTAATGTTTTATGAGAAGACATGGAAATATAATACATATTTTCATCAGCCCCTAGACATGTACTTTGCAAAATTATAAAAAGCAGTAGGTTCTTCAAATGTCCTTTTGAAATACCGGGGATATATTCCCAGAGAGTGATAAAGTTTCTTGTCTCGAGCTGAGCAGTTTAGCTTAGTAAGGGCAGAATACATAGAATTTCTCACATGAGAACAATTTTTCATTTTGGGGGAATGTAAGAACATATTTCTTTCATAAACTATGATTTTTAATGTATATTGTAGGTAAATAATGCCATTCTATAGTATAGACTGACTAAAACTTTTTTTTATGAAGCCTTAAAAATTTTCAATAAAGTCCAACTAAGATGTCAACTGATTGGACATCTATAGCTGTGTAAGACAGTACTATGTATATAACTCTCATGTGGAGAGCACTGAATTATGGGAGAAAATGGTAGGGTTTTCATTAACTGGATTTCCAATGGAAAAAATCAAGGTATTAGTTTGGAGATGTATGAGAGGCAAGCTTCTTTGAAGAGTGATGAAGGAAAATGTGGTTTGCTGTCACCATGACAACACTTTATTGCTGTTATTCAGTTGAAAATTACTGATAAGCTGTGTTATCAAGTTTCGTGTAAATAAATAGTACATTAGAAAAAACTCCTGCTTATCGTTCGCATGCATAACAATTGTTAATGTTAAATTTTCTCATTATTAATTTTTATTTAAAAATTCCAAGAAAGTGAATCGCTGTTGTTGTGATTATTAATTCTAGTCAATTAAAAATAGCTGCAAAATCTGCCCTGAACTAATTTTCAATCTCATTCATAGCATACCGGTATATTAGTTTGGAACAGATTTTTCAACCATACATATCTAAATGAGGTAATACACACACATCAAAGGGGAAATACTTCATCGAACCCCATTCCCTGAATTTTGAAATAACTATGTATATTGTAATGTCAAGAACAATTTGTTGTGAATTTTAGATAAGTGGGCATGAAAAACCCAACTTTATTAGCTACCATCTTTTACTCAAATCAAATCAAATACTTTATTGTCATTAAACTAATATAGTTTGCGACAAATTACAACATTTTTACATAAAAAGTAATACTTCAAGCAAACATTTTAAGAGTCTCCTATCCTCAGTTCTAATGACTTTTTAATAAAGAAACCTACACTATTTACTTCAGATGGTGTTGATGGATTAAGAATATATATTAATTTATCTATCCTTGTAATATTATAAAAATCTGGATAATCTATAAGTATATTATGCAAATATACATCTGTCAACTCTTCATTTATTTTACAGTCTAGTAGAAAATGATATTCATCATCTAAAATATTACCGACTGAACATAATCTTTCATTTCTAGGTATGTTATAATGTCTACCTTTTTCTATTTTTAGGTTATGATCACTTATTCTAAGCTTGGTTATATATTTTCTGAATATGAAATTTGGTGAATTTAAATAAAATTCACCATCATTATTCTTTTTCAGGTGTTTATAAAGGAAGAGTTTACTTGTCATCTGTGCCTTCAATTCTATTTCTGAAAATGTTTTCATAATATACATTAACTTTTCTTTTTACTAGGGGCTTGATATATTTCTTTTTTGAATTAGACTCTAAAGGCAGATCTAATTCTTTTACTAACATTTTGCAAATTTTTGTACATGCAATGCTATGCAGTGTCATCTGGTATAAAATATGTTATACAGATATTTACTAAAATCTGTTGCTTTTTAGAGCTTTAATAAATGTTCCTTGAAGCAAATAAAATGGTTTCCAAACGGACACCTGCATAATTCTGTTATATGTTAGAAATGTCGCATATTAAAATGCAATTACTTCACTTTGTGAAATTCAAACAGCCAGAATCTAATGGCTTTCAATATGTTTGAATCATTGACATCTGTTTGTTTTAAAACAAAGTGTTTGTGCACATTAAAGAGATGTATATATATACAGGTGTTTGTATTGGGAACAGAAAAATTATTTCGATGCAGGTCTGTATTAAATATAAACTTTTTTGTGTGAAATTAGTGAAATATAAAATGATGAAATAAGTCAGATTAGTATAATCTAGCATCACTACTGTGTGGGTATGTCAAATAGAGGTCAGGTTTTTTTAGTAGTACTAAGTTTTAGCTCTGTTTTTGCTACTGAAAATGTAAGATACTGTCTGACTTATATTGTGGACCCAGAATAAATATTCCCAAAATCAGATGACTCTTTGTAAACTCTTTAACTATAGATAATTAACAATTCATGAACAGAAGTGTTTAATTAATTTTGGTTGTCAACACTGGTTTTACCATATTAGCAGGTTTGCCAAAGAGATTTAGAATGGACAGAATTTCAGTATTTGATTTATGAAATGTAAATACACAGATTAATTTTCTTCATGTCCACTTAAGGAACTATTTTTGAACTTTTCCAGAAGTAAAATTAATTTAAAAGCATAACTACTAAGTAATATTTGCAATGTAAATATTTGCATAGTAAACACTTTGTTTGAAATTTTGAACGGTGGACAGATTTCAGATCTAAATTGGATATAAGTAAAATTTAAAATTTGTATTTAACCCAATTAAAAAAAATCATGTGTGTTGATATAAGAAATGAGCTTGGGAACAACATTTTGCTTGAATATTTTACACATTAAAAAATTATGGGAAAACAAATGAATTTGGAGTCAGTGAAGCTTTTTCAATTTATTATCAAAGATATGTGGAGCAATAACAGTTTTATTTGTGATAAGAAAATAATTCAAAATTGAACTTTTTCTGTCAAAAATTTCCCTATAAACTCCTGATAATTAGAAGTCAAAGTGGTCATAAATAGAATATGAACTATTTTGTCATGCACAAATTTGAGTTTTCTTTAAGTTTTATTGATATTGTTTAAGGATGCTCGCTGGTCATGTTTTGGTCTTTTTGTCAGATTTTCAGAATCCTTGGGTTTTATCCATTTCTTAAACATGAAATTTTTTGCCCATGAACCCCCACTTTTTCTTTTATAATTCAATCATATATACCTTAAAATGGTATTATTTGACAAAAATTTTATGAAATCCTTTTTATTTTTTCATACATCTTTGAGAGACTGAAGTTGTAAATGCAAAGACAATGAAAAATCCAGAGAAAACCCATTTCCTGCAAATTTTCAAGGCCTTATAGCTCTAAAATGAGCACATGAACCTGTATTTTTTTCTTGCTTATTTGTTTACTATTTCAAATCCTATTTATTTCCTATTAGACCAGCAATCATCCTTAATAGATAAGACAGTGTATATAATCATATTGTATGTTCTCATTGCTTGTATAGCCAGTGTGATTACAAACATGGAATGAAATAGGTTATAGATTTCTATTTTGCATATAGGATTAATTTGGTTCATTAATAAAATTCAATGAATACAATAGTACACATTAGTGTGGTAATCAAATATTTGTATTTTTGACACTCTTTCTCCAACTCACTATGATTGGTTATAACCTAAAGATGTAGTAATTAGTGAATCTAAACATTTTTTCTCATTAAAAGTTACTGTACTAGGTTCACAAATTTTCTGGTCAAATATTTACAGAGCTATACATGTAAACAGTCCGTACTAATTACGATTAGTTACTGAATGTGAGAAATCTTTGGATGTCCTCATGTTGAACTTGTATGTAAATAAAAGTAGCTTGTTAGGATATAGATACAACCTAATTTGTTTCTTAGGCCAAATAAATAATATGTATGTTTTAGTTACCATGCCTACCCTAAAGATTTTTTGACATTTTTCATAAGTACTATTAAACTCAGAATATCAGTGCACTAGTCAAAAGTAAAAAAAATCGCTGCCTGCCATATATTTATCTTAACTAGAACTGAACTTATATTAAAATGAGTTGGCCTTAGGGAAAATCCAGATATTTTATTTGATGATAACAATGGTTGTTTTCAACAAGACATAATGTCCCGATCTCTTGTTGTTTTGTCTTAAACTAGTTTTTATCAAGAAAAAGTATTTTGTAAAAAATTACCAAAAAAAAAAAAAAAAAAAAAAAAGAAAACATCCTGCATGCATAACGGAGTGGTCTGATTTATAGACAATATTTCATCCATATTATAGTTTCTTCCATTTAATAATTAAGGAATTAATATTATATAAATATCAATTTTATTCATGACCACTGTTCAGATCCCACATTTTGACAATAAAATTACAACAGCTTCCCCACATGTATGGAAAACATTTAATTAATCTTTGCAAAATTCATGAACTTCTCAGATACAGGACAATTTATCATGAAAGACGGCAAGATGTGTCAATACATATTAAACAAAGAACAAAAGTTCTGTATCTTGTTATGTAATTTCTCATTGATTGATTTTTGTCAACCTTGTGACCTCCAATTGATTTCGGTCAGCTGTGGAACCATACTTATTCAGTAAAGAATTCTAAAGTGATTACCATCATCCAATCCCTAAGCATGTGCCATAGAGATTTCTCATTGTGTAAATATAATTTTTCTAGAATAGTTTTTTTGCAGGTTGCATGACACCATATGTAACTTGTCAACAAAATTTCCTCAGTATGATTTCTAGTCTATGCTGGATCAAATTGGTATGAAAATCTGCTTTTTGGATTAAATGCAAAGCAAATCTATGTCCTCGGATGGTAAAGCCACACATTCTTGGCATTTTTTTCAATTTTGTTTATTTTTTCAGCTTTCCAAACTTTTGGCCTTGAGCATTGCGGAACAGAATTGGTTTGTTGAAATATTGCTTCAAACAACCAAAATCACATGCAACATAATGTTTATTGTATATATTTGGGCATTTTAAATGTATATTTTATTAATGATTTCAGTACAAATTTTGATATTTGTTTTTTTTGGTAAACTACTGGTAATTTGGGTCAAGAACTAGTTGGAATCATGTCTTGTATATATATATTTACCAAACAGACAATCAAATCTCACCCCAAGGACAGAAGTCAAATATATATCTTTATATGCCAGATAATACTTAACATCAACCCAAGGACAGAAGTCACACCAGTAATTTACAACTTTTCCCAGTGATATGAAAAGCTGTATTTAACCCAGTTTGTTTCCATCATTAGGATGCTTTATTGCCTCTATTTGTGAAATCGCTCTGATGTAAAATCACCATCATATGAATTAGTGATTTAAACATTTGAAGTGTGTAAAAATACAATAACTTCTGAGGAATTCCCATTAAAGGTACATTTGGAAAATAGCTATAACTGTTAACCTATTAATTCTGTGATAATAATGTGACTTAATTGAAATTTTACATCTTTGGAATCATTGGGGGAATGTCTTTTTACTGAATGTGTTTATTTCAGGGTGAAATTTCTCCATTTGACAATTGTTTGAAATGTTTGTCAATAATCATTAGGGTCATTAAAAGTTAGAATTTAAATCCTTTACAGGGTTTTAATCCATAAATTCTAATCAGATTTAGATAAATTTTGGGTTATGTAACATAGCTGTTGTTTATGAAGTTGGGTCTTGTTTATCACATGCTATTAGAGATGTAGGGAAAGTAGAAATTTGTTCGGTCTAACTCGAGCTACTTGAACACCCTGAATATCTTAGCTAATTATTAAATTCCATCAGTGAACTTTATTTTCTTTGGAACTTCAATTACTTGAACAGCCTTGCATGGTGTTTTTTATCCCCTCTGGATTTTATGCCCACAAATTCTTTATAGTGTTATTTGTTGCTTGTTAAGCTTGAAAAAATGATTTTCATCCAATTTTTTATAAAATATGTATATATAATTAAGATTTTTTGACATGACAGAGTATGATACAATGAAGAATAACTGAAATGGGGATGGGAAAGGTCAATGCAGGCGATTAGGCCAAGAAAAAAATACACGTTTTTCAGCTAACATATTCCTTGAAGGTTGGTAGGTTAAAAAAAGTATTTTTTTTTTTGGAAAATTTGAAATGTTTCCTGGTTTCTGTAGGGAAGTCATTTTGACTTAAATATGAGAAAATAGTATTTACTGAAAAATATATATAAAAATGTTATGGGGGAAGAAAAAACAACATAAGATCAGTTAGGTTAACTAAAAACTATAGGTATTTTGTACATGTACTTGGCCTGAGAATGCAGGAATCAATTATATCTAGCCTTATGTCCCTAAACTTACCTTGAGAAGTAGGGCCATGTTTTTTACACATTTTTTCATATCAACATTTAATTAATTTGGAAATGAAAGGATTCAAATGTTATTCCAAATGTTTGGCAACTAATACTAATTTGAGAATAATTAATGTGATTTCGTTGGCTGTTTGATTGAAAGTTATTAACGAAAATTAAAATGCGAGTTATTGACTAAATTATGATATAATAACAGTTTATAAAGATAATAATAATAACAAAATTGTAAATGCATTTCTTTACTATTTTTACCTGCGTTGCCAATGCTGAAAACAGGTCTAGTAACTGCTGGACTCTGTCTGAAAGACTTTGGGTTGGTAACTTTCGTCAATGTTTTCTTGGCTTCTACAGAAGGGAATGATTTTATATTTTGTCTGCAGCTTCATAATGTTCAGTTGTAACATGTAAGCAATTTTTGGATCTGTCGTGCAGCCACATCCTGTTTGCCGATCAATGAATTGGATGCTGCGATACAGGTCCAGACCCGGTTTTGATATACCTTTTGTTACTTTTTTGTTGAATTATGCTAAGATGCGTCAAATATTTTAGGAGAGCAAAATTTCCATTATCTGTGGGCAAATTTATTAGAGATTTTTGCATAAAATAAGAGGTCACCATATAGAAGTATGACATTCTTGATTGTATGCAAGTATTTGATTCTGTCTATAATCTTTGACATTACAGTTAAGTCAGAGATTTATTGATCAGTGGGACACCCAGTAAAGTTGTGTTTACATAATCAGTTGGTGTTTTCTATGTCAAAGAGAAATTAACTTGCAATTTGATGAAAGTGTCATATTTGTATGGTTAAAGTTTATTTAAAATCTAAACAGGAGATTTTTTTCATTGGTATGCATTTATAACATATAACATTATTTAAAACTTGCAAATGAATATTTCATGCATGCACTTATTCACAAAAAGTACAAAATTGCATATAATTTTGTTTATTGAATTTTGGCCATATGTTACTGTTTACATTAAAACTTCATTAATTCTGGTATAAATTTTCAAAATTCAACAATGCGGTTTTGCACCGGTTCATACATCACTATCTGCCTGAAACATCTCTTAGGGCAAGTTTACCAATACGATCCGCCTTTATTGTGTGACGCCTTTTGAAGTTCGTATTGTATTTACAAACTGAGAAAATACTTTTTTATTATCGTAAGAGAACTCTTGATCTTTTCCACCTTTGATTGAAATTTGATTGTCCGACAGAAGGAGGAAGGTAACATCAAAAAGATGTAAACTTAAAGAAAACAGAAGTATTAAGTATAAATTTGTTTTATTTAATAGGTTTTTAATTTATCTGGTCAGGTGGGCTTGTATTAGATGTTTTGTAATAGATATTTTGGTATCTGCTGTAATTAGAAGTGTATGTTTCGGGTTATATATATTTACAAGGTAACATTTCGGATATTCCTTTTAACTTAAGGCTTTCTTAAAATACATTTATATTCTTTGATCTATTTTATGCAGTTCTTGATTACCCTGATATGGCTGTAATACCACCAGTATGGTGTTAACTCAAAGATATATCATTTGATTATAAATTTATATTGGAATAATAGACTTATATATGCTTTATTATTATTTCACTTCACCTACAGAATGCAAGAAAATGTTGTATATTAATAACTTTACCTATAAATGTGTCATTAATTTTCTTCATATTTATTTTCTAGTCATTCTTATTTAAATTTTATGAAGTAGTGCCTTTTCAGAATATATGACAACAAAGTGTGATTTTATTTTCTTTCCATTTTAACAAATTTTTAATAATCAATTCTACAATGTACCATTATAGGAGTTATTTGATATGAAGTGCTACTTGAAGATATTGAAATCACCCCGTATTATTAGATCTCTATTAAATTTATGTAAATTTACCTACTTTATGTATTTAGATATTTCTAATAATGTAATAATTCTTATTGTATGCAATATATAAATAAGAGGCCAGAGCATGGGAGATATGTGTAATAACAAAAAGGAAGCAAAAATGTCATTTTGTTAAAAATTTGGCTTGCGTGCTGCATTCTGTGAATATAGACTTGCTATCACAAAATTCATGAGTAAAAACTGCAAATAGATTGTACAAAGAAACCTTGTGAATGGATTTTGACTCTATATAGCCTTTGAGGAAATTTCAGCAATGCCTGCTTTAATTTTGTGACAGGAAAAAGTTTAAAAGAATAAATTGAATGAGATTTCAAAATTTCAGTAATATTACATATCATTTATATTAACCTTATGAAATACAACACATTTTATAAAGAATGTTTGTTACACCTATGAGGATTTTTGATGTGGTCAGGAAAGGAAATAACTTTATATTACATAGTAATTGCAAGAAAGGCTTCAATATGCATGGATATTTTAAATTTTGCATTTGGAAATTTGATCCCACTGCTCTCAAATAATAAATGGATTACTGTAAATTCGGAAATTATTGCGATGTTTTTATTACTGCACAAAATGCAACAGGGTTGTAATCGCAATAATTTAAACTCGCATTTTGGAATTTTTATATGAATGAAGTGGGATTTTTCTCAATATTGTAAAAATTAAAAAGTGACAAAATCGCAATAATAAATGCACGCAATAATTTCTGAATTTACAGTATCTAGAAAACTAATTTTAGGATTCTCTGCCTGTGAGAGGATATGTTCAGCCATTTCATATGATATTTTATTTCCTGTGTTGCTGAATTTAGTAGATTAACTAGAAGGGATTGGTTTTTTTTTGGGACTAATTTTCATCTTATATTTGTGATTACAAAGATAATATCTTCATTGATAATTTCTTACCTGTCATCAATCCAAAATGGTCAAGAGTGACTTGTCTCATGTTGTTTGTGATATTGTGAAAATGAAAAATTAGAGAACTTTCTTTGGCGATCATGTATTGATTATTATTATACCTTACAGTATAATTAAATAAATCTATTGGCTAATAAATGATCACATGACATAGAATTCAGATATTTCATTATAATCGCTGGTGCGTGGGAATAACCTTGACAAAATTCCTTTGTCCGATGAATTAGCCTATTATCGTACTTCCCTGTGTCTATATCAACCTGCTTAGTTGCTCTGTAATCTCTGTATTAAGGCTTTGTGACGTATTAGGAGACATTATCCGTGAAAGCAAGACTTATCAGCGACGTCACAATATGAGAGCAGGACCTATCAGCGCCGTCACAATATGAGAGCAGGACTTATTAGCGACGTCACAATGTGATAGCAGACGTTATCAAGCTTACCTCCAGGAAGACAAAAAAGCGTATAAAATATCTTACAGGGGCGACTAAAATGTACAGAATTTGTACGATAAACAGATTATCGGGTTTTCTGCATATATATATTGTAAAATATCAGCCGCTCGACACAATATGAATCTTTTAGACTCGCCAAAATATTCATATTGAGGCTTGCGGCTGAAAACCCAATAATCTATACTTATTCCCCACAGGTGAAAAACCCACCATCAAATCATAAATCATCGGTACCCAAGGGTAAAACATTATGAGTCAGAAAAGGGTTATTTTTTTTGCTGGGTTCTTTTACAATTGATATGTTACACAAAAATATTTGTTTGGTATAATAAAACAGTTACGGCCCTGTGAATCAGGAGATATCCAAAATGAATAACCCTTCAACAGGATTGACCATTTAGGATATCTCCTTCCTCTTAGGGCCGTAATTGTATATTATTATACCTTACAGTATAATTAAACCTATTGGCTAATAAATGATCACATGACATAGAATAATTCAGATATTTCATTATAATCGGTGGTGCTGGGGAATAACCTTGACAAAATTCATTTGTCCGATGAATAACCCTATTATTCCCTGCAGGTGAATAACCCATCTACACAAAAATATTTGTTCGGTATAATAAAACAGTTACGGCCCTATGAGTCAGGAGATATCCAAAATGGGGAAATAACCCTTCAACAGGGTTGACCATTTTGGATATCTCCCTCCTCAGCGAGCCGTAATTGTGTATTCTGAAATATAGCAGCTACTGGTAAAATAATTACATTGTTTTTAGCGTGCAAATAAAATAACTCCAGTTTTTCTCTGCCAGCAGGAATTAACTGTTATTTTGCTCCTGTCGTTTCACACGATAATCAGTGAGAGCAAAATAACTCTCTTGGGAGAATTGACGAGAGCGAAATAACTGATGTTTGTCCAGGAGTTTAGTTCAGTATAGTAATAAGATTATGTCCTTCGGAAGGCGGTCATATCCATAATTATTAAATCTCGAAAGGGTTATTTTTATTTGGGCCAGAGGCCCTCAAAAAAATAAACCTTCCTTGATTTAATAATTATGTAAATTACGTTCTTCTGAAGGCCATAATTGTATATTATGTAAAAATATTTGAACTGTACAAAAAAATAATATTCCTGCCTGCAGAAATTAAAAGGCTAAAATGAGAATCTGGGATTAAATTTTGTATGACCTGTATATCCTAAGTAAAGTCAAGAAATACCAAAGGGATATGTAACTTATTTAGAGATATTATATAAAAAAATATAAATAAACGTATAATGAACCATCAATTGTTATTTATAGGTATTATCTTGTTATTAAACTTTTCCGAACTTGTGTGATCTAATTCCTCCTTTGATACATATCCTAATAATGTCTGCTTAAATCTTTACTTGTAGGCACTGAGTTCAGGTTTTGCAGCCAAGTTTTCTGTAAGCTAGTTTCTTATGTAGGTTAAAAGTTAAGAATAATGTTTTAGATTAATATACTGTGTTATGTATTTGTAGGAAATTAACATTGTATGAGGCAAAGGTAAAAAGGACATTCTACTGTTGAGGTAAGCATCTTAATGGTTTTTTTTCATAACAGTTCTGGACTAGTTCCGGAGGACTTATTACAGAATTTTCCTTAATACAGTAATTTTATAATTATTTTATGTTAAATATTAACACATAATGTGTAAAAATTCAGACCAACATGGCCAGCAAAATAGAACTATCATAGATTAAACTACCTTGGACACCATTATTTTCCAGGTCTATCATTTCCCCCTGTTTTTATGAACAAAAATCTCAAGTTCAATGGTTTCAACCTTTAAAATTCCAGTTCAGCGGTAAAAAAAAGAGGTCTCATTGTACCTCAGCATTTGGGGCTTATAATTACTAATTACCAAATTTTGAACCTAAATATCTTCTTAAATAATATGAAACAGTGTTTTTTTTTTAAAAAGCAGTATAAGTAATGGTGTGAGATTTGTTGACAATCAGATTTCGTCTGGCGAAAATTGTATTTTTTTTCAGAGAACCATGCTGGAAAAATCTACTTAAGTCTGTTCAAACATCTCACACAAAGCCGACATTTAATAGACAAACATACAGACATATTCTATTGTTAATACTTTATTTACATAATATGTATGCTATTTAGAAAATGATTTTATGCCAGTAATTAGTCCTTTGAAAGGAACAATAACCGATCACGGGGGTTCTATATCAATTAGCAAAACAAATAGAACAGGTTTATGTGAAAATTTAAGTGGATTTTTACTTTTTGAACGATTATGTAAGATTTGAGTGTATTGAGAAAAGACTTAAATTCAGGTAATTTATCGTATTAGCTAATGGATTGAGAAATATTGAAGATATAAATTATACTTGCAATAGGTGTATCAATTACTTTATATCTGGCCATTATTTTTAATTGCTCCACCAATATGTACATGCAGTTTGGTGAAGTTTTTGTGTTTAAATCTTTTTATCATAAACCCATTGAGATTATAATAATCAGTCATGGTCTAAGATGTGAGATGGGACAATTCCATCCGACGGTTCACATTTTCAAGTCAGAAATGAGGCTTGCCATTTTTTACCATGACTGATTATTTTTCTCACATTTCTGCGCTGAAAATTAAAGGTAATAAACTTGGGCACCGACACACAAAAATGTCTTCTCTTAAACTAGGCGACCTAGTGCAAAATAAATTCTATATTCAAAAAGATCGTATGTGTTTTGGTTTTGTACCAAAGATACAAAACTTTCAAAAGATATCTTTTACGTTGCGCTTCAGGGGTTTTCAAATTGAAGCGATGTTAATTTTGACATTGTCATACCATCTGTGCGAAGTTGTGTGTTTTCTGACATTCTAGCATTGTGACGTGATGTTTTTTGCATTGTTACGTCAAGGTATGTCATGTGATGTGAGATGCATGAATCTCACACCTGTGTCTCACACGGAATATAACTGTCCCAAACATAGAAATGTGAGAAATATCAATATCATACCATTACAATTATATTATAACACAGAACATAGTATTATGTTTATGTACATTCCCTTTGTTCCAGAAATTAATCAACTCTGATATATTTATGAAATTACACCAATGCAGTCAACCCATGTCTGCAACATTTGAGTCACCACAACCTACATTTATGTTTGAGTGACCTTGGTCTAATTATTGCTCTTAGATCTATTTCTCAAAAACCTATGATCATATATCAGTGACATTTTGCAACTACATTTGTACAATCATCTTATATAATTTAACACAGATCAACAATGTTTTTGGTGTTTTACATTTGGGCAAATCCCATATCTTTAGAGCCAAAATAAATATACGTTTTGGCCAAGAAAAAATCATTTTCACCATTTAACCTACATTTCATGCTTGAGTGACTCCATTAAATTTTAGTGTTTAGGTTTATATCTCAGAAACTGAATTTAGTACTGTGGATTCACGATAAGTTTCATATTGTTTTCATGTGCATAGGTCAGTTAATAGTTTCATTGCGTGGTTCTCAGACTATATTAAACAAACATTACAAATTGTTCACATATAGTTTTAGCATATCATAGAAGATTGATTAATGGAATTCTGATGATTGAACTTTGTGCACCTAAAAGAAAATAAATAGTGACATTAATGTCATAAGCAGTATCATTTTATAGTATGGTTCTAACCCAATGCATCGGTGATTTGAACATCCAGTTAGAGATACGATCACCATTATGTAATTATAAAAATCAGAGCAGTATCGCTACAGTTGGTTAATTTGCAGTTATTATGCACTGTAATTTATAAATTGCTTGGATGTTATCACTTCTAAACATCTGATCATGGGTTTGGAATGGCATTATCTTGCTTCAACTTCGTGATTTTGTCCTGTTTTTTAAGAAACACATGCTTTATGAATGGGTGGATTAAATGGCTTGTAAGATTTTAAGTGCAAATAGACATTAAACTCATGATTTATGAAAGAAAAGTCTGCAAATATTACAATTTTCATATAGCTGTATGCAAATTAAATGATATATCTGTAAACAGTTTATAATTTATTAGAATTCTTAGGTAACAAAATGCATTATGAAATGCTTTTTGTGCACTTTAAAATGTACAGCAAGGAGAGATAATTCATGATTTTTTATCTTTGACAGCAAACCAAAAATGAATTATGCTGAAATTATTGTCATGCATTTTGAACAGTTAAGAGAAATACTTGTTACTTTATGGTTTATATATAGTGTAGATAAGATTACATTGAAACATAGTTTCAACTGAAGAACAGAATATAATAACAATACATACAGTTAACCCTGCCATAGTGACTACTTGTATTAAGCAATTACCTGTCGTATGTCACATGACATTGATTTTTACATGTATATCCTTTTCCAGTGCATTTCATGTTTCATTAATAGAACCTGTATTAAGTGACCACTTGTCATATCGTGCGTCCGTCATCTGTCCGTAGTCGTTCGTCTGTAAACTTTTTCATTTTCATCTTCTCTTAAACCCCTTACCCAAATGAACTAAAACTTGGTATAAAGCATCTATGGAAGGACCTATATAAAGTTTGCATATTTCATCCCGGGTGGATGGCTAAAATGGCTGCCATGATGAATTCTTATTTTTGATTGGTCAAAATTGAAAAAATCTCCTCCTCTGAAACAGCAAAGCCAACTGAACTGTAACTTGGTATGAAGCATTTGTGGATGACCTTTATAACATGTGCATATTTCATTCCAGTCGGACAACTAATATGGCTGCCATGATGAATTCTTATTTCTGATTGGACAAATTTAAAAAATCTTCTCCTCTGAAACCCTAAGCCAAATCAGCTGAAACTTGGTAAGAAGCCTCTATGCAAGGACCTTTATAAATCTGCATATTTTATCCCGTTCCGACAGCTAATATTGCTGCCATGATGAATTATAATTTATGATTGGTCAAAATTTCAAAACTTCTCCTCTGAAACCACAAAGCCAAATGAACTGTAACTTGGTATGAAGCATCTGAGGAAGGAATTTTATAAAGTTTGCATATTTTGTTCCGGTCGGAAAAGAATATGTCTGCTATAATGAATTCTTATTTTTGATTGGTCAAAATTTAGAAAAAAAAAATTATGAAACCACAAAGCCAAATGAACAGCAAGTTGGTATGAAGCATCTGTGGAAGGACCTTTATAAAGTTTGAATATTTCGTCCCGGTCGGACAGCTAATATTGCAGCCATTATGAATTCTTATTTATGATTGGTCAAAATTTCAAAAATCTTCTCCTCTGAAACCAATTATAGCCAAATTAACTGATACTAGGTATGAAGTATCTATGGATGGTCCATTACAATTTTCACTTGAAATAAAATGGATTGATTTTGGGACTGTCAGGTGAGCTATATATGCTCACTTCTCTTGAGCCTCTTGTTATAAAACATATCATTTTGTGTACAATGAAAAATGTTATTTGACTGGTTAAAAAATAAACCTTTCAAACTAATGTGGTTTATAATTGACACATGCTTTCAAGGGTACAGTCTTTTGAATAGTTTTATCCCCATGCTCAATGAAGCTGCGGGGATAATTGTTTTGCTGTTTGCCAAATGTAAATTGGTACATCTGTACATTGTCCAGGATAATCTCAGCAACTGCAACTGATTGAAATCTTGAAACCTAGGTCACTATTAACACTGTGAATGTAGATTTGTCAAAAAGTTTTGGAATTTTAATATTAACCCTAAGGGCAAAATTATGGATGAAAATTAATTTGGTGATATCCTAGGGATAGAAAGCAGAAACTTTAATCACAAGTCAAATTAAATATGTTAACTTGATCAATGGCATTGGAAATTTCATTTGTGGAGTCAAAAAAGAGAAAAATCAATTAATTGTCCATTATAACTCGTCATTCATTATTTGAGATTAGATCATGAAAATTGGTTATAATTAACACTATAAGAGCTGTCTGTGTCAATTATTTATGAATTTCCATATTTGCACAATTTGAACTTTTTATTGCTTAGTTGGTTTATTTTATGGCCTAGTTTACTATAAGCTAAAATAGAGAATAGAGAATGGAAAGGGGGAATGTGTCAAAGAGACAACAACCCGACGAAAGATCAGAAAACAGCTCAAGGGTACCAATGCAGTGAGAAAATCACCCACCCAGAACCGGGCTTCAGCTGGCCCCTTAACCATAATGTATACTAGTTCAGCAAAATGGACAGCACACTAAACTCTGAAACATAAAAATGAACCAAAATTTAAAAAACACATAAGACTAACAAAGGCTAGAGGTTCCTGACTTGGGACTGATGCAAAAATGCGGCTTAGGTTAAACATGTTTCGTGAGATCTCAATCCTCCTCACAATACCTCTAGCCAGTGTGGAATAAACAAACACACAGCGATACACACAGTAAAACTCAGTTCAAAAGATTACTTAAGTAAAATAGAATGCTTTAGATTAACATTCTTTGTTGTGCATATGCAACATAGCTGTATTTTTAGCTCACCTGACCCTGAGCTATTGTCATAACTTGGTGTCCGTTGTCCGTCGTCCACAATTCACATTTTAATCCTCAGAAACCACTTGGCCAATTGGGATCAAACTTTGGTGGAATGGTCCTCGGGTGGTCCCCTTCCAAAATTTTGTCCGGTGTCCCTGACCTTCGACCAAGATGGCAGCCAAGCTATCAATAGAAAAAAGGGGGGTCAAAATTTTAAAAATCTCCTTTGAAGCTACTATTCCAATCTCAGCCAAACTTTGATGAAATGATCCTTAATTACTCCCCTTCCAAAAGCAGAACTTAGTTTAGGACCCTATGGGAAATTCACATAAAAATCTTTTTATCTGAAACTACTTTCCCAATTAGAACCAAACTGTGGTGGAATGGTCAAAAGGTGGTCCTCTTTCAAAAATATGTCTGATGGCCGCAACCTCCGACAAAGATAGCTGTCACAGCTGAACTTAGTTTAACATAGGACCCTATGTGAATTCATTTAAAAATTTTCTTGTCTGAAACAACTAAGCCTTGGAGTTAGTTGGAACAAGACTTGGCAGCAATGGTCCTTATATGGTGCTTTTTCAGAATTATGTCTGATGACTTGGACTGTCAACCAAGATGTCCACCACAGCCGAACATAGTTTATGGGAAAATGCATTAAAAATCCTCTTGTCTGAAACAACTTAGCCAATTAGAACCAACTTGACAGAAATGGTTCATAGGTGGTCCTCTTTCAGAATTATGTCCATTGACTTGAATGTCATCAAAGATGGCTGCCACAGATGAATTAAGTTTAACATAGGACCCTATGGAAAAATTCATTAAATAATCTTCTTGTCTGAAACAACTGAGCCAATAAGAACCAAACTTAGCAGCAATGGTCCTTAGATGGTCCTCTTTCACAATTATGTCCATTGACCAAAACTATCAACAAGATGGCCACCACAGCCAAACTTTAAACCCTGCGTGGAACTAGTCACTATATATAATACAAATTCAGAAATCATTGCGATGTTTTTATTATTGCACAAAATGTGACAGGGTTGTAATCGCAATAAGTTAAACTCGCATTTTGGAATTTTTATATGAATGACGAGGGATTTTTCTCAATATCGCAAACATTAAAATCACATTTTAGTCTGAAATGACAAAATTGCAATAATAAATGCACGCAATAATTTCTAAATTTATAGTAGGCAGTGAAGGTGAGCGATACAGGCTCCTGGGAGCCTCTTTTTTCATTCAAGTTGAAAAAATTTAAATTGAAATTATTGATTATAGTATATTTTCTGCATTTGTTGAAATGAACGTAGTTTCCAGGTTATGCTTAACCCCCTACAATCATGAACATAGATTTTGCTAATGAGGTGACAGTATATAATGGTAATAATATATTATAAATTCTGTTTTTAATATGTTTGACATTTCATTTTATATTTTGTTTCTACTTTTAATGCATCAATTCTCCTAATAATAGACAATTTTTTTATAATTTTTGAAATTTTCATTGTGATCAGCCCTGATAAATGACCTGTAAAGGTCAAATGCAGCACTTTTTAGATATGATCTTCATAAAATATGTAAGTTAATTTCATAACATATATCACAGACATTTTTTCCTGTAATGCATATATTTATACCATTTTTAGCAGGCAAGGAGACCTCATTAGCTGGTTAATGATTTGAAAAATTTTAAATTTAAAAGCAAATCTCCTGATTTGAATGTTAAATGAATCATGCATTACACAAATGGTAGAATTGGCACATTTAGATATATTTAAGAGCAGAAAGAAACGTAAAGTCTGAAATATTACAGTATGTACTCAATGGCCGTTGTTTTTAAAAAGAAAAACGTTGCATTTATTACTAATTTTTGTCACTTGAACATACCTCATAGACCAGTTATATAATTATCTACTTTCAAAAACTCAAAGAGATTCTTGACCTTAAGTGGAAGAGGAACTGGTCAAACCTCACTTCAAGTTGGATTTGAACTCTAGATCTCATTGGGGCCATATTGATCAAGTACAGTCATCTCTCATTGTCTCAAACTCATTTAGTGGAAATTTTTGATAAGTCGAAATTTTTTTCGTGGTCACAAACTTTGTTCTTTTTAATTACATCTTTTTGACTACTGGTGTTTTTGACTCCTGATGTTTTGACTCCTGATGCTTTGAAATTCAATGAGCTGAAATTCCAGTTGTCTTGAAATAAAATTACAGTCCCTATATATTAACAAATACATTTTCATTTTGGATAACTTTAAGATTCACTTTATAAAGAGCACTTTTTTTTCTCATCCCTTTTTTGTTTGTTCTTGATACGTTCCAGAAAGATAATTTAAGGGTTTATGTTATCTGTGTATATTTGGTAAGTTATAAGATTACACCAGCAAAATCTATCTTTAATAACCTAATTGACCCATTTGTTTTTAACCTGAAGTCCAGCCATTTTTGTTTACACACAAAAAATACCCCAAACAGATCTTCTAACTCATAGATGACAAACTTCACTGTGCATTGATCATTTACGTTATAAAAGCATATTCATGGATTTTACACACAAAAAAAAGGACGCACAAATTAAAATCTCTTTATTTAGTAATATGGATAGGTACTAATTTGACCAGTCTCAAAATGATCAGGTGCCAAAATGGTATGTATTTAATTAACGAAAGGGAATATTGGTTTGGGAATATCAAACTTTAAAATTTTAAACAATAAAATGGTTTATCTGAATGGAAATTGGATGTGCAAAGAATATA
Organism: Mytilisepta virgata; assembly: GCA_028015205.1. Lineage (NCBI taxonomy): Eukaryota > Metazoa > Mollusca > Bivalvia > Mytilida > Mytilidae > Mytilisepta > Mytilisepta virgata. Next base: position 41,695,314 of record CM051510.1, on the reverse strand, counting down.
GTGTTTTGACATGTTCCCATTTAAATGATTGACAGCCAGAAATGAAGACCGGAAAGAAATTTTAGAGTGGGGCGAAGGGAAAGGGTGTGTATCCGAACTGGTTATTTTTCGTTTTTGCCTCAAAATACCCCAAAACAGGTCATCAAACTCTGTGATGACAAACTACACTGTGCGTCCATCATTTATGTTATAAAGGTATATTCATGGATTTTACCGGAAAGAAGAAGTGACACACAAATTTGAGTCTCTTTATTTAGTAATATAGATATGAGCAGTTATATATTCTGAAACCTTACATAACTAAGTAACTTATATAACAATTAGGCCACCATTAACAATATATAGACCAGATTTATTGATAATTATCTAAAATGCTTATACATGTATAGCATTGATGAAATTTAATTTGCATACATTATGAGTATGATCAAAGTCTTGTTGCAGCTTTTGTATAGTTCGGATTGTAACAGTTTGTTTTGATAATAGAGTCTCAGGTTTCTGTGTATAATGTTAAGTTCAACAATTAGAATGAATTTATAGAAACACATGAAATTGGATCTTGTTTATAAAGTTAATTTATTAATTAGTTTTGTAAAATATTTATTAATTTAGCTACAGTTTAAAAACACCCTGTTTACACGAAGACAAAGTTCATTAAATAAACCTTCCTGCACGATTTGTCAATAGTTATGAAATTTCTTACATATTTTTACTATTTAGGAATTTTTTTAGAAATTGTGGAATAAAGAAAAGTCTAAAAAGGTAAAATTTCAATAAAATCATTATTAATGTTAAATTTTTTTGATAATTTGTTAATAACATATTTATTCATGCTTGTCCGTCTACTTAAAAGTTAATTGATTTATTTTCATCCCAGGCAAAGAATCAAGAATTGGGACACCAGAATTCCATTGATATAAAACACATGCTTGAAAGTTTTCGGAATTTGCCAGATTTCCAGATTTCGACATTTTAGTCTCAAGATATTCCTATAAAAATATTTTAAAGATATTGAATTCTTCCCAATGTCCGGATTTTGGCACCTTCTAGGTGAAAGACCTATGGAAACATAAAAGTTTCAAATTTCTGTTTGATCCAGAAATTGAAACAACAATTAGGCTAGTACATATTTTTCATAAAGTTGGTACATGTATTGTAATATTCTGGTGTTTTGACATAAGGGTGACAGTAAAGAGAGGTGACACATAGAGGTGACATAAGGGTGACACTAAATAGAGGTGACACATAGAGGTGACATAAGGGTGACACTAAAGAGAGGTGCACATAGAGGTGACATAAGGGTGACACTAAATAGAGGTGACACATAGAGGTGACACTAAATAGAGATGACACATAGAGGTGACATAAGGGTGACACTAAATAGAGGTGACACATAGAGGTGACACTAAATAGAGGTGACACATAGAGGTGACATAAGGGTGACACTAAATAGAGGTGACACATAGAGGTGACATAAGGGTGACACTAAAGAGAGGTGACACATAGAGGTGACATAAGGGTGATACTAAATAGAGGCGTTTCTGTCATGATTATTTAAGAATACAGCGCTTTATTTTTTTTGTAGTTAACAATACAACAACCGGAAGTACTTCATACAAAAATTCTTTGCCCGGTCAATTCTTTTACAACCCAACAAAACTACTAAAATTATTCATTCAATTCTCATAATTACTTAATGTATTTGATAAATAAAAAACTTGATTGAAATTTTTTGAAAAATTCTCTGTATTGTCTCGAAATATTACTTCGCTACATTGCAGCTTCATCAATGTCATCATGGGAGCATGTGCTAAACAAGATCTTGTCTTTTACTAATTAAAACACCACTTTTCAGAACGATGTGACTAGCGTCTTCCAATAAAAATTATGGATTGACCTATATGTCATTCTAAAAGAGTTGCTGAAACAAAATTGAACAATTACCCTATTTCTATCACTATGCCATAAATTGTATCTAGATATCCTGGATTTATCATTGTTTATCTTTGCACAAAGTGAAATTACTGAAAGATCCCCCCCCCCCCCCTCCAAATTATTGAAACATATAATTACGTGTATAATTTGCACTGTTTAGATTATCATGATATACCCCTGTCGTGCTAATGTTGACACACAGATGAAAAAATTACAACTACCTACAAACTGTGTTTGGAAAATGACATACTGTACATTTACTTTGGTCAGGTGTAAATCACACTGGTCTATAATAAAGAGTGTGTTTTTTTAAGGTTAAATGAATAAGATTTAAACAGGACATAATACATTCAGTTTATTGTATCGAAAACATTGCTGTAAATTTAATCTAAAATTAGAAATAAAATTCAAAAAATTCTTCAAATTTTATTTAAAATCTGATTCCTATGATGACATATGTAAATACATTCAATTTTGATTATTTATAGCTTCATTTTAAATACAGGTTATAACATAAAAAACTCTCTGTAAAACTGAATTAGATGATATAATATGTTAACAAGCTGTTGATATGTACTATCTATGTGTTTTACATTTATATTTTAATTTTTTCAAAACATTTAACATTGAAATTTGATATTTATGATGTACTATCAGAACACTTAAAGAATTTATATAAATATTGTATAGAACCTCACAACGACATGACGAAAAATATATAGGATGGAAATAAACCTCATTATTGTAGTTTGTACAAATTTGTTCACTGGCACCAATAAGAGCTTACCATTGAGTATGAATTCTACTACTTGTTGAAGTCTTAATGGTGCGCTCCTCTTGGGATTTTTTATATCCTCTTATATTTGGTTTTTGTGTCATGGGCATTTACCCCACATCCCTGTCATTTTGTCTTGTGTTTAATTCTATCACTTGATAGAGTTGTCTCCCCTAAGTTGACTTCATATGAATATAAAATCTTAAGGCCAAGAAAAGTATGTGTTAGGTTCTTTATAATGTTTGAAAATATTTCGAAAATTTAGATTATAACACAGATCATACATTTGTAGATAGTACAATGTATTATCTTTAGACCAATTAATTACTTTGAAATAAGCTTCCTGGATTAGCTGTCCATTGATAGAGCACTCATGTTATGGGTTCCAAAATCTGATAAGGTCAAACCAAAGACTAAGTAATTGGTATCTGTTGCTCCTCCACTAGGCATATCACAAAAACATGTTCTCATCCTTATATGGATGTAATAATTGAAGCCCAAGGGGACTATAGGTTTGCACTCTGTCTGTCTGTCTGTCTGTCTGTTGCACCGTCCATCTGTCTGTCAGTCTGGCAAATCAGTTTTCTGCACTTTTTTTGTCATGCTTGGAGATATTGATTTGATATTTGGTTTATAGTTTTACCGTGACAAGTTACAGATCAGGTTTGAATTTTGTTCCGGTCTGATGATTTTTTGCAGAGTTATGGTCTTTGGACTTCAAAAATAATCAGTTTTCCCCACTTTTTTGTCATGCTTGAAGATATTGATTTGATATTTGGTATATATAATATAGTTTTACCATGACAAATTACAGATCAGGTTTGAATTTTGTTCATATTTCGCAAATAATCACTTTGTCACTATGTCTTCATTTGATTCACATACTTAAGGAGATTTTGAGTGTTTTCTCATAGCTCAAGCTGGTAGGGGACATTGTATTGCCCAGCAATACTTTCAGAATGCTTGTTACAGATAGGATAGACAATTTCCATTTCCATGTAATGTGAAGTGATCAGTATGTATTGAGAAAAGATTCTGTTTAAGCTGGTGCTACAGGACATGTTGAATTTGCTGTGAGGTGTGAGATTATTGCAGCAGGACATGTTGAATTTACTGTGAGGTGTGAGGTTGTTGCAACACTATGACATTAAGATGAAGAACAACATTCAAAGCAATGCTTTGTCGCTTAGACTTTTTGTGCGGATTTTGTGTCATGAATGTAACATCATATTTTTCCTTTTACATTGTCTGTTCCCAAAAAAGTATTTGAAATACTTCAATAAATGGAATGGGCTCACTTAAAGGCATGCATGCTAGTGTGACGGTGTCCATAAATTGTCTTCCAGGAAAGAGATTTGATATTAATTTTTTTCATGGTGGCTCAGAAATATAAGAAGATAATGAAGATCTTAATTAACTCTCGACAACAAAATACATAGTACTTTCACTTATTTGTTTTATCATTTCTGTCTCCGTAAGGCCATAATGACATAGGGCCATTTGGCTGGAGAGATAAGCTTTCATATAAAATGAAGCCTTAAATAGTCATAGACACATATGTCCCTATAATGTTGATTAAGAGATAATAGATAACCATTGAAGAAGAATTTGGATGATGTGGGAATTCTAATGTTACGAAAAGGCTGAAAAATAGATTTCATATAACTGGTTAATTTCCACAGTGGAGACAGAAAAAACCTATTGTATTTTTAATGTCAAGTTGGATAAGATCAGATGTCAATTTGAAGAATAGCATAGTAATTGAATAAAAAACAAACAGCATTATGTTTTAAACAACTAGATTTTAGGCTCATATGGCCATTTTCGATTAATCTAATTATTTTCTATACATATAAGACATTTCTTAGATATTGTTCACTATTTTGATTTATTTAAAATAAATGAAAAGTATAGAAGATGTCAGTTTAAATTAAGAGTTTCTTTTAATCTTTTCATCTATTTCTGTTATGACGTCAAGGAACGTAATTAAATTGTCTGTGACTGTTATAGAAAAGACACTTATTTTCTGCAAAAATAAAAAAGATATTTTGGTTTCTGTGGAAACCTTTTTTGTTGCAATTAGCCAATATTATTTTTGTGTCACCTGCAACGAAAAGTCGCGAAGGTGAGATATAGGTATTACTTTATGGCAGCAGCGTAAACTTTTTAAAAACTTGAATAACTTTGCACATATAATACCTACAATTATGATTTAAGATAGCTTATCGTATAAGGTTTGCCACAGTATACCTGACTTGTGACCCTGACCTCATTTTCATGGCTCACTGACTTCATAAACATAAATGTTAAATCTGCTTCCAAGTTTCGAGGTTAAATCCATTTCTCAGCAACTGTAATACCTAAGCCAACCATATTTGGTCTATAGATACCTCTTAGTGGGTACATGCCAATCTGACACCTGGCTTACGGTCTTGACCTCAATTTCATGGTTGAGTGACTTTGTCACATTTTCGTGGTTAAGTCCATTTCTCAGCAACTAGAGTACCTAGAACCACCATAATTGGTCAATAGATAGTTCTTGGTGGGTACATGTCAGTCTGACACCTGCCTTTGGCATTGACCTCAATTTCACGCTTGAGTGACCTGCATCACATTTTCGTGGTTAAGTCCATTTCTCAGAAACTAATACCTAGACCCACTGTATTTGGTCTATTGATAGTTCTTGATGGGTAAATACCAGTCTGACACTTTTCTTTGGAGCTTGACATCAGTGACATGGTTGAATGACTTTCATCCAAGTTTTTGATTAAGTCCATTTTTCAGCAGCTGTAATACCTAGACCCACCTTTTTTGGTCTATTGATAGTTCTTGGTGGGTACATGCCAGTCTGACACTTGTCTTTGGACCTTGACCTGAATTTCATGGTTGAGTGACTGTCATCTGAGTTTTTTTTTTTTTTTTCAGCAACTGTAATACCTAGACCCATCGTGATTTTCTATAGATAGTTCTTAGTGGTTCTTGCAAGTCTGTCACCTATCTCTGGACTTTGACTTGAATTTCATGCTTGGGTGACTTTGTCACATTTTCAAGATTAGGTCCATTTCTCAGCAACTTTAATACCTAGACCCACCATATTTGGTCAATAGATAGTTCTTAGTGGGTACATGTTGGTCTAACAGCTGTTAGCAGAACTTGACCTGAATTTAATGCTTGAGTCACTTAATATACATTTTCATGATTTAGTCTATTTCTCGGCAACTGTAATACATTTGTAACTAGACCCACAGTATTAATTGATAATTCTTAGTATATACCAATTTAACATCTGACATCTTACCTTTGACCTCTATTTGATGCTTGACTGACTTGTTTCACATTGGGATAATATCCATTTCTCAGCAACTTTAATACATAGATCAACCATATTTGGTCAACTACAAGCTAACTTGTTTTTTTTTTTTGGGGGGGCGGGTATATAGATTTCAGTCTGTCTGTCCATCCGAAAAAACATACGCAACTCCTCCTACATTACTTACTGGAGTGTTAGATCACTCTGATGTGCATATTGGCAGGAATATCTATTTGGACAAGAAATGTAAAAGATATGGCTGTTTGGACTGAGGCATTTTTTAACAAAACTTTCCATGTGTTGTCCGCAACAACTCCTACATTACTTGCATGATTCTCATGAACTTTATGGAGTGTTAGATCACATTATGGAGATGTGCTTATTGTCAGGATTTTCTGTTTGGGCGAGTACTTTGAAAAATATGATGATTTGAACTTTGTGTAGGCTTCAAAACAGACATGTTGCTGCAGGACAGTTCTAGTTTAATTTAAATTGTAACGGACAATTTAATTGGCTGAAAATTGTTATAATCTAAGTCGGGTACTGTGACTTCAGCGACATATTTTGGCCGTCCACGATTTAAATATTCTCAAGTTTAATATAAGTTATACAAATGATATTCTACCTGCAATTTTGGATAAGAAAATTTTTGAAAATTAATTGTTTTGGAAAGGATTGTTTTGGAACAAATTATACTTGTAGTTCCAAAATTGAAAACAAATGATCCTTAAATAATTTTGATTTAAGGATGACCGCTGGTCTAATAGGAAATAAACAAGATTTGAAATAGGTGTTTAAGTTTGAGAGAACATATGAATAGTAAACAAATAAGCAAGAAAAAAATATATGTTCATGTCCTCATTTTAGAGTTATAAGGCCTTGAAAATTTGCAGGAAATGGGTTTTCTCTGGATTTTTCATTGTCTTTGCATTGACAACTTCAGTCTCTCAAAAATGTATGAAAAAATAAAAAGGATTTCATAAAATTTTGTCAAATACCATTTCAAGGTATATATGATTGAATTATAAAAGAAAAAATGGGGGTTCATGGGCAAAAAATTTCATGTTTAAGAAATGGATAAAACCTGAGGATTCCGAAAATCTGACATAAAGACTAAAACGTGAGCAGCGAGCATCCTTAAAGGAGAGAGGTTCGAAATGTATTTATCTTTTTACCCTAATAAATGGATTTGAAAGTATGAAGATTTAGATAAATAAAGAAAGTAATCCATCTAAATACCACAAAACACATAAAACAAAATCTAATTACAGAGTCTTATAGGTACTTAGTAAAGATAAATTTAGAATTATTTATAGAATTTGCACTTTTAATATATTTTAATATTTATCATTCCTATATACAGTCTGGGGTTTTACGAGTGTCCGGTAATTATTGAAATAAGTAGAATTTTACCTTTCTTTTTGAAACATGATGCAATATATGGCCTTACGTATAAATTCAAGTAAAATTGTTTTTTTTTTTCAAAAAGTTTAACATAATAACATAGTTTGAAAAAATAGTCCACCCGACTCCATGAGAGGGCTGTTTTTCATGGCAGATGGGTAAAAAATTAAAGTCAGCTGGCAATTGGACGGGCATGACGTGAACAGTTGTTTTGGAGGTTCCGCTTTAAAATTTGGTAGAAACTAGATCATGGTACATATACTTGTGTATTTTTAGGAAGCAAAACACAAAAACGCAACTAAAAGCAAATCATATTAGTATTAGGATATTTTATTGTAGTAAAGAATCTAAAACATAGCACAACTAACAGTTCACAAAAATTGTCAGGACCGGCTGAACTTGTGCAGGATTGACAAGTTTCATTAACAGCCAGCCCTGTGGTCTGGATATTAATAATTTAGGTGATTTTTCTACCAGTAAGTTGTTCTTTTTGGAATAATTTTCGAGACATAATTTTTCTACTTTGGCCTTACAGACTGTAATAATCTTAATAAACATTTGTGTTTAGCATTTGCATCTGAAATTTTACAACTTTTATTTGTAAAATAAAATATTTCACATTTTGATGATGTTGTTCAACCTATAAGTAAAAATTTGTTATTAGTGACCTTGTTTCAGATATGAATGGTGTTATAGTTTTCAGTTACAAATGACTGTTTATATAGAGGGTCAATTCTATGTTGCTAGTGAAGATTTATAATAAATTTACTTTAAGCTGATCTCTTAACACAAGTATTGAACCGCTCAGTTTGTTTTCTATTTTATAAATCCCATCCATAAAAGGAAAGTAGTAAAAAATCCGTAATTTATGAGAAAATTAATCATAAGTTATGCTCCCCTATAGTATACAACTTTATCTTTTATACATTAAACACACGTTAACACTTGATGATAAAGAGAATCAAGGGAATTAATAAATGTTAGGTTTACTTGACCAGGTTTTGTTTTGCCCCAGAACTTGGGCAGAAGATATAAAATAGATTTTTATTCAGCCATTAAAATTCTCATGGGATATATGTAGTCTGCGGTTTTGGCAAGTTAGGAGCAGATATAATAAAGTTAAGTAATTTTTTCTGAAGGAAAATGTTGATTTTTTCTGCCAAAAGCTTGGAAATTAGGTAAACATTGATAGCGAGGGATTTGGTCCGTCCTGGAAGGAATCAAGACTGTATATAAGTTAGAGCTATTTGTAGTAAATTGATGTTGTCAGAATAATTTCTGAAGTTTTGAAAAACTGAATAGAAATAGGGAAGGTAAGGGCTGTAAAAACGTATAATTTATTTTAGGAAGAAACTTGAAGTGAAATTATGAAGAGACCTGACAGAGACAATTAGTGTGTATGGCAAATTTCAGAACTATTAACCTTTGGAACAAAACCTTAGTAAACGAACCTGATGATATTAGACTGATATATAACTAGCAGTGACCTCAATATTATGATACGATGTAATATTCATATGTCCATGTATACATTGGAAAAAAATATTTTCCCAAATAATGTCTCAATTTATAGATTTTACAGATCACGTTTGGTAAAAATGAGACAGAAAATCACAGGTTAAAAATAAATAAAAAAAAATTATGAAGGAAAATAACTTTTCTTGGAAAATAATCAGTGTCAAGTTCATGGAAATTGTCTGAAAGAAATAAATATTGATTTTACTGGAAACCATTGATGTAGTTTGATCAGAAAGATAGGAAACACTCCCAAATACCTCTCTCATTCATAACAATTGATTGATTGACCTATGGGGTTTATGCACGAAGGTATATATATACCCCCATGCTCAAAGTTGTTACTTTAAATTTACTGTTCCAAAAATGTTAAATTTTGTGAAAACTAAGGAGTATCTGACAGACACTTGTTTTCTATTGTCTAGGTATCTGCACTCCTTATACCGATAATACCAATCTTTTAGGCCTGTTTTTTTTCCTGATTAGATTTTTTTTTTTTTATGGGAATAATTTATTTCACCTTACTTTTAAAAATGTTGAAAAGATCAATTATGAGTCTTCCTGATCCTTCAGTGGTATTTAGGTGAAAAGAGTAGAAAAGAAGAAGTATTTTATGGTAGAGAGATTGATGTGTTGTTTGGAGACAAATTTTATTTCTTTAACATGTTAGTGCTTGTAGGGGATTGGGAAGTTGTAAGTAGGAAATCAGAAAATGCGACAAAATATTTTGTTTGATTAAAATTGATTGATAGGCAATTTAACATGTTTATATAACTTTTTATATAAGTACAGTTAACATTTTGCTGGAGAATGTGATTTTCTGCAGACTTGATATTGGAAATTTGATTTTCTGATGGGTACTATTTTAAACTAATATAAATGCACTAGAAAATAAAATATTTCAAATTTGATAGAAAATAAATTGTCTTGTCAATCCTATTTATTTCATATGCTGAACAATTTTTATAGCTTTCCACTGCAGTAAAATTATAAAAATGAAGTTACTGTATATAGAATTCTCAGACAGTGTGAATTTAATGGACTGAAAAGCTTAAGTTAATGGCTCAACAGTTTACAGAAAGTACATTAGTTAGTTCAGTAAACAATTATTTTTAACAAATTTTTTCAATTAAGAAATAATACTAAATTTTATTTTTAACATCATTGAATTAAAAACACATTGAGTACTCGTGAACCTTAAGAAGAATGTAAATCACTGTGGGACTCAACAGCCAAAATCAAGAACAAGGCCAACAAATCCATGTATACACAAGTAAGAAAATGTGAGTTTGTCATAAAGTTGTCATCGTAAACTTTCCTTTAAAGATCTATTTCTCTGAACCACTTGGCAGAAATAGTGCTCAGGTGGTCCTCTTTCAGAATTATATCCAATGACCTGGCCTGCCATCCAAGATGGCTGCCAGAGCCGAACATAGTTTAACATTCTAAGGACCATATGGTAAATTTTCTTACAGATCTTCTTGACTGAAACCACAAAGTCATTTGGAACAAGACTTGGCAGTAATGGTCCTTAGGTAGTCCTATTTCAAAATTGTATCCGATGACACCGGATGCCATCCAAGATGGCCACCAGAGCCAAACGTATTTTAACATAGGAACCCATTGGATTTTCTTGTATGAAACCATTAGGCAAATTCGAACAAAACTTGGCATCTATGGTCCTTAGATGATCCTTTATCAGAATTTTATCCTATGACCAAGACTGCTATCAAAGATGTCCGACACAGGCGAACTTAGTTTAACATAGGACCTCATAGGAAATTTACTAGACCTTCTTGTCTGAAACCACTGAGCCAGTTGGAACTAAACTTTGCAGTAATGGTCCTAAGATGGTCCTTTATCAGAAATATATCCGTTGACCTAGGACACCATCCAAGAAGGCCACCACAGACGACTTTGTTAAACATTGGACCCTACAGGAAGTTCACTTAAAAATCTTCTTGTCTAAATTGGATCCAAACTTGGCAGCAATGGTCCTTATATGGTCCTCTTTCAAAAATGTATCCGATGACCCTGTCTGCCATCAAAGATGGCCACCAGTTCCGAACATAGTTTAACCCTATGGGAAAGTTGACTTAAAAATCTTCTGGTCTGAAATCAGTTAGCCAGTTTGAACCAAACTTAGCAGCAATGGTCCTTAGATGGTCCTATACCAGAATTGTTGGACTGGACCGCCATCCAAAATGGCGAACTTTACTTAATGTAGGACCCAGTGGGAAAATTTCACTTAAAAGATCTTCTTGTTTGAAACCAGTGAGTAATTTGGCAAAACTTTTGTGCCATTTAGAACTTGTACAACTTGTACTTCTGTGAAAGTTTCAGTTAAATGCATTCTCTGGTTTTCTCCAGACTGCCAGCACAAGAATGATTTCCAGGTGAGCGATACAGTCTCCAGGGAGCCTCTAGTTGGAAAAAGGTTCTCAAATTAAATAAAGAGTAACAGTCATATGTACATATGAAACTTTTTTCAATCATAAAGGGTAATGTATTATCTTTAGTCTTCACTAATGGCTTATATCATTTGTCCCTCTTTATGACTATGCAGGTTTTGTATTCCATTGAATTATCTTCTATACGCTTTCAAAATTTGAGTTGGTTATAAGCAAATCATCAGTTTTCCATGAGAAATGGTTGAATTATTACAAAGTCATATCTGTAGGAGTTAATGAAACTAAAATGTTCTCCTTGCAAAAATTGAATTAGAGTGTTAAATTCATTGTCTGGCTATGCGAGATAAATAATTCTTTCAATTTTATCAGTTCACACAGAAATTATTTTTTGTAGAAAAAAATAAGAAAATCGTCGCCAAGTGAAATGAATAAGAAACAAATGTTCATCGAATGAAATGAAAAAGTGTCTCGTAATTTATTGATGTAAAAACATTTCAATAGACTTGTGTTATTGTGTATCAGACTAAGTTAGTCTTGTTTAAACGCTGGAAAAGTTTTTCATTAAATTCGTCTCTTTACCATGAAAAACATTTTTAATTTCGGATGTAAGTTTATTTGGGTGGAATATTCTCGTTTCTAAACTGAATCCAATTGGTTTTATCAGTTTATGGAAATTTCGATTTTTATATGAATATTTCAAAAGATATGTACAAAAACACGGTCACTCTGATTTTTCACAAAATGGCTCATAGCAAGGATGTATAATTACATGTTCAGGACTACTCTTATCATCTTTTTTTTATATAATATCCTTGGTTAAATAAGTAACTTGAGTCTATATCAAATGATCAAATGTAATTGGTTGAAAATCAACCATTTTGACCATTCTGCAAAAAATATGCAAATGTAATATATTTAGGCTGAAAATCGACACTTTTGATAAATCAGAATCATTGTCACTACAAATGATCACTTGTAATGCTGAGATCATACATTTTGAACAAACTTATGGTGAGGTGTTTTGGACATTCTGACTAAGGATTGTCAGCATTCTTTTCAAAAGCACTGATCGTGTCTGATGTAACTTCCACAACTAAAAAGAAAAAAATAGGCTGCTGAAATAAAATTATAACCAATTGTGCTGAAAATGTGATAACATACAGTAAATCTAAGCAAACCAATGGAATGTAAAATTTATTGTGTTTTTTTGATAGCTATAAATACTGAAAAAGGAAACCATTTTAACATAAATTATGTTTTTCAGAAATTTGTAGTTTCTTCTTGTCTCTTTGGGTTTTAATGCCACTTTTAGTTCAACTGGCTATGTCCTCTGAAGGATGCCACCTTACATGGAGAGAACCACCTCACTACAAGTTGGATTCTAATTCATAACCTCAGTATTTATAGTGTAGTGGTCATTAACAACAACTTACACCTGCCAGGTAGTGGTCATTAGCAACAACTTAAACCTGCTAGGGTAGTGGTCATTAGCAACAACTTAGACCTGCTAGAGTAGTGGTCATTAGCAACAACTTAGACCTGCTAGGGTAGTGGTCATTTACAACAACTTAGACCTGCCAGGGTAGTTAAGTTTTGTGTTTAGCTCCATTTCTCAGAAACATATAGTAATATATCAATGATATCTCACCACTACAGTCCTCTTGTATAATACAACACAGTTCAGCAACCTTTGGTTGCTATGTCCAACATTTTTAATGCTTCAGTGACTTTGGTTAAGTTTTGTGTTTACGTTCATTTCTCAGAAACCTGAAGTGGAATATCAATGATATTTCACCACTACAGTCCTCTTGTATAGAACAGCACAGTTCAGCAACACTTGGGTTGCTATGACCTACATTTCATGCCTCAGTGACTGGTTAAGTTTTGCGTTTAGGTTCATTTCTTTGGAACTAAGCATAGTGTAGAAACAAAACTTCATCAGTGGATGTGCCTTGGATAATACTGAGCATTCATATATGAGGACCTACATTTTAGTTGGGGTATCAGTGTCTTACAGACACAGTTTCTAGTTTTTTATATATAATAATATAAAAAAAATAAACATTATTGATTTGTATGATGTTATAAATAACCAAGAAACAAACTTGATGATAAATAATTAATAAAAATAAAATATATGTGTTTTTAATTAGTTTTCAAGTCTGGATTTAATGAGCATTTTATTTTCATAACATATTTGCCCTTTCCATTTTTATTTGCACAAGATTAATATTCCAACATGAAAATTAAGAGCCCTTTTAACCTTGTAGACTTCTTTTCAAGACAAAAAGTCAGATTGAATCTTAAAAGAAATATTTTGAGAGGATAATATATTTTTTTTTTGTAACTTGTTATTATAACAAACTTGAAAGACCTGAAAACATATAAAATATTATAACATACTTAAGTTATAAGTTATGGATTACTGAGGGAAAAGAAATTACAATATTTACAGAATAGCGATATTTTTTTGATGTACATGGTACTGTTTGTTTTGTGCTTATGTTTAATGGTCTACAGAACTTAAATATTAATTACATAACGGAAATGGTTGATTATATTAATTATAAAGGTATAAAAATTACTTTGGCATTTCTTAATGTTAGTAACAAGTCTTTGAAATCCGTCATAAAGAGGTTTTTTTGATTTGAAGTATTTGCGGAAAAGATGTCTGTCAAGATGACATATTTTGATCAAAATATTTTTGGTATGATTTTTGCCAGAATTGCAAAATGTGCTTTAGTTTATGAAATTGTAGGAGGTACACAATGTGTTAAAAGTTTAGAGGTCTCAGTTAGGGCCTTGGTTGTCATGTGGACTTAGGTGGTTAGTTGTAACTGAGGACGTAAGTTGAATCCAGCTCATTACGTGCCTGATTACCTCTCTCATGCATTACAACTGATAAATTTTCACATAATTGTGTTTTATCTCAAAATTGCAAAAATGTGATTTGATGTACTATTATTTCCTTAGTGTGTTTGTTCAATTCAAGTTATAGGGGTGGGGGGGGGGGGGGGGGGGTTGTAATTACATTTGAGTATAGCTGCAAAATCCACTCTGGACTTATGTTCGATCCTTTTCAGATTTGTTCGTAACCAATTCTGCAACCATAATTGGGTATATCTAAATAGGATAGTACACACACTTCACATAGGAACTATTTCATTGAATCACATTCCCAAAATTACTTAAAATTTAACCATAATTAATTGTTATGAATTAGAGTGATAAGTGGGCATGCATTTAGAGTGTGTTTAGCTCCGGATCTTGATATACAGAGGTATACTTTCCTTCTGAAAGTTGCTAGTCTTCCCTCAACAATAAAAAAAACTGGCCACTTTGATATAGTCCATTATAATAACAATTAAAGGCTCTTTTGAAGGAATTTATCAATGTGTAAACTCAGGCAATTCACTCACAAGCTGAATAAAGTCCTAAGGACTTTAGGCAAAGTTTGCGAGTGATAAGCCCGAGTTTACACATTGATAAATTCTGTAAAAATAGCCTTAATTACTTATAATTCCAAAGTAATGCAGAAATATGACGTTTTCTATTTGAAATTAACATTTTCCTCATGTACTATATATTGCAGGCGTACGTATTCATACGCACAACCTCATAAAAGGAATTTATCAAGTTATGAACTTTTTACTGGAAGTTGCTGTTATAGCCAATGAAATTACTGCATTTGATGTTTTGAAAACAATATTGGAATTATTGCATAATGAATGTGGCTCAAAAATGGGAATAAACCAGACTCAAACGTAATACACATAGTTATCAGTAAAGTAGGTAAAGTTATCTATCAATAATGTCATGATTTGCCTGTTAATCTCACAACATAAGGCTAAAATATATTGTGGGACTTCGTTCTGCCACATGATATCTAGTCATTGTATCGTTTTTGACTGTACATTGGAAAAAGACGATAATTTATTTGGGTATTTTAGTCAGAAATGTCTGTACATGTTCTTATAACATGGCCAATTATCATTGCATAGTCGCTAGCAATATGGCTGCAATAGACAATTCAGTTCTAAAATATCAGTTTTGATAAGTAAAATATATGTCAGGGTTATAAACAGAAGATGAGATATGTGATAGAATATGAGTCATTAAATAGTAGAAATTTATGAAAATTCATTAAAATATTGATGAAATTTTATCCCCAAGACACTAACTTCACATTATGATTTTAAAAGCATATTGTACACCAGGTGTCACCATCTAATCAATTACCCGTTATATTGTCGCAATATCGTCAATAAATAGATTATTACAGTAACATACGTATAATACTATTGGACAAATTGTGTAACAAAATGTAATTTGTAATGTAATATCGTGTAAATCTAGCTGATTGTAGGAAGTATGTATGAGTAAACGAATTATTATCGAACATAATCGGTATATCTTTTATATTTTTTGTCCAGCAGGGATTTGTCTTTTTATCAACAGTATGATGTTTTGGCGTGTAATCCATTTTGAAAGCATTTTGTGTATTTTTTTGTAATATCTAGTCAACTACTAGTATTAATTTACAGAAAATGATATTGAGTATTCCACTTTTGACTATTCAACTCTGAATCAAAAAATTTTTATTTTCAAGATAGATCATTGGTTTTTAGGAGTTTTCCAATAGGAAATATCTGGTTATTAGTTCAGTGACGAAATTGGCTGGTTGGGCAGGCAATTTGGGTGGGCAATTTGGATGGGCGATTTGGGTAGGCAATTTAGCAGGCAATTTGGGTGGGCAGTTTGGCAGCCTCAAACAAGGATGAAGGAAAGTTCACTTTGCTAGTGTATTGTTTTATTTGATTGATTGTTGCTTGCTAACCATCCAGTGGCAAATATTCCATGGCTCTTCAGGACGAGAACCAGTTCAACAATTATCTAACACAATAGAAATTGGGTCGAATGGGACACAAAGGGGAACCAATTTTGACTGCCATTATAAAAGGAGGATAGTTGGGTAGGGTTGAATAATTTAGCCAGAGCTCCGGATAAGATTTCATCAATTGGGTTATTTACTCCTGTCTTTTTTAATAAAATGGGTGAAAGCTTTTCCCATTTGCTTTGTGATTTCAGGTTCACTCCTCTGATAAATTTTTAATGGTTTTTTTTTCACCCACTCAAGCATATATCTATTGGGTGGGGATTTAGACGGCTTTCAGTTTCAATGGTAATCATGGGAGAGGTTTCCAATACATGTACACAACAAAATCATTGCAAAATAAAGATATTTGATAATGATATAAATAATGTCACCAACATATTACACAGTAAACACTCATGCAAATTAGAGGATAGGCAACATGAGGGGGTACATGTACATACAGCTGACAGAGCTGCATCGTTAGTACATGCACATGCTGGTGATGCTGCAGGCACTAACTACCAACCAACTAAGAGAATACACATCCTGCTAGCTAGTCCAGATAATCCTGAGGCCATTTATCATTTGGACTTTTTTAAGACCATCAGTCGAGATGTTGCATAAAAATTATTAATAACCTACTCTGAGGCATAATTATTTGGACAATCTGCTGGCAGAAACAGAATTTTAAAGTGCATGATGAAACTGTTTTGTAACTTTCTTTGTAGACTAAATGAAAAAAATAAAATATTGTATTTGAGTGAAAATATATTACTAGTAAGGGAAATTCACATGGGGAGATCCAGCCTTGTGTGGGCCATGTATATATTCATTACTTAAATGCCTTTAAATTTTCCGTTCAAAATTTGACAAAAATTTCCAGAAATTTCTAAGGCTCTTCCTTTTGATGCAGAGGTAACCCTTGGCTGAGTTTGGATACCTGTTTGTTTTAATTGTTTTGATTTTTGATGATTGTGCTTCTTAATTCATGATTTATTTTTAACCGGTTTCCAATATTTTGATCTCGAGCACTGCTGATGAGTTGTCAGTCAACAAAATGGCCATACAGTGCATCATATTTTTTTGGTATTTTGTGATACGTTTTATTATATAAACGAGGGGTTTGGCGACCAGAAGATCAAAACCCTTGGAAAGTACTGGTATTTGATTTTTTTTGACATGCTGATGTCTGATTATTATTTCATTGGAATTTATTTTAATACTTTCCTCTTATATATGCCTTTTAAAATTAGAAAGAAATTGAGGGAAAAATCGGCGTCAGTAAAAATACATGTAGAAAATGTATCAATTACAGGGCTCACCTTTTTCTGCAACAAAGCTCATGTGGGGCTTTTTAGTAATTGAGAATAATGAGGGGTGACAGGGCCATTTTCAGGACGTCGGGATTGGGTGGTTGTAAGCTTGGAAAATTGGGATTTGTTTCTAGGATTGATGGAATTGTGATTTAGTATTTATTACGACGTGAATTCATGATTAGACCATTTTTTTCTGGGAATTGCCATTTTGGTACGAAACTTTTAAACTGATACATATCATGTGACATTTATAACGAGACGAGAAATTGGTTAGTGGGGAACCAGATCCAATCATATTTAAAAAATGAATTTCTCCGTATAACGGTGCACATGGTTTGAACCTTAGTAGAGAAGATCGACCTCGAGAGATTTCGAAAGTTTTAATTGTTTACT
Organism: Mytilisepta virgata; assembly: GCA_028015205.1. NCBI lineage: Eukaryota > Metazoa > Mollusca > Bivalvia > Mytilida > Mytilidae > Mytilisepta > Mytilisepta virgata. The sequence goes on along the minus strand of CM051510.1, from coordinate 41,677,379 downwards.
TTCGATGATTGTTAAAAATGTGTTTTTTTAATGCCAATTAAAGTAAAAGAAATTTGCTAAAACGTATGAACCTCATGTTTATTTGCATAATTGGTCAAATATAATGGGTCATCAAACGCTTTACCATATTTTTTATTGCGTTTTATCAACTTTTTATTGCATAATGACGCAAATACGCAGCTTATCTGGAGGTCTGTTTAGCCTTCTAATAATTTTATTAGCAGCCCTCAGACTACTGTTTTTCGAAAATACAGAAGGAATTCCCCAAAGACATTACCCACTATGGTCCATCTTCAGACTTTCCATATTGTCCTGACAACCTCCAAACAAGAGAATCTCCCCCATCCCCCACCTGGGGCTGCCCTAGGCATGCAGCTCTATGGGTTGAGCTCCCTTGATCCATCACAGGTGCCTACCCCAGTATAGCTTTATTTGCATGGACAATGCCATCCAACAGACAAAACCTGGATAAAAATTAACCCAAAAAACACAAACATAAACACAACTGAGAGTCGGGACAGTTAAACTTCGTACAGACACTGAACAGTGGGGAGGTTGAACCGGTTTATGGGTACCATACCTCTCTCTTGTCTATCCAGACACTCTGGTGTATAAAACACTACTATAAAAAACCAATACTTTATGATTACCTGAACAAGGTGATTGCTTGCAAGAATTACAAAAATTGGTTGGAAATTTTTATATAATGTACATAATTAATTAGATTGCAGGGTCAGAATGTGCTGGTTTTAACGTTAAAACTAGCTATGGTTCTCATACCTGCTGGTCGGATACTGTCACTTTTTTCATCCTACTAGGCTTAAAATCAAAATGGCCACCATTAACAATTCTTGTTCTTGAAAGGTGAAATATTAAAAAAATCTTGTAGTCTTAAACTGCTTTGCTAAATGAACTGAAACTCAATTAGAGTTATTTTTTTTCTCTTTTCAAAATGGCTGAATATTTTGGACCAGTGATAGGCTTAGAGTTCAATTTTGATGTTTGAGATTGTCTTTTGCAAATCTTCAACGCTTGAAAATAATGCAGATATATATAAATGTGATTCCTATAGACAATGGAATAGAATATTATGAGCAAAATTGAAATTGGAGGCTTAATTATTGAAACTTTACACTGCTGAATTCACTTTGTCTTGAACTGTGGCACAGCACTATATTAGGATATGAATGTTCCATAAAATTAAAAGGTAAAGTACATACAAGGATGTCCCTCTGTTCAGGGGAGAAAACTCTAAATCCCCTGTAGTTTTCATATTGTTTATTTTTGGTAACAAAAAAAATGTGACATATTTGACTGACATTTACCTTATAAAGCCCACATCGATTCATTTATTAAATAATAATTTGTTGCCTGGTAAAGCTTAAAATGATTGATCACAGTCTGCACAGTGTTTAATCTAATGTGTTTCATTATTCTGCATTAAAGCATTGTTATTGTCAACACAGTTCTGTTCCTGGTAAAATGAAGGTGATGATTAAAAGTTAAAATTAAATGAAAATTTGTCTAGCTAATGAATTAATTATTTTACATGTTTCATATTGAATTGAATAATATGATTAATCTGACATTTTGATTCCCTGTCACTAAGTTACATGGAAAGGTTGCATGGAAAACTATATTAATTAACTAGTATTAGTTTAAACTTATTATAGTAAAAACTGTAGTGCACAATGGATACAGCACGTTACTAAAAATAGATTAAAAAAAACCAAAAACATACATGTATATATATGTATACCGGTACATGCACATGTATATCAAATAACATACCATAAATTAAAAAAAAAACAACAACAACAGTTAAGGCAATTTAACTTTTATTGTTTTTTTTATGATTTTGTATTTGGTTTTGTTTGACTTGTGTCTTTTGTAAATTTAAGTTGTTGTATATCCCCTTTAACAGTTCACCTTTTCCAATTATTTTCCTTGTATTCATGTATGATTGTGTTTCTTTGACAACTTAATTGACAATCTGATTCCAGTTCATGTACAAAAGAAAATTATAAAAAAAGAAGTTACAAAAACCAAACAAATTTTCAGGTATTAACATTGTGACATCCTTCCTGACAAGTTTTTTTCCTATTTTTCTATTTAAATAAAAACTATTCTGAATTTACACTATTGTGTTACTAACACAACAAATTTGCATTTTGTTTTTATTGACCTAATTTTCATTGATCTATGGTTCTTTGTGCAAAAAGGTGGATTTTATTGTTTTTAAGCAAGATATGCAAGGATTTATTTAACCTAAATTTTACACCAAATTTCTGGTTTATAGTATTCAATTGTCTTTGCAGAAGAAAAAAAGTATCATGAAAAAAATTATAAAAATTAAAATTGAAATTATAAAAAAAAAAAAAAAATTCAAGCTGTTGGTTAAGGTATAGTTAATCAATTCCTTTCTGTCACAGCTGATTATTATTCAATTTTTGTCTTACGAGTTAGAAAAATTATTAATTTTTTTCTCAATATGGGGTCAAAAAATGTAAATTAATTATCCGCAAGCTGCCTCCTATTACCAATAAAACAATAGAATTTCATCAATATTTTTGTGAAAAACAAGTTGTTTTTAAAGATTTTACAGTATACAGTAAAAAATTGTGGCATCTTTAGGATTTTTAACAAATTTTGATAGGTAGAATAAATAGTTATAACTGGCGAGAAATGTGCAGAATGAAAACTATGTACATTGTGGTACTGTTATAGTTGTTAACTCCGATGAAGCATGGCTTGTTATGTATGATGAAAACTTTAGCACCATGTTATCTCCGATGATTTGTATAGGATTCTGTTGTAGATAATTATTCAATATTATTATATAATATTTATTTCTAAGGGAATTTACAAGATCATAGGAATTATATCATAATGGAGATAGATTGATTTCTTATTCTTATTTATAGGTATGTAAATGTACGAAGATATATATTGTTATTGTAAAAGTGTTAATTTTAGTCCCATAGTAATTTCACAGGAGAAAAATTTTTCCAAGAACAGTACCCTTTGGTATTACGTAGTCAGAGATTATATTTTCTTAATTAGAAGATAAGACTTTGGAAATTAACAAGGAATCATTAAGATTTGAAAACTATTTGTAGAGAAATTTAATAAGTAATCAATTTTGAGGATGCAAAAGTCATCCGTGACTGAAATTTCAAAATTTTGCTGAAAATCTGGAGTCAATTTTGAGGATGAAAATGGCTACAACAGTTAAAGTGTGAGGTGTCAAATGTACATGTATTTGAAGAGATAAGATAGGATGGGGTAAAAATGTTGTATAGTTAAAATTGAAGAATCAAAAAGGAAACACTGGTATTAACAATACTTTTACAGGGTGACAAACACGATTTTCCCTATGCTACACTATTTTATTTTTTAAAGTCAGATGGTCATCCAGAGACGTTGACATTAAAATAGGAAAACAATCGCAAAATGTTAAAGTTGAGTGGATGGACAAGGAACCAGGAGACCAGGAAAAAATGGGGTAGAAGGGAGAAGGAGAGTGTGTGGACAGAAAAAGGAGATAAAATATTGTATATGAAATGCCTTTCATAACTCCAAAATCATAGATGTGGAGATATTTTGTCTATCAAATTGAAATCATGAAAAAGTAATTACTAAGAGATTAAGTAATTTCACTGTAATTCCGGTAGTGTTCTCTTTCTCTGAATTTGGGTCCTGTGACTTTGGAATCAAAATCCTCCATTGAGACTTAAAGAGAGGAGGGAGAAAGGGGTGGGAAGCAGAGGCGAGTGAGGAAGGGAGATTGGAGAGAGGGTATGAGAGAAGGGTCTGAGAGAGGGAAAGAGCAGGTAGATAGGTACCCCATGTACACCCACACATAATTTACACTATCTGCTGTAAAAATATATCTTGTTATTGGTTATGAGTATTGTTTTTGTTTCTGTTTTGATTCTTTATGAAGAATTACCCAAGATTACAAGAAAAAGTGTACTTTATCAGCAGGTGCCCTTTAGTACAAAACTTTGTTAAACAGGAATATTTTACAGGCAGTAATTTGTTCTATAGTGGTGCCATTTAAAGACAGGGATTTATACTATGTTTAAGTCAGATTTTACTCTATTCAAGTTTCATTTCAATTGAACAATAATTTGTACTTTATTGCAATATAATCATGTACTGTACTTGACTCTTATAATTGCAGTACATGACACAGTTGTTTAGTGTTAAATTATACATATATTTTATTATACTGGATTGATATATTTTGTCCATGGATTTTTTGTGATATGCATTACTTAGAACTCCTTGGCATTTTTCCTTGATATAACACATATTTTTCTGAGGAGGGTTAGTCCTTGGACCCCAAAAACTCATCTAGATTTTCTACTATAATTTATCCAGGCCAATATATAGGAAGGTTTAGTTTTATTAATAACTTATTCGCAAAAATATTTACAGCTTTAAAGTCAATTGATGATTTCTATTATCAAATAAGAATACAGAAGCACTGATGCCGTGAAGTACATACTTTTCAAGTATAGAATTCAAAAGAAAGAAGAAAAACAAAATAAATGTATATCTTAGTGTTTCAGATGCTGGTTTTCAATTTTGAATATGGATACCATTAACTTTAAGGGTTTAGTTTGAATGAGTTTTCTTATCTAACTATGATGAGTTCAGTGTCATATATTATTTTATTCTTTTGTAAGATGTAAGGGTTATAAATATGGTTTCTCATTATTTCTATGTCCACTAGGAATTTTGATAAGATCAAGACCAGGCTGCTGTAATAGATGATGAAAATTCTTGTATTTTTCTGTAAATCCCTAAGGAGCATGTAAAGAACATGTTTAGACTCCAAAAACATTAAAGGCGACACATCAGCTTAAAGATTAATGGATTTCTTTTGATTATTTGATGATTGATCAGAAAATTGTGTTTTAGTGAAAAATTAGGTTAATATGATTGTGAAAAATTTTAACATAGGAATAAATAAGAGAACTGCAGGAAAAAATTGATTTGTGAATATATTGTCTCTCTAAGTTTTCCCTTGAAGATTGACAGTCCCTAAATGACATCGTTGCATGATTCAGACTGTAGTTAGCTTCCATGGACTTATATTAAGTTAAACATTCTTGTCCCAAAAAAACCAATATGAACGGCTTCATGCCACAACAGTTTAAACAGGGAAAACTGGAAATTATGTGTAACTTATCGACACGAAATCCACATATGCTCATCATGACAAAATTAAGTATTGAATTCCAGTGTGTCTCTTAAAACAGATTTCATTCATACTTAAATCATATTTAAATCCATTTTAAGAGGCTGGATTTATATCCCACTGACATTTGATGTCATTTCAATTTGGATATAAATTGTGCAGTGTCCCATTATGTACAGTGCTCATTCCCAAATGCATTTATGTTTACCAATCACATATAATACAAAGGCTGAAATAATGAATCACTGTAGTTTGTGAGGAGACATGAACTCTGATTTCTATATAAGGACATGCTGATCCGTGATGGAGAGAATTTATTGAAAAATTGACAAATATGCAAAAGTATACCTGACAAAATTAAAGAAATGGGATTGTTGCAACAAGCAAATCAAAAAGAAGGAGCTGTTTTTTTTTAATGTGACAATTATATATGAATATTTATGTTTTCAATTGGAAGTGAGTGGAGATTGACAAAAACACTTATCAGAAGTGAGTGTTACATCAAACAAGTTTTAAATTGATTTAGTATGGATATATATATGTCTGATGTTTTCAGTCCTGATTTAAATCAATTCAGACTGTGAACAGGGTATTAATAACTGTAATTAAAAGAATAAACCAGTGGCTTGATTTGGTTCCAGTAATTAGAACTACTAATTTGCCAACAAATGAATGTTTCTTTTATATGAAAATGGGCCATTGTACTTGAGATTTATGTCATGCTCCCAATGAGTTTTTGAAAATAAGCTAAGAGTCTGAAAAAATTCATCAGAAGGTAAGGCTGTTTTGTACAGAAAAGGGTTTTCTCAACCCAGCATATGAGTTGAACTCTTTTTATTAGCATCTTCACTGTTTCTATGACCCTATGGCTTTGATTTTGGTTGCCCCATGTTATAATGTTCTCCTTAGAACTTTAGGAGGGCATGGTAATTTTTCCAAGTGAGGGCAGTTTAGCATGTTAATCTTTCATCTGGTGACAGAGTATAAAGAAGATCATGTGAATCCTGTAATGAAGGACTGTAAAATAATTAACATATTTAATCCCTTTTATTTGGGACAATGAAATTTAAAAAAGTTTAAACTTATTTATTTATAGTGGATTGGGAAACAAGTTATGCCAACTTATACTAATCCGTCTCCACTTGGCGGGTGCGAGAGCGGCCCCTGTAGCGGCGTTTTAGCCTACTCTTTTTCGACATCTACAGAGGAGTCTTTAGCGTGCTAAGGGTGTTGCTCTCCCTTAACACGGGACAGCCATTTTTCATCCCCATCCGACGAACTAGCATTGTTTATCGAGACCATCCTCGCAAATGGTGTCGATAGGGCGTTGCAAATTTGATCCCTGAAATTTTCATCCCGAACGGGAATCGAACCAGGGACCTTTGGCTTCATAGTCCGATACGCTAACCACTACACCACGACGCCCTGAAATTTAAGTAGGCTTGTCAGAACACATTACTCAAATCCCTATATGAAATGCAATAAGCTTTCAGAACACATAAAGATAACTAACTTAATGTCAAATGATAAATTGTGCAGCTAGATACTAGATACAGATCACTGAGGATTTATATTATGAAATATTAGAAAGTATTAAAAGCATAGACAGAGTACATTCAAGAGGTTCCAGATGGCTTCATTGCACCCAAAGAAGACAGCATTATTGAACAGTATTGTAAAAATGCCTAGGGAAACATCTATGTTAGGGCAAATAAATTACTAGTTTTGTTGAAGATACCAATAATGTTAAAATAGTATAAGTTTCCGCTATAAACGCTTTGTAATCACAATTAAGTTATAGTTTTCATTCATTTATTAATTTCTGTTACGTAATTCTCACTTTTCTAATGGCATTTCCTTTTCAGGCTGCGAATCTTAGTGAACTAATTTCCCCAGGGACTATTCAAACCAAAATTTATAGAATATATGTGAAAATAAAGAATATTATAAGATTATTTCTGACTGTATATAGAGTATATAATTGCTTTGAAAGTGATATTATTTGATCAGATGTTATAGAAGCTTTAGTATAAATTTTGTCTTTTTTTCTGAAAATATCTTCCAATTATTGATAATTTCAGTATATTAGCAAATTTCATTAATGTCAATCAACAATTATGCATTGACATACCCATGCAAATTTACTGTCTGTAAATCTCAGTTCGTGGAATGGATTTTTTGGGCATTTTGTAATTTTAAATGTTAGAATTATAAGATAATTTTTTGTTGGCTTATCAACCGTGTTCAGTCATCCCACAAAATATAAAAGTTTTGCAATTTTTTATAAAGATTATGTATGTACACCTCAAAAATGATTCTGAATAGGGAATTTCCAAAATAAAAAATTAGAATTGACCAACTCATTACTATCCTAAAATTTGTAAAACCATAATTTTGAATTTTTTTAATGCACCTTCTGCACATTTCATGCAACATGGTGATGTAATACTTAATTTAATAAAGTCTCACAGGAAGAGTTATCTCCCTTTTACCTAGAAATTCTGTAGGCAAAATGTTTTTGTTTCTCTTGATTTGTTTGATTGAAAAAAAAAACTGGTAAGTTCAAATTGTTTCAATTACAACTAAGCTTATTGCATCTTTCAGCCAAGTGATTAGACAATTCACATTGATTAAGGTACTCAAATTTTAAATATCTCCATTCCTCAGATTTAGGTTTACAGACAGTAAAGATCAATAGATGATTCATATTTACTTTTATTGTCCCATGGAAAATTATATGGGCCATTTGGTTTTGTGCTGTCTGTCTGTCTGTCCGTTCAAAACGTTATCTCTTTAACCCTCATATTTTCAGAAGAATTTGTAGAAACATGCCAGGAGTATTAAGTACTCGTGTAGATGAGCTGTTTTATTTGAATTTTGAAACACTTTGGGGTTTCTCATAAGTGAACATGGATCTAGGTGGTACACTTTTTTCAACACAATCTACTACCTTTTATGTTGGAATGCCAAGAAACCTGCCAGGATGATTAAATTCTACACAAAGATTTGCATATCATATTCAATTTTGGAAAATTACTTTTGGGATTTCCCATACATAAAGATGGACTAGGAAAATTATGAATTTGGAATTGGGTAGGAAGGATTTGTGAGAATGATGAAATAGACATCTTGCCAACTAGTAAATTTTCCAGCTAAATTTTGAAGTAATTAATTAAACAGAGGTCTATATAAGTCCTAATGTCTAATGATGCAGTTTCCCCCAACTGATATGTGCTAATTTGTTCATAAATGAACACTGGATATTAATCTGTGTCCAGAAAAAGGGTAGAAAATCTACTAAAAGCTTGCATGACAAAACAGAATTAAAGCCTGAAAGAAAAAGATACCTTTTAGGAATTGTCTGTGAAAAAGCTATTAATTATTGCAATTACAAAAATTGTTCAGTTGTGTATATTTTCCGTGGAGATTGGTGATTGGAGATTTATATAACCATAGTTTGTTATTTTCATACCTGTATATACCTACAGGGGTACTTTATTTCTTTTGATTAGATGTAACTTACTGTAAAGCAAGTTAATTGACTTAATTAAAGTCAGATTGGATAACAAACAATTATGATGATTTCTGTAGAAACTTAATCTGTCAAAAGCACTAATCAATATTACAGGAAATATTTTCATAATTTATCATTTTTTTTCTGTCCACTTGATATGTTTAATGATTATGAAATTCTTTGTTTTTGTAGTGTAGGGAATTAACAGGACAGTTTTGGAAAACTTGGATTGAAGAATATTTTGTTTGATAAAGGTAAGGTTGATACGTGTTGAGAGAAACAATAAAGGTAAGGTTGATACGTGTCGAGAGAAACGATAAAGGTAAGGTTGATATGTGTCGAGAGAAACTTTTGACTTGCAGCAAATAAGGAAAAACTTTTCAAAAATTTAAATAAATAAATTTTTATAGAGGATTATCATTAAATGCCACTGGGATTTAAATTTTCTGGACACATTCACTAGCCCAGGGCTAACTTAGCACTGAGAATTGACAAGCTCAACACGAGAAAGTATTAGCCAAGAACTTGTAGGGTATAGAAATTCCCCAGCTTGGGTATATACAATTGATCGCCCTATCACCGAGATTATATAATACGTCCAAAAGTAGCAATCTCTATTTGATTTTGAAATCGTAAATCATAGGCACATGAAAATTTACAAGCCCAGCAGACTTTAAATAAGACGAAATATGATAGTCTGCCAATAAAAATTACTAGTCTGGGCATTGGACTTTGTGCTATTTTCGGCCCTTGTGATTGTATATAGTCTGGTGAACTTTTTAAATTATGTACCTCTTTACATACTAACATCTTTACTGGATAATAAGAATGATCACTGTTAATAACAATAAGCATCAGAAGACATTCTAAGCAATAAATGTTTTATACCTGATCAAAACACCTATTGGTCTAGGGGATTGTTAGGATTTTGAAATTAGTCCATAGTATAAGAATATAATTTATAAAATTTCTTATGAAAAGAGATTTTGAAAAGAATGAAAAATAAAAACCATATACATGTTTGTTACATATACTGCATTATTATAGGTAAAAAAAAGTCACGAAAAAAAATCATTTTGAATGCATTAAAAGAAATTTAAGATAAGGACAAATTCAGAAATTTTAGGCAGTGCATTAAGCATATAAGTTGACAAAATTTAACTGAAAGGCATTAAATAGATGTAAATAGCTGTACATTTGGTTGGACAGTGAGCATTCACTATATTTGAACAATATTTAGTTAATCTTGACTAATCACAGGGAATCAATCAACCATGAAGTATAGTCTCGTACGAAAAAGTGTCACATGGGTATAGTGCCAGTCACTACTCTGGTATAGTCTCCCATAGTCATGGTAAACAAATGTTCATATAAAGTGAATGCCATTTTTTAATGCTTTATGTACTAAATGTATTATGGACTTCTGCCTCAGGAACAGCTTTCGTATAGTGTTGTCTGGTGAGGTATAATTAATTTCCCTTGCCTAATGGCTCGGGCGCTATACCTCAACAGACAACACAACCGGTTCCTTCTGGAGAAGTCCATAATAGATCAGAATATTTGTCTACTTGATCATGTAAATGTAGGTTGCATGCGTTTGATATATCAACCTTTAGAGATGATAGTTGCTCTGTTTTGTTAAAAAATACTTAAAATTTTTTTGTAAAACTATGAAATCTGAGATTCCTTAAATTCAATATATAACACCTAATTGTCAGTTAATTGTTACTTTAATAATCGAACGCTTGACAATCTTAACTTAATCTGTCTTTTTAGTCCAGTCAATCTAGCATAACTTTGACCCTAACCTGAAAGTAATTGCAACAGAAGATTTTTAAGTTAAAATCTTTAACATTATACCCCAAATATACACAGAAAAAAGTCTAACAAAATCTAACGTGAGGAAGACTAAAAAGTCACGATTTTAAGATTCCTATAGAGATTTGCATTGAAAATGGGAGATAACTCTGCAAAAAAGGCAGAAATATCAATGAAAATTGATACAAAATTATAACTTTACCGCTTCTTTTCAGCAGAATGTATTGATTCTAGATATTTTAGCCGTCTTTAGACTATAACAAACAAATCTAAAGGTGTTTTCATATCTTTTATCAAGCTACAACCTAGATTTCGTAATTCATTAGTTGACCATTTATTAAATTTTTTAACATGTCAAGAAAAAGAATCTCAAATTTAATCAAAATAATTAAGCATACATTCTTCTTTTTGTGGTTTAAAGTTTCTTTAAACAAGGTAGATGCTGAACAAATATAATTTACAGATATAAAAAATAACAAAATTTCACATTATTTTTTCAAAATCGTCACAAAGCCGCAAATTTGCAATTTAATGAAAAATGCGCAAAAAAAATAAAAATACCCATAACACTTCGGTTTTGTACATTTCATGAGCAGAAGATTATATAGTATAGTCAAATACGAACTTATAACCCCATCAAAGTATCATACTTTACATGAATTTTAAGAAAATCAACCAAAACCTGACAAAAAAGACTCATTTTTGTGGAGTTATCTCCCCTTTCCAATGTTAATTTCCATAAGAAATTAAAATGCTGATTTTGAGTTTTCCTCAAGTTAGATTTTATGGGACTTTTTTCTGTGTATATTTGGGGCTTAATGCTATAGATTAGAACTAAAACATTTTCTTTTGCAATTAGTTTGAAGTTAAAACTTAGTTTGACTGGACTATTTTACATTATGTGTTAATGGACAATGGCTGCAACTTTTGCCTCTTAGATTGTCCAGCTTCCTCAGACAATAAGAACTAATAACATCTATGAATAATCATCGGAAAAATCTTGCCAAAAGATATACAAAATAACCATTTGATTTTGTAGTTATTATAAGAGAAATAAGGTTAATTAATGTATAGTTGATTAATGCAATATATTTGACAAGATCATTATCAAATTTATAAAATTCCGAAATTGACAGTTTAATTTATTATACATGAATATTTATTTACAGATATAATTTTGAATAATTTTTTGTTTTTAAGATTTATCTTTCTGTTATATAACAGCATACACAAAACATTATGAATTTTTAAAGATTTAAACATGCTACATTATTGGTTATGATTATGTAATATAGTTGATAAAATTCACAAGCAATAGAATTTGGCAGGGAGGAAAAATTTGATTTGAAATGAGGGGGTCAAGGGGGACAAGGTAGTGTTGGGAAGGAGAAGAAGAAATTAGAAAAAAGCTTGTTCCGAAATTTGATGAAAAAAAGGCAGGCTAAAAAAAGTCAAGATTGAATGTTATCTGGTATCAAATAGTAGTAAACAGTCAAATATTCTATAAAGGGCACCTCTGTATAGCAAATCTCTGTCAATAAAGGGCACTGTGAAAATGTCCCTGTCACAAACAAGGCATATAAAATTAACCTCTATATAAAGAGAACTTGTTCATATAGGCCACATTTTCCTCATTCCTTGTTTGCCCTTTATACCGGTTTGACTATTTTGAAAAAAGTACACTTGCATGCCCACCAAAAAGACAGATTGTGATAAAACAAATCTTGCAACAGGGTAAGTGGCTTCAAGCAGTGAGTTTGTCATCAATCAGACATGTAATCAGCTATATACCCAACAGTCTGGTGTCTCATTTCAGTGACTTCATATCTTCTTTCATTTCTAACTAAAAGAGCAGGGAATGCCTGCATTTAAGGGAGATAACTCTAGAAAGGGACAGTTTATTCAGTATTAAAACAAGGAAAATTTGGATATATATAGAATAAAGAAGTGTTAAATTTCAAATGTTGACAATGAATGTAAATTAACACTGCACTTGAGGAATAGTTTTAATCCTTTTTGTTCCATATCAATTTTTGCATTGATGCACATCTTATATCCTTTCATTTCAAATTAAAATTCTAGTCAATCTAAGCTGAAAAAAGATCTAAAGACAGAAATAACTGTCTTTGAAACTAAATCCGTCAAACAAAAATCTATGATCTTTAAATTGAAATCCCTTCTGACAGGAAAATTTGAGTAACAAGTCTGTAATAGAAACAAATACCCTATTATTAAGTTGAGTGTAAGTAAATGCTTACAGCTTCAGTAGATATTAAGTAGTATTATAGTATTTTTAGCATACAGAACCATTAATATATGTTTCAACTATGTGATTATTATGTTAGATAACATATATTTTACCTATATTCTGTATGTACATTGATCGGTGTTTATAATGTAGCATGCAAGAAGTTTAAATTTGCAATTGATTCAATTGTACTTTTTGTACTCTGACTTAAGTTTGCCTTGACCTAATGTTGAATATGTTAATATGCATATGAAATCAGATTTGGGTATTGTGTCCTTTACTGGTCCAGATTTATGCCACTCTATGAGTTGAAAAAATGGTTAAGTTTGTACTTTCCTCACTCTAACTTAATTTTTTCTTGGCCAAATTTTTTTGAAACTTGTACACGATGTTTGTTACTCTTATACGCACATCATGTTCAAATTTGGTTATCATGCCTTTTACTGTTCCAGAGATATGTACCTTTATAAATAGAAAAATTGTGAATTTTGTACTTATTTTTTACTCTGGTGATATATCAACTGATCTAATTCTAGTTTAGTGAAAGCTTTTGTAATTTGTCATAGATTTAATTATACTTTCTGCACTCAAACTTGACTTTCCTTTTGCCAAACGTTTCGAAACTTATAAACAATGCTTATTACCACAATAACAAATCAATGGTGCCTTTTATCATTCTGATTTATGGAACGGACATGAAAAAAGTGCACGAAACTTAATTTACCGCAGATAAAACAAACATTGAAAGGTTTTTGTTTTTGTCTCATTTCATTGACCCAATGTCTCATTTCATTTCAAATTAAAAAGCAGCTGATTTGAATGCTTACAGTTAAAGGAGATAACTTAAATGGAGGGAAACAGTTTATCTAATATTTAAACAAGGAAATGTTGGATTTACATGTATAAAATATAGAAGTGTTAAATCTCAAATGAAACCAAAAATTGCTAAGCATTTCATGTAGGATTATATTTTTTCATAAGAATTTAAAAAAAAAACCCTAAAAATTGTTATGAAAAGAGAAAATTATACCATTTGCATGGGAAGGTAATTAAGGCTAATTAATGACACATGCTAAATAGACAAACATATCTGCCTAGCTGTAGATCTACCTATGTTTAATAATAACAAGATTCATATGTTAGATTGTTTTGTAGAGAGACAGACATAGTTTATGCTGTTTTTTTTTGCTTCAGACATTTAAATATTTTGTGTTGGATATAATTTTATTTTTGATAATTAAGGGGGAGATAATTTCCAAAAAAAAAGGTAAGATATGTTTTGAAGCAAATTTGATATAGCCTAGACTGAAATAGAAATTAAATTATGATGCATTTAAAAAGAAATTCATTAAAAAATCTTTATAAAATCAAGAATATAAACAAATAGGAAATTTTTTATTGTTAAAAAAAATTATAAGAATCCAGGTATATATGATTTATTATCAGAGCATTGGAATTTGTCAAAGATTTATCAAATTAATTATTTTTGATTTATTCCAATAATGATGATATGAACTTTGATGCATACAATAGATATGCCAGGTGCTGTCAGCACTGTTATTTTAATATTTTAAACAAAATAGTTTTCTTGGTAACAATGTTCTAATCAAGCCAGATTAAAATGTTACACTAAGATCAGCTCAAGGGAGGTATGTCTCTGTAGAGCTAATGGCTTCCAGAAACAATAAACTACAGAAAAATTGTTAAAATAATTTGTTGTATGGAAGTAATTATTATTATGAACGGGAAGTAGGTTGGCAACCTCTCTGTCCAGTGGAGATCCTGTTTGTTTTATCACACTAATAATTAACGACAGGCATCATGGCTATCCTCTTCATTCCTGTGGTTTTAGATCAGATTTATATATACATTAAACATTACAAGTCTCTTTTTGTCTGTTTTTATTTCTGGCTGACTTGAGGCACCCAAAAGTATTTGAAATATTTCTTTCATGCATATGTAAAACATCATTTCCACCTCCACCCTTTTGGTGTTAATAATTATCTAAAAATCTTGTGGAGCCTACGCTGCCTAGTATTCATACATACTTGTCCCATGTGTTTCCATATATTTTGTGTTTTTAGACTTGAAATAAGGGTTTTTTGCAATGCATTCCTGTGGTTTTGGATCACATTTTATGAAAACATCTCTATTTGTCTGTTTTTATTTTGTGGAGGACTCGGGGTATACTCAAAAGTATTTGAACTATTTCTTTCATGCTCCCCAAGATTTTATATAATTATTCATACCAACAGGAAAGATAATTAAGACTTGAAATATGAGGTGGGTTGGAGCAAATCGATTACATCCACAGTGTTTATAACATTTTTTCTCTCACTTTTTTATTGTTTGTAAGTTGTTAACCTTGCAGCTTTTGTGTCTTCCAATATTGGATTCACCTTGTCCGTCCATCTGTTGAAACTGAAATTTTTCGTCACACTTATCTCGGCTTCTGTGTAATGGAATGTTTTGATATTTGGCCTGTAGCTTTATGACCATGAGTTGTATCGTGTCTCTTATTTTCAGGTCTGTCAAGGAATCACTTCTTGGTTGCCGGTACTTACAAATTTTACAATACGTATGTTTACCTGAAAATTTTCGTCAAACTTTTCAAGTCTGTTTTCCCAATTTTCAAAATTAAAACAGAGTGGGGGTATACTTTGCACGATAACACGTGCAACCTCATGCTATAATTGTCTGGTTGTTCAAGACTTTTCTCTTTTTTTTAGTCCAGGATCTATGAAAATAATTTCGGCATATAGTGTTTACGAAGTTTGCTGATAATTACTCCGGCCGCTGCCATTACTTTGGGTTTAGGACATTTAAATTGATCCTGTTGTCAATTACGGTACTCATACCTTGAAATATAGCTTTGAAAAATATAACATGCTTTACCAAGGGTTTGTTACAGTGCAGTACAATGTACTTTATGTCCCATATATGCTTTGGCAACTGATTTCTGTACATTTCAAATAACAAATTCAATTGTACTTTTTGTACTCTGACTTAGTTTGCCTTGCCTTTGGTATATCCTGAAAATCAACATAGTTCAAACTTTTGGAAACAAAATTTGTACATATTCAGCAACGTTAAATTTGTTTTTGGTGACGAATCAAGGAATTGCACTAAAAAAATGAAAAATCCGCTCTTTTAAAATACAGTTGACTCTCGTTATCTTGAACATATTTAAGTCAAAATTCGAGTAAGTCAAATTATCTGTTTGGACCCTCAACAGCAGTAACGATACAGATTTACTCCTGATATCTCGAATTTTTGCTTAAGTCAAACTAGATTTTCAGGTTCCGATGGATTCGACATAACGAGAGTTGACTGTATATCTAAGGCATTTTAGCAGTTGAAAAAACAATAATTTACAGCTACTGTAGACAATAGGTAGAGTAATACTTTTTACTTTAATTTTAATGAAATATGTGAGATATTTTTGAAATATGAATGGAATTCAGGTTTTAGCATCCCAGATTTTTCCATTACTGTCTCTTTAATAGACATTTGAAAATAGCTTCAGGAATAGCATTTCCGCTGTTTTTCCCCGGTTAGCAAAATCAATCTGTGTTGTAAAACACGTAATATGGCGTTTGTGATAGTTAAATTTAATTGAATGCTAATGGTCTAAGATGTAAATCTATACAAGATCCCATTGACTAATTTGATAGTAAGTAATTTTATCACGTTTATGGAATAATCACTTCATCTTTTATAGTAAAATTTCATTCAAAAACTTAGACATGAAAAATTTCCAACTTAATCCATATTATAAGATAATTAGGGAACAGAAAGAAAATATATGAATTAATTTTATGATTTGATAATATTTCTGCAGTTAATGGTAAAAGTGTAAATAAATTCCAAAATAATACAGAACTTTCATGTAATATGAATTATTAACTTTGCTTTTTACTTAGTAATTTAATTAAAGAGATATTCAGGAATATATCTTTTAGCAGTAAAGGAGTTTAATGTTGAATAAATTGTCGGTCCTGACACTCAGATGACGCTGATACCACTAAATCATCCTTACAGTGCACTAACCCAACAGTCTTCCATATTATGTAAAATATATTCTGATCATAAGGATTATAACAATTTACGAGATGTAGGGAAGAAATTGGATGTCTTTATAAAACAAAGACTTGTGATTGTCAGCTTTGACTTTCCGATGTCTTCTGTTTCTTTTCCGACTCGTCACGGGATCAATAAGATGAAACTATTGGTATAGTGCTTATTGTTTTCTTACAAGTTTACTGTTTAGTGTTGGATTATAGTTAGGAATTTATTACACGTCTAATTGGAAAGTATTTTACACAGATAAATGGTAAGTTTGGTGTTTTTTTAATGAAATTTGTTATTTTAGAGATTTCAGAGGACACTGTTGAAATTCAGGTTTTTGGTGTGTTATTTTGTGATTATTTTATCTGCATTGACAGGAATCAGTGATCTAAAATGATTTTTTTGTAAGAAGTTAAGGGATTATTATTATTTTTTGAAGTTTTAGAAATTTAATGCTGAAAAGATATAGAGAAAAAAGTTTTTGTTGTGAATATATAATGCTTGTTTGATTATTGTTATTTAAACTATTGAATTGTAATTTAACATATTAATATCATTGACTAATTTTTAAAACGATTATTAGAACTGAGGACAGAATTTGTATAATTATGATATGTTTTTTTCTGATTGTTTTATTGTTTTTTCATGTCACAAACATTTAAATATTTAATGACAGATATAAGTTATTACTATAGATGAACAAGTTATATATTTTCTGTATGAAGTTCTGTGTTTCTTTCCATTTCTGGTCATTAATATTATTGAATAACGTTCCATTGAATATTATCTTTTGGGGTGATAAGAAATGGTCTTACGATGAGTGGTACGCTGAGGTTGTGAGTTCGAATCTCACCTGTGGCGGGGTACTCCGGCTTCCTCCACCAATAAAAACTGGCTGCCGCGAAAAAGCTGAATGTGCTGAAAACGGCGTAAAACCCCAACTAAACAAACAAACAAACGATGAGTGGTTCTCCTAATCGTAGGCTACATGAGGACTCCTTTATATTACCAATCTAACATGTTCAATCTTATAAGTTCTTGTCTCATTTTCTTCAATTTCCATATTCAACGATATTTTTTACTTCCATTAATTAATATAAGCATTTAATTATACACATGTACCAACATTGTCAGCTAGATGGAATAAAATTGATGCACTAACTCTAACATTACATGCCATTTCTCTAATTGTCTATGACAATCAAAGGACAAGTCAATTTGTTGACAGAAAATCTTGTTGACATGTCAGAGTTAAGGAGCTTATATCAGAAAACGGTGGCCAACCTTATAAAGTATGTTTCTTGTTCATATTGTGGTGTTACTGAGTACACGTTTTTTATATTGGCTCAAGTATAGAATTGAAGTTGGCTGTATTGGCCCTGAGGGCAGCAGAGTCAAGGTCAAATACTGCTGACTGAGAATCTATACCAAGGGCATTATAGAAACAACCAGTTAGCAACAGTTTCATTAAGTAATCTAACCACTCCATTATGGAACACTGTATTATGCCTGAGACCAATATGAAATACTTGAGTTCCAGCCATTATTTCCTTTGCCAGTATAGAACACATTTATACTTCCAGTCCTAATGCTTGGGCCAAAGTGTTGTATTAATCTGATGGTTGATATGAAATTATTTTTGACAAATGTATAGGTCATGCAGATCTCCCATATTTATGCAGATTTTTACAAATTTAATAATATCATTTTTGGTGAGCTGGCTTTTTCTGCTTTGTATGATGTGGTGAGAACTGTTTGAGTATGAAATGGTGAGAGGGGGGACAAGAAGGGAATAGTAATACATAGTTTCTTAGTAGAGTCTTTGAATTTCTGTTTTGTATTTTAATTGTGTATTTATTATGTGTCACACATTTTGGTGATATGTTTTCCAAAATAATTTTTTTTGTACCTACCTTACCCAACATTTTAGGTCACCTGGCCTGAAGGGCCATGTGAGCTTTTTTCATCACTTAGTGTCCATTGTCCCTTGTCAATTTCAAAAATTTTCTTTTCTGAAACTGATTGTGGGACTGTCAGGTGAGCTATACATGCTCAATTCTCTTGAGCCTCTTGTTCAGTATGCTACCCTAAACACACATATTTTTTATTTGGCCTTATTGATTAGTTATGTGTATAACTTACAAGTTTCCTGTAGGAAATAAATCCCTTCTGGAAACTTCAAATGTCACTTCCGATCCTTGTGAGGGTTCACAATGCATATATGTTCATTAGTTTTAGTGCTGTTGAATTCCAATTCTCTCTGGTTTCCAACAGAAAAAGATGTAATTATAGTTTGATGATGTACTGGTGTGGCAGTCAGTGCTTTTATTAAATTCTTTCTTAGGAACTTTCATATAAATTTGTCTTGTACGATAAGACTTCTTTTAATTGCATACCTATAATAAAATATGTATCATTCTTTTGCCCCTAATTCTGATAATTACTATATAAACATGTGTATTATGAATTTTATAAACAATTTGACCTAAAAAGCCATTCATTTTTTGTGTGTGTTTTATTTAGTTTTATAAGATATTTTAAGTCAAGTCAATGTATCATGCCTTTGCATCAAATTTTGGTAAGACATTTGTTATTTAGAAAAAAATGTACAATTTAGAGAGGTTTCTGCAATTTTAAGGAGTATATATACTTAACAAAGACAATATTGTAAACGCTTTGGTGGAGCAAAATCTTATGAAAATAAAAGGAGTCGGAGTTGACTCAGTATTCACAGCAGCCACCCTTACACCTAGTATCTTCAGCTTACACCTAGTATCTTCAGCTTATACCTAGTATCTTCAGCTTACACCTAGTATCTTCACCTTACACCTAGTATCTTCAGCTGATACTTAGTATCTTCAGCTTACACCTAGTATCTTCAGCTTATACCTAGTATCTTCAGCTTACACCTAGTATCTTCAGCTTACACCTAGTATCTTCAGCTTATACCTAGTATCTTCAGCTTACACCTAGTATCTTCAGCTTACACCTAGTATCTTCATCTTACACCTAGTATCTTCAGCTTATACCTAGTATCTTCAGCTTACACCTAGTATCTTCAGCTTATACCTAGTATCTTCAGCTTACACCTAGTATCTTCAGCTTATACCTAGTATCTTCAGCTTACACCTAGTATCTTCAGCTTATACCTAGTATCTTCAGCTTACTCCTAGTATCTTCAGCTTACACCTATTATCTTCAGCTTACACCTAGTATCTTCAGCTTACACCTAGTATCTTCAGCTTATACTTAGTATCTTCAGCTTATACCTAGTATCTTCAGCTTACACCTAGTATCTTCAGCTTACACCTAGTATCTTCAGCTTACACCTAGTATCTTCAGCTTATACCTAGTATCTTCAGCTTACACCTAGTATCTTCAGCTTATACTTAGTATCTTCAGCTTACACATAGTATCTTCAGATTTTGATCTCCTGAACATTTTCTGTTATACCGGGGTAGTTATAGTATTTCTGTTGTCTATTACAACTATAAGTCTTAACTGCAGCCATATTCAAAATCTTTCGGTAGTGACTTACATATTAGTTGACAAGTTTCCAGTGAAATTATAGAGTAAACCATTATGAAATTCCCCTATCTGTCACTATTACATTTTAAAGATTTCATTCTAAATAGGAAATTCAGATTCTTGATATGGCATAATATCTGTTTTAAATTAGATACATAATGAACTCATTATCGAATGCCTTTATTTGACGAGCACATTGTAAATCATTCCTTTAGAACTTGGAAATAATCTTTGCTTTGCATGTTAAAGTATATACAAGCAATTTACGTAACTGACAATAGGTTCGTCTGCCAAGTTACTTATTAAAGGCGAACAGTAACCAAATTTTTGTAATATTCAAAGACATTTGACGTGATGATCAGATGATCGTACATGTTTTTAATAAATTGAATTAAGTTCAGCTGTTATAGGTTTTTCTTTGATTTTTTTTGTTTCATTATAAGCTTATTATTGATTGACATAACAACATTTTTCTTCAGTTAGGTGAATTTTTTTTTTTTGGTAATATTAAATAAGTCGGATATGGAAATGCGTTCATTGGATGACAGTCCCTGTTGTTTCAGACGTGAATAGAAACTGAATGAAGAATTTTACTTTCCTAAATCAGTTTTATTGTTCTTCTTCATTTGAGCAAATTTTCTATCAGGAAAAATATAAAAGTGATAATGATATTTTTCTACAATAAATCGAACAATGAAGCGAAAATAAGATATTTTTTCATCTTATAAAGTTGAACTATAAGTAGGTCTGGTTTCAGAAGCCAGTAATAATCTGAATTGGTTACGAGGAGGACTTGGGGAAAACCAGTAATAATCTGAATTGGTTACGAGGAGGACTTGGGGAAACTTTTTTGCGAAAAGGACTAAAGGATTAAGATTTTTCTTTATAAAGTTTGTTAATGCAAATAAATCCACTAAAGTTTAGACATATACTCACCAATACAAAACATTACAATGGCATATAATTATCATATATACACATTTAGCAACAAAACAGTATCAAAAGAAATCATTTTAAGCTGATTTCTTTTGTATGTAGGGTCTTCCATCCTCACTTCTATAATGACCATTTTATGAAGACACAAACTGCCTTGAATTCAGGCAGCATTTTGATATACAACAGTCAAAATTTGTAATTTTCAACTAAATGTATTAACCCTGGGAAATTTGGAATTATTTTCGGGGATTGGAAATGTATTTCGTTGGGAAATTGGGATTTGAATGGTAAAAAAAGATATAGAAGATAAATTCTTGAAATGACAAAATTTTAAGCGAGGAACAGCTCTTTTATTGTTGTTCTTCATCTGAAAATCACAGTGAGGTCTTCAATAGAAAAATCTCACACCTTGCTGCAAGTTGAAGACATTTCCTAGATAGCCAATTTTAAATCCATTATAATTAAAAAAATGAAAGGGGGCCGCCATGGCAGAGTGAGTTTGAATCTCACCTGTGGCGGGATGTGTTTGACGCCGATCTTAATTGACAAGGATTGCCAATTTTCCTACCGAAGGTCTGGTTATCTCCAGGTACACTGCTTCCTCCACCACCAATAAAAACTGGCCACTGCGAAATAGCCAAATGTGTTGAAAACAGCGTAAAACCCCAACTAAAACAAATAAAACAAACAAAATGTGGAAAGCCAATCTTTGACAAATTTTCCAAGGAAAAATATTTTGTTAATAATTTTGATATGCATAGTGGGCATGCAGGTGGATCTGGCTCCAAAAGAGAGTTGGATGAAAATCTTGTTTAGTATAAGTCGGACAGCTTCTTGTGTAACATTTGTTGTACGTATGACATTGTATTGAAGTGTCCTCTGTGTACTTAATATTACAATACATGTACTGATTTCTCTTTTATGCACTGTTTCAGTTTGTGTTCCATATGGAGCTTTCTATGACAAATATTTCTATCTTATTTATTATTTGTATAATGTTATTATGAAAAGAAATGGAGTGAAAACACTAAAAATAACTCGTAATAACACTTATAATAATGCAACAATACAGCGTTACCGCACATTGTGAGAAATGCATCACTGATTTTATCGCCTGGAATTGTATTTGTAACTTTATAACAAAATTTTTGATTGGGTAATTATTGTTTGTCTGACAATGGTGTAGATAGGCAAAATAAATTATTTTAATGGTTATCAGACTGTCTGCCTACCATAGGATATTTTATCTCCTAACGAGGGAATTAGCAGTAAAAATGACAGAAAACTGAAATTTCCTTCATCACTGTTAGGAGCCAGTCCACAGATGTTTATGCTCTCTCTGAAAGGTGTGGGGAAGAGCCTGAGAAGTCTGCATGCATGTGCTTGTACAAGGCTATCAGTATTCCATTGTATGATTATAAACTTTAGTTTGCCATGATGAAATCATTTGATTTTTTTCTGTTGTAAAATCAGGTTGTATTTTTTATGCAATTTTTTCTGAATGTAATAGCAATAAATTACAATTACAAACCCTATAAGTTATTTATTGCCATCACCTTATTGGGAGTACTAGGGGTGAAAGAATGGGCTGGGGACTGGAGTTAGTGTTTTAGGTAATTTTCATTGGTTATCCAATTTCAATGGTTCTAAAATAACAGTATGGTTTGAGGATTCCTGATTTTAATTTCTTCATACTTTCTAAGTTTGACATTGATTTAAAATGTTTATACATAACTTTTTTCACTTTTCTTAATTGTTAAAATGTCATTATTTTCCAAGTTTCTTAATATCCTATAGAGTCTTAAGTCATTTCTTTAGATAGTTCATTCAGATGGAAATATGACGGCACTATTCAATATGTCTTTATATGTAAGAAAATCTATACATATTTAGTAAATATATTTCAGTGAACTTTGATTTACTTTATTAACTGCGAAGATGGAATTGGTTTCTGTCTGAATTGGATTTCAAAGTAAAAAAAAAGTGAAGACAATTTTGATTATGTTTTCCCAAAAGTGCGATTGGCTTCAGACAATTTGGAGCATGAAATTTACCTAACATGTCTGTATCTGTTCTAGCATGTAGATTGCTTTATAAGTTAATTTACAAGTGAAAATTAGTCAATATAGCTTGCATTCAACAAAAATAAATCTCGTTTGTGTGTTTTTTTTAATTTTTAAAGTATTACTGATGTCTGCAAAGTTATTGACCTTACTAACAGCTTACATATAATGACAAATATAAAATATGAGCTATTAGTAAAATTTTTGATATCAATTTTAATGCTCAAGTTTTGTCAATTTACAATACACCAATTGTGCTCAAGTCCAAAAATGTTGAAAAAAACAACAAGCCAAAAGTTGAGGAGAAAATTGAAAAAATGTCAAAATTAAAAAAGGGGTAAAACCAAAATGAGTTATGAGCAATGGAGATGAAATGATTTGTTCAAAAAGTTTGAAACCTCAAATGCATAAAAGTTCTTTGTGTATGTCAATACAACCATAACATAAAAGTTACTGTATGTCAATACAACCATGACATAAAAGTTACTGTATGTCAATACAACCATGACATAAAAGTTCATACTGTATGTCAATACAACCATGACAACCATGACATAAAAGTTAATGTATGTCAATACAACCATGACATAAAAGTTACTGTATGTCAATACAACCATGACATAAAAGTTCATACTGTATGTCAATACAACCATGACATAAAAGTTCTTACTGCATGTCAATACATACCATTACATAATAGTTCTTACGGTATGTCAATACAACCATGACATAGTTCTTACCGTATGTCAATACAACCATGACATAGTTCTTACCGTATGTCAATACAACCATGACAACCATGACATAAAAGTTAATGTATGTCAATACAACCATGACATAAAAGTTACTGTATGTCAATACAACCATGACATAAAAGTTCATACTGTATGTCAATACAACCATGACATAAAAGTTCTTACTGTATGTCAATACATACCATTACATAATAGTTCTTACGGTATGTCAATACAACCATGACATAGTTCTTACGGTATGTCAATACAACCATGACATAGTTCTTACCGTATGTCAATACAACCATGACATAGTTCTTACTGTATGTCAGTACAACCATGACATAAAAGTTCTTACTGTATGTCAATACAACCATGACATAAAAGTTCATACTGTATGTCAATACAACCATGACATAAAAGTTCTTACTGTATGTCAATACAACCATGACATAGTTCTTACTGTATGTCTATACAACCATGACATAAAAGTTCATACTGTATGTCAATACAACCATGACATAAAAGTTCTTACTGCATTCAATACAACCATGACATAAAAGTTAATGTATGTCAATACAACCATGACATAAAAGTTCATACTGCATGTCAATACATACCATTACATAATAGTTCTTACGGTATGTCAATACAACCATGACATAGTTCTTACGGTATGTCAATACGACCATGACATAGTTCTTACCGTATGTCAATACAACCATGACATAAAAGTTAATGTATGTCAATACAACCATGACATAAAAGTTCTTACTGCATGTCAATACAACCATGACATAGTTCTTACCATATGTCAATACAACCATGACATAAAAGTTAATGTATGTCAGTACAACCATGACATAAAAGTTCTTACTGCATGTCAATACATACCATGACAAATAGTTCTTACTGTATGTCAATACAACCATGATATAGTTCTTACCATATGTCAATACAACCATGACATAAAGTTCTTAATGTATATCAATACAACATGACATAGTTCTTACGGTATGTCAATACAACCATGACATAAAAGTTCTTACTGTATGTCAATACAACCATGACAATGAACTTCTGAACAGAATATTGTAATTTTATGTCACAATGATCTTTATGTGAAATACTCTTTACCCATTTATGTAACATGATAACTGTCACACAACATAATCCTTAATACTGGTTAGGCATTATGACATGACATTTTTTAATCCTGAATAGAATTTCCTAATTATGTTATTGTTACCATGGCAATTGTTGAGAAAGAAATACTTGCAAAGTAAAATGTTATTGATGGAGATCAGCATTTACCATAAAATGTTTGTATTAGCAATGCTGTTTATACTACTTTCCATTAGCCTTTACAATACAATACCTTCATGTAGTAAAATATTTCACAGATGAGTAACCAAATCTTGACGAAAGTGTGGATAGTAAACATCGTGTAATATATACAGCAAGCCTTATATGGTTATCTTAACTGCATGCATAATGAAATAAGTACAATACTCAGGTGAGATTTGCAGGAATTATTGTCATGCCAATATTTCTTGAATGTTGTGATTGTATGTGGCAAGGGATGATGACAGGGTGTAATTTTTTAACAGAGTGACCCGATTGTATGTCACTATGACAATTGAATGATGTAACATTTAATTCTATATAACTATGACCATATATATGATATGCTGCTGGCGTGGCAAATGTTACAAGCACAGCAATAGCCTGTTCCAAAAACTCATTTCCGGTATCACGATTCTGACTCTTAAATTATAATTTGAAGCAAGTTATTTCCCTTACTTCTGTTTCCAGTGAACGAAACTTTTTCTAGCCTTAGTATGTAGCACAAATAAATTCACTTCGGATTGCTTAATGGCTGCCCCCATCAAACAAAGACTTTTCGAAATGACTCATTTGTAGAAAATGCATATGCTCCTATAAAATGTCCTAACTTTATGTCACACACAGGGAAATGCCCTTCAGCCTATTGGATTGTTGTTTTGGTTTTCAACATTTTAGGCCTTGAGCACAACATATGAGTCGTAAATCGATTAAATGTGCACATCTTGTGCTTCAAATTTGGTACGATAGAATTTATCATAATCTCTCGAACAGAATGCCCTACTTTAGTAATTGTATGTCACTATGACCTTGACATCACATGACATACTTCTGTACACAGAATATGTTTTTTAAATTTTATTATAAAATGTGATACAATGTACTTCTTAACAGAAGCAGTAATGTAGTTGATTTATACTTAATGCAGAATCACGAAAAATATCAGATAAAAAATATAATATGGAAATTAGTTCAATTTATAATGGAAATGTCATTTACAGATACTAAAAGTATTTTTGTATCAATTTTAGTGAAGAGTTCACTCTAGGGATATGTTATTTTTGTAGGAATATGATATGTCATACAAAAGCCCTGAGTCTACGAGCACTTTAGTATGTACCAAGTTTTAAGAGCACAAATGTTGCTTAAAAAAGGAATTGAAAAGAAAATTGTCTTCTTCAGATCACTTGAAAATGTTTCATTTTCATGTCTCTTCTTAATACCAGATAGCAATTTACCATCATGCTTGCTTATTTTTCTCATGCATGACAATTGATAATGTTAAATTTTTACTTTATACTGCTTTATTTAATAAATCCAAGAATGTTATTGGGTGTAATATGGTTTTCTTTAATGTGTGTGTTCATATTTCTAGATAATTATATACTAGAATAGTGGCAAAATGTGCTCAATCTCTTTCATAGCAAATTTTTGTTCGACACAGATTTTTCATTTATTAT
Organism: Mytilisepta virgata; assembly: GCA_028015205.1. NCBI lineage: Eukaryota > Metazoa > Mollusca > Bivalvia > Mytilida > Mytilidae > Mytilisepta > Mytilisepta virgata. The sequence goes on along the minus strand of CM051510.1, from coordinate 41,650,457 downwards.
TGTGTGTATTTAAATGGTTTGATACATATACTTCAGATGGGAACTATTTCATCCAATCAAATTCCAGAATTTTGAAATTAATAAAATAATATTGTAAAAATTTAACGATAACCTTGGGGAGATAAGTGGGTTGAAGGATTAAAACAATATTGGGAAATTTACATTTTATTTGTATGAGCCATAAAAACGATCGTACTAACATTGACGCTAGAGTCGAATATTAGTGACAAGAGACATGTACTGTAGATATAAATGGTTTATATATCTTTTTTTCAAATATCCCAATCACATTATTTTACAAAATGTAGTTGTATTTCTGAAACCAAAAAATTGAAATTTACATGGTCCCCAATACATAAAGCTAGAACTTAAATATCTGAAAATTATCACAAAATATGTCAAAGATTAATTAACAGTGTTTTTTTTTTATCATAACATATAATCATCCTATGATGAAAAAAAATTGGCAGCCAATTAGTATTCAGTTTCAAAAAGCAGTGTATTGAATAACACAGAAAAAGCTGGATGTTATTTAAGCTTAGAAAAGAAAAAGCATGAAAAACTTGCATCATCACTATCAATAACCATAAGGGATGGCAATGGAAACACTTTACTTATTATATAGACATCATTACCTAACATTTGTTTATTACAAGTATGTGGGTGAAAGGGCAATTAACGATAATTGATTTTAGGCGTGTGTCCTTCAACACTAAGTAGTATTTTAATATATACTGCAAGTTTACATAACTATAGACAAAAGATTATGCATGTGTTTATAACATTTGTATATCATATCACAAAAACCATAAGACCAATGAAAGCTGTGGGAGAAAAGAACAATCCTCAAGACTTATCTTGGAGTTTATATAGCACAAGTTGAAAATGTTTTTAAAAATGCAGCATTGAAAATTTTTAACTGACAGAATGCTCTGAATGAAATAATGGATTTTTGTGAGAAATTTTTTTTACATGGTACCAAACACCAAAGTAACCTTTTCTTATTGTAAAAATATCCCAAGGATTTATTCTTGTCTATTCCTTGCTAATTAATTTTTTTTCAAATGGAAACAAAATGTGATTTTTTTGTAATGAGATAGAGGAAGAAACTTTGATAATCAAATTAGATTCTAAAATTGCAGCATTAGAAGGTTAAATTGCCCTCTTGAAATTAATTACTAGACAGACATTCCGTGTAAAATTGCTCCTTCCAGAATTCTCATTGTTATTTCAACACTATCTTTCTATCGACAGTCAGAAGCAATTTTCAGCAGTGTTTTTCTTGGTCAAATAATCTGTCTTTCTGTCCATTTCAACCATGAATTAAAGTCATAGTAATCAGGAATGTGCTAACTTCATGTCAGAAATTGCCATGTGTCAGTTGTCCAGTTGCAGCTAGGGAAAATTAATCGGTCAGTTGATCTGGTTTTTTTTTTTAACAGTAAAGATCTAATGGATGAACAAAAACATCATGATCATACATATTTTATTTAGTTTCTTTGCATATTATTAGACTTATATGTTTAAGGTATCCGGACCATAATAGTTCATGATCGAACATTGTATCTCGTTTTGACCGTGAATGGCTGAACTAAACAATTTAAAACTTGGATTTTGTATATATATTTTTCTCATAAAAACGAACATTGTTGCTTATATGGAGAGTCTGCAAAAATAAGTTAGTTATATTGACATTTCCGAAGTTTGCCGATAATTACCGAGGTCATTTCAATTGCGTTGTATGGAACATCCGGGAACTTTTGAATAATCACGTGGTCATTTTTGGTCCGGATACCTTAAGACCAGTGTTGTGCACTCATTGGTGGTCATGCTTTAAGCAGTGGATTTAATGTCACAAACCATAACAAATATACTGTTAATTTGGACAATATTCTTCTACTTATTATTGGCAATTTAATTTATGTAACTCCTGTTAATATTACAATTGAATATTAAAAGCAAAAAATTAAAACGAGAGGCTTGATTATTATTATCCTTGCCTTGTCACATTTTTCGAATTATTAAAATCTTTACATGAATATCTGTATTGACATTAAATGAGTTGGTAGTCAATTATATATCGGCCAGCTTACAAGCAGTTACAATATATATTACAGGAAAAAATATCGCTCTTTTTCACAGAAGTAAAATATTTTTTATTGTCGAGCCTTCGACTTTTGTCGAAAAAGCGAGACATAGCGATCCTACATTCCGTCGTCGTCGTCGGCGGCGTCCACAAATATTCACCCTGTGGTTAAAGTTTTTGAAATTTTAATAACTTTCTTAAACTATCCTGGATTTCTACCAAACTTGGACAGAGGCTTGTTTATGATCATAAGATAGTATCTAGAAGGAAATTTTGTAAAAAAAAAATTCCAGTTTTTCTGTATTTTACTTATAAATGGACTTAGTTTTTCTGCCAGGAAACATTACATTCACTCTGTGGTTAAAGTTTTTAAAATTTTAATAACTTTCTTAAAATATCCTGGATTTGTACCAAACTTGGACAGAAGCTTGTTTATGATCATAAGATAGTATCCAGAAGTAAATTTTGTAAAATAAAAATTCCAGTTTTTCTGTATATTACTTATAAATGGACTTAGTTTTTCTGCCAGGAAACATTACATTCATTCTGTGGTTAAAGTTTTCAAAATTTTAATAACTTTCTTAAACTATCCTGGATTTGTACCAAACTTGGACAGAAGCTTGTTTATGATCATAATATAGTATCCAGAAGTAAATTTAGTAAAAAAAAAAAAAATTTTCCATATTTTACTTATAAATGGACTTAGTTTTTCTGCCAGGAAACATTACATTCACTCTGTGGTTAAAGTTTTAAAAATTTTAATAACTTTCTTAAACTATCCAGGAATTTTACCAAATTTGGACAGAAGCTTGTTTATGATATAAAGATTGTATCCAGGAGAAAATTTTGTAAAATATTTATTTCTGTTTTTCAGTTTTTTATGTATAAATGGACTTAACATTGCATTCTATTATGTGCATTCACCTATCACACTGAAAATATAGACAACATCAAAAGTAGGCGAGACACTGGGTTCCGCGGAACCCTTACGAATTTTCAAACTGATTAGAAGTTGTTTTCCTTAATATTTTAAAATATTATATGCCCTATTAATAGTATAGGTTAATTATCCCTTGTGGATAATATTTTGCTGTTTGCTGTATGTAAAATGTATGTAATGTCCAGCATCATCTCAGCAACTACAAATCACAGAATTTTTAAACTTGGTACAATTTTAACACTTTAATTTAGATATTTGCCCATAGGGTAGCGTTATGAGTAGAAACAAATTCCATGATCTTCAGTTGATCAGTAAACTGGTTGGGATATAGAAAGATGAAACTAAAAGAAACACAACAGTATATATTATATTTGACCAACAGCATGTGATCCCTAAGTGGGGTCCAGAAAGTGAAAAATCAATTGTCTTACCTGGTATGTTTTAACTTATTTATTTATAATGGATTGGGGAAAAAGTTATACCAACTTATACTAATCCCTTTGGCATATGCGAGAGCGGCCCCTATAGCAGCGTTTTAGTCTACTCGATAGGATCATGAAAATTGGTATGTAATCTGAAAATAATGTAAGTGTTGTCAGTACCAAAGGTTGTATAATTATGATATTTTTCACGAAATCAGAAATAAGGGTGAAAATGCATTTCAAGTCCCAGAAAGTTGTGAAATATTCTAAACCACTAGAGATAGAAACTTGAAACTTAAATCTCAACTCACATTATAAATGCCAGCTTGATCAATGCATTTAGAATATTCATCCATCTGCTACTGGCATAGTTCCTTACGGAGTCCAGAAAAGCGAAAATGTAATGTCCTTAACACTTTGACCGATGTACTCCCTGACATTAGATGGCAGTCTCGAGTTGCTACTTCTTTGCTGAGGTTAAACAGCATTAATTTCAGGCCATTTATTCTTTATTTGAATACAAGTTGGTTTATAATTAACACTATAAGAATTGCCTGTTCGAATTTGGCTTCTAGAATTTTGATATTTTTGCAGTGGAAATTGTGGGAATGCAGCATAAAGGAAGATTTCAAATTGCAGTTGTACTGTGTTTGATATTTTTTCACTATAATCTTTTTGAAGTCAGCGTCATAAACATGATTAACATTAAGAAATTCCTGATAAATTTAATTTGACTTAAAATTGAGACTGTCATGAAATGTTTCATGCCAATTCAAAATACAGAAAGATTTATTCATACCTTAAAATTAACAAATGAAAATCTGGGAACAAAATTAGGTCTACTGATACATTTTTTGTTTTTCTATTAAATAGTTTGAACAAACACAAGGGTATTATGTAACCAATAAATAACCTTTATGTTGCTATGGCAAGATACAAACAATGAATTATGTTTACAGAAATATAGAAAATTGAAAATTTGATATTTTAGATGCGTGATTTGAATTGTGGCATGGTTTGGTAAATAGAAATACTTTAATACTTAATTACAGAAATTGTGAATTTGAGAATTTTCAAATACCGATAATTGGCATCGAAATTGTTATTGACGGGATAATATCAAATTTCTAAATTTTAATTCAGTTACAATTACATGTATGGAAAAATAGATTTGAAGCTGAAGATTGTGCTTTTGATTTTTCCAAACACACAGAGGGGGATCAGCAGACCATTAGATTTTGTAGGCTATGATACTGTTGCTAATTGCTTGCGCCAGAATATTTATTTTTAAAGACAGGTCTCCACTTAAGAATTTTTTTTACATAATAAGGAAAAATAAAAGAAAATTTTCAAGATAACTGTGAATTATTGAGTCATTTTTTCACCGTAAAAGTATTTTTGATCAGATTTTCTAAAAAACATATGACAGTGTCATACAAAATCCATGACTACATGCTTATATGATCTTGATCTTTATACTTTATAGACACATAGTCCACTGAGATTAAAAAGAAAAATTGTCAAGGGTAATATTTTTACCAGTTCAAGAGTTGACATTTTGAAAATGAACAAAGCACATTAAAGAATTTGAGGAATTTTAGTATTGAGATTTCATACATTTACAGAAAACTTTAAACTGTAATTCATTGGAAACATAGAGTTTTGAGATATGGGTATAATTATGTATTGATGCATAAGTAGTGGATTTCAGCCCTTAATGACGAATTTCAAATTGTATTTAAATTAAAACGTGATTGTATGATTTTCTTAACTATAACACATTGTAGTCAATACAACATTTTAAAAAAAATAAAATGAGATAACGGTGGATTATGTATAGACAAAAAAGGTTGCCCATGAAATTTGGCTTGTAGGAATAACTTTTTGCAGTATTATTTAATAAGTTAATTGTACTTAGGTTCTTTTTATGGTAGGCAATGCATATTTATTGGTAATCTCTTTCATCGGTGAACATACAGAATACGTAATTTGCATATCACTGGACGAAGGATATTAAATCAGTGTATCAGTGGACGATGATAATGACAAATAATGTTTATTTTATCATGAAGTGATTAGGAATGAACTGATGGGGAAAATACCACCATTTGTTTTGTGCATTTGACAGAAAATAGGAATTAATAAGAAAACTGACTGAATCAGAGGTTATAGTCCGGCTAATTTATACGATTCTTATAGGATAGTGATATTTACTCGAGGTTTGATGGGTCACGAGTTTATGTAAATAGAATCAGGAATCTAAAGTTAGCTGATATGGTTGACACTAAAAGAAAAAGAAAAAAGAATGAAAAATGTTAAATAAATGGTATTGCTATGGAATTCTTTAGTTGAGACCAAAAGTGATAGCATTTAGTGTTAATGAGTTTGTGTCCTTAGATGGTTTTGGTATAAACCCCTGTTGGTCATTTTTGGCATTTTTGAATTTGCTCTTCAACCTTTTGGAATATTGTTTTGGTTCTCAACATTTTAGGCCTTACTCACAATTGATGAGTTGTAAATCGACGAAATGTGCACATATTGTGCATCACAATTGGTATCAAAGAATTTTTTTTTATATCTTTGGGATTAGTCACAAAGACTATCATTATCATATTTGTTATCTAATTAAATGAACAAAATATGATGAATACATTAATCAAAGGACAATCGTGCCTTTATGTAAACAATTGGTGACGTTAAAGTAAGCAAGAAATGACTACAAAATATCTTTGGGTTGAAAATTTCCACATTTTATGCCAAAATAAAGACATTTTTCTACAAAAAATTACCATTTATGAAAATACAGAATACATGTCTTGATACTGCAGTATACTGTGTGACACTGTGTAGTATATATTTCTTTTCACCTGAATTTTCCAAGGTTTAGTGATGTAGGAGGAGGGGTGGAGTGGGGGGAGGTGATGTAGGTGGCTCAAAACAGAGATGAAGGATAACTTGGTTGTTGTCAATTTGACAGCTTATTTTGTTTTACTTGTTGAAGCTGTTGACACAGGAATTTCTGCAGCAGACTTCTCTTTAACTTCCCCATGAGGTTCCCCCTTTATAGTTGGGATTACGGAGACTGAAAGACTATTTGGTTTACTGTCAATAGCGTTTTTGTTGGAATTTTCGACAACTGAAGATTTGGTCACATGATGTTCTGAAGAAGACTTATGGTGATTGCTTTTCCGATCATGATTACTCATTGTGTGGTAATGAGATGATGGATGAGATTTTGAGAATGAGGCTGTGGATGAAGAAGTCTTCGTTTTTACTTAATCTTTTGAATCAACTTCATCATTCTGTTTCTTCTTCTCATTTTTTTTCCAGATTGAAAAATTCAAATTTGTACTTAGAACAAATTTTTCATCAGACAAAAACTGAACATAGCAACAACCTGATGCTTTTACTGTCAATCTCATAGCTAATTTTTGTTTTACAGAAGACATTCTCGTGCATCAGTACTATAAAGTATGAAACACAATTATGGACTCCATATAATTTTAACGTAAGCCGCCCTCAGCAAATTTAACAAATTACTTTAACTTAACTATTCATCACAGTCAAAAGACAAAAATTATGGTTCAATATAGGTTAATTATTGTCAGCGTATTTTGTCAAGTTTTGGTAGTTTTAGAAAAATTTATGATGTTTTTGGAAAATTTATTTAAGTAAATTTTTTATATATTTTCTTATGCGATATTTTTGCATTTCAATTGCAAACACTATAAAAATCTCTAATGATTGTTTAAAATGATTAATTGTAAGATATTTAATTTTTAATTTTATTTATTGGGAAACACATTTAGATAATGGAAACATGTTATACCAATTTATACTAATCCCTTTCTGTGCATTTAATTTGTGTGATGATGACTAGCTTCATTTTTGTCCATTCATTTTTGACATCTACAGAAGATTCTTCAACTTGCTAAGAATGGTTACCAGTACTGCAAACCCATTAACATTTTGCCTACCACCAGGCCATTATATCAAAGTGTCTGTAAGTTAACTTTATAAAAACACTTACCGGTACTATCCATTTACAATAGACAGCCATATTTTGCCTACAATCAGGCTACTATTTCATGGTGTCCTTAAGTTTTAACTTGCTAAGAATGCTTAAAGGTACTATACTTAATAAACAGTAGACAGTCAGCCATATTTTGCCTACAACCAGGCTATTATTATCATGGTATCTGTAAGTTTTAATTACCAGGTTTTCTCAAAATAATTCAGCATATCCAACTTGTACTAGAGTAGTGTTGAATTAATTAATCAATAGAAGGTCAAAATGTAATAAAAACAAATATGTTGTTTAACGTAAAATCATCAAAACAAACAGATTTCCGAAGGCTATTTAGTACTGGTCTTGTGGAGTTGACCATATGATGACTTTCATTTTGTAATTTTCATTCTTGCACATGTTGTATCATATGTAAACGTCCCGGATGACATCCATGCAAAAGGAAGACATGCTGCACGCAGTAGTTGTCGGCAAACTTCGGAAAATTATATAACTTAAGAGTCAGTATAATGTGTTCAGGTGGGATGATAATTGTCTTCCTGCTGACAGTCACCTTGTGAGCTAGCACATAAAAAATATGGCTCAGCCTGTTGGTCTAGTAAAAAGCAGGGATCGTATTTATTTCTCATCCTGATATGCTCCTAATGGTTGCCACTAAACGTTAAACAATAATTCATTCATCCATCCATCCATCCACAGCTAGAGGCTGAACACAATCTACAAAATATGTTTCATATTGAGAAAGATATAATTTATATCTATTCAATGCCTGAATTTAAAGTTTAAAATGCCTGTTTTAAACTTTTGGTTCGATTTAATTTCTGTCAAAAGAATTATTATGGTCATTTTCTATAATGGTCAGGATCTTACTGTTTCTAATTCCTAAAATTTTCATACAGCAGTAAGGAGAGATAGGTGAGCTGTAAAATGAATTACAAGGAAATCCATATAAAATAATTTAAAATAAAACCGATTGTCCTGTCTTTTTTTATAAGAAATTTCAACAATTTTGATATTTTGAGCCATAATAATAATGAAAACTAAAATTTTAAAATATTAATTTAAATGGATGATGTGGAGAACAATAAGAATTGAAACTTAGGCCTTATATACTGTTATTTATAGGAAACAGTTGTGGCTGAGATAAACCATATTTAAAGTACATGTAGACTTAGTAAGGTCGACAGTCTATACGGGTGTCTTTATAAATAAATCCAGTCAAAAGATGTCATTAGACGAACAGTTTCCAATATCAAATTGGACAAATGAAGCCATTTTTTCCCTACTTCTTAATACTGTAAAAGGATAAATCAGTTTCCAGATTTATGTAAAAATTATATTGGGGATTCTTCAGGCTATATATTGGGGTAACTTACTGCTGATTCATTAGGCTATATATTGGGGTAACTTACTGCTGATTCATTAGGCTATATATTGGGGTAACATACTGCTGATTCATTAGGCTATATATTGGGGTAACTTACTGCTGATTCTTCAGACTATATATTGGGGTAACTTACTGCTGATTCTTCAGGCTATATATAGGGGTAACTTACTGTGGATTCATTAGGCTATATATTGGGGTAACATACTGCTGATTCATTAGGCTATATATTGGGGTAACTTACTGCTGATTCTTCAGGCTATATATTGGGGTAACTTACTGCTGATTCTTCAGGCTATATATTGGGGTAACTTACTGCTGATTCATTAGGCTATATATTGGGGTAACTTACTGCTGATTCATTAGGCTATATATTGGGGTAACATACTGCTGATTCATTAGGCTATATATTGGGGTAACTTACTGCTGATTCTTCAGACTATATATTGGGGTAACTTACTGCTGATTCTTCAGGCTATATATTGGGGTAACTTACTGCTGATTCATTAGGCTATATATTGGGGTAACATACTGCTGATTCATTAGGCTATATATTGGGGTAACATACTGCTGATTCTTCAGGCTATATATTGGGGTAACTTACTGCTGATTCTTCAGGCTATATATTGGGGTAACTTACTGCTGATTCATTAGGCTATATATTGGGGTAACTTATTGCTGATTCTTCAGGCTATATATTGGGGTAACTTACTGCTGATTTATTAGGCTATATATTGGGGTAACTTACTGCTGATTCATTAGGCTATATATTGGGGTAACATACTGCTGATTCATTAGGCTATATATTGGGGTAACTTACTGTTGATTCTTCAGACTATATATTAGGGTAACTTACTCCTGATTCTTCAGGCTATATATTGGGGTAACTTACTGCTGATTCATTAGGCTATGTATTGGGGTAACTTACTGCTGATTCTTCAGGCTATATATTGGGGTAACTTACTGCTGATTCTTCACGCTATATATTGGGGTAACTTACTGCTGATTCATTAGGCTATATATTGGGGTAACTTACTGCTGATTCATTAGGCTATATATTGGGGTAACTTACTGCTGATTCATTAGGCTATATATTGGGGTAACTTATTGCTGATTCTTCAGGCTATATATTGGGGTAACTTACTACTGATTCATTAGGCTATATATTGGGGTAACTTACTGCTGATTCATTAGGCTATATATTGGGGTAACTTACTGCTGATTCATTAGGCTATATATTGGGGTAACTTACTGCTGATTCTTCAGGCTATATATTGGGGTAACTTACTGCTGATTATTCAGGCTATATATTGGGGTAACTTACTGCTGATTCTTCAGGCTGTATATTGGGGTAACATACTGCTGATTCATTAGGCTATATATTAGGATAACATACTGCTGATTCATTAGGCTATATATTGGGGTAACTTACTGCTGATTCTTCAGGCTATGTATTGGGGTAACTTACTGCTGATTCATTAGGCTATATATTGGGGTAACATACTGTTGATTTATTAGGCTATATATTGGGGTAACATACTGCTGATTCTTCAGGCTATATATTGGGGTAACTTACTGCTGATTCATTAGGCTATATATTGGGGTAACATACTGCTGATTCATTAGGCTATATATTGGGGTAACTTACTGCTGATTCTTCAGACTATATATTGGGGTAACTTACTGCTGATTCATTAGGCTATATATTGGTGTAACTTACTGCTGATTCATTAGGCTATATATTGGGGTAACATACTGTTGATTCATTAGGCTATATATTGGGGTAACATACTGCTGATTCATTAGGCTATATATTGGGGTAACTTACTGATGATTCATTAGGCTATATATAAAATAACATACTGCTGATTCATTAGGCTATATATTGGGGTAACATACTGCTGATTCATTAGGCTATATATTGGGGTAACTTACTGCTGATTCATTAGGCTATATATTGGGGTAACCTACTGCTGATTCTTCAGGCTATATATTGGGGTAACTTACTGATGATTCTTCAGGCTATATATTGGGGTAACTTACTGCTGATTCTTCAGGCTATATATTGGGGTAACTTACTGCTGATTCATTAGGCTATATATTGGGGTAACTTACTGCTGATTCATTAGGCTATATATTGGGGTAACTTACTGCTGATTCTTCAGGCTATATATTGGGGTAACTTACTGCTGATTCATTAGGCTATATATTGGGGTAACTTACTGCTGATTCATTAGGCTATATATTGGGGTAACTTACTGCTGATTCTTCAGGCTATATATTGGGGTAACTTACTGCTGATTATTCAGGCTATATATTGGGGTAACTTACTGCTGATTCTTCAGGCTGTATATTGGGGTAACATACTGCTGATTCATTAGGCTATATATTGGGATAACATACTGCTGATTCATTAGGCTATATATTGGGGTAACTTACTGCTGATTCTTCAGGCTATGTATTGGGGTAACTTACTGCTGATTCATTAGGCTATATATTGGGGTAACATACTGCTGATTCATTAGGCTATATATTGGGGTAACTTACTGCTGATTCATTAGGCTATATATTGGTGTAACATACTGCTGATTTATTAGGCTATATATTGGGGTAACATACTTCTGATTCTTCAGGCTATATATTGGGGTAACTTACTGCTGATTCATTAGGCTATATATTGGGGTAACATACTGCTGATTCATTAGGCTATATATTGGGGTAACTTACTGCTGATTCTTCAGACTATATATTGGGGTAACTTACTGCTGATTCATTAGGCTATATATTGGTGTAACTTACTGCTGATTCATTAGGCTATATATTGGGGTAACATACTGTTGATTCATTAGGCTATATATTGGGGTAACATACTGCTGATTCATTAGGCTATATATTTGGGTAACTTACTGATGATTCATTAGGCTATATATTGGGGTAACATACTGCTGATTCATTAGGCTATATATTGGGGTAACTTACTGCTGATTCATTAGGCTATATATTGGGGTAACTTACTGCTGATTCATTAGGCTATATATTAGGGTAACCTACTGCTGATTCTTCAGGCTATATATTGGGGTAACTTACTGATGATTCTTCAGGCTATATATTGGGGTAACTTACTGCTGATTCATTAGGCTATATATTGGGGTAACTTACTGCTGATTCATTAGGCTATATATTGGGGTAACTTATTGCTGATTCTTCAGGCTATATATTGGGGTAACTTACTGCTGATTCATTAGGCTATATATTGGGGTAACTTACTGCTGATTCATTAGGCTATATATTGGGGTAACAAACTGCTGATTCATTATGCTATATATTGGGGTAACTTACTGCTGATTCTTCAGACTATATATTGGGGTAACTTACTCCTGATTCTTCAGGCTATATATTGGGGTAACTTACTGCTGATTCATTAGGCTATATATTGGGGTAACATACTGCTGATTCATTAGGCTATATATTGGGGTAACTTACTGCTGATTCTTCAGGCTATATATTGGGGTAACTTACTGCTGATTCATTAGGCTATATATTGGGGTAACTTACTGCTGATTCATTAGGCTATATATTGGGGTAACTTACTGCTGATTCATTAGGCTATATATTGGGGTAACTTACTGCTGATTCATTAGGCTATATATTGGGGTAACTTATTGCTGATTCTTCAGGCTATATATTGGGGTAACTTACTGCTGATTCATTAGGCTATATATTGGGGTAACTTACTGCTGATTCATTAGGCTATATATTGGGGTAACTTACTGCTGATTCTTCAGGCTATATATTGGGGTAACTTACTGCTGATTATTCAGGCTATATATTGCGGTAACTTACTGCTGATTCTTCAGGCTGTATATTGGGGTAACTTACTGCTGATTCATTAGGCTATATATTGGGATAACATACTGCTGATTCATTAGGCTATATATTGGGGTAACTTACTGCTGATTCTTCAGGCTATGTATTGGGGTAACTTACTACTGATTCATTAGGCTATATATTGGGGTAACATACTGCTGATTCATTAGGCTATATATTGGGGTAACATACTGCTGATTCTTCAGGCTATATATTGGGGTAACTTACTGCTGATTCATTAGGCTATATATTGGGGGAACATACTGCTGATTCATTAGGCTATATATTGGGGTAACTTACTGCTGATTCTTCAGACTATATATTGGGGTAACTTACTGCTGATTCATTAGGCTATATATTGGTGTAACTTACTGCTGATTCATTAGGCTATATATTGGGGTAACATACTGTTGATTCATTAGGCTATATATTGGGGTAACATACTGCTGATTCATTAGGCTATATATTGGGGTAACATACTGCTGATTCATTAGGCTATATATTGGGGTAACTTACTGCTGATTCATTAGGCTATATATTGGGGTAACCTACTGCTGATTCTTCAGGCTATATATTGGGGTAACTTACTGATGATTCTTCAGGCTATATATTGGGGTAACTTACTGCTGATTCTTCAGGCTATATATTGGGGTAACTTACTGCTGATTCATTAGGCTATATATTGGGGTAACATACTGCTGATTCATTAGGCTATATATTGGGGTAACTTACTGATGATTCTTCAGGCTATATATTGGGGTAACTTACTGATGATTCTTCAGGCTATATATTGGGGTAACTTACTGCTGATTCATTAGGCTATATATTGGGGTAACTTACTGCTGATTCTTCAGGCTATATATTGGGGTAACTTACTGATGATTCTTCAGGCTATATATTGGGGTAACTTACGGCTGATTCATTAGGCTATATATTGGGGTAACTTACTGATGATTCATTAGGCTATATATTGGGGTAACATACTGCTGATTCATTAGGCTATATATTGGGGTAACTTACTGATGATTCATTAGGCTATATATTCGGGTAACATACTGCTGATTCATTAGGCTATATATTGGGGTAACTTACTGCTGATTCATTGGCTATATATTGGGGTAACATACTGCTGATTCATTAGGCTATATATTGGGGTAACTTACTGATGATTCAATAGCTATATATTGGGGTAACATACTGCTGATTCATTAGGCTATATATTGGGGTAACTTACTGATGATTCATTAGGCTATATATTGGGGTAACATACTGCTGATTCATTAGGCTATATATTGGGGTAACTTATTGATGATTCATTAGGCTATATATTGGGGTAACATACTGCTGATTCATTAGGCTATATATTGGGGTAACTTACTGCTGATTCATTAGGCTATATATTGGGGTAACATACTGCTGATTCATTAGGCTATATATTGGGGTAACCTACTGCTGATTCATTAGGCTATATATTGGGGTAACCTACTGCTGATTCATTAGGCTATATATTGGGGTAACATACTGCTGATTCATTAGGCATTGTATTTGATATCTGGAGAATTTTTAGTATGAAAAAATGATAAAAAGTGCCTCTCTGGGCATTTTTATTCAAATTTTCATATTGAATAGGAACAGTTCAAGACTCTCTTTATAATTTTGTATTTTGGTATTTTTATAAATTTAACAAATTGCATTTATATATATAATCCATGTATTACTAAAATTGATGTCATTGAAAATAACTGAGTTCACAGTATTTATTAAATTATATGATACCACAAATTTTGATGCACAAAATGTGCACATTTTGTTGATTTATGACTCATCAGTTGTGCGCAATTGAAAACCAAAATAGTAATCCAAAAGGTTGAAGATGAAATTCGATAAAAAGTTGAAAACTGAAAGAGTAATCCAAAAATTTGAAGAACAAATTGCATAATGGCAAAAACACCTACATGTGAAAGCATTTAATGTTTTTGATAAAGAAGTAAATGGCATTTGCATGCATTGTTTTTGGAGATGCTCAGTCAAAAATTTAGGGCAGTTGATTTAGACAGTTTTCGTTCCACATTATTCCAAGACTGAATTATTTTTAGTCTTCATCATATTATTAGTTCATTTCTAAAACATAAAAATAAATGGAATGGAACTTTAAGGATGTTCGTTGCTCAGTTTCAAAATAACAAGCTTTTCATAACACTGGTAAATAATAATAGTGGATTAATAAAGGAACTAAAAGAGCGAAAAAAAAATCGTAGGTCCGTGTGCTAAATGATTTCGAGATATAAGCTATTGAAAATTTGGCAGGGAAAATATGCTCTCCTGACTTTACATATCTGTATCATTGACAGGTTTTATTTCTCAAAAAACCATTAAATAATAATAAAGATTTTATAAGATTTTTACAAATGGCCGATTATTCTGCATGCAAGAGATTTATGAAAAGAAAAATAGGTGTTAGCGGGGAAAAATAATTTATGGCATTCAAATGGATAAAACCAGATGATTCTGAACCTCTAATAAAAAATCAAAAACATGACCAGCGAACATCCTTAAACAAAAGAACAGAACCTTCATTGCTGTTTGCAATTTTGAG
Source organism: Mytilisepta virgata (assembly GCA_028015205.1). Lineage (NCBI taxonomy): Eukaryota > Metazoa > Mollusca > Bivalvia > Mytilida > Mytilidae > Mytilisepta > Mytilisepta virgata. The sequence goes on along the minus strand of CM051510.1, from coordinate 41,635,135 downwards.
TCAGAAAGAAACTCACAGCTGGTGTGTTTGAGTTCCAAGTGATGCATTAATAGCCTATTTCAGATGCACTTTTGTAGAAGAGCAAATTTCTGTAAAAGGAAAAAAAAAAGAGGTTGATGAATGAGAAATAGCAGAATTTTCACTAGAGGGTTGATTGACTTGTCATTATACAGTTGCAAATGGATCTTTCTAGGTTCAATTACAAGTTGATTGTTTATAATTCTGACATAATTAGTGGAATCACTGCATTTTGACATTTGATTCTTTTAGGGCAAATTGTTGTTGGTAAAATCCAACCTTAACACTGATGAAATTATATCATAGTTAAACAGTATTTGATTGATTTTGCAATTTCAGCAAAGCAAAATGATCAAGTTTCTATGGCATTTTATCATGTAGTATGTACATGTACTTATAGTTCTTAGTGGAAAATTCTGAGACCACACAAAATAGTTGTTCGAATTGACATATTTTAAGTGAAATAAGTTTAAAAGTAACATATTTTCTATGTAGTATATATTCAAGGAACAACTTTTGTCAAAAGACTTTCAAAAGGAAAAAGTATTGTATAAAATTAATTCCACTGGAACTAATTTCACAGAAACTATTGGAATAAATTTATTGCTAATTAAAATTCTCAATCTAATCTTTTTCAACCACCGGATACCTGTGTGTGCACATAATTTTAGATATTAAAGTCTCTGAGGTCTCACATTGCAGCACTGCTAAGGTACATTTTGCACACAGATTATTTCAAAATTTTTCAATATCAAACACTGACATTTTTCATTTTATATTAATGATATCTGTGGGATTCAGTCTATTTTTTTTCTTCTTAAAGTATGGACCTTTAAGCCTTTTGCTAGTCAAGAAACTTACCGCAATGATACCATAGTTCTTAATTTGACCTTATTGTATTTTCCCATCCTAGAATATGTCTCGTCGGTTTTACCCACCAGCAGTTTAAAGCATTTTATAATCAAAAAGATTTATTATGAAAATAGTTAAAAGCAGTGACTGCCGGTATAAGTTCTCGATCCCTTTCTAGAATTTCGATCCAGTTTCGGCTGCTGGCAGAAAGACATTATAAAATAAGATTTTCTTTGTGCTCGGTTCACAATTTTTTATTTTCAAAAGAAAAATTGGAATATTAGTTTAACAAGATTTAAAATATATCATCGCTTTTCAGAATGAAGCGTTAATGATTCAGTTACGTGACATTAACTTTAAAATGTCCTGGGCTTGAGATTCCTATAACAAACTTGATAGAAGTTAATGATTTAAAATACTAAAGTTCATATTCTCATGCGAATTATTTTATCTTTATTAATTGTTTTGTCTGTCAGAACAAAGTACAAAATATGTTTTAGAGTTGTATCATCACCGTCTTGACAGAAGCTGAATGTTATAAAATAGTCTCCAGTTCCGCATACAAAATTACCACTAAACTGAAGTCATGGCTGTTTTAAATAAATTTTGTAAACCACATATTGATTTAATTGTTGCGTTCCATTTCCCTCCAGATATGTTTTTGAATTTAAATATAAACGCCTTGTTTTTTGTAGTAGCATTTTCCCCTTAAGTACGGAAGGTCAAGAGTTCGATCTATAGCTGGATCAAACCAACGGAGAACTTTTCTTGAAACATAATATGATATATAATAGCTATCTCTCTATAACAAATTATCGTGACGGGAGATAATCCTAATTTTGTCTTAATTTTACAATATCTCCTAGTAAGAGACAGACAGATAGCTTATATTTGCCATTAGTTTCATCTTAAATATTTGAAGTTTAATCTTTTAGATTTTAATCAGAAATATTTGTCTGATAGAGAACAAATGCTTATGTTTTTAAAGGTATTTAAGTCTGTGTGTTTGTTGTTCAAAAAAAAAATTAGCTCTCTCTGAGATTCGAACTTGCAGAAATTAATTGTTATTTAATAACCAACAACAATACCGACTGAGCTATGACGACCACACTTTTAATCAGTAATTTAAAGATATATGTATCTTAAAGTATTGAATTGATTTTTTAAAGAAAAGTTCCATTTACATTAAAAAGTATATTTAGAACCAGAACAGGAAACACACAAAATTTGACCATTAGTGCAGTCTTTCAGGAAAATGTTTTATGTATTTGGTTTTGAAGGTGCTTGTCACGGAATCCCACTTAAAAGTGCGGAAACCCCCCCCCCCGAAAATGACAAAAATGCGTTTTCAACGTTTCTTTATGAGCTTACTGTAAGTTTTGTGTTGGATTTATTAATGCAGAAAATTGAGACACAAACAGAAATTTTTTACTATGAGAGAAAGATAAATTTCACAGATAAAATGGCCCTCTGAGTGAAACATTTTCTTGCCTTATTGGCCCAACCTCTTTATGTGTGATACAAATTTTTTTAACTGAAGTATTACAAAAATTGAAAACATCCCAATTTTTTACCAAATTTTAGGAGCAGGAGAACACTTTTTAATTTTGATTTCTTGAAAAATGAAGAAATTTGCACAAATTTTCAGCATTTTTGCAACATGAACCAGCAAAATCTTTTTTCTTAAATTTACGTAATCCAAAAATTGGAGCGGCAAAATCCAAAGAACTAAAAATCAAATTGGTGTAGCCGTATCTTTCGATATATATTATTTCAAAATTCATTCATTGTAAATTTCAAATATTTATACCATAGAACTTTGCCTTTTCAAAATCAATTACTGCACAGAGGATGATAGTTCTTAATGATAACTTGAATACCAAAATTTGTGAATAAAATTAGTTCTTTTCTGCATAAAAATTAAATGCCCTTTTAACAGTCCAGAAATATTTGTGCCTTAATGGTAATAATACCTTCAATATCAAATTAAGGGTTGTATGTGGGGTTGGGGTGAGTGTGGACAGGGGGGAGGATATGGACATGAGTGAATGAGAAAAAGAAATGTCATATATGATGAACGTAAAAAATAAAAATTTGTTGTGTTTTTTCAATTTACACTCTGTACAATGAATAAACAACCTATCAGCAACCTATCAACATGGCAACACGTGAAATTAAACTGTATGAAAAACAACCTCAATGTACCCCCCTCAAAATTGTTTGCATAAATATATACAGGTAGTGCCTTGTGTCATTGAATACCGTCAAGTCTTCATCTTAGATCCCAAGTTTATTTTCAGTACAGACATAAGTAAACCGATGCATTTGCCCTAAGATATCCGTAAAATAGAAAATATTAATAATGTAAAATTGATTTAACGGACAATCGTCATTTATTTTTCACAGCAGTCGTTAGGAAGTTAGCACCGCCATATTTTCCTGTTTTGTTCAGCTGACGGATTTATTACATTTTGATTTCATTATTAAAAGCTAACGGACCTTCGCTTATTCGTCTGTCATAGAAATTGACGGGGAGAAAGAATAGTGTTGAGAATTGTTTAGAAGTTAACTAGAGTCTGACATTTGAATCTCAATGGTTGGTAATACCGTTGAAAATATTGTAATGTAATAACATTATATTAAAGTAACTAAGATAGGGACTATATTGATTAAACTAATCGACTAATCGCATATTGGTATTAAAAACTTAAGATCAGAGAAAATTTGAGATTGTTCCATACAATATTGTAAATAGAGTTTTCTACATGTCTGGCTTTTGAGGTAATCAACCTGAAAGTTTTAGTTAGGAACTGAATTAATCGACAGAAAACACATGATGTGAACAATAGAGCTCTTTATAAATAATTCTTCTTTTCAGCTAAATACCAAAGAAAACCAAAAAAAAAAAAAAAACAATAATTTTAAATTATGATAAAGTCTCAAGTATCAAAAAAAAAAAAAAAAAATTAAATATGGTTAAATATATTGTATTACAAAAGTACCTTTTATTCTAGAAATTCTTTTGATAGCTAAATACCATATATGTTTTGTTCAGGAAGTTTTCTGAACCTCAAAGTAAGAAAGCATCAAAGTAAAAGAGAACAGTTTTGAAGATTAAATAAACATTTTTAGCTGACTTGCAAAAATTAAAACATATCAAAATAAAATACAGGCTATGCAATAATGGCAGATATCCTCATAAATATATAAAGGGCATGGTACGAGTGGCCCCTTGAATTCCGAAATCGTATTATTGAAGAACTCTTAGCTGTCATTAAGTACTGTTAAAATGTTGTATTTTGTTTTCAACAAGAAATTTCTGTAATAGTGGCAATATGCTGTCAAAGATGGGTAACTTTGAAGAAATCAGTGAAAAATACAAAATTTCACTGTTGATTTGAATTAAAATTTTGATATGAGCAACAGATGCTTGCCCAAAAAGATATTTTGCAGAAATTTGTAATTATAGAAGACAAACATATTAAAAAATGTTTCTGGGCAAGGCTGATGCTCATGGTTGTTTTGACCAAAATCTGCTGTGAAAACACGTTCTTGATTAGACTTTTGCATCATGGGAAGGAATTTTGTACAATGATTTGGATAAAAATGTTGAATTTGAAATCATAATTTTAATTTTTCATGTCAGATGGGGCCAAATATAATGGCTGAAATCCATCTTGTTTGTGTGATCATAGTATCATCTATTGTTTGGTTTTCCATATCTAGTATATTTCTCCAATAATTTTCATAAATATATGTTTACGATCTTACAATCTTCTAACTGACCCGTAGAATAGGGCAGATTTGTTACACTATTTATCATAGCCAATTACAACCAATGTTGGAACCTTGTTCCATGGCAAGGTATTTTTCACTTATGTCTGTGTTGACAAATTACTGATAGATTAGGTGATTTTAGGAGAGGTCTTCATTCTGAATTCTAATTGTAATAAAGTCTACTATCCCCAAAAGCTTTGTCAAAAATTCCTAAAATACCAATATTGGAAATTCTTATTTCCTTCAGTGAGAATGCAAGGTTCAAATGTCATTTAAATATTTTGATACCAATGTTGATGCACATGACGTGCACATTTCGTTGATTTACAACTCATCAGTTCTAAATAAGTCCTAAAATGTTGAAAACCAAAACGATAATCCAAAAAGTTGAAGAGCAAATTCAAAAGTATCAAAATGACTAATAGCCAAAACCATTTTAGGACTGAGCTATGAACAAGGGAGATACCCGATACCCCTTATTTTTCATAAAATTTAAAAATTTTTGAACAGTAAATTTAAAGTATTAAGTTAATGTTTGTTTGTTTTGTTTAGTTGGTGTTTTATGCCGTTTTCAGCACATTTGGCTATTTCGCGGTGGCCAGTTTTTATTGGTGGAGGAAGCCGGAGTACCCGGAGAGAACCACGACCTTCGGTACGAAAATTGGCAACCCTTGTCAATTTAGATTGGAGTCGAACACACCCCGCCACAAGTGAGATTCGAACTCACAACCTCAGTGTTGACAGGCTAGTGATCATTAGTAGTCATGACGAACTACCTAGACCACTCGGCCACCGAGGCACCTCAATTTAATGAAAAAGGTTATTCCAAATATTTGCTCTAGATTGTTGAGTTATTCTATTAAAGGTATGGGGTGCTCATCACAGATGGTCTTTTTTAATCAAATCAATAAAATCCACTGAAATAAAATACAAACAAATATACGAACCTATGTTTTCATTTTTACTGTTATTTGTACAGTTAATGACAACAGAGATTGCAGAGTTTTCGATAAAGCAAAATCAGCTTTATAGTTCAGGTTCATTAAAACAAAAAGAAAATGAAAAATGTTCCAGTTATTTTGTAGCAAACTTAAATCTAATTTCTTTCTAGGACATATTAACAAACGTGAGTCATATTAAAGACCATTAAACATTGACAAAAGTATCATGTGATTTTACGATTTTACATTTTCAATAATATATCACATTACACAAATTATTTTGAAATCACGACTTTCGACTTTCGGTGGAATAATGTTGAGTATTTGTAGAATGATTTCAAACTAAATTAAAATGAATCGTTAAATTGTTTGACTTGTAACTTTAAAAGCAAAATTCAATTTCCGCAACTCGACAAAAAGTAAATTTGATCTGTTTTTTTTTTTTCTAATGATGGGGTATTGTTTCATTTAATTAAATTGTTCAGATTCTTATCAAATCCAGGTGATATTGTTCTTAATAACCAACAACGCCTATAGAGATTTCTATATCAGAGATATTACAAATAAAAATATTTGATTTCCTACAAAATAAATGTTTTTTGTAGAAAACTGGTATATTTTGATTACTGTTCTATTTGCTTATAAATATTTGCTTAAATATGATATTTTCTATATCATCAATCTGTAGAATAAATTGTTTATTTTTGGACCTTGGCTTTGTATAGCAGGGAAATACTGATTAAATCTAGATCTCTTGGAGTCTTGTTACTGAAATGACAAATACAATTGCCATAAACAGTAGAGTGAAAAAGATTATTGTCAGAGATAAAGTAGCTTGTTTTGACGAGCCTGAAAAAGCTGAACTTTCTTTGATACTGGTTTAGATTCACCAGGTGTTCATTTAGGCAAATATTTATTGCTTTAAGTAATACCTCCAATTTCACTATCCTTTCCCCCCTCCCCCCCAAAAAAAAACAAAAACAAAAACAAACATACACAAAAACAAACAAAAAAAAAAAAAAAAAAAAAAAAAAAAACAAAAACAAAAACAACAAAAAAACAAAAACAAAAAAATCGAAAACGCAAAAAAATAAAATAAATATAAATTTTTGAACAGTATAATGTATTCACAAACATTCAATTTACCAAAATATATTCTTAAACTTATGACCTATCTGAAGCCATTGATAAAAATTTGTCCTATAATAAATAAGATACAATAATGTTGTCATATGGTATGGGATGTTTAACTGTCATATTTTTGCATGGTAGAAATTTTATATTCTAATGTGACGTCTTTCAAAATCTTTGAGTCAAAACATATAGTAAAATTTGCATATTTTGATATTTAACTTTGGTACACGTTGTTTACTGTATTCGCAGTATTAGAATAGAAATAATTTATGGTGGCATGAATTTATACTGATTTTACCATGTTTGGCACGATATTTTATCACGCACTATGGCTTCTTGTTCAATATTTGGTGTAAGCACTGTGAACCCGTGGTAAAATCAATATAAATTCATGCCCACATGAACCATTTCTTAATTAATGTGTTGTGTTCTGATGTAACAATATTGAATATGAGACTTCCACCTTGGGGAGACCTTAGTCTTCGTTCAATGTTCTTTTGTTATACGGTACACTATCGGCCATCTGGAACTTGAATTGTGATGGATGCGAGAGTTTTTTTTTTGCAAGTATCAAAATCCTAACGGTAACCTTCACACCAAGAGTAGCAAATAAAAGTACATAAAAGTTTGCCTGTGATTTTAAGGATTTTCACAATTTTTTTCTGCCATATGACCTCTTCCATAGTTTTACTGGTAATGAGACATGATTGGAAGCTGATTATGCTGTTAAGTACAATGATCAGACATTTAAATTAAGCAGATTTAGTTGTAGCTTAAATATTGCATGTTATTTACCATTTGAGTAAATTTACTTTGAAAATTTATATAGAATTTCTCAAAGATGTTCATGGATTTTAATGCTAAGCATATACATCCTTAATCAGACAAAAATTACGTAACAAATATGAGACACAAAAATTTGCATTTTTAGCAATGTTTAATGCTGCTTAATCAAAAATGAAAGAAAGCAGGTCTTTAGCTGATAATTGGAGTTGTCGTTCAGGATAAGCCTTTGAAATTAGCATCTGTAATTTTGTTCACAAGTAAACCTGTATATTTTCAGTTGAATAATTACATTGAATGTAACTTTTTTGGATTAAAATTGTTCAAGTTATCGGTATGCTATCTATTTTTGAAATTGATGTTGAAATTGCCTCTTTAACATTTAACCCTTCACCATTATATTTTTTATATTTGTTCCTAAAAGGTACAGATTGCATATGTTTTATCTTTATTTCTGAAAAATGTATATTACTATATGTATATTGCTCAACTTACATCAGAATAAGATGAATTAGTTTGGTATTTTAATTAAAATTTGTTAGGTCTTTTAAATTCATCAGAATTGCTTTTGAAGTTTGTGGGTGATGGTAGAATTAAGGGCAAGTACAGCATGCAGCAGAACTTCAGTTGCCAGAATTGGAAAATTCTATGAACACTTAACAAATTCTTATTACTTTTTTATGATTGAATTATTCCTTTTAATCAGAGATCAGTTGTTACAATTTATCATTCAACTATATGATGTAAGTGTATCTGTAATGCGATATTAAAAACGTGCTGGAATTTGTCAGTCTATTTTGTACAATATTCATCTGTGATGATGACAGCATGTGTATCTTACATATGTATATGGTCATTTTACTATATAAATAACACATTTCTAAGAGCGTGACAATGTGTTCAGAGGGGTTACAGTATACTCCGTCACCCTCTTTGAAATTTGTTATTTATTTTATTATACTGAATGTCTTGAATTTTATATGTAGATCACGAGCGAGTGACAGTATAAAAATTGTCATCTGCTGTTTCTTTCCAGCGGGTGATCGAATGAAAAACCACATTCTTGTAAACCAATGAAAATGCATTAAAAGTAGAGAAATTTACATAAAGTATAATAAAATATTTTACCACCCATATGTACTTTAAATTTATTGGAGAATATGCTTTTTTTATGAAGTATATTTAATTAATGAATGAATCTGCCAATCAAAGAGAAGAAAAATTAAAGTCTGTATTAAATCCATACACAGACTTGCCCAAAATAGTCTCTGGATAATTGATATCTGATGGAATCTGTAAAAGATGACAACAACTTGTTGAATTCCTTACAGACTCTTTTTCCGTGACAATTTAAAGGGAAGCAATTCCTGTCAATGATAAAAATTGAATTTGTCTGCTAGATAATTTATATCACTCCATAGACTTTTTACTTCATATGTATCAACTGGAATATGTCAGAATCAGTTATTCTTATGCCAATTTAAAACTGTGTTTTTTCTTCTCTTTGTAATATTCAATATTTATTTGTTTTATGCTTTATAGAATATGCCTGGTAAAAGATGATAGATCTTTCATTTTAAATTTATTGTTTTATGTCTATGTGAGAAAATTTAATGTGAATTTATTTTTTTTTCAGTCTGCAAAGAGACATTATTAATTTGAGATAGTGATGAATATAACATTCTGATCATATGGACCTGGTAAGTTCATCAGTTTTCACAACTTTTTTCTTATATACAGTACAATTTTGATTGATTGAATATTTGTTCTTTGCTAATAACATCCAAGTGACAAATAATGAATTCATTTGTAGGACCAGTTCAATAATACATCAGAAGTACATGTAATATCAAATAGGGCTGGGATAGGACACTACGGGCAACAAAATTTTCATCATCAATTGGGTAGGGACAGATAATTTTGACTTCTGTAATGGCCATTTGTGCCTACTCTATTTTTGAAGACTGCAAAATGAGAGTCTTTAACCAGGCTTCTGGCAGCCTCCAGAATTATCTCGCCTATCTTAACAGCCATCTTAGATTTCACTAGATAGCCAGGTAGATTGAGCCTAATATCGATTCCTCATTCGTACCTTTGTCATTTGTACACCTGAAGGTTGGGTAATCTACAAAGACTGTTCCAATTACAGGGTTAAGTTTGAAAAATAGAAAAAAAATTGAACCAAATATAATTTAATGTAAGATTAAAGGTTAATTTGAAAACCAGGTTTGATTTTTTATGCCTTTTCAAAGAAAATTCCACTTTTTAGGCTGGCTCCTTAAAATTTGACTTGGCAGTCCTTTAAATATTAGGAGCCAATGGCCTCTAGGAATTAAAAGCTGTTTCTGGATATGCATGTTGTTAACAACTATTCTAGTACATAAAGGGATACAGGGTTGTTTTATACAGATACATCATGCTCCGGAGGGGTATTTGCAAAAAATATCAGTCGAGAGACGTGAAATTTCCTGAGCCCAATGCGCGAGTGAAATTTTGTCTCAAGACTGGTATTTTTCTCAAATACCCCTTCTGAGCATGATGTATCTGTTTAATTACACCGAATGTCAAAATAAAATTTTCCTATCTACAAACGCTTATACTAAAACGCAGTGATGATGTAGACATTTCAAGCATCCAGTTGAGTAAGAGAATTTTTCGCAAATATCGCAGTAGAGGATATAAAGTGCACATGCATTTTGACAAACACCCCGTTGCCTCTGAAATCGTTTGTAATGCATAATGTTTGTGAAAAATACCCCTCTAATGAACCAATCAGATTACAGCATTTTTATATAAGGTGTAATTATTGTGCAAATTTTTTGCAATTATTCATGTGTTGCTATGCTTATATGTCATTTTTCACTGTATTTATTTTAGAAAATGCAAGCCAAAATCTTATTTTTCATTCATTGTGAATGACATTTTTATTTTTTATTTGCTTGTGTCCACATATCCCCCCCACTCCTCTTCTGTATGACACCCTCAAATGTATGAGTTTATCCCAAAATCTGAATGACATTTTGGCCACAAAAAAAATAGAGGGTGTGATTGAAGGAAGGAAGGGATAACCTAAACCTAGTGTATGTCTTTAGAAAACAAAGACATATTTTATTTACTCAATAATTCAGGAATATTTTAAACCGAATACCCCTACGAAAATTAAGGAAAAAGGAGTTCAGAATCTGGTGCTTGAGATGAATCTTTTAAGGGATTTGTAAGCAAAGTGTTGTTAAAATTGCTGTAGTAATACTAAATTTGACCAGAGTTACTGGAAAATGCAATATTATGGAGACAGTATTATAAAATTGCTTTGTTAAAAACGGATTGTCTGTTGGAATTATGACAGAATTTTTCCATGATAAACGTTTATCAAAAAAAATACCTGGGAATTATTTTAGTCATTAAGTAAATATTACTGTTGTAATGTATCATTAAAATCATCAGATATGCAGGTATATTGAAGCTAAATGTGTTTGTACTCCAAAACCTGAGTTATACCAACAGATATCCAATTAATGATGTGTTAAGTCTCGTAATAATAATAATACCGGCAAACAGATTTTTTTATTCTCTGATAATCAGGAGAAAATTTTGCATCCATGATTTGATTGATAAAACTTCTCATGTCGTTGATTAAAGCTATTGTGATTAATCGCTATATCACGTTTGAGTTGAGATTGAAGCTCGTCATTAGCAATCGTCCAAACATGACGTTGCCTTTGTAGTATCTTTGTTGTCCGTTCAGGTCGATCTGTTACAAACAAAAATTGTTCCAGTTAATTTGGTTGTAAATGAGATATGGTCAGAAAAATACATCTTCAATAACTGCCACTTGACCAAGATTATCTATGTTTCAATTTACAAGTTTTCTGATTCCGTCATTACTGTATCATTATTGATGAATTAACGTTTAATGGCTGTCTTGAGAATTCAAAAATTCAAGCATAGCAATTTTATGATGAGGCTTAGAAATTTTTTTTTTTTCAGAGCTATCGTTCTGAATAATTTCTATAATACTGGTATTTAGCTAATTTTATGAACATCAACCCAAAAAAGAAACAAAATGATTTACTTGTCAATCCTTAAATGAAAAGCTTTTTTACAGTATTTATCATTGAGCCTTATTGAACAAAGCATGATATGGTCAAAAGTCATCCTTCTTTCTCTCAAACACAGCTTAAAGTAGACATAGTTAAAAAATTGTTGCCTTGTGTATAAAAATAACAATCCAAAGATACTCATATTAGATACAGTAAATTTATACTATGCTGTATACGACGCATTTCAATGAGTTACCTTTCATCAGCAGCATTAAAACGGAAACATTTGGAAGACCAAAAACCAAACTTATATTAAACAAGAAGTACTCAACCAAAAATACCGAAATAGGAAGCCAAATTTCAGCCAAGGAGATCTACCATGTGCAATAAAATTACAGCTGAAGGTCATGAATAAGGACTACTTATGAAAACATTGTTTTCACCTGAATGAAAAAGAAGACATGTGAAGTAACTTGTTTTAAATATAAGTTATGACCTGTCGAAAAAATAAAATGTATATTTTCCAACAATGTAAATATATTTTTATATTTATATCTTTTTGGGATCGAGAAGTAAAGAGGGATTTGAAAAGATACAAGTTATTTTGTTCACAAAGTTTAATGATTCTATAAAATATGTATGAAATGCATTAAATTTGAGGTGTAAATTTTTTTATAATATTCTTGACTTTTCACATTTCCCTTTATCATTTTCTTGAGAAATTTAGCATTTAATATCCTGTTTATTTAGAAACAGGAATCAAATGATCAATCTCATGACATTTTATTTTGATTAATTTGTTTTGTAACCTTTTGTTTCAATTTTAAAATCACATATTATTTCTATGAAGAAGACGAGGAAAGAATTAATTACTGATCTCTTATAAAAATCATAAGATATGTTTGTATCAAAAACTCTGTTACATAATAATAGAAATGGTGTTGAAAATTGATCTGGAGAGAAATAGTTAAAGAGTATTTTATTGTCATTACCATACTAATATTCATATCTTTTAAATCCATCTTCACCTAGACATAGACATGTAAGAATTATTGGCTTCTTCTTCAAACGGTCATTAGAACTGAGGTAGGAGGGCTCCTAATATCTAATCATGTACTTTTATGATTATATCTTTTTGTATATATATAAACTTGCACTAATTGTACTGTTTGTTTGTATCATGCTTGTCACAGACTTTAGTTTTATATGTTTTATGGCAATGAAATATTATCAATATTCCATGCTGTATTTTATATCATTATAATTATTTGAGTAGGCTAAAATTGAATGATGTGTATTCCATTTCAATCAATTTTCAAACCATCAGTACAAGGAAAGTGTTACCACAGAGATACTAAGGCATGGCACATGGGGGTGGGACCATACCAGGAAAAGTTGTATATTAAAATTATTTATATATCCATTGAAAGTGTCAGTTTTTTCTTTCCTTGTTTTGTGAAATTTGGATTGTATTAGTGCATTTTCTCACAGAAGGATGTACTTTTGTGTGACACTTGATTACATATTTTAATTAATTTTAAAACAAGGAGTTTATATGAGTACATTGAAAGGTACATGATAAGAGTGATATGTACTTTTGTTTGAATTTATGATTTTTTTTTTTTTTTTTTTTTTATAAAATCAGTGATTTAAGTTCATTTTAAAATATTGAAAATGACATTGACAGTTTTTGAATTGAATTGGATAACAATTGATCGGCTATTTATGTATGAAGATCAAGATTATATATTGCTTTAGAAAACTGTGGTCAGTAATATTGTAGTGAATCTACTCAAAGGGGAGGTAAGTTGTAAAATAGAATCAGATATGATTAAAGTATACACATTTGCAAAAAAAAAATATAATTCTCTGATACCAACTGATGTACAAGATGTGCACATTTCATAAAAATAAAGTCTCATATCGGTCCAACGTGAAAGAATTTACTGTAACTTATTTAAGTATTTATGGATATTAATGTTAATTTGCCGTTCATTATGTAAAAAGTTGGTTAGAGCTTAAAGAGTTTGCAGACCTCAAAAAAATTTTAAAAAAATTATTAATTGAAAAAAGTTAGAAATTAAAATAACAAATTTAAAAAAAGCAAATTGTTGTCTATTGTTAGTTCATTATTAAGCTAAGAAAAACAGTAACATAATCTGGTTCTTAAGTTCAAAGTTCAGGGAAAAATCTTTAATGTCAAAGAGACCTACTAAATATAAGAATTTGTAAAAACATTTTCACATCTAATATGATTTAATAAAATGGATAGGCTGAGAGAGCTTGTTATGGAATTAATTGTCTGATTGAGTAAAATCTATCAATTCTCTGATCTTAGGAATAAAATCCAATGTTGTCAATAAGTGCTCATTCTTTGTTTATATACATTATTCTTAGACTGTTTTTACAAGTTAAATAGTTATAAAAACAAGGAGTACTTTATACACACAAAAATTATGTTATATAGATTAGGAGTATTGTTTTTATTATTCTATAAGATTATAATTAGATCAGATTATTTATACCAATGGCTTCATTTGAGAATTTATCACAAATGATTTGACGTTCCTCGTTAATTGCAATATTCATTACCCCAAACATTGGCAGAGCCAAGGATGAAATTAATTAGCTGATCAAAGGAGATTCAGGATTTTTTCTTCCCTAATGTAAGTTATTTTTTAGATATGAACTAAAGTAATTAACATGTTATGTAAATTCTTTTTATAATTCGTAAGTAAATATTATGTTAAATCTATGTATTTTGACTTACATTGCACATATTGTTTTAATATTCTCAGAATGTAAAAACACATAGAAAAGCTTTAATGGATAATTTACTAATGAGTTTGAAATGTTAATTATGAAAGAAAATAAATTCTCTTGGTGTAGAATTTCATGTTTTAATGTATGAATGTGTCAATTTTTTCAGCTGTTTGTTTCTGTTGTCAATAGCAGTAAATGTTAAAATTTGAGAATGATGTTTTTTTGTTGAAATTTTATACCAAGAAATTAGAATTTTTGGGACACAATTTAACGGGCAAGTTTCATATAAAGTTTGAAATATTACAAATGTATGAAAGGAGAAAAAATTAATAAGCTGTAAATCTGATGCAACATTTTAACTAATTTTATCCTGAAATATTGTAATAACATATGATAGGGGTAAGCATTTTGTATATTTCCTGCTAAGATGTAGATCTATATTGTGTTTAATTTCCGTAGAATCAATTATCGATGATTTCTTATTAGTTTTGTCATTGTCAATGTCAGTATATTAGTTCTACCAATTTGTCAATAATTACGCTCGATTGGTTTGCCGTGATGTAACAAACTTTGTCATAGAATGGCCAGCATCCAGAATACCCTCATTGATCACTGGTGACTATAAAAAATGGACTGTTACTGGTATACTGACAGGAGAAATTTATAACAAAATATCAATTAGAAGGAACTGACAATAATTGTCTGTAGACTATAGACACAAAATTAGTAGTATTGCTACAGGTTTTATTATGGATGGTTTATTTTGAAAACTTTTTGGCAGAATCAGCAGGGGGTATTTAGTGGTTTTATTAAACAGTGTTATTTTGAACTTTAGTGCAGTTTTTAAGACATTTTCAGGTGGCATTATATGTGTGTATTAAGTGGTTGCCTTGTTTTTGCACCATAATGATTGCCATGTGAGGTATGACACAATGTACCGATCAGGTGCTGAACCAGGATTATATGTTAGGGGGAGGAGCGGGGGTGCACATTATTCTGGCTAGGGGTATAGGGGTTGTGCAAGGCTCCCAGCTGGTTAAGGACAGAGCCCTGTTGGGGTGTCCTCAGGGATCAAAGCCCCCAGGAAGCTCCTGGTCAGATATGAGCAAATATTTGCCAATTTTCCTACAAAAGAAAATTGAGAATGATTTCCTTTCTTTTGATTTCTTAACATAAAAAATTCTACTCTAAGTTTAGGGGGCGCTAGATGTGCCGCCACTTTGATCTGCCTCTGCCAGTTACTAAGTTAGTTGCTTGAAAGGGAATAAATTCAGACAATGCAGTAATCATAGACAGTATCATATATTTAAATGGTTTTCTTCCCCCCCCTCCCAAGATAAGAATATAAAATACAGATATTTTAATCTTTGTGCTTGGCTTATGTTAAATCAGGCCATCAGAACTGTTTATTATAACATATGTCCAAGCATTATGATACCATTTTTAGATACAGATTTTTTTTCGTCATATGGGCCTCTACTTTGTTGAGTATCAATTAAGTGAAGCCAGACGACTTTGATAGGGGTAATGATTTCACTGGTGTTAAATGAAATGACAATGACAAGGTAATCATGATAAAACTGTCTGTTTCTTAGATTATATATCTATCTTTTATAGAAATGTATTCTTAATGTGGAAAAATATGGGAAAAAGAGATGTGAGGAATATTGCCTGTACATCTAGAATATTGAAGCAATCATTTTTTTTTTTCATTTTGCCACACAAAAAAGACAATTATTTTGATAAAATAAAGTATGTATGTTGCAAAACAGCTCATACAACAATATGATACAAGGAATATGATTTATATGTTTTTTATCAGAACTTTTTTTTTCTTCCTTGAATGGCTTTTCAGTGGGAGATGACCCATGGTAGATCGTTGCATGTGCAACGATCTCCAACTGTTGTGACGTCCAGTCAGAATTGTTTTGTCATGCCGTTTAACCAGTCTGGTGTAACATTATTTCGTCGACTGTGCTCAAAGAATTTACCTAGGTACAGGAAACTTAAAAATCGAATATTTACGGAAGAAATTGGTACTTATACTCTGGAAAAAAAAAAAATCTGGAAAGACATGTATTTTAAAAGACTCATTGAAGATTTTCCGGTCTTCACTTTGAACCCGTTTAAGAACCTATTAGTCTATTTTAAATGTATTTTAAATGTTGACCTTTGGTATTAGTTTTGAAAGAATTCTGACATAACTGACATTTAGTCAAGAATTCTCAGCTGAAACCATTCAAACTGAGAACTGCTAGACTTTTATAGTAAGTTGAAAAAAGTCTCCTAATTCAAAAGTTTTTGTCAGGCCTTTTGATGGACCAACTATTACTTATAAATCGCATATAAACCTGGACTTGATATACCAAAGACTCTTTGTTACAAAAGGAATCCTGTTCTTGACATCAAATTTCATATCACAATGAAGCAACAGTATAGCTTTTCAAATACATATGCTAAATGTTTAGTACAATGAACCAGAGGTCACAAAGTTGGATAAAACTCTCAGCTAAAGTACTCTACTGTGTTTGTATTAATTACAGAATTGTCATTAACACTGAAGTCATTATAGAGAAAATTACTTTCAGAATCAGTTTTGTTTTGATGGCTGAAATCTCATCACTCCTGGACCATAGATGTGATAATCTTCAACACTTAATTAACAGATTATAAAATAATTAACCATTTCCTTAGAGGTTTTCTGTTGTGATTAAGGCAGAAAGATGATATCTACAGAGAGATCAGGCCATATAGTTAGTGGATTACTAGGATGTTCTGTGTAGGAGTGCAAGACATATACAAAAGACATTAATAAATAGAGTATTTTAAATTTTTGTTTTTTATACCCCTGTTCCAAAGGGGAGGGGATATACTGTTTTACCCCCGTGGTTCCGTGCATCTGTCTGCAACAAAATTTTTCGTTACACTTTTCTTTGCAACTTCTCATCAAAGCCACTTGATATTTTGTCACAAGCCTTCTATAGGTATGCCATATCATGGGATACTCTTTGGAACCAAAGCGACATGTTCTTCCTGTTTGACAAATTCGTTTATTTTTTACCTCATTGCAGCAGGGTTATCACTAGTGAGCAATGGCTCACAGCACAACTTGTTTGTTTTGATTTGAAAAATTTTATCACTTCAATTACTAATGAGACTAAAATGTAAAGGATAAAATGCAAACGACATTGATGTATTTCATAAAGATTATCCTATATTGAAGGTTCATACGACCACATCTTTCCTAATTTTCATATTTTGTTTCTGAGAGGAATTACCCAACCCTATAACCCTATTCCCATATCTCCTTTGATTTCTATTAAAAAACGATTAAATGTTTTGTCTATTTTATTATCACTAACTAAATAGACACTCAAATTATTTACTATTTTCCCCCATCTATAAATGATTTATTAAAGAGAATAAGTATATTTTACTTAAAAAATAAATTTGGTTTCTACTAATTGTTGGGATCTCTTCTCCTTAAGTGACCATAATACTGTAATATCAATAATAACATATGTACAGATAAATGGACACAAGAATAGGTCAGGGAAAAAATTTGATTTAAGTGGAATCATTCATAAGAAAATTAATACAAAATAATGAATAGATATTTTTTTTTTGGATTCTAAGCACGAAATCAGATGATACTTCAGTTCCAGTGGGTCACAGGGGTCAGAAAATGAGTACCATTCTATTTTCAGTTGTATAATTACTAAAATTAACATGTTTTTCAGAGAAAAAAGGCGTTTATTAGATCAATTTGAGTGGTTCTATTATAGTCTAGTCTTATCCATACAACAGGTGATCGCTCAATGTGACGTACCCTCGTCTTTTTTAATTGAAGGATTCTAAAAATGTTTTTAGTTAATTCCCTTGGGAAATTTATATGTCATAGAGTCCATCTTTATAGGTGGCTATCTAAGGAACCATGTGTCTGACTATGTGTTTTATTGTTTATTCCTATAAATTAATTTCCCCTATGAGCCTGCACTCTTTAACAGATAGTATTTTTAAAGATTTTACCAGTAACATGCACTGATGAATCTCTCGTAGGGACATGTATATAGTAGGGTAGGTTTTATCTACTGACCCATTTTTCACAAAAAGCCCTGAAAAAGTGCAGGTATTTATAAGATTTTAACGCTCGTATATTTTTTCTAGCTAGCAGTCACTTTGTTTAGTTAACCTTACTGTATTGGGTTTAAAACAATCAAAGAATCAGCATAGATAAAGATAAGGTTGTGGGAAAACTTTTATATGAAAAATATGATAGAAAAAAAATATTTTCGGAATTCTCGGGTTTTATCCATTTCTTAAACATGAAATTGTTTGCCCATGAACCCCCACTTTTTCTTTTATAATTCAATCATATATACCTTTAAATGGTATTTGACAAAATTTTATGAAATCATTTTTATTTTTTCATACATCTTTGAGAGACTGAAGATGACAATGCAAAGACAATGAAAATCCAGAGAAAACCCATTTCCTGCAAATTTTCAAGGCCTTATAGCTCTAAAATGAGCATATGAACCTATATTTTTTTCTTGCTTATTTGTTTACTATTAAAAAAAATAATCACAGGGTTAACAATTATCATGAAATCCTAGAAAAGTCAATTGTGAAAATTTTTCTGGGCCAAAAAGGCCTTCAAAAGTCATAGAACTTACAAATGCCATGAAAGGCATGGAAAAGTCATGGAAATTTTTGTTTTTGATCACTACTGGAAAAAAAATTAACAGGCTCTCATTGTCATTAAGGTAACATTAACATTATAGTTACTTGTTGAAATTAAGCCACATTAATACTGACAGAACAACCCAGGGTACAAAAAACTGATATCTTAAAATTTGATATAATAAAAGGTCATGGAAAATTTTATACTTTTTTTGGAAAAATCATGAATTTTTGGAATAAAAAAGTGTGGGAATCCTCTCAGCAGAATTTTTGGACCTGTCCCAAGTCAGGAACCTCTAGCATTTGTTAGTCTTGTGTGTTTTTTGAATTTTGGTTCATTTGTTTGTTTCAGAGTTTAGTATGGTGTCCATTTCGCTGAACTAGTATACATTATTGTTTAGGGGCCAGCTAAAGCCTGCCTCCTGGATCGGGATTTACTCACTATGTTGAAGACCCATTGGTGGCCTTGGGCTGTTTTCTGCTCTTTGGTCATGTTGTTGTCTCTTTGACACATTCCCCGTTTCCATTCTCTATTCTATAAGTTGGTAAAATTATGAAAATTGGACAAGACAAAAAAACATTTCTTGGTTCTCATCCAAACATAATTATTAAAGTGTTGACAGGTGGGTGTTTGCTAGCATTTTTAGATAATTTAACAAGATTTCTTGTATATAACTTTACAAAGATAAGAAATTTAAAAATGTAACATGTGTTCGACTCTGATCTTTTAATTGACAAGGATTGCCAATTTTCCTACCGAAGGTTGGTGGTTCTTGGCAGGTACTCTGGCTTCCATCATCAATTAAAAACTGGCTGCCACAAAATAGCCAAATGTCCTGAAAATGGCATAAAACCCCAACTAAACAAACAAACAAATATGTAACACGATTATTAATACAGGAGCTTAGCAAGAGTTAGAATCTGACTTCATTAAGTCTATCTTACCTAAGCTAAGATTCATAATGAACATATTAAAATTGCATTCTTTATCTAAATACAGTATTCTGTTACAATTGTATTTAAATTATAAGAACATGTGCCGTCTGTTAATGCTGATGTCCGTCCTCAAGAGAAAACCGGATATTTCTATTTTTATCAGAAATCTGTTTACTTGTTTATGCATGCAAACATTGAATGTCTCACAGGAGCACTGCATTTTGATTATAATCAGGAAAATGATGTATCATGCAATAATTCAATATTTTATATTTGCTTTATTTCTATTGGCGAAAGCTGTAATGACAAAAAAAGTTTACACATTGATAAACTTTAATTGATGACATCATGCATCAAAGTGATATATTAGTAACACTGCCCTTTTAATATTGGTTGTTTAGATAATATATTTGAATATTTAAAGAAATAATTGAATGAAGTTATAGAGGTTATTTTACATAAACTCAGCAGGTGAATTCATTCATGTGTAAATCTCTACTATAATCAGGAACCTATTGTTCTTAGATATTAATAGTATGAGATATTGCAGGTCACTTTTCAAATTGAAATTGAGAAAAAACCATATAAAATCTTGCTTTCATCTTAATATTCCTTATGATCAGCAAAATGGTCACTGGAAAAATAAACTCTCTAGCTGCCAAAGGAAAGAGAGGCTATGAAATGACCAGCTGCAAAATGTTATATATTACTATTTCAATGTAATTAATGATACTGTAAATGCTAATCTAAGCTTTTTCTTCTTGTAAAGACCATCTAGATTTTGTTTCCACTTGACCTTTTCAAAGGTCAAAAAAGTACTTCATGGAACATTATTCGTAATATTTCTTCATCAACCCACGTAAGACATCAGACAAAAGTATAGCTATATATAGAATTCTGTATTGTCTTCTTATATGTGCTAATCACTTTTTTACAGTTGACCTTTTCAAGGTCACCTGGTCAAACTGCTTCCATCTTTTTTCCATATTTCTCAATCATATTGTCATTCAACACAAGTTCTCCACAGGGAATTCTGATCATTCGTTTATAACAAGAAAACTAGGATTAATGCACATTGGCATCACTAGCTACTTATATTTTTGGTTTGTTAATTCTGTGATGGACAACAGATCTAATTAGTTGTGCTATTGTTATGTGTTCGTGTAGTGTGAGTGGAGACCATGCGTTGCATGTGCATTTAATTGTTCTGACAGGAGGGGAAACCACCATATTTTATGTAAGATTTTGTAGGAATGATCCAAAATAGAAGGTGAAAGGTGACGTCAAACAGTTTGGAAATGTTATCATAATTTTTGTAAACCCTCAGGAGGGATAACTGTGTTTTAATAACAGAAACAAAAACTGTGAGGATATTTATGTGTGTTTTATTAACATTGAAGCAATACTTGTGGGAATTTGTGTGTCATATAATTGGGTTTTCTTAAGTGGTTGTTGGATTATCCTCCGCAGGTAAGTCAGGACGGTAGCTGGCAAATCAATAAACAGGATAAAAAAATTATATAATTGGTGCAATTTACAATGTAAAAAATAGTAGTAAGGATGCCAACTAGTTCATCGAATTATACGAATTATAATGGTAATGTTCTAATTTTGATTAGATCATGTTTTAAGAATGAAAAAAATATTTGTAGATTTTTTAAATTTAATGTAATTATCTTGAAGCAGTCTGATCATGAAATCCTGTATGATTTACTGAATTTAAAAAAGTATTTCAACTATGAAATTGCAAAATTTGAAATAGCAATTGAAACAAAAGGGTACACCATAAAATTTCTGAGCTTTTAAGGCCATATGAAAGAAGCTGTGTGAATTAATGTTGGGTTTAAGCTTGATTACATTATTGACTTTTATACACCTATTGTTGCTCTCTCCTGACATGTTTTCTGAATAGTGGTAACTACCCCTTTTCTCACAGTAAATTGGAATTTCCTCCATCACTGTTTAAATCTGCCACTGCCTCAGATCACTTCTAAACATACCCGCTCCACTTGCCCACTTCATGCACCTGTCATTCAACACAAAACTAACTGGATTTTTCCCATGATAAACCTGGCAAAGAATTCATACATAGATACTTATAGGTCACAACTGGTCCCAAATTCTGATTTATCTCATAATGTTTTTGTGTAACAGACTAGGTTAAAAATGATCTGTCCAGTGTCTTCCTCAGTTTTAAATTTTGTTAAAGTTTGGTTATTATCTTTGTATTGCTATTTGTATTCCCTACGTAACATTTGCCTATTTCCTAGTAATTGCCCTTGGTTCACTCTGTGGATAATCTGACTTTATTACCAGTGAAAGGTGGCTACCACAAAATAGCAATTTCTGCTGAAGGTGGTGTAAAATACCAGGAACTGTATATGAAGTATTATATGATCCCTGAAAATACCAATAAAACACACCAAATGTGGACTACAGGTTTATTAATCAGATTTACCAACGGAAATGTGTAAAGGGTGAATGGATGGGTTGCTAAGGATGTATGGGCAGGTGGCAGAGGGTTTAGGCAACTTAGTCAGCTTCTTGTCGTGTGATACATTTACTGCTATTACTGGTAGAAATGTGTGAATGCCGGCAGGTGACTTGCTGTTTAGGCAGGTGAATGGTTGGGTTAAAAAGTAAAGTCAATCGGACAGCTTATTTGTATGTAATAATTAAATTTTACTGTTATAACAAAATTTTACACTTATTTACTATTTATGAAGCAGAAATTTACCAGGAAATGACAGGATAAGAAAAATAAATTAACCAACCACATTTCCTTGATGATTATTAATGAGAAAACAATTTTCTTGATAGATTTTACAAAAAATTAGGAATTTATTTGATGTGTGACAATATGTTGCACTATAATTCATTATGTTATTTACAAAAAAATCGTTTGTTTTGCATGTATAATTCTTCACACCTGTTATTGCATGATTAATCAGTTTTGAAATTCAAATGGAAAAAAAATAACATTTTAAATATTTTGTTAAATATATTCAAAATCAGCTAAAAAGAAAACACCTACAATTAAAGGTAATACCACAGTTTTAGCAGTTAGTAAAACATGACTTTTAGATGAAGGAGCTCTTAGTACTAAAAGTGGACTTAAGATTAAGAAAAAGTATTGAAAGAGCTGTTAGTACTTAAATGAAGAATAGCATTAAAAGAGCTGTTGGTACTAAAACATAAAAATAGATTAAGCATAGCATTGAAAGAGCTGTTAGTAGTAAAACAGGAATTCAAGATTAATAAGTAGCATTTCAAGAGCTGTTAGTACTAAAACATGACAATAGATGAAGTATAGTATTAAAAGAGCTGTTAGTACTAAAACATGACAATAGATTAAGCATAGCATTAAAAGAGCTGTTAGTACTAAAACATGACAATAGATGAAGTATAGTAATAAAAGAGCTGTTAGTACTAAAACATGACTTTCAGATGAAGAGCACTGTTCCTTTGTTTAAACTTTTTGCTAGAATTAGTCACCTCATTCCTTTCATTAGTCATACAGTACATTTGAAGTACCCATGGTGCTTGAGATATTCCATTGTGTAGAATTATACACCCAAGATTCTACTACCATGACTACCGTCCTTACTATTTAAATTAATACAGCTATCTTGATCAAACTAAGGTCGTAAAGTTATGAAAATGAGGTATGTTGAAGGCATTACAATGACTTACAGATGAAGGACAACAAATGAAAATGCTTTTCCTTCATTTTAACTTATGTCATTTGAATCAAGAAATAATCCACCATTACATAAAGATTACAGAGTTGTTTAAGGATGATCGCTGGTCTAATAGGAAATAGGTGTTTTAGTTTGAGAAAACATATGAACAGTAAACAAATAAGCAAGAAAAAAAATATAGGTTCATGTGCTCATTTTAGAGTATAAGGCTTGAAAAATTGCAGGAAATGGGTTTTCTCTGGATTTTTCCTCATCTTTGCATTGGCATTTTCAGTCTCAAAAATGTATGAAAAAATAAAAAGGATTTCATACGATTTTGTCAATTACCATTTTACGGTATATATGATTGAATTATAAAAGAAAAAGTAGGGGTTCATGGGCAAAAAAATTCATGTTTAAGAAATGGATAAAAGCCGAGGATTTCGAAAATCTGACAAAAAGACCAAAAAATTACCACCGAGCATCCTTAATTAATAAAGTTCAACCTTTAAAAAAAATGAATGAATGACATGTGGATGCTTATTTTTAAGGAAAAACACAACAAATTTCTTCCCACAATCTATTGAAACGAATTTAAAGAAGCCATTAAAATCTGGTAAATGTTGTTGTTTTGAAAACATTGCACTTCATGTGAAAATTAAAGTCAGTTTAAAGTGTTAGTTTTTATTGACTAATAAAAAGCTTAATTGTTGTCAAGAAGTCCTTGATATTTGACGGATGTCAATTTTAACGCTTAAAGATTGGATTAGAATTCAATAAGCAGAAAAGTCTGTAATCTTTCAGTATAATGGCAAGATTCTGTGATCAGATAATGGAATACATTCTGCAGATTTTATGTTCTAATGTCAATTGACTTTAATTATTTAACTGAAATATTATTGATATTTTTTGAAAGTGGCATTTTGAATTGCGTGAAATGAATTTTAATCACTTAAAAGTGTTTTACAGATTCATTTAAATTGATTATCTTTAAACCTGCTTTCTGTTTGCTATAGTTGTGTAGTTACTCCATGTTCCCAACTTAATTAATCATTCATTTTGTAAGAAAAGGATTTTCCACATCGGTTTAATTCTTACACTGTCAAACGTAGTGTCTTCAACCCCTTGTAATGAGAGAATAATAATTATCGAATGAAAAAATCAAATAAATTCAAAAATATTATATACATTAAGAATTTTGATTACATAATTTTCAGGGAAACTTTTTGTTCTGCTTACACATAACATCGGGCACACTGTAATTTGAAAGAAAGCAGGATGTTGTTGATAAAATTTTAGACACAATAGTCAGCACAAGCACAACCGGCCTCACAGAGATATAAAATGTTATCTTATGATACTTTATTTGTTTTAAATATATACTGTAAATTCAGAAATCATTGCATGCATTTATTATTGCGATGTTGTCATTTTACACCAAAATGTGATTTTAATTTTTGCGATATTGAGAAAAATCCTGCTTCATTCATACAAAAAATTACAAAATGCGAGTTTGAATTATTACCATAACAACCCTGTTGCATTTTTCGCAATAATAAAAACATCACAATAATTTCCGAATTTATAGTATATTATTCGAAGTATGTATATAAAATACATAATTTATCAAATTAGAACCTGAGGGAATTGGCTTTGTTTTTGATATCAGATGATTTCAAAAGCCTTGCAGTTTATTTCAAGTGAAAGATGTATTATATTGCACTTACTCAATACACCAAACAAAATCTTGTCAAACCAGAGGGAATTGCAAACAAAACCTATCTGTCATATTTCATTTCAGAAAAACTTAATAACTTTGATATTAAAACAGCATATTTGTTTGCTTTGTTTCAGAGATTTTCAGTTCATATCACCCACAGGAAAGTAATAAGACAAAAAAATTCTGTTATTACATTTTATTACTTTGAAATATCAGATAAAACTAGTTACGATTTTGATGAGTATATAAAATATTAAAATTTCTCAAATTACAGTAAGGATATAATCATATTATTTGTGTTTGTTTAGAAATAATGATTATAAAGGGATGTGGAAATTTGTTTGAAATTTGAATATGTGACTGATGCTGTAAATGTTTGATCTAATTATTCGCATATAAATGCAAGAGGGTTTTGTAGAAAATTTGCAAACAATTTTTTACAATATTACACAGGAGACAAAATGACTGTGTGTATGA
This sequence comes from Mytilisepta virgata, assembly GCA_028015205.1. NCBI lineage: Eukaryota > Metazoa > Mollusca > Bivalvia > Mytilida > Mytilidae > Mytilisepta > Mytilisepta virgata. Next base: position 41,609,331 of record CM051510.1, on the reverse strand, counting down.
ACAACGCTAGATTTTATTGATTGCTTGGTTTTTTAGTACTCATTGCAATAATAGCCGAATAATCTTTAATGGTTGGTCATAACATAGCTTAGCTCTTAATGCAGAGGTTGTTAGTCCAAATTCATCTATGACCTCATTGTCTCATGGTAGCATGCTCACCTCGAGTGCCGAAGGTTGCAGGCTTTACCCCAGACTGGGTCAAACCGAAGACATTTGCTGCTTCTCCGCCAAGCACGCGGCATCTAGGAGTAAGAGTAAAGATTGACAGGTTGGCTCAGAGTCAGTATAATGTTTCTGGGTTGGGTGATATGTCTTCCTTCAGACTGTTACCTTGTGAGCTAGCACAATAAAAATCTGGCTCAGCATGTTGGTCTAAGTACCAAGCAGGAATCATATCCATTATCTTATCAACATGTTTCCTGATATGCACCTGGTTGCCACTGGATGTTACACAATAATTCATCCATCCATCCATCAAATTCAGCTCTTGATGAGGTTTGTAAATCAGCTCTGATCTTAATGTACAAGGATTATTAGTTTTATTCAATATGTCTCTGATCTTAATGTACAAGGATTATAAGTTTTATTCCATAAGTCTCTGATCTTAATGTACAAGGATTATGTTTTATTCCATATGTCTCTGATCTTAATGTACAAGGATTATAAGTTTTATTCCATATGTCTCTGATCTTAATGTACAAGGATTATGTTTTATTCCATGTCTCTGATCTTAATGTACAAGGATTATAAGTTTTATTCCATATGTCTCTGATCTTAATGTACAAGGATTATGTTTTATTACATATGTCTCTGGTCTTAATGTACAAGGATTATAAGTTTTATTCCATATCTCTGATCTTAATGTACAAGGATTATTAATTTTATTCCATATGTCTCTGATCTTAATGTACAAGGATTATAAGTTTTATTCCATATCTCTGATCTTAATGTACAAGGATTATTAATTTTATTCCATATGTCTCTGATCTTAATGTACAAGGATTATAAGTTTTATTCCAAATCTCTGATCTTAATGTACAAGGATTATAAGTTTTATTCCATATGTTGTTTGTTATTTCCAGGTACTTCAACTTCCTCTGCAAATAAAAAATAGCAATCAGGATATAGCCATTTACCAAACCATATAAATTCCTATCATACCCCCACTTAAAAGGAGAGGGGGAATACTATTTTACCCTTGTGGTTCCGTCCATGCATCTGTCTGTAATAAAATTTTTCGTCACACTTTTCTCTGAAACTACTCATCACAGCCACTTGATATTTTGTCACAAGCCTTCTATTGGTATGCCATATCATAGGATATGTTGACAGACCAAGGTAACATCAACTTCCTGTTTGTCCACTTTCATTTAGTTTTCGACCTTATCACGGCGGGGGTATCACTTGTGAACCATTGCTTTTTTTTTAATATCTGCTATTTGGATATTGAAAATGTACATTTTATTTAAAGAGAAAATGAATTAACTAAATTGAACTCACTTTCAAAATTAATAATACAATGAAAAATTTGATTCATATGGATATAAAGTAGTGTTGGGAATCGGCTGAAAAACAATAATCGATTACTCGGTAATTGAAATAATCGGAAAGCCTAACCGATTCGATTATCAATTATAATTGGAATTGTGAAATGCAACTAAATTCACCTCCAGATTTATATAAAATCATATTTTAATTGACTCTTTGACCAGAATCTGTACTGTACAAGTAGTCATTATGTAAATACCTTCGATAAAATAATGTGCTTTTATTTCTAAGTCTTTTCTGAACATGATTTGACTCTTTAATAACCTCCTAATAACTGAACCAAATACCGAAATTCCTGCATTTTGTTTAAAAAGTCTGTTGTGACCGATTATCGACTATGAAAAAAATAATTAATTTTGGCCAGAAGAAAAAATAATTGATCGATCGATTATAATCGATAGTCCGAACATCCCTAATATAAAGTAACACTGAAGGAAAAGTCTTGGTAAATTGTGTGATCTGTAGTAATTGACTGTCTCTGGTTTTTCTAAACTCGTATTTTCAAAAACAGTATTTATATTTATGGATATGATTAATGGTTTGAAGCAATGCTCAGCAACAAATAGAGCAAATAAATAAAAAATGTTTTGTACATGGATATGCACACATGAATAAAATCTTACCCAGTCAATAATTTTTCACTTTGAAAACTTCGATGGAAAAAAATTGTTTAAAATACCAAAGACAACATTAAAACAGTTTTATAAAAATTATTTATTAAGGAATTTGAATAAATATTCATATCCAGCAAATGTTCATATAAACCACCGTAAAAAGGTAGTTTCAATGAATATTTGCAAATCACAGTTAAGGGCGTTGGTTTGGGACTGAATAATTAAAAACAGTGAAGCATGATTATTAACAGTTTGTAGTAAGAGTTGCATAATTTCTGTGTGGGCTTAAGAATGTAAAATTTTATCAATTTTGACTGAGAAACAGTATTTCTTTGGTTAAAAATTTCTGTCATTTTTCCAAAGATACACTGATCTCTTTTCTGAGTTTTATGATTGTGACATAAATGTGTTAATTGTATTATTGACTACAGTACTGAACCAATGTATACATTAACCAAGTTATACTTTGTGTTTTCTTCCTTATTTTCGTTGGGATGTGATTACCTCCCTTGGTTAATAATATTAATGGTTTACAAATGGCAATGAAGAGTGAAAAAACAAACACATATTCTAAATTTGAGTCCATGTTTAAATTAAATTATTTGCATTCTTCTCTTGGGGAAGATGAAACAGGATACATTAATACATAGATAACAAGAAAAATAAATGGAAATGTTGAGCTGTCAAAAGGAGTGAAATACACAAGTTGAACAAAACCAAATATAACATGTTGTTTTTTACGATTATTTTTCTTGTTATCTATTGTCGCATGAGCTGTTTCGCAACATACTTAGTTTTTTTATATTAATACATATGTTGGTTCCAAATTTTTGATCATTGGCTTTAAGGCTTGAACTTTGTTTAAGAGAAAAATTAATTGTAATTTACTGATATCTTTGATGAAATATACATTTTACCATTTTATGTAGAAATGTGTTGGTTTCTGCCATATATAATTGTTATTGATAATTTATATACCATTATTCCCCACAATTGTTCTGTTTTGTGATGATATACCGTTGGGAAGTCCTGGCATTTTCCTATAGTTACTAAAGTATACATTTCGATTTATGGCGATGGTTTGATATAAATATCGGATAATGTTTCTTTGAAGATCTGGTACTCATGCTTTCAGGCAATTGCGTTAATATTTGTATAAAAATGGCAGAATATTAAGAAAATTTAGCTAATTTTTGATACTGAAAAAATACGACAGTGTTAATTTTGCTTATTCCGATATTTGCTGAAATCTTACAAGAGATAATTATCCAGACCATAATATATCACATTATTGTCCCAAACATCCTGGATATTCCATTTAAATAATGACAGTGACCTTGGTAAATACTGACAGACTTAAGAATCATTGACATTGTAAACTTATTAAATTTCATATTAGTAAATATATACTGTCCTTAGATAACAAGAAAAATAAATGGAAATGGTGAGCTGTCAAAAGGGGCGTAAGACGACTAAAATGTATAAAATACACCAGTCGAATAAAACCAAATATTTGTTTGTTGTTGTTTTTTACGATTTCATCTTTGGTTTTATTTGACTGGTGTATTTTATACATTTTAGTCGTTTTACGCCCCTTTTGACAGCTCACCATTTCCATTTATTTTTCTTGTTATCTATTATCGCATGAGCTGTTTCGCAACATACTTAGTTTTTTATACTGTCCTTAGATGGTTTGGGCTTTACCACCTTTGGCCATTTTGGTATTTTTGAATTTACTCTTCAACCTTTTGGATTGTTCTTTTGGTTTTTCAACATTTTTGGCCTTGAGCACAACTGATGAGTCGTAAATCGACGAAATATGCTCATCTTGTGCATCAAAATTGGTATCGAAGAATTTTATATCTAAATATTTGCCTTAAACTTTATTATCAGTTTGGTGGACAATTTTTCAATATTTTGAGATCTTTTATTGATGTTGTATATCAAAATAACTACAAGCAAAAATATTTAATCTTGTCAGAAAAATTCTTTTGAACCCCTCCCTCTCCTTTATCAAATGGACTCCTCACCTGTTTTACTGGAGATGATTTGAAAGCTGAAAACTACAAGGACATCATGGGTTTAGAGAATTAAGTAATATATAACACAGTCCCAGTCATCATTGCCAATAACACAATTCTACCAGATGTAATCAGAACATTCCTGTCATAATGTTTATTGTGATACACAGAAGATAAGATGTTACTGTTGAAGATTATAATACACCAATCTGTCTTCAGGTTGTAAGATGTGGTTGGTTATAATGCTGGTGTTCTTTTATTTTTATGACTTTTACACAATAAATGAATTTTCTTCTTTTTTTTTTTTTTTAATTCACTCAGTACACTGTGAATTCACATTTTTTGTTTGATACCAAATTTCCATAGTACAGTAGATTCCACTTATTTGCAAAGCCTATTGTAGATATCAGTTTTAAGTATGTAAATGGATATATTTCATATTAATGTGCTATTAACAGATAATACAAAAACATGAAATTTGTATTTCATGCGACTAAATTTTTCTGAACTATACAAACAATGGTACCATGGGACACCATGAGCTGTATTTAAAATCACGACCTCACTGTTGATATACCAGTGATCATAATAGGACCCCTCAGGCACTTGTGATAGCAGCCAATAACAGTCCAGTCGGTCTGTAATATTGCTGGTGTTCTGTATATATAATCTTAAAGTGATATTATAATTTATGGATCAATTATTGTTCATAATGTCCAGTGGCAACCATTAGGTGCATATCAGGATGAGAACATGTTGATATGATATGAATATGATCCATGCTTTGTACTAGGTCGACACGCTGAGCCAGATTTTTAATGTGCTAGCTCATGAGGTAACTGTCCGCAGGAAGACACATCATCCCATTCGGACCATTATGTTGACTCAAAGCCGACCAGTCCTTTGCTCTTACTCCTAGATGCTGGGTGCTTGGCGGAGAAGCAGCAAATACCGATGCCAATTTTAATGTCTTGATTTGGTTTAACATGGCTGGGGATTGAACCCACAACCTTCTGTAAAGTGATATTGTTAAATTTTTTAAATATAACTGTAATATGTATATGATGATTTTAAATTTTATAAAATTTGCTGAAAATATTTTTTGATTAATCCAGTAATTTGATCTCACAGGATCATAAGAAAGAACCAGTGTTTGATTTTATTTCCAATGACAAAACATTGTGATGTTTGTGGTATCAACAGAGAATAAAATGATTGGATCACAGTCATGTGTTTAATTAATCTCCTACTGGTTCCAATAATATATACTACAGTAGGAAACCAGCTATTTTTGTAGTGTCATTTATATATAATATAATATATTAATATTGATAATATAAGACATATAAGAAACGACTGTGTCCAATTCATTTTTACAGGAATATTTTGAATTCCTGTTGAATTATCATTTTATTTTTCCTGCATCTAAATGAAAACTCTGTGAACATGTGTGGATTCACTCGTTTAGCAGTACAACAACGTTGAAAATTCATTGCCTTTTATAGAGGTATCGGATGATTTATAAAATTCAAACGATCGTAACCAAAGTTGATTTGAAGAGGAAAGTAAGAGCTGGCTTTTTAGTGATATTTTTCCATTTAAAAGAAAAAAAAAAATCATTTTCACTTGTGAAGAAGACATAAACCCAATTTCACTGAAAGTGCCGTAAAGCCTTAATAAATTAAACAAAACATCAAGTGCCTACAAAATCACTGGTTCCTGGTCTAGTTTAATATGATTGCATAGGTGAGCTCTTTTGTCAACCTTTCAGCAATATGAATTTAATTAAAAAAAAAATTAATTGGGTTTGATAAATAGTCAATTTAATGTTTGTTCAAATGAAAAATTGGTTGAGAGATATTAAACGACAGTGAAATTGAGTGAATTGTGTATTAATTTCCAACTTGATATCCATTTGTAAATCTCAAATTGATTAAATTCTGCAATTCTATTTCTGTTGCTGAAGTATATGAGAGTCAACAGTGTTATTTTATTAACTTTTACTTGTATTTGCTCTTTGACAAGCCTTATTTAATTCTGTAGTCGGTATTCCTAAAATGAACATTCGTTTTGAAAAAATGAAGGCTAAATGTCATTGAAATGTATACCACGTACTTTTATACTTTGCTTTATTGGAAAAGGGTGAGTTAGTTCATTCTTGATTCAAAACTTTTTTTAAAGAATTCTTTTAAAGAAAAGAAAGAAATGGGAAGATGAAACCAGTATATTTTGAAAATATATTGAGAATGAATTTAAAAGATAAAAAAAATTCTAAGTTTGTTCAAAATTTTTGAAATTAGCACTTAAGTACACAAATTTACTTATTATATATATATAAAAAAAATAAATAGAAGATAAATGAATAAACAAGACAAAATTAAATTGATGCACAATAGGTTGGTGGTTTTTTGTTTAATAAAGAAAACGTATTTATGCACTTTCTTTTAGTTTTATTTATCAAATTGTTTTGCACTAGCAGTAAACAGCCATTCATTACAAACTATTTTACTCAAAGTGTTTATCATAAATCCTATCGAGACATAGCTACAATTACGTTTAGATCAGTTTCATTTTTATACCCTTGCCTGAAACATTTTTCTATAGAATCAACTTTGCTAGTTTTCTTTACAAATTTGTCCAATTACGATTTTGTAACGGGAAGTGATTGAGATAATTTTAGGTTAATTTTCCATTTAGAGTGCATCTTGATGCAGACATATATAGTGAGAAGTCATTTAACTTTACCAGATATGAACATGATTGATTGATTATTGTGGAGGACATGGATAAGTTCTTAATGAAGTGTATATTGGGCATATTGCAATATACCGGCTGCTACTACTGCCGAGTCAAAAATAATTTAAAGGGAAAATTTTCGTAATAGTTCAATTTTCTTTATTTTAGCAGTAAGAAATAACACATGAAATAAAATCTCCATGAACAGTATTATTTTAATACTTTATACCTTTCAATTCACCATGAGTTGTGAATTTAAAACGGGGTAAAGTTGAATTCACTTGCAAAATTGCAAAAAAAAAAGGTGATATGAAAATTTTCGATTTTACAGTAAATTAATGATTGTGTATTGCAGAATGTTAAAGGCAAGGGAAGTTAATGCGCGATAATATGTACATTGTACTAATTCACAGACACTTAAATTTGCAGTTTTTGTTTGGAACTTTCGAATTTTTTCCCTTTCTACTGTTACCGTTGATAAAAAGTATTAGTATCTAGTACTCCTCGGCTGGAAAGAATTAAGTATTGGATATACCCCTAAGGGCATTAGCCCAACAGGGCTATATCCTATTTACATCATGATTCTCTGAAATATGCGTATGATAGGTTTTAATAATTTAGAAGAGGGGTCTTTCAGGAATTGCACCTAGTGCAAAGATAAACCATGATAAATGCAGGATATCTGGTTACATTTTATGGCATCATGATGTAAATCTAGTAAAAAATTTCTTGATAGAATGAAAAACCAATTGTTCAGAGAACAATTGAAGGTCTTTCACCTCAATTGCATAAATGTTGATAAAAAAATTGAGGTTTAAAATGTAATTGTTGGTTTTAGAGCATAGCTAAGCTTTCAGCGATGGCAAAAATATATGGTTCTATGTACTTTTGATTGAAATAATGGAGGTATTATGCTACTTCCCGTATTACAAATATCACTTCTGGTTTGATATGATAGGTAATTTCACAATTGTTAAAAAAAATATATGGATTGCTAGTTTGAATAACCAAGAAAAATGTTTATTTCTGGTTAACTTAATGTTTGTGATGAATTATACTGTTTTGCACTATAAACATAAAAAACGTCATTAATTTGACCTTAGAAATTGACAATTCTAGACGTTTTCATGGGTTGTAACATTGTCATATTAATTAAAATTCCAATATATTCAAAACATCTAAAAACGTCTACAGAAATAACAACGTTCCCAGAAATGACGTCATCAAAAGTAGTGCCTGGATTTCACGCTTTCAATAACTTTAATTGCTTTAAAAATCTGAAAAAACCTTATAAAGTGTGAAAAAATGCAAAATACTTAATCTAAGTCATGACCTTGACCTTTGACCTTGTGACCTATTTCTAGGTCAATGGTCGTTGAGGTCAATGCAGAAGACCCCATGTCATTATAATGTACCATCGTCAAGTTATAAACGAAAAAACCTCAATGTTGAACGTTCTAGGGGCAATTACTCCCAAAAGATGACGTCATACAACTTTAACTCAAATGTAACAAAGTTGCACATCAATGTCCTAAACATTTCCACCATTACATTTCCTGGGCTATCTACAACCATTTCAGAGGAGTAGTGATAACAAGCAAATGTCAAATAATAGCACTTGACCTTGACCTTTGACCTTGATACCAATTTAAAGGTTATCAATCCTTGATGTCAAAACAAAAGACCCCATGCCTGTATCATGTACCATTGTTGAGAAATAAACAAAAAACCGAAAATTTAAACGTTCTAGGGGCAATTATGCCTATAAAGTGACGTCATACAATTTTTATGCAAATGTAACAAAGCTAGGTCTCAACGTCCTAAACGTTTTCTCCATAACATTTTATCAGCTATCTTTTATCGTTTCAGAGGAGTAGTGATAACAAACAAAAGTCAAAATTTAGAACTTGACTTGACCTTGACCTTTGACCTTGATGCCAATTTGAAGGTTATCAATCCTTGATGTCAAAACAAAAGACCCCATGCCTTTATCATGTACCATTGTTGAGAAATAAACGAAAAACCGAAAATTTAAACGTTCTAGGGGCAATTACGCCTATAAAGTGACGTCATACAACTTTTATGCAAATGTAACAAAGCTAGGTCTCAACTTCCTTAACATTTTCTCCATTACATTTTATCAGCTGTGGTTTACCGTTTCAGAGGAGAAGCAATAACAAACAAAAGTCAAAATTTAGAACTTGACCTTGACCTTTGACCTTGACCTCATTTTACTTGTTAGGGATCATAGACCCTAAATGCAAAGTTTCATGTTGATATCTCAACCTAAATAACAATTTTAGGTCAATATCTTTTACGGTTACAGAGAAATAAAGATAACAAGAAAAGGAGGAGGCAGGGAGATAACTCCTATAAGGGAAAAGTGTTCGGTTACACAGGGTCAATGGTGAAATCGTAATCACTGTACGATATCATGGGCCAAAAATCCTTTTGATATGTCAAGTAACAAAAAAACATCTCAGACGGCTCAGGCGGCAGAAGAAAAAAAAAAAAATAATAATAATCAGAACAAAAGCAAAAGGTCTTTCCACGGAAAGTGGAAAGACCTAATTATTGAAATTTATACTTATTAGTTTAAATGTACCTAAAGATTGTTCTCTGAGGAACCATTACTGTTTGTTGCTGATATTTGAATAAATGGAGTGATAAATGATCTTTGACTTAAATATGTCTTATTTTATCCACTTAAGCCTAAAGACATTTTAAATGTCACACATAAGATTTTTTCTCTCTTTGATCAGGTTTTTAATTTTTGTAATTTCCAGACTTATCCTGTAATTAGTGCACCCTAAGGGGAGACTATAAATCATAATAGACTTGTTTGGGTAATTGTTACCATGGAGAACATTTCTGACTAAACGAATGTTTGGTGATCTTCTTGTCTGTTCTTTGAAAGATCTTCTTGTCTGAAACCACTTGGGAATTTCGAACGAAAATTCGACGGCAATGGTCATTAAGTGGCTCTCTTTCAGAATTGTTTCCGATGATCTCACCTACCATCCAAATGGCCAACAGAGCCGAACATAGTTAAACATTAATATTACCTTATGGGAAATTTAATTAAAGATCTTGTCTAAAACTGCAGGGCCATTCGAAACAAAACTTAGCAGCAACAGTCCTTAGTCGGTCCTCTTTCAGAATTATATCTGATGACCCAACCCGTCATCCAAGATGGCTGCCAAAGCCGAACATAGTTTAACATAGGACCTTAATGGGAAGAATCAATGATAGATCTTCTTGTTTTAAACCAATGAACCAGTTGGCTTGACAGAAATGTTCCAGGCTGCCAATCAAGATGGACATAGTCCATGAGAGCGATACAGTCTCTAGTTGTCAAACGGGTCCATTTATATTTTGCACATAAATAAAAATAGCACAATATCCCACATAGTTCAAAAAATATTTTTACAGAATCTAATGGTTTCTTATGAAATCTTATCATTTAATAGAATAACTAATGTTGACATTTGAATCCAAAAATCTTCAACATTTGACCCCAGTACAACAATAATTCAGTAACATGAATTCATGGATTCATGTGTAATTGTTTGGTCACTCCATGTAAATTTTAGGTGTTTAAATTTCAAGGGAAGTTTTCCTGTAACTTAGTAAAACTAAGTTACCCAGGGGAGGTAATTGTTTATTTTCATCTTAACAACTAAATAAAACCTGAGTGAATTGCATTACAGAGATAACTGACTTTCAGTCAAATCCAAAAACGGATATTTCTATTGGTCATATGACCTGTCATACATTAACGTCCAACATGGAATGCACAAGATTATGGGAAAAAATAAATTATTCCATTTGAAATTGAAAATTTCGGAGTGAATTTCCTTGGATAAGAAAATATACCCTATGACTTCTATGTTATGGATTACAAAGAAGCACTTTTAAGACTTCTAAACCTGATTATGATGTACCATTGGAAACCATACCGTCTACTTATTTATTTAAAATCTGTAGGTTTCATCGACCTTTCTGCACAGATCACATTAATTTAATGAGATGAGATACCTTTTTGAGCTTAAGAAAAGAATCACATTTTGGTTCAGATTATTGGTAATGATTAATTTTAGATTTTTCCCTTAATTTAGCATTAGTTTTCTTATTTTGTTTATATGCCCAAGGTCATAACAAGACATTACATTGTAGTGTTGTCATGTCAGATTGATATGATTTTGTTCGCTCTCTGCGTTTTGTCTGTGAGTAGTGTTTAGTGGCCTTACGGCAAGTGATTTTCTTGAGAAGTCATGCAATGATAATTTATATTGTGTTTTATGGTAACATACAGTGTTAACTATTTATTGCATTCAAAGAGATGTTGAACTCTTGCTTTTTTCTGTTTTTTTCCTTATTTTACAATTATGGTATCATTTATTTCTTCGTCTATTAAGGATGATTGCTGGTCTAATAGGAAATAAATAGGATTTGAAATAGGTGTTTTAGTTTGAGAGAACATATGAATAGTAAACAAATAAGCAAGAAAAAAATATAGGTTCATGTGCTCATTTTAGAGCTATAAGGCCTTGAAAATTTGCAAGAAATGGATTTTCTCTGGATTTTTCATTGTCTTTGCATTGACAACTTCAGTCTGTCAAAGATGTATGAAAAAATAAAAAGGATTTCATGAAATTTTGTCAAATACCATTTTAAGGTATATATGATTAAATTATAAAAGAAAAAGTGGGGGTTCATGGGCAAAAAAAAATCATGTTTAAGAAATGGATAAAACACGAGGATTTCGAAAATCTGACAAAAAAGACCAAAACATAACCAGTGAGCATCCTTAAGACAAATCCTCCATATAACTAACATAACATAACTAATATTAAAACTCTAAGGAGCATAACAGTGCATGAGAATCTTACCCATGAAAGACTGGAAAATAATAGAAAAGACAAGAGAGCATTGTCTGGAAAGTTGCTTTGAGATCTTTAGCTATGAGCCAACAGCTTATGTCTTACATAAAGATCATCACAGACACTAAAGAACGAAATTAAAGGTACCATTGTTCTGTGAAAAACACTTTGGTGTCATTATTGAAAAATGGTCAGTATGTGGGAAAAAATCTATTTTACTTTTAAAATCTGTTACCACATATTTATTAAGCTTCGTTGACAAAAATACTCAATTATCTCCTTAGCCCACAAACTTGGGGAGATAATTGCAATTGTCTCACTTTGGTCCTAAGTGTTAAAGGGAGACTACTTTACTGGGTAACCTGGTGAAGGGAGATAACTGGCTGTTTTCTTATTTTTTGTTTCTTCCTGAGTCAGACCTATAACTCACAAGCTTTAGTTTTCAGCATTCTTTGTTCGTATGTCTCTGTTTGCCAGTCGTGTTCCTGTTTGGTTTTTCTCGTTCGGGTATTGTTCTCTGTATTATGATTTAGGATTTCCCGTCTGGCATTGTTGGTTCGGTATCTTCTACACTTGATTCATGAAAACGGATTGCAATACACAATTAGTGATAAGAATGAAACATTACCGGTAACTTATGAAAAAAACTGAGCAGAAAGAATAGCTATTTAAAATGCATGGTTTACTATGATTTATTTTCATGAATCTTGTTAATATTTATACTTTAAAATGGTAAAGATTTATTGCACATGAAATTGTACAACATTTGACAGTTTTCTGCATTAAAATCAGTTATTAAACTAATATGATCGTAATGTTTGATATATGACATAATCAACAATGCTTTATAACAACGCTGTTCGATTTTCTGTAATTTTTACTTTGAAAGCAATAATTGGTATAGCTGTAAAGATCCATTTGTCATATTTTGTTGGTAGTGTAGTATTCTTACTACATTTAGATTTGATGAAATGTTGGTTTTTAATGGTACATTTTTAATTGGTCAGGAAAGTTGTTTGGACAAATTTGATTGTATGATTTGAAATAGGTAAATGGCAAATCTCATTCTACAACTAATAATAAATTGTGTGATTTTAGTGTAAACCTAACAAAGGACAATGGTGTAAATGTTGCATTTCTCTTTCTGGTTTTTCTTAATTTTTGTGTTGCAGCCATTTATCCTTAAAGCATCAGTATTAGATCTGTCATGAAATCTTCTGTATATTAGAAGACAATTAAGCACAAATTTGGTTGAAAGCTGCTTGCATTTGATTCATAACTTATTTGTCTACTGTGAAACATTTTATTAACAATGTTACAATGTGTATGGCCATATATATACTATGTTGTCGGGTAATTCGGCACATTCAAATCATTTTCATGTTACTGCGCCAAATAAGACGATTCTCAGAATTACCCGAAATGACTGTATATGTCCCAAATTATTATGTGTTGCAGAATAACTTTCAAAGGGGACACTTCTTAGAGTAGAATGTTAGTCTTTTGCCAAAGTGAAAAAGATTTAATTAAAAACAAGTCTGGTTAAGAGATCCTCGGTTTTGAATCATAACTAATTTTTGTCATTTATTCACTGCACTGACGTACCAAAACCAATTTTGCTATGCATTTGAGACTGGGAGTAATATCGTAATTTCATAAATTGTCTCATGTATTGCAGATGCATTTTAGCACAAGAAAACTCTTAGAATAGAGCATGTTGAATATATAATAGTCTAGGGGACCTCGGTGTCCGATTGATCTTGGTAGTTCATCATGACTACTAATGATCACTAGGCTGTCAACACTGAGGTTGTGAGTTCCAACTTACCTGTCACGGGGTGTGTTCGACTCCAATGTGAATTGACAAGGAATGCCAATTTTCCTACAGAGGGTCGTGGTTCTCTTCGGGTACTCCGGCTTTATCGACCAATAAAACTGGCTGCCGCAAAATAGCCAAATGTGCTGAAAATGGCATAAAACCCCAACTAAACAAACAAATTAATAGTCTAATGGCAAACTCCAAAGAAAATATAACTCTCTTGTAATATAGACTTATTTTATTGTGTGCTTGATTGTAGAGAAGATAAGTACACTTTACAATTTGCAGTTGATTCATAACGTTCAATTATGTCTTGTTCTTGACCTTTTAAAGTGGTAGTTAAGTAAGGAAGGATTGAAATTAATGACCTATCCATCATTTTGTCAGCCATTATAACTTTTTCTAAATGAATGTAAATTTTTTTAGGTTCCACAAACCAATATTTCCATTCCATATTCAAGTGCAATTAGCAGTTAGATATGTTGTTGATTGATGACAGGGTTTCGACACCTAAATGAATTATGGGTAACCATGTTAGGCAATAAACTGATAAACTCCTGAGTGTGGTCGCAAATCAATTTTTGTTAGCAAAGCTATGCATAGCCGTAATTAAATGAACCAATTACCATATCAGGGTATTACAATGAGGTTATAAATTAACAATTTTGAAACACTTCATGGTTTGATCAGAATCAAATTGACATAGATGCTCATTTTATTGGAAGATAGTTTGGAATCAATATCTGTTTTGGAGTATGATATATCTAACATACAATATTGATATTTTATGGTATATATATACCTTAAATTTGTTACCGTAGAAAAAACCATGATGGTAAAAATGTCAAATTATGACAGCATTTGCCTCATTTCTTTGCCTGTTATTGTTCTAATATGTCTGTGTTACTTTGCATCCGCAAAAACCTTCAATTATACAGATGACATTGTCAGACATTATGCAAAGGATTCAACTCAAATTGGAGCTTGGGGGGGGGGGGGGGGGGAGGGGGGGGGGGGGCATCTTTAACTTGAGGTTCGGACATTTTCTTCATGTTGAAGATCAGCTTTCAGCAATTAAAACCATTCCTTTTCTTGAACTTTGTTTGTCTTGTTTTTGTGAAGAGTTTATCCACAGTAATGTCACCTACCCATTTTGATAATAGCTAAAAATTGCTCCCCCTTTTATATAATCCTCTCTGCAAAGACAAATCTTTGGATATAATACTTCCAACTGTAATGTTTATATAATTTCTTTTAAATTTACCTCATTTTTATACAGAATTCTGTAATTTCTGTTTATATGGGTTTGTGATCTCCTGACCCTTCTACAAAACCCTAAGACCTTAAAGTAAGAAGAGATATAGTTAGTTCAGAAATAAAATTCATTATTATGTAATGAAAAGATGACAAGGGAAAATATGTATATTGGGACTTTTTTTATTTTTATTTTAATTTTTTTTTTTGGGGGGGGGGAGGGAGAGGAGGCCCTTTGACTTTCAGTGTGCACCAAGAAAATGCCAATAGCACATAAAAAATAAAGGTGTCATGCACTATTTTTCTTATTAGTCATGAATGTTTTAAAACCATGGCCACATGTACATCTGTTTTTGTGTAATTTGCATTTATCAATTTTTACTTGACAGAAAGTTTTAAAATATGCTCATTTCACAAAATTAATAAAAAGGACAAATATACCTAGGGAGAAAATAAAAAAAATCCATTGGACAGACAAATCCAGGAAGCCAAATGAACAACCACAAATACAACAAATAAACACAGTAAACTAAAAAACAATGAACAACACGAACTATAAAAACCAGGATTGAACCCAGGTTCTCTGGAAAGGTAAGCAGTTCATGCTCCATATACGGCACCCATTGTCAATCCGTAGGAAGTCACAAATTGGTGGAGGCACATGAAACAACAGTGGAAACCAGTCCAACATCATCTTAGATATTGGGACACTGTAAACTTTTTCTCTGATTTTTCTGAGGTCCAAGGGAAAATCTAACAGTATGACATTATTTAATTAGAAATGTATTTTATTTTACGATACATTCAGATTTTGCCGTGACAGTGAATCTGGTTACCTCCTGCTTTCTATGTAATTAACAGCTTTGTGACAGTACCATTTGTATAATGAATAAACCTTTGCCTGACCCCTGGTGAGAGGAAAACTTTACAATAATTGGAATTGTAATGGCTACAGAAATACAATTGTTCTAACTAATAGTGTCCGATATCTTGCTAACATCAATATTAGCTTTTCTGGTCAGTATCTTAAATGTGTATTAGAAAGTAAATCTAATCGCATGTAACTGATCAGCTAATTTACTGTTCATTTTATGGCCTATGAATTGTTTCGCATAAGAGATTTAAGTATATTAAGATATTTATTGGTAGTATATTAAATAAGTTATTGAAGCATTTAGATTTTGTTAGAAGACGGTGACCTGATTTGGCTTAAGGTTATGTTTATAACCAGATTTTCCAATGGAAAAAATCCGGTTAAAAGTTTGGCAGTGTAAAGTGAGCGGGTGGCCTGGTGGTAAGATGGCTGAGTTGTTTGGTTGCTAAAAAAATCTGGTTTGCTGTCAGTGCATTTCATGGGTTCAGTCCTATCAGTAATTGGTTATTTGTTGTGTGGGTTACCCTGGTATTTTCATGGGTTAGTGCTATCAATAATGGGTAATATGTTGTGTGAAAATCCTGGTACATGGGTTTATTGATACCAATAATGGTTTGTCTGTTGTGTGATTGTGTGAGAATCTTCGTATCTTGGATTCAGTGCTATCAATAATGGTTTGCTTGTTGTGTGAGAATCCTGGTACATGTATCATGGGTTCATTGCTCCCAATAATGGGTTGTTTGTTAATTGTGCAAAATTCCTAACATCATGGTTTATTGCTATCAGTAATGGGTTGTTCATTGTGTGAGAATCTTCGTATCATGGATTCAGTGCTATCAATAATGGTTTGCTTGTTGTGTGAGAATCCTGGTATCATGGTTTTAAGTGCTGTTTGTTAAATGTGTGAGAATCCTTGTATCATGGTTTTAAGTGCTTTATGGGTTTAATTTTTAATTGTGATTGAAAAAGCTGATGCTTATAGAGAAATTGAATTAATGTGGCATACAAAAGCGTGATCTTATTCAAAATTTGTGATAAGTAATCGAATAAACAACTCTATGAAGATTTTTTGTAAAAACAAGTCTTTTTATCCTTCATATTTTTGATGGACCTGCCGTATAAAACATTGTTGACCATATCATACAAGAAACACAGTAAAATCTAGTTATTTTGAGTTTATTACCTAAAATGCCAATTTTGATTTAACGAAGTATTAGTTTTAAAATTATTTGTAGTGGACTGGAATACAAGTTACACCAACTTATGCTAATGACTTCTCCATTTTGCGGGTGCAAGGGCATCCTTTGTAGTTTCATTTTAGCATACTCTATTTATACTTCTACAGAAGAATCTTTAACATTCTAAATGTGTTGATCTCCCATAAAATGGGACAGCCATTTTTTGTCCCTTTCCTTGGAGACGGTATCGATAGGAAATCAAACAGGAATCAAGCCAGGGGGCTTTGGCATCATATTCTGATGCACTAATTACTACACAACAAATCTCAAAACCAAGTATTCATCTTATGATGTTTGTTAATGTTTTCGAGAAAATAAGAATCGTCAATAAAAATCACATAATTGTTAATATGTATGTGATATTTGGGTTTGTATTCGCAATTTTATATTTAACTGATTTTCATTCTTTATTTGCAGACCAACATAAATGCTGAAGTTTGTTGTCCAGCGGACTAGCGTAGAATGTAAATCGCAGTATGGAATATGGTATCCAAACGGGAACGACACTTCCACCTATTGTTTATCAATTTATTATCATCCTAACTTGTCTTATTAATTTGTCAGCAGCACAGTACAAGTGGAGACCAGGTATGTTTTTATTTTGGTAGTGTATAATAGTAAATTAAGCTGAGGTATCCAGATCATAGTTTACTAACATGATAATTCTAGATGAACAGGACGTTCCATGCAAAGTGCTGATTCATTAGTGGCAAGTTTGAAAACACTATACCTCACATTTTTTTTGTAGATGCCATGTGCATTTTAACTTAAGAGAGATTTATCCACAGTCTATCTACTTACTTAAAATGGTCCAGTAGAAGGCGTGTAATAACGAAAAGTGTGCAAAATTAACAAAAATATCAAAACTTTTTTTACAAGAGAATTTCACATTGAAGATCTCATTCCCTTAAATGATATTTTTGTTACAATGTCATGGATGCAAAGCAGTTCTGTTATCATTAAATATGACATTCCTATGTCAGAAGATATGACCATTTATCAAGAATTACAACAAACGTTGTTTTCCTGTGCCAGGGCGTTAATGTTTTCAACAACTTTGTTGGTTATGTATATACGTTGGAACTTGTCCCAAGCTGTCTGTATTTATATAGTGTTTACAATATTGACAAAAACAGAATTGTGTTTGTAGCACCGAATCGTGACGGAGTAATAGAGCTATAAATTCATACATGTTTATACTTAGAGCATTGTCACTTGGGTCGATGCCATGTAATTATATACTGAAATATAATGAATTAATGCCATGTTTTTATAAATGCAAAAAATGGCATCTGCTTCCCATTACAACTGGTGTGGTAAAATTTCAGAAATTGTATTGATAAATCATACTGGTGTTATTCTAGATCATATTAATGCATGCTTAAATTTTTGCAAAGAAAAGTTCAAAGCAATATTCCAGTAAATTCAGAAATTTAATACCATTTTTTTTAATAAATTTAAAAAGTTGCAGCAGCATGGTAAAATTTCAGATATTGCATGGATAAATTTTAAATTTCAAAGTCATATATTAATGCGTGCTTAAATTTTTGAAATTTGCTACTCAAGAAGACGTTCTTGTCGTTAATACAAACAGTATAATAGGTTCTTACATACGTTCTTGACAAAGACCGGGTGATCTTCCACGAGTGATAGAAATCTTATTCTTTTCAAGATTGGAGTGCATCGGAACGAGAGAAAAGACACAAAAATTTCTATCACGAGTGGAAGATCACCCAGGCTTTCCAAACAATGTATGCAAGTACCTATTTCTTCCATAAATCACAAACTTTACAACAACTTTTACTTGTCCCGTGTCTATAAAGTGAAGGCAAAGAAGCCATTCCTACAATGGTGACGTCAAACAATTCAGGACGCTTATCTTAGTGACGAACTATGATGTCAGACGAACTGTAGCGTCTGATTGAATATCACAACGTGTAGAGACGAATGCATATGAATTCGTCTCAACCCTGAAACTGCCATTTACGGAAGAACAAATTATTCCAACATTGATAGACAATGGTTTTTTGACAGTTTATATTGTTTAGTTTAGTTTAGTTGGGGTTTAACGCTGTTTTCAGCACATTTTGGCAAATTCGCGGCGGCCAGTTTTTAGTGGTGGAGGAAGACGGAGTACCGGAGAGAACCACCGACCTTTGGAAGGAAAATTGGCAATCCTTGTCAATTAAGATCGGAGTCGAACACACCCCGCCACAGGTGAGATTCGAACTCACAACCCCAGCGTTGACAGGCTAGTGATCAGTAGTAGTAATGACAAACTACCTAGACCACTCGGCCACCGAGGTCCCCAGTTTATATTGTACATAACCAAAAACCTGTAATTATATTTGAGAAATCATTCACATTGGCTTCAAAAATATCCTATTTTACCGACGGTAAGTCCTTTATGCCAAATATTTCCCTACCAGTTCTGAAATCATGATATTTTCAAGCCAACAAAAATTATTTCTGTTCTAATAGGACAGTTTCTACGACATTTTAAAATGACACAACAGGTATTCAGACAAGAAGACGCCATTACACAATATGACACGTTAAATCTTGTTGGAAACTTTACTATGACAAACAAGCCATCTGATGTCTGTGATGTAGGAAATTGCACGGATTTAGACTTTAAGCGTTTGAAGCATGTCATATTAGAATGAAGTATAATTCTTAGTATGTCTACCTCACTATAATTAATAGTGTTGAAAATCTTACAAAAACATGTAAACATGCAATAAAATTATTGCAGATATTGACATTAATTGAAAAAGATCCTATTTAATACTTTCATATTTATTTGATGTATAATTAAGAACATTTAAGTATCACTCCTTAATGGTTTCACAAAGTAAACATTGATGTAAATACAAACAGACTATTAGATCTCTTACGCCATTACATGAATATTTAAATAATTAATAATAAAGCCTTAATATTAAGTCCTGTGTATTCAATTATTTTTTTATGCCCCACCTGTAAGGCAGACCGGGCATATAGTTCTATGGTATGTGTGTCTGTCTGTCTGTACGAGGTTAAGGTTCAAGTTTAAGTAGTTTTTCATGAAGGAGTTGTGGTATCATCATGAAACTTTGTACATGGATAGCTTGTGATATGAACAGCAGAATTTTGATTTGAAACGGATACTGTGACCTTGAGGTCATGGGTCATCAACTTTGAATTTCTTTATAGAATTTCAATATTAGAATCCAGGTTAAGGTTCAGGCATAAGGTAGTTTTTCATGAAAGAGTTATGGTATCATCATGAAACTCATAGTTTACTTTAAATTTGTGAAATCTTAATAATAATGCATTATAGGAAAAACATCAAAAAGTAAAATAAAATTATGGCTATATAGATCTTCAGAATATTTACCGAAAGGATCTAGGAACCAATATACTTTTTTACCATACCTGAAAATTTTCATCTGATAGTGATATCACAGAGAGTTATATAGATAATGTCTTGGAACCAAATTTACACCCATTGCTTTTCAGTATCCTATGACTTGGATCATTGAAAAAATTTATTTATAAGATTAACTAGAATTATGTTACCTGAGATTTCACTGCAGATACAAATACAGTTAAACCGGCTTTAAAGGGCACCTCTATATAGCAAATCACTGTCTATAAAGGGAACAGTGAAACAGTCCCATTCATGAACAAAGCATGTAAAATTAACCTTAGTATAAAGGGCACCTGCTCATAAAGGGCACCTTTTTCTGGTCCGTTGGGGCCCTTTATAGACAGGTTTGACTGTATATAAATAACAATAATAATTCAAGCATGTATCACCCTTGAAGGCAGAGCATTTTCTTGAATGGAGCATAACCCTCAAACAGACACTTGCAGATTTAATACATACAGTATGATATAGACTGACACGAAAAATTACCCACTAGTGTTGGAGTAGAATGTTATCCTCCTCCAAACCAAAGGAAAAGACAGGAATTTTACATGACATACTAATGAAATACCAATTATTATCCCATGTAACATTTGATATTTTAGACAAACACAGAATTATATTGCTGAATATTGAGCATAATTTATAAAATGTCTTACTGACTTAAAGTCTCACATTTTACGGTGGCAATTTAGCCAATTTATTGGAATAACTGCAGTCTCAATGTTAAAATTTCTATTACCCGGTATTGTCTGTGAGTTTATACTCTACGACAACAAAATAATCCAAGGAAACATAAAATTATTAATTTTGTGTTTCCTATTTTTTCATCACAGTAAATAACAGGAAACCATTTTATGTTGTCCAAGCATTTGTTTGTTTATTTATTGCATATACAGTTGAACTTCGGTAGGTTGAACTCTGATCGCTCGAACCATTTTGAAAGTCTGTAAAAACACTGATTTCTCGAAAAGTCAAACAAAAACTTTGGGCCCGACAATGATAAAATTGTGCTTTTTACCATTTAAAACTTGAACTCAATAATTAAATGGACAAAAGACTGTTATCAGAGACTGTTACCAGAGACTGTTACCAGATACCATCAGGTTATGATTGGATTAAACACCAACTTGTATTAGGTATATGGAACTGGAAATTTTATGTACTGGAACAATCAATAACTCGAACTAATGAAAACTCCAACATATTTTGATGGTACTTTGTTCAAGCCATCGTAGTTCTACTGTTTATATATGAAAAAGAATGGACGTAAAGTAAATTGTCATGAAAGCAACATCCCTGATCTCAGGATATAACAGAACAGAAAATAGACCTCTGTACCATATGGACATGCAAAAATCACTGCAGGGCTGTTGTTTATTTAATCTTGGTCACCAAAGCACTTTTAGTGTCACAAGAAATACTTTAATATCAAGCACTTGGATCATTAAATGCATTTCAAATACTGGAAATTTGGAAATTATTGCAATGTTTTTATTATTGTGAAAAATGCGACAGGGTTGTAATCGCAATAATTTAAACTCTCATTTTGGAATATTTGTTCTGAA
Source organism: Mytilisepta virgata (assembly GCA_028015205.1). NCBI lineage: Eukaryota > Metazoa > Mollusca > Bivalvia > Mytilida > Mytilidae > Mytilisepta > Mytilisepta virgata. The sequence continues at coordinate 41,587,364 of CM051510.1, read as the reverse complement.
TGAAAGTGGGATTGTTCTCAATATTGCTAAAATTAAAATTGCATTTCGGTGTAAAATGACAAAATCGCAATAGTAAATACATGCGGTAATTTCTGAATTTACAGTATAAAATCAAACTCAGAAAAGACAAGAAATAAGCTTTTTTACTGTAAAGTTTTTTAGCTCACCTGACCCAAAGGGTCAAGTGAGCTTTTCTCATCACTTGGCGTCCGTCGTCCGTCGTCCGTCGTCCGTCGTCGTCGTCTGTTAACTTTTACAAAAATCTTCTCCTCTGAAACTACTGGGCCAAATTGAACCAACCTTGGCCACAAGCATCATTAGGGTATCTAGTTTAAAAAATGTGTCCGATGACCCCGCCTGTCAACCAACATGGCCGACATGGCTAAAAATAGAACATAGGGGTAAACTGCAGTTTTTGTCTTATATCTCAAAAACTAAAGCAATTAGAGCAAAACTGACATGGGGTAAAAATGTTCATCAGGTCAAGATCTACCTGTCATGAAATTTTCAGATGAATCGGTCAACCCTTTATTGGGTTATTGCCCCTGAATTTTTAATTTTAAGTAAATTTTGCAGTTTTAGGTTATTATCTTGAATATTATTATAGATAAAGACAAATTGTAAACAGCAAAAATGTTCAACAAAGTAAGATCTACAAATAAGTCAACATGACCAAAATCGTTGATTGACCCCTTATAGGAGTTTTTGCCCTTTAAAGACGGCATTCAGCGTAAACTTTGCTTTTAAGATCTTTTCCTCTCAAACCACTGAGCCAATTGAGACCAGACTTTGGTGGAATGGTCCTTGGCTGGCCCCCTTCCAAACTTATGTCTGGCATCCCCAACTTCCATGGCTGCTGTTACTAAAAATAGAAAAAAAGGGGGGGGGGGGTGAATTTCAAAAACCTTCTTATATGAAACTACAAGGCCAGTTGGAACCAAAGTTGGCAGTAATGGTTTTTAGGAAGTTCTCTTTCAGAAATATGTCCAATGACCCGGACTGTTAACCAAGATGGCCGCCACAGCCGAACTTAGTTTAACATAGGGCCCTATGGGAAAATTCATTGAAAAATATTCTTGCCTTAAACCACTTGACCAATTGGAACCAGACTTGTCAGCAATGGTCCTTAGATGGTCCTCTTAGAGAGGTGTGTCTGATGACCCGGACTGTGAACCAAGATGGCCGCCACAGCTGAACTTAGTTTAACATAGGCCCTATAGGAAAATTCATTGAAAAATTGTGTTGTCTGAAACCACTTGACATATTGGAGCAGGACTTGGTGGCATTGGTCCTTAGGAGGTCCTTTTTCAGAAATGTGTCAAATTTCGTGGACTGTAAACCAAGATGGCCGCCACAGCAGAACTTAGTTTAACATAGGACCCTATGGGAAATTCACACAAAAATCTTCTCGTCTGAAACCACTAAGTCAATTAGAATTAGACTTGGTAGCAATGGGTCCTTAGATGGTCCTCTTTCAGAATTTTTGTGCGACGACCCAGACTGTCAACCAAGATGGCCGCCACAGCAGAACTTAGTTTAACATAGGGCCCTATGGAAAAATTAATTGAAAAATCTTCTTGTCTGAAACCACTTGACATATTGGAGCCAGACTTGGCAGCATTGGTCCTTAGGAGATCCTCTTTCAGAAATATGTCCGATCACGTGGATTGTCAACCAAGATGGCTGCCACACCGAACTTTGTTAAATATTGGACCCTATAGAAAAATTCAGTTAAAAATCTTCTTGTCTGAAACCGCTTAGCCAGTTGGAACAAGACTTAGCAGAAATGGTCCTTAAATGGTTCTCTTTTAGAAATGTATCCGTTGACCTGGACTAAACCAAGATGGCTGCCACAGCTGAAATTAGTTTAACACAGAATCCTATAGAAAAACCAGCCAAATTGACTGCAACACTTAAATTTTTAGGTCTGCTCAAGGTGAAAAGTTAAATCCATGTGAGCGATACAGGCTCTTGAGAGCCTCTAGTTTAGGGTCTCAGCCAAATGCCTTTCTAGGAACCGGAATCATTCAGTACTATAATTAGACCTAACCAAGTTTCTTTCTAATAAACTACATTTTAATTTATCAGTATATATACAAATCCTTGTAAAAAGCACATGATAGAGAAAATTGTCCTGACACATTGCTTGAAAGTTTGCATCTGGAACTTATATAGAAGCTAGGCTATGTATAACAGCCAAATATTCTGTTTAAATCTATTACGAATTATGAATTGTCATCATCACCTTCAAAGAAACAAAAGTAACAACACACTTGAGGTTGTACCAGAGATTCACTTAATGCAGTTATTTTTTGTCTGTCGTGGTAATCATGATGTAAAAACATAAAATCTTTGATTAGAAAACACATGCGTCTTTAAGGGAAATAATGAGAAGATTTATTGAATTTCTATGTCTAATTAGTTGGTTGACCTTGCAGCTGTGACTCTTAGTAACACAAATTTGACACAATTGATATTGAGCATAGAATTTCTCTCTCTTATAAGGGAATACAATACAATAGCAGGGGGTGGTAATAATGTCGCCAACATCTGCACATTGTGACATCATAAAATTGTCTAAGGCCCATCATAGCCTTTTGGAATATCTTAAAAGGACATGGTATATCATTTGGCCTGATATTTGGCCCCTTGAATTCGATAATCACAAAGTAGTGAAAAGTTACTATCAGCTATCCTTAAGTATTCTTAAAATGATGTATTTTAAGGAAATTTTTTTGTTTTTAACAAGAAATGTCTTCAGTTGTGGCAATATGATGTCAAAGATGGCTAATTGTGAAGAAATCAATAAAAATAACAAATTTCACCTTTAAATTTAAAATTTTGATATGAGCAACAGCCTTGCCCAAAAAATAATTTTCACTAAATTGTGTCTTTATGTAAGACAAACATCATATTTTTCACTAAATTGTGTCTTTATATAAGACAAACATTATATTTTTCACTAAATTGTGTCTTTATGTAAGACAAACATTATATTAAAATATGTTGTTGGCAAGGCTGTTGTTCATAGTTATTTTGACCAAAATCTACTATGAAAACACTCAATTTTCTTTAAATCCTTCAATTAGCAGAAGTTTATGACGTCACTGTTGCATTATGAGAAGGAATTTTGTACAATGATTGATAGATTGTGAAAATTCAATCATTATAAGATAAAAATGATATAAATTCAATTCTTAAATCTTAATATTAATTTTTCATGTCAGATGGGGCCAAATAATGGCTGAAATCATACCATCTTCTTTGGTTTTTTTCTTAAATATCTTAATATCAAACAAATGGAGCCCTCACTACAGAATTCCAGAACATTATTGTAATAGCATTTAAAGAAAAAATAAGTAGAGGATTGTTTTCTACATGCAGTAACCCAAACCAATCAGTATAAATTCTTACTTTGTCAAAATTTGCATAATTTACTAATTAATTTATTGCTGCCTCGGTGGCAGAGTGGTCTATGTAGTTCATCATGACTACTAATGATCACAAGCCTGGCAACACTGGGGTTGTGAGTTTGAATCTAACCTCTGGCGGGGTGTGTTCGACTCTGATCTAAATTGACAAGGATTGCCAATTTTCCTACCGAAGGTCGTGGTTGTCTCCGGGTATTCCGGCTCCCACCACCATTAAAAACTGGCTGCCGCGTAATAGCCAAATGTGCTGAAAACGGCATAAAACCCCATCTAAACAAACAAACAAATTAGTTTTTTATTGATCATTGCCACCAACTTATATTTATCAGAGATCATTATGTCTCCCAAACGAAGTTTGGAGACATGTTGTTTTTGCTCAGTTCTTATTATTCTTATTATTCTTATTATTATTATTATTATTATTATTTTTCTTCTTTCCGGGCGCGTTTTTTCGAACACTTGTGTGCACCGTTTCTCATAAACCAATAGACGGAATCGCTTGATATCATACGACTTGCTAGGCCCATATTCCTAGATGCGCCTCCCGAAAAAAAATTTTCAATCTGTGGGAGGGAACATATATTTTGGGGGTCTCAAAAGGGGGTGGGGTTTTGCAAAATTTTACTATAGAAGTCTATGGGAAAAGTGATATAACTTGATCATTTGTGATCTTAACTTGGAAATACTACCTGTTACCTTGGATATTTAAGTTTTTATACCCCGCCACACGAAGTGGCGAGGTATTATGTTATACCCTCCATTTCGTTGTCTTAGGGGGGGTCATGCCCCACCCCCTCAAATAACAAAATACTTAATATTTTGAAAACCATTGTGATCCCCACCCTATAACCATATATATTATTACTCCTTATGATAAGACAAATCATTTGGTACCATAGGGGGGTCTGAGGGGGGTCATGCCCCACCCCTCAAATGATAAAATACTAAATATTCTGAAAACCATTGAGATCCCCACCCTATAACCATATATATTATTACTCCTTATGATAAGACGAATCATTTGGTACCATAGGGGGGGGTCTGAGGGGGGTCATGCCCCACCCCCTCAAATGATAAAATACTAAATATTCTGAAAACCATTGAGATCCCCAACCAATAACCATATATATTATTACTCCTTATGATAAGACGAATCATTTGGTACCATAGGGGTCTGAGGGGGGGTCATGCCCCACCCCCTCAAATGACAAAATACTTATTATTCTGAAAACCATTGAGATCCCCACCCTATAACCATATATATTATTACTCCTTATGATAAGACGAATCATTTGGTACCATAGGGGGTCTGAGGGGGGGTCATGCCCCACCCCCTTAAATGACAAAATACTTTTTATTCTGAAAACCATTGAGATCCCCACCCTATAACCATATATATTATTACTCCTTATGATAAGACGAATCATTTGGTACCATAGGGGGTCTGAGGGGGGGGGGGGGGTCATGCCCCACCCCCTCTAATGATAAAATACTAAATATTCTGAAAACCATTGAGATCCCCACCCAATAACCATATATATTATTACTCCTTATGATAAGACGAATCATTTGGTACCATAGGGGGTCTGAGGGGGGGTCATGCCCCACCCCCTCAAATGATAAAATACTAAATAGACGGAATCGCTTGATATCATACGACTTGCTAGGCCCATATTCCTAGATGCGCCTCCCGAAAAAAAATTTTCAATCTGTGGGAGGGAACATATATTTTGGGGGTCTCAAAAGGGGGTGGGGTTTTGCAAAATTTTACTATAGAAGTCTATGGGAAAAGTGATATAACTTGATCATTTGTGATCTTAACTTGGAAATACTACCTGTTACCTTGGATATTTAAGTTTTTATACCCCGCCACACGAAGTGGCGAGGTATTATGTTATACCCTCCATTTCGTTGTCTTAGGGGGGGGTCATGCCCCACCCCCTCAAATAACAAAATACTTAATATTTTGAAAACCATTGTGATCCCCACCCTATAACCATATATATTATTACTCCTTATGATAAGACAAATCATTTGGTACCATAGGGGGGTCTGAGGGGGGTCATGCCCCACCCCTCAAATGATAAAATACTAAATATTCTGAAAACCATTGAGATCCCCACCCTATAACCATATATATTATTACTCCTTATGATAAGACGAATCATTTGGTACCATAGGGGGGGGTCTGAGGGGGGTCATGCCCCACCCCCTCAAATGATAAAATACTAAATATTCTGAAAACCATTGAGATCCCCAACCAATAACCATATATATTATTACTCCTTATGATAAGACGAATCATTTGGTACCATAGGGGTCTGAGGGGGGGTCATGCCCCACCCCCTCAAATGACAAAATACTTATTATTCTGAAAACCATTGAGATCCCCACCCTATAACCATATATATTATTACTCCTTATGATAAGACGAATCATTTGGTACCATAGGGGGTCTGAGGGGGGGTCATGCCCCACCCCCTTAAATGACAAAATACTTTTTATTCTGAAAACCATTGAGATCCCCACCCTATAACCATATATATTATTACTCCTTATGATAAGACGAATCATTTGGTACCATAGGGGGTCTGAGGGGGGGGGGTCATGCCCCACCCCCTTAATTGATAAAATACTTAATATTTTGAAAACCATTGTGATCCCCACCCTATAACCATATATATTATTACTCCTTATGATAAGACAAATCATTTGGTACCATAGGGGGGTCTGAGGGGGGTCATGCCCCACCCCCTCAAATGATAAAATACTAAATATTCTGAAAACCATTGAGATCCCCACCCAATAACCATATATATTATTACTCCTTATGATAAGACGAATTATTTGGTACCATAGGGGGTCTGAGGGGGGGTCATGCCCCACCCCCTCAAATGATAAAATACTAAATAGACGGAATCGCTTGATATCATACGACTTGCTAGGCCCATATTCCTAGATGCGCCTCCCGAAAAAAAATTTTCAATCTGTGGGAGGGAACATATATTTTGGGGCTCTCAAAAGGGGGTGGGGTTTTGCAAAATTTTACTATAGAAGTCTATGGGAAAAGTGATATAACTTGATCATTTGTGATCTTAACTTGGAAATACTACCTGTTACCTTGGATATTTAAGTTTTTATACCCCGCCACACGAAGTGGCGAGGTATTATGTTATACCCTCCATTTCGTTGTCTTAGGGGGGGTCATGCCCAACCCCCTCAAATAACAAAATACTTAATATTTTGAAAACCATTGTGATCCCCACCCTATAACCATATATATTATTACTCCTTATGATAAGACAAATCATTTGGTACCATAGGGGGGTCTGAGGGGGGTCATGCCCCACCCCCTCAAATGATAAAATACTAAATATTCTGAAAACCATTGAGATCCCCACCCTATAACCATATATATTATTACTCCTTATGATAAGACGAATCATTTGGTACCTTAGGGGGGTCTGAGGGGGGGTCATGCCCCACCCCCTCAAATGATAAAATACTAAATATTCTGAAAACCATTGAGATCCCCAACCAATAACCATATATATTATTACTCCTTATGATAAGACGAATCATTTGGTACCATAGGGGGTCTGAGGGGGGGTCATGCCCCACCCCCTCAAATGACAAAATACTTATTATTCTGAAAACTATTGAGATCCCCACCCTATAACCATATATATTATTACTCCTTATGATAAGACGAATCATTTGGTACCATAGGGGGTCTGATGGGGGGAGGGGGGGTCATGCCCCACCCCCTTAAATGGCTAAAGGGGAGGTGGAGGCCATTGCACCTTCAATAATAAAATATTTTGATAAAACATCTGTTAATCATGTTAATACCGATTACAACATATAAAACTGCAGATATTGAATACCATATATCAAACATTTTGCATATACTCAATCTCTTTGTACACTTGCCCAGTATTTCAAACACTAGGAATTCCAAAAATACCCTGAAAGAGAAAGAGCTTCGTTTGGGAGACATTCGAAACTGCATCCAGTTTCAATTATACCTTGTTGTCTATGTGTATGAGAATATTTTACAAAAAACTAAGTGAACTTTTCAGGAAGTCTTGAAATATGACAAAATAAGGTTCATATATAACAAATTAAGAAATACTTGTATTTCATGAAGGTGCCGTCTGCTTTGTGCATTGAAAAAAATTGACCTTATATTAAAATTCCAGCAAAAGATCAGTAGGCCAGCCTTATTGTATCATATCCCCTTAAGCACCATGTGTTAAACATGAATTTTCTTTTTTTTAGGACCTCACTTCATATTCAAAATGTAGAAAAGCAATAAATGTACTGTTGTATAGTGCTTTAATCACATGTCCCAAAAAATTGAAAGATGACTCACCTTAAAGTCAGTGGCTAATTTAGAAAGCTGAACATGCTATTGGATGGACTGGTACATGGGATTTTGGGTTGCGGGAGTTGGTATTTAAACAATGTTAGAATGTTGGTTCTTTGAATGAAGAATAAATCACTTATATTCATTCTGTTCAGAATTGAGACGGATTGAGTTTTGTAGAATGAATCCTACAAGTGAAAGATCAGCTTGCTCAGAATGTATTTCTATTGTAGATATTTTGTATATAGTTTCACTGAATTTCTTTTTTTATATCACTTTCCAGGCGAATGGTCATCATGTCAGTCCCCGGGTTGTGGACTCACGGGTCAACAGTATCGTCACGTCAGCTGCATGTATGAAGATCAAAATGGCGAACTTACATTTGCACAAGAGAAAAATTGTCAACATTTACAACGTCCATCTATTACACAATTGTGTTACAAAGAATGCCATGAAAACAGATTTCAGGATCAGTATCAAGTTGTGTGGGCAAAAGAGACATACGGTCCATGCCAACTTCTTCCAAAGGTCAAAAAATGTGCACGTGGCATGGGTATACGGTATCGTAATGTTACATGTGTTTTCAAACAAAATGGAAAGGTTCAAAATGATAGCATTTGTGAACAATTTGAGCCAAAACCTAGAACAAGCGAAAGCTGTGATTTGGACTGCAAACAAGATTGCATTGTGATGCCATTTGGTCCATGGTCTAGCTGTGATACTTGCGAGAAAATTGTACGGACTCGTACTAGGAAAGTAGTCATTCCAGATGATAATGGTGGGAAAGAATGTCCGCCTTTTTCAGAAATAGAGCCTTGTGCTAATTGTACAAATGTATATTTTATTTCTATAGAACAGTGGTCACCGTGTGTTTCCATGTCAAAAGACTCTATCATTCCTGAAAATTATCCCAGACATCCATTAATAGGTCATCAACATCGTAGAGTAAATTGTATAGATTCCATTGGTGCTACCGTTGCATATATGTAAGTAATAACTAAATTCAGACTGGGTGGTCTGGTGGGCGGATACAAACAGTGGAAAAAGAAAATCTGATTTGCTGTTACTGTGACAGCTTCTTGTTATATATGCTGTGACACCATAAAGGAGAATTTGAATGCTTTAGGCCTGAAAACAGCCTTTAATTAAAAAAATTTAAGTAAGATCCATTCTAAATAACTGCTCAGTGCATGTGGTGAAACTTTAAAATAATCCACTAAATGGGTTATATAGTCTGCAATACATGACACTCATTCGTTAAATAGTTATGAGGGACAGTTTTGTATTGTTTTTAAAGTATTTGTATCTTTGCAGAAACCCTTGTTAAATTTATTGAAGTTAATATTAATTTAATTTAATTTCAGAGAATGTAAAAAGCATGTAAATCTTCAAGGTAAACTCATCGCAGATCACCAATCATGTATTATTCCCCGGGACTGTCAAGTCTCTGACTGGTCACCATGGCAACTTGTAAATAGCAGTTGTTTGTTAGAAACGGGCTGGAGTAAACCAGGACTCATGAAACGGGAAAGATCAGTTAAAAAGCTACCTCGTGGAATGGGCCAGTCATGTCCACCTTTAGTTGAGACAACGGAGGTTCATGGAACATCAGATAAATTAAGATATTGTCCAAGGTAAATTAGGGAGATAAATGTAAAATGAAATAAGCAAGAATTGTTTAACTTTCTAGATATTTTACGTACAGTAGAACGTACCTTAAGGATGATTGCTGGTCTAATAGGAAATAAATAGGGTTTGAAATAGGTGTTTTAGTTTGAGAGAAAATATGAATAGTAAACAAATAAGCAAGAAAAAAATATAGGTTCATGTGCTCATTTTAGAGCTTTAAAGCCTTGAAAACTTGCAGGAAATAGGTTTTCTCTGGATTTTTCATTGTCTTTGCATTGACAACTTCAGTCTCTCAAAAATGTATGAAAAAATAAAAAGGATTTGATAAAATTTTGTCAAATACCATTTTAAGGTATATATGATTGAATTATAAAAGAAAAAGTGGGGGTCCATTGGCAAAAAATTTAATGTTTAAGAAATGGATAAAACCCGAGGATTCTGAAAATCTGACAAAAAGACCAAAACGTGACCAGCAAGCATCCTTAACTGAAGTCTCTTTAAAGAGGAAACCAATCAGAAATGAAGTCTTTTTAACAATACATTGTTTTTAATTAGGGCACTGCATTGAAGATACTGTCAGCATGTAATAAGTACAGTGATGTGTTGTCCTATTTAGTACTTAAACAGTTTTATTTGCCAATTATCATATGATACATCTCCCTGACATAGAACATTTGAAAGAAATAGTTCACTAGAAATAATTTGAGAAATTTCAGAAAAACAGATACCTGAATACGTCTCGCCACTAACTAAGAGCAAACAGTATAATTAGATTTATAAACTTGATTTGTATATTTGTAAAAAGTGATATATAACGATTGTTGTTACATAACTATTCTCCATGCTGCATTGATAAATATTGTTAGAGCAAAAACCTAAGACGTCATTTAACAGTAAGGGGTGCTTATATCTTGTTTGAAGATAAAATAAACCATGTCTTTTCATAATATTAAGAGCTTCTTTCTAATTATTACGGAATTCATCATCAGAAATGAGCTTGGCCATTATATATACAACCCCCACTTCTCTTTATGTTTTGTCTGTACAGAAAAAAAGTGACGGAATTCTTTGATTCAAACATTTGTAGGATTACAGTCTTTAAAGTGCTATATACTTCATACATAGGGATGTTTTCTTGTAAAAAAAATTCAACAGTTGTTAAGTATCTTGTCCTTATCTTTTGATCTTTTGATTTAATGACCTTGACAAATTGTTGAGAGGTGTTACATGTTCTTGAATAGGCTTAAAATACACATAAATGAAAGAAGAGTACATTACAAATATCTCATTAGAGAATATAAACTGTGGATTCATTTATTTTTGTTGATAACGGCCAGTACATGTACTAGTTTTTGTGTTTAAGGAGAAAGGTGTTTTCTTCAAGGTTACCAATTTTTGATGTTTTGTATTCTTTTGGTAAAATCGAAATATAAAATATACATTATGTTGAATGCATCAAATGGTGATTCATTGTTCCATCTTTTCCATGTGAAAAGCACAAAAAATTATATGGAATAAAATTTAATGAATCCACAGCAACTGATTGGTAAATCAAATGCAGAGGTCATGTCATGACCTTGACCACTGTACACAGGTGACCTCCAAACAAAATAGATAAAATAGCTGTGTATGAGGAAAGAATTGCCACTATTTAAAGGCTTTATGAAAATTAGGTAGCTCCAACGGTTTCCTATAACAAATATTTCTGAGTCCTACTCTTTCTTATTGATTTGAAAGAAGGGATATGGTGGTTAACTCTTTGAAAATTGGTCTCGCAATTTTAAGAAATACAATAGTGCTTTTGACAGTGCTCTCCTATCAGACAAAGTCGCTTGGATTATTTTCTTGTATCAAAAGACATGTTTTCCCTAATGAAATATACAAAAATTACTCCAGGTTACAAAACAGATCACTCGGCTATTATTTTTTGTTTCTCTGCAAGTCAGATAAAAAGGGGAAAGGGTCATTGGAAGTTCAATGCACAGTTGTTAAGAGATAATGAATATATAACAAGTGTAAAAAATTGTATAAAAGATACAATTGAAGAATATTATATGTCCGGAACCATTGATGATTATATGAATGTTAAATTTAGTTGTAATGATCAATTGTTTTTTGAAATATTAAAAATGAAGATAAGAAGCTATACAATGGAATATAGTATTAAGAAAACTAGGGAAAGAAAAGAGTATAATCAGCAATTAGAAAGTGATATACAAAGTTTAGAAGATGTGGTTAATACAAACCCAGATATTAATCTATTTAATAGTTTATGTAAAAAAAAAACTGAATTAGAAAATGCACGAAATAATATGGTTGAGGGGTTAATATTAAGAGCAAAAGCAAACTGGCACGAAAATGGTGAAAAATGTAGTAATTATTTTTGCAAACTTGAGAAAAGAAATTCTATTAGAAAAATAATTTCTGAGCTAATAACGGAAAATGGGGAACATATTTCAGACCAAGTAAAAATTTTACAAGAACAAAGACATTTCTATAATGAACTATATTCTTCTAAACAAATAGAAAATTGTTTGATTGATAACTCTTTTTTTTATCATAATGTCAAGCTTAGTGATGAACAAAAGGAACAATGTGAAGGCAATTTAACTTATATAGAATGTGCCAAGGCATTACATAAGATGAATAATGGGAAAAGTCCAGGCTCTGATGGATTCACTGTTGAATTCTATAAGTTCTTTTGGAAAAATATTGGCCCTTTTCTGTTTCGTTCTTTGTTTTTTGCTTATGAAGTTGGTAGTTTCTCACAATTTCAGTGTCAAAGTCTGATAACCTGTTTGCCAAAGGATGGGAAAGATAGACGTTATATTATTAACTGGCGTCCAATCAGCTTACTTAACACAGATTTAAAAATCGCCTCGTCAGTACTTGCTAATAGAGTTAAACTGTTGTTACCGTATATTATAAGTGACACACAAAAAGGTTTCATGGAAAATAGATTCATTGGTGAAAATACTCGCCTTCTTTATGATGTCATGCATTATCTTGAGGAACATAATAAGACTGGTTTGTTATTATTAATAGATTTTGAAAAAGCCTTTGATTCAATTGAATGGAATTTTTTGCAAAAAGCACTAGTTAGCTTCAATTTTGGCCCATCTTTTTGTAAGTGGTTTGATGTTCTATATACAAATGCTAAAAGCTGTGTTATTAATAATGGTTTTATGTCTGATTTCTTTAATCTCAGTAGAGGTTGTAGACAAGGTGACCCATTGTCACCTTACCTATTTATTATTGGAGTCGAACTTTTAGCATTAAAGTTAAAAAATAATCCAAATATACAAGGAGTTTTTATTAAGGAATCTGAATTTCTGATCAACCAATATGCTGATGATACATTCATGTTTTTGGATGGAAGTGAAACTAGTTTAAATGAGACACTGAATTGTTTTGAAAATTTTTTCAGGGTATCTGGTCTTAGAATGAATGAGACAAAAACTAAAGCTGTCTGGATTGGAGATAAAAAGTATTCTGATTTAGTTCTTTGTCCTGGGGCTAAGTTGAATTGGTCACATTCTGACTTTAAAGTCTTGGGCCTGGACTTTTCCCTTGATCTATCTAGAATTGTAGATATGAATTTTAATAAAAAAATAAAAGATGTAAGTAGGATACTGAAAAGCTGGGAACACAGAAAGCTTACTTTATTGGGTAAAATCACAGTTATTAAATCTTTGGCCTTATCAAAACTGGTACACCTTTTTACCTCTCTACCAGATTTAAAACAAGTAAAAATCAATGAGTTAAATACTATGTTTTTTAATTTTATTTGGAGTGGGAAAACAGACAAAATTAAACGTAACACTTTGATAGGTGACTATATTGAGGGTGGGTTAAAAATGGTTCATTTACAGTCATTCATAGCTTATTTAAAAATTAGCTGGATCAAAAGATATTTTGAAAACCCAATGGGGGGTTGGCAACAAATTTTAACTGTCATTTTAAAACCATTTGGTGGCGAGAGAGTATTTAGTTTTCAGAAAGAAAAATTAAAAGAAATTGGAACATCTTTAAAAAATCCCTTTTGGAAAGATGTTCTTATGTGCTACTATATTGCTAAGCCCATGACAAAAAATTGTTCAAAAGAGGTTCTATCATTAGATATCCTGAATTTTGTACCATTAAAGGAATTTTCGTACTATATTCAATGGGAACAACAAAATATTAAATATTTAATAGATCTTATTGATTCAGAACAAAAAAACTTCTATCCATTTAGTATTTTGAAAAATAGACTTTTAACAAATAATTTTCTAAGATATTACAGTCTGCTGTCTAGAGTGCCACATAATTTTAAAAATGTTATTAAAAATAGTGTTGAAAATTTTGACTTTATACAGTTTATTCCCGTAGACACCTTTTTAAAGTCCATAATCCAGGCAGAAAATATTAAATTTATTTATAAAAAGCTTGTAGAAAGACTGGTTTATGCACCTTCTGAAAAATTTCTCAAATGGGAAAATGATCTGAATTACAATATTGACAACTGGAGAGAACTATTTATTATATTGAGAAAGTCTTGTAAACATTCATTTTTGGTCAATTTTCAATACAAGCTATTACACAGAATTATTCCAACTAACACCTTTTTATATAAAATTGAAAGATACCAAATACTGTACCTTGTGTCATTCTGTAGAAGAAACCATCCAACATTTGTTGTTTGATTGTAATGTTGCCCATCGTTTTTGGAAAGTTTTTGCAATTTACATAAAACACTTCTATGTAGATTTTGATCTTAACAAAAGTGAGATATTACTTGGTTCAAGAAATTATTCTGTATTTTTAAATTTTCTGGTTTTAACTGCAAAATATTACCTTTATAAATGTAAGTTGAAAGATAAGTTACCACAAATAGAAGAATTTAAGGCTAAGCTGGTTTACTATAGAAATATTGAAGAATATATAGCTATAAAAAATTCAAAATTAGCAGATTTTGAAAGATTATGGGCCCCCTTTACTCATATATTTCCATAGTATTTAAATATTTAGCGTATGTACCTAATGTTTATAATGTTGTTTCAGTTTTCTCTATTGCCAGGTGTGATACATAGTATACAGGAATGTATGATGTGTGAAAGGTGTGAAAAAGTGAGAACAAGAGAGAATAATTTTTTTTTTTTTTTTTTAATCTCCATCTTTTTGAATTTGCAATTGTTACTTTATATAGTTTTTTTTCTTAACATAAAAAATTGTAGTCAAATATAATATTACATATATTATAAACCCCCACCAAACCCTTGTCAGGTGGTATTGTAGGGGTGTTGTAAAATCCTGACTGCAAAGAAAAATAATAAAAAAAAACAAAACAATAGTGCTTTTGTTGTTGTTCTTCATCTGAAAGTCATATTGAGATCTTCAGCTCAAGAGAAAAAAACGCCTTGGAATCATCAAGAATTTGGAATTTTCAAGGAAAATAAGATTTTTTAATACCAGAAATCACAATTTGTTCTTACCAACAACTCCAAAAGTTTTTAGTACTATACTTGACATTACATCTAATTTTGCATTAGAATTTAGAATTCATTCATATTTTTCAGGAACAAATGGTTAACATCAGGATGGGGTAAATGCCTACCTGTCAATGGAGGATTACAGTGTACGACCGGAATGCAACATCGGAAGGCCATTTGTGTGGAAGAAAATGGTAAAAATACAGTTTAATGTATAATATAATTATATCAACACAGATTTCATAAAAAGACAAAATTTAAGAAAATGGCAATACATGTATTATTACATTCCAGCTATGTTATATGCAAATTTAATAGAAAAAACTGAATTTAAGAATTTTTAACATTGATTCCACGATGTTGTGTCCCAAGGCTGAAAATTATTTTCTGCTCAAGGCGTTGTCTGTATTGCCTTACCCTGTTAACTGTCATTAAAACAGTTACAGGTACATATAATGAGCTGTCACCAGGCAATCGAAAGAAATTGCCAAATGGACAATCAGTTCCATTCTTCTGCAAAGCCATCACCAAGGCGACTTCCTGTCTCGTCAATATATACCTTATTGCACCAAGGCAATGACATGTCTCTCCAATATATACAATCAACTAAGATTCCTGACATCAAATTGTCACATAACAAAATCTGTTGAAGTTTAATGAGACTACCAGTCCTTAACATACTTGTCGCTTATTCTGGTTGTACACATGTTGGGTGCATCTTGACGATGCCAAAATGGCATCAAAGTAACAATGAAAAGCACGCCATTAACACGACATCATAGAACACATGATACAGTGAGACGCTAGTCTACATACATAATGTTTTGATACAAAACACAGGTTAAGTACAAATTTTATATCATAACAAATCTAGTAGCATGCGTTCAAGTCATTATTCTAAAATTATCATATCAAACAGATCTGGAATCGCAATGTACTATCAACATTTATACATTCTACATATCTAGCTGATATGCTGCATGTCATTTTTCCAGACGTTGTAAAGATACATCTACATGTAACTTTAAATTGTTTTTTTTGTTGGTTTAGCAGCCCTCGTCTTCAGTCATTATGTTAACTTCCTGATGGAAAAATAATCTGATTCTTGTCATATATAATTATTTTCCTATTGAATCTTTGGTATGTTTCATTCATTTATATCTCTTGCAATCAGTAGCATCAGACTGAGGTCAGTAATTAGGATGTTTCTGATTATGTAATCAATTCCATTGTTATTTAAGTATAGTCTTGAAAGTCACAATTATTTTACAGTTAGAACTATCTATCTGTCAGACTTAACAGGTAACAGTTTACATGTGCTTGTAATAATTTTTACTTATGCAAAATATATTTTAATGCATTTAAAATTTAGACTTATTGTTTATCTCTATGGAAATAGACGTTTTATTGCAGAAACATTATACCTTATAATCAATTAAATTTTTAGCACTTAATTAAAGTTAAAATGTATACGGTTTGGGTAAATCTCTACATTTGTGATATATGCCTCTGCTTTGGCTAATCTAAATAAGGCTTTTTGCACATATATGAATTATTTAGCTTTTAATTTTACTGTTTTATATTTTTAATTATACCAATATAGTATGTGATTTTGTTTGTTTGTTTGTTTGGGGTTTAACGCCGTTTTCAGCACATTTGGCCATTTCGCGGTGGCCAGTTTTTATTGGTGGAGGAAGCCGAAGTACCCGGAGAGAACCACCGACCTTCGGTAGGAAAATTGGCAATCCTTGTCAATTAAGATCGGAGTCGAACACACCCCGCCACAGGTGAGATTCGAACTCACAACCCCAGCGTTGACAGGCTAGTGATCATTAGTAGTCATGACGAACTACCTAGACCACTCGGCCACCGAGGCTCCGTATGTGATTTTAAAATTGAGGGTATTTTAGTTATTTTGAATTAAAAATGTAAATCTTTTTCTTTCAAATGTTTATTTGTAAAATCACAATTTTTCTTCTCTATAAAGTTTGCATATTTAATTCTGGTCATCTCCTCTGAAACTGCAAAGCCAACTGAACTGTAACATGGTATTCGGGTCTGACAACTGATATGGCCACCATGATGATTTCTAATTTCTGATCGGTCAAAATTTCTAAAATTTTCTCCTTTCAAAAAGCAAAGCCAAATAGAGTTTGCATATTTTGTTCCGGTTGGAAAACTGATATGGCCGCCATGTTGTATTCTTATTTCTTTCAAATTTTGAATATCACCTCCTCTGAAACCGCAAAGCCAATTGAACTATAACTTCATATAAAGCATCTGCGGAAGGACCTTTATAAATTTTGCATATTTCCTCCCAGTCGGACAGCCAATATTGCCGACATGATGAATTCTTATTGCTGACTGGTCAGAATTTCAAAAATTTTCTTTTATGAAACTGCAAAGCCAAATGAACTGTAACTTGGTATGAAGCATATATGGAAGGACCTTTATAAAGTTTGCACATTTAGTCCCAGATGCACCGCTAATATGGGCGACAGGATGATTTTTTATTGCTGATGGGTCAAAATTTCAAAGATTTTCTTTTCTGAAACTTAAAGCAAAATGAATTGTAACAGAAGCATCTCTGGAAGATTCATTACAATTTTTACTTGGTATGAAATAAAATGGATTAATTGTAGGACTGTCAGGTGATTTATACAGGCTCAATTCTATTGAGCCTCTTGTTTTTTTTTTTATAATATTGATAACTTCAAGAAAAAAAAATACTGTTATGAATGCTGAGTAATATTTAGTGTTTAAATTATAAAGACAGTTAAAAATCATATTAATTTAATTTAATTTATATTCTACAGAAAACGGAGACCAGAAACCTATTGATGATTCTCTTTGTACTAGTCCTCGACCACCCATATCTCAGCTGTGTTCAGCGGACTGTGACTGGGACTGTACCGTGTCACTGTGGTCACAGTGGAGCGATTGTACAGTGACGGAATGTGAGGAATATGCTAGGAAAAGAAGGAATAACCAAAAAACAGGTCGGCATTTTAGAATTTTTTTCGATTGACACTTATTCATTCATGTAATCTGAAATTTTGCTTTGCCTTTAATAGAAGCTAATTTTACATGCAGTTATATTTAAGAAAGATTGTATCTTTGTGCTGACGTGTCATGTTCTTCTTTTGAATTTGTATATTGATTTGATTTGATTTTCCCCGATTGACAAAAGGTCATGTGGATAAATCAATTTATAAAATGAAATGGAAAATTCATCTTCTTGCATTGGTCCACACTCCTCCCTTTTCTGCCTTCAGATACTGCTTTTATACGCCTTTTTCATAAGAGTACACATGTCAGCTAACATTCTACGATGACTTTTCTTGTAATAATTTCACTTTATTCGGTTAATAGATATCTTGAATACGGTCAAGTCAGCATAGACAGATCAATTAACACGTATAGGGGACCCATGTGCCAGAAAATTTTATCATTAGAAGTTTAGATTATGTCAGAAATATGAATGAATTAAGATAACTGTCTGACATTTGTCTATTCAGGGTCAAAGTAATACAGCAATAATTATTGCTGGACGATATTAAATCACGTTTAATATGGTCATCCAGTCTAGGGACATAGGATATACATCTTAGGCCAAAACAAAATATATGTCTGTTTAAGGTTACATTGTGACAAAAAATAGAGTGGGTAGTTAGACAAAATCATTTTATTTTGAACAATTATTTTACATAGACCTCTATGGTCAGCAGACGTTTTATTAGGGAAATAATTATATTAGCGACATTTTTGTCCTAAAATGGGAATAAAATTGGTTAGGGTAGGCACAAAAAATAGGATAGGTAGGGTAACCTTAAAAACACATATATTTGTTTTTGGCCTTATCTAACAGAGTATTTTAGATAATCTTGAAAGTAATTTTTTGCCATATTTTAAGAAGAAAAATAGTACCAGTATATTTTATGGAGACAATGTTAAATTATGTTGTTGTTTATATCTGGCCCAGTTGTTCAAAATTTTATCAATTTCTTCACTTTCAATTATTTTGATTGTTAAGTAATATTTCTATACAGAATGTTGCATGGATATACAAAGTCATAGGATTGATCCATCAGAAAATTTTCAGCTGTCCGGCCTAATCAAGGAAGTGAAAATTTGAAACTGAAAATTGCGGTTAACTTTTGAACAACTGGACCCTGGATACTATGCATAGTGTGGATTTATTATAACTTTGGAAACTATTTATTCAGGAATTTTAAATATAATGTCAATGTTAATTAATGTGATTCCTGTACAGGGTATACAATATTGCAAGTAAAAAGATAAAATAAAGTTTAATTATGTGAACCTGCCACATTTTCCCCTTTATAAAATTTTTTGTTGATTTCTGTAATTTCACAATTCTATTTTGGGCCAAGGTGGCCGAGTGGTCTAGGTTTTGCACCATTTGCAGCACATTTGGCTATTTCGCGCTGGCCAGTTTTTATTGGTGGAGGAAGCCAGAGTACTCGGAGAGAAGCCTTGACCTTTGGTAGGAAAATTGGCAGTCTTTGTCAATTAAGATCGGAGTCGAACATACCCAGCCACAGATGAGATTCAAACTCACAACCTCAGTGTTGATAGGCTAGTGATCATTAGTAGTAATGACAAACTACCTAGAGCATTCGGCCACCGAGTCCCCTTATACAAACTACCTAGAGCACACGGCCACCGAGGCCCCTTATACGAATATGAACTTCATGTGTAAAAAGTATTGAAAAACTTTCTGTAACTGATGGTAATTGAAATAACAAAATGAAAAACAAGGAAATAAGATGAAAAATGGATGTTAGGTTATAAAATGTCAACTAACCCATATTATTTATTGTGCTCAGGAACCAAAAAATAAAAAATAAATAAAAAGTACAAATAGGTGATGCATTGGCAGTCATTATAAGGGTTGGGTTGAATGTATATATATATTATTATCTAGAATTATGTATAAATAACTATATAATAAAACATAGGTCAAATTATGTCTAATGATATGGTTTAACTGGTTACATAAGTGGTGAGAAAATTGGTAGTAGGTATATTAAGTTATTACAAACAGAGAAAATTGTGAATGGAATTTGTTTGATAACTCGTTCAGTCTGTCCTACTTGACAATTGTAACGAAAAGTATACGAAGTACAAATAATGGGTTTGTTCTGTTAGTGAGGCCAATTGAACGAAAGAGTTGGTTTCATAATTTGCATTAATTTATTAATGTGATATCTCAAATTCTAGGGGTGAGACTCGCCCTCTTTGTCCCAATAAGCTTAAAATAATTTGGTCACAATTGAAAATCTTGCTCCAAAATTCCTCAAATTCTTGGACATTCTTTTTCAATTTCCAATTCTTACCTCGAACAAGGAAATACCAATCTTGGCCATTTTTAGATTGACCACATATTTTATGTACTATTTGTTGTGGTTATGTGTTCACAAAGATTTTTTTCTGCACATGGTTTCCTATTTTTGTATTGCAGGGTCTGATTAGAGTTATCTCCCTTGTGAGATATATTGTGACCTTCATGGTCCCTTAAGTATTATTGGTTTTGTGGCAAATCATAAATTCTATCCAAGTTTCATGTTGGGATACAATCTCATATGGGAGATAACTCTTAACAAAAAAAAAAAAAAAAAAACTAATATCAAGCAAACATCACATAGACACAGAATTATTATGTTAATTTATTTATGTGTGTTAAATGAAAAATTCCACAATATTCCCTCCCCATCCTACCCGTCTTTATGTTTTTGTTACTAAGGATACTGGTTTTTTCGAGGAATTAGTTAACTGTGGCCTTCAGTACCTCATTTACGTGATATAAAACTGAGAAGGGAAAATTAAATCCAGAAAAGAATGTAATTTAGTTGTGAACCCTAATCTAAGTCAGGCTGACATGGTAACCACTTTCTGTATCTCTGTAATTACAATAGGTAGTTAGGAATGCAAGTCAATTATAAAGATGACACACAAACAAAATGTTAAGACAGAGTCAATCATAATTTCCAATAAATGCAAAGCCAGGGGATTTATTATACAATAACAGAATTTTTGCATATGTTATATGATTGGTTGTTTGTGACATGTTGAATTTGAAGCTGTGCCATTTTCATTATCTTATTAGTTTTTGTACTTTACCGGTAAAATGTATTTTGAGGGCATCATAATGGCTGTCAGCCTTTTCATAAGACAAAATGATTAAGGAGAGTGGACACTGCAATACAGCATGGCTACATAAAATTAATATTTTTAAAGAAAAATAAATGAAGAACATGACCTTTTTTTTGATAAATCAGAAAATAGCCATGTCAAAATAATGATCTGTCTCAGACAGATATTTTTCTGTACTTATTTTTTCTTTAAAGCATTTTGAATATTTCAAAAATATTGATTAAAGTCAATTTACATATTTTTTAACCAATTTTCCATCCAATTCGATAATGATTTTGTATAAAAATTGTAGTTTGTACCATTAGGTCAAATAATTTGTTGATGATGTCTTTCCTTAATGAAAAATTCAGTTGAAATTGTAAGTCTAAATTTCCAATTTACTAAAAATTACCTCCCCTGTTTTCTAATTATGGCCAATGAATATATTAGAATTTACCCAATCATGTTGTTTATTCTTGCAGTAAACAACTAACCTAGTTACCTGAATAGGGTATTTACATATCAAGTTACAATCATACAGTGCCATATAAAGAGGCATAGCTGTAGTGAGAATTCAAGGGAGGTAATAAATGCAAAATTTGAAAGGGTCACTGAGTGAAAAGTGAGCTTTAAAAATTAACAAATACAATTCCCATATATTGGCTAGTAACAGGATAAATATTGCTGATTTTCTATTTATAGGACAGAGGTATAGGACAAGGGAAGTACTAACACCACCTGGGAAGAATGGCCAGCAATGTCCACATCTAAGTGAGACACAGAATTGTGATCCAGAACCATGCTATTTTTGGAACACTTCTTCTGGTCCCTGCAGTCTATCTAAATATCGATATGGAACGAGTGAAACATGTGGTGTTGGTGACAGACAGCAAACCAGTCACTGTGTTGATAAAAAAGGGGTAAGTCATATGACACAGTATGTTTTGGAAACCAGCCAATCTTGGTATATAAATTCAGTTAAACCTGTGAAAAATGAACTCTTTGCAGACTGATGACGTTCAATTCTAGAAAGGGTTCAGTTTACATTTATAGTATAACTAATCTTGAAATACGAATACCTAAAAATCTACAACGAGTTACCGAACAACACGTTAATTCACGAGGGCACATGCACGAGTACATTATTATTGTTTTTTTTCATGAGATTTTATATATTCAAATTTCTAGATTAGTTATTCTGTTTATGACATTTGCATATTCCATATATTCATAAAATTTAACAAGAAAATACAAGGGATTATGTTTTTATGCGACTACGTGATGTTTGTATAGCAACATCTTTGGAGACGGCTATTGTTACATCACTTCTAAAGTGAAATATGACCATCAATTTCTATGGGTGAATTATCGGATTTGATTTCACTCGGAAATCCTGGTATCCTGGTATTTCACCACACACAATGTAATAAGTTATTAATATTTACTAAAGAATATTCATTGTATAAAAATAAAACTTGAAAATGTTGGAAAACAGATCATAGGGTCATAGAGCTGTTGATTTTTTACCTCTGGCCCTCTAACCCCTTTTGAAAGCTCCCTCAACATTTTCCATTTATTAATTGTATAATTGAGTTTTGTTTAGATATGTTTTGTAGTTAGATTTAAATAGATTTTGCCATAAGTTGTGGCTCCATTGTGCCTGAGTTTGTCGACATCATGACTGATTGGTGCAACATATCCTCCTCCTACACTCAAGCTCTTTTTCTACCTATAACCAACTTTTGCATAAATTGTTACAATCGCAGCATAGCTAAACGATATTGCTTTTTCCTATTTTTTAAAACTTTTATCAAGTGCATGTGTTGATTTTATGTCAGGTGTTTACACACCAAATCCTGTCTTGCCTATTATAAGTTCTATTCAAACATGAAATGGTTTAAATTTCTCCCCACAAAGATTTGTTTTGTATCACATGTTGCTTTTGTACAAGGTACCTACCAAAGATCTGATACCTCTCACAATAGACAAGTGTTCAATATTTACATACTGATAATGAAAAATTTAATTGTCAATATTTGTGTATTGGCTTCAACTGTAAATGAATCATCAATATTTAACATGTAATAAAGTCATTTGTTACATTTTATCCGTGGCTGAGTTTACAAAATAAACACCTATTAATGTTGTGATGGGTTTCAGACATCGTTGGTGTCTAAAATGACAGTCATTTAAAGTGTTGCATAATGCAGATCTATATGATCGCAATTTCTGATATTTGTTCCCAAGGGATCTATAATTGTATGTTTGATACCATCTCTACTGTCATTTTAATATTTTATATCAGTAAAAGTTGCAAAAATGGTATAATTTAAAATGGAACTAAATGATGGCTCCCATGCTGATATTTATAAGAGTAGAATATTGGATTCATGTTTTATAGGTCTAATATTAAATATTAAATTTTGAATGATATAGGTGATGAATAATGCATTGACAGCTGCCTAAGGGGTATTTTGTTTTACTAGTTTAATAATAATAGTGAAAATGTGATAAAAAAGAAGTTCAGCAAGTCATCTCTTACCATGAAATTTAAAATATAAGAGCTATTTGTCCTTGAGTTTCTTTCATTCAGTAATATCATAGTTTTGACCGATATAATAGAACTTGAAAAACATGTAAAAAAACATCTACCACCCTTCTATTATTTGTTGAAAAATATACGAACAGTACCTTTCTTTCCTTTCTCATCCTGCAGATCCTGTATATTCAAAAATAGATGTTTTAAATAAGGCCAATTCAAGATTCAAGATTATCATTCAGCCTTCTAAAAAGTATGGGAGAGATTGGAAGATTTTAATTTTTAGCTCACCTGGCCCAAATGGCCATGTGATCTTATGCGATCACTTGTCGTCGTCCGTCGTTGTAAACCATTTCAAGGCTCTTCTCCTTAGAAACTACTGGGCCAAATACTTCAAAACTTTAAGTGAATGTTCCTTAGGGTATCTAGTTGTATCCGAGGTTTTAATCCATAATCAAACATGTCCGCCATTGCTAAAAATAGAACATATGGGAAACTGCAGTTTTTGTCTTATATCTCAAAAACTAAAGCATTTACACAAAACTGATAGGGTAAAAATGTTCATCAGGTCAAGATCCACCTGCCATGAAATTTTCTGACGAATCTGTCAACCCTTTGTTGGGTTATTGCCCCTGAATTGTTAATTTTAAGGAAATTTTGCAGTTTTTGGTTATTATCTTGAACATTATTATAGATAAAGACAAACTGTAAACAACAAAAATGTTCAACAAAGTAGGGTCCACAAATAAGCCAAAATCATTGATTGATCCCTTATAGCAGTTTTTGCCCTTAAAAGACGGCATCCGGGGTAAACGTTCCTTTAAAGATCTTTTCTTCTGAAACCACTGGGCCAATTCGGAACAAACTTTGGTGGAATAGTCCTTGGGTGGCCCCCTTCCAAAATTATCTCTGGCCATCCCGACTTCCAACCGACATGGCTGCTCTTACTAAAAATAGGAAAAAGGGGGGATGAATTTCAGAAATCTTCCTTTATGAAACTACAAGGCCAATTGGAACCAAACTTGGCAGTAATGGTCCTTAGGAGGTTCTCTTTCAGAATTATGACTGATGACCTGGACTGTTAACCAAGATGGCCACCACAGCTGAACTTAGTTTATCATAGGACCCTATGGGAAATTCACTCAAAAATCTTCTTGCCTGAAACTACTGAGCCAATTGGAACTAAACTTGGCAGCATTGGTCCTTAGATGGTCCTCTTTCAGAATTTTATCCAATTACCCGGATTGTCAACAAAGATGGCTGTCATGACCGAACTTAGACCCTATGGGAAAATTCATTTAAAAATCTTCTTGTCTGAAACCAGTTAGACAGGTATAGCAAAATTTAGCAATAATGGTCCTTAGATGGTTCTCTTTTAGAAAATGTTTCCATTGACCTGGACTGTCAACCAAGATGACTGCCATAGCTAAACTTAGTTTAACATAGACCCTATCTATATACACTGATCTATTTTTGTCATCAGCTCATGTTTGGCAAGCTTAATGTGCACAAAAATTCTTGATGTCTGCAGAGTCCTGAATAGAATTTTGAGGGGCAAGCAGGGATGACAAATCAGTTTAAACTTTAACTGGACGAAGTTTGAAAAATTTGACACCCTAAAAATTACGTAGAAATCACATTTTTTTATTATTGGTCATAATGAATCTATGACAGTATGCACATTTATTTCCATAATTTTCGTTCATCAAAGATTATTAACAATAATATTACATATTAATTTTTGTAATGGATATTATAGATCATAGGATTTGTTTACAGAAATTCACAAGTAATTATTTTACTAATGAATCATGGTAAATATTTTACTTGTAAATTAATGATTTGTAAGTTAATTTTCCATTGGAAAAATTTGGTTAATTGTTAGTGTCAATTTATGCAATTAAATTTTGGGATTACATGAAGGAAAATGAATCTGTTAACATTTTACTCTCTTCATCTCACACTACTTCTAAATCAAAGCCCTTTATATTTTCAAGTAGTTTGTTGGTGTGGGGATTTTACATTGATGTCCCTCACACTATTGTAACCCAAAACTCTTATATCTCAAAGTAAGATGTTTGGATTCTACTTAGCATTACACTTTTCTCCTCATCTCAAATTCTTGAAACTTGAAGCTTCTAATAGCTTGTGCTTAAATATTCATTTGCATTACATTGACTCTCCTAATCTCAAAGCCTGGTAACCCAAAACCCCTGATATTTCAAAGAAAATTGTTAGGATTCTACTTTGCATTACATTGACTCCTGATATACCGGTATTAAAATTTCTATTTTCTGAAATTTCTACTGCAGTTCCTATCAAATTCGAGATATCTTGAGTTTAGTGTATATACATTCGACTCTCGTTATCTCAAAGTCCGTCGGACTGCAAAAAAAAAATCCAGTTAGACGAAATTTGACTAAAAGGGAGCTGACAAATTTTTCAAGTTATGAAGGCGAGGTAATAAACTACCTCGGAGGTCCAGTAAATCTAAATTCTTTGTAGGTGCCAGAGTAAAACAATAGTTTGGACGTACGTGTAATATCCAGACATCACTTTATCCATGTTCAGATACTTATTTAATTAATTTCTAACATTTTATATTTATAATAATAATAAAGAGTTGAAGACAAATTGATTACGATTGATCAAAATTACTAATTGTTCCGCAAGATGATGTTTTGATGATGATTATTCGACATAACGAATAGAATTTTCATTGTTTTTATAATTTGGGACTCAGAATTTAGTTTGAGATAGAAGAAAATTCAACTCATGCAAATTCGACTAAACATGAGTAAAAATACATATATTTGCACTGTAAAACTTTTGGGACCACATAAAAAATTTGACTCATCCGAAAATTTGACTCAAGCAAGTTTTAGATAACGAGAGTTGACTGTATATATGAATGATAAATTTGTTCATAATAAATGAAAATGAAATATGAAATAAGTATGGTGAGGAAACTTTCGGTACCAGAAATCCAGACTACTATGAATTCAGAAATTGATGCAGAATTTTTTATTAATACGAAAAATGCAACAGTGTGAAATTTACAATAATTCAGCCTCATATTGTAAATTTTATTTTTAATATTCTATTGCAGTATTTACAGGAACGGACATAATAAACATTTGCACTATTGTCGATCATTGAATATTTGCAATAATATTTAGATGCAATAATTTACATATTTAGGGTCTTTGTTACATGTGATTTTATTTATTCAGATGCGAGTTAGGGATGAATTGTGTAGTGAATGGGAAGCAAAGCCTGAATCAAGAATCTTGTGTGAAATACCTTGTGCTTATGACTGTGTGACATCGGAATGGGGGGAGTGGTCCGAATGCCCTGACATCTGTGAGGCTGAACAAGACATTGCATTCAGACCTAACATGAGGTCACGAAGGAAGACAATACTAGCAAGAGCTGGGCCAGGTAGAGGTTAATATAGACAAAATAACAGAATTATTATTTAATCTGCAATATATAATGCCTTAATTTTTTGCCTTTGCCAAATTATATTAGAAGTGACCAAATATGCCGATTTTAGATTTAGAAATAACTTCTTGTATTTATTAGTTCAAATCTGAAAATATTTTGAATAGAATGCAAAACACAGGACATCATTCATAAAAGTTTGGCAAAAACTAAAAAGGTTTTTTATGACTTTTGTAGAAGGAACAGCCTGTCCAGGTGAAAGGGAACTCATAGAAAACAAGCCTTGTCCCACTGTGATAGAATGTGCTGTGTTTATTTGGCATGCTGATCCATGGGGTGATTGTGTATTGGAGGATGCCGGCAGAAAATGTGGACGTGGTCAACAGACAAGAGGTGTTCATTGTTATAACAGTAATAACCAGCTTGTACAAGATGAAAAGTAAGATAAATTTTGTGATCTTATATACGGTAAAAACAGAAATTTCTTTGGGGATTAAATTTCGTTTATTTTGTGGGTAAGTATTATCAACAAAATTTAATCTCATATGAAATTTTTATCTCTCGTTGGTGAATTCTAATCGATTTTTATATAACTTGCAAACCAGGAAAATTAATCACAGTGAAAGCCATTTCAGGATGAAAGCAATGAAATTTTAACTTCACAAAAATTTAATGATATTACAGTAACTTGAAAACAAGTGCTAAATTATCTGTCGTCATATTTAATTGAGGTGTAGACACTATTGACTCATTTTTCAGTGAATAAAAATAGAAATTGCTTTCATTTAGAACATTTTGGATTGGAAAATACATGTTTATATGACAGAATTAGTTTATGAAATTTTTAATATCTGGTATGAGTGTAATGTTCCAAGTACATATTGAGAATGTAAGAAAACATAAGAAATATGAGAATTTAACAAAAATGAAAAAAAAAAAATGAAATCTTATATTTGATATGCTTGTAATTTTTCTTGAAAAAAGTTTGTAGTAACCATTTTATGTTTGTTTTTGATACTTTCAGATGTACACAGTCAGTTAAACCAGACAGGACACAAGTTTGTATGATACCTTGTCCAAGGGACTGTACTCTGACCGCGTATTCTGATTGGTCGGCTTGTTCAGCTTCATGTTATATTAGTAAGTACTGTTTTTTTCTGACAATATATATTTTTAACAAATTTTTCAATTGAGAGAATCTTGTTATTAATTTGGTGAAGTACAGAAGGTATGCAAGCGAGTGGACATGCTGGCTGTTCTGTGGTAGGGCAGTTTGTTGACACTTGGACAGATTCTTGTACAAAAAAATTTGTGGATATATGATGTGGCAAAAACTATTTTTGTAAAAATAAATATTTGCACACAAAATTACAATGATAAGAATGAAAAAATTAATCGATGAAGATCAGACATCAACATATCTTCATAGTGAAAGCTCTATCTTCAAATCTTCAAATATCAAGTTGAGACCTTGCTGTGTCAGTAGTATTTCTTATAAAAGTGAAAATTTATTTAAATAAACAAATTGTTTGTTCTATGGCAGGTAAAGATAACATTCCAACTAGATCCAGGCAGCGTTTTATTCTACAAGAACCAGATAATGGAGGTGCTCCTTGTCCGGAGGTACTACAGGAGGTAGAACAGTGTATTGAGTTGCCTTTATGTCACCAGTTTCAGTGGAAGATATCAAACTGGAGTTTTTGCATTCTTGCACCCACAACATATCACTGTGGCAAAGGTTTAAGAGCAAGAGGTACAAAAGGGTTTATAGGCCAATGTATCACTTAGGCAAAGGTCTTGGGGCCAGAGTTACAAAAAATGTTTTTAAGGCTATGTGATATATATTACCTTCTCAGACCATTGCACTCCAAATTTCATGAGAAAAGAAAATGGAATTAAATTTTTTTTATATAAAATGTCAGTAGTTTAGATAACAAAGTAATTTTTGACAAATATAAATTGATCAGAGAGATCCTGAGAAGCTAATAGATTTTTTTTTTCACAGGTTGTGGTATAATAACATCACTTAGTTATTTCTTTAGATGTACTCATTTCAGATTAGAAAATGTATTCAGAAACTTTCTTTAACTGAATATATTTTGTAAAAGAAAAATCAACAATGTCACCACTTTTTACTCTAATTGGAATGATTTTTTTTTTCCATTTTTAAAATGTCAACAAGAAAATACTTCAGATTCAGAACAATTAGCAATAAAAAAGTGTCAAGATAAATAAAAGTATTCAAACCAAAAAGATGTTTGTTTGTTTGTTTGTTTAGTTGGGGTTTTCAGCACATTTGGCTATTTCGCGGCCACCAGTTTTTATTGGTGGAGGAAGCCGGAGTACCCGGAGAGAACCACCGACCTTCGGTAGGAAAATTGGCAATCCTTGTCAATTAAGATCCGCCACAGATGAGATTCGAACTCACAACTTCAGCATTGACAGGCTAGTGATCATTAGTAGTCATGACGAACTACCTAGACCACTTGGCCACCGAGGCCCCCCATACCAAAAAGATAACTTTATATTCAGAAAAATAAGAAATTAAAAAGTTTCAATGAAAATAAAAAGAGTCAAGCCTTATGTCAGAAAGTTTTGTTTGTTTATTGTTTCAGGGACAATTAGATATATGATTTATTTTTTGTTGGATAGAGTGTGAATACTTGGAAAGGCAACAGCAGGCAGAATAGTTTTAAAATGCTAATATACATGGCATAAACCTTGGTAAACAAACAAACAGACAAATAAATTTGGCAAAAGTACTATAAATGGCATAAACCTTGGTAAACAAACAAACAGACAAATAAATTGGGCAAAAGTACTATACATTGCATAAACCTTGGTAAACAAACAAACAGACAAATAAATTGGGCAAAAGTACTATACATGGCATAAACCTTGGTAAACAAACAAACAGACAAATAAATTGGGCAAAAGTTCCAATATCTTAAACATTTTATATATATAACATTTTGCAGATATAACATGTATGGCACAGAATGGAACAGACCATCCTATAGAGGAATGTTTGAAGTTCCTGGGTCCAATGCCTCCAATCTCTGAGCCATGTTATAAAACATGTGATAAACTATGTCTCTTCACTGATTGGTCAGAATGGAGTCACTGTATACAGGGATGCAGTGGTCACCAGTTCAGAGCCAGGGAACTAAAGGGTATGATATTCTGTATAACAGGTCATGTTTGCAGGATGATAATAACCACCTTTTATCAGATATTCAGTTTTGATAAATATATTATTATATGACATTTTCTGTATTTGCCCTCGTATAATTCCTTGATCTTTATCGGACCTTTGGCTATTGCCCTCAATTTGATATGGGAGTATACCAGGGTCATTGTGAAAAACTCGTAATTACAGTACCCAGTCAAATATTCTAAATTTTATTTGGAGTTATAATTAGACAGATGTGATTCACTGAATACAAAAGTTATTTGTCAAACTTTCTTGATCTGAAATCAGAAATTTTTTCACCATCTCACTTGCTACCATTTCAATACTAGCATGAAATGGAAACAGTAATGCTTTAAGATTTACATGTACTGTTATACACAGATGTGTTTCACTGAATACAAAAGTTATTTGGCTCAAGACCTGCAATGAACTTTGACCTGAGGGATACGAAAGAAGTCCATTAAAAAAATTATAATTGCACCATGATATATGGACCTACTGTAACAAAACCAACCATGATAACTGAATAACTAATGTTGTTTTAAAAGTGTATTTACCTGAGGCATTTGACATAAAAATATTGAAAGGATTAAATGAATAAAACCAAGAAAATTTTTATTCTACATGGAGAGCATGAAAGAGGTACATTTTACTTTGCAGAAGGAGACTTTTTTACCATGGCTCGTGATTTCTCAAATTACGGAAAAAGTAGACTGACTTCATACCCCGAAATTTGGATATGTGACAGTGTATGGCGATCGTTTTGAGCCATCTCCCATGTTTCAACAAAACGTACAGACTTAATGGCAGCCTATTATTTCATGACTTCTGTAACAGGAAAACAATTGCACGGCTTGTCCCAATTTGTTAAACTTTCTTGATCTGAAATCAGAAATTTTTTCACCATCTCACTTTCTACCATTTCAATACTCACATTAAATCGCTACAGTAATGCTTTAAGATTTACATGTACTGTTATACACAGATGTGTTTCACTGAATACAAAAGTTATTTGTCAAACTTTCTTGATCTGAAATCAGAAATTTTTCCACCATCTCACTTGCTACCATTTCAATACTAGCATGAAATCGATACAGTAATTCTTTAAGATTTACATGTACTGTTATAAAATTGTTAAACTTTGTGAATATCTCCGTTGTGCACGTAACTCTGTCCTTAGATGGTTTTGGCTTCACTATTCCAATAAGTTGGGCACATGAACCTGATCTTTAACACTTAGGATTATTGTTTAGGCTATCAATGTTTTGGTCTTGAGTCCAACTGATCAGTCTTTAGTCCATGAAATATTGATATCTTATGCATCTGAATATTTATTTTTCATTTTTGACATAAGTCCATATACTGTATCACATTATATAGTCTTGTACGTTTTATATCTCGAGGACCTAGTGAGTTTGGAAATCGGCAGGAAATCTTCGATTATCATAAATAACTGAATGCTAAAATTATCATCACACAGACCATTGATTCATTTAACTCCAAGACATTGCAGCTAAATATAAGAAGTAAATTATCATGTCAACGAAACGTTGTTATGGTTGTAATGCCTAAATATATTTCAGCAGATGGTCCAGGTGTACCGGACAACTGCAGAGATACCAATCAATATCCTATCTACGAAAAGCGACCATGTCAACTTTGCGAGACCTTAAAACCTACCTCCATGGGAGAATGGTCTGACTGTATTCTAGAACCTGTTCGCCATGATTATATAACCAACCAACCGGAACTAACCAACCGATCAAAGAGAACCAGAAACATGACCACGGCAGATATGGGCTATATTTGTGGTACGGGGAAAAGGATTAAGGTAGTAGCCTGTAGTAAACAAGGAACGGGGATAGAATCGGCAGACAAGTGTAATGGGGCAGGTTAGTTTTAACATATATTTTCTCAAACAAAGAGCTTCTTGTTAAAGAACATGTACAACTTGGTATTGATGGAAAGTGAGCAAATTGCCGATTACAACTCAATTCTGATTGGAGCATTCTATTCCTGAGAAAGCATGTTTTATCCTTCAATTTAATTGATATATTATGATCCACCCGTTCTAAAATTATGGTATAGATGGGAAGATTTTATTTTTTATGGCTTGGATCAAAAACTCAAATGTGAATGAAAATTAGACAAGAATTTTTGAATTTTGAAAAAAAAAATCTAAGAAGGTAAAAATTAATTTAACCTAACCCTTAGTCTAAAAATGGAAGATTTTTCATATGAAGATGGAGAAAAATTTAAGGATTATATTTTGTTTACAGGATATGAAGAGGAAGTGTGTCTGATTCCCTGTCCAGTAGATTGTGAAATGTCTGATTGGACAACATGGAGCGAATGTCCGGCTAAATGTGGAGCGGGAGTGCAGAAAAGATATCGAAGTATACGAAGACTTCCATCAGCAGGGGGACGACAGTGTCCATCACTAGGTTCCTCAAGCAAGGTAAAGCATTATTGTACTTAGAAGGAACCAATAAATATATTATAGAGTGGAAGTTTGGTCTTTCTAACTTAAATAAATCAAAGTCTTGAGCTACATTTTACATCCAATTTTTGTCCAATGGTAGTTTAAATAACTTTGCTGTGTTCCACGTACAGTAAAACATGGTTGTGTCGAAGTCCAGGCGACCGAACAAAGACTTCGACATATATATGTGCTTTGAGACATCAGTAATGACTTCCGGTCAACAATGTAAATCATAATAGGTTTATGAATTTTACCTCCAGTTTAACTTTACCAGTGTTTGAGACATTCGTTATATGATGCAAATATCTCAGAAAACATGTGAAATAAAATAAAATAATAAAGAATTATGAATTATTTTTTGCAAACAGTTGAATGGGATTTTTTCTCTGCTAGAAAAATTTTTTTTTTTTCATCATACTCAATTTTTGTTTCATTAAACAGGAAATCCAGACCCGTTTATGCCATCCTGAATGTATTAGATATGTGTGGAAAACTAAAGCGTGGAGTACATGTATACCTGGTAATAATCATATTTGTGGAGATGGTACACAGTCCAGGCATGTCAGGTAAATACCATAGTGATGTAATCCTTTGGAAAGATTATCAGGGGTTGAAATTTTCTGGTTACACTCACTAGCTCCTGGCTTTTTTGTATTGAAATTTACTATCCCTTTTACAAAATTTATTTAGGACAAAGTACTCGCTAAAAAGCAGTTGGAAACTGAAACAATTGCATTATCCCCATTGCTGAGATTATTTCAGTTGTTAAAAAATAGCAATATTTATTTAATTCCTAAATAATAAGTGATTTTGAAAAGAGAAATTGTTTGTTTAGTTGGGGTTTTATGTCGTCTTCAGCACATTTGGCTATTTCGCGGTGGCCAGTTTTTATTGGTGGAGGAAGCCAGAGTACCCGGAGAGAACCACCAACCTTCGGAAGGAAAATTGGCAGTTCTTGTCAAAAAGAGAAATTATTGAATAAAAAAAAAGTAATCTTTTAAGTCCTCAAATTCAGAATTTCCTTAACATGTATGCTGTACAAATTCAAGATTTTACATCTTTTACCAACAGATGTGAAGCTGTAAACAGACACGGATTTACAACTAGTACAGCTTTAGATAACATGTGTTCTGGTCAACAACGTCCACCTAAAACTCAGTCTTGTTATTTATACTGTTTGGATGATTGTGTGGTCAGTGAGTGGACAGAATGGACATCCTGTAGTAAGGTGAGCATTAGTACATCAATGTCCACTAATAGCTGAAGCCTTTACCTATATATTACAGAAGTTTAACTTTGAAGTCTCCATGTTTAACTCAAGTTAAGACCCTTAGCCTCTGCCACTTACCAAATTTAAGCTCTTAGCTAGCTGCAACCTCTAACCAAGTTTAGGCCCCCATCCTCTGTCCCTAACTGAATTTAAGCTCCAAGCTAGCCCCGACCTCTAACCAGGTTTAGCCTCTCATAATCATCTAGCATCCACCTCAGACCAAATTTAGATTCAACAGCCTCCATGTCTAACCAAGTTTAGGCTCTCAGTCTTCAGTCTCCACCTTTAACAAAATTTATACTAGCAAACTTAAATTTTTAACTAAGCGTAGGCAAGCAGCCTCCTGTAACTTAAATTAATGCTCTCACCCTCCTTCTAAGACTGAGGATGAATGAATTCATAACAAAAAATCACTCTCTGCTCTTGTTCACTCATTGGTGCCGAAATTTATCTGATTGTTATAGACCTAATTTTTTTTCTGTATTTCAAGTATGATAATATTTCATTGTATCTATAGCCTTGTAACCATAACGATAGACAAGTCCGAACAAGAGAAGTTCTACGATACCAGAACTACAACAACTGTCCGGAGGTTCGTGAGACGAAGTTCTGCATCAAGAACGACAACTGTATAGAATTTTACTGGGAATTGTCAGAATGGACGACATGTTTGATCAACAATGGACTTGACGACTGTGGTGTAGGTCACAAGGAGCGCTACCCAATCTGTAAAAATCATTTTGGTGAAACAGTTGATAGTGAACTGTGTGAGAAGGTAATTAGAAAATCTTGTATTTTTTTTTAACTTTTTATATAGAAAGAAGTATAGATTTGATTTTGTTTGTTGTTAAATGAAAATTCTTTATTTTTGTGAAAAAAATTTCATGGTTTTTCAATTGCTTTTAATAACAGAAATTGTTAACTTTATAATGTCCATCAGTTGTAAAAGTCACATCACCTTACTGTCATCATCAGATAATATACATCATGTTAGGACCTACAACACAAAGACTATATAAACTGTATGTGCAATAATGAATATGTCATATAATTTTATGTCGTATTACAGGAAGCTGATCCTGTAACAGAGAAATTAGTTATATCATGTGAGGAAGTTTGTGACGTAGATTGTCTGGTGTCTGATTGGTCGCCTTGGTCGTCATGTAGTAAGACGTGTGGACTAGGTATGATATTTACAGCATTTGATGTCAACGCATAGTAACAAAAGTTTTCGTAATAAAAAAAACAAAAACATATTTTGCAAGAAATAAATATAAAACATATAAACAGGTTTGAGTGTTTCAAGGTTTTATCAATTTTATTACCACACAGAGACAAGAGAAAATAATTATAGTATAACTAATCTTGTCATGTGAATACCTAAAAGTCTACGAGTTACCGAACAACACATTAATTCACGAGTGCCCTACGCGCACGAGTGAATTAGTGTTTTTCGGTCACAAGTTGTAGGTCTTTGGTATTCGAATATCGAGATTAGTAATTCTGTTTATTACATTGACATATTTATACACAGTTTTGCACCTACTGTATTTTCTTGAATTTTCAGGGATGAGTCAGAGACAGAGAACTGTGGTAGAACAATTCAGTAGAAATGGCCGACCCTGTCCAGATATGCTGACACAGAAAAGACCATGTTTTCTGCGTGGATGCTACACATGGTCTGTGTCAGAATGGTCAAACTGTACATCCCAGGTAAGGCTAAACTTATGTTTTTATGCTTGTGTAGATGAGAAATATTTATAAAAAAAGAAATAAACAAAGATATAATGTATAATTTTTGTAATGGGGTATGAATTGATGTTACTAAAATTGAACTATTAACCAAAATCTGATGATGAGTGACCTGAATGTCTGGTTAAGTTAAAAAACACTGAAAAGCTATGAATTTTAGTAACTGAAAATTTTTTGTTAACAATACAGTTAATTAATTATAAGGTTTTCTTTGCACAAATATTGTAAGATACTGTGTACTGAAGACAATATAAAGATTTTTAGCTTGCTCACTTCTACACTTGCTTAAAAAGTTTCATATTCTGTCTTGTGGCTTGTACATGTATTTATTTGATAATATATAGTACAAAAATATAGTTGATGATAGATGGAAGAACTATGCCATATATTGAATCAAATTAATCAATACTTACTGATAAAAATTCTTTGATACCATTTTTGATGCACAAGATGTGCACATTTCGTCAATTTATGACTCATCAGTTGTGCTCAAGGCCTAAAATGTTGAAAACCAAAACAAAAATCCAAAAAGTTGAAGAGCAAATTGATAGAAATTTGACAAAACAGAAAAACATTGCTATTTCATCAAATAAATGGTTTAATGGTAATATGTAGAAATTTATTATTTTATCAACTGATTTTTCCTGTAATATAGGTTGGTGTATGTGGCCATGGTATTCAGCACCGTAACGTGTCTTGTGTCAGTGAAGATGGTGTACCGTTAGAG
This sequence comes from Mytilisepta virgata, assembly GCA_028015205.1. Lineage (NCBI taxonomy): Eukaryota > Metazoa > Mollusca > Bivalvia > Mytilida > Mytilidae > Mytilisepta > Mytilisepta virgata. The sequence goes on along the minus strand of CM051510.1, from coordinate 41,550,901 downwards.
CAGTCCAAATGTCCACCTGATCTCAATATCCTCATTATGCATGTAAGTTTTAATACCAAATTATAAAAGGTTTAAAGACTTTTCTTGGCCATTAGTAATTTGTTAGTCCCTTGGCATGTTAGAAAGGGGAATGAGTTTGGTTTTGGGCAAATGTTTTAGTAGCCTGTAAGATCTCAGTATATTACATTTTTATAGAAAATTTATTATGTTTTCAGACTGAACGCCCATGCACCGTGCCCTGCCCAGGAGAATGTGTAATGACCGAGTGGTCAGAATGGAATGAGTGTTACCTATCTAGGGAAGATTTCTATGTTGGTATGTAGTACAAATGTAATTATAGTGTTATAAGACCATAACCAAGATGATGAAATTTTTGTTTGTGAAGACAAGAATATGAAAGGGTACTTATTTCAACTTACATATTGGATTTATTTTATCATTGTCCAGATTTCTGATTAACATTTTCATTTAGACATAGAATGTTCAGAAAAAGTAAAAGAGACAATTTTTTTTGGAGGGATTTAACTTTAAAGGTAATGTTTATATGTATTTTTGTTCACTATGTAAATACATGAGAGTTTTGTTCACTATTTACATACATGAGAGTTTTGTTTACTTTGTAAATACATGATAGTTTTGTTCAAATTGAATATACATTAGAGTTTTGTTCACTATGTAAATACATGAGAGTTTTGTTCACTATGAATATACATGAGAGTTTTGTTCACTATGTAAATACATGAGAGTTTTGTTCACTATGTAAATACATGAGAGTTTTGTTCACTATGTACATACATGTCAGTTTTGTTCACTATGAACATACATGACAGTTTTGTTCACTATGTAAATACATGAGAGTTTTATTCAGAAGACGGAATAACTTGTCTATCTGTTTGGTTTGATTGATGGTAAAGTAACATTACAATATTAAAGAAATTCAATGTCTGTCATTTCTCAAATTTTGTTTTTATTTGCAAAAATTTAAAATTCTATCCCTTTTCAGACAAATACAAAAGCCGAGGAGTACAGAGTAGATCACGAGCTATTTTAGCATATCCCAAACTAAAGAACCCACCCTGTCCTGACAAACTCTGGGAGAAACGACATTGTGTAGCAGATCAGGGGATGTATTTTGAATGGATGACAAGTTCATGGAATGTTGACAGCCATAGATCCATTTGGTGTGAAAGATCAGATGGACTAATGGTCATAGGTAAAACCACTTTCAAATTTTACAGTCTTTCAATTGTTTTATTCACTTTATTGAGTGTTACAATATCTTGTTGACTTGTACTGTTAGGTAATTGTCTCCCTTGGCCTCTCCCAAAATATCTTAATAATAAATATATTCTCTTCCAGGTCAGATGGCTACTGTGTACATGTGGTTGATATGAAACATTAGAAGGTTGTCTCCCTTGGCCTATATAGAATTAATTAGATTAATTTTGTTTTCTGTTTTTTTTTTGTACTGAACAACCTCCCCCAACAAAACACAAACATACCCTAGCCTTATCATAAAATCATTATCAATGAGTCACACCTGTAACAGGATGGAGATGACTTGAGACACAATGTTCAATGTATGTGTAAGTATAACATAAATTGCTGGAGTACTGAAAGAATAAACAAGAGTTCAAGGGTGCCTCTAAGTACCAGATTCCTAAATGATAGCTGGAGTACTCAAGGAAGAAACCAAAACAGAGTTAGAGGGTGCTTCTAAGTGCCAGATTCCTAAACGATAGACCTCCAGTCAGTGAAATATTCAGTGGTTAGACTCAAATAAGAGTTTCCATTTCTGAATGAATGGATATAAAAACTTATTTAAAATACACAATGTGCTTGAGATTGAATGACCTAGATTCTATTTAAATTAGTACATGTAGCTTGTTTTATAATGTACCAGTCTATTTGCATTTTTGTAGGTGGTTGTGAAATGGATGAACGTCCACCTGCAATTTTGTCATGCTTCCCAGACTGTCCGGCAATGGCTACTTGTAATGACACCAATACATGTATATGCAAATTAGGTTTGATTCCAGATTATAACCTCCGCGGAGAATTGGGAGCATGTTTAGAGGTTAATGTCACTGTCGAAAAAGGACCTCAGTCAAAAGAACAAAGTAAGTTATTGAATTCAAAAATGGAATTGGAAAAAAGGAAATAGTATGGATTCACATAATTCATTGGAATTCTATTTCTTCATTTAGTGAAAAGTTTCTTGTTTAAGGATAAAAATTCTTTGTTGGAATACTTAATTCATGGAATTTCAGTAAACCTATGAAAGTATGAAAATTGAAGTTCAGTGAAATATTATGTACTGTAAATTGAGAAATTTTTGCATGCATTTATTATTACGATTCTTCTACTCGAGGCAAAATTGTGAGGTTTAATTATTGCGATCGCCACCCGTGTGAAAAAAAAGTTTCTTATTGTGATCGGAGATTGTGTAAAAATTGAAGATGGAAGTTTTATTAATGTAATCGTTTTAATTAATGATTTTAAAAATATTAGAATTCAAAATGTTGTTATATATATAATTGCTGCCAAAACAATAATGATACAATTAAGTATTTACCAATTAACCTGTCTCCGGATGTCGGCTACCTACCCATGTAAATGTAAAAAAACGGAGACAAATCTATAATAAATCGGATGTGAAAATATGCATAAAAAATTTGATATATTAATATTGGGATCCTCAACCGATTGCAATTTTCGCAATAATTAAAACGTCGCAATAATTTCCATATTTACAGTATCCAAAAACAGATATTCATGTGACAAACAATTTTTAGTCATTTATAAAAATAAAATTATTTGATATTTTGCAGAAACTGCAGAAACCAGTATATGGATGTATGCCGTTTTAGCAGCTGGGACTGTGTTTATCGTATTTGTGGCACTAGCATTCTACAACATGAGGTATTTTTATTATCAATTTTGCACATTACACATCCTGCAAATGGCGTTTTAATATAAATGTAAGATGTCAAATATTTTTTCCCAATATTCTAGTAATCTCCTTATTTAATTACTCACATTGGTAGTGTCTATTTGTGGTATACGTCACAGCATTTATGAAGTAATATTGTCCTTAAATTATGAACCAAAAATTATCTATATCAAATATTGTGTTGTGAACAGAAAAAGAAAGAAAAAAATGGCAGAATTTTTATTACCAATGTGAAATTGTATGTACAACTCTCTCCATTAAAAGCAACAAAAAGAGCTTTAACTGACGCAGAATTTTCATAAAATGTCACATTGAAAATAGTAGATCTGCAAGATAAAACATTAACATGCATCTCTTCAGTGTTTGATATAAATAGGTGTATACAAGAAAATAACTCAGCATTGTAATTACCATACTTTTCTGCCTATAGGTCGAGACTTTTTACTTTAAAATGACCATTTTACCATTATAAGTCTATGGAGAGAGTATCAATTAGACCTATAGTCCACATAGACTTGTAGTTCAGAAAATACAGTATTTTAAATTATTGACATTTAGCATAAAATCAATATTCTGCATTTAAATATTTATTTATTTATTTATTAATTATTTTAAAGTAGAAGATTGTTGTATATTTCTGTTGTGTAATTATTAGCTTGCATGCTTTTCAAAATTTTGACAGACCACCAAAGAAATCTTTTTAAATTCATCATTCTTCTCGTCTTGTGAAATTGTTGTAACAATGTAATTATTTCATTATTTTATTTTATTTTACATAGATATTCTGTGAACCTTTTATGAAATAAATAACAAAAAGTTGGTCCTGGATTATTCCCCTTTACCAAATTACAGTATTCTGGGATATGCTGGGTTTCTAGAGTTTATGTAATTTTGGCATCTTTATATTCCATAATAACAAAATATTTATGATTTGTTTATTTCCATATTTCGGTAGCTTCAATATTTGCACCTGTAGTTACCATATATATAAAAAGAAAGGGAGATAATTTTTATTTTGGATGTAATTATAGAATTATCTCCCTTATTTGACATAAAAGGAAACTTGATTCAAAATAATTCCATACATTTTTCTCATTATATAATGTAAATGGTAAATTTTTGTTGTTTCATTGATTGAATTATGATGATTAAGGCCTGATTGGGAGTATTTCAATCAAACCCCAGTGAGATAATAATTTAATCAGCTAAATATTCTATGAGCAGATGTTACATAATTATAAATAAGAGGTTCACAGATAACTGTTTTAAAAGTTCACATAATTGAAAGTTTATTTTATTATCTTTTTTCTCTGTACAGCGAACACTTTCGTTCAGGCCCTCGTCCTAGGTCTAAAGAGGATGAAGAGGCAGCGGAGAAACTTAACACGGGAACCATCGAAAGTCGACAGGGAAATGGTGTAGAGCGAACGGAAAACTGTCCGAACGTATGCACCCATAACTCTGCTCCTTCACCCGCCAATACTAATAACTACCTGTATGAAAATAGCAACACTAATAATTTATGGGTGAGGGCATCTACCAAAAGTGTTCGCAATCGTGTAGCTAGAAAGTTTTATTCATTGTTGTATTTTTGTGGGTGTAGCAAGCATGTGCATGATACAGATAGTAAAGAAACATACACTGCATATATAGAAACCTCTGGTGATGAAACTATATTCAATCGCATCCCTGATGTCAATTATAGCAACCAGAGTTCAGTTGATATTGAAATAATAGAAACACCTAAAAGGTTGAGAATCAATGACTCAGATTCGGCAATCTCTGTGCAGAACAGCTCAAACGAAAGTGGCAAAACGGTCGAATCTTATGCATCAGCTGGTCAAAACTCAGGTCATTCTAAACGTTTGAAAAAATTTGGTAATTCTTTTGAGAAACAAAGATCTTTTGAGAGCTATGCAATAACAGAATGTGATGGTAATGAAAATGATGATCTTGTTAGTGTTGTTCAGTTGGAACATGTACCCGCTATTTTGGGGAAATCTTCACCAAAATCAATTTCGTCAAACAACACTTGTGAGTCAAAACCAAATAGTTTGAAATTAGATGAAGACAAAAACTGTGATATGGAAGATGACACTCCATCTTGTTCGTCAGTCAATTATGAATCTAGGCAGCATGAAAGCTTGGTTGATGAAATGAAAACCTATTCCCATCGTCTTTTTTCTAAACGTAAAAATTCAAATGATTCTATCACAAAGGTTCAAGAATCTGATATTCTACCAGAAAAAAAGCCTTTACTTAGTAGCAAACCAAAATTACAAAGACAATCAAAAGTTGTTTATGCTGATATAGAAACTGATGCCTTAAACAGACCAATCAGTCTAGTCACAGATGGAAAAGATAAAAAGCATGTATCAAATACTGATTGGACAGATACAAAAACTTCAAACGAAAATTTTTTGAATCAGTTTGATATAAATGAAAATGAACAAAGTTCAAAGGTTAGAATGAGTGATATAAATAGGTCAAAAAGGGAGAGACAAAATTATTCTGAGACAAGTTCAGATGACATAGAATTAGAAAATCCTTTATCAGAAGAGGGAAGGAGTGACTCTTATGATACATTTAAGGATTTGGTTCAACGTAAATGTTACCATGGTCGTCAAAAAAATAAATTGTCAAAAACAACAACTGTTTGATGGAACCATGTTTTTGTGAATTCTCTTAATAATACCTCATTTTTAAAAAATTTTTAACAGCATTGTATAATATTAACGTACTAGGAATTTATAATAATTGTGGCATTATTTATTTGTAAAGATTAAAGGGACATATCTCTAATTTTTGAGATGAAAGCAGAATTATTATACTATAAATAAGCTTAATATTTCATACAAGAATTTTTATCTTAAAAAATATCCAACGAACAAAATTTATAGAAATCATAAACAGTTATTTTATCATTTCTATCTTCATGAAATAAATCATTTGTTGCAGAACTTCCATTACAAGAGAAAAAGTTAATAAATTTTCTAACGTTAAATCGGAATTGAAGTAAATTTTATTTAGTAAATTTAAAATTTTCTATCAGTTAATTTAATCCACTTCAAAAGTATTTTCAAATGAAAAATAACAATTGTGGTTTTAAAACATTGCATACAGATGTATATCGCATATAGAAAATGATTTAGATGCATGCTGCCTTTGTAGACTGAACATATAATTTGTAATGTTGTTGTAGTAATTTTTACTATATATTGTTGTATTAATCTAAGATTCGTCAGATGTGAAATGGAATATTTCAGACTGTTTGTGTCTTTGGGACCTCAAACCACACTCCAAAGAGTTAACTCATAATTATTTTTTATGGGATGCAAAAGGTCAATGAAATTTATTTACAGCAATTTTTTTTTTAACTTTCAGATTTTTCTGTGAAGAGTTTTAAGTGACAAATAAAAAAATTATATTTTAAGTAATATAATTTTTTATTCCTTTGTTTTCAATGAAAGTATAATTGTTTCAAATTGAACAAAAATAATTAAAAATTAATTTAATTATTATATTAAAAATTTAAAGAATAAATATTGCAAATTTCCAATTTTATGTTCGTCCCGATATGCACCTGGTTGCCACTGGACGTTAAACAATAATTCATTCATCCATCCAATTTTATGTATAGAGTGTGCAATCATATCTCACATCTACAATTAGTTTGTAAAAATATTGTGTATGACATCAGAGGAATCTTAGACTAATGTTTTTGCAGGTTTTATGTTTAAAAGGTGAAAATTAGTAACAGTACACAATTCTCATGTACAAAAATGACAGTTTCGAGCGTCATTCTTATCATAGACATCAAAAAGAAAATACATATTGTCACACTAATGGATTCAGATTTACATTTATTGACAGTTTCTGCACATGAGAATTTATAGGGATACATTGTGTGGGATCAAAACAGAAATATTCTACAATATTAATAACCAGACGAACAAGTATCCAACTATGGTCTTATGTTGTTGTTGTCTTGAAGTGAATATGTCTAGAATATCGTATATGTTTTTCATATCATATTTCATATCAACCTGAAGACACCAATATCACCCTGAGGGGTTGATATGGGATACGATATGAAAAAACGCATATCAAATTCTTTTTATCATCATATTGGGTTTTTTTATGCAAGTTTTACATTGAGATTAAATGGTGATTTGAAGGTATGATATGGGTTTCCCAGGAGGATGGTAAGGATATCATCCCACTGGAATACTATGGCAAGTCACTTCTGGCTGTATTGCATGGATACGGTTGCTTATATCAATGCTAAGTATATGATAAAAATTGAAAAAAACATTTATACAAAATAAGAAAGCAACAAGGCAACATCACAATAGACCATGCAGTACAGGGGTCTAGTTTGTCGCAGGGTACAGATATTGTTACTGTTTATGTTTTGATTGTATATGTACTGAAGGAAAGAGTTCCATATGGCACCCCCAGCTGTGTATATATTTGACAGAATAAGCATGTAGATGTACTTATGGGGGAGCCAGATGGAACTCTTGCCATACTGATTTAACCTTTGTTTTGTTTGTTTACATATGCAATGAATGTTTTTGTTTTATTTTATGTTGTTTACAGAATTGTTTTGTTTACATTTTGTAATGCCTTGACATATATACATACTACTTTACATATCATTATATGTATATAGATATACATGTCATTTATTGTTGATCAGATTATGAACTGGAATAAATGTCTTATACGATTATTGTCTTCAGAGAAAGAAAGATATAGGCCAAACCTTAACAATTTCTAGAGATTCTCATTTTATTTATTTGAAAACACAAGAAAAAACAGATAGGTTATATGACCTATTGTTTGCCATATTTAACTAGAAAATTAATCTCTATAAAAGTTGAAAAATAAAAAGCTCAGGATGAAATAAATATTTTTGGAAAAAGATGAGAATTATCTATGTATATTTCTTACCAATCCATATCTCAGAAAACCAACATATTGATGTATTATTATTTGTTACGTATTTTTGTTTCTGTGTCAAATACCTTCAAAATATTGCAGTTAATAGAAAACCTTGTTATTTCCAAATTTACGAGGAAAATTTTCAGATGGGTTTTGCACTCTTTAATCAACACAATTAGAATTTTATATATTCTACTCTAATACCTGATAGTCTGTAAGTTTACTGCATTTTTTAAAAAATTATTGTAAAATTGAAAATTTTAAAAAGTTGTACTTATGTTTTATAAATTTTATTTGGAAACATAATAACAATGAATTTATGATAATCTTCTAAAATTTAAAATGCCAAATTATTTTACATACTTTTCAATTTACTCTGTCCAAATAACTGTCTATGCAATAGATGAATACATGTCGTGTATTTATCCCCTGCTATACAGTGATTGACTTGTTTTTTTCATGGTAGCATGAATAGCTGGATCAAACCAAAAAACTCTAAAATTATATTGCCTGCTTTTCTGCAAAGCTTCTAGTGGCAACAGGACTGTTTGGCTCCAAGACCAGTCAGAACAATGTGTCCAAGTGGTTTCATATGCTTTCCTATAGATTCTTTCATGAAATAGGACAGGTTAAAAATCTGATTCCATGAGTTTTTACAGTATAAAGTAGGCTTCATATTAATATCACATCAATATGTTCTTATTATGATGACAAGCATGTAACAATTGGCACTGCACGTTAACCAATAGTCAATCAATCAATCTGGTATTGCCTGTGTTCAAATAAATAAATTTTATAACCTATTTTACAAGTAATAAACACAGGCCCAGTAACTAGTAATCATGGTCTTGTGTCAAACATGTCTTGTTTCCATTTCTGTTATTTTTTTTAATGTTGTATACAATGAGAATTATACTACGAAGTTTTATGTCTGAAAAGGGACTTGTATTTTTCTTCCAGGGTTTGGAATTTTTGACTAATTGAATGATGCATGTCAGAAATTAACACTTTTTTTTAGAATTGCTTAAATTTCATTTACCAGGAGTCAGTTTTCCGTTTTTGACCGGGTTGCACAGAGTGCAAATCCGGGTTATAGTATGGTGTATGTCGGGCGGGCGGGTGGCGGGTGGCGGGCGGCGGGCGGCGGCGGGCGGGCAGGGAAAATGGGTACCTATTTTGTGAAATCAACTCCTCCTACAGTTTTTCACCCACATCCTTGAAACTTCATAGAATGTTTCTATATATATTGAAGATGTGCACCTCACTTTATGGAATTATTTCAGGAATTATTTCCCATTTTTCCAAACTTTGGAACTTAGTCATTTTTTATTGACATCTTCAATAGAGGGTACCTATTTTGTGAAATCAACTCCTCCTACAGTTTTTCACCCACATCCTTGAAACTTCATAGACTGTTTCTATATATATTGAAGATGTGCACCTCACTTTATGGAATTATTTCAGGAATTATTTCCCATTTTTCCAAACTTTGGAACTTAGTTGTTTTTTATTGACATCTTCAATAGAGGGTATCTATTTTGTGAAATCAACTCCTCCTACAGTTTTTCACCCACATCCTTGAAACTTCATAGAATGTTTCTATATATATTGAAGATGTGCACCTCACTTTATGGAGTTATTTCAATAATTATTTCCCATTTTTCCAAACTTTGGAACTTAGTTGTTTTTTTATTGACATCTTCAATAGAGGGTACCTATTTTGTGAAATCAACTCCTCCTACAGTTTTTCACCCACATCCTTGAAACTTCATAGAATGTTTCTATATATATTGAAGATGTGCACCTCACTTTATGGAATTATTTCAGGAATTATTTCCCATTTTTCCAAACTTTGGAACTTAGTCTTTTTTTATTGACATCTTCAATAGAGGGTACCTATTTTGTGAAATCAACTCCTCCTACAGTTTTTCACCCACATCCTTGAAACTTCATAGAATGTTTCTATATATATTGAAGATGTGCACCTCACTTTATGGAATTATTTCAAGAATTATCTCCCATTTTTCCAAACTTTGGAACTTAGTCGTTTTTTATTGACATCTTCAATAGAGGGTACCTATTTTGTGAAATCAACTCCTCCTACAGTTTTTCACCCACATCATTGAAACTTCATAGAATCTTTTAATACATATTGAAGATGTGCACCCCACTTTATGGAATTATTTCAGGAATTATTTCCCATTTTTCCAAACAAGTGTTTATCAACATGTAATCAAATCAAATATTGCTTTCTTCACCTATTTCTAATTAAATTGATGGCTGCCTCTGTGCTCGTACACCAACATACAATGTGTCTGATTTTGTCAATATAAATATTCATGACTGCCAATGTGCAATATGATCTTGTAATCACCTTTGTCACCACTACAATAAACACCCAGCAACCCGGCCATTTGTGTCTTTGACTCATTTTATTGTGCAGTTCATTGATGATTTGGTCAAATATGATGCTTACACAAAGGAATATGTAGAGTTTTAATTTTTAGTTTATGAATTAATTTCACAAATATGTACAACACACAGTACTTCAAGAAACATATAAATATTAAATCAGGGACTAAAGCCTAGTAAAGTAATGTTTCATTAGCTCTTAAATGTTTCACGTTGTTACCCCAGACTGCCCAACCTTCACCCGTATAGAGGGCATATTGTTTTGTCCAAGGAACTATTCCTGAAGTTTTCGAGCGAGAATTTTGCAGCAAGTTAAAAGCATATTGAAGGTGTGAATACTCTAAGGATTTCAATTTACGTCATTTTTTTTTCAATAAAACTGCTGGTTGTTGAACTGTTGAATCATTTTCTCGGTGAATGTAGCATTGAGGTTGCATGGTTTATCCTATAACTCACTCTTCATGTTTCAAGATAAAAAGTTTTCAATTTCTTAAATTGCTCATTTCTGGAATCACCACGTAATTATCACCAGTAATAACCAATCACTCATAGCAATATAGTGAGCAATGGAATCGAACAGACCTAAACAGAAAGCCTAAGGCAAGGTCAACTTTTTTCATAGGGAGGCGAAATCCTAACATCAAAAAGAATTTCAAAATTTATCGAAAAGTCAATCTATAACATATTAGCCGCGACATAGCATGATGCTATTGTGGTGGGCGAGCATAACGAAATAACAAGCTTGAAATAGGTTCGAGTGTCTAATATTTTTACTCTTTCTGTAACCTAAGTTAGAACCCATATTAACACTATAAAAGATTGTTATCTCCAATAAAAATTCTAAGTGTCATTTCATGGTCAAAGCCAATAGACAGTAAATGTTCTTGTATAGATTTCACACGGGGCATGGAATCCTGGAAAAGTCCTGAAAATTTACTTGTGCCGGCGTTGAAAAACCATGGAATAGAAAAAATGCCATGAAAATGAATGGATCACAACGAGAGATAATTCGGGAAAAAATGATGATGAACATTTCCTATTGTTATTTAGGTAACATTAACATGTAGTAAGGATGTTGTATATCCGTGGTCGACACAATTGCGGAAGGTCGCGGGTTCAATCTCCGGCGGAGTCAAACCAAAGACATTTAAATTGATTATTTGATGTTTCTCCAAGAACGCGACATATGTAGGACTAAGTAATGGTCGGCTCGAAGTTGGTAAAATATGACCTGCGGACAATTACCTCGTTACAAATCTGGACATTAAAAAATAAATCATCCATCATCCATAGATTAATCCACATTGTTAATGATGAGAAAAGGTGATATTGAAGATTGATTGAATAATGTTTTACGACGTCTTGACGACATTTAAGCCATATTGTGGCTAGATCTAATTAGATTAAGTTTATTTAAATAAATAATTTGATATAAAAGATCATCGAAAATTCTGAATGTTTCATGGAAAAGTTATGAAAATTTGGGAAGGGAAGGGTATGAAACTCTGTAGTAAAATATGCATAGATGGGTTATGTGATAATCTGACGAAGGACTTCTGGAATTAATTACGTGTGATTTATTGGCCGAATTTTATCAAATAATTGAAACAGAATTAAGATATTAAATTTTAATTTGTCTTTTGTTTTAACCAACTTTTATGACAGGCAGAGTTGTTCGTACGGTTCTGGCTTCGGTTGAACAATGAAAATTATCTGCATGTATGATATTGCCAGTATAATCACAAAACGTTGAATAACACCAATTTCCGGACTGACCTTTACTGATGACCTCCCCTCGATGGTATAGCCTCCCATTAACTTCACAACCTGGCCAAGCTGGAGGTCCTAACGTGGTAGTCGGTAGTGTGGTAGTAGGACATTCCGGTTCACGTAAAGTAGCAACGTTCCCATTTTGGTCGCACACTAATGCAAATTTGCAACCGTTGGATGAGATACCACTATGGACTGTTTCCATTGGACTGAATGTTTTCCCATCATACATGCACAGTACTTGTTTTGGAGGTATAGGGATATCTTGAACTATTTGTCTTTTCTTTGTTTTCAAACTATTACGTTGTGTTAGAAGGTTAAACAGTATGTCGCTTTGTCTAATGCATGGGTACCTCGATTCAAATACAAGTCTTGTATCTAGGCAAAATAACCCAGAACAATATTCTGTATAATCTATTTTTACGCTATATAACTCTTGTCCTGATCTATAAGTCTGTCCGAAAATTTCACAGGAACCTAAAATTTAAATATGTATATAGAAATTAAAAGATGAAAGCCGGTACAATTTTTGATTAAAAGTTTATACACGTATATTAGCTTTTGACTGGTTAAATTGATCATATTTATGATTAAAATTATGTTAATACATATACCTAAGTGCAAGGACCATTCTAGATATACTCATCCAATACACTTTCGGAAAAGGCCAAATACATTGAACAGTGGTAGTAATCAATTACATGTAGTGGATTTATTTCACAACTCATACGTTATTCCAGAGCTTGTGACACATACATTGACTTCCTGGACAGATTCCGGCTCCTGACAGAAAAGTTGCTCAGACAGGGGTACGTTGCTCCTAAGCTGAAGTCATCCTCATTAAAGTTTTATGGGCGTCACCATGACTTGGTTGACAGGTATGAAAAAACCGTTTCCCAAATGAAAATGGAACTGTTCCATTGATATTATCCCTTCCTCATACCGAATTTGACACGGGCAGCATGGCGGGTGTCCTGCAGGAAGCAGAGACTGATTACTCTTCTGGAGCACCTGAGTCTCCCCACGGGTTTTTCGGTGGGGTCAATGTTGTTCATATGTTTTTAGTTTTTAATTGTAATGCATGTATTGTTTTGGTCTTGTCTTCGTTGTTCTCCGGAGTTTGTCAGTTGTTACGAGTTTTCTCTCTTAATTTTCCTCAGTACAGTAGAATCTAGGCATGTATTAGACATAATCATGAGAGCATAAGCCGGACAAGGGTTCATCGTATGAATATCATGATACTCTGAGAAGTGCGAAAGATAGGTTTTAATAATTTTTAGAACGGGAGGGGGATTTGAACCTATGCACGTATAAACTGTGATGAATTCAGTATATCTGGTTATATTTGATGGCATCATGATAACATGTCAAAGCTCCAAGGAAAGAAATGTGAAGGGCTTTTATTTTCGTCTTCATCATAGATGTTAATACTTTGTTCAATTTGGACTATATTTGATTGAAGAAAAAATATTGACGAAGAATCCTTATTTTCTGTCCTTGAATATAGAAATGTAATATACTTACATTCTGATGTTCTTAAAAACAGAAACAATGTATATAACATCAGTGCAACATTCGCCATGCTTTAAGATTTCGGAGACCGTTACTAGACGGACAATTTAGTAGTTGACAAACACTATGTAGATAAGACACATACATGTATATCCTAGTTTACGTAGTCCGAATGAGATAAGAACATTTTACTATGTTTACACTGATATATCATTATAAAAAGACGCAGAAAATATGACTAAAGTAACAGGAAACGTGGTTTTCCATCAACTGAATATTGTCGGTGAAGTTGTCTAATTTTTTTCTTTACCACCTTTTAATTTTTAGCTCACCTGTCCTAAAAGGACATGTGAGCTTTTGGCATCACTTTGCGTCCGTCCGGTGTCCGTCGCCCGTCGTAAACTTTTTCAAAGATCTTCTCCTCCGAAACCACTGAACCAATTACAGCTTTACTTAATCTGAATGATCCTTAGGGTATCTAAAATAAAGTTTATGTTTTATTTTCTCGTCAGTCAAGAAACGTGGCCGCCATGGCTAAAAATAGAACATAGTGGGTAAACTTCAGTTTTTGGCTTATATCTCAAAAACTAAAGCAAAACAAAAACTGACATGGGGGTAAAAATGTTCATCAGGTCAAGGTCTACCTGCCATGAAATTTTCAGACGAATCGTTAATTTTAACGAAATTTTGCAGTTCTAGGTTATCTTGAATAATATTATAGATATAGACAAACTGTAAACATAAAAAATGTTCAATAGCTGCTGAACCAATTTTCAATCACTTTCATAACAGATATTACTTCGAACTGTATGTATCAAAATTCGGCAATGCACACGTATTACACAGGAATTGTTTCATCGAATCAAATTCCCGAAATTTTGAAATTACTCAGCATTTTGCAAAAAGTTAACTTTACCTAATTGTTATGAATAAGAGAGATAAGTGGGCGTGTTTTGGGGCTAAAAAAGGAAATGTTACGAAAAAGCTAGTATACTATATCAACAAATTACAAAGCGTTATTAGTAAATCAAGAAATATCAAAGGGATATTCGAAGGAGAGAAAAATCGTAACAACTGACAAACTCCGGAGAACAACAAAGACAAGACCAAAACAATACATGCACTACAATTAAAAACTAAAAACATATGAACAACATGGACCTGTTGAATCCGTTAATATATGTACTCCCAGCCCACATATTAAAACAACCAGTCTGGATGTGTGTTTCATTATATACTTGCTTAGGCTTTTCTTCCACTTACCGTTCAGCAAAGCGTAAGCGCGACCGGCCGTGGGTTTCCGACGATGGGAAAAAACAGGGTCGGTTACAAATTTACTTTGTTTTTGCCCCCAAAAAACACGGTCGGTCAGGTAACTGGAAACACAACTTCTTTTTGGCCTAGGAACAAATGAGCTCTTAAACTAACACATTGCATTAAATCCATGACCCAGGTGACTACTCGGTAAGTGGAAGGAAAGCGTAGGCACGACCGGCCGTGGGTTTCCGACGATGCATATACTTGTGATTTTATTCTGTTTGTAATTTCACTCCATGTCCTCCACCCCCCCCCCCCCCCCCGTCACATTGTGCAATATAGCAATACAGTTACCTTGGTACATGTAGATAATTCCGCAAAAGTTTTTGTTTATGATCCAGACATTTCAATTCAGATTTTAACAGAATTTCAGTTTTTGTTTTCCAAAAATATGTAAATTGTATCATTTTATGAAGACATTTAAATATAAAAATGTATATACTTTTAAAAGCATTTAATTTCAATTTAATATATTTCAGTCGGAACTTACGGAAGGAGAGAGCTAAGTCTAAAAGAATGGTAATTAAAAGATCGGAATCTTTAGATTCTCTAAATGACGTCAAATCGAGCAAGGAACAAAATTACCACGTATCCGGTGATAAACTTGTTACAACCACATACGTGGATTCTGATATGGAAAAAGGAATAGTTTATCATGGAAAACAGAGCGTCATTTAATTCGGTCCCATTCGTCTAAAAACATTACTTAGAGAAAAGAGCTCTTCAATTTTGTGACAAAGCAGCCCATACAAACAATGATTTTACTAGTATTGGAGCTGTCACTACAGCTGTAGTGTAAAAGCCAATGTGTAATATTTTAAAAGAAGATGCGGTTAACATAATTATACAATTGTCAGGATATGTGGTTATGTATATCATTCCGTAGTGATGGCAACACAAAAATGCGAGTATGAGGAATGAGGAATGAGCTTCGTTTGGAAAAACGCTTATCTTTTATAAGCAGGATTTTACTTTTTGCAAAAAAGAAAGGTATAATGAAAATATGTATATTTAATAACTTGTTTCATCATAAATCTGAATCATTGATCATGGTTATCTCTCTTTAAATTGTGAAATCTGTGTGTATATATTTTACATTAAACTAAAATGTGTATGTAAATTTATGTAAATACATATCACCTTTTATCTCATGATGAAAATGTATGTAAATATATGATGACCCTAAAAAGGTCGAATGATTGAATTGACATTGCCTTTAGACTAATAGTTCATGTATTTGTATATTTTGTTTAGTTTGTTTATAATTCTCAAACAAATCGCTGTTGTCACGCCATTCCTATTTGATTTCATGTTTCTTTCTACCTTCCTTCGAAAAACATCTTGCCGAAGACAAAGGGGGCTCAGCTATATGCAGTCCTAGGTTACACCGGATACTTATTTTTTCGGTATTTTGTGATACGTTTTATTATTATGTTTTAAATATCGGGTTCCGAAATATGTTCCTAGAATAAACATTCACTTCTTGGTTTTGACATTTTATCAGTATATGGAGATTTGATTTGATTGCTCTGTTCAATAATAGCAAACAAAACACACATTTTCATCACTTTCGCTTAGATTTTACTATCCAAAACAGAGCATAGTAATAAGAAAATGAAATTTAAGAAATAAATTGAAAGAATGCATAGTAACTTGCTTCATTATACATTATAAATAAAACATAAAACCCAAAGAGAAAGAAACTGTGGCCTTTATTAACCCTCTGGGCATCGTCCTGTAGTCTATGGAATTGACTTAAACTCATTCTCACAGATAACATCACAACTTCAATGCTATCTTCTAATAATTTGCATTAAAAAACGTATTGACGTTACCGATAAACAGACTACAAAAAATAAATTATGTAATTGTTCTTTATAGATACATTGAGCTGTAACAAATTGACGGTAAACATTATATTATGGGAATCATGTTGTCATAATAATTGATTATTTTTTTTAACACATATACTATAACATTGCTTTCAAAGTGTTAAATATTTTATTTTTTAATTTATTGTCGATTGTTTGTTTATTTTATTGTAAAAATTATTTAATTAAACATTCATGGACCTCACCTTCTGTTATTAAAATATTATTCAAGGTTTATTTTTTATGTGATAACAAAATTAAATGCTATATTTAAAGGAGACACGACAATATTATATACTCATATAGAAATCTTTAATCTGATTTGTTAAAACAGTGTCACGTGATATTTGCCCATTCGTTGGGTCAACCGAAAATCGTTGGGTCGCATAGTAAGTTGAATATTCGATATAATATAACAGTTATCACCCATGTTGGTGTGTGACCCAACGGTTTGTCTCCCCTCGGAAAGTAAGGTCACCCTCGGGCAAGCCCTCGGGTGGCCTTACTTTTCTCTGGGAGACAAACCGTCGGGTCACACACCAACAAGGGTGATAATTGTATAATGTCAATCCCAAAAATCCAAGGTGTCTCTCTTCACATTGAAGAACATGGATGGCCAAGGGAGATAACTGACTAATGCGTTTTTTATTTATGTCTCGCCAGTAGTGTTTAAGACAACACAATTGAATGCCGAAATAGTAACCGACGAGTATAGAGAAGATCTGAACACAAAGCCTAACTGATCAACAGATTCACGTGCGAAACACATTAGAATAACAATCCAAAGATACTAATATTAGATATAGTAAATTTAAAAAATGCTGTATACTACGTATTTCAAGGAGTTTCCTCTCATCAGCAGCATTAAAACATTTGGAAGATAAAAAACCAAACTTATATTAAACAAGAAGTACTCATGACCAAAAATACCGAAATAGGAAGCCAAATTTCAGCTAAGGAGATCTACCATGTGCAATACAAGGAATGAACCCTCAGTAATTCTATTATTTTTGAATTTTGTTAAATACTGGTAATTTCTGTAACAAATCAATGAATAATCATGTCAGACAGTCTGACGACTGGGTTTGCGAATACCCTCGGGGACCTAGGGTCCACCATGCAGAGGCATCGTTCCAGGAGTTTCAAAATAACAATCCAAAGATACTAATATTACTGAGGTATAGTAAATTTAAACTATGCTGTATACGACGCATTTGAAGGAGTTACCTCTCATCAGCAGCATTAAAACCGAAACATTTGGAAGACCAAAAACCAAACTTATATTAAACAAAAAGTACTCATGACCAAAAATAACGAAATAGGAAGCCAAATTTCAGCTAAGAGAAGCTTTCTTTCATGAATCCATGATTGTCTAAATAGAGATTATCTATAAATCAGATTGTCGAAAATAAAAGAGAGCTTTCGTTTAGCATACTTGTATTGAGTGCATGATTATGTGCAAAAATTCAAACGCGGTCTGATATATTTTTTTTAGTAACATAAATAAGTTCATTGCACTCTCCGAACACTTAAACAATTTACAGCGGAGACACTGCATCCTGTTATAAAACAAATACGGAAAAATCCAAATATGCGGTTTTCATGGTTTTATTAATTGATATATATATTTACTATATATGATAACTATACACAAATATATTTGTTGTTGTGCTACCCGGGGCTCTTCAATTTATTGCAACAGGCTGCGGTGTGATATTTCACATTTTTTCATGACACAAAATTCGAGGACGAAAAAAGTGAAAAATTGTAAAGCTGGTGAAATCTGTCATTGACTCTTTGATCAGGTAAAGTTTATCGGGAAAACAAATTTGGTCAGATTCGGTGAAGGTAGACTTTACCCATTACGCCATTTGCAATGATTTGTACGTGAATGAGTAAGTTTGTTCAATATTCTATAAGGAATATAAGGAAATCGCACATCTTTCAACTAAAGCCAAATTAGGACCATTGCTGCCATGATTGGTTCCAATTTGCTAAAGATTTTCAGACGAGGGTTCTAAATGAATTTTCCAATTACATGGGTCCTATGTTAAACTGCAAAGTTCGGCTGTGGCAGCCATCTTGGTTAAGAGACACAATTCTAAAAGAGGACCATGTAAGGACTATTGCTGCCAAGTTAAGTTCCAATTGGCTCAGTGGTTTCAGACAAGAAGATTTGTAGGTATTACAATTGCTAAGACTTAATCACAAACATGTGACACATGTCACTCAATCATGAAACTGAGGTTAAGGTCAAAAGGCAGGTGTCATACTGACATGTTCCCACTAAAACCTATCTATTGACGACATATTATGGGACTTGGTATTACATTTGCTGAGAAATGGAATTAATCTCGAAAATATGACAAAGTCACTCAAACATAAAATTGAGGTCAAGGTCCGGAGACAGGTGTCAGACTGGCATATGTCCATTAAGAACTATCTTTTGACCAGATATGGTGGGCCTACGTATGAATGGACTTCATCACGAAATTTGGATGCAAGTCACTCAATCATGAAATTGATGACAAGGTCAAAATGATGGTGTCAGACTGATATGTATCCACTAAGAACTATCTATTGACCAACTATAGTGGGTTTAAGGATGATCGCTGGTCTAATAGGAAATAAATAGGATTTGAAATAGGTGTTTTAGTTGAGATAACATATGAATAGTAAACAAATAAGCAAGAAAAAAATATAGGTTCATGTGCTCATTTTAGAGCTATAAAGCCTTGAAAATTTGCAGGACATAGGTTTTCTCTGGATTTTTCATTGTCTTTGCATTGGCAACTTCAGTCTCTCAAAAATGTATAAAAAATAAAAAGGATTTATTAAATTTTTTTCAAATATCATTTTAAGGTATATATGATTGAATTATAAAAGAAAAAGTAGGGGTTAATATGGGCAAAAAATTTAGTGTTTAAGAAATGGATAAAACCCGAGGATTCCGAAAATCTGACAAAAAGACCCAAACATGACCAGCGAGCACCCTTAAGGTAACAGGTACGTAATTGGGCTATCTCACGGATTTTTATGAAATTTTGCAAGCAATTAGAGCATGTGAAACTGCATATGAATATCAAAAAAATATATAAAAAGTATGGAAAGGGGGATTCTGCCCCACATGCAGAAATCCTGCATAAAATCCCCACCCCGACGGCCAAATGCAAATGGACGGCATTCCTATTGAGCATAGGGTAAATACAAGAATTATGTCTTTCGCACAGAGCATAAGTCAGATAAGTCAGTCTCCACAGGAAAGTGGGGATAAGGACATCTTAAAGGGAAGGATGTCACAGATTGATACAAATAACGATATGATATCCGAAAGAAATATGATGGATTTCTTTCTGGAGAATGAGGAAGATTTGGAGAAAGAAAGCCCCCAACCCAGATCGATTCTCAAGAAAGCCGCCTCAGCGCCGTCGTCTAAGGCAGTCACTTCCGCGGAAAAACCATCCATCAAGATTTTTACGAAAGATGAAATCATCAGACCCCCAACCCCCCAAAGGCAGCAGCAGTGCTGCAATTTCCCCAATCTGACGCAGATGGATGAACATACTGAGCTTTGTCAAAATTGTGGGGCGCAGCCAATGAAGCCGCGATTTGAGCATCATCAATCCGGGGAGCAGAAGACTAGCTGCGGCTACCCACTTAAGAGGAAGAAGGGACAGTTCTGCAAGAGCAAGCCCGGGATGGATGGTCTCTGCCGGAGGCATAGGCAGCAATTACATCGGGAGGAGGAGGAGGAGATCATCCCAGTCGAAGGCAAAATGGTGGTGAAAGAGACCATGAAGACCCTCCGTCAAATAGCTAAGGATGAGGGTCTGAGGGGATTTAGCAGGAAAAGCAAGGAGGCCTTGGTGAAGCTCATCAAGGAGAAAACCACCCATAAATGTGCCCGCCAGGAAGTCTTCACCAAGAAGCAGATCAAAGCGCTGGCAAAGAATCGCGGCCTCACCAAATATTCCCGGCTCAAGAGAGACGATCTGCTCCATCTGGTGGAAGAGGACATCAAAAATGCCCCGACCGAGGAAGAGATCAAGGTCACTGATAGGCGGGAAGCTCTGAATGGCGTATTTGGCACGGTCGTCATCGAACCTTTGAAGCCGCACGACGTAGCCACTTTTCTTAAGGTAAGCCAGGGCACCGTCACCACAACAATCTCCGATGCGCTTGCCCAAAAGAAGGGATTGAAGGTAAACTTAGTGCTTGATGCAGAGTTGGTGAAGACCAATTGGCTCAAGACCTGCAATGAACTTTGACCTGAGGGATACAAAAGAAGTCCATTAAAAAATTTATAATTGCACCATGATATATGGACCTACTGTAACAAAACCAACCATGATAACAGAATAACTAGTGTTGTTTTAAAGGTGTATTTACCTGAGACATTTGACATAGAAATATTGAAAGGATTAAATGAATAAAACCAAGAAAATTTTTATTCTACATGGAGAGCATGAAAGAGGTACATTTTACTTTGCGGAAGGAGACTTTTTTACCATGGCTCGTGATTTCTAAAATTACGGAAAAAGTAGACTGACTTCACACCCCGAGATTTTAACTGGATATGTGCCATTGTATGGCGATCGTTTTGAGCCATCTCCCATGTTTCAACGAAACGTACAGACTTAATGGCAGCCTATTATTTCATGACTTCTGTAACAGGAAAACAATTGCGCGGCTTGACCCAACTTGACGTCATGATCTCAAACGTGTGTAAAGGAATATTTTGTGATGCTGATCCATCCTGTAAACAACTGATGGAGAAACTAGGGTCAGTATAATTCCTTAAGTATGTATTTAACACAAAAAGTATAAAATATTTGCATACGGTCCAAAACTTTAATGTGATGCTTTAAAAAAGAATGCAAAAGAGGTGAAAATGGGGTTTTCTAAATTTGAACAGTCCATATGTAATGTAAATCTTGTGCAATAATTTTTTTTACATATATTATAACGTAAAATGAAAAAATTATTGTTTTTTTTACTAAAATCTTTAAAAAAATTGTCATTCCTTAAAATTCTAGAAACCCAAATACCCCCCCCCCCCCAACCGGAAGTTGTAATATGTATGATGTAAACATTGAAACACATGTGTTTGTGTGAATAAATACACATGGATTTTGCATTGCTATTAATAATATATTACAGGTCAGTTATTGTATGATGAAAAATTCTCACTATAAGCAGGAAACACAGGCTTTTTATTTAGATGTATCAATTTTGGCGAGACTACATACATGTCATGTAACAAGGACAATTGTAAACACGAACAGGTGGTTGCATTGAAAACCACAGCTAAATAATTGTAACATTAGATGAATGTATTTAATGGAAATAGGTGCAAAGAGACCTATATCATCCAAAAATTTCTTTGAACAAGAATTTTAAACCAACATTTACCAACAACAGGTTGAATAAATTCTTGTGATTTAGAATTTGCAGTTTGTCAATTGTAAAGGGGAGTAACTCATTATGACAGCATGTAACTTAAATGTACATGTATTACTGAATTTATTTGGTTTTTAAACTTTTAATATCAGGCAGCAAAATGAACTGTCCTATTGTTCCTGTAAATTTATAAGCTTATATACACTTATACACATACTGATGAATTATTTAAAAGTGCACATGTGATTGTGTAATGGAAAAAATTCATTCTCCTTGGTTGCTATGCATTTTTTCCTCAATGCAAATCCTTGGTTACTACTTGTAGATTAATATTTTTTTCTTTAATCATTTATCGTTTACATGTTAAGGATAGGACTAATTGTGTTTTACAATACTTGGTGACGTCATAAAGTTATGACATCATAATTCATATAACATCATAATTTGTTTGCCTTCAAGATGTTTACATTTCTCAGACATAGAAACTGCAAATTTTTAAATAGCTGTAAAATTGTTAATACTGGGCAGATTTTGACATTTGACCCCATTTTAGATTCGTCTTTACATAATCTAGCTATTAGTTAAAAAATATTGAACTTTTTAGTGAGCATGTGAAAATTTCAAGCTGAAACTTTTAAAATGACGGATAATAATTTTCAAAATTTGCAATATTTCAGCCTAAAAAAATATAAAAAGTTACCTTTATTTGTCTGTTATATGATTTTTTTAAAAGTATAAATATTAATGATAATTTTAGAAGGCATTAGTGAGTTCCAAAGAGTAAACTGAGGCTCTAAATATATCAGTAATGAATCTTGGTTTTTTCACTGATTTTTGGTTTTTATTCATGAAATAAACATGTTTGCTTTACGCCCAAATTTATGCTGAATCTTTCTTATTTTCTTTCAGATCTGAAAAATATTGCACAGTTATGTTCAGGAAAAGCTTCCGCACCAACCAAATACCATAATGTAGAGAAAATTTATATGTCATATTTCAATATGGCTCAAGACCTGCAATGAACTTTGACCTGAGGGATACAAAAGAAGTCCATTAAAAAATTTATAATTGCACCATGATATATGGACCTACTGTAACAAAACCAACCATGATAACAGAATAACTAGTGTTGTTTTAAAGGTGTATTTACCTGAGACATTTGACATAGAAATATTGAAAGGATTAAATGAATAAAACCAAGAAAATTTTTATTCTACATGGAGAGCATGAAAGAGGTACATTTTACTTTGCGGAAGGAGACTTTTTTACCATGGCTCGTGATTTCTAAAATTACGGAAAAAGTAGACTGACTTCACACCCCGAGATTTTAACTGGATATGTGCCATTGTATGGCGATCGTTTTGAGCCATCTCCCATGTTTCAACGAAACGTACAGACTTAATGGCAGCCTATTATTTCATGACTTCTGTAACAGGAAAACAATTGCGCGGCTTGACCCAATTCCGTGACTAGGGAAAACACCTGCGTCATTCCCAACTTTCGATCAGCCCAGGCTACCCTCACCCCATCATCCGACCTCGAATCGGAGATCATGCGTATGATGGAGAAGGTCAAGGAAAATATGGCCAAATATATGCGCGAAGGGAGTGGATGGACTTTCGGCAGCGTCAAGAAGCTAGAAATCCACCTCAACCAATTCAAGCCTCTCAAGGGGGCTTCCTTCATACCGACCCCATCAGCACTCGCGAAAAAGAAGGCCATCATCAACGTGCAGAACGAGGATCAGGAGTGCTTCAAGTGGGCTATCCTCTCCGCGCTTCATCATGAGGAGGTGGATCAGAAACATGCCAATCGCCCCAGTCAGTACGTGAAGTGGGGGGGCGATCTAAAATTTGAAGGCATCGACTTCCCAGTCTCGCTCAGGGCGATCGATAAATTCGAGAGGCAGAATCCCACCATCAACGTCAACGTCTTTGGCTTCGATGGCGTAAAGAAGGGTGAAGATGAGGGAGAGGATCTTCAGATCTACCCCCTCAAGATATCCAAGAATCTAGGCCCTACCCACGTAGATCTCCTCTTTCTGACTCGCGAAGGCAAGCAGCATTACTGCTGGATCAAGAGCCTTTCACGACTCCTAGGCTCCCAAGTGACCGGCCACAAAGAGGCAGTCTTTTTCTGCCGTAGATGCCTCTCCCACTTTTCCAGGCAGGATCTCCTCGACAATCACATGGAATATTGCAGCCGGAAGGATGCGATCAGGATCGAGATGCCGGAAGAGGGGTCCGCCATAGCCTTCCACAATCACAAGAAGATGATGAGAGCCCCCCTCGTGATCTACGCGGATTTCGAGTGCTTCACGGAGAAGCTCGACACCTGCCAGCCGGATCCGTCCCACTCATACACGAAGGCCTACCAAATTCAGCGCCCCTCAGGATTCTGCTATCACGTGAAATATGCTCACGGCGACTACAAAGAGCCAGTCGTCTACTGCGGGGAGGATGCGGCTAAGAAATTCGTGCAGTGCGTGGAGGAGGAAGTGCGGCAATAGGTAAGATTTACAAGGAGATCAAGCCGATGGAGATGACTGACGGGGATAAGGAGAGCTTCGCAGAAAGCACACACTGCCACATTTGGGAGCACGAATTGGGAGGGGATAAGGTTCGGGATCACGACCATCTTACCGGGAAATATCGCGGCGCAGCACACAGCCAGTGCAATCTGGATTTCCAGCTCCCGAAGCACGTCCCCATCTTTTTCCACAACTTGAGCGGATATGATGCCCACATCTTCGTCAAGGAGCTTGGATTCTCTGAGGGTAAGATCGCCTGCATCCCCAATACTGATGAGAAATATATCAGCTTCTCCAAGTAGGTGGATAATCTGGAGATGAGATTCGTCGATTCGGCGCGCTTCATGCTCAGCTCGTTGGATAATCTAGCCAAGAATCTCACACCCGACCAATTCAAGACCGTGAAAGCAAGATTTGGTGATCGTCACGAGCTGATTATTCGGAAGGGGGTTTTTCCCTACGATTATATGGATGGGCCGGCCAAGCTGGAAGAGACTCAGCTCCCACCCAATGAAGCCTTTTACAGCACGCTCTCCGGAGAGCATATAAGTGACGAAGATTACGCGCACGCTCAGAAGGTCTGGGAGGTCTTCGAGTGCAAGACCTTGCGCAATTATCACGATCTCTATCTCGAGACCGACGTGCTCCTGCTGACTGACATTTTCGAGAATTTCAGGAATATCTGCCAGACTCACTATGGGCTCGATCCTGCCAATTACTACACATCCCCCGGCCTTTCCTACGACGCCGCCCTCAAGACCACTGGGCAGAGATTGGAGCTTCTTTCCGATCCAGATATGCTGCTGATGTTTGAGCAGGCGACCAGGGGAGGGGTGGCCATGATCTCTCATCGACATGCTCGGGCCAATAATCCCTACATGGAGAGCTACGATCGCTCCGAGCCCACCAAGTATCTCACCTACCTCGATGCCAATAATCTTTACGGGTGGGCGATGTCACAGCCTCTTCCCACGGGGGACTTTGAGTGGACGGAGCCGGAGGAGATCGACGAGGTTCTCAGCTATCCCGACGACCACGAACATGGCGCCATGGTAGAATGCGATCTCGAATATCCGCAGGATCTTCACGACGCCCACAACGACTATCCCCTCGCCCCCGAGAATGTGGAGATCGACAAAGTCCGGAAGCTCGTGCCTCATCTTGGCAAGCGTGAAAAATATACTCTCCACTATCGGAATCTCAAGACGTATTTGGAGATGGGCATGAAGCTCACCAAAGTCCGTCGGATCATCAGATTCAGACAATCTCCATGGCTCAAACCATATATCGAGCTGAATACTGCTCTTCGCGCCAAGGCCAAGACCGACTCCGAGAAGGAATTTTTCAAGCTCATGAATAATTCGGTCTTCGGCAAAACCATGGAAAATATTCGGAAGCACGTCGACGTCAGGCTCGTCACCACCGAGAAGCAGGCCCTCAAGCTCGTGGCCAAGCCCAATTTCGATCGTCGAGTCGTCTTCACCGAGAATCTGGCAGCCGTCCACATGAAGAAGACCAAGCAGAAATTTAATAAGCCGATCTATCTAGGAGCCTGCATCTTGGATATTTCGAAGCTCCTCATGTACGATTTCCACTATGGATTCGTGAGGAAGATGTACGGCGATAAGGCTCGGCTGCTTTTCACCGACACGGACAGCTTGGCCTATGAGATCCAGACCGACGATTTCTATCAGGATATCGCTCCGCACGTCGAGGCTAAATTCGATACGTCAAACTATCCCATCGAGCATCCTTCCGCCATCCCCACCGGCAAAAATAAGAAAGTCCTCGGGATGTTCAAGGACGAATGCGGCGGGAAGATCATGACTGATTTCGCGGGGCTCCGGGCGAAGCTATACGCCTTCAAGATGGATGATGGTCAGGCCACGAAGAAGGCGAAGGGAGTCACGAAGGGCGTCATCAAGCGTAGCACCACCTTCGAGGACTACAAGCGATGCCTCGACACTCAGCAGGAGATCCATCGCCCGATGAGCATCCTCCGCAGCCATCTCCATCAGATCTACGCCGAGGAGATCAACAAGATCGCTCTCTCCGCCAAAGACGATAAGCGGCACATCCTCCCGGACGGCATCAGCACCCTCGCCTACGGACACTATCGAATCACTCACGGCAGCAAGTGAGGCGCCCCTCCCCGCCCCGCACTAAGATAAATGAGCACCATACGCGTGCACGGCCTCCTCCTCCCCATATGCCCTCTCCAACGTAGAGCTTGAGGAAGCCGCCTCGGCCCTAGGCATCTCTCGATTCAGAGGAATATTCATGCGCGATGCCTTACCTCCCAGCCCCCAGCCCATCGAATGCGGCATCCTGAATCACGACGATAGCGATGGCCCCGGCACGCATTGGACGTGCTGGCATAAGCGCGGAGGATTCAAAGTCTACTTCGATCCTTACGGCCTGCCTCCGCCCGACGAGATGATTGACTATCTGCGGCCGGAGATTCGATATAATACCGATGAAATCCAGCGGCGCGGCGACGTTGTCTGCGGACACTTTTGCCTGCACGTCCTGAAGCTCCTATCGAAACGTCGGACGCTCGAGGACGTGATCTTCGGACTATAGATAAATGGATAAGTTTGGATCTCACTCGAGGAAGCGCATGCCCGTCTGGCGGATGCTCCAGGATCTCGATATGAATGATCATCGCATCACTAGCCTGGGATTGCCTCAGGAGGCCTCGGACGCCGTGACGAAGCGCTGGGTCAATCTGCAATTGAAAGATGGCCAGAAGGATATCGATGGCATCGAGGTAGGTGAGATACTTGGTGGGCTCGGAGCGATCGTAGCTCTCCATGTAGGGATTATTGGCCCGAGCATGGCGATGAGAGATCATGGCCACCCCTCCCCTGGTCGCCTGCTCAAACATCAGCAGCATATCTGGATCGGAAAGAAGCTCCAATCTCTGCCCAGTGGTCTTGAGGGCGGCGTCGTAGGAAAGGCCGGGGGATGTGTAGTAATTGGCAGGATCGAGTCCATAGTGAGTCTGGCAGATATTCCTGAAATTCTCGAAAATGTCAGTCAGCAGGAGCACGTCGGTCTCGAGATAGAGATCGTGATAATTGCGCAAGGTCTTGCACTCGAAGACCTCCCAGACCTTCTGAGCGTGCGCGTAATCTTCGTCACTTATATGCTCTCCGGAGAGCGTGTTGTAAAAGGCTTCTTTGGGTGGGAGCTGAGTCTCTTCCAGCTTGGCCGGCCCATCCATATAATCGTAGGGAAAAACCCCCTTCCGAATCATCAGCTCGTGACGATCAACAAATTTTGCTTTCACGGTCTTGAATTGGTCGGGTGTGAGATTCTTGGCTAGATTATCCAACGAGCTGAGCATGAAGCGCGCCGAATCGACGAATCTCATCTCCAGATTATCCACCTGCTTGGAGAAGCTGATATATTTCTCATCAGTATTGGGGATGCAGGCGATCTTACCCTCAGAGAATCCAAGCTCCTTGACGAAGATGTGGGCATCATATCCGCTCAAGTTGTGGAAAAAGATGGGGACGTGCTTCGGGAGCTGGAAATCCAGATTGCACTGGCTGTGTGCTGCGCCGCGATATTTCCCGGTAAGATGGTCGTGATCCCGAACCTTATCCCCTCCCAATTCGTGCTCGCAAATGTGGCAGTGCGTGCTTTCTGCGAAGCTCTCCTTATCCCCGTCAGTCATCTCCATCGGCTTGATCTCCTTGTAAATCTTACCACTTCCTCCTCCACGCACTGCACGAATTTCTTAGGCGCATCCTCCCCGCAGTAGACGACTGGCTCTTTGTAGTCGCCGTGAGCATATTTCACGTGATAGCAGAATCCTGAGGGGCGCTGAATTTGGTAGGCCTTCGTGTATGAGTGGGACGGATCCGGCTGGCAGGTGTCGAGCTTCTCCGTGAAGCACTCGAAATCCGCGTAGATCGCGAAGGGGGCTCTCATCATCTTCTTGTGATTGTGGAAGGCTATGGCGGACCCCTCTTCCGGCATCTCGATCCTGATCGCATCCTTCCGGCTGCAATATTCCATGTGATTGTCGAGGAGATCCTGCCTGGAAAAGTGGGAGAGGCATCTACGGCAGAAAAAGACTGCCTCTTTGTGGCCGGTCACTTGGGAGCCTAGGAGTCGTGAAAGGCTCTTGATCCAGCAGTAATGGTGCTTGCCTTCGCGAGTCAGAAAGAGGAGATCTACGTGGGTAGGGCCTATATTCTTGGATATCCTGAGGGGGTAGATCTGAAGATCCTCTTCCTCATCTTCACCCTTCTTTACGCCATCGAAGCCAGAGACGTTGACGTTGATGGTGGGATTCTGCTTCTCAAATTTATCGATCGCCCTGAGCGAGACTGGGAAGTCGATGCCTTCAAATTTTAGATCGCCCCCCCACTTCACGTACTGACTGGGGCGATTGGCATGTTTCTGATCCACCTCCTCATGATGAAGCGCGGAGAGGATAGCCCACTTGAAGCACTCCTGATCCTCGTTCTGCACGTTGATGATGGCCTTCTTTTTCGCGAGTGCTGATGGGGTCGGTATGAAGGCTTGAATTGGTTGAGGTGGATTTCTAGCTTCTTGACGCTGCCGAAAGTCCATCCACTCCCTTCACGCATATATTTGGCCATATTTTCCTTGACCTTCTCCATCATACGCATGATCTCCGATTCGAGGTCGGATGATGGGGTGAGGGTAGCCTGGGCTGATCGAAAGTTGGGAATTACGCAGGTGTTTTCCCTAGTCACGGAATTGGTCTTCACCAACTCTGCATCAAGCACTAAGTTTACCTTCAATCCCTTCTTTTGGGCAAGCGCATCGGAGATTGTTGTGGTGACGGTGCCCTGGCTTACCTTAAGAAAAGTGGCTACGTCGTGCGGCTTCAAAGGTTCGATGACGACCGTGCCAAATACGCCATTCAGAGCTTCCCGCCTATCAGTGACCTTGATCTCCTCTCTGGTCGGGGCATTTTTGATGTCCTCTTCCACCAGATGGAGCAGATCGTCTCTCTTGAGCCGGGAATATTTGGTGAGGCCGCGATTCTTTGCCAGCGCTTTGATCTGCTTCTTGGTGAAGACTTCCTGGCGGGCAAATTTATGGGTGGTTTTCTCCTTGATGAGCTTCACCAAGGCCTCCTTGCTTTTCCTGCTAAATCCCCTCAGACCCTCATCCTTAGCTATTTGACGGAGGGTCTTCATGGTCTCTTTCACCACCATTTTGCCTTCGACTGGGATGATCTCCTCCTCCTCCTCCCGATGTAATTGCTGCCTATGCCTCCGGCAGAGACCATCCATCCCGGGCTTGCTCTTGCAGAACTGTCCCTTCTTCCTCTTAAGTGGGTAGCCGCAGCTAGTCTTCTGCTCCCCGGATTGATGATGCTCAAATCGCGGCTTCATTGGCTGCGCCCCACAATTTTGACAAAGCTCAGTATGTTCATCCATCTGCGTCAGATTGGGGAAATTGCAGCACTGCTGCTGCCTTTGGGGGGTTGGGGGTCTGATGATTTCATCTTTCGTAAAAATCTTGATGGATGGTTTTTCCGCGAAAGTGACTGCCTTAGACGACGGCGCTGAGGCGGCTTTCTTGAGAATCGATCTGGGTTGGGGGCTTTCTTTCTCCAAATCTTCCTCATTCTCCAGAAAGAAATCCATCATATTTCTTTCGGATATCATATCTTTATTTGTATCAATCTGTGACATCCTTCCCTTTAAGATGTCCTTATCCCCACTTTCCTGTGGAGACTGACTTATCTGACTTATGCTCTGTGCGAAAGACATAATTCTTGTATTTACCCTATGCTCAATAGGAATGCCGTCCATTTGCATTTGGCCGTCGGGGTGGGGATTTTATGCAGGATTTCTGCATGTGGGGCAGAATCCCCCTTTCCATACTTCTTATATAAGTAACTTTTATACTTTCGGATATATAGCAAATTGAATATTCTGTAGAAAGAAGTACAAATGTATAGGATGCACGTAAATATCGCAAAAAATATTGAAAAATTTTACTTTAAATTGCCTTTTCTCAAAAACGTGTCCTACGAATTTTCTTTAAAATTGATATGTTATTGCCACTAAAATTTCCGTTTTATTGATATGAAAGCTATAGGGGGTCACCCAATTCGTTTTTGCAGTATAAATCATCCAAGTATCTGTGCAATACCTAAAAACGTCGAAAAATAAGATTTAGAGCCACGACGTCACGATTATTTTTGCCTTTTCGGCGCTTTTCCCACGCTGTACAGCAGATTCAACTATCCATACTCAAAAAAAAAAGAATTCGGTGACCCCCTATAAATATTATATCAATAAAACGGAAATTCCAGTAGCAAAAACATATCATTTTTAAAGAAAATTCGTAGGACAGGATTTCGAGAAATGTTAATTTGTAGTCAAAATTGCTGAACTTTTTTTAACGATATTTACGTGTATTCTATATATTTGTACTACTATTTTCCGGATATTTAATTTGCTATATCTCAGAAAGTGTAAAAGTTATATATATCATTTTTTCGATGTTCATGTGCAGTTCCTCATGCTCTAGTTATATGCAAAATTTCATAAAATTCCGTGAGATTATCCATTTACGTACCTGTCACCTTAAGTACGATAGTTGCTCAGAAATGGTTTAACCACAAAACTTGGACACAGATTTTACATTTATGTTTATGAAGTCAGTGAACCATGAAAACGAGGTCAGGGTCACAAGGTAAAGTTTATACCATAAGGTATTTGTTGACCAAAAATCTTAATTGTAGGTATTATGTGTGCAAAGTTATTAAGGTTTCAAAAAAGTTTACGCCGCCGCTTCAAAGCTTAGTATACTATATTTCGCCTTCGCGACTTCTCGTCGCAGGCGATATAAAAATCACTCTCTACAGCTTCCAACTTAGATGGATGGCATAGACGGATGGCATAGAAACATTAAAACATAAAAACGTCCGAAAGAGTGCTCGCTCAATCTGAAAATTAAGAGAATTGAAACATATTACCGGTGAAGAAACGCTAAAGCCAGCTGTCAGCATTTCAATATCAAATCGATATTTTGGATTGAAGAGATTATTGTCGAACACAATTAAAATAGAAAGAAACAGGAAGGATACACCTAATGTACTCTGGTACCCATAAAGCTTTAGCAGAGACCACCACCAGTTTGCTCATTGCATCTACTGATAAAGTAATTGTATTATACAGGTTTGATAAATAGCTGAAAAACAGTCGCTCGCTTGAGTAAATCTAGTTTGATTTGTTTTTTTTTTGAAATTTCCAAAAAAAAAAAAAAAAAAAAAAAAAAAAAAAAGAAAAAAGAAACGTGGCTCGCATGTAAAAAAATTTAAAGTAATTATATTTTTACTACTGTTGTAGACCATGATATCTGGATATTTAGTTTGAACTCTGGTCTCTCGTGGTCTCTGTGCATGATAAGTGATTGTAAAAATGTTCGTATCATTAGCGAATTGAAAATGGGGCCCAAATTAAGTCATTCGTTACATTATAATTCTGTGCCGTACAAAATTTCATGATAAGGGACCGGTCAATATTTATTGGTGGTGGGGGGGGGGGGGGGGGGGGGGTGGTGGGGGGGGGGGGGGGGGGGGTTGAAATCCATGCTTCATGCAAAAGCTTTTTGTATTTTTTTTTTCACTTTGCAATTTTAAGAGAGTGACCAATAACCATCTCATATCATATAGTTTATTATACACCGTGGCTACACCTATTAAATATACAATACATAGTCATTGTCGGAAAATATAAAATTTATTTGGGCGAGCTTTAGAAACATGTTTCGCAGCTTGCCTAAATAAATTTTATATTTTCCGACAATGACTTTGTATTGTCTTTATCCTGTAATCCCCTTTAGATGCGTAAAATGCCTTAAAATTACGTTTGGAGTTAAAATTCAACTGCAGTGAAAACGCGGGAAACGCCACGACGTCATCTGGTACATTCGCTACGCTCCTCGCGCTCTTCATGTAAACAAGTACCAGTAGACTTTATTAGGTCATTGACCTAATACGACTAAAGTTTATTCTACCCCCTTTATTAGACCGGAAATGGTTTGATTGCAGGATAAAATGACATATACCTCGTTCCTCTAGAGGAGACGGGGGTCATAAAATCCATAACTTTAAATCATATTATATTATTCTCCGTAACAAGACGCATTAAATGACATGTACCTCATTCTTTCAGTACGGTCACCCTCACCCATATATCAGTAATGTCCAATTATCTCATAAACCGTTAAAATCCCCACCCTAAACCATATATTTCCTTATTCCCCATGGAAAGACGCACCAAATGACTCATACCTCGCTTTCCCAAGTGGTTATCACCACTCCAATCAAATCAATGATGTTCAATTATCTCAAAAACCGTTAAAATCCCCACTCCTAAACCATATATTTTTTTATTCCCCACGGTAAAACGCACCAAATGACACATACCTCGCTTTCCAAGGGGGTTAATATCATCACTCCCATGAAATCAATAATGTTCAATTATCTCAAAAACCGTTAAAATCCCCACCCCTCAACCATATATTTTCTTATCTTATTCCCCATGGTAAGACGCACCGAATGACACATACTTCGCTTCCCCAGGGGATTTTCACCACTCTCATCAAATCAATGATGTTTAATTATCTCATAAACCGTTAAATTCCCCACACCTAAATCATATATTTTCTTATTCCCCATGGTAAGACGCACCAAATGACACATACCTCGCTTTCCCAAGTGGTTATCACCACTCCAATCAAATCAATAATGTTCAATTATCTCAAAAACCGTTAAAATCCCCACCCCTAAACAATATATTTTTTATTCCCCACGGTAAAACGCACCAAATGACACATACCTCGCTTTCCAGGGGGGTTATCAACACTCCCATGAAATCAATAATGTTCAATTATCTCAAAAACCGTTAAAATCCCCACCCCTGAACCATATATATTTTCTTATCTTATTCCCCATGGTAAGAGGCACCAAATGAAACATACCTCGCTTCCCCAGGGGGTTATCACCACTCCCATCAAATCAATAATAATAAATTATCTCATAAACCGTTAAAATCCCCCACCCTAAATCATATTTTCTTATTCCCCATGGTAAGACGCACCAAATGAAACATACCTCGCTTCCTCGGGGGGTTATTACCACTCCTGTCAAATCAATAATGTTCAATTATGTCATAAGCCGTTAAAATCCCCACCCCTTAACCGTATGTTTTCTTATTCCCCATGACAAGACGCATGAATTGATATATACCTCATTTATCCAAGGGTTCATTCCCACCCCCTTGAATCATTAGTCTTTAATTTTCTCGTAAAGCATTAAAATCCCTGCCCCTAAATCATATATGTTCCTTTTGCCCATGATAAGACAAACAGATTGATAAAAACCTAAAACCCCCACCAAAAATGGGGGAGGGTCATCCTCTTCCCTCAAATCAATATTTTTTAATTATTTTAAAATCCGTAAAAATGTTTATCCCTTTAAAAACCACATATCCTTACATTTTTATATGTATATTGAATTTTGCCTCCCCCTTACGCAATGCATGAAAATGAAAGAGAAAAAGCATGATGTTATTGGCCCCAGTGGGTAAAAGGTCGACAAGGTCACTTACTAAGAGAAGAAAATTTGTTTCAGGATGATATCTATCAAAAGATGACAATAATTTCGTTCTGTGTTTTCGCGGGTGTGTTATAATAGCGTAATTTTTAAAAATGAAAACCCGTTCATCTCAAATTTAAATGCAAAATTTTATATATTCGACATATATATTAAAATTTCTATTTTAATATGTTATGGTGTATTTAAATGGGCTGTTATGTTGCAAAGTTGCAAAGTATAAAAAAATGGGGGGGGGGGGGGGTTGAAAACAAAATTAGGGGGGGGTAAATGAGAAATTGGGGAGGGGTAATTTTTTTCTCATTTCATATTTCATAAATTAAAAAGAAAATTTCAAATTTTTTTAGCCAAAAAAGGGGGGGGGGGGGTTACAATAAATTTTATTGTTTCTTGTTTTTTTTTTGGAGGGGGCGTCAATGTGCAACTTCATAGTGTATTGCACAAAAGCTAAAAAAGGGGTAAATTATTATTTTTTTTTGGAGGGGGGTAGTGGGGGGGGCAATTCTCCACAACATATTGAATTGCACATGAAGCAAAAAATTGAATATCAATTGAAATCATATGACCAATTCTAAGTAATTTGATTTCAGTTATTCTGTGTCAGAAACCTATTATGTGTCAAATATTTGAAGAAATTTTCAATTGCACAGTATTGCGCAATAGCAAGAAATCTTCAATTGCACAGTATTGTGCAATAGCAAGAAATTGATATGTGTGCCCAATTTTAAATTTTAAATTGGTTATTTCTGATTTATATATAAAAACAAATAATACTGATATGGTTTGAATAGTTAAATTAAAAATTTTTAAGTTCTTAGACAACATTCATTCTGTGTCAGAAACATGCTGTGTCAAATATTTATTCACAATCCAAATTCAGTATTGTATCAAGCTTGAATGTTGTGTTCATAATTGCCCCAACTATTCAGGGTTCGACATCTGCGGTCGTATCTAGCTGCGCCCAGCGGAGCATTTTATTTATTATTAATGTGGTGTTTTATCTTTTAATTATTTTATTTTCTGTCTTTAGATCATATTGTAGATTTTTTTATAATATTGATACAAGGAAGACATCAATATATCAGACATAATATGTAATAAAAGATATTGTCATAAATTACAAACATTTCTTGTTGTGTTGCAATTGATCATTTTATATAAATATGATTCAAACTACACTGACTTGGTGTTGGGAGGACTTATCACGGCAATTAAGAAGTCTATTTTATTTAAAGAAACCGAATGCATTTCATAACACCATACAATAAAATCAGTTCTCGTAAACGGTTCAGAAATATTGGGATATATCTCTGTTAATGCAGCATGTCGACAAGTAAAATTTGATCAAATGGGACATTGTATGACTGTAAAAATTGGGTAACACAAAATACCCATATCACGATTTTCAAGAAACCTCTACATTAAGTATGCATAAACTTTATAGGAACAATTTCCCAATTTTAGTCTCTGAAAAACAAATAATTTATCAATTGAATACAATGTAAGGCATTCGAGATATCAGTTACTTCGTTTGGGAGACTTCGTAGCAGTTCACTGTTACAGTTATTACTCGTTTTAATTATGACTGAATTTCAAATATATTAATTCAAACAAAAAGATAGACATCTTTTAATAATCTTCTGTTTGCATTTAAAACAATACACTAACATGGAAAATTTGAATAAATATGAATCAACGAGTAAGTTATCGTGTAAGGAGGGTGCGTGAGAAACACTTGCAAATCTTCAAGGGGCACTGATGGAAAATCAATTTTACTTTCTTCCCATCTCATTAAGTCTTATCTTGATTATCAGATTCGTAAAACGGTACATAAATGTTAATTTTAACAACTAGTTGTCAATCAACCCTTACAATATATATATATAAACGTGAATTATGGTCACTTTCTTAAAATTTGTCTTTTCTAATTATGAGCATATTCATCGAAGCGAAGCTTTGTATTTATAGTAATTTTACGTATAATTTACAATTATATAATCATCAGATAATTTTTTCCTTGAATAAAATTAATTTTAAATACTATACCGGAAATAAAGAAGAACATTGAGAACGGGAGACAAACATTGACTTTTAATAAACTGCAATCGCTGTCTTTCGCCCCCCCCTCTTTTCTCTCACAATTCTATATCTTCCTCTCCATTCCCATTAACAGTGATGAAATATTTTAAAAGGTTACGCCTGTTAACTTCCTACTAGACCTAACCGTAACGTATCGGTGTATAAATCAGTTTAATAGGCTATCTATAGGGAAAATAGTAGTATTTAATTTCACGGCATTAGGTTACCCTACTCAGATGAGTCTTAGTCAGACTTGATGTGCTTTGTTGGATACATGAATGCAGTTAGAACTGGATTAATTTTTTCCTAGCTTTGGGAATAATTGAAGTACATATAAAAATATTATTTTTTTAAATACAACTACAATTAAAATTTGGCTGAATTTTTTAAAACTTTGTATTTTTTTGCTTCACTGCATACAGAAAAACATGTAAATTAACATTTTCTTCAGAAATCTTTTAAGTTTTAAAAATATTAAATAATTAATTGACATCATAACTAAGTAGGGATGATTAGCTAAAGACAAGTTACATGAAACTGTTATGTTTGAACAATTAAAATTTTAAATTTAAAATGTCTAAAATTTTAAATTTTGAACATCTAAAATTTTACTGATATCAGAAAGTACAAGGATTTTAGGATCTTATTTTAAACAGCAGTATGTGATGAAGTATTTTATTAAGGGTATCAATCTGAATTAAACTATGTGACTATTATGCAGGTCCATGTAAAAATCTCATTTTATGCTAGATGTTTTAAGATTTATTCTTTTAAACCTTTATCATGTTTAGGTGGTACCTGTATATAACCCTACTTCTTAAGACACCTGTAAAATATTTTATCTGAGCATCTTTTATGAAATAAAATAATGTAAATTGTGAAGCTTTTAAAGGGGTGCGAGTAACTGTATATAGAAGATAAACATGCAGTAATGCAGTGCTCCAAAATTAGTGGAGGATCATACACGAGATAAATAGATAAATAATACTATATATAGATTCGGGGAATTCCAGGACAAGAATCTTGGAATTCCCGAATTTAACTGCTTTCGTGGCGATAATTAAGTTTTAACAAATTGGATTTCATTTTAAAAGGAGGATATTTTAGATTGTATACCGGATTATATTTTTAACAATATAGCATATTGTTGTATTGACGCTAATATTTTAACAAGAAGTTAGTTACCGACTTCTTGGTGTCCCAAAGCTGGGACAAAGATAAGGAAGAAGAAAGAAGGAGTGGTTATTCTTTAATAGCATAACAAAGGTACCGAAATAGTAGTTTATACACATAATATATGACATGAAAACCTGTAACAAAAGTAAAATAGTTCAATTAATCATAACGATGTCACCAAACAATCTTTTAAAACACAATGCCTGTAATGCTGACAAACAGTAACTGAAGTTATCACATTTCAAGATGGCAGATGGGAAAAATGCTAATTATAAGATAGCTTTCCTTATTTTCTCGGTTCAGACAGATACAGATACAGATATTTTATTTTCCAGTCACGAAGCCCATTTAATTACTTGACATAACAATCAAATATAATCATTGTTGAACAAAATACAAATGAAGAATATAATGAATGTTATAGTAAACAGGAACTGTATATGATAGTATTATATGATCCCTGTTGTAAACAGGAACTGTATATGATAGTATTATATGATCCCTGTTGTAAACTATTAATATGATTTAAAATTGTAAATAAAAGGAAATAATAACTAAAGAAAACTTACATATATCAGTACATTTAAACACATGTATATTAATGCACTGTGATCCAGATCAAGCCTGCAAATCAGACCCTGACAAAAGTTCTTTTCTCTTATTATATAATTCTTCATTTAGGAGCTGAAGACCTTTAATGACAATGTAATCTTCTGATGACAAGCCAATTAAATTTGTCTGT
Source organism: Mytilisepta virgata (assembly GCA_028015205.1). NCBI lineage: Eukaryota > Metazoa > Mollusca > Bivalvia > Mytilida > Mytilidae > Mytilisepta > Mytilisepta virgata. Next base: position 41,512,573 of record CM051510.1, on the reverse strand, counting down.
AGTGGTCAACATATTAAAATTTTGAAATTCTTTATTTATTTTATTTATAAATATTTCCCTTTGATCATATGTATGTGAAAAGTTATGTAGTCTCTTGGTTATCAACATCTATAATGAAGCTGTATAATCTCTAGACTATACCATACATTATCCTAATACTTTTTGCTTTCTAAATTTGACAAGGATGGTAATAATTCTGGAAAGACGACGTGACCATGCTACAAGTTTGTCCTTGGTCAATTCAGCCATACTACCAGTTCAGCCATATAATGATTGAAGTCGTTTTGGCCATGCTTTTATTTGTTGATTCTCTTTTAACTGGTTAAGGTGATATGGGGTTAATAAGTTGTGTTACCATATATAAACAATAACATACATGAATTATGAATTGAACTCTTTACCAATACAGACCTTATTTTTGCAATTATAATGATCGCTTTATAAGGTCGCCTTATTCAGACAAGTTAATGACAATGTAATAGTCTGATGACATAAGCCAATTCAATTTGTCTGTAGTCATCAAAAGATTAAAATTTTTAAATTCTTTATTTTGTAATAATAAGTTTGGTTTTTGGTCTTCCAAATGTTTCGGTTTTAATGCCGCCAACTTGTCAAGATAAGTTCAATCTTTGGATTGAGCATAATTTTTTAACTGATTGAGTGGTTATCCAAATTCAAACATAGGGTACAGGTGTGGATCCATGATTATATGTAAGAGGGCACAGTATTCCGGCGAGGGGTCTGGGATGCTAAAGGAACCAAAGGCAAAGCCCTGGTGAGGAGTCAAGCCCTCCAAGGGAAACTCTGCAGATGTGAGCAAATATACATGCAATTGTTTTCTTTTACTGTTAATAAAAGTCCAATATTATTAACATGCAAATAACGAATAAAAAACTTTTGGTTTGAAACTGGACTCGACCTTGCAATGTTATTCCAATGGACATTATGTAGTCTAAAATCAGATGATATCCTAAAAATATGTAACTGTGTTTGTATGAAAATAGCATGAAATATTTGCCTCACCTAATAAAGGCAAATTACGCCAATGAAAATAGTCATCAACCAGCAGTTTACATTTCGTTCTGCTCCGCCGATTTTTGACGAAATTATGGGCCTTGTACTTTGAAAATTACACCTTTCCAAACTTTTTAGCTCACCTGACCCAAAGGGTCAAGTGAGCTATTCTCATCACTTGGCGTCCGTCGTCCGTCGTCGTCGTAAACTTTTACAAAAATCTTCTCTGAAACTACTGGGCCAAATTGAACAAAAGTTTGCCACAAGCATCATTAGGGTATCTAGTTTAAAAAATGTGTCCGATGACCCCGCCTGCCAACCAACATGGCCGACATGGCTAAAAATAGAACATAGGGGTAAACTGCAGTTTTTGTCTTATATCTCAAAAACTGAAGCAATTGGGCCAGGCTGCGCAATTGTTTTCCTTTTACAGAAGTCATGAAATAATAGGTTGCCATTAAGTCTGTACGTTTCGTTGAAACATGGGAGATGGCTCAAAACGATCGCCATACAATGGCACATATCCAGTTAAAATCTCGGGGTGTGAAGTCAGTCTACTTTTTCCGTAATTTTAGAAATCACGAGCCATGGTAAAAAAAGTCTCCTTCCGCAAAGTAAAATGTACCTCTTTCATGCTCTCCATGTAGAATAAAAATTTTCTTGGTTTTATTCATTTAATCCTTTCAATATTTCTATGTCAAATGTCTCAGGTAAATACACCTTTAAAACAACACTAGTTATTCTGTTATCACGGTTGGTTTTATTACAGTAGGTCCATATATCATGGTGCAATTTTAAATTTTAATGGACTTCTTTTGGTATCCCTCAGGTCAAAGTTCATTGCAGGTCTTGAGCCATATTGAAATATGACATATAAATGTTCTCTACATTATGGTATTTGGTTGGTGCGGAAGCTTTTCCTGAACATAACTGTGCAATATTTTTCAGATCTGAAAGAAAATAAGAAAGATTCAGCATAAATTTGGGCATAAAGCAAACATGTTTATTTCATGAATAAAAACCAAAAATCAGTGAAAAAACCAAGATTCATTACTGATATATTTAGAGCCTCAGTTTACTCTTTGGAACTCACTAATGCCTTCTAAAATTATCATTAATATTTATACTTTTAAAAAAATCATATAACAGACAAATAAAGGTAACTTTTATATTTTTTTTAGGCTGAAATATTGCAAATTTTGAAAATTATTATCCGTCATTTTAAAAGTTTCAGCTTGAAATTTTCACATCCTCACAAAAAAGTTCAATATTTTTTAACTAATAGCTAGATTATGTAAAGACGAATCTAAAATGGGGTCAAATGTCAAAATCTGCCCAGTATTAACAATTGTACAGCTATTTAAAAATTTGCAGTTTCTATGTCTGAGAAATGTAAACATCTGGAAGGCGAACAAATTATGATGTTATATGAATTATGATGTCATAACTTTATGACGTCACCAAGTATTGTAAAACACAATTAGTCCTATCATTAACATTTCAACGATAAATGATTAAAGAAAAAAATATTAATCTACAAGTAGTAACCAAGGATTTGCATTGAGGAAAAAATGCATAGCAACCAAGGAGAATGAATTTTTTCCATTACACAATCACATGTGCACTTTTAAATAATTCATCAGTATGTGTATAAGTGTATAAGCTTATAAATTTACAGGAACAACAGGACAGTCCATTTTGCTGCCTGATATTAAAAGTTTAAAAACCAAATAAATTCAGTAATACATGTACATTTAAGTTACATGCTGTCATAATGAGTTACTCCCCTTTACAATTGACAAACTGCAAATTCTAAATCACAAGAATTTATTCAACCTGTTATTGGTAAATGTTGGTTTAAAATTCTTGTTCAAAGGGATTTGTGGATGATATAGGTCTCTTTGCACCTATTTCCATTAAATACATTCATCTAATGTTAGAATTATTTAGCTGTGGTTTTCAATTGTCCTTGTTACATGACATGTATGTAGTCTCGCCAAAATTGATACATCTAAATAAAAAGCATGTGTTTCCTGCTTATAGTGAGAATTTTTCATCATACAATAACTGACCTGTAATATATTATTAATAGCAATGCAAAATCCCTGTGTATTTATTCACACAAACACATGTGTTTCAATGTTTACATCATACATATTACAACTTCCGGTTTGGTTGGGGGGGGGGGTATTTGGGTGTCTAGAATTTTAAGGAATGACAATTTTTTTTAAAGATTTTAGTAAAAAAAACAATAATTTTTTCATTTTACTTTATAATATATGTAAAAAAAATTATTGCAGAAGATTTACATTACATATGGACTGTTCAAATTTAGAAAACCCCATTTTCACCTCTTTTGCATTCTTTTTTAAAGCATCACATTAAAGTTTTGGACCGTACGCAAATATTTTATACTTTTTGTGTTAAATACATACTTAAGGAATTATACTGACCCTAGTTTCTCCATCAGTTGTTTACAGGATGGATCAGCATCACAAAATATTCCTTTACACACGTTTGAGATCATGACGTCAATTTAGGTCAGGCCGCGCAATTGTTTTCCTGTTACAAAAGTCATGAAATAATAGGCTGCCATTAAGTCTGTACGTTTCGTTGAAACATGGGAGATGGCTCAAAACGATCGCCATACAATGGCACATATCCAGTTAAAATCTCGGGGTGTGAAGTCAGTCTACTTTTTCCGTAATTTTAGAAATCACGAGCCATGGTAAAAAAAGTCTCCTTCCGCAAAGTAAAATGTACCTCTTTCATGCTCTCCATGTAGAATAAAAATTTTCTTGGTTTTATTCATTTAATCCTTTCAATATTTCTATGTCAAATGTCTCAGGTAAATACACCTTTAAAACAAAACTAGTTATTCTGTTATCACGGTTGGTTTTATTATAGTAGGTCCATATATCATGGTGCAATTATAATTTTTTTAATGGACTTCTTTTGGTATCCCTCAGGTCAAAGTTCATTGCAGGTCTTGAGCCAATTAGAGCAAAACTGACATGGGATAAAAATGTTCATCAGGTTAAGATCTGCCTGTCATGAAATTTTCAGACGAATCTGTCAACCCTTTGTTGGGTTATTGCCCCTGAATTGTTAATTTTAAGGAAATTTTGCAGTTTTAGGTTTTTATCTTGATAAATTATTATAGATAAAGACAAATTGTAAACAGCAAAAATGTTCAACAAAGTAAGATCTACAAATAAGCCAACATGACCAAAATCAATGATTGACCCCTTATATGAGTTTTTACCCGTTAAAAACGGCATCCAGCATAAACTTTCCTTTAAAGATCTTTTTCTCTCAAACCACTGGGCCAATTGAGACCAAACTTTGGTGGAATGGTCCTTGGGTGGTCCCCTTCCAAAATTATGTCTTGCATCCCTGACATCCAACCAACATGGCTGCTGTTACTAAAAATAGAAAAAAAAGTGGGGGGGGGGGGGACGAATTTCAGAAATCTTCTTATCTGAAACTACAAGGCCAGTTGGAACCAAAGTTGGCAGGAATGGTTATTAGGAGGTTTTCTTTCAGAAATATGTCCAATGACCCAGACTGTTAACCAAGATGGCCGCCACAGCTGAGCTTAGTTTAACTTAGGGCCCTATGGGAAAATTCAGTGAAAAATCTTCTTGTCTTAAACCATTTGACCAATTGGAACCAGACTTAGCAGCAATGGTACTTAGAGGGTCCTCTTACAAAGGTGTGTCCAATGACCCGGGCTGTGAACCAAGATGGCCGCCACAACCGAACTTAGTTTAACATAGGGCCCTATAGGAAAATTCATTGAAAAATCTTCTTGTCTGAAACCACTTAACATATTAGAGCCAGACTTGGCAGCATTGGTCCTTAGGAGGTCCTTTTTCAGAAAAGTGTCTGATCACCTGGATTGTCAACCAAGATGGCTGACACAACGAAATTTGTTAAATATTGGACTCTATTGGAAAATTCATTTAAAAATCTTCTTGTCTGAAACCGCTTAGCCAGTTGGAACAAGACGTAGCAGAAATAGTCCTTAGATGGTTTTCTTTTAGAAATGTATTCGTTGACGTGGACTGTCAACTAAGATGACCACCACAGCTGAAATTAGTTTAACATAGAATCCTATAGAAAAACCAGCCAAATTGACTGCAACACTTAAATTTTTAGGTCTGCTTAAGGTGAAAAGTTAAATCCAGGTGAGCGATACAGGCTCTTGAGAGCCTCTAGTTTTCTAGACACATTCCAATATTGAGCAGATTTTTGGCATGTGAGTTGACCATTATGAGTTACAGATCGGGTGTACGTTTCTTTTCACTCCGCTGATTTTTGCTGTGAAAACACTTTTCCAGACTATATTGATGAGTTACAGATGCTTCAAACTTTTTATGCTGGTCATGTCGTTTTGACACATCTAGTTTTACATTCAATACCAAATTTAAGAATTTTTTTATGTTTTCGAATTTCACGATGAAAATTTTCCACAACACTTTCAACTGAACACCAAATATTACAGTAATATATCCAATCAGTGTTCTCCCCAGAAATTTTGGATAGCATCACATTAGATGTAAATGCTTTCCTTAGATACTGCTTTGTACAGAATTGCTGAAATGTCTACTTACAACAGCCTATTTAGTGGCATTAAGGACTAATAATAGGTGCAATCAATCAAGGGAATGATGTTTTCTTTTGATCAAGAGGCTTGATAAGTTAGGGAACGAAGGAATCTTACACGATCTTAGTTCAACATAGGACCCTATGGGAAAATTCAAAAATCTACTTGTCTGAAACTTTAGAGCCAGTTGGCAGAAATGGTGCTTAAATGGTCCTCTTTCAGAGTTAATATCCGATGACCCGGACTGTCAACAAAGCCGAACTTAGTTTAACATAGAACCCTATTGGAAAATTCATTTAAAAATCTTCTTATCTGAAACCACTGAGCCAATTTGAACCAGAATTTGCAGCAATGGTCCTTAGATGGTCCTCTTTTAGAATTATGTCCAATGAACAGGACTGTGAACATAGATTTCTGCCACAGCAGAACCTAGTGTAACACAGGACTCTGTGGGAAATTAATTTAAAAATTTTATTGTCTGAAACCACTTGATCAAATTTGAAACCAGACTTTGCAGCAATGGTCCTTCGTTGGCCCTCTTTCAGTCAGAATTGTATCCAATGACCCAGACTGTGAACCAAGATGACGTACTGCTACATCCAAACTAAGTTTAACATATAGAACCCTACGGGAAAATTCATTTAAAAATCTTCATGTCTGAAACCACTTGACCAATTTCAACCTGCCGTGGCAGCAATTGATCTTAGATTGTTCTCTTTGAGAATTATTGCTGATGACCCCAACTGTCAGTCAAGATGGCCAACATAGCCAAACGTAGGACCTTAATTCTGATGATCTCAAGTCTAAACCCCCTGACTGTTCCTGTGATATCTCCATTATTATAGCAATGTATAGTCCTGTGGGTCATGTTATCACTGGGGATCTCAATCTAGTTGATAATCAAAAGCTAAAAAATATGCTAGCTAAAGGCCCCAAATACCGAGAACCTCTGCCAATTAATTGGAAATATAATTTAAAATTGCTAATGGATTCTGTTGAGGATTATGCCAGAAAATGGACTTCAAAGGAATAGAAACCTAAGGTTGTTGAAAACTTGACTTGCCTCCATGACAAATATGTAGTTGTCCCAGCTGACAAAGCCCTTAATAACATCGTTTTTGTCTGCAAGAACTATTCTTTTGAGTGTCTTAGAAACGAGTTGGGAATAGATAACACTGCGGGTAACCCAACTTATACACTGACCACACTTACTAAGCAGGAAGTCCTTGATAACCACAAGACCGTTCTTCATTCCTTAGGCATTTCTATAAAGGGTGAAGAAATGGACCTTCCAGGCTTCCTGCACTTTATTGGATTCCTAAACTACATAATGCGTTTAAACAAAGGTACATTGCTGGGTCAGCTAATTGCGCTACAAAATCACTTTCAAAGATTTTAACATTCATATTGACATGTATTAAAGAGGGCCTTCAGAATTACTGTGAAACATCATATTCCACCAGTGGCGTCAATCAGATGTGGATTCTTAAAAACTCAAAAAATTTGCTACAATATCTAAAATCAAAATCTTTGGCTACAAAATGTACATGCAAAAGCATATAAACATTCGAATTCTCTACACTCTACACTACCATACCACATTCTCAATTAAATGATCGCTCAAAGCAACTAGTTCGTCAATGTTTTTTCAAGAAAAATGGCACACGCAGATATAAATTTCTAGTTCTAGGTTAAAAAAAAGCTTATTTAGTGAAGAACCACTCTGATTCTGACAAAAAGTATTCTGAAGATGAAATTAAAAACATGTTAGATTTTCTCATAGACAACATATTTGTTGAATTTGGCAGTCTAATTTTTCAACACACAATCAGCATTCCAATGGGAACCAACTGTGCTCCTCTCTTCGCCGATCTGTTTCTGAACTCATATGAAGCGGACTTCATTCAAGGGTTACTATGTGAAAACAAAAAGAAACTAGCCAATCCTTTAGTTTCACTTTTCGTTATATAGATGACGTATTGGCATTAAATAACTTCCTTCATATTTGGATTTGTTTCTTGAAATAGACAATGAGGGACATTTGAAGACAACTATATAACAAACGTGATGACTTCAACTTTCCTATTGTTAATTTTCCCTTTTTGAGTAGCAATATACCAGCATCGCCTGCATATGGCGGCTACGTTTCTCAGCTTATCCGATTTTCAAGGGGATGCGTGAGTTACCCTGCCTTTTGACAAAGAGGATTAAAGCTGTTCCCACTGTCGTAACATTTCATGTGCCTCCACCGATTTGTGACTTCCACCAGATTGACTTTGTTGACTGGTGCTGTATACGTAAGCAGGAACTGCTTACCCTTCTGGAGCACCTGGGTTCATCCTAGTTTTTATAGGAGTTTGTATTGTTAATTGGTTTTTAGTTTTCTGTGTTTATTTGTTGTGCTTGTGGTTGTTCATTTGTCTTCCCGGGTTTGTCTGTCCAATGGATTACGTTTTTTTTATTGCTCCTTAGGTATATTTGTCCTTTTTTATATGCCCGTCAAAGTATTGACGGGACGTATTATGGTATACAAATGTCCGGCGTCCGTCTGTCCATCGTAACATGTCACGCCATAACTTGAGAACGACTCATCCAAATTTCACGAAACTTAATATAGTTGTTTCTTATGATGGACAAACGATCTGTATACTTTTTGGCGAAAATTAAATTAAAACTTTTTGAGTTACGGGACTTTGTAACTAAACCAGAAGTGTGTTTTTTTAGCTCACCTGACCCAAAGGGTCAAGTGAGCTTTTCTCATCACTTGGTGTCCGTCATCCGTCGTCGTCCGTTAACTTTTACAAAAATCTTCTCCTCTGAAACTATTGAGCCAAATTGAACCAAACTTGGCCACAAGCATCATTAGGGTATCTTGTTTAAAAATATGTCCGATGACCCCGCCTGCCAACCAACATGGCCGACATGGCTAAAAATAGAACATAGTGGTAAACTGCAGTTTTTGTCTTATATCTCAAAAACTAAAGCAATTAGAGCAAAACTGACATGTGATAAAAATGTTCATCAGGTCAAGATCTACCTGTCATGAAATTTTCAGACGAATCGGTCAACCCTTTGTTCGGTTATTGCCCCTGAATTGTTAATTTAAAGGAAATTTTGCAGTTATAGGTTATTATCTTGAATATTATTATAGATAAAGACAAATTGTAAACAGCAAAAATGTTCAACAAAGTAAGATCTACAAATAAGTCAACATGACCAAAATCATTGATTGACCCCTTATAGGAGTTTTTGCCCATTAAAGACGGCATCCAGCGTGAACTTTCCTTTAAAGATCTTTTCCTCTCAAACTACTGGGCCAATTGAGACCAAACTTTGGTAGAATAGTCCTTGGGTGGCACCCTTCCAAAAGTATGTCTGGCATCCCCGACTTCCAACCGAGATTGCTGCTGTTACTAAAAATAGAAAAAAAAGGGGGATGACTTTCAAAAATCTTATATGAAACTACAAATTCAGTTAAAACCAAAGTTGGCAGTAATAGTTCTTAGGAGGTTCTCTTTCAGAAATATGTCCAATGACCCAGACTGTTAACCAAGATGGCCGCCACAGCCAAACTTAGTTTAACATAGGGCCCGATGGCAAAATTCATTGAAAAATCTTCTTGTCTTAAACCACTTGACCAATTGGAACCAGACTTGGCAGCAATGGTCCTTAGGAGGTCCTCTTTCAGAAATGTGTCTGATTTCGTGGACTGTGAACCAAGATGGCCGCCACAGCAGAACTTAGTTTAACATAGGACCCTATGGGAAATTCACTCAAAAATCTTCTCGTCTGAAACCACTAAGCCAATTAGAATTAGACTTGGTAGCAATGGTCCTTAGATGGTCCTCTTTCAGAATTTTGTGCGATGACCTGGACTGTCAACCAAGATGGCCGCCACAACTGAACTTTGTTAAATATTTGACCCTATAGCAAAATTCATTTAAAAATCTTCTTGTCTGAAACCGTTTAGCCAGTTGGAACAAGACTTAGCAGAAATGGTCCGTAGATGGTTCTCTTTTAGAAATGTATCGTTTGACCTGGACTAAACCAAGATGACTGCCACAGTTGAAATTAATTCAACATAGAATCCTATAGAAAAACCAGCCAAATTGACTGCAACACTTAAATTTTTAGGTCTGCTCAAGGTGAAAGTTAAATCCAGGTGAGCGATACAGGCTCTTGAGAGCCTCTAGTTTCACATGTCGCGCCGTATCTCAAAAACGATTTATGATTATTGCATAAAACTTTACACACTTCTAAGTTATATTAATCTAAAGATCTGTATACTTTATGGTGATGATTCAAAATTTTAATTTAGAGTTTTTGAGTTTTTTGTAAAAAAAAGGGGGGGTTTTCACATGTCTCGCTGTACATGTATTTTAAATAGTTATATTAATCTGAAGATCTGTATACTTTTTCGTGATGATTCTTTATTTTATTTTTGAGTTATTGAATTTTTATTGAGCTTTTTGGTAAAAAGAGAGTCTTTTTTGGTCACATTTCGCGCCGTATCTCTATTGCTTAAAAGTTTACACGCTTATGTTTTGCCGGATTTCCATATACATCCCACCAGCAGTTCCACTAAATAAAGGAGGATTCCAAAAACATTTATGATTTTTCACAAGACAACGGGCATTTCATGCCCTCGTGGAACAGCTGTTTATATAAAATAGGACCCTATGGAAAAATCAGCCAAATTGACTGCTACACTTAACATGCCTAAGTTTTTGTCCTGCTTTTCAAAGCAGATTTATAATTTGTCTTTTGTTGTTATTATGTTTAGAGACTTGAATATTTCATAGAAAATCATATTAGAACCAAAATTGCAATGATATACCCTCAAATCACTGTCCAGAAAATCGAGATCAACAGAAGCAAGTCCCATTTATATTGACATCATAAAAAGGGAAGTAACTCGTGAAAATAAAAAAAAAATAATACCGTGCTTGGTAAATTGTTTGCTTATATTTGAAAGCCGTTGGGGTAAGTAAGTAAGTAAAAAGATCTCATGAATGTCTGAAATAGAATGTTAATTTCAATAACATCTTTTGGAAGGAGAAAGTTCAAACATTTATTTATATTTTGAAGGACACATGTATTGGCCAAATGTGATCCGTGATGATAGTAAATAAATATACATAAAAAAATAATAGAAGTTTTAACATTTCAAGATCACTTGGCTTTATATAATGTCTTTGTCAGTGGTATTTCAAAATATATTTTTAATGCAGATGCCGAAAAGAAAAAGGAAAGCTTTAACTGTAAGGAAGGGTACGAAATCCAAAAGACGGAAGAAGAGTGATACAACAGAAGAAGTATTATATGAAAGGGATGCAGAGAGGGAAAGTGGAACGGACCTATCAGGTAAAACTCTTTTCCATTTTTAACTGTACGGAATACTTCACTCAATCTCTGTATATATGGAATTTTATACTCTTAATGGTTAACTGTGTAAAAATCAGTCTAATGTTCCTGCAAAGTTGCTTGAGCATCCATTAAATCAGTTTTAATATTTCAATGCTTTTGTTTAACAATATTTGATCACACAGAAAACTTGGATCAAACACAGTAGTATTGATTTTATTTCAGTTTTATCATATAGTGTGTAATGCACTGTGCAATAAAATTGAGAAGAAATAAGATTTTTTTAGTCAATGTTTCAACTTCATGTTACCATTTCTATATATATGTTTCTTTAAATTTACCTGATGTTCACATTGAAATGTTTCAACTTCATGTTACCATTTCTATATATATATGTTTCTTTAAATTTAGCTGATGTTCACATTGAAATGCAACAGATTGGCAAATTATCCATACTTGAAGGCAGTACAATCAAATTATCTGCAAATGTCACGTACAACTCTACAAAACCAATCACTCTGCATTGGCAAAAGGTAGAGGACAATGTCGGAAAAGACTTACCTATTCACACAGCCAAATATTCTAGAAGCTCCTGTAATTTATCAGTTCCTGAACTTACAATAAATAATGCAGATAAAACAGATGATGGCAGTTATCGGCTAGAGATTAGAAGATTGGGTGAGGCTGTTCAGGGTTCAAAAATTGTTCTTGAAGTTTTACAAGGTAAATTTTATGATATTGTAAAAGCTCGTTTCTGATGCTTTTCAAACTGTGAATGGCAATATTCGATAAATAAGCAGTTGTTTTGTTAAATATATTTATCAGTTAAAGTTAAACGGCTTAGTGATTCATGTATTTATAAAAAAAAAATCTTCTAAAATGTATTTACCAGAAAATAACAAAAAAGAAAAAAAAAAACAAAACGAAACAAAACGAGTAATAACTGTAACAGTGCATTCAAAAAATTTGTTTTTCAGAGACTGAAATGGGGAATTGTTCTTATAAAGTTTATTCATACTTAATGGAGAGGTTACTTGAAAATCATGATATGGGTATATTTTGTGACCCAAGTTTTACAGTCATACAATGTCACACTTGATCAACTTTTGCTTGTCGACATGCTGCATTGACAGAGATTTATCCCAATATTTCTGAGTCGTTTACGAGAACTGATTTTATTGTATGGCGTAATAAAATGTATTCGGTTTCATTAAATAAAAATAATAATAAGACTTTTTACCTGCCGTGATAAAATGTATAATACATAACAATTTGATAACATAAGTATCACAACATGACCAGAAGAACATATACACATCAAAAAATTGAAGCAGCTAAATGCGGACCTTAAAAATGTCATTAGCAGAATATTATGCACTTAACATCACTGGAGCCACCAGCTTAGATGTTGATAAGGGAAAAAACAGAGAGTGACGCATGGGCCATATATCAGTTAAAACATAACTACAAACATGAAACACAACATATTATTAAATATAACATTTTTTTAGAGCAGGCATATCCTGACCTCCTAACACGATAAACTCGGTTTGAGTTTTTGTTGGTAAAAACTATTTACAAAGAGAGAATTTGGTCATAAAAGTAAAACACATATTCCAAATATGCAAGAGCAGGCAAATCCTGGCCTCTAGCCAAAACATTGGATATTTTAGTTTCAATTTACAAAAACTACATGCAAGTCTAGATACAAAATAAAAATCTTGCATAACGACAAGAGAATGCAGATCATGACCTCATGTCTGTCATATCTGTATTTCAATAAAATTATCTAAGGGGAAGCAACTTTGACAAAACTTTTGTAATAAGCCTTATATCTTAAAAGAAGAAATCTGAATGTATCGCTGAACGGGATTCGAGTTCCGTCTGCCTAATTTCTTTATATAAGTTTCTGAGAAACCCAAATTTGTCAAGTGGGTTGCTGCTCCAATCCGAAAACTATGACCTTTATATAAAGTAGGGTCCATACTAATGAATAGAAGTATTTGTGACAGCTTTGATGTTATGAACTTGTGGGTAACAGGTCCACCCCAAGAAACTGAAACAGTGGCCCAGATAATGGCTTAAACACTTTTATATATTCAAATAAAGCCCGCACAGGGCAAAAATTAGGGTCATGTGTGTTTGCTTCACTTGAAATGGATACTGGTTGGTTATTTTTCATAGTTTTAAAATGTCGCAACACAACTGTAAGGTTTCTTGGAGCTTTTGTCATGGAATCAAAGTCAGACAAAGTAACATCCTCTATTTGAGTCATTTAATGTTCGGACAAGAATTTCGCCAAGACAAAGAATTGCTGCAAAAGCAAGTAGAAAACTGCTTTTAATAAAATTCTTATAAAGTAATCTGCAATGCAAGTCTCTAAACATTGGAGAATTTGTTGTAAAATGTCTTTTGTTATTGGAAGGCGAGGGTCTGATGAATCGCAAAGATTGTCACACCCCTTGAGCATTTTACGAACCAGGAAAGAATTACCAAAGTCATGAATATTCAGTATTTTGTGAATATAACTTAAAGTATCCGGACCATAAATGACCACGTGATTATTCAAAGGTTCCCGGATGTTCCATACAATGCAATTGAAATGCCCTCGGTAATTATCGGCAAACTTCGGTAATTACAATATTACTAACTTATTTTTTAAGACTCTCCATACAAGCAACTAAGTGTGTTTCAACTTGAGAAATATATATATACAAAATCCCAGCTTTAAATTGTTTGGTTCAGCCATTCACGGTCAAAGAGAGAAACAATTTTCGATCATGATCTATTATGGTCCGGATACCTTAAAGCAGAGACATGGGAAGTAAAGGAGGAAGGACTGTATGATTTACAGAATAAATGACCTACAAATTTACATATAATAATTGAATTTAAAGGCAATCTTAATACAATGTTTCGGGAATAGCAAAATCAAACAGTAACTTCCAGCTATGACCATAACCTGTTCTGGTGGATTTGGATAAGGCGGATTGTAATAATTTCAATGTTTGCTGTAAACCTTGGAATTGGACATATGTACTCCCCAAACTTCTAAAGCAAGGACAATGGGAAATAATTTCTTGACCCCCCCCCCCCCCCCATAACCAATACTACCTGCTGCATCTGTGTATAAATTGAAATGATCAGAGGAGAGCCATTTATCTGATAAAAAGACTGATTAAAGGAATCAATGAAATGTTTCCATGCCAATATATCAGCTCTAGCTTCGCAAGTCAACTTCATATAATGAAATGGATTTGAAACATGCTTTGTTAAATCAATTAACCGTCTTAAAAATGCACGGCCTGGGAAAACTACTAGACAAGCAAAGTTGAGCAAGCCTATGAGAGATTGTAATTCACGCAACGTAACTTTCTTCTTCTTGTAATTTTTATACGACCGCAAAATTTTTGCGGTCGTATATTGGTATGACGTTGGCGTCGTCGTCGTCGTCTGCGTCGTCGTCCGCGTCGTCGTCCGCGTCGTCGTCCGAAGATATTTGGTTTTCGCACTATAACTTTAGTATAAGTTAATAGAAATCTATGAAATTTAAACACAAGGTTTATGACCACAAAAGGAAGGTTGGGATTGATTTTTAGAGTTTTGGTCCCAACAGTTTAGGAATTAGGGGCCAAAAGGGTCCAAAATTAAACTTTGTTTGATTTCATTGAAAATTGAACTATTGGGGTTCTTTGATATGCCGAATCTAACCGTGCATTTAGGATCTTAATTTTTGGTCCCGTTTTCAAATTGGTCTACATTAAGGTCCAAAGGGTCCAAAATTAAACTTAGTTTGATTTTAACAAAAATTGAATTCTTTGGGTTCTTTGATATGCTGAATCTAAACATGTACTTAGTTTTTTTATTATGGGCCCAGTTTTCAAGTTGGTCCAAATCGGGGTCCAAAATTAAACTTTGTTTGATTTCATCGAAAATTGAACTATTGGGGTTCTTTGATATGCCGAATCTAACCGTGCATTTAGATTCTTAATTTTTGGTCCCGTTTTCAAATTGGTCTACATTAAGGTCCAAAGGGTCCAAAATTAAACTTAGTTTGATTTTAACAAAAATTGAATTCTTGGGGTTCTTTGATATGCTGAATCTAAACATGTACTTAGTTTTTTTATTATGGGCCGAGTTTTCAAGTTGGTCCAAATCAGGGTCCAAAATTAAAGCTAAAAAGGGGGTAAATTATTTATTTTTTTTGGGGGGGGGGGGGGCAATTCTCCACAGCATATTGTATTACACAAAAGCAAAAAATTGAATATAAATTCAAATCATATGACCAATTCTAAGTTCTTTATTTCAGTTATTCTGTGTCAGAAACCTATTATGTGTCAAATATTTGAAGAAATTTTCAATTGCACAGTATTGCGCAATAGCAAGAAATTGATATGTGTGCCCTGTTATCAAAACTTTATAATAAACAAATTCCATTGGAAATTTGCCAATATAAAATGTGCTGATGAAGCTTTTTTGTTTATCTTATCTAAACTGCTGTTATGGTTGCAAAGTATAAAGAAATGGGGGGGGGGGTTGAAAACAAAATTTGGGGGGGTAAATGAGAAATTGGGGAGGGGGTAATTTTTTCTCATTTCATATTTCATAAATTAAAAAGAAAATTTCAAATTTTTTTTAGCAAAAAAAGGGAGGGGGGGTTACAATAAATTTTATTGTTTTTTGTTTTTTTTTGGGAAGGGTGGGTCAATGTGCAACTTCATAGTGTATTGCACAAAAGCTAAAAAAAGGGGTAAATTATTAATTTTTTTTTTGGGGGGGGGGCAATTCTCCACAGCATATTGTATTGCACAAGAAGCAAAAAATTGAATATAAATTCAAATCATATGACCAATTTTAAGTTCTTTGATTTCAGTTATTCTGTGTCAGAAACCTATTATGTGTCAAATATTTGAAGAAATTTTCAATTACACAGTATTGCGCAATAGCAAGAAATTGATATATGTGCCCAATTTTAAATTTTAAATTGGTTATTTCTGATTTATATATAAAAACAAATAATACTGATATGGTTTGAATAGGTAAATTAAAAATTTTTAAGTTCTTAGACAACATTCATTCTGTGTCAGAAACCTGTGCTGTGTCAAATATTTATTCACAATCCAAATTCAGTATTGTATCAAGCTTGAATGTTGTGTTCATAATTGCCCCAACTATTCAGGGTTCGACATCTGCGGTCGTATCTAGCTGTGCCCAGCGGAGCATTTTATTGCTTAGAGCATTTCTGATTTTGATAATCATGATAATCTTATCATAAGGCAGTCTATATTTTAGTTTTGCTGAATCCACTTCTATACCATATATAATAAGGACCTGGGTTGGGTAAATTGTTTTTTCATCTTTTACACAAGGAAAGAAATTGGTTCAAATCCTGTAAGCATTTATTAGAATTTGGAGGACCAACAAATAGGAAGTCATCAAGAATATGGGACATCCCAGCTGCCTGATATTTTGATTCCATTATTCATTGTAAAGCGGTAGAAAACATTTCAAAAACCCGACAGCTACTGCTGGCTCCCATTGGGAGACAACAGTCATAGTAAAAATAATTATTCCAATGAAACCAAGGAGATGGTAATTAGATGGGTGAACGGCAATAATTCTGAAAGCGTCCTCGATATAACACTTGCTTAATAAGCAGAATCTACCAAAGTGTTTCACCAATTTTACAACTGAATCAATACTGTCGTACTGAACTGTTGACTTTTCTGGTGGTATAAGTGTGTTTACTGAGTTGCCCTTTGGAAAGGATAAGTCATGAATTAATCTTAATTTCCCCGTAATATTTTTTGGCACTAAACCTAATGACGAACATTTTAAATTGTGGAAAGGGGGGTTAAGGAAGGGACCTGAAATTCTTTTAAAAAGTGATTCCTTGGCTAATTTTTCATATACAATTTTAGGATTGTCCAAAGCTGATTTGTGATTTTTCGAGATACTGTGTGATTTGTTGCCCACTATTCCTAATTTAAACCCATCTTTGAAACCCTCTATCAAACTGTTGTATAACTTAGCATTATAACCTTTCAGTTCAATAGATAAAACCTCATGATTGACTGGGCTTGGGATGTGTTTGGTTTCTGATGGTTTTCTGACCATGTTGCATTGTGTGTGTTGCTTTGGGGCACTTAACTTGGGGGTGGGGTCCTCTACAAAGTTTGCAGATGTGTTGGAATTAACAATAATTCCTTGGACAACTTTGATGCTTGTAGATATGGCAGGTGCCATATCCAGTGGCAAGAAAGGGTTGCATATTTCGTTGACCTGAGGGAGAGATTGATTTTGACTGTGAAATTTTTTATGATTACATGTACATGGCTTTACGGTGAATATCTTCTACTATGATCTGCCATGGTTGGCTGTTCTCTTTTCTAAGAGTACGAAACGTCTCATTCCCTCTTAGTTCAAAAATTTCTTTAACAATGCTCATGAATTTCAACATATGGGGAGTATCTTCAGGAAACTTTTTTATATAGAAATTGCCATATATATATGGAAAGCTTCAGACCAGTCAGTGAATGACCAGAATGATATATATTGTTTTGGTTTAGGGCCAGTCGGTCTATTCTGTAATGTTACAGTGCTTGGTGCCAGTGTAACGGACCAAGCATCGTTATCTACATTTTTCAACAGGGACCTTAAATCAATTCATCGGCCCAAATTTTTTCCCTAATCTTTTGGGATATATGGGCACCTAATGGTATACCTGCACTTAAGTCTGTTGCTGGTCTTTGGCCTATTGAAAAGGTATTTATACCCATAGCTGGTGGCTCCGTACCTAAGATATTGTTCACTAAAGAACTGATTTGACTGTTTAATGGCTGGTAATTAGAGTTGACCTGGTTAGCTCCATATGTACACGTTGATGTTGCTGAAGATGGCTGATGCGGCATTAATGAGGTCTGCAACAAATTAGTATTTGCATGGTGTTGTGTAGTAATACTCTGATCCTGATGAGGGACAGACTGTAACCTCTGTGTTGAAGTAGCATTAGGAATGTTATTCTCTTCTGGCTGTTGACTTGGATTATTTACAGATAATTTTGTTGTATTATTATTTCTCTGGCTAATTTGGCATGACTTACTTGACTTAATCCGCTTCGTCCCATGGTGGACATAGGGCGACCACTGTAGCTTTCCACCTCCTCCTGTCTTTGGCTAGAGTTTTTATTTCTCCCCAGGTCTTTCCAATCTTCTGGGCTTCTGCAGTTAAGTCTCGCCTCCATGTGTTCTTTGGCCTTCCTCGCTTTCTTTGGCCCTGAGGATTCCATTCTAGTGCGTGACGTGTAACGTTGGTACTCTCCTTCCTCAAAATGTGTCCGATCCATTTCCATTTTCTAGCTGTGATGGTTGGTATGACTGGTTCTTGTTTAGTTCTTTGCCACAGGTTCTTGTTGCTAATTTTGTTTGGCCAGTGAATGCCAACGATGTTTCTTAGGCACCTGTTTATAAATACTTGAACTGTTTTGGTGGATGCAACAGTTGATCTCCATGTTTCCGACCCATAAAGAAGTACATATTTGACATTTGAATTGAAAATTCTGATCTTTGTGAATGTTCGAAGTACTTTGCTCCTCCAGATGGGTTTGAGGATAGCAAATGCTTGTTGTGCTTTCTTTTTTCTTGCTGCTATATCCTCGTCAGTTCCACCTGTCGTACTGATGACACTTCCAAGATATGTAAATTGTGTTACATCTTCTATACCAGATCCTCTAAATATAGTTCTAGTTTCACTGTTGGCATTAATTCTCATCGATTTGGTCTTTGTTGGATTGATGTAAAGCCCGACCTTTTTTGCATTATCTTCTAGATTTGAAGCCTGATCTTGAGAGTCTTGATGGCGATGTGAGAGTTGGCAAATATCATCTGCAAAGTCCAGGTCTTCTAGACAGGATTGTAAGGTCCATTTGATGCCCTTGGGTTGACTATATGATGTTTTGCTGACCCAGTCTATGACCATCAGAAAAAGAAGGGGAGAGAGGAGACATCCTTGCCTGACGCCTGTTGTCACTGGAAAAGGATCTGTTAACGTCCCACCATGGATAACTTGACAAGTGAATCCTTCATAGAGCTGGCGAATTATGGATACAATCTTTTCTGGAATTCCATAGTGTCTGAGGATGTCCCATAGTACTTGATGGTCTATACTATCGAAGGCCTTCTCAAAATCGATAAATGTCAGATAGAGTGGTGTCTGCCATTCTATGGTTTGTTCTATAATTATTCTTAAGGTGGCGATTTGGTCAGTACATGATCTTTCCTGTCTGAATCCAGCTTGTTCGTCTCGCAGCACTTTATCTACCTCATTTTTCATTCTGTGTAGTATGATATGGCACAGTACTTTGCTAGGGATGGAAAGCAAAGTTATTCCTCTCCAGTTTCCGCATATAGCCCTGTCTCCTTTCTTTGGAAGCTTTACAAGAATGCCTTTGCTCCAATCCTCTGGAATTTGTTCTTCCTCCCATATTTTGTTTAACAGATGGTGGAACTTGTCTATCGAGATCACATCTAGTGCTTTAATGACTTCTGGAGGGATGTTGTCTATTCCGCTTGCTTTGCCATTTTTCAGATGTTTGATTGCAGCAACAACTTCTGTTCTAGTTATTCGTCCGGTCTTTATCCTCAGATCTTGTCCATTCTCAATTGTTGGTGGGTCTGTAGGAGCAGGTCTATTTAGGACTTCTTTAAAGTGTTCTTGCCAACGTTTTAATTGTTCTTCTGGCTTAGTTAGCACGTTTCCATTTTTATCTTTTACAGGAGTGTCAGCATTAGATGTTCTGCCGCTCAGTTGACGAGTGATATTATACAGGGTTTTGATGTCCCCTTTGTTGCATGCTTTTTCGGCTTCATCTGCAAGTTGTTCTACATGCTTTTTCTTGTCGTTCTTGCATCCCTTTTTTACTTCTTTATCCTTCTCATTGTATAACTCCTGTGCTAGTCTAGTTTGCTGTCTAGTGGTGGCATTTAGTAGATTCTCCTTACACTTCCTTCGTTCTTCAACCTTACTCCAGGTGTTATCTGACATCCAATTTTTCCGTTTGTGTTGGACGAATCCAAGTGTTTCTTGACATGTCTCTATTACTATTTGCTTTGTTCTTTCCCATGTTTGGTTGATGGTATCACCTTCTGTCTCTATGTCTTCTAAAGCAGCAGATCTATTTTGAAGTGAAAGTTGGAATGAATCTTTGACGGTTTGGTCTTTCAGTTTAGCTATATTAAACTTCTTACGTTTGCTTTCGATCTTTTTGATGGCAGACAACTTTAGATGGATGTGTCCTTGTACAAGATAATGGTCTGATGATATATCTGCTCCTCTTTTTACTCTGACATCCTGCAAAGATGATCTCCATCGTTGGGAGATAGCGATGTGGTCGATCTGGTTTGCAGCATTTCCAGCTGGTGACATCCATGTAATCTTGTGGCAATTTTTATGAGGAAAAAGTGTCCCTCCTATAACTAGATTGTTAACAGCACAGAAGTCTGCAAATAGCTCTCCATTTTCATTCATTTGTCCTACTCCATGTGGACCGATTTCTCGCTCTCTTCCGTCTCTGTCTGATCCAACTTTGGCGTTCAAATCGCCCATTAGTAATATAACATCTCTCTTGGGTATTTTATCTATGGTGGTCTGCAAGGAGTGATAGAAGTCCTCTTTGTCATCTTCATCAGCATCGTTTGTTGGTGAGTATACTTGGATGAAGGTGGTCTTTTGGAGCCTAGAGTTGAATCTGGCTGTAATAATTCTAGATGATATGGGATTCCACTCCAGTAGCGCTTTTTTCGAATTTTTCGTCATCAGAATTCCAACTCCTTTCTCATGTGGATGGTTTGGATTGGTGTTTCCAGAGTAAATAATTGTGTGACCAGAGTTGATATTTGTCATGCCTGATGTATTCCATCTCACTTCACTTAAACCTAGGACCTCAAGCTTGTATCTGTCCATTTCTTTAGCAACCTGTGCGCATTTTCCTGGTTGGTATAGAGTTCTTACATTCCAGGTGCCTATTTTGGTGGTATGTTTGGCTGAAAACAGCTCCGTCGGCTTTCGCGTCATCTGCTGTTTTCGGGTTTTGTTTGTTTGTTCTTCCTCAAGTCTTCGACGAGAAAGAGTGTTTATTGCTTTAGTGATCGTTTCTGTAATCGGCGTTTTTTTCCAAGATAGGGTGATTAACCCTACGCTTAACCCCCTGGGCTCGGAGGACCAGCAATTTTTCTGTAGGGGTTGTTTTCCCTTAGACGATTGCTGTTGCTGACGAGTTCCATCTACCCGGATTTTCTGTCTGGATTTACTTCCATAGCCTTTGATTAAAGAATCCAATCACAAGGCAGCGATGCCATTTAACCCATAGCTGGGGCAAGGTTGATGAGTACTAGGGCATATCCACACGCCGGTGGGCCTACACACTGCATCTCTGGGGCCCTTGCTGCTCCGAGATCCCCTTCAAATTCAGCCTGAGATACAAGACCTCAGTTGACGTGCATTGCCACGGGGAGGCATTTGAAGGAGTCTTGGTAGTGTAGAGGCTTTGTACTGACAAGGAAAGATTTACACACTCGACTTTCCCTTTCACCTACAAGTAGGCTAGCCAGCGGCGATCGTAGATCTAAAGTTCGATCCCAGTCACACTAGATGCATTTCACTACCCTGTGGTGAAACACCACAAATGCACCTAATTTGGCATAGTCTATTGTTATAGTTGGTTGTACATTAGCTGTTTGATCCATTGTATTGTTGGTAGATGTACTCAATTCATTTTGCTGGAGAGCATTTGTGGATACCCGATTTATTGCGTTTCCAGATAAATTTGTATTGTTGGTTGCTCCTGTTCATTCAGCCCTCGAGTAAGTAGATTTTCTTCTCTGAACTGGTCTACTGGCATAAGTGGAATCACTTGATCTCTTTTTAGGGCCCATATTGTTACTGGCAGGTTACTGCAAGAAAAATGAATACAATAACAGTATCAAGTTGGCAACTAATTAATAAGTGCAATAACAAGTACATGTAAAGTAGTACATGTGTGACAGACACACAATGTAAAAAATATATGGGTACTGGGAAAAATATTGACGTAAATACAGTGTTACCTTTTGTAGATGACCGAGTTCATTTGCAATTAATAAAAAACAAACCATAATTAAATATATCAGATGAAACTATGCCTCAAATTGGTTTAAATTACTTGATTCGATAAATGGTTGATAAAAAGACTACTAGATATTACCAAGAGTTTTAGAGGCATGTAAAACAGCACTGCTAAGTATTTCCTTAAACCATCTTCAGTTAAATGAACACTGTCCCTAGAAATATGGTGCAAATTGCTCCAGAAACCACGGTGCTTCCAAAGAATGATGTTAGTAATTCCGTCAGATGACAATTTATGCTGAATCAAGGTGTTGGTTTCCACTACTTTATTATTGTAACTTTGTCCTACTTTAGTTGGATGGCGAAACAAGAGTTGTCCAATTATAACAATCTTTACACCTAAACCACTATGCAGGAAAGAAGCAAATGCAAAAATGTCATTGCAAACTTTACGAGCAGAAATGTTCGTTGACAGATTGTTCCCTCCAATTTGAAGATAAACTATCGCTGGGGGCGACTCATGAAAATCATAAAGATCTCTCCTTTCGTTAATCAGTTGTATGTTGTGAGGCCTCCTTGCCAACGGTACATTAATTCAAATTTGGATCGATCGAGATGCATATTGTCATTATCCTCTGAAGTGTATATGAAGTCATGGAAGCGCCTGATAAAACTATGTCCAAGTAATGCAACAGACACGACCATATTGTTCGTTTACAAAGATCACAAATATTAGAGCATACGCATGGGCTGTAGCTGATGCGCCATTATGTAAAAAATCGATCGATAACAAAATAAACAGCTGACAAATTTTTCATAATAAGGTTTCAATTCTACTCTGAAGATGAAAATAGATGTGGTATGCACAATCCTGGCTGATACTGCTATATCTCAATACAATCCCAAGTTGAAAAAATGCAGATTTGATTGTGTAAAAAGTTCAAACGCATCAAAATAAACTCTGTCCACCTTCACTCATCAAAATCCTTGTCAGCTGTAAAGGTCATGTGATGACAAAACAGTGATTTAATTGGCCTGTTTTGTTATTGGTATTTAGCTAATGAATATTAATAAGCATTCAATTATCAATACCGGAGGTAGATTAAAAATTATACTTAACCACACATGTACTGAAAATAGAAGAACGCAAACTTGTGTCATATAAATCATTTATTTTCAATAAAATGTAATACATTGCAACACAACAAGAAATTTTTTAATTTATGACCAAGCAAATGCAATAATATCTATAATTACATATTATGTCTGATACATTGATGTCTTCCTTGTATCAATATTTAAATGGTTTATGAGATTTGAACATTGCGTATTAAAACGTGTTTAAAGGGATAACATTTTTACGGATTTTGAAATAATTAAAACTTGTTGATTTGAGGGGAGAGAATAACCCCTTTTTGGTTGGGGTGTTAGGTTTTTATACGACCGCAAAATTTTTGCGGTCGTATATTGGTATGACGTTGGCGTCGTCATCGTCGTCGTTGTCGTCTGCGTCGTCGTCCTTCGTCTGCGGCGTCGTCCGAAGACATTTGGTTTTCGCACTATAACTTTAGTATAAGTTAATAGAAATCTATGAAATTTAAACACAAGGTTTATGACCACAAAAGGAAGGTTGGGATTGATTTTGGGAGTTTTGGTCCCAACAGTTTAAGAATCAGGGGCCAAAAAAGGGCCCAATAAGCATTTTTCTAGGTTTTCGCACAATAACTCTAGTATAAGTAAATAGAAATCTATGAAATTTTAACACAAGGTTTATGACCACAAAAGGAAGGTTGGGATTGTTTTTGGGAGTTTTGGTCCCAACAGTTTAGGAATTAGGGGCTAAAAAAGGGCCAAAATAAGCATTTTTCTTGGTTTTTGCACAATAACTTTAGTATAAGTAAATAGAAATCTATGAAATTTAAACACAAGGTTTATGACCACAAAAGGAAGGTTGGGATTGATTTTTGGAGTTTTGGTCCCAACAGTTTAGGAATTAGGGGGCAAAAGGGTCCAAAATTAAACTTTGTTTGATTTCATTGAAAATTGAACTATTGGGGTTCTTTGATATGCCGAATCTAACCGTGCATTTAGGATCTTAATTTTTGGTCCCGTTTTCAAATTGGTCTACATTAAGGTCCAAAGGGTCCAAAATTAAACTTAGTTTGATTTTAACAAAAATTGAATTCTTTGGGTTCTTTGATATGCTGAATCTAAACATGTACTTAGTTTTTTTATTATGGGCCGAGTTTTCAAGTTGGTCCAAATCGGGGTCCAAAATTAAACTTTGTTTGATTTCATCGAAAATTGAACTATTGGGGTTCTTTGATATGCCGAATCTAACCGTGCATTTAGATTCTTAATTTTTGGTCACGTTTTCAAATTGGTCTACATTAAGGTCCAAAGGGTCCAAAATTAAACTTAGTTTGATTTTAACAAAAATTGAATTCTTTGGGTTCTTTGATATGCTGAATCTAAACATGTACTTAGTTTTTTTATTATGGGCCCAGTTTTCAAGTTGGTCCAAATCGGGGTCCAAAATTAAACTTTGTTTGATTTCATCGAAAATTGAACTATTGGGGTTCTTTGATATGCCGAATCTAACCGTGCATTTAGATTCTTAATTTTTGGTCCCGTTTTCAAATTGGTCTACATTAAGGTCCAAAGGGTCCAAAATTAAACTTAGTTCGATTTTAACAAAAATTGAATTCTTGGGGTTCTTTGATATGCTGAATCTAAACATGTACTTAGTTTTTTTTATTATGGGCCGAGTTTTCAAGTTGGTCCAAATCGGGGTCCAAAATTAAAGCTAAAAAAGGGGGTAAATTTTTTTTTTTTTTGGGGGGGGGGGGGGCAATTCTCCACAGCATATTGTATTACACAAAAGCAAAAAATTGAATATAAATTCAAATCATATGACCAATTCTAAGTTCTTTATTTCAGTTATTCTGTGTCAGAAACCTATTATGTGTCAAATATTTGAAGAAATTTTCAATTGCACAGTATTGCGCAATAGCAAGAAATTGATATGTGTGCCCTGTTATCAAAACTTTATTATTAACAAATTCCATTGGAAATTTGCCAATATAAAATGTGCTGATGAAGCTTTTTTGTTTATCTTATCTAAACTGCTTTTAATATGTATATTTAAAATTTGCCATCCATGACTATGATGTCATTTTCTATTTTAATATGTTATGGTGTATTTAAATGGGCTGTTATGGTTGCAAAGTATAAAGAAATGGGGGGGGGGGGGGGGTTGAAAACAAAATTTGGGGGGGGGGGGTAAATGAGAAATTGGGGAGGGGGTAATTTTTTCTCATTTCATATTTCATAAATTAAAAAGAAAATTTCAAATTTTTTTTAGCAAAAAAAAAGGGGGGGGGTTACAATAAATTTTATTGTTTTTTGTTTTTTTTTTGGGAGGGGGGTCAATGTGCAACTTCATAGTGTATTGCACAAAAGCTAAAAAAAGGGGTAAATTATTATTTTTTTTTTGGGGGGGGGCAATTCTCCACAGCATATTGTATTACACAAAAGCAAAAAATTGAATATAAATTCAAATCATATGACCAATTTTAAGTTCTTTGATTTCAGTTATTCTGTGTCAGAAACCTATTATGTGTCAAATATTTGAAGAAATTTTCAATTACACAGTATTGCGCAATAGCAAGAAATTGATATGTGTGCCCAATTTTAAATTTTAAATTGGTTATTTCTGATTTATATATAAAAACAAATAATACTGATATGGTTTGAATAGGTAAATTAAAAATTTTTAAGTTCTTAGACAACATTCATTCTGTGTCAGAAACCTATGCTGTGTCAAATATTTATTCACAATCCAAATTCAGTATTGTATCAAGCTTGAATGTTGTGTTCATAATTGCCCCAACTATTCAGGGTTCGACATCTGCGGTCGTATCTAGCTGCGCCCAGCGGAGCATTTTATTATCAATATGTTTGTCTTGTCATGTGGAAAAAGAAAATACATGATTTAGGGGCAGGGATTTCAATGATTTACGAGATAATTAAAGACTAATGATTCGAGGGGGTGGGGATTTTAATTTTATATAATTCAAGATAATTGGCTTAAGGGGACGAGAATGACGCCCGTTGAGTAATGAGGTATGTATCATTTAAAGGGGAGTCACGGTATTGTTTACATGCATCGCTCTCAGCACGCTTATTATGTTGTTTCTTCCTTGACCATCAAGATGTATGAGATATTTGAAATGTATTGATTTCATGGGAGTGGTGATAACACTCTGGGAAAGCGAAGTATGTGTCATTTGGTGCGTCTTGTCATGGGGAATAAGAAAATATATGGTTTAAGGGTGGGGATTTTAACGGTTTATGAGATAATTGAAATTTATTGATTTGATGGGAGTGGTGATAACACTCTGGGGAAGCAAGGTATGTGTCATTTGGTGCGTCTTGTCATGGGGAATAAGAAAATATATGGTTTTGGGCAGGGGATTTTAATGGTTTATGAGATGATTGGACATTATTGATTTATGGGGGTGTGGATCACCCTACTGAAAGAATGAGGTACATGTCATTTAATGCGTCTTGTTACAGAGAATAATAGAATATATGATTTAAAGCTATGGATTTTAATTGCATATGATATTTTTCAAAATTATCTACTTTAAGGAACGAGGTATGTGTCATTTAATAGGTGTTGTCACGGTGTATAATAAAATATATATGAGATGGTTATTGGTCACTCGTAGAGTTTTTCAATGAAAAAAAATTTCCCCATAGGGTCCTATAGTAAACCTCTAGCCTCTTTGGACTGCTCATTATACGTATCAGCGACCCTCATCGAAAAATGAATAGTATTACAATGTATTAGGCACATCTAGAAACATTGATCTTTCATCATGGAAAATCTCAGGTCCATTTCTCTGACGGTTATTGAGAAGTCGAACCAACAAAATCTGGGATTAAGAAAAAAAAATTTCAATAAAAATTGCAAATCAAAATCTATAAGTCTCCCACTTCGTTGGGAGACTTAATAAAATGCCATATGCCAATGATTAATTTAAAACAATATATTCTAGAAATACATATGTAAGATGATGAAAGGGTTCATAAAATCTTTACTTCTTAAAGATATATATAGGTAAGGTAATGACATGGTTCATATGCATTTCTTTGATTTACATGTATGAACCGTATCATGAAAGCGATAAAAATAATAGAACAAAAAATATCAGTGTGTTTTATGATGTAGCAAGCTGCTTTGCCTTGTGATATATACATGTATTCTGTAATACCAATATTGATGCACACAGTATTGTTTTCTTCCAGCAGTTATAATTGACACAAAAGTTTGTTATGTTATGTGGCACCAGATTCACAGATAAAACATAGAAAATTCCATAACTTGCTGTCTCAATAGCTAGAGTTTCCACAATTATTAAAATAACACATTTTGGATGTTTTTTTTCTGCAGGTAATCATGATATTGCATTTATTTCAGGTTTGTCATGTGAAGAAAATAATTTCATCAGAATTTTTCTTCTGTGTCAGAGAATTGGAACAAAATCTGTTTGTCAGTATTTTGACAGAAAAGTACCCCCACCTATGTTGTACAATCATTTGAACTCACAATTTTATATAAGATGCACAGCTGAACAACGTAAAATTCTGTTCCCAGGTTTGTATTGTACATCATAATTTGACGGAATGTGCGAACGTTGGTATATCACAGGTTCTTTAAAAATAAACCTAAATGCAAACATTTTACCAAAGTCACTCAAGCATACAATATAGGACATGGTGACAAATTTTGCTAACTTTTGTTGTACTATATAAGATAAATAAATAGGTATAATCATTGATATATTGCTTTGGGTTCATGTGAAATCATCCTAAATGCAAAAACTTAACCAAGTCACTCATGTATCAAATTAGAGTCATAATGATCAAATGTTGGAGAAAGTACTGGTATATAATGTAGGAGAATTATGGTAATGAAATATGTTGATATAAGACATATGGATTCCTAGGATATGAAATAACAGGCAAGACTTTATCAGAGTCCTTCATGCATTAAATGTAGGTCAAAGTGATCCAAATATCATCATGATCATTGATCTGTGTTCAGTGTCATAAGAGGACTGTAGTGGTATAATATGATTGATTTATCTCCATGAGATTTTGAGAAATGGAACTAAACACAAAAACTTTACCAAGCTGAATGGACATATGGACGGACGGACAAGGGTAAATCTTTATGCCCATTCTATATTCGTGGATTGGGCCATTAAGAGCACACATTAAATGTTTTGCCTGAGTTCACACGTGGACCCAGAATAAATATTGTCTGATACCTTACATTGTAACTCACATGATATTCATTAAAAAGAAATTGTTATAGTCATGAAAACTCTGGCACAAGTCACTCAAGCCAAAAATTGTGTCCAAGGTGAGCAGGTCTCATGCAAGTTTTTGTCTAGTGACAAAAAATGGTGGGTCTAGTATATGTATGGCATTTGCTGGGAACTGAACTTATTTATGAAAATTTGACAAAAACACTCAAGCATGAAATCTGAGACTACTATAACACACGTGTTATAGTAGTCTCAGATGAAATTGAGGTCAAGATCAGGTGACAGTATCAGACCTGACAAAAACAATTTGCGCAAAAAGCATTTCAATTAAGTAGATTCATTATTTTTAATGTGGTAAAAGTAATGTAAGCAGGATATATCATGAAACTTTCATTTTAAATAATTCTCAAAACAGTCTTTTTTAATGAAAAATGTAAATTCTATGTTCAGGACTACAGGGCATCTGTGTTGTACAATCTCTACTCTTCTTCTTCTTCCTGTAGGTAAGATTTTAATGAGTGGGTTATTTGATACTTGATTGGTTAACCTTAACAAACAAGTATCTTCTAACATATTTGTTGAAGTTTCTATATGAGATTTCCTAATTTAGGTCTATCCATCTGTCCAGACCAACTTTTAGGTCCTTTAAAACCGATTTGCATTAAATGTATAAACCAGTATTTTTATGCATTCCATATACAAATTTGTTATATAAAATCTTGATATGTCATCGAGTTCAAATTTCACAACATATTTCATACAATATTAAAACAAGAATGATCTTTTATCTTTTGTTAATCCAGGACAATACGGTGTGGTCAAGTCAGCAGATTTTGATTTCACCTTGTTATACAGCTTAATCAGAAACACACTGGTAAAAATTATACCACCACCAATGCAAGGATGGGGCAATCAACCACAATCTGGGAACATTACAGAAGAAGATGATATTGAGAGAATTCGGCAGTATCGGAATAAAATGGCACATAATACAGAATTCCAGATCCCAGATTCCGATTTCAGTATAATGTGGGGTGATCTGTCTCAGGTATATGTATTTAAAATTCAAATTCACTGTAGCTGTGATTAAAAGCTCATCTGGCCTAAAGGGCAACATGAGCAGTTGCCATCTATTGGCATCTCTCATTGTCTTTTATCGTCCTAATCTTTTCTTCAAAGATCCCCTCTGAAATCATATGGCCAAGTTGAACTTACTTGGCTCAAAGGTCCGTACCTCTATGTTAAATTGTATATGATGACCTTGCCCACAATCCAAGATGGCTACTAAGGTATAGCTTAATATAGTGCAAAAATTCACTTAAAAATCTTCTTTTATGAAACCAGTGAACAATTGAAACTCAAGTTGGCAGTAGAGTTTTTTAGATGGTCCTCTTTATAAATTATTTGATGACCCAGCTTGTCATATAAAAGCTTTCATTGTTATACATAGGACCCTATGAGAAAATTTACTTAAAAATCTTCCTGCCAATTTGACTATTTGGATCCTAATTTGTCAGCAAGTTGTCCTAAGGTGGTTCTCTTTCCGATGTGTATTTGATGCTATCCTCAGACATCAAAGATAGTTGCCAGAATCAAATATAGTTTAACATTATCAAAGGTAATTCACTTTAACAGGTTAAATCTTCTTGTCTGAAACAAGTGAACCAATTGGGACCCTGCCCACTATCCACTTATTGTCACTTAATAATCCTTTAGCTACGTCTTGTCTATCCGAGGGAACTTGAAATTAAAGAGACCACAGACACACCAAATTCTGCTTCATATCTAGATTTGCAAGTTTACAAAGATAGAAATGGGCGGTTGAAATCAAAACTTTATGACAAACATAATGATTTTAATTTTCCGATTTATGAACTTCCCCTTTCTGAGCAGTAACATACCAAGGTCTCCCTCCTATGGTGTGTACATCTCACAGCTGATTTGTTCCTGACGTGCATGTGATTTATCACAATTTCTCAGCAGGGTTAGATTGCTGTCACATAAACTTCTAAGACAGGGTTATGTTCAGTATATGTTAATTTCATCACATAACGAATTGATAAGCCAATACAAAGTTTCTATCTCACTTATGAGACTAGATTAGATATTTTCAGTTAGATTTCACGTCCTTCTGGAATTGACAACCTAACAGACTTGACACGCTTTCAAATGCGACAGCCATACTTCCGCGTCGTCCATAGGATGTATCGTCCATACCTTGTAAAGACGTATCGTCCATACTTTAAGTATTTATTCCATTGTGGTTATAACATAAATTATAATAATACAAGAAGTATTATTTCATAGTTGTAACATAAATATGATTTTGTAGTATTAATTATGTACGAGTTTGCTGGTTTGAAAGAATCAGTATAGAATATAAGAAATAAAGATGATTTTTAGCTCAACTGGCCAAAAAAGGGCCATGTGAGCTTATGCCATCACTTGGTGTCCGTCATCATCCGTTGTCTGTCGTCAGTGTCGTTGTCGTCATCTTCGTCGTAAACTATTTCAAGAATCTTCTCTGACGAAACTACTGGGCAAAATACCTTCAAACTTTAACTGAATGTTCTTTAGGGCATCTTGTTTATAAATTGTATCTGAAGTTTTGATCTATCGACAAACATGGCCGCTGTTGCTAAAATTAGACTATAGGGATCAAATGCAGTTTTTGGCTTATATCTCAAAAAACCAAAGCATTTAGAGCAAAACTGACTGGGGTAAAAATGTTCAACAGGTCAAGATCTACCAGCCATGAAATTTTCAGATGAATCGGACAACCCTGTTGAATTAATTCCCCTGAATTGTTAATTTTAAGGAAATTTTGCAGTTTTAGGTTGTTATCTTGAATATAATAATAGATAAAGACAAACTGTAATCAACAAAAATGTTTAGCAGAGTAAGATCTACAAATAAGTCAACATGACCAAAATCGTCAATTGAACTCTTATAGGAGTTTTTGCCCATGAAAGATTATTTACATGTGAACAGAAAATAATGGTCTGACATTGTCACAGATGTTTAGGTCGTTACTTGAAATAAATTAGACGGTAGCAGTACAAGTAAAATGGAGCATCTAGGGTCAAAGTCATTGAAAAAGTCCATAGCAACGGATGAAAAAGTCCCTAGCAACCATATATATTTGAGTTTAGGACCCTACAATTTACCTGTTCAAGTCAAAATGGAAGGTCAAGAGTCAATGCCGTTGAAAAAGTCCATAGCAACCAATGAAAAAGTCCCTAACAACCATATATATTTAGGTTAGGGACATTATAATTTACCTGTACAAGTCAAAAAGAAAGGTCAAGAGTCTATGCCATTGAAAAAGTCCATAACAACCGATGAAAAATTCCCTAGCAACCATATATATTTCGGTTCAGGACCCAAGTCAAAATTGAAGGTCAAGAGTCAATGCCATTTAAAAAGTCCATAGCAACCGATGAAAAAGTCCCTAGCAACCATATCTATTTGGGTTCAGGATTCTATATTTTAGCTGTACATGTCAATATTAAGGAGAAAATTGTGATGGTATACATTAAATAGCA
Organism: Mytilisepta virgata; assembly: GCA_028015205.1. NCBI lineage: Eukaryota > Metazoa > Mollusca > Bivalvia > Mytilida > Mytilidae > Mytilisepta > Mytilisepta virgata. The sequence goes on along the minus strand of CM051510.1, from coordinate 41,480,603 downwards.
AAAATAATCATTGATGAAAGATCTACTGGTACACAAAAGATAACAGGTGAGCCTCTTGTTCTGTTTTGTTTTGTATTTTATTTATTCATTCAGTCATAACCATTTAATATTTTTTCACACATAAGCTCATGTCTCTCATTCATTTCACCAAATATTCACACATTTATATATACACACTCACCCATATATGTATCATAAAGCACTATAAATACTCAAACATGTAGTTACATGTATAAGTCACAATTGAAACAAAAACACTAAATATATTAACATATACTATACTATCATAAAGTCAATAAAGTTACTATTGAAAGCAAGCACTAAACACTCAAACATAAAGTTAATAAAGTTACTGACTTTAAAGTTACTAACACTAAAGCAATTAGTCGCACTCATAGTCTGAATCTTCTGAGTCTGATTCTGGAAGGGTCTCTGGTTGTGGAACTAGTGGTGCATGTAGATGTCCAACTGAACGGAATAAGTCTGCTCAAACAGCTTGTATTGTTACAAGAATTTCACTATCCAACGTATGTTTGTATCTGCTTGAACTGAGCTTGGGTGCTGTTGTTTTTATAGTGATCGCGTTTTGTTTTTCCTTTACAATTTCTTGACAAAAGCATAACTAATACTCAAAGAAATGATAATAAGCAATTCTTATTTAAAATTAATCATTATCTGATTACTTAGTTTTATATTTCAAAACTAACTTATTGTTTTAACTATGACAGAAATTAATATCCCATTTTGGATATTCGTTTTTATTTGTTTATTTTTTCAGTTTGTTTTATGCAAGATATTAAAAATCCATTTAGAAAATAATATAAATATGATATATATAATGTGTATTCCAAGTGTTTAACAATAAAAACATGACAAATAATGTAAATACAGCATAATACAGTTACATGTTATAATAACCATCTACATGTATATATCACAATACTTTATAAATTAAAATTTATTTCCGAAAAAACAAAGTATGGATGATGTTGTCTTATGGCCGATACATCTTTTCAAGGTATGGACGATACATTCTTTGGATTACTTGACAGTATGGATGTCGAGTCCTGCATTGCTTGACACCTCCCCAGACTTGACACCTCACTGGCAATGTGACGGGTGCTGTTGACGGAGCAGGACATGCTTACACTTCCGGAGCACCTGATGTCATTCCTGGTTTTTTATGGGATTTCACATTGCTAGTGCCTTAGTTTTTGTGCTGACTTGTTGTAGTTTTGTTTAGTTTGTTATATGTGTTTATTCTTGTGGCATCTGTTTGTGGTTTTCAATTTTCCTGACTTTGTCTTTTCCATGGACTTTGAATTTGTGGACTTTTCCCACTGTTATGTCGCTTCACTATTCTTTTGCTGATGTTTTCTATAGTACATTTTATAGGTGGCTGACAAAACTGTGAAGAAACACATACAATTCAAACTGAATAAATAAAGTCGTCAGTCTTTCTTTTTAAAAAAAAGTGAATTGAATTGCTGTTTCAGTTTTGATTTTGTAAAAAGCCAAAAATTTTCCCTTCTTTAGACCATGCTTTCCCTCCTGGATATAATAGATTTTTCTGTCATCTGTTGAGACCTCATAACCATTATTTTTCATGTTGATTAATTGACTGAAAGATATTTGGTGGTCATGAGACAAAATCAGGAAAAGAGTGTCAAACTTGTCCAACGATCGATTATTGCCATCAAGTTTTGTTTACTGGTATAATCGATCATCAAAATATAGTACATCTTATCAAGTTCTTATTGTCTGAAGCTAATTGTAACCAAACCTTTTGAACAATGGTACTAAGGTAGTCCTCTTTCTAATATTTGTTAGTGTGGACTACAAATCATAATAAATGACAAAGCAGAAAATAGTATAACATTGGATCATGTAGGAAAATGAACTTAAAAATCTAAAATCACTAGACTTCTTGGAATCAAACTTGACAGGAGAAATCTTCTTTTTGAATTCCAACCAATGGACCAGAACATCCAGAAAGGCTGCCAAAGTAATTCTAAATTCAAATATGATTTTTGTGTAGAAGCAAATAATAAATAAATTTTGTATTTAATTATTTCATGTTAGTCCCCAAATTATGTCTATATATAATATAAAGTACAACATACCGAAATAAATTTGAAAAAAAGGCTATTCCATTTACATCTGGTTTGGGGATACCAGTAGTTTTGTATACACAGCCCTTCTTAGAATTCAAATTTAAATGGAATATCCCCAAATGAAGTGTGACATACTGCCCAAGGCTGATCAGGAGATTTTTAAATTATGATCAGGAGTTTTGGTCTCACAATTGGGTGATGTTTATTGACATATTTTTATGTTGCTTTAAAGTTTCCTATCCTTTACTGAAGTATATTTTTAGCTCACCTGACCCAGAGAGTAATGTGAGCTATTGCCATCACTGTTTGTCCATCCGTCTTCAGTCCATCAACATTTCACATTTTGAACTTCTAGAGAACCGCTGAATGGATTGAAACCAACCATGGCATGAATGTTCCTTATGAGTTGCCGAGGAAGTGTTGTTACTTTTTTGCCAATCCGTCATCCAAGATGGCTGCCAGCAGGGAACTTAGTTTTACATAGGACCCTATGGGAAATACATACAAAAATCTTCTTCTAGAGAACCGCTGAATGGATTGAAACCAAACATGACATGAATGTTCGCTATGAGGTCCTGACCAAGTGTTGTTACTTTGTTGCTGATCCATCATCCAAGATGGCCACCAGCGGGGAACTTAGTTTAACATGGGACCCTATGGGAAATACATATACAAAATCTTCTACTAGAGATTGAATGGATTAAAACCAAACATGGCATGCATGTTCCTTATGAGGTGCCGACCAAGTGATGTTACCTTGATGCCGATCTATCATCTAAGATGGCTGCCAGCGGGGGACTTACAAAATGTAGTTTATTTTACATATAGAACCCATTGTGGGAAATACATTGTACATCCTAAAATATTCTTCTAGAGAACCACTGTATGGATTGAAACCAAACATAGCATGTGTTGTTACTTTGGTGCCAATCTGCCATCCATGATGGCCGTCAGTGGAATACCTAGTTTAACCTAGGACCCTGGTATGGGAATTATTCTTGCAAATTACTAAATGGATTGAAACCAACCAAATGAAAATTTATGAAAAAAAGAATTTTTAATTCATCATAGAGACACAAAAAATTATCATAAAATTATTTTGTTGGATGTTGGAAAAAAAATGGATACTTTTTGGTTAATTAAAACTCATTCTCTAATTCTTTGTCTGTTTTCAAGGTATCCTATCGGTTGGAGAAAATTTGATAATCCTCCTGTGATTACCATTCTATTTTCTCAATGCTTTTCGAAGATTTTATAGAATGCATAAACAGAGTAATGCCAACGTTAGCAATATTCTGCATAATAAAGGAATCTTAATCTCGAGTCTTGGCGAGTGATGAGATTTGAAGGTTTAACTATTGAGAATTTAGAAATATGGTAATAAATTTCTTGTGATCTGACATTCTATATTTCATGTATCTACATCATAAGTCTACATAGGTCAAAAATCAATTTAATTTTCTGTTTTGAATCTTCAGGCTGTCAGTCGATTAAGCTTAGGAAGTCTTGCAGCTGACATTTTAGAATTGAAAGGCCAAACATTAAACTGCACATACAAAACAGAAGTGGAAAAATGTATCAAGGAAGACATGAAAAGAATTGAAGATAAAATAGAAGCAATTGAAAAGGACCAATCAAACCTACAGGAAAATATCAAACCTGTGAAGGATAAGTTAGAAGTTCTAATACAGGAGCAATCAGATCAACATATTCCTAAAAATATTAGAGGTAAAATATTTTGTGGAGTAACAAATTTTAACTCGGAAATTTACATAACAAATGATTATACACGAGATCCACATATAAGATCTACATGTAATGTGAGAAATTAACATTGTTATATTGTTTTAAACATGTATATTGTGAGAATAAAACAATTCATATATGAAACTTAGATTGCACAAGGTAGCTGTTGGTCATATTTTGTAGTTTTGAATTAAATACTTTTTTAGACCTTGATTTAAATTCCATGATTGTTGATGATTTTTAGCTCAGCTGACCCAAAGGTAACTTGGCGTCTGTCGTTAGTTAACTTTTACAAAAATCTTCTCCTCTAAGATATAAAGTAATTAAAAAGCAGCAATCAGACCTGCAGGAAAATATTAAACCTATGAAGGATGATATAGGTTGAAGGGCAAATTCAAAAATGCATAAAAGATCAAAAGGAGTTATACCAAAACCATCGAAGGACAGAGCTATGCACGAGGGAGATACTCTTTAGTTTTTGCAAATTTTACATTTATTAACTTGTGAAACCAAATATTTTTAGTATAATGTATCTTCCTCCACTTTGCGTCCATATTTGTCAGAAAACATTTTACATTTTGATCTTCTCTGAAACTATTTGGCATATTGTAACCAAACTAAGTATGAATCATTTATTGAAGGGCCTCTACAAAACGTTCCACCATTGGTTTTGGTTGGATGAACAATATGGTCACCAGAGGCCATCTTGATTTTATTCGCCAATTTTAAAAAATCTTCTTTTCTGAAACTGTGAGTTCAAACTGCATTATGAAATATTTTGAATCAATGCAGGATTGATGATAAAAATTCCTCTACAAACGATCCACTTTTGGTTGAGTTTCATGCACTCAACCGACAACCAACAGCTGCGGTTGTTCAAAGTTTCCATTAAAACCAAATTGGAAAATACTTTTTTGTCAGTTGCTGAGGAACTAATGGGCAGATTGTAACCAAAGTTGGCAGAAATGATGTATGGAAAGACCTTTATTAAAGTTCCACCTTTGTTCTGGATGGATGAACAACATGGCCGCCAGATGCCATCTTCGATTATGATTGGCCAGTTTTTCAAAAATCTTCTCCTCTTAAACTACATTATGAAAAGTTTTGAAACTTTGCAGGATTGATGACAACAATACCCTCTACAAATGGTCCACTTTTGGTTGAAATTCATCGTATCACAACTGTGGCTGGTCAAATTAATTATTTTGGTTTTCCTACAAAGTTCTTATTGAACAAAGATACATAAACATGTATCAATATTAAGGCCATGTGAGCAATTTTGTTCTTTTTTTTTCAAGAAAAATTCTTATGCTTTTATATCATCTGCATTATGTCCAGCATCCTCGACTTCCAATGAATATGGCTGCTGTGACTAAAATTAGAACTAGAGGTTCTCAAGAGCCTGTATCGCTCACCTAGATTTAACTTGGCTGGTTTTCCCATAGGTACAATGTTAAATAAAGTTAGAGTGTGTTGGCATGTTATAAAACACAATTCTAAAAGAGGACCATTTCTGGTTTAAGATATGATGATCTGCAAATTAAATAATCCCATATGGTCCTTTGTTAAACTTAGTTAAGCTTTGGCGACCATATTGATTGACAGGCCAGGTCTTAAAGGGAACTAGGCATCTAATGACCATTGCTGCCTAGTTTGGTTCCAAATGGCTTGGTGGTTTAAGACGAGGAGATTTTTTAATGAATTTTCCCATAGAGTCCTATGTTTAACTAAGTTTGGCTATGGTGGTCAAACTTGGTTGATATTCTGGGTCATCAGACACAATTCTGACAGAGGACCATTTAAAGACCATTTCTGCCAAGTTAAGTTATAACTGGCTCTGTAGTTTCAGACAAGAAGATTTTTAAATGAATTTTCCAATAGGGTCCCATGTTAAACTATTTTCAGCTGTGAAGGCCATCTTGGTTGATAGTCCAGGTCAACAGACACAATTCTGAAAGAGGACCATCTAAGGACCATTGCTGCTAAGTTTGGTTCCTACTTAACTCAGTGGTTTTATACAAGAAGATTTCTTAATGAATTTTCCATAGGGTCTGATGTTAAACTATGTTTGGCTGTGGCTGCCATCTTGATTGACAATCCAGGTCATCCGAAACAATTCTGAAAGAAGACCGTCTAAGGTTCCAATTTGCTCAGTAGTTAAAGACAAGTAGATTTTTGTGTCGCCTGCTAAACGCATGGTCGACACATAGGGATCACTATCTGTTGTCTTGCATCTTGCGTCGTCTTGTGTTGTCACACTTTTCTTCTACACTCAACTACTCGTAAACCGCTCAAAGGAATTTGATGAAACTTTCTCTGTGCATTAACCTTAATGCACAGGTGTGCATATATATTTCATTTTTAGAAAAATTAATTTTTTTTTTAAAAATTGACATTTTTGAAAAAATGGGGGGGGGGGGGTCAAAACTTCTATCCTCAACTACTCCATAACCGCCAAACAATTTGGTGAAACTTTCTCTGTGCATTAACTTTAATGCAAAATTGTGCATATATATTTCATTTTTAGAAAATTTTAATGTCTTTTGTAAAAATTTACGTCCACAGGCGACACATGTCTTCCTTGGAAGACTCACACACTTTTTAAGGAATTTTCCCATAGGGCTTCGGTTGCCATCTTGGTTGACAGTCCAGGTCATCGGACATAATTCTGAAAGACAACCATTTAAGGACCATTGTTGCCAAGTCTTGTTCTGATTGTCTTAGTGGTTTCAGACAAGAAGATTTTTAAACAAATTTCTCATAGGGTCCTATGTTAACTAAGTTTGGCTGTGGAAGGCATCTTGGTTGATTGTCCAGTTCATAGCACAATATTTTGAAAAAAGACCATCTAAGGACCAATCCTGCTAAGTTTAGTGCCAATTGTCCTAGTAGTTTCAGACAAGAAGTTTTTTAAATGAATTTCCCATAGGGTCCTATGTTAAACTAATTTCCCATAGGGTCCTATGTTAAACTAAACTGGGGCAGCCATCCTGGTTGATCGTCTGGTTTATCGGACACAATTCTGAAAGAGGACCATCTAAGGACAATTCCCTCTAACTTTGGTTCCAATTGGCTCAGTAGTTTCATGGAAGAATATTTTTAAATGAATTTCCCATACAGGGTCTTTTGAAAAATCTTCTTATCTAAAAATATCGGTGCAATTGGACTCGGCAGCATTGGTCCTCTTTCAGAAATGTGTCTGATGACCTGGACTGCCAACCAAGATAACTGCCACAGCTGAACTTAGTTTTACATAGAACCCAATGGACTATGGAAAAACCAGCCAAATTGACTGTTACACTTACGCTTAAGGTGGACAAGTTAAATATGATCGATACAGGCTCTCACGAGCCTCTAGTTCGGTTTTGCTATTCTTGTATATCCCAGTGGTCATCAAACAAAAAACCCAACTTTTTAGCTCACCTGGCCTAAAAGGCCATGTGAGCTATTGCCATCACTTTTCGTCCGTTGTTGTTAACTTTCCTTTAAGATCTTCTCCTCTGAAACCCCTATAGCAATTGGAACAAAACTTGGCAGCAACGGTGCTGAGGTGGTCCTGTTTCAGAATTGTTTCTAATGACCCCACTCGCAATCCAAGATGGCCACAAGAGCTGAATATAGTTTAATAAAGGACTCCATGGGGAATGTACTTTTAGATCTTCTTGTCTGAAACCACTTGGCCAATTGGAACAAAAGTTGACAGAAATATATAGTCTTTAAATGATATTCTTTCGAATTGTATCTGATGACCGTCCGCCATTGGACCGCCTCGGTGGTCTCGTGGTAACGTGCTCGCCCCGAGTGCGGAAGGTCGTGGGTTCGATCCCCGGCCAGGTCAAACCAAAGACATTAAAATTGGTATTTGCTGCTTCGCCAAGCATGCGGCATCTAGGAGTAAGAGCAAAGACTGGTCGGCTCGGAGTCAGTATAATGTGTCCTAGTGAGGTGATATGTCTTCCTACGGACAGTTACCTCGTGAGCTAGCTCATTAAAAATCCAACTTAGCGTGTCGGTCTAGTACAAAGCAGGGATCATATTCATTATCATATCAACATGTTCTCGTCCTGATATGCACCTGGTTGCAACTGGACCTTAAACAACAATTCATCTATCCATCCATCCGTCCGCCATTGAATATGGCTGCCAGAGCCAAACAGAGTTTAACATAGTACCTAATGGGAATGTTCACAGAAGATCTTCTTGTTTGAAACCAGTGAACCAACTGAAACTTGACAGCAATGGTCCAGGCTGCCATTCAAGATTGACAAAGTCTAGGTGAGCAAGACAGGCTCCTGGGATCCTCTAGTTAGATATTACAAGCTATTCTACTGTTAATTTAAGAAATAATTCATTGATGCTATTCTCTATGCTCATTTTAACATGAGTAGGCATTATATGTGTTAATATTGCTATGTTGGAGTGGAAAATGTAAACAAATATAACACCTAATCATGATCTAATTGATAGAACATGGCATGTCTTTTAAATAGATCAGTAGCAGACAACCACATATATGAGAAGTATTGCAGTGAATTGGGAAACATGCTATTCGTCAAATTACATAAAACATATATCTATTTGATCACTGATCAGGATGTATGCAGGTACTGCAACTGTATATATAATGATAACTGTTGTATTATTTGCAGATCAAATTGAAGAAGATATTCAGGAATGGAAAAAAGAAGGTCAGAAGTTTGTTGTAACAAGAGCATCGAAGTTCGTAAAAGATAAAATTCTATCGTCTAACGCTGTTGTTGTAACAGGAAGTTCTGGATCAGGTAAATCTTCAATCGTCCATCACGTGGCTTTAGAGTTAAATCAACATGACCAGTATGAGATTGTAACTTGTGTAACAGGTCCAGCTGACATTATACAATACTATAATTCTAAAAAGAAACAAGTCTTTGTAATAGATGATATTTTTGGCAAAGAAACAATTAATATTCAAACAATCAACATGTGGAAGGATTACAGTGAGAAATTGAAGAAGATATTTGGGAAAGAAAAAACAGTTGAAAGAACAGATGAGAGAGTAAAGACAGACACCAATTGTTCAACCAAAATAATAGTTTCATGTCGACTTCACATATTTAGAGATCACCATATTGAAAGACTTAACTTATTTGAACAAGAATGTAATTTGCTTTCCCCAGATTTATGTTTAATGCTGGATGAAAGGTTGTTAATGTTAAAACAATACATTTCAGAAGACAAAATCAAATATACTATTCTATGTTTAATTGGTAAATTTGATTTCTTTCCATTACTATGTAAGCTATCAGTTGGAAAATCATTTGATAAAATTAAACACATTTTGTCTGAACCATTAGACACTATTAAAAATGATATTGAAGAGCTAAAGACAAGAGAATCTGCACATTTTTGTTCCCTATGTCTGTGTATAATTTTTAAAAACTGTTTTAAAGTTGAATTTTTAAATCCAAGAGGTGTAAAGGAAGATATTAAGAACACAATTGAAAACATTTTCAAAGAATGTAAGCTAGATTTAAATCTTCAGGCAGATAGAAATTCGATTAAAAAAAGCTTATCAGCTCTTGTTGGTACATTTACCAAGGAGACAAATAGTGTTTATAGTATTATACATGATAAAATTTATGACATTGCTGCTATTATATGTGGAAAACATCTTACAGAAAGTTTTATAAAGTATGCACCTGGTACATTCATAGGTGATAGATTTATGTTTAACTCTGCTGATAGCCATCAAACCAGTTTTATACCAGTTGAGGAAGACATGGAAGACATATATTTTGAACGTACTGTCCAAGATTTGAGAGAGAATGATATTTATAGCTCCCTACATAATAAACAATTAAAGTATGAGAAATACAGAGAAAAGTTAATTACATACTGGACAGAAAGCAGAGATGAAATAAAATCAGTTTTCACTGAAATGAAATATGTGAAAATGGATACTGGAGATGTTGATGAACGTTATATATTCTCATCGTTTAATAAACCAAAAATAACTACTCCTCTGATAGAAGCAGTAACAGAAGGATATACAGACATTGTGAAGTTTCTGATTGAAATAGGATGTACTGTCAATACAGTTAATGATAAGAAGATGTCACCTTTATATAAAGCTTGTGAACTGGGTTACAAAGATACAGTTAAATTATTACTAGAAAATAATGCTGATGTCTCTCAGTGTGATGAACATGGATACTCATCATTGTATAAAGCTTGTGAAGGAGGACATACAGATATTGTAAAACTGTTACTTGAGAACAATGCTAATGTCTCTCAGTGTGATGAATATGGAAAGTCACCAATGTATATGATTTGGAGCGGAAGAATGACAGATACAGTAAAACTGTTACTTGAGAACAATAATGATGTCGGTCAGCGTTATATATATAGACAGTCACTATTGTGTATAGCTTGTGAACGAGGATATACAGATATAGTGAAACTGTTACTGGAGAACAATGCTGATGTCTTTCAGTGTGGTAACGGTGGACAGTCACCATTGTATATAGCTTGTAGAGGAGGAAATACAGATACAGTAAAACTGTTACTTGAGAACAATGCTGATGTCTCTCATTGTGATGAAGATGGACGGACACCATTGTATATAGCTTGTAAAGGAGGATATACAGATACAGTCAAACTGTTACTGGAGAACAATGCTGATGTCTCTCAGTCTGATACATATGGACAGTCACCATTGTGTACAGCTTGTGAAGGAGGACATACAGATATAGTGAAACTGTTACTTGAGAACAATGCTAATGTCTCTCGGTGTGGAAGATATAGACGGTCACCATTGCATATAGCTTGTACAGGAGGACATACAGATATAGTCAAACTGTTAATGGAGAACAATGCTGATGTCTCTCAGTCTGATACATATGGACGGACACCATTGTATATAGCTTGTAAAGGAGGATATACAGATACAGTCAAACTGTTACTGGAGAACAATGCTGATGTGTCTCAGTGTGATGAAGATGGACTGTCACCATTGTATATAGCTTGTGATGGAGGATATACAGATATAGTAAAACTGTTACTGGCGAACAAAGCTGATGTCTCTCAGTGTGATAAAGATGGACAGTCACCATTGTATACAGCTTGTAAAGGAGGATATACAGATATAGTAAAACTGTTACTGGAGAACAATGCTGATGTCTCTCAGTGTAATAGTTGGGGACAGTCACCATTTTATACAGCTTGTGAAGGAGGACATACAGAAACAGTAAAACTGTTACTGGCGAACAAAGCTGATGTCTCTCAGTGTGATAAAGATGGACAGTCACCATTGTATACAGCTTGTAAAGGAGGATATACAGATATAGTAAAACTGTTACTGGAGAACAATGCTGATGTCTCTCAGTCTGATACATATGGACCGTCACCATTGTATATAGCTTGTACAGGAGGACATACAGATACAGTCAAACTGTTAATCGAGAACAATGCTGATGTCTCTCAGTGTAATAGTTGGGGACAGTCACCATTTTATACAGCTTGTAAAGGAGGACATACAGAAACAGTAAAACTGTTACTGGAGAACAATGCTGATGTCTCTCAGTGTAATGAATATCGACGGTCACCATTGCATATAGCTTGTGGAGGAGGACATACAGATATAGTAAAACAGTTACTGGAGAAAAATGCTGATGTCTCTCAGTGTGATGAAGATGGACGGACACCATTGTATATAGCTTGTAGAGGAGGACATACAGATACAGTCAAACTGTTAATGGAGAACAATGCTGATGTCTCTCAGTGTGATATATATGGACAGTCACCATTGTATACAGCTTGTGAGGGAGGACATACAGATACAGTAAAACTGTTGCTTGAGAACAAGGCTGGCATCTTACAGTATAGCAAACAAAAGCGATCACCATTATATATTGCCTGCAAGAAAGGATATTTTAATACGGTTAAAATTCTTTTGGAAAATAAGGCAGATATTTCTCAATGTGATGATGAGGGAAGGTCGCCTTTATTTATCTGCTGTTTTGGAAATTGCAATTTTTCTCTTTTCCGGCCTAATGCGAGCAGTGACAAGACTGTAAAAATATTACTTGAATACAAAGCAGATATAAACCAATGTAACAATACAGGCCAGACTCCAGTGCATAAATGCTGTGAGTACGGTAATGTAGAAATATTGAAATTATTGCTTGAAAACAATGCTGATGTCTCTCTGTGTGATGAAGATGGAAAGTCACCATTGTATATAGCTTGTAAAAGAGGATATACAGATATAGCAAAACTGTTACTTGAGAACAATGCTAATGTCTCTCAGTATGATAAATATGGAGAGTCACCATTGTATATAGCTTGTAAAGGAGGACATACGGATGTAGTGAAACTGTTACTTGAGAACAATGGTGATGTCTCTCAGTGTGATAAATATGGAAAGTCACCATTGTATATAGCTTGTGAGGGAGGACATACAGATATAGTGAAATTGTTATTTGAAAACAATTCTGATGTCTCTCAGTATGATAAATATGGAGAGTCACTTTTGTATATAGCTTGTAAAGGAGGACATTCATATATAGCAAAACTGTTACTGGAGAACGATGCTTATGTCTCTCAGTGTAATAAAGATGGACAGTCCGCATTGTATATAGCTTGTAAAGGAGGACATACGGATGTAGTGAAACTGTTACTTGAGAACAATGCTAATGTCTCTCTGTGTGAAAAAGATGGAAAGTCACCATTGTATATAGCTTGTGAAAAAGGACATACAGATATAGCAAAACTGTTACTGGAGAACAATGCTGATGTCTCTCAGTGTAATAAAGATGGACAGTCCCCATTGTATATAGCTTGTAAAGGAGGACATACGGATGCAGTGAAACTGTTACTTGAGAACAATGCTAATGTCTCTCTGTGTGAAAAAGATGGAAAGTCACTATTGTATATAGCTTGTGAAAGAGGACATACAGATATAGCAAAACTGTTACTGGAGAACAATGCTAATGTCTCTCTGTGTGATGAAGATGGAAAGACACCATTGTATATAGCTTGTAAAGGAGGATATACAGATACAGTTAAACTGTTACTTGAGAACAATGCTAATGTCTCTCTGTGTGATGAAGATGGAAAGTCACCATTGTATATAGCTTGTGAAAAAGGACATACAGATACAGTAAAACTGTTACTGGAGAACAATGGTGATGTCTCTCAGTGTAATAAAGATGGACAGTCCCCATTGTATATAGCTTGTGAAAAAGGACATACAGATACAGTAAAACTGTTACTGGAGAACAATGGTGACATCTTACAGTATGATAAACAAAAGCGATCGCCATTATATATTGCCTGCAGGGAAGGATATTTTGATACTGTTAAAATTCTTTTAGAAAATAAGGCAGACATTTCTCAATGTGATGATGCGGGAAGGTCGCCTTTATTTATCAGCATTTCCGGAAAGAGCAAAGATTTTTTTTTCCATCATTATTTTATGATCGTCAAATTTTATGGGTGTACAGAAATGCCCAATTTTAGCTGTGAAAAGATTGTAAAAATATTACTTGAATACAAAGCAGATATAAACCAGTGTAACAATAGTGGTCAGACTCCAGTGCATGCATGCTGTGAGGACGGTAATGTAGAAATATTGAAATTATTGCTTGAAAACAATGCTGATGTAAATAAACCGGATAACAACGGTCATACACCGATTGATCTAGCTAAGTTATATAAGCATGATGGCATATTGAAGCTTATTGAAGAAAATGCTGATCAGTATGCTGTTCTTTGAATATTGAAGTTTTCAACAATTAAACAATGTATTTTAAATCTATGAGTAACATTCAGGTAAACAAAAAAAAATATTTTGCAGAAATTTTCTGATGAAAGAAATGTAGTAGTAATTTGAATGGTCACTACTTCTATTTTGTAAAAAAAAAATGAAAATTATTATTGTAAGTTTTTTTCTGCCACCAGTTATTTTGTATGTAATACCAATGTCAATACAGAATAACAAGTTATAACAATCATGTGAAGTGTCTAAATAAAAGATTTAGATTTGTTTGAAGAAGTGTGTATCCAGAATAGAATATTTTCTACTTCTCTGTTATGAATGAAAATGAAACTGATTAATATAAGTTGTTCTGTAACCAGTTTTTTCTAGTATGTCAATTGAAAAATTTCAATACAAAATTACAACCTGTAAAAACTTATAGAAAGTGTTTGTATCTAAATACAGTTTTGTTTGATTGCTAAATTGGTGTTAGTTGCAGATACAATATAAAAAATATATCAAAAAATGTTCAGAATAAAAGATAATTTATAGACTTAAAGTACTTATGCTACATGTACATACTTATTTAAGCCAAAATATTTAATGTCTGCATTTTCCCTTTCAATGCTACAATTGATATTAAATATTGTGTATTTGCTTTTTTCAAATAGGTTTTAGAATGTAGTTCTCGAAATAGAAAACTATTCACAATTATGAAATATTAACAAATATATGATATGAAACTGAATTATTATACTTTTATTTATTTACAAAAGTCATAATAATAGTTTAATTTTTACTTCAATATAGCTTTTATATAATGAATGTGACAAATCTTGTGTGTTTTATAATAATATATATAGTTGTTGATTGAAATGTTGAGAAGCAATTTATTTCATGGATTAGTTTTGTACTTTTAATTTCTATGAAATGTAGAATATTTCAATGTAAAAAAATATTATATCATATATATTATTATAATTGTAATTGCTAAGATGATTTGAAAACTAACCTATTTTTCAAGTATTTAAAGTTTTTGTGTGCTTATAAAACTTTTGAGATGATTTGAAAATTATATTTTTTTGAGGTTTATAATTCAAGTAACAAAAGGTTTTTATACGACCGCAAAATTTTTGCGGTCGTATATTGGTATGTCGTTGGCGTCGTCGTCTTCGTCCTCCGGCGTCGTTGTCATCCGAAGACATTTGATTTCCGCACTACAAATTTAGTAAAAGTTAATAGAAATCTATGAAATTTAAACCCAAGGTTTATGACCACAAAAGGAAGGTTGGGATTGATTTTGGGAGTTTTGGTCCCAACAGTTTAATAAAATTTTAGGTTCCAAAAAAGGGCCCAATAAGCATTTTTCTTGTTTCCTTATTATCTTGGTGTAAGGGAGGTAATCCAAACACATTTAAAGTAAAATGTTGTGTATGATTCAATTACCTCCATCACACTGCTTGCAAATTATGTATAAAGAAATGTAGAATGTCTTGGGGTGATTTATAGCTGCCAGTTTATTTTTAGAAGTTACTATTAATTAATATTAATTTTGTCCATATGTTATTTTCTATTTTAAGACTTGTATGATATATTTAAATGGGTAATTATGTTTTCAAACTCCATGAGAAATTTGAATAGGGATTATGACCATATCTTGAGGGAAAGAATTTTTTTTTGGAAAAAGGGAAAGAGAGGGGGGGGAGGGGGTAAATAAGAAATTGTGGGGGGGGGGGGCAATTTTTTCTCATTTCAGATTTCAGAAATTAAAAAGAAAATGTCTTCAAATTTTTATTTTGAAAAACAAACGGTGGGGAGGGGGGGGTACAATTATTTTTTTTTGGGAGGGGGGGTCAGTACGCAACAGCATAGTGTATTGCAAAAAAGCAAAAAAAGGGGTTAAATTTTATTTTTTGGGGGGGTGGGAGGGGTCATTTCGCAACAGCATATTGTATTGCACAAAAAGCAAAAAATTGAATATAAATTGAAATCATATGTCCAATTCTAAGTTCTTTGACTACAGTTATTCTGTGTCGGAAACCTATTATGTGTCAAATATTTAATTACAATCCAAATTCAGACCTGTATCAAGCGTGAATATTGTGTCCATTTTTGCCCCAACTGTTCAGGGTTGGACCTCTGCGGTCGTATCCAGCTGCGCTCAGCGAAGCAATTTATTTTATGAATATAACATTCCTTTGTGGATTGTTTTACTTAATATAACATCTGTGTTCCAATTATATTAATATTCCCTTTTTATACCCCACGCAACGAGTTGCGGAGGGTATAATGTTTTTGACCCGTCCGTCCGTCTGTCAGTCCGTCAGTCCTGTTTCTTGCCATCGCAACTCCTCTCAAACCACACAACAGAATTTCACAAGACCTTTTTCGATAATAAGGACATACTATGTAGTTGTGCATATCGACAGGAAATTGCGATTCAATTTTTTTCTAGGAGTTACACCCCTTTGAACTTATTTACTTTAATGTACTACTGCAACAGTTTGTCATCGCAACTCCTCTGAAACCACACAACAGAATTTCATGAAACCTTTTCAGATAATAAGGACATACTATGTAGATGTGCATATCGACAGGAAATTGCGATTCAAATTTTTTTCTAGGAGTTACGCCCCTTTGAACTTATTTACTTTAATGTACTACTGCAACAGTTTGTCATCGCAACTCCTCTCAAACCACACAACAGAATTTCATGAAACCTTTTCAGATAATAAGGAAATACTACGTAGATGTGCATATCGACAGGAAATTACGATCCAATTTTTTCCAGGAGTTACGTCCCTTTGAACTTATTTGCCTCACTATACTATTACTGTTGACTCCTCTTGCTTGGAATTTAAATTTCCTAACATGCTGCCATTCAAATTAGGATAAATATGTGAAGGTAAGCATTTGATTGTTTTCATTTTACTTGTGAAATGAGATTTTGTTTCTCCAGTGACAATATGAAAACGTGGGGTATGTGAGCGTGCTCACAAAGGTTCTTTAATTGCATCATTTATCGTAAAATGTAGAGATTGATATTTACATGTTTTTTTTCCTTTTTGCTTCAATACAAAGAGCAAGAAAAGTGTTTTGTGCTTTGAGGAAAATATCTTATTATAAATATTGTTCTCAATTTGTGTGAAGATTGGATTCTTTCTTGCACAATAATGTAGCACAGTTATTTCTATAATAAAAATTCGTATTCATAACACAAAGTTCTAAAACAGCCTTATAGCTGGACCTGTTCCCACTGTCATAACCTTTCATGTGCCTCCATCGATTTGTGACTTCCACCGGATTTACTTTGTTGAACTTCATGATGGGTGCTTACCCTTCTGGAGCACCTGGGTTCACTCATGGTTTTTATAGGAGTTCGTGTTGTTCATTGTTTTTAGTTTTCTGGTCATGCCCCACCCCCTTAAATGATAAAATACTTAATATTTTGAAAACCATTGTGATCCCCACCCTATAACCATATATATTATTACTCCTTATGATAAGACAAATCATTTGGTACCATAGGGGGGTCTGAGGGGGGTCATGCCCCACCCCCTCAAATGATAAAATACTAAATATTCTGAAAACCATTGAGATCCCAACCCAATAGTGTTCTTCTTCCTCTTCTAATCAAATTTTTTGTCCGGAACATAACTTTTTTGTTTCTTGAGCTAGCCTCATGATATTTGGAAGGTATATGCATCAGGTCAAGGCGGAGTGCAGAGTACCACATTTGGGTCCCTGGGGGTCAGTCCCCACCCCCTAGCCTACATTATCTTGGAAAGGGTTGAAATCCCCACCCTTAAACCATATATTTTATTATTCATGATAACAAGACAAGTTGAATGCAGTATACATCTGAGCCCCGGGGGTCATCCCCTACCCCTCAAGACCAGAAACCTTAATTTATCTTAAAAATGGTTGAAATCCCCACCCCTAAACCATATATTGTACTACTCATGGTTACAAGACGAGTTGAATGCAATATGCATCTTAGCCCTGGGGGTCATCCCCACCCCCTCAAAATCAGAAACCTTATTTTATCTTAAAAATGGTTGGAATCCCCACCCCTAAACCATATATTGTACTACTCATGGTTACAAGACGAGTTGTATGCAATATACATCTTAGCCTTGGGGGTCATCCCCACCCCCACAAAATCAGAAACCTTATTTTATCTTAAAAATGGTTGGAATCCCCACCCCTAAACCATATATTGTACTACTCATGGTTACAAGACGAGTTGAATGCAATATACATCGTCATGCCCCACCCCCTCAAACGATAAAATACTAAATATTCTGAAAACCATTGAGATCCCCACCCTATAACCATATATATTATTACTCCTTATGATAAGACGAATCATTTGGTACCATAGGGGGGTCTGAGGGGGGTCATGCCCCACCCCCTCAAATGATAAAATACTAAATATTCTGAAAACCATTGAGATCCCCACCCTATAGCCATATATATTATTACTCCTTATGATAAGACGAATCATTTGGTACCATAGGGGGGTCTGAGGGGGGTCATGCCCCACCCCTTCAAATGATAAAATACTAAATATTCTGAAAACCATTGAGATCCCCAACCAATAACCATATATATTATTACTCTTTATGATAATACGAATCATTTGGTACCATAGGGGGTCTGAGGGGGGGTCATGCCCCACCCCCTCAAATGACAAAATACTTATTATTCTGAAAACCATTGAGATCCCCACCCTATAACCATATATATTATTACTCCTTATGATAAGACGAATCATTTGGTACTATAGGGGGTCTGAGGGGGGGGGGTCATGCCCCACCCCCTTAAATGACAAAATACTTATTATTCTGAAAACCATTGAGATCCCCACCCTATAACCATATAAATTATTACTCCTTATGATAAGACGAATCATTTGGTACCATAGGGGGTCTGAGGGTGGGTCATGCCCCACCCCCTTAAATGATAAAATACTTAATATTTTGAAAACCATTGTGATCCCCACCCTATAACCATATATATTATTACTCCTTATGATAAGACAAATCATTTGGTACCATAGGGGGGTCTGAGGGGGGTCATGCCCCACCCCCTCAAATGATAAAATACTAAATATTCTGAAAACCATTGAGATCCCAACCCAATAGTGTTCTTCTTCCTCTTCTAATCAAATTTTTTGTCCGGAACATAACTTTTTTGTTTCTTGAGCTAGCCTCATGATATTTGGAAGGTATATGCATCAGGTCAAGGCGGAGTGCAGAGTACCACATTTGGGTCCCTGGGGGTCAGTCCCCACCCCTAGCCTACATTATTTTGGAAAGGGTTGAAATCCCCACCCTTAAACCATATACTTTATTATTCATGATAACAAGACAAGTTGAATGCAGTATACATCTGAGCCCCAGGAGTCATCCCCTACCCCTCAAGACCAGAAACCTTAATTTATCTTAAAAATGGTTCAGATCCCTTCCCCAAAACTATATATTACCTTATTCATTCCTTGTTGAAGCACATATCTGTAGGTAACTACATGTATTATGTACCATAGCTCTTAATTTGCCACCTTGATGATCCCTAAAAAATGTTAAAAAAAACTATGGGTATGGAAGGGGAGACATCAGTTTTAGCGTGCTAAAACAGTCCAGCATGCTGGACTCCTGTGACAACAGTACCTCTAGTTATAATTGTGCAAAGAGATATTTTTACAATTATCAAGTAAACAAATTATCTGTGTATCATTAAATTTTATACCATATATAAATTTTTATAATAAACTTTATAAATATTATTTTGTCATTATATTGAAAAATAATTTTGTTAGGACTCCTTTGAGGCATGAAGCATGAAGGATACAGAAATCTTCAGTTCCTAAAACAGAACCCTATAATATTTTTTATAAAAAATAATATTTTATTGCTTTCAAGTTTTCGGATTGATTCTAAATAAGCATAGGGTCACTAAACAGACACTATGTTTTTATTAAAATGCTCTAGCTACAAGCAAGCTGTCTTAACAATTTGAAGTACAACCCAATTAGCTATATGTTCCTACTACCTTCAGACATAAGGCACATGATTAGAGCACACATTAGGGCATTTTTGGTCTCACCTATGACGGGAAGAAGAAGGATATGTATAGTTTATTGCAGTGGCGACGGCGTTAACAAAATCATCTAAGCAACTGTATCATCCATGGTAACAAAATGACGTGTAGTTGTTGCGTATGAGCTGTATGAGCTCAACATCTCCGTCTAGCGTTGTTATCTCAGCTTAATATCATATTCACCTTCTAGATTAAAGATTAAAGTTTTTCGATAAGGTGTATTTTTCAGTAACTGTACATGTTAGGTCATATATGTTGTATACACACTTGTTGCAAGGTCTTAGTTGTGTATGTGCATACAATAGTTCAACTGTTGAGTATATTCCTTGCAATGTTTTCATATCAACTGACTTTTTAAAAGCAGTGATATATGGTTTACATATATCATCTGATATTTACAAAAAATATAAACTTAAATCGACAAAATATGCACACATTGTGAATTAGATTGGTATTAAAAAAATTGTATTACTCCTCAGTCAACACTGCTAATTGTGGACTCAAAGTCCCCATGTTTATCACAAGCTCAGTTACTAGTATTTTGATAATAGCCCAACATTGATACTTTAAAAAACTGCATCGTCACCTAGATTTTACCTGTCCACCTTGAGCAGGACAGAAATTGGAGCAGTAAACTAGGTTTCCCATAGTGTCCTTTGTTATTATAATTAAACTTAGTACGTCTGTTGGTCCAAATTAGTTCGCAGTCTGAGACATCGAACAAACTGCTGAAAGAGGACAACAATATCTGCCAAGTCTGGTGCAAATTGTCTCAGTGGTTTCATACAAGAAGAAACACAATTTTAAAAGAGGACAATCTAATTGGATAAGAGATTTACAATTCACCCCAGTGAGCGTGAAATTTAGGATTCTACAGATACACCAAAATCCGCTTCATATTTGGATTTGTTTCTTGAAATAGACTATGAGGGACATTTGAAGACAAAACTTTATGACAAACGTGATGACTTCAACTTTCCTATTGTTAATTTTCCCTTCTACAGTAGCAATATACCAGCATCGCCTGCTTATGGCGTCTACGTTTCTCAGCTTATCCGGTATGCGTGAGTTACCCTGACTTTCGACAAAGAGGATTACTCTTATCACACAAGCTTCGTAGCCCGTGTTTTATCAGGGATAAGTTGATGTCATCAATGCTGACGTAATTAATGTGATGACAAAGGTCACATCCCCTATGGACCTGGCAAGATAACAGGGACCTGATGGTAAAGTAAAGCTTATTAAGGGAAAATTGTAAAGATTTGCACATAATCATTTTGTTTGAAGAAGTATGTATCCAAATATAATGTTACTTACTAGTACCTTTCTTTTTTTAAATGAAAATGAATATTATTTTATTAAATTTGTTCTGTAACGACGCATTTTCTGTGTAAAAGGCAAATGTTATTACAATGTGATCAAATTCAGTTTTGTTGGCTTTTGTCGGTGTTAGTTACTATGAGTGGCCGTTCATGTCATTTGCGGGATATTCTATAGCGTTAGTGAAAATAACGCGTTATTTTACTAAACTATCGCGTTACCTTTAAACACTAACGCGTTATTTCTCCATTTTATCGCGTTACTTTCTTAAACTAACGCGTTATTACACAAAACTATCGCGATATTTAATTTTTGCTATTTATTTGAAATATAATCAAACTAACGCTTTAATTTTCATAAATAACGCGATATTTATTTTTTGACAGTATAGTAAAAAGTAACGCGTTATTTTGTAAAATAATCGCGTTACTTTGTTAAACTAACGCGTAATTTTGTAAAACTATCGCGTTACTTTGTTAAACTAACGCGTTATTTCTACATATGTCTTGCATTTTTCGAATGATATAAAATGTAGGCAAAATAATGTCCACAAAGTAGAATATTCATAACTGTTGTTATTTAGTCTCCCAAACGAAGTTTAGAGACTTCTTGTTTTGACGTGTTTCTTCTCATTATTATTTTTGTATTTATTCCTCCTTTCATAGAAACTTTGAACTTGTGCAGGCCATAGCTCGGATACTGTATCGAGGATTTCCATGATCTTCACAGGATGATAGTCCTCTATGTGGAAGTTAACCGAACGTTTTGAAATTCAAAGGGGTACAGGGGGCTTTTCCTGCCCCCTAAAATTGCCTACAATTCACATTTATAAATGTAACTTTGAAATGGTTGAGATCTCCATCTTATAACTAGATATATTATTAATACTTATGGGAAGATTTCCTTGCACAGTAGCTTATGGGGAAATTCGTTTAGGAGAATTAGTGTTCGTATCCCAACAAATGTACTACTTGTTTACTGATATCATCCAGATTTGTTTTAGCTCACCTGTCCTGAAAGGACATGTGAGCTTTTGCCATCACTTGGCGTCCGTTGTGCGTCCGTCTGTAAATTTTTACATTTTCATCTTCTTCTCTGAAACCCCTAGACCTATTGAACTAAAACTTGGCCTGAAGCTTCTATGGAAGGTCCTTTACAAAGTTGGCATACATTATCCCGGTCCGTGAAACAAAATGGCCGCCATTAGCATTTACATGTTCTAATTGGTCCAAATTTAAAACTTCTCCTCTGAAGCTGTAAAGCCAAATGAACTGATTTTTGGTATGGAGCATCTATGGAAGGTCCTTTACAACTTTTGCATAAATCATCTTGGTCCCTCCAACAAAATGGCCGCCATGAACATTTACATTTTCTGATTGGTCGAAATTTAAAACGTCTTCTGCTCTGAAATTGTAAAGCCAAATGAACTGATTTTTGGTATGGAGCATCTATGGAAGGTCCTTTGTAAAATTTACATAAATCATCCCGGTCCGTGAATCAAAATGGCCGCCATGACCATTAACATGTTCTGATTGGTCGAAATTTAAAACTCCTCCTCATAAACCGTAAAGCCAAATGAACTGATTTTTTGGTATGGAGCAGCTATGGAAGTTCCTTCACAAAGTTTCCATAAATCATCTTGGTCCCTGAAACAAAATGGACGCCATTAGCATTTACTTGTTCTGATTGGTCCAAATTTAAATATTCTTCTCCTCTGAAACCGTAAAGCCAAATGAAGCATCTATGGAAGGTCCTTTACAAAATTTGCATAAATCATCCCGGTCCATGAAACAAAATAGCCGCCATGAGCATTATATGTTCGAATTGGTTGAAATTTAAAACTTCTTCTCCTCTGAAACCGTAAAACCAAATGAACCAAAGTTTGGTATGGAGCTTCTATGAAAGGTCCTTTACAAACTTTGCATAAATTATCATAGTCTGTGAAACAAAATGGCCACCAGAAGCCTTTATATGTTCTCATTGGTCAAATTTTTAAACTCTTCTCCCCTGAAACCGTTTGGCCAAATGAACTTATACTTGCTATGAAGCATCTATGGAAGGTCATTTACAAAGTTTCCAGAAATCAATCTAGTCCGTGAAATCAAATAAAAAGTTTGTGACTCCCAGGTAAGCGATACAGGCTCAGCCCTCTGAGCCCCTTGTTTACTTTAAAATATATTTAATGTCAGCATTTTTCATGACTGTTGAAATAAATGTCTATTTTATCATTTATGTTGCTACTTCAAATTTTGTTCAGCAATATACGTTATGAATTTGTATTTTAATTAAATTTTCACCTGATTTTTAGCTCACCTGGCCCAAAGGGCCATGTGAGCAATTGTCATCACTTGCCGTCCATCGTCCGTCGTCGTCGTCGTCGTAAACTTTTCCATAAAGATCTCCTCTAAAACCACTGGGCCGATTGGAACAAAACCTGACAGCAATGGTCCTTAAGTGGTCTTCTTTCGGACTGGTATTCAATGTCCCTACCCGTCATCCAAGATGGACGCCAGAGCCGAACTTAGTTTAACATAAGACCCTATGAGAAATTTAATTAAAGATCTTCATGTCTGAAACAACTTTGCCAATCGGCATAAATTTTGGCAGTAATGGTCCTTGGGTGGTTCTCTTTCAAATTATATCCGATGACCCGGCCCACCATACAAGATGGCCGCAAGAGCTGAACTTAGTTTAACATATGCCCAATGGGAAATTTACTTAAATATCTTCTTGTCTGAAAGCACTTGTCCAATTGGAACAAATCTGTTCAGCAATTGTCCTTAGGTGGTCCTCATTCAGAAGTATATTCGGTGACCCAACATGTCATCCAAGACGGCCATCAAAGCCGAACATAGTTTTACATAGGATCCTATGGGAAATTTACTTAAAGATCTTCTGGTCCGAAACCACTTGGCCAATTGGAAAAAACTTGGCAGCAATGGTCCTTAGGTGGTTCTCTTTCAGAAGTATATCCTATGACTCGACCCGTCATCCAAGATGACTGCTAGTTTAACATATGACCTTATGGGAAAGTTCACTAGTCTGAATGATCTTCTTGTTTGAAACCAGTCAGACAATTGGAACTTGACAGCAATGTTCCAAGCTACCAGTCGAGATGAACATAGTCCAGGTGGGCGATACAGGCTCCTGGGAGCCTCTGGTTTATATGAAAATTACAAATTATTAATCTCATATTAGAGGTGATTTGGGAATCTGCTCTTTTAAGGTTTATATTTCAAGCATTAAAATGTTTAATAAAATGACAAGCTGACGGGCGTTTGCTATACTTTTATAACATTTTAGTTTAATCATGTTGATATTACTTGTTTTGGTATAAATTTCTAGTTTTAGGTAGAGAAAAGGCTTATTTCGTGAAGAAACACTCCGACTCTGACAAAAAAGTATTCTGAAGATGAAATTACAAACATGTTAGATTTTCTCATAGAAAACATATTTGTTGTATTTGGAAATCGGAATTCCAACGGGAACCAACTCCTCGCCGATCTGTGTCTGTTTTCAAGTCGGATTTCATGCAAGGATTACTACGTGAAAACAAAAAGAAACTAGCCCAATCCTTTAATTTCAGTTTTGGTTATATAAATGAAGTGTTGTCGTTAAAAAACGACAAATTCCAATATCTACATCTCGTCTACCCCAGTGAGCTTAAAATTAAGGATACTAAAGATACATCGACGTCCGCTTCATATTTGGATTTGTTTCTCTTGAAATAGACAATGAGGGATATGTGAAGACAAAACTTTATGACAAACGTGATGACTTTCCTATTGTTAACTTTCCCTTCTTGAGTAGCAATATACCAGCATCGCCTGAATATGGCGTCTACATTTCTCAGCTGAGCATGCGTGAGTTATCCTGACTTTCAACAAAGAGAATAACTGCTGTTACAAAAACTTCTTAACCAGGGTTTTATCAAGATAAGGTGATGTCATCATTTAGGAAATTTTACGGTCGCCATCACCAATTGATTGAACGTTACGGTGTTCCAATATCTAAGATGATGTTGGACCTGTTCCCACCGTCGTAACATTTCATTTATCTCCTCCTCCCTTCCTCGTTAAAAGATGCATGGATCAACCGTAAATAAAGAGCAAGATAATTTTATGTAGAGATGTAAAAATAATAGCAAGAAAAATATCTTATTAGCATGATATATTACTGTAAGGGTATAGCCTAATTATAGCTCCCAAAATTATATTACAAAACTTTAGTTTTTGCCATGCATGGGCGCACGTATAAAGTGTATCATACAATATTTAAAACTACAACATAAAATGATAACTACTATATTCAAAGATTAAGATTGTCATGCAGTGGCACTCTTTGAATTCGAAGTATTTATCATACAGATTTATATTTGTCTGGTCGCATCAATTTACCACGTTAGAAAATAAGGAATACGATTCTTGTATACATATACAATACCGATAAAAGATGGAAAAATACATGAACATGTACAATGGAAACCAAGAATTTCATATCTGGACGAGAACGTGTTAAGTGATTTGACCAAAACCCGCAACCTTCCGCACTTGAAACAACTGGGCTACGGTCAAAAGAAAAAAGGGACCACAAAAAACAAGCATGTATGAATAAATGTCATCATAAGATACAGAGGTTAACTAAATTTTAATGCACCATCCGCACATTTCGAGTAACTAACTCTCATCAGTGACGCCCAAACTAAAAATATGAAGAATTCCAAATTAATAAGACATTGAAGAGCTTGAATCACAAAACAATATAAAGGATAAGCTAAATCTACACCTCAAATATTTTATATGATTTTCTAAGCGGATAATTTTGGAAATGACTTTCTAACGATATTACCTGTCAACACCGAGGTACATGTATTGACTACTGGGCTGGTGATTCCCTCGGGGACTAAAAGTCCACCAGCATTGGTATTGACCCAGTGGTTCTAATTATATGTCATCATAAGAAACCGAGGTTAACTAAATTTTAATGAGCCAGACGCCCGTTTCGAGTATCCGACTCTCATCAGTGAGAATGCTAGACAACTCGCCCCACTGCAAACTCGCCCCATACCAACTCGCACCAACTTTTCTCCAACTCGCCCCAACTCGGAAAATATTTGTTACAAACTCGCTCCAACATTGAAAATCGTCATCACCAACTCGCCCCAACTAGTGAATATATTTGTTACAAACTCGCCCCAACTTTGAAAGTAATGATTTTAAACTAGCTCCAATGGTGAATATCATATTTACCAAATCGCCCCAACTGATGGAAATAGTATAGTGTCGTTATCCTAAATAAAAATCAGAATGTACTTTATAATCTTTTATAAAGTAACCTAAATTTCTATTTATGAAATGGCTTTAATCAAATGACTAATTATTATTCAATCACGTCTTCAAAGGCTGACTAAACAAGATGTAATTGGTGCAAGTTCCACACTTGGAATTCAAATCGTTATTGTAATAAGCGAATATGGAACTATTATTTTCATGAGTTGGGGCGAGTTGGTAACCAGGATATTTACGTATGGAATTATTATTTTCATGAGTTGGGGCGAGTTGGTAACCAGGATATTTACGTATGGAATTATTATTTTTCATGAGTTGGGGCGAGTTGGTGACTATGATATTTACGTATGGAATTATTATTTTCATGAGTTGGGGCGAGTTTGTGACTATGATTTTCACAGTTGGAGCGAGTTTGTAACAAATATTTTCCGAGTTGGGGCGAGTTGGAGAAAAGTTGGTGCGAGTTGGTATGGGGCGAGTTTGAAGTGGGGCGATTTGTCCTGCACCCATCAGTGACGCTGAAACCCAAAACATGAAAAATTCAAAATTAATAAGAAGAGCTTGAATCCCAAACCACCCAAAAGGATACACCAAATCTAAGATATAAAGGTTGTCTACACCAAATCCAGGATATTAAGGTTGTCTACACCTCGTATAGAAAACGTCAAATTTTTATCATGTTTTATATGATTCAAAATTAATATTGGAAATGATTGTCAAAGAAAAAGAAGTAAGAGAATAATACAAGAAACATATAATAAACTTAACAAAAACGGGAAATGTAGTACAAATAAATGGAAAATTGTCCAATTGGTATATTGTTACACAGATATAACATCAATGGCTGATAGTTTTATGTTGCAAGCACATAAATGAAATAAACGAGTAATGCTGTAATGAGAAATATGTATGAAGATATGAGAAAAAATATATCTAGACCTTTTGATATGTCTCGTCCTGATATTATCATGTCCGGGTCTGTGGTGTCATCCTTTATATATTGAGACTTTTGGGGAGCACAGCACATAGCTAAATGTATGAAACAGTTAACTTTTCCTGTGTGTTCTTTGTAATAATAGTATACGGTTATAATCACAAATACAACGATAATTCCACTTAGTAACATAACAACTATCATAACTAGCAACAGAAGACACATTGGATTTGACGAAGCAGGCAGAGCATCAGCGACTAACACAAGGAAAATGGCGTATGATAATAAAATAGTCATACTTAATGATACTCGCTCTCCTGATTCTACCGGAAGTATGAATACGAAAGGATTCAAAAACGAAAACAGTATTGTTGGAAGTATAACAACTACTAGATTGTAAAGAGGCTCCCTCTTGATTGAGATTTCAAAAATAAATTCCCAGAGATCATCTTTTTCCCTGATATATTGTCGTTGTTTCACCACTTTCCAATTCGAATTCGTTGTGAAATACGATAATATTGCTTCCTGTGACATTGGAATATACCTAATATCATTCTTTTGAGATGACCACAACGTAAAAACAAACTGACATGTCTGAGTATCCAAAGGAAATCGAAGAATATTTGACGGACATTTTGCATTTAAAATACCACCTGGAGTCCATATAACAGTCCCATTATACATAATTATCGCATAGAAGTTTGTATCATGTCCCAGAGGTTTTAATTCATCAACATTGTTTTCGAGATATGCATAGGGTACCCATATATCGCTTGTTGATATTGTTAAAGTTGTTTTGTTTCCGTATAACGAAGGATCCCAAGAAAGTTGAAGGTCACTCCAAGAAAAGCTCACAGCTACTGTTAGTGAAATTGTCTCTTCCGTTTCCAAAAATGAATTCAAAACTAATGGAACGAATATAAAGTTTAAATCCAATGCTTTAGACTGGTCCATTGCTGGTATTATTTCCTTTTGATAATCCAGTGTTATTTTTCTATAAAGATTTTTAACGTCTTTTAGTGTCTGAAAGTCCGACATTTGCACTTGAATAAAGATAACAGCGTATAAAAAAACAGTTCTGGAATTCATCTTGAAATGAGTTGTCTTTTTCAAACGATCACGGTCAAAAATGGGGAAATGTCGAATTCAATATAATCAGTATAAATTTACATTAAGGTCTATTAAAACATTTTATTTTTATCTATTGAAAATGTACAGACCGTGACAAAATCTTTTAGAGATCAACTTTAATTTAAACTACCATATTCCTTTGTAAACACACGAATTATTTAAGTAAAGACTAACATTTTTAAATCAACTGTCATCCAGTTTTTACATTGTTTGCTTTGAAATTTAAACAAATAATTACTTGTTATAACAACACATTCATAATCATATGTAAAAAAGTGTGAACGCCACGGATAAACGTCTGTTTTGTTCATTTGATGGTAATACTGTGTAGAACAATAAGAATGTGGCGGTTAATTCTCATGACAAAAAAAAAAAAAAAAAAAAAAAAAAATGCAATATAAGTCAATACAAAAAATACCATTCAGCCTTCAAAATAGTTCTACTCCCACTCAGTGATAAGCTGTTTCACCCGACCATTACTCTAAAAAATAAACTAATTGATCCATTTTTATAAAACTGTCCTAGTCAGAAAAAAGGATTTAAAACTTATTTTAATGCGAGTTGAGAAACTAGTACAAAATCTATACCGTGAAAGAGATTTTTATATAAATTTCCACTTCAATTAACCTTGCAGTCTGATAACATAAACTTACACAGTCAGAGACCGAATATAGATTGCGACCGATAGAGACAGAATGCACACATGTAAATGGAGGCTACAAATTCTTTCATTTTTCTGTATTATACCGTATAAATATTGCATGGGGGACATACCCAGGTGACATTGTGTAGATAAATTAGGGTGTCAAATCGGAAATGTGGGATCTGTTAATATTACAAAATAATACATAATATGTACCATTTTATCCAAATCAATCATCACTCTCTATAAGTGAATCTTCTGAATTAAAAACTGCATATATTGCATACGTACAACAAACAATATAGGTTAAAATGGGAAAAGGTATTAATGTGAGGTAAATGTTCACAATATACCTCAAGTGACATTTCAAAAACATTAATATTTATATATGGTGTAGTATATATATTATTAAAAGATTTTGGAAGTTTTTCCCGAAAAAAATATGAAAAAAAAGACGAATTTTGGTAGAATCTGGTGCCATCTCATACTTTAAAACATGCATTTATAAAATGGTTTAAAAGACCTGCCGAGTTATTTATTTTCAATACATTGTAAGTCAAGTTTTTTTATTTTCAAACTACCACAGAACAAACCATTCATTTTTGTTATTATAAAGGCTGAGTTATTTATTTTCAAAATCCTCCTGACCCCCCAGAATATCAAATTGCCGTCCCCTAAGCATTGCATTACAACAAATGAAGACCGACGACTAGCGTGACAGCGAGCAATTACCCGCCAAAGAGAAACTCCACATATCGATAAAATTCGTATGTGTACCGGAGCCGATGTAAACCATTGTCCGAAATTCGGTAGTTCTTAAAAATATGAAAACTGCTGCTTAAACATATCAAATATCGGCAAAAGAATACTAAAGTAACAAAAAGTGTAAAAAGTCCACAAATGCGAAGTCCAAGGAAAATATAGTCATGAGAACGGAACACAACAAACAAACACCACAAGGATACATGTATAATTAAAAGATTTAAAAAAGTAAAATAAACTAAATAAAAGCAGAACAAGACGGCACAGAAACTAACGCACTAGCATTATCTCCCATTAAAAACCGGTAATGACACCAGGTTCTCAAGAAGGGTAAGGATGCCTGGTCCGTTAACGGCAACCGTCATATTGCCAGTGATATGTCAAGTGTGGTGAGTTGTCAAGTCTGATTAGGTGTCAATTACAGAATGACGTGAAATATAACTAAAGATATGATGCAGTATACATTTTGTAGCAATAAGAGTTTTTTCAATGATAAACATTACCTAGGTAGGATACAACACATACCATACCGATCTAAATATGTTTTATAGTTTAAATAAGTTCCCCAATTATGGCCAAATAGTGCTACATGTATATATATTATTCTGCGATTGTTGTAATTTTAATGACAGAATGACATGTATAAACTAAATAAAGATACCGATAATCTGAAATGTTGATAAACATAGTAGAACCACGTAAGATATGTAAAGATTGCCTACACAGCAATGTCGGTGGTTCTTGTTCTGTTAGTAATATGTCTTCAAGGTATGTAGAGTTCGGTTAGTGTTCGTGATTCATTGGATTGAGTGCAAAATATAAGGACAGTACAAACATATGTGAAGTTGTTAAACAAGTCCAAGGTTTGTTTTTAAAAGATTGAAACATGTAACATTTCAGAACATATGGTTGAGCCATTATTTGAATATCTATTTTGGATTAAGGCAAATGCCAAAAGTGATTAAGAAACCCCAACGCCGAATTTGTATTCACTAGACCACACCATCTTATCATTGGTAGAAGACATTATAATAATTTTAGTTGTGTGCCAAATTATAACAGAGAAGAGAAAATTCATGAAAGGAGGACAAAGTTTGTAATTGCTCCACTGAGCACATGTAACCAACAGAATAAAAACTTTTTTTTAAAATCTAAGAAAACCAGAAGAGGAGAGCACGAAACCTAAATAAAACGTATCACAAAATACCTCAATAAAGATGCACTTTATGGCCATTTTGTTGACTGACAACTCATCAGCAGTGCTCGAGATCAAAATATTGGAAAACCGGTTAAAGATATTATGATGAATTAATAAGCACATCCATCAAAAATAAAAACAATTAAAACAAACAGCTAAGGGTTATCTCTGCATCAAAAGGAAGAGCCTTAGTTTCTGGTGTTTTTTGTCAAATTTTGAACTGAAAATTTATGGCATGTAAGTAATTAATTACAGATATTACATCAGGGTAAACTCTTTTAACCACACCCTTGACCTTTCATTTGAGGAAAATATGATGGGGTATTAAAACACCTTATTCTATCTTTTTAATGAAGAAAAAATGTGTTTGTACAAAACAAATTTGTAAATTATTGAAATAAGATACTTTAAAAAAAATTCTTTGTAGCACATACATGTACATGTATATGCTTCATTAAATGTCGTTATATTTTAATCGAAACGTATCTAGATAGATATTAAAACCATGTCGATGGAATATTAAATATTTAATAGTTACTTATGTAGAGGGCGTAATCATGAAATATAGACTGCACAAGGATAAATAGTATTGACTTTAACACCAATAATGCCAAAGCCGCAGGCGAGGGTATTATCAGTGTTGAAGTCCATACTACTGTCCCGAGGACTGTCTATGTTTCGTAATAATGCCCTCTGTATAAGTAACTATTATGTTGATTTCATTGAAGCACCCGTGGATTTTTTTTTGTGCACGGGTTTGTTCTGAGAATATATTTAAAAAAAATTCAGACTTTATTCAAAACCATTCCATTGTAAAATCTGGATATATAGAGAATAATACATGTTAAAATCTGTATCACATGCTGTATCAACCCGAGAAACCAATATCAGTCAGAGGGCCTTGGCCCGAGGGCTGATATTGGTCGAGGTTGATACAGCATATGATACACATTTTAATATGTATTATACACTTTATCATATATTTAAACAGAGGACTTCAAATTTTCCAAATTAAAGTCTACTGCTACAAATGAAATTGATTGGGGAAAATATTTTGTGAAATAAAAAATAAAAAAATAGGGGGGGTTGAAAAAAAGTCAAATAATCGGAAAAAAATTTGAACATTTGTTTTTTTTAAAATTCCCCCCCCCAAGAAAAAAACAAATACAAAAAAAAAATACAAAAAAGTAAAATTGAAGAAAAAAATGAAAAAAACAGCTATGTGATAAAGGGGTGTGATAAAGGGTAGACATGCGATAAAGGGGAGTGATTAAGGGTGCGCATCAAAGTTGAGCGATACGGATTAAACAGCAGGCTATTTATCAAATATTCAAAACTACTGTATTTACTACTAAATATATGATAAAAAGTAGTTATACACTTTTGATTTTGTGCTTAAATAAATCTGGTTCACTTTAAAAATGGAACGTTACACTAAAAGCAACAGCGGGCATGATTTGATAATGAACGGTCATTATCACACAGTAGTGATTGATACAAGCGTTTTCGTTAAATAATGAATGACACATAATCACCTTTTATCCAATGGAGATATAGAAATTTTATCTGATATGAAATAACTTACAACAATGTTTTGTTGCAGGTGCGTTAGGCATTCTACCACCAGTAACTGAAGATGAACTTCGGTAATTATTGTATATACTGATCTTATAAGTGATGTAAAATTACAGAAAAAAAACAACTCACAAATCACGGTAAAAATAAATAAATGATATAAAAATAATTAATTTACAAAATGTAGAAAATATTTTTTTTTATTATAACTTGCTATTTATAATTTGTTATAGAGAAGTTCCACCAGAATTGAAGATAAATCCAAAGCCTCGCTTGCCGACCTTCCATACATTAAGAGCAGGATTTAAGCATTTATATGTAGATTGTAATGGACACGTCCACTCAAGTCGTATATCATCACCTTCAATAACTATATCGGCAACACATTCCGTTGGAAATACTGCATTCCATAAGGTGATCAAAATTAATGTTAATTAAAAAATTTTGTTCCAATTTCGCCTAAAAAGCTTCAATTTTCATTTGGTCAGAATACCCTCCTTTATGTTCATCTGAATGCAATTTTAAGGTGAATAGCAAGGTGTATATTGAAGGATACCAAACTGATCATTATCCGGAAAAGATCAGTTTTTTTATCTGATCAGCAAACCAACATGTCATATTAATTAAGGTGACGTTACATTTAACGCCGAACATAAAATGAAAATCCCTTGTGGAATATTTTAGACTTTTAAAACATTGGAAAAGGCAATGAATAAATATAATTTCGGTAATTGTAAACATTTAAAAGACATTATTTGAATATTACGGAGTTGGAATTAGTTAGTAGCTACAGGTAAAAAATGCTTAATGCAACCACCTCTAAAAATGTTAGTTACAATTTAAAAAAAACTTTTTTCATGAAAAAATGTTAATTAATACTTTTGAAAATTATATGTCCAGGCTGCTGAGATTATTGGACTGATGGTAAGACATATGCCGAGTAGCACCTGCGAAGGAGTAGCAAATCACGGACATGGTGTGGGTGTGTTTACAGACCCGGAAAAAATTACAGTGTTTCCAGAATTTGCTTACCTGAAATCTCCACAGGGATGTAGTAGGTATTTTATACAATATCAGCAATATTGTTGCACACGTGCTAATTATGCACTCTTTGCTTTGACTAACTACACAATGTACGTGTATTATCTGATCGAAACAACTGAAAGACTAAACTGATCTCAAACATTTGAAAATACACAAATTAAAAAGTATCATCTTTATATGTCACGTACGTATGTATTTCCTCTGGTAGCATTTAGCAGTTTGAAATTACCCTAGTTATTGCTTTATGGTTAATGTCTTCTGAAGCTAAATTTATATTTGATCAATTATACAAGCTGCTCGTAAATTTAAATGATGAAAAACAACATTTATTATTCAATAGTGCTTGAACAGATATCACTGGAAGCCTTGCCCCGTATACCTGCTTGGGGTCACTGTACTTATTATAGAAATTGTCCTAGACAATTTTATGCCTAATAATTTCATTATCAACCGTTGTATTAAATTGTTCTAATTTGACAGCTCGAAAGGGCGACATTTTTGTTTGTCAATAAAAACATATGTTTTGTATTGTATTGCATTAATAATCAATTGAAAGTATTTGGGCTACATGTATATGCACAGCACTAACTAGTACAAGAAATAAATTATATTATATTTAACTTGAAAATATGAGAATGTAGAATGTTTTCCGACACCTTTAATCATGGCTAATTTTTACTGTTTGTATTTAGCGTAAATTTATGATTTTCTCCATGGCCAAGGCAGATTTCTTTGTGAAATTTCTTGCTCATTTACACTATAATATATTTATTAATACAATGCATTTCGTAAAGTTTGGAAAAATAAAACTATCTTTTTAAAGAATAAAAAATAATTATCAGAAAATTACACATTCTCTTAGTCCCCGTTTTTCACTTTGTTAACAATGTACATGTAAACGCAATAAAAACGTTCTCAGTAGTAATATTACACATAACGATAGAACATATTTGCTCATTTCATCAATGCAAATGTACGCATAGGCATATGCAGGTAATCAAAAGAAAACATTGAAATTACCTTTTCCTAACCTTTTCTAAAGATGATATCGCATATTCTTTCTATAAATTCCGTGCTGAGAATTTCATATTCCGCCAAAAGTGACAAAAGCCGTGTTTAGACCGTGCATGTATATACATTGTTTGTCTCCTTGTTTTGATTTGTCTGTAAAGAAATGGTAATAAACCAAATAAGATAGATCGCCCTGCTTCTCACAAAAGTCTTGTTTTGACTGGCTAAAAGATATCTAAGATATATGATTGTATGAAGCTACTTTCTGGCTACATACGTTTAAGTATCTATTTCTGTGTTTTGATTGTCATCAGAAAAAAATGTCGTTTTCGTTTCGTTTTAAGTGATTTAATAGCCACACGGCAATATAGACCTCTTATTTTGGCCTCAATTAATTTCATTCTACTTGTAACAACATTTAACAACATTTCAGATTGAACAATAGAATGTTTATCACGATGGAAATTTGTAACGTCTAATCTGGAAGCGATACCTCTTGCCAGAGGTTTCCAAATTTTTGTCTGGCTTTCATCGCTTATTTTTTAATTTCTGTACATGTATTGAATGGTATTGGGTTGTTATTAAGCAAAATGCAGATTTTTTCCCTGTCTTACATGTACAATTAGGTCATAATAGGAAATACTACGGAATTCTTTGTCCCATTTTCTCGACTCTATCGTCATACCAACTGCTTGGACACGGATCTACTGACGGTATACAGAATTTCATATCCACATTTCGTAGTTTTTGGTACGAGCAATAGTAAACAGTTACATAACTAATTGTTTGGCCGTACTCACTTGGTTTTAAATGTGTAACCCAGATAAGCTATTTGTGGTCCAATTTGTCAGACGCAAGATAAATGCATAAAATAGGTAATCGTTGGACCTCTCTCGATACTATTTTTCCTTGAAACCGGTTTTCCCTAGTTAGTCACTTTTTAACAAAGAAAAAAGACATAGAAAAACTATTTCAGATGATTTTAGAAACAGACCCGTTAAATAACATTACCATATTTTGTAGAAGGATCATGTTCTGGATCTTTATGTTCAAAGACCTGCTATAGGGATGGTCGGAAGTATGAGGATATGCATGGGCTAACCAACAGTATATCTGCTGTGGTTGATGACAACATTTTATGTAATTCACATGATCCCCATCATGGTCTGGAGAATATTCTGGTTCACGAATTCGGGCATCAGGTTTACAATTACATGCCTACTATAGACAGAAATAGGGTAAATTACTCAACTTATTGAGCTTTTGAAGTATATATCTGTTCCACGTAGACAGAAACTTACTTTCGAAGAAAGTCTTAAACATTTCTTTGAAAGCCTAATTAAAACTATTGATGCATTTTAAACATAAAACAAATCAATCATAATTATTTCCACCTAAGCGACAAACCTTAGAAAAATATTTAATACCAACGAAATGGCTTTGCAGCTATATGTATTTCCCTCGGCTACCTTTTGAGAAATGGTGCTACACTGGGAAACAATAAACTACACATGCAGTTTGTGGCCTCCTAGCAATTGAATAGGTACATAATATAGGACACACATTGGAAACTATCACAATACAGCTACTTATATCGCTATTACATGTAATAATAAAGTTATGTGGTCTATTGAATACATAATAATCTTTTCAACTGCCACAGACCAAAGGTCTCCCAGGTACAATGTACAATGTACCTTCTACATTAAAAAAAACAGAATGATACAATTTTGCTGATACAAGATACTTGGAAATAGTGTGTAAAGGTGAATATACAAGTGAATAGTGTTTACAAGTGAACAGTTTACAGTTATTTAACGGTATTGGGGGATATAGCCAGTTCATTTGTCCCGAGACACTGACAAATAGCAATGTGTCGAGGGGACAAAGAAAATGGATATATCCCGAAATGACTGTTACATAACTGTTTTTTTATACCTAAAATTCTAAGAACAATGCCACATGCAAGAAAAAATATTTAAAATGTTTTCTTTTAGATCGAGTGCAATGGACTACATCAACGTGATTACAAATTTCATTCATTCTAATCTGACACGCCCATTACTGTGACGTTGTCCAATTAAAGTTGCCGCTGAAATATCACCACAGTTCTATTGACTGGTCGGTGAATAGCATGTGTGCTATTCACCGGTGAAAAGTACTTTTTAAACAGTTTGAATAAAATATTTTTAAGTCCAGAAATACCAAAGGGATATTCGAAGGAGGGAAAAATCGTAACAACTGACAAACTCCGGAGAACAACGAAGACAAGACCAAAACAATACATGCACTACAATTAAAAACTAAAAACATATGAACAACATGGACCCCACCCTGAGGGAAATAACTCGTACTTAGATTAGCAATTTCGGATATTCTCCAACTTATTGTTTTCAAGCTGAGTTATTCACCAGGGCTGCCAGTTTTAAAAAAAAATGTCAAAAGTATTCCAGGTTATATATTAATTACTTGATCCGTTATGAACTAATGAATTAATTTATACATATCTGAGGTATAATAATATTTTATGTTAATCTCTACATGTTATCTGAAATGTTTTTTTTTTATCTACAGCTGAACTACATTTACAACCAGGACAAACAACATCATACCTGGCATGACCATACCTACGCGACATCAAACAGCCGTGAATTTTGGGCAGAAGCGACAGCTGCTTTTTTCCGGGTCTCGATCCGTCCAAGAGTTACGAGTGCAACGGGAGGGATGAACATGTGGGTAACACCTTTGAAAGTCATATTGGGAATTTAACATGCATTTTTTCTGACAATTTTATTCGATAATCAAAGGCGTGTCTAATGGCTTTTTAGTGAAATGTGAAGTGTCGGCAATCATCAAGAGAACTGATAAAATCAGAAAATAGTTGATAATCAGATAAATTATTGACTAGCACGTGCAAAAGTTCAAGCAAAAATTCGGCCGTTTTACCTCCATCGATTTGTGACTACACCGGAATGACTTTGTTGAACTTCCTGACAGGTTCCGTATACGGAGCATAAACCCTGAGTTCAGTCCTAGTTTTTGAAGGAGTTCGTGTTGTTTATTATTATTTTAGTTTTGATTGTTTATTTGTTGTACTTGTGGTTGTTCATTTGTCTTCCCGGGTTTGGCTGTCTAATGGATTGCGTTTTTATGTTTGCTTCTTAGGTATATTTGTCCTGTTCACTGTTGCTCTTCATTTAAAGGTCATAGTGAGGTCTTTGCCAAAGTACAAATAAAGGAATATACTACTTTTCACATCCGTTTTTGACTTATAAAACTTTTAGTCCTTATCAAATCACGCAGGTGTTAAGTTGTCCATTAAGATAAGAAACATACGCTTTTTTACCAGATCAATATGACAGGAAAAGCAAAATTTACTACATGTATCCGTAATACAACATTTTTTATCGATCAAAGCTTATATGAGTCAATAAATTCGATTTGAAATAATAAGGCCAAACCAAATTAATTTTTCGTTCTTTTGATTTTTGGATGACATGTTTTTTTCGAGCGTAGATCAAATTCACGTGCGGCATACAATTTTTAAAATAAATTATCGCAAAAATGGGAAAAATCGCAATTTTTACAAAATTTAGGACCGGACGAATAATTTTTGTTTTTAATTTATTGAAAAATGAAAAATTTGGGGCGAATATTTAGCATTTTCGCAAATGAAGCAGCAGAAAAATTATTCTTAAAATTTAAATTGTCAAAAAATCGAAGCGGCGATATCCAAAGAACTAATGATCAATTTGGTATGGTCTTAAGAGAAAGTTCCTGTGCGTTCACTGTAAATTCTACATCATTTATTGTATAAGACAAGTAAGTTGGTGTTCTCCTTTTTTACTGCTGACAATGTAATGGTACATATTGGTGACAGAAAATTTCTTTGCAGATTTGTAATGTTTAGTTACATATTATATATATCTGTATCAATTGACAAATTTATTTCTTTTTATTTATTCTCCTTGGATATAAGGTGGCTAGTTCTTTTATCCAGAAGCTTTCTCTTGTCTGCCTTTCTTGATCACTCCAAATAAAATTTTGTTCTATAATAGAAACTTTCATTTTACCAAAGTCCCCAGGATTGTGTCCAGTCGACCGAAAGTGTTGGCTGACGGGTAGAAAGTCTTTCTTTGTTATGTCACTTCTATGGCCGTTCATTCTTTTGTTGAAAGCTTGCTTACTTTCTCCAATGTACTGCAGATTACAAATCCCACACTCCAACATGTAGATCACGTTGCTAGATTTGCAGTTGACAGTGCAAAATATTTTGTAATCTTTGGCTGTTGTGTGACTTTTAAAGCTCTGTGTACATATCATCTGGGAGCAAGTCTTACACCTTTTGTCTGAACAAGCCTGACATTGGCCAGTTGATGAAGACATCTTGCTAGTGATATCAGCTCGTACAAGAATGTCTTTCAGGCTTTTCGGTCGCCGGAACGCCATAACTGGGGGTTCTGGGAAAAGTCTGGAAAGTTCGGGGTGTTTTTCGAATTCTTTCCAGTGTGTCCTGATGGTACTAGAGACATTGCGAAGGCTAGGATGGTATGTTGTAACGAACGGGATTCTGTTGGTGGTCTCTTTTTCTTTATATTCTAAGAGATTGTCTCTACTGAAGCGGTTAGCTTTTTTGAAGCCGTCTTGTATGCGTTGGTGTGTATACCCTCTATTTTTAAGATGACCACGTAGTTCACCAAGACGTTGTGCTGTTGTTATAGGAGAGGAACAGATGCGTTTAATTCGGAGAGCCTAGCTATATGGGATACTGTCGTAGCAGTGTTTGGGATGACAACTGCTTGGTGGCAGATATAGGTGTTTGTCAGTAGGTTTGGAATAAACATCGGTGGACATTACTCCGTCTTCTAATGTTGTAGTTGTATCGAGGAAAGAAATTTTAGTCTCGGATATTTCATGGGTGAATTTTGTTGATGGGTGGACACTGTTTGCATGATCGCCGAAGACGTTCAATTTTTCTTCCGTATCTGTCCACTTCATGTCAACATCATCTATAAATCTATACCAAGACAATGGCTGTGTTTCCGAAGATTCCAAAATTTGTTTTTCTAGTTTCCCCATAAAGATGTTAGCATACGACGGAGCCATTTTCGTTCCCATAGCTGTACCATTCACCTGTAAGTAGTGTTCTCCATTGAAATTGAAATTATTATGTTTGAGGACCAATGTTAACATCTCAACTAAGCATTCAGTAGGGGGTTCTTGAATGGTCCGTTTTTCCCAGATTTCTTTACAAGCTAGGATGCCGTCATCGTGTGGTATGTTGGTGTACAAGGAAGTCACGTCCATGGAGACCATGAGGGTGTTATGAGGAAGAGGGTTCAAGCTGTTCATCTTTTTTAGATAATCGGTGGTATCCTGTATGTAAGATGGTAAAGATTCAACAAGTGGCCGAAGATGGAAATCCAAGAATTCCGATATCTTTTCTGTTGGATGACCGTTTGCTGAGACAATAGGTCTTCCCGGGTTATTTTTCTTGTGGATTTTAGGCAGAAGATAAAATCGACCAGCTTTAGATTTTTCGGGCTTAAGATATTCGAAGGTGTCATAATCGATGTAGCCTTTGTCATGCATGTCTTGAAGGCTTGCAGTTATCTTTTGCGCGAATTCAATGGTAGGATCTGACGTCAGCTTTTGATAAAACCTAGCGTCAGAAAGCTGGCGTTCTGCCTCTTGGATGTAGTCAACTTTGTCCATTACAACTACTCCACTGCCTTTATCTGCAGGTTTTATTACTATATCGTCTCTGTCTTTAAGTTTCTTGAGAGCTGATCTTTCTTGTATATATATATATACCGAACATAAAAATGAGCAGTACGGCGTGTATCTTATAAGACAAAATAACTGCTACTCGACGTACGTTTCCGTCGTTTTATCTGCAACGTTGCATTCTTTATCCAAATATAATTGTTCTCTAGATGATCTACGCTAACCTGTTTTTTTTTTGGTGTGTTCCACGTTGCTCATCTTTTTTATATATTTTTTTTGCGTTGTATGTTTGTTTTTTTTATTTCTTCCCCATATTGATTTTGTCTTAGTGTCTGGATTTATCCGTTTTGTTAACCTTCTCTTTCAACATAACGCATAAATATGTTTTTAGTAAGGTTTCTTTATATGTTTAAAAGATAATCTTCAGTATATAATTTCTTATATCGTTTTAGCTGCGACTTTCGTCACATTTGTGGAAGTGAATACGAAAACAGGGCTTGGATTAAAAAGCATGATCTGGCTTTATTTAACCTACTAGCTAAAGTGTATACCAATAACCGACCTACTACACCCAGTGGATTAAAAGTTTGTCAATAAAACTGTAGTTACAATCTCATCGCATTTTATTTAGTTTATGATACTAACTGCCGGTATAATAAATTTACTTCTGTCTTTAGATTGAATTAATAATATAAAATTTACCTTGTTCACTATATCTGTCTTATGCTGCTGAACTTCGTAATAAAATGTATCACAAAATACCTCAATAAAACAGCCTGTTCACAAGCGTTAACTAATTGAGAATGTCCCGACAATACAGACTCCATACTCCGGACGTGGTTCACTTCAGCTCCTAAACACGTACTCTGCATTTCACCACTGGTTTGTTCAAAATCCACACAGCGTATAACAATCGGTAGACCTCTTTTAAATTATAGGAAAATGCAGCGGAAGTACAATAATGCACTGAGTTTTCCAAACAGTAGTAAAATCACCAATGACAGATGAACGGAAGATGTCACTAACGTCCCATCAAAATACGTTCAGAAAGGAGTATTTGTTTTTCAGAAAAAAATGTTAAGAATAGGATACACGTATTATAGGGTTTGCTGTAGATTGATATCCTAACAATATGAAGCCGTCGGCTCGTTCGCCACGCCCTCTCACCAAAAAAATGTTTCATGTAACTTAAAGACTTATAGCTGATTTTTTACGATATCAGTCTGCAATAAATGTCATCATGGTCATAATCTTTAATTCTGTCATATCACAAAAAAAATTAATCAAATGATTGAATATGTGTGAAAAGCATTTAGTCTTTAATCATCACATTTGCACCTGGTTATGATACATTTAAATAATATCATTAGTGTTAGATATCGACAAAAAAGAAAGAAAACAAAAATACAGAGGCCACAAAACAGTGGAAAAAGTCAATATCACTGATATCCAAAAGCAAGGAACTCTTGTGAGAATGCAACACAACAAATACCACAAGGATATATGTACATATATAGTAACCATGGTAACCTTTTCTAAATTAGTTCCATCTTCCATTAGATCAAATTATAACCCACATTCTAATGACGTTCACTTTTCGAATAACCTCTCTTCCTCTTAATCGCGTGAATGAACGCAGATATCTGTCAACCAGACTTTCATTTTTAGTCTCATTTATGCTTGCATGTGTAATGTTTTACGATCTCTGAATTTTGAGTTGAAATGATTATAACAAGACGTGTATGTTCTGTACCTCTGTTGAACTGATCAAGGCTATAATTTGTTTGATGGATGTATTAATTATTGTTTAACGTCTAGTGGCAGCCATTAGGTGCATTTCAGGAAGAGAACGTGTTGATATGATATGAAAATGATTCGCGCTTTATACTAGACTGACACACTGCGCCGGATTTTAAATGTGCTAACTCACGACCTAACATCCGGTAGGAAGACATATCAACCCACCGGATACATTATATAGGCTTTTTACTTGACGTCTTTTATTAAGTCAAGGGTAAACGTCATTAAATTAAAACACAAAATAGGAGTTGAAGCTATATGTTTAGCATTGATTAGCAGTTGACCATTAAAAGATACTTATCTTAACAAAGTATGTTTCAAATTTTAACAAGATATATTGAGCACATCGAAGTCGACACAATTTTTAATTTACCCAAAAATTGCTAATTTTGTGATTTTTCGTGCATATTTGATTTTTTTTATGGACAAGGCGACATAACTCCAGAACAACACATGACTTTAATAAGGTAACAGTATAGAGGAGCCTAAGGAAATTTCAGTCTAGTGAGTCTGTTTATCAACTTCAAACTTTGATCACAGATACAAAGAACTTGGCAATATTTTGTAACAATTTTCACCATTTTAGTAACGATGATTTAAGTTTTTTAGAATAATTATGAGTATTTACACTGGAAACTTTTCATGTACTTATGAATAAAGTTTCATTTTTTTTTAAGTAGAAAGGCTACATTATTCGGACTCCAGGCTTTTGCTCTTACTCCTGGATGCTGCGTGCATGGCGGAGAAGCAGCAAATACCAATTGTTATGTCTTTGGTTTGATCCGGCCGGGGATCGAACCCGCGACCTTCCGCACTTGAGGCGAACACCCTATCACGAGACGACCGAAGTGGTATACTTTGTTCGACACTCACTGTATGAAAACATTGGTTTATATTTTTTTTCCATAGGATCGTAGTTCAAGTATCTTAATCCTTAGTAAATTTCATATTACTTACTTTTTAGATGCAAGTGTAACTAAAAAACTGAACTTACCCGTACATGGTTTTGTTAAATTGGTTTTCAGAATTTTCAGTGTATACGATTTTGTAATTATGAAATTTCCTTAAGATTTGCACCCCTTTTTCAAATATAGATGCACAATATTAACGAAAAATGTTTTTATTTTAGGTCTGAGTTAGTAATTTCACATTTTAAAAATCTTTTCAATTGTATTTATGTTTCTGCTAAAAACATCCTATCTATAATAATATTTGAGGTATACTTTTACCAACTATGTTATTTTTTAAGTTTTTTTTTTGGACGACTCAAATATGCTAAATGACCAAGAAAAAACAATAAAGTTGTATATAATTAGATATTAAAATATTCCATGATATCAATTTTTATGCATAGGATGTCCTCAAAAACGACAAAAGTCCGTTCCCAAGAATGCGCTTTCCAGGAATTTCACTCTTTTAAGGGACATCAAACAAACTTCTCACGGAAGTGATAATAATGCTCTGCATATACATTTATTAATCTATTATGACATTGTATATTGGCATTTATATTCAACTTTTACGTTCACATTGCCAAAGGCCAATGTGAGCTATTACCATCACTTGGCGTCCGTCGTCCGTTAACAACAGAGTAAATCCAGGTGAGCGACACAGGTTCCTGGGAGGCGCTAGTTTATATTCTCTTTCCTTAATCATCGTAAACAACATGTCGCGTAAACTCTTTGATATCTCAGTCCTCTTTCTTACTACCAGAATTGACATTAGTAAAATCCAATCCATATGGTTTTATATATATTTTTAATATATTTTAGGGCATATTTTTGTAGAAAATTCTCTCAAACGTTCAATTATTTTTTTCAATATCTTGGAAAATTGATTAAATAGATGTTTGAAATGTACCCTCTGATAATCATTGCCTTCAAAATATCTAAGGTATTATACATATATTTCGACTTTAGAAAAGTTCTTTCTTAGTGCCGTGGCCTAGCAAAAGCCAAATAATGGGACGAATATATACTTCCACTTTATAACCTGGCATGTTTTGTCTCTAGTGTTATAAAGTAGAATCATTTATATGTTATCTTGTATATATCCAGATCTAGACTAGTTCTAACGTAAATAAATGCAAATGAAATAAAGAGCATACATTTGAAGTACTGCAGAACGATACATAAAAATCATCCTTTAACAAATGAGAAAATAATAAAAAAATAGAGCAATACATTTTAATATATTGGTTTATCGTTCTGTTAAATTGGTGAAAGGGCGGAGGGTCGGGGTTGAGCAATGTGATTATAGGGCAATGATTGTCCAAATACACAGTGAATCAAAATTAGCATCAAACTTTGTTTGCACGAAAGCCGATCGTCAAGAAAATTTATACATTAGAGTGTAATACGATTACTCTGTTCTATACATGTTTATCGGTAATTTGGGTCATTTTCCTTTGATCTCTACTGACCGATAAAATCAGTAATCGTGAACTGTCTTGATACAAGAAATTAATGGGTCAGTTGGCAATTGACATGCGCGACGTAACGCGTAAGAATCTACTTCCAGTGTTATCCAA
This sequence comes from Mytilisepta virgata, assembly GCA_028015205.1. Lineage (NCBI taxonomy): Eukaryota > Metazoa > Mollusca > Bivalvia > Mytilida > Mytilidae > Mytilisepta > Mytilisepta virgata. The sequence continues at coordinate 41,435,942 of CM051510.1, read as the reverse complement.
TCAAAAACGTTGGCGTCACCAAGCCAGTGCGTGCAATTTATGAATGAACATCACATTTGTCACGTCGCCCCAAGGTGAATTTCGCTCGTCGCTGATTGTAAACAAAGCGTGTTTTTACATTCAAACGAGATAAATAAGTCATATAAAAATTGTAAACGCGATCGAGACTAATTATCATATTTTTTATAGTCAATAAAACTGTTAGCCCACCTCCCGTAAATCCCCCTTTTGCAACACGGCAACCCCCGTCGTCTGCTTCCAAAAAAATTCAAGAAAATGGACCCCTACAGTCATATTTTCAACGATTATATGGATCCATTTTATTTCAATGATGATATGGAAGAACATGAGTTGCCACAATTCAATTTAGAATGTTCTGGTCCACTTTTAAATTACTACACATTTAAATCAAAATCTACAAATCTACAAATCAACAAGATAACAAAGAAATTGAAAATCCTGTTTCAAATGAAGCCCCTGACTCAAACAATCCTGAAATAAATGCAACTGATATAAATAACAAAGAAAACTCTACAAGTGACAATCAGATACAAACAGAAGCTACAACAAGTGACAATCAAATACAAACAGAAGCTACAACAAGTGACAATCAAATACAAACAGAAGCTAATCTACAGAATGTTGATTTCTTGGATGATTCATTTGACTACCAAATAGAAAACTTAATAAATAACATAACTGAAGAAAATTTGAATCAAATGGCCAAAGAGAATGAAAAATTTAAATCACGATTTGTTACAAGCACAGAACAACAAAGATCAACATTTATTGAGGCAAGAGAAAACCTAAACACAAAAAGGAAAATGAACTCATCTGTAAAAACATTTCAACATTTTTTGTTAAATATCAAATCTAAATTCAGAGAAATCCAAACAATCCCCCTTCAAGAGCTAGACGGTTTCCTCCAAGAGTTTGATATAGGTATAAGAAAGGAAAAAAAAGGAAATCAAAATTGTACCGAAACTGAAAAAGAGTACCAACCGGAAAGTTTAGATGGCTTTCAAAGCATGATTAACCGGTTTCTAAAATTGAACGGTTACCCTCATGATATAATGAAGGACCAACTATTTGTAAATTCACGCGACTGTTTGACAGCAAAAAAAAAGCATCTCAATGAGAACTAAGAACTTGGCTTAGGGAATCGACCGAACGCAGCCAAAGCTCTGGAATCAGACGAGGGAGAAAAGCTTTTTTAGTCAGGGGCTTTTGGATCGGACAATCCTGATAGTTTGTTACGTGCTCTTTGGTACTTAAACACAGTCCATTTTGGGTTGAGAGGATGTCACGAGCACCGCCAGCTTCGGTGGGGAGACATTAAACTTGAAACTGATCAAAAGGGAAATCAAAAATTAGTTTACAATGAACGTACAACAAAGACACGTGATGGAAAAAATACAAAAAATACCAGAGCATATGCACCTAAATCTTGGAGTAACCCAAATGATGAAAAAAAATGTCATGTGTCACTATATCTGAAGGTTGTTACTTACTGCTTTATTTTCTCTTAATTAATAAAAATTAATAAACCACTTGATGTTCAAACGGAACTAAACATATCCAAACACAACTAAACATGTCTAAACACAATCAAACAAACAAGAACAAATATACATGTGATGATAAATTGACACCTATCAAGTCACTTAGAAGTGCTACAAATTTATTTTACAGCAGCACACAAAAAGTAACCAGAAAGAATATCAAAATACATGTACAAACAATTGCTGGATACAACTCAAACCAAAACAGGAAAATCTGACCTCTGACCTCAGCTCAAGTTCTGATACTAACTTTATAATCAATTTTTGTGTTTATAAAATTGGAAATCTGAAATGAAATACATTCACCCAACTGAAACATGCAAATGAAATGAAAAACAACAGAAACAATAAAATATTTTTAATTCACTGATGCTAATACTTTGAATTTCCACTATAAAATGCATTCTGTCATGTGTTGAGAATCAAATACCATATTTGCCGTATTAAGTGCCCCTGCCCCCAACCTAATTTTTGAGTAAAAAAATATATAAACACCCCATTCCGCCATCACGAGTGTCAAAATTTAATGCAATTTTATCAAAATATGGTCATTTTTCTACAAAAAAGTCCCTGTTTAAAAGGAAAACGAAAAGTGTCACAGGTACGTCAAAATTCCAGTTTTAAGCAATCCCAATTCCTAATTTGTGGCCTGTTTTTCAATTATTTAAGCACCTGAGGCGCTTAAGGTGGTACCTAACACTACAGGGAGATAACTCTGTAAAATCAGCTAAACGTTTTAATAACGTTGTGTTGTTAAGGTAATATTAAGCTTTTCAATGATCAATATTAGTGTTTGTCAAACTGCTATACAATCAGTGTAATTTTTCTGATGAATTGGTTGGTTCAAATGTTTTGAAATTTAAAAATTTTTGTCAATGGGTCAAAGTAAATACTTTGTCAAAATTTTATGAAAATTAAACGAGCCAAATTAATTTTAGTGAAAGTGTTGGGTACCACCTTAATACAGCAAAAACGATATACATGTATACTGCAAACTAAATTGTTTAGGCCACACCAAATCAATTGTTTGTTCTTGCACCTAACTTGCATATAAATGGTTACATTTCTTTCTAAATTGCTGGTTTTTGTTTTTATTTTAATTTGAAATTTCACTTGAATGCAGAAATCAATAAAATAAGTCAGTAAATTGGAAAAAAACAAGAAATTAATTTGGGATGGCCTAATATTTTAAATGCACAATTTGTTAAAAAATAGTCCAATATTTTTCAGTAGGCCAGTAAATATGTGTGAAGATGAAAGTGCATTTTATCTTGGTGTAAATAGACTCAATAATGCCAAATACTGGTATAAAAACCAACCGCTAGGTGAAAAAAATGTTGAAATCCCTGATGAAATCGGCTGTGGCAAAATCCAACATTGATAAAAACAAAAAAATAACCAACCATTCTGGTAGAAAAACTGCTATAACCAGACTTCTAGACGAAGGCATTCCAATTACCTCTGTTCAGCAGCACTCTGGACATAAATCACTAGCCAGTATAAACAATTATGCCAAAAACAGTGTAAAAACTCAGAAGAAAATGTCTTCAATACTGAGCAGGAATAAACCAAACACAACATCCCTATTGACCGAAAATGCACATACAAGTACTTCAACAATATCAACAGCAACAAATGACGGAAAAAATGAACTTGACAACGCAAGAACAGACAGCCCAGTTGAAAATACAAATACATCGGACAAACATGTAGATAAACCAGTAAAAACGGATGCTCCAGTTCTATTTGATCGCACCAACCAGTTAAACGTACCAAATACACAAGTCGCTAACCCTTTTAATTTGATCCCTGCTGGCACAATTATAAATGGTGGAACATTTAACTTATATTTTGGAAATAACGAGAAGGAGAATCAGAATGTCCCAAGTGCTAAACCACCAAAACGTCGTAAATTTGTGATTGATTCTGACAGTGATTAAATTTGTGAATATATTATTTGATGCATCATGCAGCCATGTAATAAATCTATTTGTAAAATCAAAATATTTTACATCTTTTTGAAAGAAATGTTATGGTGTCGTCGCTCCCCCCTTTTTATCATTCCCACCCCCACCCTAAACTATCATAGCCTGCTCGAATGTGATCTATTTGTAGTAAATATATTCATTTTTATTGTTGGCAGTAAATATACATGTGTACAGTATGTTATACACAAAAAAATCATCAGCTGACCTGTCAAAATTGAAAAACTGGGTCACAGCCAAAAATGGATTTTGAAAAATGCGGAATGCATCATTTTTATGAAACATGCAGTGATGCACAATGAATTTACTTACTTTTTTCACGACAAATATGATTTCTGTACATGTTACAATGCATGTCAACGCTGAAAAGGTTCAGATCAACGTCCTTTCTCTCCCGCTTCAAATTTTGTAAATTCAAATTCAAATTCAAATTCTTTATTGATTTAAATCCAACAAAGGATTGTGATCAGCAAAAAAAAAAAAAAAAAAAAAAAAAACAAAACAGAATAACAAATGTACATGACACAAATGATAAAATATATCAGTATACATTACAAATCAAATCAAAATCAAAATTACAGTAAATGTTACATCACGGCTGAGGACTTAACTTTATTTAACAAGTTAACACATAATAATAATATTTCTCTTGCTAGATATTGCCAGAAATAAAAACCCCACAGAATATTGTTATTACCATGTAGAGCATTTCCACTGATACTATGACACCGGAATATAATTCTAAAATCATGATTAATAAAATTGAAAAGAAGTCACATGGACCAGCAACTATTTGAACAAAATGGCGTTCGAATTACGCACGCTATTATATGCCGATGAAATAGTGCGTATTATTTTTTTTTTATTTTCATAATGATATATATATTTTTTAAATTACCGATAAAAAGAATAATGTACTTTTTGTTTTTGATACTGACTTTATCATGTGGAATATTAAACTCGCCCTAACGGGCTCGTCTGATATTTCACGTGATAAAGTCAGTATCAAAAACAAAAATTACATTATTCTATATATATTGGAGCTTTATCTCTTGATAATCACTTATTTTTTTTCTGGGATTCATTTTAAGATTTAGAGTATTTCATTTCTGATCATTTTCAGACTATGTGTGTGAAAATTGGAAACATCTATCAAAAACAATGTCAAATTCGAAATGTTGTCAGTTTGTGACCTTTGATGAAATGGTTGAACCCTTATCTGTATTAGTCTTCATACTATACATATATATCACAAGACTTGGTATTTCTTCGTAGACATTATCTATATGTTCAAATGAATTAGGCGTATTCTAGAAATGAAAGGGCATTATATCTGTACCGTGCTTATATTCTGGACATCTATTGGTGAGTTTAAATTGAATAATTGAATGCTATATAAATATCAGAAAGAAATGCTCAATGTTGGGGGGAATGAGTGATAAGTACACAATGTATATGTTATCGGGTTTGCTGCAGGTTTATATCGTAAAATATCAGCAGCGACTGCGTATATTTATAGATTAATACATGGCCTTTTTTATATTTTTTTTATAACATGCCCTTGTTATCAGCCCGAGGCCTTGATATCTGCCCCGAGGGACGATATCAGTTGACGGCTGATAACAAAGGCAATAAGAAAAAGGCCATGTATTAATTCATTTATCACAAATTTTCCCACTAACAAGAAATACTTTAACTACTGAACATATGATTATTTACAGTTGGGCGTAAGTTATGTCGGTGATGCTCAAGAGCATTTCCCCAGGGCATAAACGCTTTTATTACACATGGAATAAGCCTTATTTCAATAAAATATGTGATAAGAAGCCTCATTGTGCGAGTGAGCGTAGCGAACAAGCCAAAACGATTCATATTGCGACGAACGGTTGATATATCACAATATCTTTCTGCAGAGAACCTGATAATATGTTTATCGTATTCTTAACAGAGGCATTTCTACGTTTTTCAAGTGCTTATAACTTCGGGGTCCGGTCAAAAAGCATTGTGACGTCGGTAATAACTTTATGTCATTCTCAAATTAACGTTTTTGACATAAGGACAGGCCGTTGTGTGACTTGTCTACCGAATTCTGCATGGTGAGATAGGCTTGGGAAAATAGATCAAACATGTCAAAGATGGGACACACAGTAATTCTTACAATATAATGCCCACCTATTAATACCTGTTCACTGTACAAAATACTGTTTATTTGGTTAACTTTTTTTCCTCCAACCTTGACACCCTTTGTTTCGGGGTGGGGTTTGGTGTGGCTAATGCTTGTTTTGTGGTAGGGACTGTTACTCCTTTAATAAGAGTCACACGATGACCCATACATAATTGTAGTAAATCTGTTCACTTGTTCAATCTGTTTGGCAACTTTTACATTAAAATTGGTATCATCAGTGATGCTATTCCAATTATTAACATTCTTAAAAAAAAATTTAGTCTAAACTAAGTTCAGCGTACATGTATACAGTTTTACTACCGAGATGTTAATCTAATTCAAAACAAAACCAGTCTTTTCATGTATTATTTGGTTTTAGATAGTAGTTGGACAGAATGTCCCCAGAGGTGGACACATAAACGAGATTCCTGTTATTTCTTCAATAGTGAAAAATGAGTTGGCATGATGCAATGGTTTGTTGTAATATTCTGTTTTATATAGACTCTGCCATCTCAGATTCTTATCAAATTATTCTTGACCTTTAATTACTTAAAGTAATTCAGTAGTCCAGCGTTAATAAATTACACTATATTTATTATCCGATATAGGTCATTTTTATCTCAAACTATTTGAAGTTGAATATATATATTTCAGTCTATGGGAAATAACATTACACGGTTAATACTGAGTACCCCAGAAAGTATGATTCCTAGTGTAAAACTAGCTAGAGAATAAATCAGATTAATAATATGAAAGAGCAGGAAGTATATCACCTATAGCTGTAGGATAAGGCAGACTCATAATATATAAAAGCAACTATATTTTCGTCCCTAAACGATTATCAACATTTTTGTTGGGACCAAATTCGTTACCCTTTTTAACCTGTCCCACCAATTTATTAATTATATATCACTGTAACAAGGAAACAAACTAAAACGTGGGTAAATAATACTGATTTGCTTCACCAAGATTAGGTTACCAGCAATTAGCCAAAAGATCCACCTTAGACTGGATCAAAACAACCCCTGCCAACTGCATGTAGCGGTACACATGTAATACTAACTTTTTATCAATACACGTGTTCCACAAGTTTAGGAGACTTGTATGTATGGACCGTAATATACATTACAATATATTTATCTAATCCATCTCGACAGGCTTGGTGTAAGTCAAAAGGAGGATATCTGGCGGAAATAAACAGCAGCGAGGAGAATACAGATTTGGAGTCTACTGCAAAATTGTGGCATCTAGTATGTAATTTAAAATAGTTACATTATAATATTTCTTTAGAATTATTGTTTAATTTATGAAAAGTCACACTCTCGGAAAACTGAGAGCACTTGGCAATAATAGGGGGATAATTCAATTTAAAATTTATAAAGCTATACTAAGTATATTAATTTACACGTTAAAAAAAAAAAATTGGAAAAATAGATTATTGGCACTGTTTCTAATTTCTATTTCAGCCAAACATCACTAATTATGTAAGTATCCAAAAGTATATATCAAAATATAATATTAAATAATTATCAAATATATTATAAATTATAATTATTATTCGAACTAATCGCATATGAAACAAACAAGGGTATGTTAAGACACTTTGAATACTTACCTTAAAATAACCAAAAAACCCCTTCACAACCGCAAATATACTACAGATGTCTGAAAAAAATGTATGCTGTCTGAACTATTCAAGTATAATTTAACCACATTCAGCAGCGGTAGAAAATATCACTATCCCGAGAATAGTGGTTTATATCGGCAGACTTATACAATGTATTTATATAATATTATTATACTTTATGTAAATTTCTCTAAATAATGCATTTTCATCGGTTTACAAGAATGCGGTTTTTTATTCGATCACCCGCTGGAAAAGAAACAGCGGATGAAATTTTTTATACTGTCACTCGCTCTTGATCTACATATAAAATTCAAGACATTCAGTATAATAAAATAAATAACAAATTTCTAAGAGGGTGACGGAGTATACTGTAACCCCTCTCAAAACATTGTTAACCTCGGTTCGCCTCTGTTGACAACGTTTTCTCGGGGTAACAATATACTCCGTCACCCTCTTAAAAATGTGTTATTTATATAATGTTATATTTAACATTGACTATGCGATAATTGTGACCAGGACATAGAGCACTTTTTCTTCCACTAATTTTCCATAGTCAATGTTAAACACAACATTATTATGATTTTTATACTGACCGTTCTCTCTTTTCTCCAACGCAATTAATATTTCTTGACAGGAACTACATGTAAGTTCCAGGCCACCTCCTCACGTGAAATGTACGCTGATTGACGTCATATTATTGGTTTAAGCAACTTATATACAGAGCATGACGAGAAACGTACCACGTCTTTAAAGTTGCTCATTTATTACAATTTCTAATATTTGCTCAGAATTTATTGCAAACTTGAATAAGCAAGCTGAAAAAAGTCCTTCTCGTTCTTTCCTGGCAAAAAGGTGGACGTGGAATCAACTTTGGAGAAGCTGGCATCGTTTTTCATTTTTTCTGAAATTAAAAAATCCTTCATTTACAGAATTTAAATTCATTGTAGCCGTTATTTTAGTAGATAGTAGATATTTTATACTCCAACGAAATAAGCAGAAGTGGGGTGTTTATTTCGACTTTTAGGTATATTTTAAGGCCATAAACTTCATCAGAAATCTATGCGAAATTAGGGATAGCTTACCATATAGGCATTTTAACATGTTTAAAGGAAGTATAATAATTCGCGATAGTTAAAGCCTAATAATTGACTACTAAAGATTCATCTTGTACCTAACACTTACTGTAGTTTTTGCATTTCAGAATCAAATAGAGATCTTTTATACGGCTAAAATAAATGTATTCTGGCAATAGGGATACGAGTATTGTCCAATTGCATAATGTAATTAAATATCCGAACTGATAAATGTCGGTACCTACAAATTCTTGACTAGTTCTTTGGCCTGTTGGGTTAGAATTTTTTTTCTTCTGAAAATGCCTTGCCTTAGTGAGGGTGTCCAGTCATTTTTAAGATGGAAAAATCGAAAACATTTATTAAATAATTAATTTAAGTAACATATTGTTCTTTGATAAGAATAAAAATTTACAAAAAAATAAAATAAATATATTTTTTTTTTAATTTCGATTTATATTTTTGAATTTTTGACCCATCATGCCAAGATTACTCTCTCGGAGGAGATATGAGTTGATTACCTTGTATACTTGTGATTTTGTGCTCTCTTTCTAACTTCAAGACATGTCCATGTCCCTTTTTCCTTACATTTTTGTATGACTCCATTTGTTTGAAATTAGGGTTCGTATTTTTTTCTCTGTCTTACGTAGATGCTTTTTATTACTGTGGACAAAGCGGCGACCCCCTGCATGGTATGATTCTTCTCCTTTTATTCTACCAATCAGACTAATGTCTCAATTATGCTTACTCTATAAACAAATTATTAATAAACAGGAATTCTATTGGTTGGACGGCCATGATGAAAAAGTCGAGGGTGATTGGATTTGGGAACAAGGTCAGCAAAATTTTACCTCCACAGACTGGTACCCTAATGAACCAAACAGTTATTGTGGACACGGGGAGCACTGCCTAGGGCTGTTCAGCCTAATACAGAGGGTCGATTATGAATGTCCAAAAGCAACAAATTTTATTTGTGAAAGCAGGTTAGTAAAACAACATCTAGTTAAAGTAAATTTCTACCTATTACTGAGGACATGTTAAAAAGTTGCGCTTTCGCATCGTTAACTTTCCATTCCTAAGTGGCAATACACATTGGTATAAGCGTCCACTTTGGATTAATATGCTTTTTACTGCTTTTTTGATCCTATTTAAAAGTAAATCTAATCGTGACTCAAGGGAGAGAGGATTATAACTGTTCTAAAAGGATTGTACAAAGACGTGCGAGGAAACGAAAATCCAGAAAGAAAATGAAAACATATGAAGTATGCTTCCAAGAGACAACAGAACATATAAAAATTATTTGTAAAACCAAAACTACCTTTTAGCAAGTGCTCATATATGTATAAACGCCAAACTATTGTCTTAAACGGTAATCCGTACTCTACAAATTACAGTGAACTCTAAGAAACATATCTTGAATCATCAATAAATTAATGGATAAATAAAAAGCCCAAAGCAAGAAATATCTTCCAAGCAAAATAGTTCTTGCTGTGGTGTCAAAAACGAACATTTATTGTCAATTTTTTGTTTATTTTATTGTAAAAAAATATTTAATCAAAACATTCATAGACCTCACTTTCTGTTATTAATGTATTATTCAAGTTATATTTATTATTCTGACACAAAGTTATTCACTAGATTTATTTATTTGGACAAGTTATCTTCTTTCACATTGATGAACAAACTTAGGGGAGATAACTGACAAAACATTTTTACTGGTGCATCACCCGTATCGTTCAAGACCGAAATTATCGGAATACCTAAATACATGTAGCATTAGTCTAGAGAAGATCTGAATACTGAAGTTTCACTGATATATAGTTGACTGTCCATATATAAGCCATAGTTAATATGATATAATTGTAACACCCTCAGCTCCTCCTAAACCACATACTATAATTTAAAGAAACTTTCTCTGATTCTTAACTATAGAATGCCACTGTGCACCTCCTATTCTGGTGTTTTAGGTCCAATTGATTTTTGATGTTTATTTTTCCAAAAAATGAACTTTGCCTGTGCTTTACCTGGGGGTTATGGGGGTACCTATTTTGTATCCGCAACTCTGCCTAAACCACTGATTATAATTTAATGAAACTTTCTCATCTTCTTTATCATATAATGCCATTGTCCACCTCCTGTTTTTTGTGGCCAAAATCATCAAAATCATTTTGGGAACCTGTTACGGCCGAAATCACCTTTTAAATTGTAGCCAACAAAAGACACAAATCAATAATAAAATTTAACACGATTTATTATATACAAGTTTGCAAAAATATTACACAAAATAAAATGTCAACTTAACTGTTCAAAAGCTCGTCTTTTTCTTGATCCGGAATTCTTCTCGTCACTGTTGCGGGAATCCAAACGGAATATTATATCCAATCAGTCACAATCTAGTATGATGTAATGTAAATAACAGTGTGTCAAGTATAATGTGTGAAACGTAAATAAATCCAACAGCTGAGAACACAAGAATGTCTGGTCCAATACGTTCTGCTCTGAAAGTCTAACTTTCTTGTCCGTATATATACTGTAGAACGGAAACTTCTGGAATACAGTAGAAGTTCGAATCACACCAGAATTATTACGTAAGTCAAATAGAAAGTTCTAGTCATTCCATCAGTATTTATTATTGTTCCAGTGATTTCTAAACTGCGCAGTTGTAACATTATTTGGTAAACAACTATAAGTATTATGTAAACATATTATACATGTTATAAGGCCACACAAAACAAATTAGGCCAAGATAAATAAACATAATTACAATATCATAACAAACCTTAACCATTTATCTTAATGTTATAAAACTTTCTCAGATTCTTTATTATACAATGTTATTGTGCACCACGTATTTTGTTTAATCATTTTTGGGGTTTCATTTCCAAAACAAGAATCTAACAAAACATGTATTTCTTCCGTCCGACTACCAATTTAGTATCCGCAACTCCTCCTAAACCCCCTTTAATGAACCTTTCTCAGATTCTTAGCCATTGTGAACCTCCTTTTTTGTTTGTGGCCAAAATCATCAAAATCATTTTGGGGAACTGTTTTTATTTTGGAAAGGGGAAGGGGGGAGATACGCATTATGTATCTGCAACTCCTCCTTAACCACATCATAATTTCATGAAAGTTTCTCTTTACCTCCTATTTTGTTTATTGGTCAACATTCATTTTTTGGGTTTGGACGTTGCAAGCGGTCAGACTATCATTTTGTGGGCTTTGATCTCAGTGCCTCTAGTTATTTTTGCATTCGACCCTAGAGGAAATACATAGAAAGATCTTCTTGAGAAATGCTGAATTAGTTGAATATCAACATGGTTTGTAGATTCTCTGTGATGTTCTTAGTCGAAACTGTTTCTTTGTCACTGGTGAATAAACCTATATGAATATGTGTTCTTACCAAGGAACGAAATCTACATACAACTTCAATATAGGCAATGTATTTTCTTTTTATATTAAACAAATTGACTAAAAGGTTTGAGCTAAAGTTTTACAACCTTTTCATTTCAAATGAATTCCTCTCTGTAATATAATTAAAATGTCATTCTCTTTTTCTCAGATATGTTGACCAAGGTAGCACATGTTTGCCATAGTTCCGAATTCACATACAATACAACCAACACATTAACAAAAGATTACACCTCAGACCTTGTACCCATGCATAAAACGTACAAAGGACAATTCTTTTGTTCTCCTTGTACTATATCTATTACACGACTTCAAGGTTTTCCTTAATTACCCGGCACACACAAATGTGAATTTAATAGCAAGAACTACTGTCCACAGACACCTCTGTATCGGGTCGTACGTTTACTTGATGGTAAATGGCGTTTTTGCTGCAAGTAAAGATTGAACTTTTTTCTTTTCAACTTTTGTGTCACTATGTACAAGCATTATTAACTACAAAGAACAAAACAAAATATATGAAGTCTTCATCCAAAAGACAGTAGTGTTAGCAACAGATTTAAGAAGATATGATATATTTCTATATCTTAAAAAAACCAAGAATCTGAATCAGCATCACAAAAATTCTATGAAAAGTATGCTAAGATCATTCTAAGCATTTTGTTATAAAAGTCGTGAATGCCATTTAAAAATTTCACAAATTTGTCAGATAATTATAGCTTTCACTCGGTTGACAAACTTGGTGGCACCCTTAATTTGATTGCCTCTTAAACAGAAGCAGTAGCTATTTCAAATACACGTACATTATATTGTGTGTATTGGGTAAAAGCATAACTTATCTATTTTTATACATGTTTGATCCATGTCCTGTCTTTTATTGTTAAGTATGTATTTTATATGTTTGCAGAATATTACTTATCCCTAATAAAAGATGAGTACCTTAGAAGAATTCTAAATTCTAAATTGTCCATAAAGTGAGAATGTTACATATGTATGTATATAAAACAAGAAGGAAAAAATAGTCATTTACACACGTAAGCAAAATCTCCCATTTGATTTGAATTTTAAATAACAACACTGGATATTTAAAATTTCAAACAAGTACTATATATACTAGTCATCAAAAGAAACGATACAGGATAATGCATTTTCATATATAGCTGTACTAAGCAGAAAAATAGACCCACACGTCTGATTTTCATAGTAGATTGTTTTCTCATCAAAAGCATGGATTTTGTGCAAAAATTTCAAAAATCATATTTTTCAACCCAGAATTATAAAATCAGTAATTTTACCCCGTTATCTGAATCATAATGTCTGTGTGACAAAAGATTTGAGTTTTTTCTTCTGATATCGCCACTGGATTTTCATTTTACAAAATATATAACCACTGTCCTAATACTTAATTTTTTTAAAAGGAATTACCAAGATATTTGGTCCCGAACTGGTGTATCGTTACTTTTGTTGACTAGTATATATGAAAGTTATTCAAAAGAGACGATATAGACTTGATCGTGATTTGAAAACAAATAGATTCATACACTTGATTTAATTTGTATTGTTTTAATTATGTTGTTAACAACAAGTATGTAGACATTATAGTTTAAACCAAGTTGACGTCATAGTATTTTTGATATTTTATGAAGTACATGGAGACGTGAAAAAGGCTGAGCATTTATTTAACAAAAGTTAACACCTATTATAAAGACTACATTTCTACGGAAATTTCATTGGTAAGTGTACAATATTAATTATTTATTGGTCAAAATCTGAAAATTTCGTTTGGTGTATCAGGATAAACAAGTTTACCTGTATACAATCCAATATAACACATCTATGCAAGCTGTTGGTTTATGCTTTACACTCTATATAGGATTGTCCAAAAACGAATCCGTTTGCTACAAATTGCCCCTCCCTTAAGTTGGTGTTTTAAAATTTAGTAATACGTAAGCTATAATTTTAAAGCCCGACGTCTGTGAACCTTCTTTTTCAAAATTTCTTGATCATCAGTTGTCGTTGAATATTATTTGATACTTACTGCAATTTGATTTCTAATTTTATGCTTCTGTTGACTAAATCTTTGTCTCTGTTCAGTTCTTTTTGGATGTCGTCTCGTTAACGCATACCCAATATTCTAACATTTTAATTCAGAAATCCCTATCCATCCACCATTATATAAAACTGAAAGTGGAGGATCTTGTGGTTCCTTTCACTTGTTTCTATTGATGAGGTTAAAATGGAAAAATGAAACAGACTATAATGAAAAACGTGCATCATGGGAGGATGTTCAAATGAAAACAACAATGGCTGCCACCGGTCAATCTGAAGCGGAGTCTTGGAATCGTGAGCCATAACTGCTGAAATAGGAGGAGGATTTAAATCATTTTAAGCTTTTTGAAAAGTAAAATATGTCTACTAATGGAGACTTACCTGTTTTAGGACTGTCAGATGAAATTCAAACCGTTCCGAGTGCCGGAATGAGAGTGGGGGTCCACTTTTGATTTTCCCGAATAGAGTTATTAGTGGTTGATAAGGGATTCATAGGGCGGCCAAGTCAGAAAAAAAGCTCCGAACACAGAATCCCAAAAGGGATTAGGATCGACCGTACGAAAGTGAAAGTAGAATTCATATGCTCTTGTATGGAATAAATTGATATATTACGGATACTTCAGTAGGATCACAAGTGTACGAATTATGTTTAAATTATTTCCTCGACATTCATATCATAATTAAAGGCATGCAAACTAATTTTTGTTATATTCTTTCAAATATGCCCATTTCTAAAGTGAAAAGCTAGTCAGTAATTATTTTATATGAAATGAGTGTGTTGGTGCATGTTTTTCATAGAACAAAATATAATAGAAGAAAATAATTTACCGAATTTACAACATATTGTGTCTTGCCTTCGATGAAAAAATCGCGAAAGGCGATATATATTTACAGCTGTATTACTCTTAGGCGTCGGAAATGGCGCAGGTGCCAGCAGCAACAGTGGGGTAAGCAATTTAAAATCTTTATAACTTTGCGCACACAATACCTACACTTAAGAATGTGGGTACACAGATGCTGCATTATACTTTCCATAACCTTGTTTTCACGGTTCATTGACTAATAAACATTGGTAAATTATGCGTTCAAGTTTCGTTATAATAAGTCCATTTCTCAGCAACTGTAACACAAAGGTCCACCATATTTAAAGATACTAGTAGTTCTTAGCGAGAGCACGAAAGTACGAAACATGTCTCCGGACTTGGACCTCATTTCATGTTTGAGTGACTTGGGTCATATTTTCATGATTTAATTGCTCAGAAACTTTAATACCCAGTCAAACAATTGGTAAATAGATAGTTCTTAAACGGTATATGCCAGTCTGAAACCTGCTTCCTGACCTTGACGCCAATTTCATTGTTGAGAATAAATTAGAAATAAAATATATGTTCCTTTTTTATTTAAATGTACGATCAACCGATTAGGGTGTTACTAAAAGGCGGAAACGTAACGGAAACGGAACGGAAACGGAATACGGAAATGGGAACGGAAAAATTGCATTATTTCCATAAAAAAAAGTGCAACCATCAGTTGTTCTTCAATTGTAATATAAAAAAAATAAGGCCACCTAGTTATATATCAAAAACATTCGATGTTAACGAACAACAGTCGGACAGTGAGTCGATATTAACGAACACCATCGTCGGACAAGAGAATTAAAAATGACCATTTAAGATTATTTATCAACGAATTGCAAGCAAGGAAGAAATATCAAAAAAAGTGAGGACGATAGAAAAATAAGGGATTTGGGGAGAATTTACCGACTGCATATAGAGTATTAGTACATAGCCCGGAAGTGTGGGGCTATAACCCCCCTCCCCCCCTTGAATCCGGAATACGCTATAAATTTACAGCTTGAATCCAGCTTACGTTTTAAATTACAGTTTGAAAACCGTTATTTTGTGCAAATATTCCAAAATTTGCATCTGCGTACGGTATACTGCATGTGTTGCGTACCGCGTACCATTTCTGCGTACGAAATACGCTCTAAAAAGGCGTACGAAAAGAGAGGTTATAGCCTCAAGTGTCAGTCACTTGGTTTTATTTTCACTGTCGATTGCTACTTTTTGTGCAGTATGTTTGCAAAAACTGCTGAATTGCTGAAAATACAATTAGCGTCATTTAAAAGTGAATGGCTGAAACTATAAACTTCGACTATTGATGGGTAAAATATTTGCAACTGCAGATGTGCAATTTGCTTCCTTAGTTTACCTACATTTTTCGTATCCGCACGTGTTCAAACTAGGCGTGTTAAAATTCCACACGTCTTCAAAATGGAAGAAAGGTTGTTTGGCGTGAAGTAATCAGTAAACAATGATACTCTTTCGAGATTAAACATCACATGAAACTAGAATGCACGAGGGCGACATCTGCTTTGTTATGAGAAATTAATATATTCGCCACTTGTCTTATATATATGTTTTAGAGTACACGTAAAACCATGTGGTTGTATGGCACGCCGTTTTTATATTTATTCAGATTCAAAGATATCTTATTTATTTAACAAGATATCTTATTAAGTATTAAGACATCTTTAATTTTTATAAGATATCTTATTTAATTTGAAAGTAAATAAGATATCTCTATAAGTTTATAAGATATCTCTATTCGTTTCTAAGATTTCTCTAATAATTTATAAGATATCTCTATTATTTAATAAGATATCATATAAATTAATAGAGATATCTTATAAACTAATAGAGATATCTTATAAACTTATAGAGATATCTTATAAACTTATAGAGATATCTTATTAACTTATAGAGATATCTTATTAATTTATAGAGATATCTTATTTAACTGGTTATAAAGATATCTCTATAAGTTAATAAGATATCTCTATTAATTTATATATCTTATTAAGTATTAAGACATCTTTAATTTTTATAAGATATCTTATTTAATTTGAAAGTAAATAAGATATCTCTATAAGTTAATAAGATATCTCTATTAGTTAATAAGATATCTTACTTCTTTATAAAGATATCTTTTAAACACATACTTTATTAGATATCTTAGCGCTTCATACAAAAAATCACGGTGCCTTCGGTCCACACTTTGACATGCACATGAAGCTACAAAAAGATGCGTTCAGTTTTTATAATTACATTTTAGTGCAAAAATACTTTAATCTGATAATATTAAGTAATGCACGCGGTAATAATCAATTTCGCTCAATAATATGTAATTGATTAGTACACAGGTGTCTCGTGCTGCTGATTTTCATTTAGACATAAAAGACAGCTTGTTAACTACTTGTCGCAATGTTATTGGTTAAGAAGCATGTTATTACGTCACAATGTAATTATTATATTTTTAAATAAAAATCGTGAAGTTTTCCGTTTCCGTATTCCGTTTCCGCCTTTTAGTAACACCCGACAGATTAATATATGTCAGCAATGTTACCAACCCTCAACTAGTATTTGGTTCATAACAATGCTGATAATGAAAAGACATGCATAAATCTACAATCACTAGTTATTTTTACCGTATGAGAGCTGCTGTAAGGTTATCTGTATTACTAAATCTTTATATAATACAATGAATCACATTGAGTTTAAATTGTTAATTTACATGTAATTTAAAAAAATCTACAAAAAAAAGTCTGTAGTGTAGTGTTTTTTAGTTTCTATACTGGAGCTCATCGACAAGGACTCAATACATTGTCTGACATTATTTCGTTGTATTGTTTGCCATTCTTGTTGCATTATTTGGCAGAGTTGATCGAGGGTCTGAGGCGGAGGTTGACGCTCGCGCACACGTTTATCCAGTTGATCCAAAGAGTGTTTAATCTGGTTCAAGTCCAGCGATTTGGAGGATCATTGTAGCACATTCTGATTTGCGGTCATTTGAGATGGCTGCCAACATCATAACACCAAAGTTATACACTTTATGAAGCCAAGACTAAGAGAAGGAAAGCGAAGCACGTAGCTGAACCAAATGCTACGCCAGTTTTGAAATTTACAGCCCCTTAATCTGTTGTACCAACGGACACTTTCACATCTATGTAATGGCGTCAATACCGATCCGAAATGCGGCCTCTTGGGTCTAATGGCTTGTTGTAGAAGCCGGTTTCGGATTTTTTGCGAACTTATTCTTCTGCAAGGTTTTCCATTTCTCTGGTGGTATTAGCTGCACCAGTTTGTTGGAATCTGTTCCACAGCCCTGAACTGCTGCTCTGGATACCTTTCAGAGGTCGTGCAATTTTATTTTGGAAACTACCGATAACTATATATCGAAAGGCAGGGTACAACCTCGGGATGACAGCATTTCAACTCTATGATCAAATTTAATCTTTAGACTTGGTCCTTTTACACACTTTAGCTTAACAGTTGAATTAACCGGGAAGTGCCCGTGAAAAAAATTACAGAATTTTTCAGAGGTGGCACAGAGCAAAATCTAATGAACAGACATTTTAAATTTGAAACTAACCTTTATAACATCAAAAATTATATTGGTCATTTAATTTAACTTGGTTAATAGCAGTATTTGCACTTTGAAAAATGAAATTGGGTTATGGGTTTTTTTTTATGTTAAAGATGACAATTTTCAAGTCCTGTGACAGTTTTTAGTATTTATTGTAGTGATATTTTAAATTTTCACAAGTTTTGCATCAATATTGACATACATTTTGATGAAAATATCGAAATGATAATTCTCTTATATATTTACAGATTGACGTCACCATGCTGGAAGACATTTTGCTTGTTCTATTTACAGTTCTGTTGTGTTTTGTTCTAGCTACCATCATTTGGTACCAGGTATGATATCTAATTATCAAGAATTATTATAAACAGAGCAGCCGTTTTACAGACAAACGTTTTATCCAATGTAATAGTTAAAAATTTGTGGCGTGGGCCTTTTACGCTCACCTGACCCAAAAGGGTATGTGTGCTTATGTCATAACTTGGCGTCCATTGTCCGTAAACGTGTCACATTTTGATCTTCTCCTCTGAAAGTACTTTGCAGATTGTAACTAAACTACTGTTTGTCCTATATATTTCTCTTCAACTGATTTCTGGATTCAAAAATAGGTGCTTTTTGTTTTAAATAATTCTATACATTTGTACATTTCAAATAACAATTAGGAATCTTAAAACATTTATTGCACTCAGTTGTGGAAAATATGATATATATTTAAGATTATTGGAAGCTAAAGGTCAAATTATATATTCGAGAATAATTGAAAACCGACTTTCAGTTTCTCAAAATTCACATAGCAGGTGTGAATGATGTTTAAGGTTGACCTCTACAATCGATCCACCTTTGGCTCTTTTTGGATAAACAACATGGTCGCCAGATGTTATTTTATATGTTGATTGGCCAGTTTTCAAAAAATCGTCTCCTGGTTTGAAGCTCAGCAGGATTGAAGACAACAATACAGCTACTGTGTTGATGTCAGCCGCTTACCAGACAGCCTTGCTGCTCAAATTATTCATGGTAACAATATGGGAAAGACCGTTTTGTCATTTGCTTAGCAACTAATGGACAGAGTGTAACCAGATTTGTCAGGAGTGATATATAGAATAGCATGTGCAAGAGATTCACCTTTAGTTCAGGATGGATGACCAAAACCAGTGTAACCAGATTTGGCAGGAGTGATGTATAGAATAGCTTGTGCAAGAGATTCATCTTTAGTTCAGGATGGATGAACAAAAACGCCACCAGAGACCATCTTTGATTTTGACTGGCCAGTTTTAAAATAGTCTCCTCTTAAAAAAACAATCAGATGTATTGAAACTTCGCAGGAATGTTGACACAATAACCATTACAATGATGCACTTTTAGTTGAGATCAGATGTAGCTGCAACTTTCTGTTAAAACTGTTTTAGCTCACCTAGACCAAATTTCATTTCACGTAACATTCCTCTTCTTCTCTGAAACCAACGGGCTCATTGGGACCAAACTTTTTTTGAATTTTCCTAGAGTGGCCCCTTCCAGAATTACTCCGACATCCTAAACTTCGAACCGACATTGTTGCTGTTAATAAAAAGATAAAAAGGGTAATGCATTTTAATTAAAGTCAAGTAATACCAAATGGATATTCAAAGGAGAGGAAATTCGAAAACAACTGACAAACTCCGGAGAACAGCGAAGAAAAGACCAAACACAATACAAACACTACACTTAAAAACTAAAACCATATGAACAACATGGACCCCACCAAAAAATATTCTTCTGTGGAACTACATGGCCAGATGGAACCAAGTGCTTAGGTGGATCTCTTTCATATTTCCAATTGGACCCTTACTTGGCAGCAATGTTCCTTAGATTGCTTGTGTTGGCCCGGATTGTCAACCAAGATGGACAGTTCCACAGCCACACGTAGTCGAACAAAGGACCTACAGGAAACTTTATTATTTTTTTTTGTCTGAAACACTTAACATGGCCAATTCACCCCTTTTGGTCATTTTGGCCTTTTTTATCTGCTCTTCAACCTTTTGGATAGTTGGTTTTCTTTTCAATATTGTAGACATTGAGAACAACAGATGAGTCGTAAATCGACGAATTGTGCACATCGTATGCATGAAAATTGGTATCAAAGAAATGTATTAAATGTGATCCACCTTTGTTTCCAGTTGGACGATTACTTGTCAGAATGAGACCACGTTTTGATCGGCTAATTTAAAAAAAATACTTTCTAAACCACATGATATAATGTTTTGAAACTTTGCCAGACTTATGTTAGCAAACATTCAATCTTGTCATAGATACACTAAAATTTTTCTTTGGAAGAATCATGGGTAGCTCACCTTGCTTGTAGAGCCACCTGAGCTTACATGTATTTCAGCATTTTTCTTCAATTGTCCAAAATCTTAAAAAGATTTTTATCCTCTTGATTTACTGTTGGTTCTAGTGAGTAAATATTTCCTGTAAGTTTTATCCTTAGTAGTAGTTTTATGTACTTCATACCTTACACAATGTGTTAGATCTATTTCTATTGTTGCTATTGACCACATTTAGCAGCTTAAGCTTAGAATAGTACAATATCTCCTACCGTCAACGCCGAAGAGATTGTAGATCTGCACTCTGTCCGCCCGTCATTCCGTTCATCAGTCACACTACAGTATTCCAGATTTTGTTTCCAAAAATCTAATAACCAACAGATCTTAATTTTGGTATAACAGATTACGGTAATGAGTTACAGATTCAGTTTGAGTTACAGATCAAATTTTACTTTCACGATGATTATTGCCTTTGAAAATAGGAAATATTTTCAAAATGTTAGTTTTCTGGACTTTTTTGGAAACCTTTTACCAACTAATCATATTTTTGGTATTTGAGCTTATAACGATAAGCTACATATCAATTTTGATTTTCAGGTTGATCGGGTAATTATTATGTACAAATGTATCCCTTGTAAATGATTTTTAAGAATCACTCTGTCCATACGTCTGAATCCAATTCACGTAGTCAAATATCATTTGTTGTGTTTTCTCACAGATCAAGCCGGTGGGGGAGAAGGCATTACTCAACAATACTCTCAGAATGCTTGTTAAAAATGTCACATGTAATAAATGGTACATGTACCTTAGGGTAATGTTAATTGTCCTGATGGTAGAAGCCACTTATATATCACAGTTCTGTCTTGTGTTAATGTACATAGATGATTTAAAAGCTAATTCTGTTTTTTTTATTCTAAGTGTTGTTCTTGAAATCAGTCAAAGGTAAGGGGTAGGAGTGGAAAACCATGCAGAGAACAAGAAGCCTGATAAATATGAAAGTCAAAGATCAAATGTCAGAGTCACTTTGAAATTTTAACGTCGACTAATTGAAGTAAGGTGAATGAGTCTCTTGTTTAATTTTTATTAACTGAAATCTTAAGGAAGTACTTAAGGAATAGTTTTTAATGAGTAATAGATTAAATCATTTTACTTCAGATGAACTGGCCCTGAAATTGGCTTTTATGAAAAATAAAACTTAATAGCTGTTTTTCTCTAACCTTGCTAATGTGCCGTTTATCAGCAAAAATTTTGAAGTTCTATGTACATATGATATTGATTCTTAGATAGGGATTCCTTGGGATTATTATCTCCGCACTTCGAATGAAGTTCAGGTATAATTGTAATCGGTCCGTCTGTCCGTCCGTTTGTCGGTCTGTCCGTTTGTCCGTCTGTCCGTCGTCAGATAATCTTGTCTCCAGAACTCCTCGTTCGTTTTTAACTTGATGCATTTAATTTCTATACAGTATTGTCACAAACTATGTAGATGCACAATAATGTTTTAGAAGTTTGGTTTTTAAAAATTGGGGTCCTCATGGGTCGAATTTCAAAAATTGGAAGTTTAAGCTTCTGACCTAAACTCCTCATACATTTTTCGTTTTATGCTTTAATTTCTATACAGTATTAGGTTTTGGAATTTTGATTTTTAAAAATTGGGCCCAACAGGAGTCGAATTTCGGAAATTGGAATTTAAGCTTGTGACCTAAACTCTTCATTCATTTTTTACGTCATGCATTTAATTTCTATACCATATTGTCACATACTATATGTAAATGCGCAATAAGGTTTCAGAATTTTTATTTTCAAAAGTAGGGGCCCACAGGGGTAGAATTTCGAAAACTGCAAATTTAAACTAAACTGCTTGTTAATTTTTCATTTTATGCTTTTAATTTCTATACAATATAGTCACATATGTATGTATGATGCGCAATAAGGTTTTAGGATTTTGATTTTGACAACTTGAGGCCCACGGGGGTTGTATTTCGGAAATAGTAAATTTAAGCTTGTTCCTTAAACTCCTCTTTCATTTTTCATTTAAATTTAACAAATTTATATGTATATATATAATATTGTTCTTTATTTTCTGTAGAAATGGGAAAAGGTTTTTAAATTTGAAAATCTATTAAGGGGTCAAATTGTGGGACCGAAAAATGTGAAATTTGCTAATGTTGCTTTGTCTGTGGAAATACTCATTCATTTTTTATTTCAGGGGTTTCATTTGTGTATAATTTTGTTCTTCACTATGTGTAGATGTGCAATAAGGTTTTCAATTTTGAAATTTGATTTAGGGTTCCAATTTTCAGACTGAAATTGTTAAATTGCTATTTTTCACTGTTAGTTGTTTTTTGACTTGTGCAGTGCGGGGGGGGGGGGGAGGGGTAACTCAATGATATTTAGATACTGGACGTGAAGCAAATTCGGGTCAAGATTTTACAATACCGGCGGAGATTTCGGGTCAGGATTTTTTGACACTCTGGAGAGTTCCAATCAGGATTTTAAAAATTTATGCATATTTTTATAAAGCACTGAGGATAATTCAGGTTGACTTTTCACAATAAAAGGCGATCAAAAGAAAAGATATAAATGTTAAATGCATACATATGTCTCATCAAGATAACTGCCTTTTTATTATTTTTGGACAATTTCGGGTATGTAATTTTAGCTTCCCTGGAAACTTTCGGCCACAAATTTGATAATTTCGGTTAGGGGTTTCAAGTTCACCGACGTATCCCCCGTCATAGCCCCCAAGGTTTCACATAACAATGATGTCTGTTGGCATCAAAATATAGTTTAAACATTCAGTTTGGAAATATCGATATTTTTAGAAAATATTTATCCATGCACTTCGAAGACGTTAATATATTGTTATCGCGCCCGTCCGTCCGTCTCTCTTTCTTGTGACCCAAACTCCTCGTTCATTTTTAACTTCATGCATTTAATTTCTATACAGTATTGTCACATACCTGTACTGTATGTAGATGCGCAATAAGGTTTTAGAATTGTTATTTTCAAAAATTGAGGCCCACACGGGTCGAATTTCGAACATTAAGAATTTAAGCTTGAGACCTAAACTACTCTTTTATTTTTCATTTTATGCATTTAATTTATATACAGTATTATCAAAAACTGTATGTAGATGTGCAAATAAAGTTTTAGACTTTTGATTTTAAACAATGGGGCCCATAGGGGTCGATTTACGCAAAAAGGTGAATTTAAGCTTGTGACCTAAACTCCTCTGTCATTTTTGATTTCATGCATTTGATTTATATACAGTATTGTCACATAGTGTATATAGATGCGAAATAAGGTTTTAGAATTTTGATTTTCAGAACTCGGGACCCACAGGTGTCAAATTTTAAAAATTAGGAATCGAAGTTTGTGACCTTAACTCCTCTTTCATTTTCATTTTTTGTATTTAATTTATATAAAGGATTGTCACATACTGTATTTAGATGCACAGTAAGGTTTTATAATTTTGATTTTCAAAAATTGGGGCCCACAGGAATCGAAGTTTTAAGTTGGCAATTTAAACTTCTGACTTAAACTCTTCGTTCATTTTTCATTTTATGCATTTGATTTCTATACAGTATTCTCACATACTATATGTAGATGTGCAATAATGTTTTAGATTTTGATTTTCAGAACTCGGGACCCGCAGGTGTTGAATTTTGAAAATTGGGAATTTAAGCTTGTGACTTAAACTCCTCTTTCGTTTTTCAATTTATGTATTTAATTTCTTAACGGTATGGCCACGCAATGTATATAGTAAAGTCAAGAAATACGAAAGGGATATTCGAAGGAAACTCCGGAGAACAACGAAGACAAAACCAAAACAATACATGCACTACAATTAAAAACTAAAAACATATGAACAACATGGACCCCACCAAAAAACCGGGGGTAGACTCACGTACTCAGGAAGAGTAAGCAGTCTCTGCTTCCTGCAGGACACCCGCCATGCTGCCCATGTCAAATCCGGTATGAGGAAGGGATAATATTATTGGAACAGGTCCATTTTCATTTGGGAAACGGTTTTTTCATACCTGTCAACCAAGTCATGATGACGCCCATAAAACTTAAATAAGGATGACTTCAGCTTAGGAGCAACGTACCCCCTGTCTGATGTGCAATAAGTGATTTTCAAAAATTGGGAATTATAAGTGGGTGACTGAAAGTTTTCTTTCATTTTTCATTTTATACATTTTATTTCTATACTGTATTGTCATATACTGTATACAGATGTACAATAAGGTTTTAGAATTTAATTTTAATTTTCCAAAATTTGGGCCTGTATTCAAAGGTATAGTTGTGAAAAAAGTTGCACAGGGATACAAATGTGTGGAGTGCAGGGATAGCTGTCGTTTCCGACAGCCTCTGTTTGGTTTTTTATTCATTCTCAAAATTTAAATTTAGGTCTTTGTAGATTAGTCCTTTAACTATAGAGTATTATAACTGTGTTGAGTGTGTATGTTCTTTATTATTTGTTGTCACCTGTTCATATGTTGAAATATTGTAAGATACCTGCTCCTCTGGGTGAATGTATGACATGATGATTTTTGCTATATGCAATCTATCACATGCTATCACGGATAGTTAGACATTTTGTCTGGTTTTAATATTCTTGTATTTCTGAGAAACTGATCTAGCCTTTTCTTTCAAATGTTTATCTGTAAATCTGTGCTTGCCTTGACACATGCGAGATCGTAAGATGCATGATTAGGTCTTACACGTTTATCTGATAAACATCTTTTCTTAATATGCTAGAAGTTGTTTTGTGTTTTGATAAGTGAATTTTATAAAAATGGCAGTAATGGGCCAAAGTTCTTTAATTTTTAAATGGATCCAAGAAAAAAATTGAATTAAGGCAGCATGCATATGGGTTCTTGCAGTAATTCATGAAAGGAATACTTACAAGGACATGAAAAATTCTAGTTACTTTGGCACTGTTCAACCAACAAACATGACCAAAAAGTTACTTTTCAAAATGGTTGAATTTTCAAGATATTCTTCTCTAAAATTACTTGACCCATGGATTTGAAACTCTTCATGAATGATAATTGTAAGAACTATCGTTGACGAATTTACCTCTCTTTTATAAGTGTATCCATTGCCACCAAATACAAAATACTAACTTAGCATCAGTGCTGGAGGTTTGGGTTATTTTGTTAGATGTAAATATATTTTCCAGACGTATTGGATGAATGGCCAACTTGTACACATATAAATGTTGTGTATCAATAGAGTTACAGGCTGCCTATAACTGATACATACTCTGAAGTTGTTTTCAGAATGTATTAATTGCTGGTTCATACCTGCTATATAAAATACCCACTGTGTGTTGTTCATTACGTTGGTTATTTATTTATTTATTTATTCTTTAATTATACTTGCAGTTTTCAGTACGGAAGTGGGGGGATAAATCTTCAGTTACAAATGAACAAACAACTGATGGAGATAATGACGGAGACTTGTCAGGTATTTTATTCAAAATAATAACAACTTATGTGCTATGTTCACGTAAAAACGGGCACTGGTTATGCACTAGAGGTCAAACAAATAAAGTAAAAAGTCAATGGCTTCGAAGGACTGTTGAAATCTGTTCTAGTTGTCGGACTGTTGAAATCTGTTCTAGTTGTCGGTAGTTGAAATTACTGAAGTTTGTACAAAATTGTTATTATTATACCATCTACAAGTTGATGTACATTGCATCTGAATATTTTGAACTGGGATATTCAACAGGTATTAATTAATTAACAGTAATCATGACATAATGTAAAAATACACAATTTTAGAATTGACAGGACCAAAGTTTTTCTTCGACTTTTTGACAAACCGGTGTTTTTTTAATATGAATATTAAAACATAATTGACAGGACAATGGTGGTGTTCGAGCGACCTCACTCACTCTGAGCTCGCGGTTTACTTGATAAAATATTGGTTTTCAGCAATGATCAGTGCAATTTTGTCTTATCAGTGATTTATTTCAAGTAAAAGTACATTTGGAAAATATATTATTAGTAGAGGGAAACATTACAGAAAGAAGAAATCAGATTAAAATGAAAATATTAATAGTACCTTTAACTGAAATAAGCAGTTTCCCTTTGGGTTGCTCCCGAAGTAGTTTTGTTCACTTCAGCGAAATAAACAATATATTACATTTGAAATAGCATAGCTGACATTACCACTGACAAACAAATATCAGTTTTATAGCCTTAATGCGTTTGGAAGAATACTCTTTATTTCAAAATCATATTAACAATATAAGTTTACACCTCTTTGCCAAACAATTGAGCATAATTATATGAAAAAAGAAAACCATTAAACGGTAATTTGATCTGTGGTAGTCGTGTTTATCAGAACACTGACCAAAATTGCTTTACTATCTATGGATAAAATTCAATAACGTTGATCTTAGTTCCTCCGTTTGATTTCTTGCCGTTTTGGATAAGAAACATTATAGAAGATTTTATGACGATAAGTCGTTCTATAATCTCAATACCTTGTCTGTCCGTATATCTCATGCATTCATTTTTTGCGGATTTTGTTTATATTTGATGTTGGTTTGCAATGATCTAAGCATACGAATATTATGATTTCGCTGTTGATTGATTTTTTTCACAGATCTGGCCATTTGCATATACATCTGAATATCTTCTGTGCATAGTTAGACTTCACCTTTTAGCAGACTGTGTTCATATAAAATCGTGTTGGGCGTGACCGTGATATAATCAGTTGATTTTTCCAGGTGTAACCGACTTTTTCCAAGTCTTTGAATCGTTTTGTCCATGCCCATATCTTGTGTACCTTGTCTCAATCTTTTTTATTTTGATTTGTGTGCAGTTAGTTTTTTATATGTATTTTCTTTTAATCTAAATGATGATTTCTTATCTGATAATATAAATGTTTTATTCTACAAAATATCAGATTAGTCTTTCTTTGCATACAGCTGATGTTGACATCGAAATGACACAGAATGGCACATTATCCATACTTCAAGGTAGTGCAGTCAAATTATCAGCAAAAATCAATTACAAGTTCCATTCTACAAAACCAATCACTCTTCATTGGCAAAAGATTGCAGACAATATTGTAAAAGATATACCTGTTCAGAAAACCAAATACTCGGGTAGTTCCTGTGATCTACCAACTCCTGAGCTTACAATAAATGATATAGATAAAACAGATGCTGGTAATTATCAAATAGAGATTCGAAGGGTGAATGCTGTTTTAAAGAGTCCAGAGATTGTTATTGAAGTATTACCAGGTAATTCTAATCACCTTGTAGTGTTTCCTAGTAAATTTAAAGGAATTATCAATGAATTCTTACGAGGTAAATATAATGGATTTGTAAATGAAGTCTGACCATGTAAATTAAAAAAACCCATTTGTTTTTAATACATTTCTACTAATGACTATACATTCTAATACTATCTTTTTAACTTGAAGAAAAGACATCTTTTTAAATCCTAAATCAATGTGTTTTGTTTTAAGGAAAACTGTTAAGAAAAGGTATTCATTAGAAATTGTTGCGTTGACAATTTAACAAAAGCTACAGAAAAACCTGGTGAAAAGTTGAATGTAGTATTCTTTAAAATCTTGCCCAGTATGCTTGGATTTGCACAATCTCATTACATAAAAATGCATAATGCATTCAAAGCAAATATTATCCCAATCTTAATCTTCCTACTTAAAGAAATGAAACTTTAATAAGAGGTACATGAAAAAAATGTTCTTATTGTTTCCAATGTAAATATTCATAATTATTCTAAAAAAATTAAATCATCATTACTAAAATGGTGAAAATGATTACAAAATATTGGCAAGTTCTTTGTATCTGTGATCAAAGTTTTGAAGTTGTTAAACTTATTAAAGTCAGATGTTGTTCTGCAGTTATGTCGCCTTGTCCATTAAAAAAATCAAATATGCACAAAAAATCACCAAATTAGCAATTTTTGTGTAAATTAAAAAACATGTCGACTTCGATGTGCTCAATATATCTTGTTCAAATTTGAAACATACTTTGTTAAGATAAGTATCTTTTAATGGTCAACTGCTAATAAATTCTAAACATATAGCTTCAACTCCGATTTTGTGTTTTAATTTAATGAAGTTTACCCTTTGACTTAATGAAAAACGTCAAGTAAAAATCCTACATTATGTTATCATGTTTTTTTTTTATTTTTTCATTTTAGGTTTATCATGCGAAGAAGATAATTTCATCAGAATTTTTCTTCTGTGTCAGAAAATTGGAACAGAATCTGTTCGTCATTATTTTGATAGAAAAATGCCTCCAAATATATTAATGAGTCATTTGAATTTAAATTACTGTTCATTGACAAACAACAGAAGACTTACAATAGAACAAATAAAACGTCTGTTTCCAGGTTTGTATTGTACTTCAAAATTTGACAAAGTAAGAAGTGGCAAGGTACATTAGTATTCATTTGTAAGTTATATCAAAGATTTAAAAAATATTGTATTATATGTTGATATATTTTATATAAACGATAAACACTACACAGTATGCAGTGGTGAAATGACCACTGCATCACTTTGAGATCAGATTTGCAAAGCACTAGAGATTGTTGTTTGATTTTACAAGAGTGGTCTCGATTTGATATGATATTTCTTCGGAATTGGAAGAATAACAGCTTTACTTGTTATGGGTAGCAGGTTGATGACTTACCTTTGTTTGTAGGCATTATTTGCTTTAACTTGTTTACCGGTCCACTCTAAGTAATATAAATTACTGTAGTTTGATCTAATATTAATGAATAAATTGTTTGTTAGGATTGCAAACAGGATAACGGGTTTCAAGGAAAGTTTATCAGGGAGTTTTATTTACAAATTTGCAAAAAATTGTTTTCTTTAAAGTACACATTTCACATACCTTACTGCCTGCGAAACATTAACGTTATTGAAATTCCTGTATTTTTGCCATATATTAAAGGTTTTTGTCCCTACATTTGCAATGATTCAATCAACATGGCACCTTGTTTTGTATAAGTGCATTATATAAGCAAGGTTTTCATCAATTTATATCGATAACAATAGAACTTTCAGAATTTAAGAACAATTTTAATACTTGACATATGACATATTTCATGTATGAAATTCCTTAAATTGGTTAGTTGTTTCAATACCTGAAGGATAATTATTTTAAATTCTCTTATCTAAACTGTATTATATCTTGTATATCCTAAATACAATACATGTACAAGGTTTTTACAACATTTACAAATTTTCTCATAAAATGTTTTCTTTATAGCAAAAATTATACCTTACTGTCTATGAAACATTAAATCTATTTAAATTCCTGTATTGCTGTCATTATGTTATAAGTACATAATATAATATAAGCAAGGTTTTCAACAAATTATATAAGTAACCATTGACATTTCTAAATATTACAACAGATTTAATACATGACAGATTACATGTATAAAATTCCTTAAATTACTCAGTGTTGTCAAAAGACGAAGGATAATTATTTTCAATTCTTTTATCTAAACTGTTTGATATCTTGAATATCCTGAATACAATAAATTTGAAAGGTTTTTACTAAATTCTCGAATTGGAAAAAAGAGCCATCTAGCAGTAATCCAAAGTTACGAGTTAGACTGGAATAATTAGCTATGTGGCAGGCTTAACAAACCATGTTTATACTATCTGCTGGTGTCATTTTCGGTTTTTAATGGAAGTTCACATTGCCAGTGTTTTAGTTTCTCTGCTGTCTTGTCCTAGTTTTGTTTAGTTCTCCTGAATCTGTCTTTTCTTTGGGTTTCGAATTTGTGGACTTTTCCTACTTCTTTGTAGATTTGGTATTCTTTTGCCGATATCTTATAACACCTGTAATTAACAAATGTCAGGTGGGTGAACAAAGAAAGGTTAAGTTTTATTGATATTTGAACGTACAGGTGCCCAGCTGAGAAAAAAGTGTTTATTTAGTTAGAAATGCGGTATTAAAGACATGGTTATGCAATAAAAGTTTTGTGGCAATAAGAATTTATAAACTTACTAAGGCATGTCATCTAAATTGTTTTTCAGTAGAGAAATAGTGAGACACATAAATCTAAAATTATTGAAAATATTATATTTTTATCAAAAAATATTTTAAAAATGTGTCTTTTTTATACCTTTCTAAGAAGGAAAAGCTGGAGAAGGGAAAAATGATTAACATACTGTTAAAGAAATATAAAAAAAAATTATTAAATATAATGAAATAATTAATTTTATTTTATTGTTGTTAGTATTTGTCTTATTGAAATGTAAAAAAAACCTCAGTAGTTTATTTATTAGATTCATTTTTAAGTCTATATTCAATATTTGAAAGTATAAAAAAACCTAGAAGTTATATGACCTAATCCGTATTTTTAAACAACTTTGTTATCTTAAATAAGGGACTATAAATTCTATCTTATGTAAGATGTTATGCATAACATGTACGTTTTTTCCTGTGTATTTAATCATGTCACCTGAATTTACGAAGCTTATATCTAACGGTAACAGGGCCCATCTATGGTGGCAGTAAAATTACCTAAAGGAAATTGAGCGACAGAAAGGTTTAAAAGAATAAATCATCAAATAATTCTGGTTATTCAACGCTTTATTAAAGAGCATTCACGTGTCATATGTCGGTTGTACCTCTTAAAAAATTGAGAGTTCTCTCCTCTTTGCCATTATGCCAATTGCAAAACTTTAATGATAGTTCTAATTTAATTAAAATTTTCAAATGATATTGTCATAACATTACAGACAAAAAAACAACAAACAATCCAATTTAAACCAATATAACATCTTTCTTTGAATTATTATTACAATAATGATGATCATAATAATCATTTTTAAAAATTTTATTATTATTAAATCTATGTTAACTTATAAACAAAACTATTGGAAACCTAGTTATTATTTCCGTCTGAGATTTATCAGTCCTTGTGAAAGTTTTTACTTCGGTAAATCAGGTGTAATATATAGCGTAACAACAATCAACTAGAAAAAAAAAGATGGTCGATTTATTATACAAACACAAACACATTTACCTGGACTTTGACGTCACATCACAAAGCATTTTATCAATAAAATATTCAGTTTTCAATGCACATACTCAAAATGTTACAAGTAAGTATATGCCTTTTTTAAAGCTTTATTTTCTCCATTGTACACTAATCTTCATATCTAAAAACTCATAAAAATTTAGTAAATATTTTAACTATTTAAAACAACATTTGTTTATGTTTATAAAAAACAGAAGTGTTAAAAACTGAGATTAGTAACAGCCCACACCTATTTTCCCTGTACAGTCTATTTTAGCTAAAACAATTTTTACTCGTAAATGAATTATCTGGCTCTGTCATCTAATGTTTAGAAAATGGTCAATTTTATAAGGTCTGCTCATAAAATATTTTCTTCATAGCAAAACGTATACCTTACTGTCTATGGAGCATTAACGTGTTATAGAAATATGCTTTTTGAAGCTTTGATTTAATGTTTTATTATTATTATTAATTGTTATAAATTTGTAGAATATAAAAACATAGATGGAACATGCACGTTTTTCTTGAAATTTATAATGGGACGTGTACTTTTATTTTCATTCTAGACAGTGGGACGAAGACTTTTTTAAAACAGTAAAACTGATTTAAACCGGTCCTAATCCCGTTATAAATTTTTGCCTGGCCTCTTATTTGACAAAATCTATCTGCTGAAGCAATTAGAGAATTTAGATGCTCCAAATACATGTTTTGACAAGAAAATGATACTTCAAGCCAAAAAAAAGAGAATGCATACCACATAATTTTGTAACAAAGCCATCGACTTGTAGTAAAATTTATTCAAGGCACATAAGGGTTGTTTAATATGAAATGTTAGAATATCCTAACAAGGTAATAGAAAATAAAGTTTTTGATAAATAATTGTGAGTCCTTTAACAAAGTTGTGAGGGAAGGGAGTGGTTTCAACATAATTGTTCAATTTGATGGACGTGTTTTCTAACAGACTCTTGGCATTCCTATGGGTACGAATTGTGCGCCACTCCTGGGCGACTTGTTATGAGGCAGACTTCCTTGACGGGCTTTTAAGGAAAAACAGAAGAAAACATTTCTTTGATACCAATTTTGATGCACAAGGTGTGCACATTTCGTCGATGTACGGCTCATCAGTTGTGCTCAAGGCCTAAAATGTTGAAAACCAAATCAATAATCCAAAGGGTTGAAGAAGTTAGCCCGTACCTTTAATTTCAGCTTCCGCTATATAGATGATGTTTTATCATTCAACAATTCACTTTTTCGGACTTCCTTACATCTCATCTATCCCAACCACAGAAACTGGCAAGTCTGCATCATATCTTGACCTTTACCTCGATATTGAGACAGAGGAAGGCTGAATACAAAACTTTACGACAAACGGGATGATTTTGACATTCCAACCGTCATCTTCCCATTCTTTAGCGGCAACATTCCAGAAGCGCCGGCGTATGGATTGTATATCTCACAACTCGGACGTTATTCCAGAGCTTGTAACATATACATTGACTTCCTGGACGAAATATCCCAGTTCAGGTCTGTCCATCTGTCAAAACAAACTTTTTTTACTCTTTGTCAAAGTACTCTGTTTAAATAGATTTGAAATGCAAAGAAAAATGACTGACTGTGAGGAGTATTTGGCCCTATAAGTTCTCAAAATAGTACAAAAAATAAAAATCCAAAGATACTTAAATTAGATATATTAAATTTATACCATGCTGTATACGACGAATTTCAAGGAGTTAGCTCTCATCAGCAGCATTAAAACCGAAACATTTGGAAGACCAAAAACCAAACTTATTTTAAACAAGAAGTAGTCATAACAAAAATACCGAAATAGGAAGCCAAATTTCAGTAAGGAGATATACCATGTGCAATACAAGGAATGAACCATTAGTATTTCTATTATTTTTAAATTTTGCTAAATACTGGTAATTTCTGTAACAAATCAATGAATAATCATGTCAGACAAGTCTGATGATTGAGTTGGCGAATAGCCTCGGGGACCAAGGATCCACCATGCAGAGGCATCGTCCAAGGAGTTTCAAAATAACAATCCAAAGATACTAAAATTAGATATAGTAAATTTATCCTATGCTGTATACGACGCATTTCAAGGAGTTACATCTCATTAGAATCATTAACACTGAAACATTTGGAAGACCAAAAACGCAAACTTATTTTAAAAAAGAAGTACTCATAACAAAAAGACCGATATAGGAAGCCACATTTCAGCTAAGGAGATCTACCATGTGCAATACAAGGAATGAACCCTTAGTATTTCTATTATTTTTGAATTTTGCTAAATACTGGTAATTTCTGTAACAAATCAATGAATAATCAATATCTTATTTCAGAAATCTTCCCTAAACAGACGAACTTTTGCTGTGAAACTATTAGACAAAGTCACTGTTCATTTATTCTTTAGATTGGGTTCTTTTGTAAGATAGCATGTCACTTTGTAGTACCTGTTGCTTGTAGACAGTTTTTCTGTTACATTATTCATATGTTTACTAATATTTCAGGACGCTCCAGTTTTGGAAAGTCAGCAGATTTTGATTTGACCTTGTTATATAGCTTAATTAGAAACATTTTGACAACTGTACCACCTCCAACACAAGGATGGAGCAATAAACCAAAATCTTGGGATATTACAGAAGAAGATGATATTGAGAGAATTCATCAACATCGGAATAATATGGCACATAAATCGGAATTGCAGATCCCAGATTCTGCATTTAATATAATGTGGGGTGATCTGTCTCAGGTACTTACAAATACAATGTATTTAATAAATACTTTCTGGTTACCTAGACTTCATAAAAAACCCTTTGAGTTCCATTTTATTTCAGCGTCCAGTCAACGATCTACAACTCGTATTTCTATTCTTTTATTACAAGTCCTTACCAATTTACGAAACTTATTTTGAAATATTGTAATATATGCCATGAAACCACTGGAGGGAATTTTTATTGGTCAGTTAAAAATTTTCTAGAAGTATTACACAAACTTTATTCCACAGAAGATCCATTTAATTCAATAAACAGTTTTGACTTTTCTACCCTTTACACAACTTATTAAATTATCAAAGTGTGCTTTGATAAATCCGGAAGTTCTTTTATAAGTTGCAATAAATTGAAAGATTTTTATTCAGTTGTGATATACAGGACAAATATACTAATTGGACCTATCTAGATATGCCTAATGCTTTAAACTTTTTTCTGGATAATATTTTCATTTGTTTCGAAACAAACATCCTTAGACAAATTATCGGTATTCCTATTGGCACGAATTTTGCACCTCTTGTCGCGGACTTGTTTGTCTTTGTTTATGAATTGATGGCTAAGCTATAAAGAGACCCGACGGAAAAAGGCCTATTAAAAGATTTCAATTATACCTTTAGATATTTAGATGATATTCTTTCGCTAAGTAACCAATAATTTGAAAATTATATTAATGAAATTGATCCTGCTGACTTAACTTCAAACAAGTTAAATCAAAGTGATGACCATGCACCTTTTTTAGATTTCAACGTCACTTTTGAAAACGGTAACCTTAATACCAAAATATATGACAAACGAGATGATTTTCAGATAGTTAATTTTCATTTCCTTGGCGGAAATGTACATTTAGCACCCTTTTTTGGAGTTTATATACCAATACTAGTTCGATTTGGTCGGGTATGTTGTCATGTTTCGGACTTTACAGTGTTCCAATATCTAAGATGATGTTGGACCTTTTCCCACTGTCGTAACCTTTCATTTGCCTACAACAATTTGTGACCTCCCCCGGATTGACTTTGTTGAACTTCACGACGGGTGCCGTATACGGACCAGGAACTGCTTACCCTTCCGGGACACCTGGTTTCACTCCTGGTTTTTATAGGAGTTCGTGTTGTTCATTGGTTTTTAGTTTTATGTGTTTATTTGTTGTGCTTGTGGTTGTTCATTTGTCTTCTCGGGTTTTTCTGTCCAATGGATTACTATTTCTTGATTGCTCCTTAGGTATATTTGTCCTTTTTAATGAACGTAATTTAGTTACATCAAGGATATCTACATGATTAACTTCTAAAATCATTCACTAAATTTTAATATCGATATTAATTTTTGGTACGAAAATTCAACTGCAACTGTAAAACTGATAATGCACAAGGTATATCACAATCCACATTTTATTGTAACGTAGTTTATAAAGCTCATAAGGTACAAAACACTCTTGGATCTGATCAAACCACTGAACCGACTTATTAGCAAGGGATATAGTTTCAACATTATGGTCCGATCCCTAAATCGAGTAATTTCTTGGTACCAATGTCAATTACCATATAAATTCCTTAAATAAAATTTAAATCATTGCTTGACAGTTTGTGGCCTTGTAAAACTTCTAGCTATTCCATACTAATGCTTCATACGATAGGTAGGCTTGAAGATTCAATCTTTCCGTTATGTTACCTGAGCTTGCTTTCAGCTACCTGCGAGAACTTATCGACCTTTATAGTGTGTTTTTATATGTTTTAGTATTCATTGACCATATAAGAAAAGGGGGAGGGTTGCAGCTTCCCGAAACTGGTTTAACCCCGCCGCATGTTATGTGTCTGTCTCGAGTCAGAAAAGTATGGTCATGAAAGGCTTTGTCTCCGTGAACGTTTTAGTTTATTTATTGATATTCTGACATGAAACTTTACCGCTGGAGATAACTACTTGCGTAATTGTGTGGTTTTTCACCATTGAACACAATGTTGTGACCTCTGGATGTTTTTTTGGTTATATAATTATTGTGGTTTTGTGCTGTATTTGTAATTTCACTCCATGTCCGTTTTTCCTCAATCTGATGAAAGAGCAACTTATAATGTAAAATCAAATTTAGTATCATACCGATTAAACACGTCAACAATAGGAGAAAAAAAGTTATATTACAAAACTTTGTCTTTTCAAGTTAAAGTAACTGTTGAGACAAAAAGTTGGTTGATTGATCAGGTCATCGCTTACAATCAGTTAACCCTAACCGATCTATAGTCGATTATATAATCTGCTTATTCAGTAAGCTGTTTTATGCTTCCTCATTTAAATTTCTGAAGACCTGTTGCCTTTTATCTTTGTTTAATTGAACCTACTGTATCATTTATGGTTATTTTATGTGTAGTGTGAATTAAATCCCCCAGTGCATATTAAATGGCATACATGTCATAGCTGTGTTTATCAGTACATCTGGTCCAAAGGGCGATGTGAGCTATTGCGTCGTCCAGATATTTTCGTTAAAGATCTTCTCCAAGGAAATCATTTAGCCAAATTGAACCTAAGGTATTGGTTTTTAGTTTTATTGTATATTATGACCTTGCCTACTATCCAAGATGGCTACTGAGATTTGGGCATAGTTTAATATTGTGTCACATACGAAAATTCTCTTAAAATCGTCTTTTCTGAAAGCAGTAAACAATTGAAACCAAAATTGGTAAAGATGGTCCTTTATCAGAATTTGATTTGATTTTTTTTGTTTAGTTGGGGTTTTACGCCGTTTTCAGCACACCTGAATATTTCGCGGCGGCCAGTTTTTATTGGTGGAGGAAGCCGGAGTACCCGGAGAGAACCACCGACATTCGGTAGGAAAATTAGCAATCCTTGTTAAATTAGATCGGATTCGATGACACCCCGCCACAGGTGAGATTCAAACTCACAACCCCAGTGTTGACAGGCTAGTGATCATTAGTAGTCATGACGAACTACTTAGACCACTCGGCCACCTAGGCCCCGAATTTTATTTGACGACCCAGACTGACATACAAAAGCTGTTCAAATTTTAACCCTATTTTAGGACCCTATTGGAAAATTCACTTGTAAATATTTTTCTCATGCACCAGTTTGACAATTTGGAACCAAATTTGTGCGTAGGTGGTCCTCTTCCTGATGTATTTTATGCTCTCCACTGACTTTCTAAGACAGCAGACAGAGTCGAATATAGTTTCACAATTAAAATACCCCATGGAGAAATTAAATTAAAAATCTTCTGTCTGAAACCAGTGAACCAATTGAGACCTCTATCAGAACTGTATATGATGACCCTGCGCACTATCCAAAATGGCTGCCAGAGCCGAGAATACTTTAAAAAAAATACAGATTCTTGTCTGGATCATGAGAACCAGTTGCAACACAATAGATGGTTCTCAATCAAAGTTGCATCCGACAACCTTGCCTTCCATCGCCTGTGGCTGCCAACGCCGAACATAGTTTCACATAAAACCATATTGGGAACATTAAATTAAAAGGCATCTTGTTTCTAGTCTGAAACCAGTGAGTCACAGGAAACCCAGCTTGGCAGCATGGGCATTAGACGTAGTTTAACGTAAAACACTATAGAAAAATTCACTTTAAAATCTTGTAGTCTGAAACCAATAAGTTCGTTGGAACTATTTTGACAGAAATGATTCTTATTTGGTTCTCTTTCAGAATTGTATCCACGACCTAGATTAATTGCCAAACAAGATAGACATAGTCGAACAACTGAGTGTAGGTGATACAATCTCCTGGGAGCCTCTAGTTTGTTTTTGTTTGTATGGACTGCCAACAAAACTGTTACGAAACACATCCAATACCAGCGAATTTTCCGATGATCTCCTAATATTTATATTGTACCAATTATCAACTTCTGAAGCTAGTTTAACATAAGACATTATGGGAACATTCACTTACAGATCTTATTATCTGAAGCTAACCAAATCTTACAAAAATGGCCCTTATGTAGATTTCTTTAAAATAGTTGTCACTGTAGACTACAAATATTAATGGCTGACAAAGTGGATAATAGATAGTATAAAATAGAATCGTTAAGGATTCACTTAACAATCTGAAATCACTGGACTTCTTGGAATCAAATTTGACAGGAGAAATCGCCTTTTAAAATTGTAACCAATGGATCAGGACTTCCGTCCAGAAAGGCTGCCAAAGTAAATCTAAATTTAAATAGGAATTGTGGGTAGCAGCAAATAATATATATGTTTTGAGTATTTATTGCATTTTAGTCCCCATATTATGTTTATATACACTATAAAGTACCTAACAATAAGTGCTCTCAGTAATTTTGTACACACAACTCCCATTTCAATTTAGATTGAAATGGAATATCCCTGCAGGATCACACAATAATGCTCTCATACAGAACACTAAAATACGATTTGTATCAAAATTACACCTCAGCATAATTTTGATAATCCCTGAATGATTCTATTTTGAATAATGAAGGACTTCACTTTGTTTGAATTATGACCCTGAAATGCAAGTGTATGCAGGGTGTATAAATTATGATAGTTTAAAATTTTACTTAACGCTCAGGTCATGTTAAATTTCATGGTTATATATGTATGCATTACCAAAAACATAAGAAGTCATATATAATAGAATTACTAAGGGTTCATTCCTTGGATCTCCTTAGCTGAAATTTGGCTTCCTAATTCGGTATTTTGTGGTTATGAGTACTTCTTGTTTTAAAATAAGTTTGCGTTTTTGGTCTTCCAAATGTTTCGGTTTTAATGCTGCTGATGAGAGGTAACTCCTTGAAATACGTCTTATACAGCATAGTATAAATTTACTATATCTAATATTAGTATCTTCGAATTGTTATTTTGGAACTCCTGGGACGATGTCTCTGCATGGTGGACCCTAGGCACCCGCGGGTATTCGCCAACCCACTCGTCAGACTTGTCTGACCTGATTATTCATTGATTTGGTATAGAAATTACCAGTATTTAGCAAAATTAAAAAATAATAGAATTACTAAGGGTTCATTCCTTGTATTGCACATGGTAGATCTCCTGAGCTGAAATTTGGCTTCCTATTTCGGTATTTTTGGTTATGAGTGCTTCTTGTTTTAAAATAAGTTTGGTTTTTGGTCTTCCAAATGTTTCGGTTTTAATGCTGCTGATGAGAGGCAACTCCTTGAAATACGTCGTACACAGCATAGTATAAAGTTACTGTATCTAATATTAGTATCTTCGAATTGTTATTTTGAAACTCCTGGGACGATGTCTCTGCATGATTGACCCTAGGTACCCGCGGGTATTCGCCAACCCAGTCGTCAGACTTGTCTGACCTGATTATTCATTGATTTGTTATAGAAATTACCAGTATTTAGGAAAATAAAAAAATAATAGAATTACTAAGGGTTCCTATTTCGGTATTTTTGGTTATGACTACTTCTTGTTATCAAATAAGTGTGGTTTTTGGTCTTTCAAAGTTTCGGTTTTAATGCTGCTGATGAGAGGTAACTCCTTGAAATGCGTCGTATACAGCATAGTATAAGTTTACTATATCTAATATTATTATCTTTGGATTGTTATTATGAAGACATACATGTACATACCTCTTAAACATGAGTCAGTGATGGTTTTAGCCCTAGCTTGTAAAGTGTGTTTCCTTTGAATCTTTCAGGCCATTAGTCGTTTAAGCTTGGGAAGTCTTGCAGCTGATATTTCAGAACTGAAAGGTCGAACATTAAACTGCACATACAAAACTGAAGTAGAAAAATGTATCAAGGAAGACATAAACGAACTTAAAGATGAAATAGATGTAATTAAAAAGGACCAATCAGACTTACAGGACAATATCAAACCTATGAAAGATAATTTGGAAGTTTTAATAAAGAAGCAATCAGAACAACATATTCCTCAGCATATCAGAGGTAAAATATGTAATCAATGGAGTCGCAGGAAAGCTTCACTTGGCAATTAACATTACAAATGTTTGTACATGAGATCTGCATATTAGCTCTACATGAAAGGTGATAGTTGTTTATTATTCTTTGTTTCCTAGTCATGATTTAATTTGTTTTTGAGTGGGGAAGTACGCATTAAAATACTTGTTAACAGATGGAGGCAATAAATGTAATTTTTCAAGTGTTTGTGTTAGGAATAAATGATCATAAACCTTTGACTTGGGAAGGTGGATGTTTGTTGGTACTTTGTTTACAAAATTGATGTGTCGATGTAAACTCTTGACATCGGAAGATGGCTATTTGTTGCCTCTTTGTTATCATAAATTTATAACTCTTAAGAGCGCATGTCACCAATAATCGAGTATTTTGCTGAAAATATGGAATGTGGTAAAAAATGAATTATATTAAAATTGACATTAAAAACATCCTTAGGATATTTTATTGCATAATTTACTTTTGTTGTAAAAATACACCCTCATTAGAGCTATATTTTCAAAGTATATTGGAGTTCAAAATATGCCATTAGCATTTCTATCTAATATGCATGGTTTCGTCAGCAATAGTTGATTCACAAGAATCAAGAAACAAATTGGTTGGCAAGTATTATACACGTTCTTGAATCTGGTTTTATTTTCCATTAAAGCAAAAATTTGTTATTCAATTACCTCCCTTCACGGAACTCTTCAGCCAAGAAGAGTAGATAAACTGTATTGTTTACAAAGTGGGAACAATCACCACAAGGGATTTAATCGGGAAAACGTATTTATTATATCGTATTAATGAAAGAATTGCCTGATATGAACATTAATATGGTTATATTTTTAACTGCAAACATTATTTTGAATGGGGAATTTACAATTCCAGTGGAAAAATAGACCGATTCAAAAACTCGCAAATTTGAAATGCATGCATATGACTATCTCCGACCTATCTTAACATTTGCAAACCATTGTTTTTAATATTTTCAATGCACTTTTTGTGCATTTAACAGCTGTCAACACGGGCCTTCAAAGTTATTGTGAGACAAGCTATTCAAGAATTGGTATCAATCAAATGTGGATATTAAAGAACTCCAAAGACTTAAAGGATATTATCCCGGTCCATTTCAGTCTGTAACAAAAAGCATTTGATTTCTCTACCCTCTATACCACCATTCCTCATTCACAAATGAAGAAGAATTTAAAAGATCTAATCCATCGATGCTTTCAAAATAAAAATGGCAACAACAGTTACACATACCTTGTCATTGGTAAAGATAAATCATACTTTGTTAAAAACGTTAAAACCACACTAAATCTAACAAAAAATATACAGAGGACGAGATTGTCCTGATGATTGAATTTTTGATCGAAAACATATTTGTTCAATTTGGTTGACGTGTTTTCCAACAGACAATTGCCATTCCTATGGGTACTTATTGTGCGCCACTACTGGCCGACTTGTTCCTTTACTCATATGAGGCAGACTTCCTTGACGAGGTTCTTAAGGAAAAACAAGAAGTTAGCCCGTACCTTTAATTTCAGCTTCGGCTACAGAGATGATGTTTTATCACTCAACAATTCACGTTCGGGAATTTCTTACATATCATCTATCCCAATGAGCTCGCAATTAAGGATACCACAGACACTGCCAAGTCTGCATTTTATATTGACCTTCACCTCGAAATTGACACCAGAGGAAGGTTGAATACAAAACTTTACGACAAACGGGATGAATTTGACTTTCCAATCGTCAACTTCCCATTTTTAAGTGGCAATATTCCAGACGCGCGGCGTTATTCCAGAGCTTGTGACATATACATTGACTTCCTGGACAGAGCCCGGCTCCTGACAGAAAATTTGCTCAGACAGGGGTACGTTGCTCCTAAGTTGAAGTCATCCTTATTAAAGTTTTATGGGCGTCATCATGACTTGGTTGACAGGTATGAATTACAGTTTCCCAAATGAAAAAGGACCTGTTCTATTGATGTTATCCGTTTCTCTTACCGGATTTGACATTGGCAGCATGGCGGGTGTCCTGCAGGAAGCAGCCCCGATTTTTTGGTGGGGTCCATGTTGTTCATATGTTTTTAGTTTTTAATTGTAGTGCATGTATTGTTTTGGTCTTGTCTTCGTTGTTCTCCGAAAAACACAAGATTTTTTGGTCCTTAATTTTATTTGACTGCAGGTATGAGCCAGTGGTCATATTCTGTACACAAATGTTTGAAAATTCTGCTTTGTTCTATTGAACATAATCTTGTAATATTTTACTACATCACCAGTATTGTCTTAAATTTCAAATAATTTAAAAAGTTTAATTTTTAAACCTGTCACCAACCAAAGAAAAAATGTAACAAATACATGTATCACTAATGTTTACAATGTTTGTTCTGATGCATGTCAACATCATATTTATATACCTTAATATATATTTACATGTATCATAAAAGTTGGCGTCCTGAATGATCAAAAGTTTAAAATTATGCATTTGTTTTAGACTACTGGAAATTTTGGCCAGTGTTGACTCCAAAAGCGAGCCAAAAAAAAAGATTATATTGGTTAAAAATGAAGACCACTAATATTAATCCCCTTCGTTGGCGAGGGATTTAGTAACGCTACCGTCCTTCCGTCCATAACACCATTGTGAACACTCTAGACTCAACATCCTTCAAAGGATTTCCACCACACTTGGCACATGCTTAGTCCTTATGAATATCTAGAACCATGTTCATTTTCAAGGTTATAGGTCAAAGATCAAGTTCACAGTGGAACTTGTAAATTCTTAAAACCACGTCCGTAATACCCTGTGAACACTCTAGACTCAACATCTTTCAGGCGTGTTTGACCACACTTGGCACATACTTAGTCCTAATGAATATATATAAGCTTATTGATTTTCAAGGTCATAGGTCAAAGGTCAAGGTCACAGTAGAACTTGTAGATTCTTTACACCCTTGTGAACACTAGAAGCAACACCCTTTCGTAGATTGTCACCAAACTTCGGAGATACTTAAATCCAATTACGTACCACTTAGTTGTAGGACAATCTGGAGCGCTGTTGACTTTTAAGGTTAAACATCAAGGTCACATGGTCACAATTGTTCGTAACATCTTTGTCAACACTCTTCAATGTATTTTTACCGAGGTTTATACAAAGTTTAAATTTATCAAGATATAAAACCCTAAAGATTTTGATGGGATGGTCACAAACTCAGTGTTGAGAAAGTAATATTATAATGTAACTGCCAATCATTCCATATTATATCTTTTCAACATTCTAGGCTCAATATTTCCTCAGATGCATTTAAATCATTTGTAAAAATTAAGGACAGTATCAGGATCTATCAGAATATTATTTTCCAGGTCAAAATCAAATAGAAATTTCAGGGTCAATTTTTTTCATGGCGAGAGGATGCTAGGCGTCGCTTGCCCTTGTTAAACATTGGTTTCTAACTGTTAAGATAAAATAAAAAATAATATTTTGAAGATGAAGAAAATTGTATCTGAATTTTTGAATGCTTTGGGCCCAGAAACAACACTACAGAGTATAGATTTTCATAGATCACTGATATTACAGTCTGCTATAGGAAATAAAAAAAGGAACAAGATCGTGCACACAGACACCCAAAAGTTTTTATCCGTCAGTAATAATATGTCTGAAAATGCAATATGAAAAGAAATTTAATTGATATATATTTTTAATTAACTTTAATCGTGTTAATTGTACAATGTGTTAACAAGGACATTATCTTTAGAACTGACCATTGCTGACCTATTATGTAGTCTATCATCTTTATGTCTAATAAATCCCATATTTAATAAAAATACAGATATCATGATTTTGACAGTTTTGTGCATTAAGTACACTATTTACTAATAAGTGCTGGACACACATATACATGTAAAAGATACAAATTGGCAATTCTTAGTCTGGCTTGTACCTTGATCTTCATCTTCAAATCATTGCTAATTGAGCTATATGTGGGAAATTAAATGATTTAGTTTCCATTGTCAGCTTCCCTTTCTGTTGGAGCAACATTTCATGACAACCAGTGTATGGGTTTAAATCTAACAAGTCAAATTATCTGCTGTTTGAGAGGATGTGGTCAGTACTGCAATTTTTTGGGGAGATTGATGGGTGGGGAAGATATAGTACAAATTTTGTGTAATTAACTCTTCTAACAGCTTTTAATCCAGATATTTGAGACTTTGCAAAATGTTTAAAATAACACTGAAGTTGAACAATGAAGGAGTTTTATGTCATTTTAAGAAAATTGTCCATATTTTTCGTTTTGTTAACTTTTCCAAAATTAT
The DNA here is from genome assembly GCA_028015205.1 of Mytilisepta virgata. Classification (NCBI taxonomy): domain Eukaryota; kingdom Metazoa; phylum Mollusca; class Bivalvia; order Mytilida; family Mytilidae; genus Mytilisepta; species Mytilisepta virgata. The sequence continues at coordinate 41,391,339 of CM051510.1, read as the reverse complement.
CCCCCAAATTATTTATTGCACATACTTTGCGTTGAATGGGAGATTGATTTTATTACTGGTCAACATAAAATTACCTGTAGTATGGGGTGGATATTATATGTAATCTTGTTATACCCTTTAAATACAGCCCAACTTATTTAGTCATTTTACCATTTTTATTCATATGGCCTATAGTTCGCTGTACAAAATATGTATTTTGATATAACATAGATGTGCTTATGTATTTCTAAATTGAAAACATATTTCCCCAAACTAGAATACTGTGATGTGATCATCACAAAGGGCCCCCCTGCATATATATATTGTTATAGAGAACAGATAAATATTTCAAGTGACTGATAGGGCATTGTCAACATACACCTTCCACTTGGTTAAAATGGATAAAAAAATGTAGAATTGAGATAGCTAACAAGAAGTCGATAAGGAAAAACTAAGTCCGACAAACATTATACGATAGCGCTATTTTTCGAAATTGATCATTTACACCTTTCATATAAACTTGGTTGAAATTGATAAAAAAAATGTAGAATTGAGAGCGCTAACAAGAAATGGATAGAGAAAAACTAAGTCAAGAGCAATTACTGCCAAAACAATTAAAATCCGTTTAGAAATGTAGAATTGAGGGCGCTAACGACAATTGTTGATGGACAGACGGACAGACATACGGTCACACGGACGCAGTGAAAACTATAGGGTCCCGCATTTCTGATGCGTAGCCCTAATTATGCTATTGCTTATAGAGTCTTCATAGTCTTTTTTTGATTAAGACAGTTTGGTAAAAATCAGCTCAGGCAAACTTCATATATTTCCAATTCTCAAAATCTGTGATTTTTTTGTTACTAAAAAATGTTTTCCCAAGAAATATATCATTTTAATGACACCAAAATAAATATTCATCAGAGTCACATATTATTTTACAAAATCTATTGAAGTTTGGTAAAAATGAGCTTATACAAACTAAAGATAATGCCAAATCTCAAAATCTGTGATTTCTTAGTAAAAAAAAATCGATTTTAGTTTAAAATTATTATTTTGACATAGTGTCTATTTTAGGACAAATTGAAAATTGGGGAAAAAATGGAATTTATCATGAATAATCATATTTCAGATGCATGTCGTTATAAATTTGATTTATTAAAAATTGTTTGTGTTATTCTGAAAAAAAATGTCTAACAAATATTTTACTTTGCTATTTATATGTATATGTATATCATACGGGTCAGGAATTTTGCGACTTTCCGATGTTGGAGAAAAAAGAAACCGTGTCCTTTGATGGATCGTTTTGTCCTTCTATGGGTTTTGGATTCCTTTTTGGTATTTTATATGCTCTCAAATATATACATATTTTTATCATTTTTTAAAATCGTGGTCGATTTGCATAATTTCTGCAAATGAGAAAAAGGGGAGTTAATTTTTCATTGAACAAATTGTTTTCAATTCTGTATATGTACAATGATGTATATACATGTATATGTGACTGATAAAATCAAGTTCACACACCAGGTTATCCTTCAGGACCTAAAAGCTTAACAGTTACAAAATCAAATGGTTCAGATTCCTATTTCGGCTAAGTGCATTTTGAAGAGCTAAGTGCACCAAACCCGGCCTATGCGGTTTTTAGACGTACCGATGAAAAGAGTTTTTGTTTAAATTTTGTTAATATACACTGATAATATTAATATCTAGAAAGAAATAAAGTCAATTGGACTCTGTTAATTTTACTTCGTGTAAGTTGTGCTTAAACTGATAATTACATTTAACCTTAGACAATGGCAAATTATTAACATGTATATGTATATTGAGTAGATTGACAGTAATTAAGTTTTTTAACAATGCCTATATACGTACAGTGAGGGAAGTTTTGCTCATACAAGTACATACATATAACTAACATATACTTGCGAAAAAGAGAAGAATGACATATAACTTTACACTTTTAATAATCCACTTTCCCAAACACTGTTGAAGAATACGCAACCATATAATAAAATAATTCGTACTGTAAGCAATAAATACTCAGTGATGCCCGTTTCTATGGACAAGATGTACTTATTTTGATGACTTAATGGGACACAATCGTAAATTTCTTTCATAAACAATGCAAAAAGTGTTTACAATTGTAAATATTATTAAAATTTAAAACCTTAAATTAATGTATAATTTATTTTGCAGAACATTGAGGTGAAATCTTTTATTAATTTTTTGTTGACTTTTTAATTTTTTATTTATTTATTTTTTTTTTTAATTCTGTGACCTATACATTTCTGCATTATCATTGAAAAGGGAGGGGCTAAATTTGTTTTCACATAGAAGAGGCGTGGTCTTCATATTAAACGACCAATCACCGTAGGATACGCTGAACGAACGATGTAGGTTGACGCAAACGCTAAACGAAACGATTAACGATACCATTTACCAAACGATGTACCATACGCTAAATAAACGTTAAACGGTACTATTTACCACACGATGCACGATATCATAATCCATACGCTAAACGAAACGTTAAACGCTGTTTTACACCAAACGCTGATATTTCCAATTAAGTCAAACGATAAACGGAACGATGCACGGACGATGTACGGACGCTTTACTGACGATGTACAGACGCTAGAAGTGTTAACTTTTACGTTACAGGATGTGTAGACATCTTTAAACATGCCTATATTTGCTTTTGTTCGCACAAACCAGTGGTCTGTAACTAAGTAAAGGATTTTCCGTAGATACGGGATCATGGATAAAATCAAAATCATAATTTATGTATATGTGTTATTTAAAATTGGATTAAACAATTTATCCACTTTAAAAAAAATATATAATTTTTTGAATTTCCATCCAGTGCTCGATGCTTGCTGACATTCCCTCTTAAACTACTGAACAATGGTGAACGGGACTTGGGCGTAATGATATTCTTCCTTTGACAAGATTATCAACAAAGATAACCACTTATGCCTTACGGATGGGAAAATTGACTTCATAAAGTTATTTTCTGTGAACTCTAACCAGATTTAATAAAGTTTTGCAGCAGTGGAATTCATATGTAGATTATATGATATAAAATAATGTCCATTGATCCAAGTCACCAACCAAGTATCCTCTCAGTGTTTATGATCATTGATCGGCAAATTGAATCAATGTGAGCTCCTGACAGCATCTAGTTAATGTATATATCAGTGATGAATTTAAATTTTAAAAAAGCATTTCCTTAATTGAACAAAATTCTCTGATTTTCTTTAAAAATTATACCTGCGAAAATTAATATTTCCAGAGTAACTTAAACATCATATATTTCATAATTTTCATAATGTTTTCTTCCTTCTGTGAGATGCTAGTAGGTAATTGAAAGAAATGAAGGGATATGGTGGAAATTGGTGACAGAAAATTCAGACATGAACATAGCAAATGATCAAGCAAATGAACTACACGTTTATTTCAGCATTTCATCTTCAAGTCATAACAGTGCCTTTTCAATTAAAAAAATGTATTCCTCTTGGAATTCAATTCCGTCACGACCATTAGTTTGAGACAGAAACAACCGACAAAGCAAATTTGAGGTACATGTATATCAGCAGTGACAGAAAACAAATAAACGGACAATTAGAAGTCTGACAAATATTTATGTAATTTGTCAAACATTCTATTCGTGCAATTGCATTAGACATTTACTTTGTACAACGATCGAGTACAGGATTCATCAGGATGTATACAGGTATAATCATAAATGTTTTATTATTTGCAGATCAAATTGAAGAAGATATCCAGGAATGGAAAAAAGAAGATCAGAAGTTTGTTGTAACAGAGGCATCGAAGTTCGTTAAAGATAAATTTCTGTCTTCTAACGCTGTGGTTGTAACAGGAAGTTCTGGATCAGGTAAATCTTCAATCGTCCATCACGTGGCTTTAGAGTTAAATCAACATGACCAGTATGAGATTGTAACTTGCGTGACAGGTCCAGCTGACATTATACGATACTATAATTCTAAAAAGAAACAAGTCTTTGTAATAGATGACATTTTTGGAAAACAAACCATCAATATTCAAACAGTCAGCATGTGGAAGAATCACACGGAGAAATTGAAGAAGATATTTAGGAAAGAAAAAACATTTGAAAGAACAGACGAGAGAGTAAAGAAAGCCACCAATTTTTCAACCAAAATAATAGTTTCATGTCGACTTCACATATTTAGGGATCACCATATTGAAAGACTTAACTTATTTGAACAAGAATGTAATTTGCTTTCCCCAGATTTATGTTTAATGCCAGATGAAAGGTTGCTAATGTTAAAACAATACATTTCAGAAGACATGATAGAAATGATTGATGAAGATATAATTGGTAAATTTGATTTTTTTCCATTACTGTGTAGGCTGTCAGTAGGAAAGTCCATTGATAAAATTAATCAGATTTTATCTGAACCTTTAGACACTATTAAAAATGACATTGAAGAGCTGAAGCTAAGCGGATCTGAACATTTTTGTTCTCTCTGTCTTTGTATTATTTTAAATAACTATTTTAAAGTTGAATTTTTAAATGCAAGCGGTATTAAGGCAGATATTAAAATTCCAATTGAGAACATTTTTAAAGAATGTAAGTTAGATTTAAATCTTCAAGCAGACAGAAATTCAATTAAAAAAAGCTTATCAACTCTTGTTGGTACATTTACCAAGAAGACAAATAATGTTTATAGTATTATTCATGATAAAATATATGACATTGCAGTTATTGTATGTGGAAAACATCTTACAGAATGTTTTATTAAATATGCACCTAGTACATTCATAGGTGATAAATTTATGTTTAAGACTGTTGATAGCCATCAAACCAGTTTTATCCCAGTAGAGGAAGACATGGAAGAAATATATTTTGACCGTACTGTCCAAGATATGAGAGTAAATGTTATTTACAGCTCGCTACACAATAAACAATTAAGGTATGAGAGATACAGAGACAAATTGATAACATACTGGACAGAAAACAGAGCAAAAATGAAATCAATTTTAATTGGAATGACAAAAATAGAACTAGACATAAAAGGATACAAGGGATTTCACAAAGTGTTTCCATTAAATTCTATGTTTTCTTCTTTTTTTCAATCCTGCATATCTTTTCGGGATGGTAAACCAAAAATAACTACTCCTCTGATAGAAGCCGTATCAGAAGGATATACAGACATTGTGAAGTTTCTGATTGAAATAGGATGTACTGTCAATTCAGTTAATGATAAGAAGATGTCACCTTTACATAAAGCTTGTGAACTGGGTTATAAAGATACCGTTAAATTATTACTAGAAAATAATGCTGATGTCTCTCGGTGTGATGAATATGGACAGTCACCATTGTATTCAGCTTGTAATGGAGGATATACAGATACAGTCAAACTGTTACTGGAGAACAAGGCCGACGTCTCTCAGTGTGATAAATATGGACTGTCACCATTGTATATAGCATGTGAAGGAGGGTATACAGATACAGTAGAACTGTTACTGGAGAACAATACTGGTGTCTCTCAGTGTAATACATATGGACGGTCACCATTGTATATAGCATGTAAAGGAGGATATACAGATACAGTCAAACTGTTACTGGAAAAGAATGCCGACGTCTCTCAGTGTGATAAATATGGACTGTCACCATTGTATATAGCATGTGACGGAGGATATACAGATACAGTAGAACTGTTACTGGAGAAGAATGCTGATGTCTCTCAGTGTGATGAATATGGAAAGTCACCCTTGTATAAAGCTTGTTTTGGAGGTCATACAGATATAGTGAAACTGTTACTGGAGAAAAATGCTGATGCCTCTCGGTGTGATAAATATGGACAGTCACCATTGTATATAGCTTGTGGAAGAGAATATACAGATATAGTAAAACTGTTACTGGAGAACAATGCTGATGTCTCTCAGTGCATTAAAAATGGAGAGTCACCATTGTATATAGCCTGTAAAGGAGGATATACAGATCTAGTGAAACTGTTACTGGAGAACAATGCTGATGTCTTTCAGAGTTATGAAGATGGACGTTCACTATTACATATAGCCTGTAGAGGAGCATATACAGATACAGTAAAACTGTTACTGGAGAACAATGCTGATGTCTCTCAGTGTGATAAATATGGAGTGTCACCATTGTACATAGCTTGTAAAGGAGGATATACAGATATAGTAAAAATGTTACTGGAGAACAATGCTGATGTCCTTCATTGTACTAAAAATGGACAGTCACCATTGTATATAGCTTGTGAAGGAGGTCATACAGATACAGTAAAACTGTTACTGGAGAAAAATGCTGATGTGTCTCAGTGTGGTGAATGTGGAGAGTCACCATTACATAGAGCTTGTATAGGAGGATATTGTGGTACTATTAAACTTCTTTTGGAAAATAAGGCAGACATTTCTCAATGTGATGTTGAGGGAAGGTCACCTTTATTTATTGCCTGTTCCAGAAAGCAAATCGATACATTTCCATATTCTTTTATCTATAATCGTGACCTAAGTGAGACTGTAAAAATATTACTTGAATACAAAGCTGATATAAACCAGTGTAACAATAGAGGTCAGACTCCAGTATATGCGTGCTGTGGGGTTGGGGATATAAAAATATTGAAATTGTTACTTAAAAACAAAGCCAATATCTCTCAGGTTGACAAGGAAAAGCGTTCGCCATTGTATATTGCCTGTATGAACGAATTTTTTCATATTGTTAAACTTCTTTTGAAACATAAGGCTGATATTTCTCAATGTGATGATGAGGGAAGGTCACCTTTATTTATTGCCTGTTCCAGCCTGTCCATAAGGCCTATTTTAAATTTATATTCCAGTTATATGTATCCAGAGGTGTATAACAAAAGATGTATCAAGACAATTCAAATATTACTTGAATACAAAGCAGATATAAACCAGTGTAACAATAGAGGCCAGACTCCAGTACATGCATGCTGTGAGTTTGGTAATGTAGAAATATTGGAATTACTACTTGAAAAAGAAGCCAATGTCTCTCAGGGTGACAAGGAAAAGCGTTCGCCATTGTGTATTGCCTGTATGGATGGATATTTTCGTATTGTTAAACTTCTTTTGGAAAATAAGGCTGATATTTCTCAATGTGATGATGAGGGAAGGTCACCTTTATTTATTGCCTGTTCCAGAAAGCAAATTGATACCATTCCATATATTTTTATGTATTATTTTGGACGAGACCCTAATGAGACTGTACAAATATTACTTGAATACAAAGCAGATGTAAATCAGTATACAATTAGAGGTCAGACTCCAGTGTATGCGTGCTGTGAGGCTGGTAATATAGAAATATTGAAATTGTTACTTAAAAACAAAGCCAATATCTCTCCGGGTGACAAGGACAAGCGCTCGCCGTTGTTTATTGCATGTATGAAAGGATATTTTCATATTGTTAAACTTCTTCTGGAACATAAGGCTGATATTTCTCAATGTGATGATGAGGGAAGGTCACCTTTATTTATTGCGTGTTCCAGAAAGCAAACTGATACCTCTCTATATTCTTTTAACTATTGTTGTGATGAACGAAATCCTAAAATTAGCTGTAATGAGACTGTAAAAATATTACTTGAATACAAAGCAGATATAAACCAGTGTAACAATAGAGGTCAGACTCCAGTACATGCATGCTGTGAGGTTGGGAATATAGAAATATTGAAATTATTACTTGAAAACAAAGCCAATATCTCTCAGGGTGACGAGAAAAATCGTTCGCCATTGTATATTGCCTGTATGAAAGGATCTTTTCATATTGTTAAACTTCTTTTGGAAAATAAGGCTGACATTTCACAGTGTGATGACCAGGGAAGGTCAGGTTTATTCATTGCCTGTTCTAGCCTGTCCAGAAGGCCTGTTGGCATTTATAATATGCAACCAAAGATGTATAACAAAACTATCGTTACTGTTAAAATATTACTTGAATACAAAGCAGATATAAACCAGTGTAACAATAAAGGTCAGACTTCAGTACATGCATGCTGTGAGGTTGGTAATATAGAAATATTGGAATTACTACTAGAGAACAATGCAGATGTAAATAAACCCGATAACAAAAGTCAGACACCGATTGATCTGGCTAAGTCATGGGGGAATGATAGCATATTGAAGATTATTGAAGGAAATGCTGATCAATAAGCTGTTCTTTGAATAATGACGATTTAATTCTTCTTGTTTAATATAAGTTTGGTTTTTGGTCTTCCAAATGTTTCGGTTTTGAAGCTGCTGATGAGAGGTGACTCCTTGACAATTGAACGACGTGTTTTAAATCAATGACTAAAATTCAGGTAATCAAGAAAAATATGATTTTGCAGAAATGTTCTACTTTTATTTTGTGAATGAAAATGAAAATTATTATTGTCTAAATAATACTACTACTAATAATGAAATTATTGCTTGAAAACAATGCTGATGTAAATAAACCGGATAACAACGGTCATACACTGATTGGTCTAGCTAAGGTATATAGGCATGATGGCATATAGGAGGTTATTGAAGGAAATGCTGATCAGAAGCTGATCTTTGAATAATGAAGTTTTCAACATTAAACGATGTATTTTAAATCGATGAGTAACATTCAGGTAAACAAGAAAAATATGATTTTGCAGAAATGTTCTACTTTTATTTTGTGAATGAAAATGAAGATTATTATTGCATGTTTTTTTTCTGTCACCAGTTATTTTGTATATAATACCAATGTCATTACAGAATAACAAATAATAACAATCATGTGAAGGGTCAAAATAAAAGATTTAGATTTGTTTGAAGAAGTGTGTATCCAGAATAGAATTTTCTACTTTTCTGTTATAAATGAAAATAAAACTGATTAATATAAGTTGTTCTGTATCCAGTTTTCCTCTATGTAAATTGAAAAAAATCAATACAAAAATTACAACCTATGAAAACTCATAGAAAATGTTTGTATCTAAATACAGTTTTGTTTGATTGCTAAATTGGTGTTAAGTGCGGATACAATAGAAAAATATACAAAAAAATGTTCAGAATAAAAGATAATATATGGCCTTAAAGTACTTATGCTACATGTACATACTTATTTAAGCCAAAATATTTAATGTCTGCATTTTCCCTTTCAATTCTACAATTGATATTAGATATTGTTTATTTGTTTTTTTCAAATAGGTTTTAGAATGTAGTTCTGGAAATAGAAAACTATTCACAATTATGAAATATTAACAAATATATATGAAACTGAATTATTATACTTTTATTTATTTACAAATGACAATGATAGTTGAATTTTTACTTCAATATAGCTTTAATAGTATGATATTCATGAATGTGACAAATCTTGTGTGTTTTATAATAATACAATAATAGTTGTTGATTTGAATTTTGAGAAGCAATTTATTTCATAGATTAGTTTTGTACTTTTAATTTCTATGAAATGTAGAATATTTATTTCAATATAAAATAATATTATATCATATGTATTATAATAATTTTAATTTCTAACATGATTTGAAAACTAACCTATTTTGTAGAGTTCATCTTTAGCTCACCTGACCTGAAAGGTTAAGTGAGCTTCTTTCTCATCAATTGGTGTCCGTCGTCCGTCGTGATCGTCGTGATCGCCTGTTAACTTTTACAAAAGTCTTCTCCTCTGAAACTACTGGGCCAAATGTAACCAAAAAATGTAAAAAATGTGTCCGATCATCCCGCCTGCCAACCAACATGGCCGACATGGCTAAAAATAGAACATAGGGGTAAACTGCAGTTTTTGTCTTATATCTCAAAAACTAAAGCAATTAGAGCAAAACTGACACGACGTAAAAGTGTTCATCAGGTCAAGATCTACCTGTCATGAAATGTTCAGACAAATCAGTCAACCCTTTGTTGGGTTATTGCCCCTGAATAGTTAATTTTAAGGAAATTTTGCAGTTTTAGGTTATTTTCATGAATATTATTATAGATAAATACAAATTGTAAACAGCAGAAATGTTCAACAAAGTAAGATCTACAAATAATTCAAATGACCAAAATCATTGATTGACCCCTTATAAGAGTTTTTGCCCTTTAAAGACGGCATCCAGCGTAAACTTTCCTTTAAAGATCTTTTCCTCTCAAACCACTGGGCCAATTAAGACCAAACTTTGGTGGAATGGTCTTTGGGTGGCCCCCTTCCAAAATTATGTCTGGCATCCCGACATCCAACCTACATGGCTACTGTTACTAAAAATAGAAAAGGGGGGCGTGAATTTAAAAAAAACTACAAGGCCAGTTGGAACCAAAGTTGGCAGTGATGATTCTTAGGAGGTTCTCTTTCAGAAATATGTCCAATGACCCGGACTGTTAACCAAGATGGCCGCCACAGCCGAACTTAGTTAAACAAAGGGCCCTATGTGAAAATTCATTGAAAAATCTTCTCGTCTTTAACCACTTGACCAATTGGAACCAGTTGACATTTTGGAGCAGGACTTGGCAGCATTGGTCCTTAGGAGGTCCTTTTTCAGAAATTTGTCTGACTTCGAGGACTGTGAACCAAGATGGCCGCCACAGCAAAACTTAGTTTAACATAGGACCCTATGGGAAATTCACTCAAAAATCTTCTCTTCTGAAACCACTAAGCCAATTAGAATTAGACTTGGTAACAATGGTCCTTAGATGGTCCTCTTTCAGAATTTTGTGCGATGACCCAGACTGTCAACCAGGATGGCCGCTACACCCGAACTTAGTTTAACATAGAGCCCTATGGAAAAATTCATTGAAAAATCTTGTCTTAAAGCACTTGACATATTGGAGCCAGACTTTGCAGCATTGGTCCTTCTGATGTTCTCTTTCAGAAATGATTGTCCCGGATTGTCAACCAAGATGGCTGCCACACCGAACATTGTTTAATATTGGACCCTATAGGAAAATTCATTTAAAAATCTTCTTGTCTGAAACCGCTTAGCCAGTTGGAAGAAGACTTAGCAGAAATGGTCCTTAGATGGTTCTCTTTTAGAAATGTATCCGTTGACCTGGACTGTCAACCAAGATGACTGCCACAGCTGAAATTATTTTAACATAGAATCCTATAGAAAAACCAGGCAAATTGACTGCAACACTTACATTTCTAGGTCTGCTCAAGGTGAAAAGTTAAATCCAGGTGAGCGATACAGGCTCTTGAGAGCCTCTAGTTCAAGTATTTAAAGTTTTTGTGTGCTTATAAAACTTTTGAGATGATTTGAAAATTATATTTTTTTGAGGTTTATAATTCAAGTAACAAAAGGTTTTATATGAATATAACATTCCTTGGTGGATTGTTTTACTTAACATAACATCTGTGTTCCAATTATATTAATATTCCCTTTTTGCATAATATATTGCAAAATGTAGAGATTGATATTTACATGTTTTATTCCATTTTGCGTCAATACAATGAGCAAGGAAAGTGTTTTGTGCTTTGAGGAAAATATCTTATAAATATTGTTGTTCTCAATTTTTGTGAAGATTGGATTCTTTTTTGCACCATAATGTAGCACAGTTATTTCTATAATTAAAATTTGTATTCCTAACACAAAGTTCTAAAACAGCCTTATAGGTTTTGGGTCCCACAATACCGGTTTAACCCCACCATTATTCAGTGTTTGTACCAAGTAAGACTATCCGGACTCTGTTGTGTTCATGTTTGTGTTTTTTACTCCTTTATATTATTTTTTGTACGGTGTTTTGTCAGTTGGGTTGCTTTGATTGATTGGTATGTTATTATTGACCTTTCCTGTTATCCATTTTGTTGCTTATTATCAGGTATGCCTTGACTTTAAAATTAAAGGTTAAAGCATTGTTAGGAATTCATCAAATTCTAAACAGTTCAACCAAAATATAATAGACTTGTATATATTTGTATACTTAATTATATGGAGTATTTCAACAGATAACTGATTTTGTTTAAGGTGAGTTTTCTCACAAATAAATTGAAGACTGCCTGGATGAGCTTTGCAAAAGATGTGTTATTATAATTGTGCAAAGAGATATTTTTACAATTATCAAGTAAACAAATTATCTGTGTATCATTAAATTTTATACCATATATAAATTTTTATAATAAACTTTAGAAATATTATTTTGTCATTATATTGAAAAATAATTTTGTTGGACTCCTTTGAGGCATGAAGCATGAAGGATACAGAAATCTTCAGTTCCTAAAACAGAACCCTATAATATTTTTATAAAAAATAATATTTTATTGCTTTCAAGTTTTCGGATTGATTCTAAATACGCATAGGGTCACTAAACAGACACTATGTTTTTTATTAAAATGCTCTAGCTACAAGCAAGCTGTCATAATAATCTGACGTACAACCCAATTAGCTATACGTTCCTACTACCTTCAGACATAAGACGCATGATTAGAGCACACGTTAGTGCATTTTTGGTCTCACCTGTGACGGGTAGATGAAGGCGAAGCATATGTATTGTTTATTGCATTGGCGACGGCGTTAACAAAAGCACCTAAGCAACTATATCATCCATGGTAACCAAATGATGTGTAGTTGCGTATGAGCTCAACATCCCGTCTAGCGTTGTTATCTCAGCTTAATATCATATTCACCTTCTAGATTAAAGATTAAAGTTTAGTGTTAGGTCATATATGTTGTATACACACTGTTGCAATGTCTTAGTTGTGTATGTATATGCAATAGTTCAAGTGTTGAGTATATTCCCTGCAATGTTTTCATATCAACTGACTTTTTTAAAGTAGTGATATTTGGTTTACATATATCATCTGATATTTTCGAAAAATATAAACTTAAATCGACAAAATATGCACACATTGTGAATTGGATTGGTATTAAAAAAATTGTACTACTCCTCAGTCAACACTGCTAATGTGGACTCAAAGTCCCCGTGTGTATTAAAAGCTCAGTTACTGGTATTTTGATAATAGCCCGAAATTGATACTTTAAAAAAACTGCATCGATCACCTGGATTGTTCTGCTGTGGCGGCCATCTTACTTGACAGTTCGGGTAAAAAGATAAAATTCTAAAAGTGGATATCCAAAGGACCAAAGTTGCCAAGTTTCGTTCCATCTGTCATGTAGTTTCATACATGAATACCGAAGCGACAAAACGGTGGTAAAAGTCCGCAAATTCGAAGATTTGTGTAATAAATCCCCATTTGTTCTATCTTAGTAACAGCATCCAACATTTGTCCAAGGACAAGTCCATCAAGGAATGGCACAATGGTTTCAGAGGAGATCTTTAAATGAAAGTTTACGCCGGACAACTGACGCCAAATGATGGCAAGAACTCACATAACGCTATATACGACAGGTTAGCTCAAAATTATTCTCTATTTCTTAATTGCCTTTGAACGTTTTGATTGTATTTGTGGTTTTCACCATTATAGTCATTGAACACAAGTGGTGAGTCCTAAATCGACGAAACATACTTTGTGCATTAAAATTGATATCGAAGAATTTATTATTTAACTTCAAAGTGTTCATAATTCGGAGACTGTGGTCACTTCTTGTGATTAGCTCACTTTCTCATACTTAGCAGGTGAAAAACGTTTTGTGTAAGGAGTCGATGCTAGGTGTATGTCAATCCTACCTATATCACCTGTACTTGACCAGACTTGAACTAGATATTTTGGCAGTCATTTACAATCATATTTTGTCCTTTGCAGTTAAAAATCGACCTACATGTACCTTGGTCTTTTCAGTCATTTTTTATTTCTGTCAGTAGTGATATTCCTCTTGCTAATATCAATTGCAAACTGCAGCCGGTTTATGTCTACCTAAGAAATAGATTCGTATCCGCTTACGTTCCTGACATCTTGACAAATTTCATGTAAGATGTTTAGGAATTTCTTACATCGCATCTATCACAATGTGCTCTATATTAAGGATACCACAGACACTGACAAGTCCGAATCTTATCTTGACCTTCGCCTCGAAATTGACACCAAAGGAAGGCTGGATACGACAAACGGGATGACTGACTTTCCGATGGTTAACTTCCACTCCAGAAGTGTACGTAAATGGAGTCAAGAAATACCAAAGGCATTTTCGAAGGAGGGGAAAATCAAAAACAACTGACAAATCCAGATAACAACAAAGACAAGCCCAAAACAATGCAAACTCTACACAAAAACTAAAAACATGAACAACATGGACCCCACCAAACAAACCGGGTGTACAATCTATAAGAAGGTGCTACGGAAGAGCAAGCAGTCTCTGCTTCCTACAAGACACCACTATGCTGCCCATGTCAAATCCGATATGAGGAAGGGACAACATCAATGGAACAGGTACATTTTCATTTGGGAAACGGGTTATTCATACCCATCAAACAAGTCATGATGACGTTCATAACACTTCAATAAGGATGACTGCAAGTTATATTTGTATATTTCACAACTCATACGTTATTTAAGAAATAATTCATTGGTGCCATGCTCTATGTTAAAATAACCATAGAGCATGCCTGGCACCAATGAATTATTTCGATTCTAATAAGACTATGCATCATTTCTGTAATCAAAGCGAACCTTATAAGGCGTCATATATAGGCAAACATGTCGATTTTAACAAGGCAAAAACTATTACAGAAAAACGTAAAATGTCTTTCAACAAACAAAATAAAATCAGAATTACATTTTTGTGAGATTTTAAGGCAAATACCAGCATTCCATATCCTGTACAACATACCATTTTCCGTTTTTTTACTGTCGATCTGGCGTCATTTGAATGTATGACGTTATACCTTGGATTGCGACGTCGCACTTTCGACTGTCATACCATTTCGCGTGATAGTTATCGTTGTTGTATTTCGAGCTTTGCTAAATGTTCTCAAAGCAGTAGATGGAAAATAGATTCAGTAAGATGGGAGAATAGGACTTTGAAACATTGTTTTATCAACAAAATACAACAGTTTAGTGATTTTATGTGTGCTTCACGCTTCACGTCAACGGTGCATTGTACGCATGTGTCAATAATAACTGTCCTATTTAGAACACGGTTGTGTTTCTATAGTTTCTATTAGAATCCAGATCGCGCTTGTTTCATATTAATTGACTTCCTGGACAGAACAGAGAATGGAAATAGGGAATGTGTCAGAGGCAACAGCCCGACCAAAAAACAAAAAGCAGCCCAAGGCCACCGATGGATCTTCAACGCAGCAAGAAAAAGCCACACCCAGATGCTGGCCACTAAACAATAATGCATACTTGTTCAGCGAAATGGACGCCACACTTAAACCAAAATAAAAAAACATACAAGACTAACAAAGGCTTGAGGTTCTTGAAAAATGCGGCGGGATTAAACATGTTTTGTGAGATCTCAATCCTCTCCCTATACCTCTAGCCAATGTCGAATCGACACACACTCAGTGATACCCACAGTAAAACTCAGTTCAAAAGAAGTCCGAGTCCGATGTTAAGAAAAATAACAGAAGAAACTAATAAGCAAAATGACAATGATCAATATAAATTAACAAAGGACTACTAGCAGTTACTGACATGCCAGCTGCAGACATCAATTAAACTGATCGAAACATTATGTTTTTATCATATAGAAAATCAGCCACAATCCCTCCCGTTAGGGGCTTAGTATCATGCCATCATAAATTATAGGAGAAGAACATAATCTGTATCATGCCAGCAACTGGTTTTAGAATAAATGTTTTTATTTTCGATGCAAAGACTCTATCAATGAATCAATATTAATTCCAAGAATGCCATCTTTAAAGACAGTATCGTAACAATATCCCTTGTGGATAAGTCTGTTTAAAGATTTGGTTAGCTGTTCAAATTAATGACGAGATTTTTGTGTTTGGTATAGAAAATTACCATAAAAGATTGGATGTGAAATACGTAAACACATAAGATGTCTGCACGTTGAATTATATTTACGAATGGTGTCCTTGTACCGATCATAAAAGTTAGTAAAAGTTTCTACAAGTTTGTGATAACTAAACCCCTGGTTTAATATATTTTCAATTAAACAGAGATTTCTTAAAACCAAATACGTTGTTGCATAATAATCGATCAAGATATATAAACAGCAGTCGAGGGTCCCAAGGGTACGTCACCATCTAAAAACGGATAATAAACAATGGGAAATGAAAAATCACCTCTTTTATCGTAAATTTGAGTATATAGCTTTCCGTTAGAGATATACATAACAAAACCCAGGAAAGGGCAGTGTTCATTGTTAGTATTAGCTTTATTTAAAGTAAGTTCAACACTATAAATCTCTTTAGCGTACATACTGAAGTCGTCATTATTGAGAGTCAAAATATCATCCAAATATTTAAAAGTATTATTAAATTTTGTATCTGGCTCCTGACAGAAAATTTGCTCAAACAGGGGTATGTTGCTCCTAGGTTGATATTGGACAATCACCATTGCATATAGCTTGTACAGGAGGAAATACAATCACAGCAAAGCTGTTACTGAAGACAAATGGTGACACTTTATATGTTAATAAAAATGAACAGCCACCGCTGTATTTGCAGAAGAAGATATACAGATACAGCGAATCTATTAATTGAGAACAATGCCGACATTTCTCAGTGACAAAAACAAAAACAAAAACAGTGCTCACCATTATATATTGCTTCCATGGAAACAAATTTTGATTATTAAACTTCTTTTGGAAAATAATGCAGATGTTTATCAGTGTGATAAAAAGGAAAGGTTACCTTTATTTGTTGCCCGTAAAAGAATGTTCACAGGACAAATTCAAAACTTCCTTAGCGATTCACCATTTGTAATTACACAAGGCAGTGGTAACAGATATACAATGTACATGTTTTGACACTGTAAAAAGATGTATTGAGACTGTAAATACATTACTTTAATGCCAAGCACATATAAAAAGGACAAATATACCTAAGAAGCAATAAAAAAAAACGTAATCCATTGGACAGACAAACCCGGGAAGACAATTGAACAACCACAAGCACAACAAATAAACACAGAAAACTAAAAAACAATGAACAGCACGAACTCCTATAAAAACCAGGAGTGAACCCAGGTGCTCTGGAAGGGTAAGCAGTTCCTGCTCCGTATACGGCACCCGTCGTGAAGTTCAACAAAGTCAATCCGGGGGAAGTCACAAATCGGTGGAGGCACATGAAAGTTACGACATTGCGAACAGGCCCAACATCATCTTAGATATTGGAACACTGTAATTACCAATCAATTCGTGACGTAAAATTCGTAAAATGTCCTAAGTGATGACATCAACTTATCCCTGATAAAACCCTGGTTAAGAAGCCTTTGTGACAGCAGTAATCCTCTTTGTCGAAAGCCACGGTAACTCACGCATGCCCTTGAAAATCGGATAAGCTGAGAAGCGTAGACGCCATATGCAGGCGATGCTGGTATATTGCTACTCAAGAAGGGAAAATTAACACTAGGAAAGTTGAAGTCATCACGTTTTGTCTTCAAATGTCCCTCATAGTTTATTTCAAGAAACAAATCCACATATGAAGCGGACTTTGGTGTATCTGTAGTATCCTTAATTTCAAGCTCACTGGGGTAGATGTGATGTAGAAAGTCTTGGAATTTGTCGTTATTTAACGACAGCACATCATCTATATAACGAAAAATGAAATTAAAGGATTGGGCTAGTTTCTTTTTGTTTTCACGTAGTAACCCTTGAATGAAGTACGCTTCATATGAGTACGGAAACAGATCGGCGAGGAGAGGAGCACAGTTGGTTCTCATTTGAATGCCGATAGTTTGTTGAAAAATTAGATCGCCAAATGCAACAAATATGGTGTCTATGAGAAAATCTATATAATATAAATCAGTGCAACAATAAAGATCAAATTCCAGTGCATTAATAAAGTCCATTGGTACATGTAGTAAAGAAATATTAAAGTTGCTACTGGAGAACAATGCTGACATAAATAAACGTGATGACAAAGGTCACATCCCCTATGGACCTGGCAAGATAACAGGGACCTGATTGTAAAGTAAAGCTTATTAAGAGAAAATTTAATCAGCGAGCTGTTGAAAATGAACGGTAATGTATTTCTTAAATATTAAATGTGTATTCATACGAAGTATTTTAAATCAAAGAAAGATTTACACACAGTCATTTTGTTTGAAGAAGTATGTATCCAAATATAATGTTACTTACTACTACCTTTCTTTTTTTTTAAATGAAAATGAATATTATTTTATTAAATTTGTTCTGTAACGAGGCATTTTCTGTGTAAAAGGCAAATGTTATTTCAAAGTGATAAAAATCATTTTTGTCTTAATACTGTTTTGTTGGATTTTGTCGGTGTTAGTTACTTATACAAAAGAAAACTGTAAGGATTTCTATCAGAATAAAGGATTATTTATAGGTTTAAAGTACTATATGTGTGTTTCATAATTATTTCAGCCAAGTTATTTAGTGTGTTTATTATGTCCAATTCTATTGTATAATTGGTTGTCGTGCATTTTTGCTTTCATTCGAATGATATCGAATGATATCAAATGTAGGCAAAATAATGTTCACAATTTCCTATTCAGATTTATGAAGTGGAATATTCATAACTGTTGTTATTTAGTCTCCCAAACGAAGTTTAGAGACTTCCTTTTTTTGGCGCGTTTCTTCTCATTATTATTTTTGTATTTATTCCTCCTTTCATAGAAACCTTGAACTTGTCCAGGCCATAGCTCGGATACTGTATGGAGGATTTCCATGATCTTCACAGGATGATAGCTCTAAGTTAACCGAACGTTTTAAAATTCAAAAGGGTACAAGGGCTTTTCCTGCCCCCTCAAATTGCCTACAATTCACATTTATAAAAGTAAATTTACAATGGTTCAGATCTCCATCTTATAACTAGATATATTATTAGTACTTACGGGAAGATGTATGCATTGGTGAAAAAAAGGGGGGGTCCGGAGCGAAATGCCCCGCCTCTCACAATAGATTTGTCATTATAGCTGAAACTTTTGAGATTCCAACCCTATAACCATATATATTCTTAGTTCTTATGGGAAGATGCATTCATTTATGTAAATATGGGTTTCACATCCCCTAAAAATAGATTTGTCTGTATAACTTTGAAACACAAATGGCAAGATGCATTCATTGGTGTATACGTGGGAACCTAGGGACCCTAGGGATTTACGTCCACATGTTTTTTTATTTGAAAACTAATACTCACATAAAAACATGTATATTCTTACTCTTTAGGGGAAAATAAATTCATAGATAAAATATTTTGGGGACGTTCATTGAAGATTTTCCTTGCACAGTAGCTTATGGGGAAATTCGTTTAGGAGACTTAGTGGTCGTATCCCAAGAAATGTATTTCTTGTTTACAGATATCATCCAGATGCTTTTTACTTTAAAATATATTTTATGTCAACATTTTTCATGAGTGTTGAAAGTAATGTCGATTTTATCATTAATGTTGCTACTTCAAATTTTGTTAAGCAATGAACGTTATGAATTTGTACTTTAAATTTTCAACTGTATTTTAGCTCACCTGGCCCAAAGGGCCATGTGAGCAATTGTTATCACCTGGCGTCCGGCGTCCGGCGTCCGTCGTCGTCGTCTTAAACTTTCTTTTTAAGATCTTCTTCTTTAAAACCACTGTGCCAATTGGAATAAAACTTGGCAGTAATGGTCTTTAAGTGGTCTTCTTTCGGACTTGTATCCGATGACCCTACCCGTCATCCAACATGGCCACCAGAGCCGAACTTAGTTTAACATAGGACCACATGGGAAATTTAATTAAAGATCTTCATGTCTGAAACCACTTGGCCAATCGGCATAAGACTTGGCAGCAATGATCCTTAGGTGGTCCTCTTTCAGAATTATATCCGATGACCCGGCCCATTATCCAAGATGACCGCAAGAGCTGAACTTAGTTTAACATGGGACCCTATGGGAAATTTATTTAAAGATCTTCTTGTCTGAAACTGATTGGCCAATTGGAACAAAATTTAGGAGCAATGGTCCTTTCGGAATTAAATCCGATGACCCTGCTTGTCATCCAAGACGGCCGGCAGAGCCTAACTTAAATTTACTAAAAAATCTTCTTGTCTGAAACCACTTGGTCAATTGGAACAAAACTTGGCAGCAATGGTACGTAGGTTGTCCTCTTTCGGAATTATATCCGATGACCCAGCCCGTCAAACAAGTTGGCCGCCATAGCGGATCTTAGTTTAACATAGGACCCTATGGGAAATTTACTTAAAAATATTCTTGTCTGAAGCCACATGGACAATTCGAACAAAACTTGGCAGCAATTGTTCTTAGGTAGTTCTGTTTCAGAATTGTATCCGATGACCGCATCCATCATCCATGTTGTCAGCCAGAGCCGAACTTAGTTTAACATAGGACCCTATGGGAAATTTACTTCAATATCTTCTTGTCTGAAAGCACTTGTCCAATTGGAACAAAACTATGCAGCAATTGTCCTTAGGTGGTCCTCTTTCAGAAGTATATTCGATGACCCCGAATGTCATTCAAGATGGCCACCAGAGCCGAACATAGTTTTATATAGGATTCTATGTTAAATTTACTTAAAAATCTTTTGGTCCGAAATCACTTGGCCAATTGGAAAAAACTTGGCAGCAATGGTCCTTAGGTGATTCTCTTTCAGAAGTATATCCGATGACTCGACCCGTCATCCGATATGACTGCCAGAGCGGAACTTAGTTTAACATATGACCTTATGGGAACGTTCACTGAATGATCTTGTTTGAACCGGTGAGACAATTGGAACTTGACAGCAATGTTCCAAGCTACCAGTCGAGATGAAAATAGTCCAGGTGGGCGATACAGGCTCCTGGGAGCCTCTAGAGTATATGAAAATTACAAATTATTAGTCTCATATTTGAGGGTATTTGGGAATCTGCTCTTTTAAGGTTTATATTTCAAGCATTAAAATGTTTAATAAAATGACGGACGTTTGATATAATTTTATAACATTTTAGTGTAATCATGTTGATATTACTTGTTTTGGTAGAAAGTTCTAGTTTTATGTGGAGAAAAGGCTTATTTCGTGAAGAACCACTCTGATTCTGACAAAAAGTATTCTGAAGATCAAATTACAAACATGTAAGATTTTCTCATAGACAACATATTTGTTGAATTTGGCGATCAAATTGTTCAACAGACTATCAGAATTCCAACGGAACCCACTGTGCTCCTCGCCGATCTGTTTCTGTATTCATGTCGGACTTCATTCATGGGTTACTACGTGAAAACAAAAAGAAACTAGACCAATCCTTTAATTTCAATTTTCGTTATATAGATGACGTCTTGTCGTTAAATAACGACAAATTCCAAGATGTACATCTCGTCTACCCCGGTGAGCTTGAAATTAAGGATGACTTCAACTTTGCTGTTGTTAACTTTCCCTTCTTGAGTAGCAATATACCAGCATCGCCTGCATATGGCGTCTACGTTTCTCAGCTTATCCGACATTCAAGGGCATGCGTGAATTACCCTGAATTTCAACAAAGAGATTTACTGCTGTTACAAAAACTTCTTAAACAGGTTTTTATCAGGGGTAAGGTGATGTCATCATATAGGAAATTATACGGTCGCAATCACCAATTGATTGACCGTTACGGTGTCCCAATATCTAAGATGATGTTGGACCTGTTCCCATTGTCGTAACATTTCATTGACCTCCACCGATTTGTGACTCCACCTGATTGAATTTGTTAAACTTCACGATGGGTGCCGTATACGGAGCAGGAACTGCTTACACTTCCGGTGCACCTGAGTTCACTCCTGGTTTTTATAGGAGTTCGTGTTGTTCACGTTGTTTTCAGTATTTATTTGTTGTGCTTGTGGTTTTTCATTTGCCTTCCCAATGGATTGCGTTTTTTTTATTTGCTCCTGAGGTATATTTGACCTCTTTATCAGATGTTGTTAATCGTAGATATTGTTATCAATTAATTTGTATAGTCAAGAATTTATGTTCGTAATATTTGCATTAATTATTTACATGTATAATTTGTACATGCATTGTACATTTGTTTCATTGTTATTTACTTCATTATATAAATAAGGTACACAATTGTGTGTCTTTTATGCGGTTTGTTCCCAATATTATTTTCTCTTTTCAGATACATATTTGTTGATTAACAATTAAGAAAAAATCTAATGACATACTCCTTGTTACGATGCTTGTTTCTGTGTACTCTCATGAGTTTTCTTATAAACGAAAATGTAGATAAGGTTTATAAATATGTCTTATTATGAAAAATGCTTTTTTTTAAATTTGTAAATAGAAATATTTGAATCCTCAAATTTTGTACTGTATAATGTTCTTTAATTAAACGTAGAAAAGTTAATTGTTTTGCAGATAAAAGCTTCGAATGGAACAGAAACTATGTCTATTGTGACTAATAATTATATATTAATCATTTATACTCTCGATATTTGTCATAATATGATATTTAAAAAGAAGCACTGTGTAGAGTTAAACGCTTATTCTTGGATCTTGTTTCGACATTTATCATTTTCTGACGCTAATGACGTCATTGCATGAGTGCGTATTGTAGATACCAGAATTTAAGGGAATATTTAACATGGTCAAGTGTTCGTCTTGTTGTGTATGACAAGGTGAACAAAATCCGAAGGACCATGAAAAATTCATAAATCTACAGACAGACTAAAATTAACAACAGAAACAGAATGTATGAAAAATAAAATCAGCAACAGTGACACCCCCTCAAAAAAGTGTAAAAATGTGCAAACAGGCCCTTCCTTCCTCGTTAGAAGATGCATGGATCAACCGTAAATAAAGAGCAAGATAATTTTATGTATTGTAAAAATAATAGCAAGAAAAATATCTTATTAGCATGATATATTACTGTAAGAGTATAGCCTAATTATAGCTCCCAAAATTATCTACCGCACCAACCGGGGATCGAACCTAGAACTTTTGGGTTAGTAGCCCACTCTTCTATCGACTTAGTTAAAAGAATCATAACTTAACACAGCCAGGGTAGTAATAAATGTTGTAGTAGAAAATATTATCTTTATTTGCTAAATACGGCGAGCGCCCAGGATTGAGAAGACCAATCACAATTTGAATTTAATGACAATGATCTTACACTTTTCGAAAAGTACTTTTTAAGAGAAATTTTGATATCTGATGTGGGGCGCTAACTGATGAAACGTATATTACAAAACTTTAGTTTTTGCCATGCATAGGCGCACGTATAAAGTGTATCATACAATATTTAAAACTACAACATAAAATAATAACTACTATATTCAAAGATTAAGATTGTCATGCAGTGGCACTCTTTGAATTCGAAGTATTTATCATACAGATTTATATTTGTCTGTTCGCATCAATTTACCACGTTAGAAAATAAGGAATACGATTCTTGTATACATATACAATACCGATAAAAGATAGAAAAATACATAAACATGTACAATGGAAACCAAGAATTTCATATCTGGACGAAAACGTGTTAAGTGATTTGACCAAAACCCGCAACTTTCCGCATTTGAAACAACTGGGCTACGGTCAAAAGAAAAAATGGACCACAAAAAAACAAGCATGTATGAATAAATGTCATCATAAGATACAGAGGTTAGCTAAATTTTAATGCACCATCCGCACATTTCGAGTAACTAACTCTCATCAGTGACGCTCAAACTAAAAATATGAAGAATTCAAAATTAATAAACCATTGAAGAGCTTGAATCACAAAACAATATAAAGGATAAGCTAAATCTACACCTCAAATAGAAAACCTTAAAATTTTCTGATTTTCTAAGCGGATAATATTTAACGATATTACCTGTCAACACCGAGGTACATGTATTGACTACTGGGGTGGTGATTCCCTCGGGGAGTAAAAGTCCACCAGCATTGGTATTGACCCAGTGGTTCTAATTATATGTCATCATAAGAAACCGAGGTTAACTAAATTTTAATGAGCCAGACGCCCGTTTCGAGTATCCGACTCTCATCAGTGATGCTGAAACCCAAAACATGAAAAATTCAAAATTAATAAGAAAAGCTTGAATCCCAAACCACCCAAAAGGATACACCAAATCTATGATATAAAGGTTGTCTACACCAAATCCAGGATATAAAGGTTGTCTACACCTCGTATAGAAAACGTCAAATTTTTATCATGTTTTATATGATTCAAAATTAATATTGGAAATGATTGTCAAAGAAAAAGAAGTAAGAGAATAATACAAGAAACATATAATAAACTTAACAAAAACGGGAAATATAGTACAAATAAATGGAAAATTGTCCAATTGGTATATTGTTACACAGATGTAACATCAATGGCTGATAGTTTTATGTTGCAAGCACATAAATGAAATAAACGAGTAATGCTGTAATGAGAAATATGTATGAAGATATGAGAAAAAATATATCTAGACCTTTTGATATGTCTCGTCCTGATATTATCATGTCCGGGTCTGTGGCGTCATCCTTTATATATTGAGACTTTTGGGGAGCACAGCACATAGCTAAATGTATGAAACAGTTAACTTTTCCTGTGTCTTCTTTGTAATAATAGTATACGGTTATAATCACAAATACAACGATAATTCCACTTAGTAACATAACAACTATCATAACTAGCAACAGAAGACACATTGGATTTGACGAAGCAGGCAGAGCATCAGCGACTAACACAAGGAAAATGGCGTATGATAATAAAATAGTCATGCTTAATGATACTCGCTCTCCTGACTCTACCGGAAGTATGAATACGAAAGGATTCAAAAACGAAAACAGTATTGTTGGAAGTATAACAACTACTAGATTGTAAAGAGGCTCCCTCTTGATTGAGATTTCAAAAATAAATTCCCAGAGATCATCTTTTTCCCTGATATATTGTCGTTGTTTCACCACTTTCCAATTCGAATTCGTTATGAAATACGATAATATTGCTTCCTGTGACATTGGAATATACCTAATATCATTCTTTTGAGATGACCACAACGTAAAAACAAACTGACATGTCTGAGTATCCAAAGGAAATCGAAGAATATTTGACGGACATTTTGCATTTAAAATACCACCTGGAGTCCATATAACAGTCCCATTATACATTATTGTCGCATAGAAATTTGTATCATGTCCCAGAGGTTTTAATTCATCAACATTGTTTTCGAGATATGCATAGGGTACCCATATATCGCTTGTTGATATTGTTAAACTTGTTTTGTTTCCGTATAACGAAGGATCCCAAGAAAGTTGAAGGTCACTCCAAGAAAAGCTCACAGCTACTGTTAGTGAAATTGTCTCTTCCGTTTCCAAAAATGAATTCAAAACTAGTGGAACGAATACAAAGTTTAAATCCAATGCTTTAGACTGGTTCATTGCTGGTATTATTTCCTTTTGATAATCCAGTGTTATATTTCTATAAAGATTTTTAACGTCTTTTAGTGTCTGAAAGTCCGACATTTGCACTTGAATAAAGATAACAGCGTATAAAAAAACAGTTCTGGAATTCTTCTTGAAATGAGTTGTCTTTTTTAAACGATCACGGTCAAAAATGGGGAAATGTCGAATTCAATATAATCAGTATAAATTTACATTAAGGTCTATTAAAACATTTTATTTTTATCTATTGAAAATGTACAGACCGTGACAAAATCTTTTAGAGATCAACTTTAATTTAAACTACCATATTCCTTTGTAAACACACGAATTATTTTTGTAAAGACTATCATTTTTAAATCAACTGTCATCCAGTTTTTACATTGTTTGCTTTGAAATTTAAACAAATAATTACTTGTTATAACAACACATTCATAACCATATGTAAAAAAGTGTGGAGGCCACGGATAAACGTCTGTTTTGTTCATTTGACGGTTATACTGTGTAGAACAATAAGAATGTGGCGGTTAATTCTCACGAAAAAAAAAATGCAATATAAGTCAATACAAAAAATACCATCCAGCCTTCAAAATAGTTCTACTCCCACTCAGTGATAAGCTGTTTCACCCGACCATTACTCTAAAAAATAAACTAATTGATCCATTGTTATAAAACTGTCCTAGTCAGAAAAAAGGATTTAAAACTTATTTTAATGCGAGTTGAGAAACTAGTACAAAATCTATACCGTGAAAGAAATTTTTATATAAATTTCCACTTCAATTAACCTTGCAGTCTGATAACATAAACTTAGACAGTCAGAGACCGAATATAGATTGCGACCGATAGAGACAGAATGCACACATGTAAATGGAGGCTACAAATTCTTTCATTTTTCTGTATTATACCGTATAAATATTGCATGGGGGACATACCCAGGTGACATTGTGTACATAAATTAGGGTGTCAAATCGGAAATGTGGGATCTGTTAATATTACAAAATAATACATAATATGTACCATTTAATCCAAATTAATCATCACTCTCTATAAGTGAATCTTCTGAATTAAAAACTGCATATATTGCATACGTACAACAAACAATATAGGTTAAAATGGGAAAAGGTATTAATGTGAGGTAAATGTTCATGAAACAATATACCTCATGTGACATTTCAAAAACATTAATATTTATATATGGTGTAGTATATATATTATTAAAAGATTTGGGAAGTTTTTCCCGAAAAAATATGAAAAAATACGAATTTTGGTAGAATCTGGTTCCATCTCATACTTTAAAACATGCATTTATAAAATGGTTTAAAAGACCCGGCGAGTTATTTATTTTCAATATATTGTAGGTCAGGTTATTTATTTTCAAACTACCACAGAACAAACCATTCATTTTTGTTATTATAAAGGCTGAGTTATTTATCTTCAAAATCCTCCTGACCCCTCTCCCCCCAGAATATCAAATTGCCGTCCCCTAAGCATTGCATTACAACAAATGAAGACCGACGACTAGCGTGACAGCGAGCAATTACCCGCTAAAGAGAAACTCCACACATCGATAAAATTCGTATGTGTACCGGAGCGGATGTGAACCATTGTCCGAAATTTGGTGGTTCTTAAAAATATGAAAACGGCTGCTTAAACATATCAAATATCGAATACTAAAGCAACAAAAATTGTAAAAAGTCCACAAATTCGAAGTCCAAAGAAAAGACAGTCAGGAGAACGGAACACAACAAACAAACTCCACAAGGATACATGTATAATTAAAATATTTAAAAAAGTAAAATAAACTAAACAAAAGCAGATCAAGAAACTAAAGCACTAGCATTAGCTCCCAATTAAAACCGGGAATGAAACCAGGTGCTCAAGAAGGGTAAGCATGTCCTGGTCCGTTAACGGCAACCGTCATATTGCCAGTGATGTGTCAAGTCTGGTGAGTTGTCAAGTCTGATGAGGTGTCAATTACACAATGACGTGAAATATAACTAAAGATGTGATGTGGTATACACTTTATACCAATAAGAGTTTTTTTTCAACCATAAACATTACCTAGGTAGGATAAAACGCATAC
The DNA here is from genome assembly GCA_028015205.1 of Mytilisepta virgata. NCBI lineage: Eukaryota > Metazoa > Mollusca > Bivalvia > Mytilida > Mytilidae > Mytilisepta > Mytilisepta virgata. The sequence goes on along the minus strand of CM051510.1, from coordinate 41,363,960 downwards.
CATACTGATTTAAATATGTTTTATAGTTTAAATAAGTTCCCCCATTATGGCCAAATAGTGCTACATGTATATATTATTCTGCGATTGTTGCAATTTTAATGATTGAATGACATTTATAAACTAAATAAAGATACCGATAATCTGAAAAGTTGATAAACATTGTAGAACCACGTAAGATATGTAAAGGTTGCCTACACAGCAATGTCGGTGGTTCTTGTTCTGTTAGTAATATGTCTTCAAGGTATGTAGAGTTTGTAACATTTAGAACATATGGTTGAGCCATTATTTGAATATATATTTTGGATTAAGGCAAATGCCAAAAGTAATTAAGAAAACCCCAAAGCCAAATTTGTATTCACTAGACCACACCATCTTATCATTGGGAGAAGACATTATACTAATTTTAGTTGTGTGCCACATTATAACAGAGAAGAGAAAATTCACGAAAGGAGGACAAAGTTTGTAATTGCTCCACTGAGAACATGTAACCGACAGAACAAAAACTTTTTTTCAAATGTAAGAAAATTGGAAGAGGAGAGCACGAAATATAAATAAAACGTATCACAAAATACCAAAATAAAGATGCACTGTATGGCCATTTCGTTGACTGACAACTGATCAGCAGTGCTCGAGAAACCGGTTAAAGATATTATGATGAATTAATAAGCACATCCATCAAAAATAAAAACAATTAAAACAAACAGCTAAGGGTTATTTCTGCATCAAAAGGAAGAGCCTTAGTTTCTGGTGTTTTTTGTCAAATTTTGAACTGAAAATTTATGGCATGTAAGTAATTAATTACAGATATTACATCAGGGTAAACTCTTTTAACGACACCCTTGACCTTTCATTTGAGGAAAATATGATGGGGTATTAAAACACCTTATTCTATCTTTTTAATGAAGAAAAAATGTGTTTGTACAAAACAAATTTGTAAATTATTGAAATAAGATACTTCAAAAAAAATCTTTGTAGCACATACATGTACATGTATATGCTTCATTAAATGTCGTTATATTTTAATCGAATCTAATCTAGATAGATATTAAAACCATGTCGATGGAATATTAAATATTTAATAGTTACTTATGTAGAGGGCGTAATCATGAAATATAGACTACCCAAGGATAAGTAGTATTGACTTTAACACCAATAATGCCCAAGCCGCAGGCGAGCGTATTATCAGTGTTGAAGTCCATACTACTGTCCCGAAGACTGTCTATGTTTCATAATAATGCCCTCTGTATAAGTAACTATTATGTTGATTTCATTGAAGCACCCATGATTTTTTTTGTGCACACATTTGTTCTGAGAATATATTAAAAAAAATTCAGACTTTGTCTTGTTATTCAAAACCATTCCATTCTAAACTCTGGATATAAAGTAGTTATACACTTTTGATTTTGTGCTTGAATAAATCTGATTCAATTTAAAAATGGAGCGTTTCACTAAAAGCAACAGCGGGCATGATTTGATAATGACCGGTATTATCACACGGTATTGATTGATACAAGCGTTATTGTTAAATAATGAATGACACATAATCACCTTTTACCCAATGGGGATATAGAAATTTTATCTGATATGAAATAACTTACAATAATGTTTTGTTGCAGGTGCGTTAGGTATTCTACCACCAGTAACTGAAGATGAACTTCGGTAATTATTGTATATACTGATCTTATAAGTGATGTAAAATTACAGAAAAAAAACAACTCACAAATCACGGTAAAAATAAATAAATGATATAAAAATAATTAATTTACAAAATGTAGAAAATATTTTTTTTATTATAACTTGCTATTTATATAATTTGTTATAGAGAAGTTCCACCAGAATTGAAGATAAATCCAAAGCCTCGCTTGCCGACCTTCCATACTTTAAGAGCAGGATTTAAGCATTTATATGTAGATTGTAATGGACACGTCCACTCAAGTCGTATATCATCACCTTCAATAACTATATCGGCAACACATTCCGTTGGAAATACTGCATTCCATAAGGTGATCAAAATTAATGTTAATTAAAAAATTTTGTTCCAATTTCGCCTAAAAAACTTCAATTTTCATTTCGTCAGAATACCCTCCTTTATGTTCAGCTGAATGCAATTTTAAAGGTGAATAGCAAGGTGTATATCGAAGGGAACCAAACTTATAATTATCCAGAAACCATCATTTTTTTTCTGATCAGCAACCCAACATATTAATTAAGGTGACGTTACATTTTACGCCAAACATAAAATGAAAAGCGGGAAAGAAAACTTAAATATTCTCTTGTGGAATATTTTAGACTTTAAAAACATTGGAAAAGGCAATGAATAAATATGATTTCGGTAATTATAAACATTTAAAAGACATTATTTGAATATTACAGGGTAGCTACAGGTAAAAAATGCTTAGAGCAACCACCTCTTAAAGTGTTACTTACAATTATCAAAAACCTTTTTTTTATGAAAAAATGCTAATTAATACTTTTGAAAATTATTTGTCCAGGCTGCTGAGATTATTGGGCTGATGGTAAGACATATGCCGAGTAGCACCTGCGAAGGAGTAGCAAGTCACGGACATGGTGTGGGTGTTTTTACAGACCCGGAAAAAATTACAGTGTTTCCCGAATTTGCTTACCTGAAATCTCCACAGGGATGTAGTAGGTATTTTATACAATATCAGCAATATTGTTGCACACGTGCTAATTATACATTGTTTGCTTTGACTAACTATACGGCAATGTACGTGTATTATCTGAACAAAACTTCTGAAAGACTAAAATGATCTAAAACATTTGAAAATACACAAATTAAAAAGTATCATCTTTATATGTCACGTACGTATGTATTTCCTCTGGTAGCATTTAGCAGTTTGAAATTACCCTAGTTATTGCTTTATGGTTAATGTCTTCTGAAGACAAATTTATATTTGATCAATTATACAAGCTGCTCGTAAATTTAAATGATGAAAAACAACATTTATTATTCAATAGTGCTTGAACAGATATCACTGGAAGCCTTGCTCCGTATACCTGCTTGGCATCACTGTACTTATTATAAAAATTGTCTTAGACAATTTTATGCCTAATAATTTCATTATCAACCGTTGTATTAAATTGTTCTAATTTGACAGCTCGAAAGGGCGACATGTTTGTTTGTCAATAAAAGCATTTGTTTTGTATTGTATTGCTTTAATAATCAATTGAAAGTATTTGGGCTACATATATATGCACAGAACTAACTAGTACAATAAATAAATAATATTTCACTTGAAAATATGAGAATGTAGAATATTTTCCGACACCTTCAATCATGGCTAATTTTTACCGTTTGTATTTAGCTTAAAATTATGATTTGATATTTTCTCAATGGCCAGAACAGATTTCTTTGTGAAACTGCTTGCTCATTTGCACTATAATATATTTATTAATACATTGCATGAATCTTTATTTCGTAAAGTTTGGAAAAATAAAACTATCTTTTTAAAGAATAAAAAATAATTATCCGAAAATTACACCTTCTCTGAGTCCCCGTTTTTCACTTTGTTAACAATGTACATGTAAACGCAATAAAAACGTTCTCAGTAGTAATATTACACATAACGATAGAACATATTTGCTCATTTCATCAATGAAAATGTACGCATATGCATATGCAGGTAATCAAAAGAAAACATTGAAATTACCTTTTCCTAACCTTTTCTAAAGGTGATATCGCATATTCTTTCTATAAATTCCGTGCTGAGAATTTCATATTCCGCTAAAAGTGACAATTGTACAATTTTTTACTGTATACAAAATGTCCCTAAATTTTTCACTACGAATTATAACTTTAACCTCAAAACCTTTTGATATGCAAAAACGTATCTATCAATATTTCATCAGATATTTGAATTTCTAACATTTCTCAAAATTATTTATCTAAAAATGCTTAAAACCTGTGTTCAATCTGAAATTAAAGCCGTGTTTAGAACGTGCATGTATATACATTGTTTGTCTCCTTGCTTTGGTTTGTCTGTAAAGAAATGGTATTAAAGCAAAAAAGATAGATCGCCCTGCTTCTCACAAAAGTCTTGTTTTGACTGGCTAAAAGATATCTTAGATATGACTTTGTGAAGCTACTTTCTGGCTACATACGTTTTAAGTATCTATTTCTGTGTCTTAAAGTTTATCAGAAAAAAATGTTGTTTTCGTTTCGTTTTAAGTGATTTAATAGCCACAATATAGACCACTTATTTTGGCCTCAATTAATTCCATTCTACATGTTACAACATTTAACAACATTTCAGATTGAACAATAGAATGTTTATCACGATGGAAATTTCTAACGTTTAATCTGGAAGCGATACCTCTTGCCAGAGGTTTCCAAATTTTTGTTTGCACAATTTTATTTAATATGTGCCTGGGTTTTTCCTGCGTGGCTTTCATCGCTTATTTCTGTACATGTATTGAATGGTATTGGGTTGTTATTAAGCAAAATGCAGATTTTTTTTTCTGTCTTACATGTACAATTAGGTCATAATAGGAATACTACGGAATTATTTGTCCCATTTTCTTGACTGTATCATTATACCAATTGCTTGGACACGGATCTACTGACGGTATACAGAATCTCATATCCACATTTCGTAGTTTTTGGTACAGGCAATAATAGTAACCAGTTACATAACTAATTGTTTGGCCGAACTTACTTGGTTTAAAATGTATAACCCAGATAAGCTCTTTGTGGTCCAATGGGTCAGACGCAAGATAAATGCATAACATGGGAAATCATTGGACCTCTCTCGATACTATTTTTCCTTGAAACCAGTTTTCCCTAGTTAGTCACTTTTTAACAGAGAAAAAAAAACATAAGAAAACTATTTCTGATGAATTTAGAAACAGGCCCATTAAATAACATTACTATATTTTGTAGAAGGATCATGTTCTGGATCTTTATGTTCAAAGACCTGCTACAGGGATGGTCGGAAGTATGAGGATATGCATGGGCTAACCAACAGTATATCTGCTGTGGTTGATGACAACATTTTATGTAATTCACATGATCCCCATCATGGTCTGGAGAATATTCTGGTACACGAATTCGGGCATCAGGTTTACAATTACATGCCTACTATAGACAGAAATAGGGTAAATTACTCAACTTATTGAAGTATATATATATAAGCAAAAACTTACTTTAGAAGAAAGTCTAAAAAATTTCTTTGAAGGCCTAATTAAAACTGTTGATGCATTTTAAACATAAAACAAATCAATCATAATTATTGCCATCTAAGCAAAAAACCTTAGAAAAATGTTTAATACTAACGAAATGGCTTTGAGGACAAAAGCGTACCTTTGCAGCTACATGTATTTCCCTCGGCTTCCTTTTGAGATATGGTGCTGCCCTGGGAAACAATAAACTACACATGCAGCTTGTGGCCTCCTAGCCATTGAATAGGTACATAATATAGGACACACATTAGAAACTATCACAATACAGCTACTTATATCGCCATTACTTGTAATAATAAAGTTGCGTGGTCTATTGAATACACAGTAATCTTTTCAACTACCACAGACCAATGGTCTCCCAGGTACAATGTACCCCCCACATTAAAAAAAAGGAAAAAAGAACACAATTTTGTTGATACAAGATACTTGGAAATAGTGTGTACAAGTGAATAGTATACAGTTATATAACGGTATTGAGGGATATATCCATTTAATTTGTCCCGAGACACTGACTATTTTCCCGACGCATAGCGGAGGGAACAAATAGCCAATGTGTCGAGGGGACAAATAAAATGGCTATATCACGAAATGACTGTTAAATAACTGTTGTATTATACCTTAAATTCTAAGAACAATGCCACATGCAAGAAAAATATTTAAAAATGTGTTTTCTTTAAGATCGAGCGCAATGGACTACATCAACGTGATTAGAGACGTCATTCATTCTAATCTGGCACGCCCATTACTGTGACGATGTCCAATTAAAGTTGCCGCTGAAACATCAACACAGTGCTATTCACCGGTTGGTGAATGGCATTTGTGCTATTCACCGTTGAATAGTACTTTTAAATAGTTTGAATAAAATATTTTTATGACAATGAATGTTACATAGTAATAAAATAGAATATTCAACCAAGCACGGGTCACATCTGTATACATAATATTATAATAGCAACAAATTTTGGATCTATAACTATTATAAATCAAAGAAAATACACATTAAGTTATCTACAATAAAATAATTGATAATGGTTTCACTGAAAGATCACTCTTTTTTATCTCCACATAAAGTGATGCCCAATAAGAATTGTAAACCGAGTTGAAGGTAATAATTTCACTATTTTGTGCGTCAAATGCCATTCTGATTTTAATAAATAATTTCCATTTATACATGTAAATGTAGTGTGAAATAAAATTCTACGCCTTGAAAAATTGTAATGTTAACACTCTTTGAACCCGTATTTGAGTTTTAACATTTAGGAAAACATGTTTTGTAATGTAGTAAAGAAAAACGTACATTTTTATATGCGAAACCAAAAGTGATTGAACTGAAGTTATTAAATTCAGAAGTCTTAGTTTAAACATGTGTATGATATAGCGGATTGGAAAAAAAGTTATACCAATTTATGCTATTCCTTCTCCAAGAAAGCGACCCCTGTAGGACTAGCATGTTTTAACAAAAAAAAAAACAAAAAACAAAAATCAAAAACAAAAAAAAGGGGGAGGGGGAGGGGTGTTACTCCGTTAAAAAGTGGGTATATATGTGCCAATTTGGTGGTCAAACCTGAACCTGTTCATGACCCGGAAATTTTCAAAATCATACCCTGTCAGTGTTCAAAGGTAACCCAGTAAACGACTTGATGATGATTTGGAAAATCGTACCCTGTCATTTTTAACAAATCAGACACCAATCATCCACGCATCCCCATTGTTTGTCGGGTCCAAAAAACAATGGGGATGAGTGGATGATTCGTGTCTAATATGTTAAGTCAAGAAATACCAAAGGGATATTCGAAGGAGGGGAAAATCGTAACAACTGACAAACTCCGTAGAACAACGAAGACAAGACCAAAACAATACATGCACTACAATTAAAAACTAAAAACATATGAACAACATGGACCCCACACTAAGGGAAATAACTCATACTTAGATTGGATATTTCGGATATTCTCCAATTTATTGTTTTCAAGCTGTGTTATTCACCAGGGCTGCTAGTTTTCGAAAAAAAAATGTCAAAAGTATTCCAGGTTATATATTAATGACTTGATCCGTTATAAACTAATCAATTAATTTATACATATCTGAGGTATAATAATATTTTATGTTAATCTCTACTTGTTACCTGAAATTTTTTTTCTCTACAGCTGAACTACATTTACAACCAGGACAAACAACATCATACCTGGCATGACCATACCTACGCTACATCAAACAGCCGTGAATTTTGGGCAGAAGCGACAGCTGCATTTTTCCGGGTCTCGATCCGTCCAAGAGTTACGAGTGCAACGGGAGGGATGAACATGTGGGTAACACCTTTGAAAGTCATATTGGGAATTTAACACCCATTTTTTCTGACAATTTTATTCGATAATCAAAGGTGTGTCTAATGGCATTTTAGTGAAATGTGAAGTGTCGGCAATCGTCAAGAGAACTGATAAAATCAGAAAATAGTTGATAATCAGATAAATTGTTGACTAGCACGTGCAAAAGTTCAAGCAAAAATTCGGCCGTTTTACCTCCATCAATTTGTGACTACACCGGAATGACTTTGTTGAACTTCATGACGGGTTCCGTATACGAAGCACGAACCATGAGTTCAGTCGTAGTTTTTGAAGGAGTTCGTGTCGTTTATTATTATTTTAGTTTTCATTGTTTATTTGTTGTACTTGTGGTTGTTCATTTGTCTTCCCGGGTTTGTCTGTCTAATGGACTGCGTTTTTATGTTTGCTTCTTAGGTATGTTTGTCCTCTTCACTGTTGCTCTTCATTTAAAGGTCATAGTGAGGTCTTTGCCATGGAAAAACCCTACAAGTAAAAAATATAGGAATATACCACTTTTCACATCCGATTTTGACTTATAAAACTTTCAGTCAATATCAAATCACGCAGGTGTGAAGTTTTCCATTAAGATAAGAAACATGCGCTTTTTTACCAGATCAATATGACAGGAAAAGAAAAATTTACTACATGTATCCGCAATACAACATTTTTTATCGATCAAAGCTTATATGGGTCAATAAATTCGATTTGAAATAAGAAGGCCACAACAAATTAATTTTCGTTCTTTTTATTTTAGGATGACATGTTTTATTCGAGCGCAGATCAAAATTACGTGCGGCATAGAATTTTTAAAAAATAAATTATTGCAAAAAATTGGAAAAATCGCAATTTTTACAAAGTTTAGCACCGGGCGAAAAATTTTTATTCTTAATTTATTGAAAAATGAAAAATTTGGGGCGAATATTTAGCATTTTCGCAAAATGAAGCGGCAAAAAAAAATTTCTTAAAATTTACATTGTCAAAATATCGGAGCGGCGATATCCAAAGAACTAAAGATCAATTTGGTATGGCCTAAAGAGAAAGTTCCTATGCGTTCACTGTAAATTCTACATCATTTACTGTATAAGACAAGTAAGTTCAACTTGGTGTTCTCCTTTTTTCTGCTGACAGTATAATGGTACATATTGGTGACAGAAATTTCTTTGCAGATTTGTAATGTTTAGCTACATTATATATATATATATATATATATATATATATATATATGTTCTTAATGTCTGGTGATTTCATAATTATGTTTATAGATCTACTGTCTGGAATATAGAAATTTGGAAGAGGGAAACATTTTCAACACCGGACATCAAAATGAGCAGTATGGCGGGTGTCTTATAAGACAAAATAACTGCTAACCTATCCAGTTAAAACTTTGTGGGATTCCGACGTACGTTCCCGTCGTTGTATCAGCAACGTTGCATTCTTCATCTACATATAATTGTTCTCTAGATGATCTGTGATAACCTGTATTTTTTTTTTTTGGTGTGTTCCACGTTGCTCATCTTTTCTATATTTTTTTGTGTTGTGTGTTTGTTGTTTGTTTCTTCCCCATATTAATTTTGTCCTATTGTCTATCTTTATCCGTTTTTTTAACCTTCTCTTTCAGCATAACGCATATATACGTTTTTAGTTTAAGGATTCTTTATATGTTTAAAAGATAATCTTCACTATTTAGTTTCTTATATCATTTTAGCTGTGACTTTCGTCACATTTGTGGAAGTGAAAACGAAAACAGGGCTTGGATTAAAAAGCATGACCTTGCTTTATTCAACTTACTAGCAAAGGTGTATACCAATAACCGACCAACTACACCCAGTGGATTAAAAGTTTGTCAATAAAACTGTAGTTACGATCTCATCGCATTTTATTCAGTTTTTGATACTAACTTCCGGTATAATAAATTTAATTCAGAATATGTTCTTTAGATTGAATTATTAATATAAAATTTACCTTTTTCACTACATCTGTCTAATCCTGCTGAATTTCGTAATAAAATTTATCACAAAATACCTCAATAAAACAGCCTGTTCACAAGCGTTAATTGAGAATGTCCCGACAATACAGACTCCATACTCCGGACAATGGTTCACTTCAGCTCCTGAATAGTTTACGTACTCTACATTTCACCACTGGTTTGTTCAAAATCCACACAGCGTATAACAATCGGCAGACCTCTTTTAAAATATGGGAAAATGCAGCGGAAGTTTTAGGTAAATTGTCACGACACGGAGTTTTCCAAACAGTAAAATCACCAATGACAGATGAACCGAAGATGTCACTAACGTCCCATCAAAATATGTTCAGAAAGGAGTATTTGTTTTTCAGAAAAAAAAATGTTAAGAATAGGATACACGTATTATAGGGTTTGCTGTAGATTGATATACTAACAATATGAAACCGTCGGCTCGTTCGCTACGCCCTCTCACCAAAAAAAAAAAGTTTCATGTAACTTACAGACTTACCGCTGATTGTTGCGATATCAGTCTGCAAAAAATGTCATAATCTTTAAATCTAAAAATTTAATCAAATGATTGAATATGTGTGAAAAGCATCCAGTCTTAAATCATCACTTTTTTCACCTGGTTATGGTACATTTAAATAATATCATTAGTGTTAGATATCGACAAAAAATAAAGAAAAATTACAGAGGCGACAAAACAGTGGAAAAAGTTAATATCACCGAAATCCAAATGCAAGGAACTCTTATGAGAATGCAACACAACAAATACCACAAGGATATATGTACATATATAGTAACCATGGTAACCTTTTCTAGATTAGTTCCATCTTCCATTAGATGAAATTTTAAACCACATTCTAATGACGTTCACTTTTAGAATAACCTCTCTTCCTCTTAATCGCGTGAATGAACGTGGATATCTGTATGTAAACCAACGACTTTCATTTTAGTCTCATTTATACGTGCATGTGTAATGTTTTACGATCTCTGAATTTTGAGTTGAAATGAATATAACAAGACCTGTATGTTCCGTACCTGTGTTGAACTGATCGAGGCTATAATATGTTTGATGGATGGAAGAATTATTGTTTAATGTCTAGTAGCAGCCATTAGGTGCATTTCAGGAAGAGATTTTAAATGTGCTAACCCACGACCTAACATCCGGCAGGTAGACATATCAACCCACCGGATACATTATACAGGCTTACTTGACGTCTTTTATTAAGTCAAGGGTAAACTTCATTAAATTAAAACACAAAATAGGAGTTGAAGCTATATGTTTTGCATTGATTAGCAGTTGACTATTAAAAAATACTTATCTTCACAAAGTATGTTTCAAATTATAACAAGATAGATGGAGCAGATCGAAGTCGACACGTTTTTTAATTTAACCAAAAATTGCTAATTTTGAGATTTTTCGTGCATATTTGATTTTTTTTATGGACAAGGCGACATAACTCCAGAACAACACCTGACTTTGATAAGGTAAAAGTATAGACAATGATAGAGAAGCCTAAGGAAATTTCAGTCCAGTGAGACTGTTTATCAACTTGAAACTTTGATCACAGATACAAAGAACTTGGCAATATTTTTTCTCCTATTCCTGGCGTGTTTAATCGGTGGGATAAAAATACATAATATCCTTAACCACTTCCCGGTGATTAAATTTCTACGTGAGAATTACCGCCCTTTTTTTCTACAGTTATTAGAGCGATAAACTAGAGAAGTCCCGAAATGACGTCTATGTAAACAAACTACATAGCAACGACATTTTCTTGAGGTTTTTGTCGAAAATCATAGGAGAAACAGATTCTCCTTCAATTTACTCGTGAGTTCATAATTATTCTATAAAACTTAAATCATAGTTACTAAAATGGTGAAAAATGGTTACATATAGATTCTCCTACAGGTACGAGTGAGTTATGGAATTTCTCCACCCGAGATAGTTAAATTTTCGATTTTCAAGACGCGAGCCTTTAGCGAGCTTGTTAAAATCTAAAATTTAACTATTGAGGGTGGAGAAATTCCATAACTCACTCGTACCTGTAGGAGAATCTATATGTAACCATTTTTCACCATTTTAGTAACTATGATTTAAGTTTTATAGAATAATTATGAATATTTACACTGGAAACAGTAAGAAAAATATTTTCATGTACTTATTAATAAAGTTTCATTTTTTTAAGTAGAAAGTCAACATTATACTGACTCCAAGCCAACCAGGCCTTTGCTCTTGCTCCTGGATGCCACGTGGTTGGCGGAGAAGCAGCAAATACCAATTGTTATGTCTTTGGTTTAACCCGGCCAGGGATCGAACCCGCGACCTTCCGCACTTGAGGCGAGCACCCTATCACGAGACCACCGAAGTGGTACAGTTTGTTTGACACTTACTATATGAAAACATTGGTTTAGAGTCTTTTTTTTTCATACGATCGTAATTCAAGTATCTTAATCCTTAGTAAATTTCATATAACTTTTTAGATGCAAGTGTAACTAAAAAACTGGACTTACCCGTACATGGTTTTGTTAAATTGGTTTTCAGAATTTTCAGTGTATAAGGGAGATAGCTTTAATTGTGAAATTTTCTTACGAGTTGCACCCCTTTGTTCGAATATAGATGCACAAAATGCGAAAAATGTTTTTTTTTAGGTCTGAGTTAGTAATTTAAAGATTAAAAAAAACTTTTCAATTGTATTTATGTTTCTGTTAAAAACATCCTATTTATAATAATATTTGAGGTATACTTTTACCAACTATGTTATTTTTTAAGGTTTTCTTTGACGACTCAAATATGCTAAATGACCAAGAAAAACCAATAAAGTTGTATATAATTAGATATTAAAATATTCCATGATATCAATTTTTATGCATAGGATGTCATCAAAAAACGACAAAAGTCCGTTCCCCAGAATGCGCTTTCCAGGAATTTCACTCTTTTAAGGGACATCAAACAAACTTCTCACGGAAGTGACAATAATGCTCTGCATATACATTTATTAATCTATTATGACATTGTATATTGGCATTTATATTCAACTTTTACGTTCACATTGCCAAAGGTCAATGTGAGCTAATACCATCACTTGGCGTCCGTCGACCGTCAACTTTTCACGGTTTGATCTTCTTCTTTGAAGAAACGACTACTCCTATTGAGACTAAACTGTGGTTTGAGTTCTGCTGACGGTGAACAGAGTAAATCCAGGTGAGCGATACAGGCTACTGGGAGGCTCTAGTGTATATTCTCTTTCCTTAATCATCGTAAACAACAGGTCGCGTAAACTCTTTGAGATCTCAGTCCTCTTTCTTACTACCAGAATTGACATTAGTAAAATCCGATCCATATGGTTTATAGCCTCGCATTTAATATATTTTAGGGCATATTTTTGTATAAAATTCTCTCAAACGTTCAATTATTTTTTTCAATATCTTGGAAAATTGATTAAATAGATGTTTGAAATGTACCCTCTGATAATCATCGCCTTCAAAATATCTAAGGTATTATACATATATTTCGACTTTAGAAAAGCTCTTTCTTAGTGCCGTGGCCAAGCACAAGCCAAATAATGGGACGAATATATGCTTCCACTTCATAACCTGGCATGTTTTGTCTCTACTGTTATCAAGTAGAATCATTTATATGTTATCTTGTCCATATTCAGATCTAGACTACTTCTAACGTAAATAAATGCAAATGAAATGAAGAGCATAACATTTGAAGTACTGCATAACGATATATAAAAATCATCCTTTAACAAATGAGAAAAATTATAAAAAATAAAGCAATACATTTTAATATATTGTTTTATTTGTGAAGGGGCGGAGGGACGGGGTTGAGCAATATGATTATAGGGACGGGTTGAGCAATATGATTATAGGACAAAGATTGTCCAAATACACAGTGAATCAAAATTAGCATCAAACTTTGTTTGCACGAAAGCCGATCGTCAAGAAAATTTATACATTAGAGTGTAATACGATTACTCTGTTATATACATGTATATTGGAGCTTTATCTTTTGGCAATCACTAATTTTGTTTTGTTGGGGTTCAATTTAAGATTTAGAGTATTTCATTTATGTTCATTTTCAGACTATGTGTGTGAAAATTTGAAACATCTATCAAAAAGAATGTCAAATTCGAAATGTTGTCAGTTTGTGACCTTTGATGAAATGGTTGAACCCTTATCTGTAGTAATCTTCATATTATACATATATATCACAAGACTTGGTATTTCTTCGTAGACATTATCTAAATGTTTAAATGAAAAAGGCGTATTCTAGAAATGAGAGGGCATTATATCTGTACCGTGCTTATATTCTTGACATCTATTGGTGAGTTTAAATTGAATAATTGAATGCTATATAAATATCAGAAAGAAATGCTCAATGTTAAGGAGGGGGGGGGGGGGGTGAGTGATAAGTACACAATGTATATGTTATCAGGTTTGCTGCAGGTTTATATCGTAAAATATCAGCTGCGACTCATTATATTTATAAACTAATACATGTCGTTTTTTACTTTGTCCTTGTTATCAGCCCGATGCCTTGATATCGGCCCGAGGGATGATATCAGTTGACGGCAGATAACAACGGCAATATGAAAAAGGCCATATATTAATTCATTTATCACAAATTTTGCCACTAACAAGAAATAATTTTAGTACTAAACATTACGAGCATTTCCCGAGGGCAAATAACATGCTGCAAATTACGCTTTTATTACACATATGCATGGAAAAAGTCCTTATTTCAATAAAATATGTAATAAGAAGCCTTATTTTGCGAGTGAGCGTAGCGAACAAGCCAGAAGGATTCATATTGCGACGAACGGTTGATATATCACAATATCTATCTGCAGAGAACCTGATAATATGTTTATCGTATTCTTAACAGAGGCATTTCTACGTTTTTCAAGTGCTTCTAACTTCGGGGTCCGGTCACAACATTGTGACGTCGGTAATAACTTTATGTCATTCTCAAATTAACGTTTGTGACATAAGGACAGGCCGTTGTGTGACTTTTCTACAGAATTCTGCATGGTGAGATAGGCGTGGGAAAATACGATCAAACATGTCACATTCTACCTGCGCCTGTACCTTGCCTACCGTGTGTTTTTGTTCAAACTGCAAGTTTTTTCTGGAATATTACACTTGAAGCATTGTCTTTTCCACTGCTGAAATTTCCAATTATTTTACGAGAGCTGATTTTTGTGTGTATTTTACTGATTTTTGCATCATATACTTATGACGTCACCAAAAAAAAAAAAAAAAAAATCAATCGTGACTTTGCAATATATGTACATGTTCTGTTTCCGAACGTTTAATCCATGGTGACTTAAAACATACGTACCTAATTGTTATTTTATACATACAGAATAATGAGGTCCGGGGTTATCCATCAAGAAATCAGTTGTCGAAGTAGATACACAGTAATTCTTACAATGTATAATACCTGTTCACTGTACAACATACTATTTATTTGGTTAACTTTTTTTCCTCCAACCTTGCCACCCTTTGTTTCGGAGGGGGGTGTGGTGTGGCTAATTCTCGTTTTGTGGTAGGGACTGTTACTCCTTTAATAAGAGTCATACGATGACCCATACATAATTGTAGTAAATCTGTTCACTTGTTCAATCTGTTTGGCAACTTTTACATTAAAATTGGTATCATCAGTGATGCTATTCCAAATATTAACATTCTTAAAAAAAACTTTAGTCTAAACTAAGTTCAGCGTACATGTATACAGTTTTACTACCGAGATATTAATCTAATTCAAAACAAAACCAGTCTTTTCATGTATTATTTGGTTTTAGGTAGTAGTTGGACAGAATGTCCCCAGAGATGGACACATTATCGAGATTCCTGTTATTTCTTCAATAGTGAAAAAATGAGTTGGCATGATGCAATGGTTTGTTGTAATATTCTGTTTTATATAGATTCTGCCATCTCAGATTCTTATAAAATTATTCTTGACCTTTAATTACTTAAAGTAATTCAGTAGTCCAGCGTTAATAAATTACACTATATTTATATTCCGATATAGGTCCTTTTTATCTCAAACTGTTTGAAGTTGAATATATATATTTCAGTCTATGGGAAATAACATTACACGGTTAATACTGAGTACCCCAGAAAGTATGATTCCTAGTGTAAAACTAGCTAGAGAATAAATCAGACTAATAATATGAAAGAGCAGGAAGTATATCACCTATAGCTGTAGGATAAGGCAGACTCATAATATATAAAAGCAACTATATTTTCGTCCCTAAACGATTATCAACATTTTTGTTGGGACCAAATTCGTTACCCTTTTTAACCTGTCCCACCAATTTATTAATTATATATCACTGTAACAAGGAAACAAACTAAAACGTGGGTAAATAATACTGATTTGCTTCACCAAGATTAGGTTACCAGCAATTAGCCAAAAGATCCACCTTAGACTGGATCAAAACAACCCCTGCCAACTGCATGCAGAGGTACACATGTAATACTAACTTTTTATCAAAACATGTGTTCCACAAGTGTAGGAGAGATATTATCTTGTATATATACATTATAATATATTTATCCAATCCATCTCGATAGGCTTGGTGTAAGTCAAAAGGAGGATATCTGGCGGAAATAAACAACAGCGAGGAGAATACAGGTTTGGAGTCTACTGCAAAATTGTGGCATCTCGTATGTAATTTAAAATAGTTACATTTTATATTTCTTTAGAGTTATTGTTTAATTTATGAAAAGTCACACTCTCGGAAAACTGAGAGCACTGGCAATAATAGGGGGATAATTCAATTTAAAATTTATAAAACTATACTTAGTATATTAATTTACACGTGTACAAAAAAAAATATTGGAAAAATAGATTACTGGCACTGTTTCTAATTTCTATTACAGCCAAACATCACTAATTATGTAAGTATGCAAAAGTATATATCAAAATATTCGTTACCCTTTTTAACCTGTCCCACCAATTTATTAATTATATAACAATGTTTTCAGGGGGGTAAAGTGTACTCCGTTACCCTCTTAGAAATTTGTTATTTATTTTATTATACTGAATGTCTTGATATTTATATGTAGATCACGAGCGAGTGACGGTATAAAAATTATCATCCGCTGTTGCTCAGACTTTATCGAAAACTTGAATTAGCAAGCTGAAAAAAGTGCTTTTTGTTCTTTCCTGGAAAAAAGATGGACATGGAATCAACTCTGGACAAGCTGGCCTTGTTTTTCTTTTTTTCAGAAATTAAAACTGAAAATAAAGAAATCCTTCATTTACAGAATTTAAATTCATTGTAGCAGTTATTTTAGTAGATAGTATATATTTTATATTCCAACGAAATAAGCAGAAATGGTGCGTTTATTTCGACTTTTAGGTATATTTTAAGGCTATAAAATTCATCAAAAATCTATGCAAAATTAGGGATAGCTTACCATATAGGTATTTTAAAAGAAGTATAATAATTCGCGATAGTTAAAGGCTTATTGACTACTAAAGATTCATCTTGTACCTATCACTTACTGTAGTTTTTGCATTTCAGAATCAAATAGAGATCGCTAATTTTATACGACTTATATAAATGTATTCTGGCAATAGGGATAAATGTATTGTCCAATTGCATAATGTAATTAAATATCCGAACTGATAAATGTCGTAACCTACATTTATTGACCTGTTGGGTTAGACAAATTTTTGTTCCGAAAATGCCTTGCCGTAGTGAGGGTGTCCAGTCATTTTTAACGTGGAAAAATTGAAAACATTTATGAAATAATTAATTTAAGTAAATATTTCATTCAAAAATCTTCTCTGAAACCGCTGGGCCGATTGGTTTGAAACTTAATAGGAATGATCTATGACATGTCGTCTATAAACGATCCTCAATTTATTTTGATCTGACATAAACATGGCTGTCGTAGCTAAAAAAAGAATATAAGGGTGCATGTGTTGTTTTTGGCTTATAACTTAAAAACCGTTACAGATATCAAAAATCTGACGTGGTAAAATTGATCAGCATGACAAGATATACCTACCCTGAAATTTTGAAGGAAATTTCAAAACCCATTTAGAAGTTATTGCCCTTTTTTTCGTCAAATTTTCAAAATTTTAACATTTTTCGTCATTTATCTCCAAAACTATTTGAGATAGAAGTAAAATGTAAATTTGAAAAATGTTTGCCATGTTGAGATCTACCTTCCCTGAAATTTTAAAGGAAATCCCATAATCCATTTAGGAGTTGTTGCCCTTTTTTGTCAAATTTTCAAAATTTTTTCATTCAAAAATCTTCTCAGAAACCACTGGGCCGATTGGTTTGAAACTTAATAGGAATGATCTATGACATGTCCTCTACAAACGATCCTCAATTTATTTTGATCTGACATAAAACATGGCTGTCGTAGCTAAAAATACAATATAGGGGTGCATGTGTTGTTTTTTGCTTATAACTTAAAAACCGTTACAGATATCAAAAATCTGACATGTGGTAAAATTGATCAGCATGACAAGATCTACCTACCCTGAAACTTTGAAGGAAATTCCAAAACCCATTTAGGAGTTATTGCCCTTTTTTCGTCAAATTTTCAAAATTTAACATTTTTCGTCATTTATCTCCAAAACTATTTGAGATAGAAGTGAAATGTAACACCAGACAAAAATCTCAATGAATACATTGAAAAAAAACTAATACAGACACTGTCATCCGTTGCCCGACAAAAGGACCAAAAATAATACCAAAATATAAACATGGAATTCATAAAAAACTCAGAAACCACTGAACCAAAGTTGCAATAGTCTTTAGGTGATCCATTGAAGAATACTATCCAGCATTTCAGCACTTCAACCAGGACTACCACCATCAGGGAACATATTTTAACATTAAACCTTATGAAAAATAAATCTTCAACAAATTTTCCCTGAACAATTGATCCAACTGCAACAAACTTGGTCAAATAGTTGATTAATTGTCCAATGAAAACCAGACTACAGGTGAGCGATACAGGCTCTGGTGAGCATCTTGTTGTTTAATTACGATTTATATTTTTGAAGTTTTGACTCATAATGCCAAGATTGCTCTCTCGGAGGAGAAATGAGTTGATTACCTTAAATACTTGTGATTTTGTGCTCTCTTTGTAACTTCACGACATGTCCATGTCCGTTTTTCCTTATCAATACACAAAATACTGACTATTTTTGTACGACTCCATATTTTTGAAATTAGGGTTCTTATTTTTTCTCTGTCTTACGGAGATGCCTTTTATTACTGTGGACAAACCGACGACCCCCTGCATGGTATGATTCTTCTTTTATTCCACCAATCAGACTAATGTCTCAATGATGCTTACTCTATAAACAAATTATTAATAAACAGGAATTCTATTGGTTGGGCGGCCATGATGAAAAAGTCGAGGGTCAGTGGATTTGGGAACACAGTCAGCAAAATTTTACCTTCACAGACTGGTACCCTAATGAACCAAACAGTTATGGTGGACACGAGGAGGACTGCCTAGCGCTGTTCAGCCTAACAGAGTTTAAGTGGGTTGATTATGAATGTCAAAAAGCAACAAATTTTATTTGTGAAAGCAGGTTAGTAAAACAACATTTTCTACCTATTACTGAGGACATGTTAAAAAGTTGCGCTTTCGCATTGTTAACTTTCTATTCCTAAGTGGCAATATACATTTGTACAAGCGTCCACTTTGGATTAATCTGCTTTTTCCTGCTTTTCTGATACCATTTAAAAGTAAATCTAATCGTGACTCTAGGGAGAGAGGATTATAACTGTTCTAAAAAGACGTGCGAGGAAACGAAAATCCTGAAAGAAAATGAAAACATATGAAGTATGCTTCCATGAGACAACAGAACATATATTTGTAAATTCAAAACTACCTTTTAGCAAGTCCTAATAGCTCATACATGTATAAACGCCAAACTATTGTTTTAAACGGTAATCCGTACTCTAAAATTACAGCGAACTCTAAAACACATTTCTTGAATCATCAATAAATTAAATAATAAATAAAAAGCCCAAAGCAACAAATATCTTCCAAGCAAAATGGTTCCTGCTGTGGTGTCAAAAACTAGCATATAAAATCATTCTTAATTATTGGTGTGACAGTTATTGTTGACCTTCATTTTGTTGCTTACTGACTGTTGGTTAAAACGCCTAGGTGATACATATATTTGATGCTGACAATCAGAACATGTCTTTTGAAAGATATAAAATTACTGAAAACTAGTATAATAGTCCATGTTGTTCATATGTTTTTAGTTTTTAATCGTAGTGCATGTATTGTTTTGGTCTTTTCTTCGTTGTTCTCCAGAGTTTGTCAGTTGTTACGATTTTTCTCTCCTTCGAATATCCCTTTGGTATTTCTTGACTTTACATATTCTGATGATAAGAAATTCTGTTATAAGAAAAACATCTTTTTCATGGAATTTCATTATATCTGATTAATTTTTTATTTTCTTTATTGCAGCTCTTCATAATGGCACATGCACATTAAAAATAAAGAAGAGATTTTATCTCAATGTAACAAATTAATATTTAATTTCTGGTATCTACATTCTAAGCAATTTTCAATATTTTAGTTACTATGACAGGGATTACATGTAACACATCAATTTTATGTGTTTTTTAGTGTTAATTCTGGTCTCCCTTAAATTGTCCTGGGCGCCCACCTTGGTAAGAGCGAAGACAAATATGTTAATGTCAAATAAAATAATTATCAACATTGATAACAATTATCATTTCATCGTTGTTATATAAAGTGATGTTATCACAATTAATACTTCAAATTTAATGTACCAGATGTTATCACAATTAATACTTCAAATTTAATGTACCAAAAGAGTTGGATTTTGTTAAACCCTCGTACATACATATGTATAGCCCTGTCACGTAAATAGGTTTGGCTTCACCCTTTTGGTCATTTTAGTATTATGAATTTGCTCTTAAACTTAACTTTGTTATTATTTGGTTTTCAACATTTTAGGCCTCGGGCATAAACGACGAGTCATCAATCGACGAAATATACATATCTTGTGCGTCAAAACCTGGTATTAAAAAAATTGGTATCAGCGTCGTCGGTCCCGATATCAGATGGCATCGTCAATATGGATTTTCAGTGAAGTCAGCATTGATTTCAATAATATATAGTTAGTGCTTTACTGTTTTGTAACATGATTTCACAGTTAACCAACACAATTTGTCTTGCATGTATTTTCACACTTTATAAACCTCTTCGTTCCACAAACATTAGTACGATTACTATTAGTCATAAATATGATCTTGTTTCCCGTCTTAAATGTATCTGGTCTATTAATGGATACATGTAACAAGGAAAATAAATGGAAATGGTGAGCTGTCAAAAGGGGCATAAAACGACAAACGTATAAAATACACAAGTCTAACAAAACCAAATATAAAATTTTAAAGTACTTGGTTTGACCCGTCCGGGGATAGAAACCGCGAAACGGTTGACATATAATAAATAACTGTACATTGTTTAATTATCATTGTACATTGTACCTTTACTATATGTACATTAATTTGTGTAGTAGTTAGTATTCAACTTTAGTTTGACAGGTTAAGGTAATATTTCGTTTATTAGAAATGACAAATTTAGAATCTATCATAGTATATTGCCACCAGTTGCTGCCTGTCATACACTTGTATTAGATCATGGTAATATAAAGTAGAATGTTAAACATAATTGAAAAAAATGAGATTTAATTTAGTATAGCTCTTATCTTAAAGGATATATCACGTTACAGAAATTGATATTTCACCTTCCATTAATATATTGTCATCTTAGGAGGCCATAAAACGTAAATTACTAACTAAAGGTAGAGATATTCCGATCTTCTTTGAGAAAACTGGCCTAATATACTAGTCAACAAAAGAAACGATACACGGTAATGCATTTTTTCAGATATTTATAATTTCTAATAGTTGTACTAAGCAGAAAAATAGACTCACATGTCTGATTTTCATAGTTGATTGTTTTCTCATCAAAAGGCTGGATTTTGTGCAAAAATTTTCAAATAAAAAATTCCAATTTGTGAGATTTCAAAAATCACATTTTTCAACCCAAATTTAAAAAATCAGTATTTTTAACACATTATGTGAATCATAATGTCCGTGTTAACAAAACATTTGGGTTTTTTTCTATTGATTTCAGCCATTGGATTTTCATTTTACAAAATGTGTTTTGATTTTCTTCTCGATTTTCCGCAAATTTAATTTAACCCACTTTTGGAAATTTGGCAATTTCCAGCATTTTAAGTTTTATCCAGATTTCAAAATGAGACGCATTAGATCGAGAAATGGAGTAGCAAACCACTGTTGCCCTCATACTTAAGTTTTTTTAAGGAATTACCAAGAAATTTGATTCCGAACTAATGTATCGTTACTTTTGTTGACTAGTATATATTTTAACGTTAATTGTGAAATGTTTCCTAATGGTCTCAGAGCAAAACATAATGTAATGGAATTATTTATATGTCACAAATAATCAAAATATATTTGTGTTTTCTTTCGAAAACTGGAAAGTTTATAAATTTCAAAGATACCTCGTTGCATTTTTATCCAAAAAATTAAATAGTGAAACCAATTATAACCTACCAAATGTCATCATTTAGACCAATTTCTTTGAATTCATTTTCTCTACCAATTCAGACTATCCTGACTATCTGTTGTTTTAATGTTTGTCGGCTTTTATGTTAATTTCTCTCCAGGGTTCTGTCTGTTGGGTAGCGTCGATTGGTTGGTATGTTATTATTTACTTTTCCTAACTTATCTGCATGATCATGATCAGTAGACAATAGATTCGAAACCCTAAGACAACTTAATAGAATAGAGAATGGAAACGGGGAATGTGTCAAAAAGACAACAACCCGACCAAAGAGTAGAAAACAGCCAAAGGCTACAAATGGGTTTTCAACGCAGCGAGAAAATCCCGCACCCGGAGACTAACAATAATGCATAATAGTTCAGCGAAATGGACGGCACACTAAACTCTGAAACATACAACTAAACCAAAATTCAAAAAATACACACGACTTACAAAGGCTAGAGGTTCCTGACTTGGGACTTTGGTTTTAAGTACATGTATGTTTTAGCATTTATTTCTTTCTCTCTTTATTTGTTTTCTTCCTAATTTTCATTCTCTCTCTCTCTCTCTCTCTCTCTCTCTCTTTCTGCCATTACGATTGTTTTAGACTTATCGGGATTTATATATGAAGGAAGGACCTAAAGGATACATTTTTACCTCAAAATTCCAACATGTACTTATCAAAAGTTAAGGATGCTCGCTGGTCATGTTTTGGTCTTTTTGTCAGATTTTCGGAATCCTTGGGTTTTATCCATTTCTTAAAACATGAATTTTTTTTGCCCATGAACCCCCCATTTTTCTTTTTAAATTCAATCATATATACCTTAAAATGGTATTTGACAAAATTTTATGAAATCCTTTTCATTTTTTCATACATTTTTGAGAGACTGAAGTTGTCAATGCAAAGACAATGAAAAATCTAGAGAAAACCCATTTCTTGCAAATTTTCAAGGCCTTATAGGTCTAAAATGAAAACATGAACCTATATTTTTATCTTGCTTATTTGTTTACTATTCATATGTTCTCTGAAACTAAAACACCTATTTCAAATCCTATTTATTTCCTATTAGACCAGCGATCATCCTTAAACACCAGAAACAGCGCTTTTATTGGCGTTTTCAACTAAAGTTAAAGAGATACCTTCAACACAAAAAGATCCTTGCATCTCAATTCAAGACGGCAGCCACCATCAATTTTGGTGAGTGCCCCATAATTCACTTAATACATAGTATGAGTTTGTGAGTATGAAACAAGATTATTGAAACAAGTTATAATTTTTCAGATCGGATGGTCGTTTGAGAGACAGATCTACGTAACGCAGTATACTTGGGTTCATTTAAAGATTATAGTACTGTAAATTCAGAAATTATTGCGTGCATTTATTATTGCGATTTTGTCATTTCAGACAAAAATGCGATTTTAATTTTTGGCGATATTGAGAAAATACGCTTCATTCATATAAAAAAATCCAAAATGCGAATTTATATTATTGCGGTTACAACCCTGTCGCATTTATCGCAATAAGAAAAACATCGCAATAATTTCCGAATTAACACTTTTCAGATTATTCATTATACTTGGATAGAAAGAGATACAACTATTCTTTACAAATTAAAACAGGCTTTCAACACAAAAACGTACAGATTTGTTAATTCTGAACACATTAGAACAGAATTTCAACACAAAAAGAAATATTGTATCTCACTTTAAAACAGCCACTGGAATCAATTGTTGGTGTGCCTCATATGAACTGTGGTTTAATTTAAAGAGTACAGTATTTAGGAACACCTAGATTATAGTTAGATGTAAACAGGTTTATCAATTCCTAACAAATTAAAATCCTTAATAGGGTTATCTATCTAAACATTCGACATGTTCTTTACACATAAGATGTTTCATGTAAATGCATGTCACGAGAATTTTTATGTTTTTTTTACCATTTGTTCCTTTATAACATTAAAATAATGAGTACATGTACATGTATATAAAATCCGTCAAGAAAACATTATTGCATATATATTATGTTTCTGATTAAATATTTAACTCTTTAAATAATGTAAGATTAAAGAAAAATAAAGTAGATTTCTTTTTGACAGAAATCTCTACTTATATGTGACAGAACTCCAAACATAATCCTTTGTTTCTTTTCATCATCCCAAAGGCACATTAAAGTCTTCGTCGTGAAGTTTGGAACAGTAAAAGGCGTATACAACTTTTCCATTACTTTGGTCAAAGCTTCGTATCTTCTTTGTTGTCATGCACATAATGTTGTTTGTTGTCGTTTATGTTACCGTTTTTGTAGTAAGAATCGGTGTGATTTTGAATAACAAACATTATTTCCTTCTGGTTACCTTTTCTTTTTTCGTCAGTATTATGTTTATTGTCGTCTGATTTTAATGTTGTACGTAAACACCCTTCCGAAAGCCAACCAAGACACACTTTCGTAGAAAATATCCTATCATATAGTAGAGCACCGACTGCAGCTCCTACTAAGTCTCCAACCCAGTATAGCTTAAAAATAAAGAATTTTGTTCGGTTAAAATAACAAAATCAAATGTTAAAAGACAAAAGAAAAAAAAAAGATTCAACAGTGAACCGGCCATACCGGTTTAACACACATCTGACGGAATTAGCATTTACCAAGGATGTCCGCCATCTAGAATTTACTCTGGGTTGCAAATATTTCGTCCGTTTAAAGTAAAGAGCAAAATTAAAAACCATGTATTTACTTAAATAATAATGAAAATAAATGGAAATGTTGAGCTGTCAAAAGGGGCATTAAATACCCAAGTCGAACAAAACCAAATATGAAATCATAAAAAAAACAATCAAACTAAAGAGTTTAAAATACCCAACGTTTCGACCAATATGGTCTTGATCACGGGCATGCAACAAATAGAAATAAAAAGGTGATGACTCTTTGAAACCCATAGCAAGAGATGTTATTTACTTGAATCTTTGGTCAGGAATTAATTCCCTTTACCCGTTCTTTCTTAAAATAAATTTTATTTACAGAAGTTTTAGTAGTGTGAACTCTTTACAACAAAATGTATGTACAACATATTATAAATGGTTTTTTTAATACATCTTTACATATTTATTACCCGTTGTCAGTGTTAATATTTAGTTGTCCATGTATAACATGATGAATGTAATACATATGGATACGTTCTGTTTAATTTTGAAAAAAACAGTGTAGGATTAAAGTTTAGTTTGAAACAAGAAAGGGGAAATTAAGGGCAAAGATAATCACATGTTAACATGCGTGCATGTATGTTCAAACAGTCTCCACCCAAAGTTTCCTGTTCACTGCACCTTCATAAAATATTTGTGGTTTGGAACTCGTACAGATGATAATCAACAAAAATAGAAAAAAAGAAAAGATATAAAAGTTTAATAAAATGGGAATATTGCGGATATATTCCTACATCCACTTTTAGTGTTCCTTTCTCATCGTCCCTAACCCTGATCTTACTGAATGATAAGAAGAACAATGCTTAAGGGGAATGTTTAGATACCCAGAAAAAGCTGTAACCCCACCACTGTTCAGTATTTGTACCAAGACAGAATATCCGGATTTCCTGACTCTCCGTTGTGTTTTTATTGTGTTTCGTACTATTTTAAGATGTTTTTGTCCGGTGTTGGGTGGCGTTAAGTAATTGGCATGTCATTGTTTACTTTCCTGTTTTTCACTTTTTGTTTAATTAGCTTCATCCATATACTTATAAACGGAGTTCTTTTACGATCACGTAACATCAATATTTTCAAGGACATAGATTAGAGGTCGACATAAGTGGGGGGATGTTCAGCAAGAAACTTAACATTGTAAACCGTCGCGTTTGGAAGAGAGTCTAAGCTGTTCTCTGGAAAAAGGACTATACATGTGCGATAAATCTTGATGTTTACATTTTAGAAGGGCGATTTAAATATCCCATTCCTTACCCACATCTTTTCCAGTTTGTTTGTTATTAGTGCTGGTCCGAAATTTCTAGCCGGATTCATACATCCACCAGATATATTCCACTGAAAAGAAAACTAAAATGTAATATGTTGTTACAAAATTGATAAGAAGGTTTTCTCGATACTAGCCCGAAATTTATACTTTCACTGCTACAAAATTGTAAAATGAAAACTAAGGAGAATCTCCCTCGTACAAAGCTCTGTTCGTAGCTGGGTTTTGGTTATTTTGGCAATTTTAATTTGCTCTTCAAATTTTTGGATTGTTGTTTTGGTTTTCAAAATTTTAGTCCTTGAGCACAACTGATGAGTCGTCTATCGACATGTGCACATGTTGTGCATGAAAATTGGTATTTACATAAACTGTCTAATGCAAACACATTCCGAATGAATATCTAGTCAACTTTATTATGATCATGACCGAAATTGTGGGAAAAAAAATAATTAAAACATTCTGAGCTCAAAACTGTAAACATCACGTCAATAGAACGGCACATTCAACACAAATACTATATTACTGTTCTTTGTATTCTTGTCTGTGAACTCCTAAGAAGACTTAATGTCTATAAACTCGTATTAAAGCTCGCATTAATAAGTATACATCATTATGTTTACATGCATATACAAAATGTATGTCTTACAAATAATAACTTAATATTCAGACCAATATTGATATGATATTATTTCAAAACATGGCGTTACATCTTATCTGAGTGGAATCTTTAAAACTAGATGCATTTATGCGTTTATTATAGTTGGATGTATATTTTAAAATGTATATTTCTATAGACAGTAATGCAGGTTATATAATTTGCAAATAGAGTGATTTTAATGTATAATATTTTATTTCGTTAAAAGGTAATCATTCAAAATAAAAATCTAAAAAAAAAAAAAAAAACAAACAAAACGATGTGTTTAGAATATAAATGGCTGTCAACTAGGCTGAACAAGTAAATATTGATCACAATATATAATGTCTGTGTCAACAAGTGTAAAAAGACCAACAACAAGAGCCAAGAAAAGTGAATATTAACACGCATAATAGTTGACTATTTTTATCTCATTGTTGAAGAGTCCATCAAAGCTAATTTGAGATAACAAGGATTTTGAAATATCAGGTGTTAATATTGTGTAAAGAACAAAATGTATAATAAGAATAATATATGTGTTTTAAATTTTTTTGATTTGCACCATAGGTACATTTGTGTATATTTGTTCTCCTTATATTAAATGAGTGCAAAATCTATAATACTAAAATTAAGGGCTCGATTTCTTTAGGCCGTCATCATGTAACAACTACAATAAACACATTTAAAATCAGAATTTGACTGGTTGAGGATGAATGGGTTTTCTGCAAACTTTACACGTCTAGGCCGATACCTTTCTTTAAATGCTTGAATTATCGATGAATTTACTCGAACGTTAAAATTCCGACATGTTCCCATGTTTTGTCATTCGTTTCTACTTCCGGTCAGACATCCGGCCCTGTTTCTTACTTTTTCCATTATTCGTTAAAACATTTTTTTACTGATTAAATATATTTATGCAATTATGTCGATTAAACAATGCAGCTACAACTGCGTTACATCAGTTAAAAACGGCTCTTTTGTTTACGTAAATATTTTCGGACAACTCGGACCTTGGGGATTTGTGTCGATTTATTTTTTGTTTCTCGAACTTTTACATGCATCCCTCGGACTGTACTGTTAAAACAACTCGGACCGTTTTCATCCACACTTATTCCACAGGCAACTGGGGAATGGATTTAGTCTGTTGCATCCACTCTTTTTTCCGATGCCTCCCCATTTTCATTGCAACATTCTACGACCTTCAGTGTCATTTATTTTTATTTTTCATTACTTTATGAAAGAACTAAACGCAATATCACAATATTATACTACATAAATCAAATGTCCAAATTGCGTCGACTTACACAGTATAAAATTTGATTTATGCTATAATATTGTGATATTGCGTTTATTTTTACATAAAATGATGGAATTTTATGGATTTTTTTTTAAATTCAACAAGACGGTCTCGGGGTATAGCCGAGAAAAAAGGGGACAGAGGAAAAAGGAGAGGTTCAACACACTAAATCCATTCTCGGCATATTCTGTGTCCGTCACGAAATTTGGACATTTGATTTATGTGATAATATTGTGATAATGCGTTTATTTCTTTCATAAAATTAAAAACAAATTTACAATGAAGGTCGTGGTTTGTTTTATAAAGAAAAAAGAGTTAGGCAGAGGAAAAAACGGGGGAAGCAATTCCCAGGTGCATGTGCTATGTACTGAAAATTGTGCTGTATTCTAGGGTTGGACAGAGGGAGTGAAGAGGTAAGAGAGGGGAGATAACAAATTTCTGGCTTCGTAACCATTTAGATCGTGATCTAATTGTCTCTCAAATCGATATATATATATATATATATATATATATATATATATATATATATATATATATATATATATATATGATAACATAGTTTTCACACATCGCTGTAAAAAAAAAAGATTATATCTGTCCTTTAAATTTTTTTTTAATGACATTTAAAAAATGAAATATCGAAATTACATTTTTGAATATGTACTCAGGTTTGACTCATATTAAAAAGAAATAACTGTTTGTCCTCAGCAAATGATTCTTGATGAAAAACTCGGCACTTTTTTTTTACAATTCTGTACGTTAAAAATAAAAGTTAGCTATGTTCTAAAAGTCAGAATGAACCAAACTCATGGAAATAAAACACCCATATATTCAGGAACGTCACATTGGTTTGTTTTTACCTAAAAATCAACTAATTGCACAAAACAAATGGAAAATACGCTCTCATGAAATATTTGAAGGAGTTATGGTTGTGAAAAAGAAGTGTTAGTCTCCACTATTGGAAACCTAAGGTAGGGTGATATTTTTTACTTTATTCTAAGTATTGTCGAAAAAGACTTGCAGTTTTAAAAAAGACATATTATATGTATCAAAGAGTGTTTCTAATATCTTGATGTTTAAGGTATCCGGACCATAATAGATCATGATCGAAAATTGTACCTCTTTTTGACCGTGAATGGCTGAACCAATAAAAATAAAGCAGGAATTTTGTATATAAATTTACTCAAGTTGAAACACACTTTGTTCCTTATATGCAGAGTCTGTAAAAATAAGTTAGTTTTACAGGCATTTCCGAAGTTTGCCGATAATTTCCGAGGTCATTTTAATTGCGTTGTATGGAACATCCGGGAACTTTTGAATAATCACGTGGTCATTTATGGTCCGGATACCTTTTCATATTACGTTCTAACAGATATTTGACATATACATGTAAATATACATATACAATGCAGTTAACATAGACATCATCTTTCAGATCTACAGCCCTGTTAATTATATGGTTATCATTTAGCATAACAGTCCAACATTTTCTCTCTCAACAAGGAAAAAAAAAGAGCAACGGCTTTAGAAACCTTCATTTTATTTCAGCTATTTGAAAACAGGGGACACTACATGTAAAATAGTGGCTTGTGAATTCCATGTGCACGTGTTTAGTGTCTTAAATGCGTCCCAACTTTCCCCTTTTCTCTGTTACCAGGGGAATAAAAACAATACTTTTACTGTGGAATTTAATAAAGCATATTTGTACAATACGTTTCATTTTAAGAACATTTTGGATGTGAGAATAAATTGCATAAACTGCTGATTTTTTCATGTTTATATCAACACTTAACCTTTTACCGGTATTTTTTCTACAATTCTTAAAATAAATTATAATTTTCAATGGACAATATAGTCTGGTATAAGGTAAAAAAAAAGTTTTTTTTAACCGCTAACTGAACGTGTTATTTTATGTTTTGTGAACATTGAATCATTGCCTGTATATGTTTATTTATGCCTTCGCAATCGGTACCACATATCCAGTAGAAATAATTCTGTAATATCAGGACTTTTAACTTACCCCACTGAACACATTTACGGATACAAGCAATCCAATCATAAGGGGAGCAAATCCATGAACATCATTTCTCCCTTCGTCCACCATGGCAAAAGTTCCAAAAAGGAGCATAAACGTAATAATTAACTCACAAACAAGTGCCTGTTGATTGCTAACATTAGGACCTGGCAATATTACACCGAATCCACCATGAATTTGTCCTGGGGTGATCAAATAAACGACTCCTGCGCCTGCAATACCACCAAACGTTTGGCATATAGTATACAGAAGAAATCGTATCGCTGATATCTGACAAGTAACAAAAAATCCAATAGAAATTGCTGGGTTAACATGTCCGCCGCTTACGTTACCGAAAACAGTGATTGCAACTGCAATATAAAACCCAGTTTCAAGTGCTATGTGAACGCTGGAAACAGATTCCTGGTCTCCATTTAACATATTGCAACCCACGCCATAAAATGCTAGCATAAAAACTCCAAGAAATTCTGCTACACATGCTCTATACAATGATAAAGATGTCAGATCTTTGACTTCCCTTTTTAAATAATTCCTCCAAAATTCGCTACGTTTGTTCCCTTTCATAATGTTCTTATAATGCTACAAATTTGACAAATTGAGTAATAAACATTTCAGATTTTTCGGTTCACAAATTTAAACATTGTTACGGTTCACTGTCATACCGTGAAACAGACATGGTTTTTTTGTTTATATGTATGTATTTTGTATGCGGTTGACTATTGAAATGACTTAATATAATTCATGAACAAACGTTTTTTTTTTTTTTTTAAATAAATTTAGTTAACAGAAAGTTTGTACACTTAAATGTGTTAAAATTGTATTTTTTATGTTTCACATGGCTGGATTTTTAACTGATCTGAAATAAGTATGTTGTTTTTGTTAAAACAATTAATAAAACTTTTTAAGTGATTATTACATGTAAATACTTAAATGATGCTTACTTTGATCATTGAATACTTACAAATGACTTTTTTAAATGTTGCATAATTACAACCTTGCGTCAAATATGACATGTTCTTGTTTTATATACGTCAGTTATGATGTATGCACGTTCAGAAGCCCTCGAGGGCTTGTTTTAGTGTACATCTGCATATCGTTTATTAAGAATTTTTGATACTTTTCTTAAAATTTTAATACCAACATTTTACCTGCAAAAAAATTGAAGTGGGGTAATTTTTTACTTACCCTGAAACAAAAGCAGCCGAGCATCACTAAAGGAAATATCCGACTCACACATTGGTCCAACCCTCCAATTCTGTCAACCATTATTATATTGTAATATTGCAGTGTTGATGTACACGCCTTATCCTTTCAATTCCATAATATAATTTATAATTGTTGAGTATGTTTCTTTGGTTTATGTTCATGTTATCAACCTTTATTATATTAGATCTTACAATGTATTGTCAAATATTGTCACATTGATGTACTCCCCATACTCTTTCATTTCCTTATACAATGTATAAACGTTTCATACATTTCCTTGCTTCAAGATCATGAAAGATAAAATTTATGGCAAGCCGTTTTACTATTTATTCTAACTTCAAGATATCTAATAAACTTTATAAGATATCATATATAGTTTATAAGATATCTCATATAGTTTATAAGATAGCTTATATCGTTTATAAGATATCTTTTATAGCTTATAAGATATCTTATATAGTTTATAAGATATCTAATATAATTTATAAGATATCTCATATAATCTATAAGATATCTCATATAATTTTCTTTATAAGACATCTCATATAATTTTCTTTATAAGATATCTTATAAATTATATGAGATATCTTATAAACTATAAGATATCTTATTAGCTATATGGGATATCTTATAAACTATATAAGATATCTTATAAAGTATATGAGATATCTGATAAAGTATATGAGATATCTTATAAAGTATATAAGTATATAAAGTATATAAGATATCTTAATACAAATATTTATAAGATATCCTATAAACTTTATAAGATATCTTGGTTATTTTGCGGCGGCCAGTTTTTATTGGTGGAGGAAGTCGGAGTACCCAGAGAGAACCACCAACCTTCGGTAAGAAAATTGGCAATCCTTGTCAATTTAGATCAGAGTCGAACACATCCCACCACAAGTGAGATTCGAACTCACAACCTCAGTGTTGACAGGCTAGTGATTAGTAGTATTCATGACGAATTACCTGGACCACTCGGTCACGAGGCCGCCATCTGCATATGATGTTTGACAATACTACAAATGTATAAGGAAATAATATGTATAAATGGAAAAATGCAGAGGGGTTTGAGCGGTCACAAGCTTAAATTCACAATTTTCGAAGTTCGACGCGTGATTAGAAAATCAAAATCTAAAACCGTATTGTACATCTACAAATAGTATGCAACTATTTAAAAAAAAAAAATAAATGCCTAAACCCAAATGATAAGGAGTTGACGTCACAAGAGAATGTGAGTGATTGACGGGCGGAGGCATTCGTAAAATCCACGAAATGTTTTAGACAGAGCGGGAAGTAAAAACTACGAACACACCATGGACACCCGAATTCTAATAAAATCGATGTTGCGGAATGGTCCGTATATAGCATCCATTGTATTGTTCAGCAAAGTTAATTCCATAATTTAAAAAGATACAACATTGTTTATTTTTTCCAAAAGCTTTTGAATACGATACAAAAATATTTTTTCTAAAAGTTGTCCTAAAACTGATGTTAATGTCACAGCTCTGTAACTGTTGGGTTTAGTTTTGTCTTTGTTACTTCCTTTATACAGTGGAATAATAATACCATGTCGAAAAGAAACAGGTAGATATTCAGTTTTCAAGATCATATTAAAAAGTGTACACAAACATTTGATCACTTGATCACCGCCATCTAGTATATGTTCGTTAGACATACCATCCGATCCCGGTGCTTTCCCACACTTTAAAGTATTTATTTGTTCGCGAATTTCTTCTAAGGTAATTTGTTTTTCAAGTTCTGGAATAGATGCTTTATCACTATTTTCAAAGTTTGCACTTTCGACGAAATTTCATGGAAAAAAGTTTCATCGAAACATTCAGTTGGTTGCTCAGAATATAGATCGCGGAAATATTCACCCCATAATTAACATATACTACTATCGTTTGTAGCTTCAGTACCATTGTATGACAACTTTGTAGTTGATAGACCACTTTTTCGCATACGACGTACACGTTGATAAAATTCACCAATATCCATTTCTGCAGCAACTTTTTCAATCAATCAATCAATCAATCATTAAAGTTCTAAATACATTTATTATAATCCTTTTTAAAACACATACAATTGTAGAGGGTTAAATCAAAACACAGTACATTTTTTCTAACCTAAATTTAACTTGACATAGTTTAAGTTAAACTTCATGTCCTATAGAAATCAAAATTACCGAATTTTGCGGGTCAAGAAAGCAATGTCACCAAAAATATATATAGAGGTAAACATTCTGTTTGTTAATCACCTGGATGTTTTCTATATTATCCTCTAAAATTGAGTTGACATCAATACACAATACATTGTTTCTAACCTAATGTTTACTTGACATAAGTTAAACTTTATGACCTAAAAAATGACCTATATCAAAATGAACGAGTTTTGCAGGACAAGAGATATAATCATATAAAAAGGTCACAAAAAAAAAATATACTTGTTAAAATTCATCTGGTAAATCACCTGCATGTATAAAACGCCACCCTTTAAAATGGAGGTTGAAAGCAATACACAATACACGGTTTCTAATCTAAATTTAACCTGACATAGTCGAAGTTTAAACAGACAATCATAGATCGATCTTATCGTCATTTGGTATTTCCATCAAAGTGATGATTGTGATCTTCCTACCTTGTACTGGATACCCAAGTTACATAAGTGTCTATACAAACAACGCTTTATAGTGTTCCACCAAATAATTGTCTCAACTTCTAACTTCTATTTTAACAGGTATCAAAACGGGCTTCCAACATTATTCTGAGACAAGCTATTCAAGAAGTGGTATCAATCAAATGTGGATATTAAAGAACTCCAAAGAATTAAAGGATATTTTACGATCTCGGTCCATCTCAGTCTGTAACAGCATAAACACACTTGATTTCTCTACCCTCTATATCACCATTCCTCATTCACAGTTGAAAGAGAAGTTTAAAGATCTAATCCATCGATGCTTTAAAAATAAAAATGGCAACAGCAGATACACATACTTTGGCATTGGTAAAGATAAATCATACTTTGTTAAACACCACTCTAATTTTAACAAAAAAAAAAAAAAAAAAAAAAAAAAAAAAAAAAAAAATACATAGGACGAAATTGTCCTGATGATTGAATTTTTTATCAACATACATCACCATGACTTGGTTGATGGACGTGTTTTCAAACAGACTATCTGCATTCCTATAGGAACTAATTGTGTGCAATCCTGGCCGACTTGTTCCTTTACTCATATGAGGCAGACTTCTTAAGGAAAAGCAGAAAGTAGCCCGTACCTTTAATTTCAGCTTAAGCAATATAGATGATGTTTTATCACTCAACAATTCACATTTTGGGAATTTCTTACATTTCATCTATCCCCATGAGCTCGAAATTAAGGATACCACTGACACTGCCAAGTCTGCATATTATCTTGACCTTCACTTAAAATTGACACCAGAGGAAGGCTGAATACAAAACTATAATACAAACGGGATGACTTTGACTTTCCAATCGTCAACTTCCCATTTTTGAGCAGCAATATCATAGAAGCGCTGGCATATGGAATGTATATTTTACAACTCATCTGTTATTCTAGAGCTTGTTACTTAAAATTGCTCAAACAGGGGTATGTTGCTCCTAAGTTGCAGTCATCCTTTTTAAAGTTTTATGGACGTCATCATGACTTGGTTGACAGGTATGAAAAAACCGTTTCCCAAATGAAAATGGACCTGTTCCATTGATGTTGTCCCTTCCTCATACCGGATTTGAAGTGAGCAACATGATTGGTTTCCTGCAGGAAGCAGAGTATGACTTACTTGTCCGAAGCACCTGAGTCTACCCCCGTTTTTTGCTGGTGTTCATGTTGTTCATATGTTTTTAGTTTTTAAGTGTAGTGTTTGTATTGTTTTGGTCATGTCTTCGTTTTCATAAGGAGTTTGGCAGTTATTTTCGATTTTCCCCTCCTTTGAATATCCTTTTACTATTTCTTGACTTTACTTATATGTATATCCTAAAAATAATCAAAATGATCTAGTTCTGCGGGACAAGAAAGGTATGTAATTTCATATTAAATATAGTCAGAAAGAATTAAAGCAATCCAACAGAATATATCATGCTATACACATGTAGCATCCCTTGCACTATTCAACTAACTATTTAGACCCCGTTTACACCAGAGAAGAAAGATCGATCATTCGAGAGTTCGGTAAAAAAAAAGAACGATCTCAGGTGTGTGTAAAGGGGAAAGATCGATCTTTTGTAGGACTTAAAAAAGTCTACCTCTAGACGTAAACTTTAAAAGATCAGTCTTTTATGAATCGATCGTTCTTTAAATTACAAATCAAATGTTATGTTTTGCTTTATAATCCAAATTAATTTAATCTCTATTTTAGTATATTAGGTGATTTACTTGTTTATTATTATTTAAACTACGTTAGTGGTGATTATAAATGATTTGTTGTTATATATGTAGCAATATTAGTTTGATACAATTAACATGATTATGGGACATTATCAATAATATAAAACATGTTATGAATAATAATTTTATTTATTTCAAAAATGACACGCAATAAGGAAATAAACAAAGAAATAATAAAATCTAGCGATATTTTTTTTATGTTTTATATAACTTCTTGTCTAAAATAAGTTTGGTTTTTGGTCTTCCAAATGTTTCGGTTTTAATGCTGCTGATGAGAGTTAACTCATTGAAATGCGTCGTACACAGCATAGTATAAATTTACTATATCTAATATTAGTATCTTTGAATTGTTATTTTATAGCTAATAATAGTTTGACGATTAGTTTTCTATCGCTAAGGTTTTGGTCATGAGCGGACATGGTAAGGGTGTATCAAATGTGAACTGTCACCAAACAGTTTGTTGTGTCTCACAATAACTTTGAAGGCCCGTTTTGACAGCTGTTGAAATAGAAGTTAGAAGTTGAGACAATGGTTTGGAGGAGCACTTAGCAGATCCAGCTATAAAGCGTTGTTTGCATTGACACTTATGTAACTTGGGTATCCAGTACAAGGTAGGAAGATCACAATCATCATCTTTGATGGAAATACCAAATGGCGATAAAACCGATCTATGATTGTCGGTTTCAACTTCGACTATATCAGGTTTAAATTTAGATTAGAAACCGTTTATTGTGTATTGTTTTCAACCTCTACTTTAAAGGGTGGCATATTATTCATGCAGGTAATTACCAGCATACGTTTATCCGACGTTTGTCTTACGTTGTAAATCGACCTCGACAATCCACCAATAATAGCGACAATTTACCGAAGTCGGCTTGATGTCTATCTGCGGACTGGGAAGGAAGGGATATGCTCATATAAATAAAAAGTCAAAACCACTGAAAAAAAAGAGAAAGAAATCCATTTAAAAACGAAAGTCAAAGGGACAAGCAAACACGGAATACAAAACCATTTCTTCAGAGAAATATAAAATGAACTCACAGGAAAAAAAAGGAAAAAAGCAAATGAATTCCTGTACAATATAGTAACGGCAAAATGGTGATATGCGATGGTGAGAATTTTTTTGCTTCTTCTATGGCATCCAAAGTATTTCCCAAGGAAGGTATTCCGATAGACAAGAAAAAAATGTATAAGATAAACAACAACAAAAAAAAAGACTTAAGGAGCCCATCTCAATGTTCGATATTGTTGCATTGTAATCTATACTACTAAAATTAAGAGCTCGATTTTTTTGGGCCATCATCACGTAACAACTGCAATAGACACAATTAAAATCAAGATTTTCGAACAATCGCTGTATAATACAGAAAAATCTCACCCTAAGAAAATGGTGAAATTTCCAGTTGAAGTGATATAAGAAAAGCTTTCGCATCTTTTTCGGATACCCGTGTTTGCATTGGTAGTTTCCTAGTAATAAATAAAATATTGGTGACGAACTTTATCGTTGAAATGCATATACTCCTATAGAATACATTATTGTTCTTTATCGTATGCATCCATTGCATAATTCAACCTTGTTATCCCGATAATAGTCACAAATTTGTGGATGACATAAAAAACATTGTGACATTTTAAACATTTTAAATGGACGGATAGGAAATTATTTACATACATAATCATTTCTAAATTAATAAAATGTATCACGAAATACCTCAATACGTGGCCATTTCGTTAACTGACAACCCATCAGCAGTGCTCGAGATCAAAATTTTGGAAATTCGGTTGAAGATATAATGATGAATTAATAAGCACAATCAACAAAAGCCTAAACAAATAAAACAAACAGGAATAAACCAAACTCAACTAAGGGTTACCTCTGCATCAAAAGGAAGAGCCTAAGACATCTCTGATAATTTTTGTCAAATTGTGGACGGATTATTAAAGGCATTTAAGTAATAAATCATGCAAGGATAAAAACTCTGTCTACTGGGCTGATTATGCGCTCGGGGACGTACAGTCCACCAGCAGTTACATAGGCCCAGTGGTACCAATAAAATGTATCATGAAATACCTCAATAAATGTGATGCACTGTATGGCTATTTCGTTGACTGACAACTCACCAGCAGTGCTCGAGATCAAAATGTTGGAAATCCGGTTAAAGATAAAATGATGAAATAATAAACACAGCCATCAGAAACCCAAACAAATAAAATAGGAATCCAAACTCAACTAAGGGTTACCTCTGCCTCAAAAGGAAGAGCCTTACCTTCATCAGGTAGACTCGAGACTTAAACTTTGGAAAAGAAAAAATACTTTATCGATAGAATTTATTGGGGAGGGGGGGGAGTGTTATGATTGAAAATTAATCAGAACAATGACTAATAGGTAGATGAAACCTAAAAGGACTTCTAGCAGTGTTATTCCGTCTACTTTTTATGATGAGGTAAATATATATCAAACAAAAGAATACAGAAGCGATGAAACAGCCGGAAGAGTCCGTAAATTCGAAATCCAAGGAAAAGACAAAGTCATTAGAATGGAACACACCAAATTTCACAAAGATACATGTATAACTAAAAGAACAGAAAAAAACATACAATAAACTAAACACAAATAGCACAAAATAGCTCAGAAACTAAAGCAATAGCAATGTGAACTAAAAGTCGGGAGTGACATCAGTTGCTCCGGGTGAAGACATTAACAGAGAATGAATTAATTCAAACGATGTCCAAAAGTATTAATCACTGTTCTATGCAATACTTTGTTGTTGCAGCTGACAGATACGACAGTCACTTTACAACTCTGCACACTACACTGCCTCATAATTTTATGAAAGAAATGAATTTGATCGACAGAATATTGGAATACATTGGGTACAC
The DNA here is from genome assembly GCA_028015205.1 of Mytilisepta virgata. Classification (NCBI taxonomy): domain Eukaryota; kingdom Metazoa; phylum Mollusca; class Bivalvia; order Mytilida; family Mytilidae; genus Mytilisepta; species Mytilisepta virgata. The sequence goes on along the minus strand of CM051510.1, from coordinate 41,325,444 downwards.
AACATACATCTCTTGGTTGTGACCGTTTTCTGCATTTTTTGAATCTCTGTTTTACTTGAGTATCCAAATTTTATAAAAGAAATTCCAAGCTTAAAATACGACAACGTAGAGGATTTTTCTTTTCAAAATGTGAATTCTTTTTTCCAATCCCAGTTATTTCGCTTTGATCCATGAATTTTTGCATGTTGAACTTAGCCATTTTGCAGCAATACATGCTATGAACGGTGCATACTTTGTGTAATCAGTAACTCCGATTGTATTGAACCAATATTTTTCAAACTTTGCATAGTATTTATATACATATTGAAGACGTGCACCTCCTATTTGGGGGCAATTTGACAAATATTTACTTTGAATTTTTGCATGTTAAACTAAGAAGTGTTGCGTGATTAAAGTCTTTCAGTATACTAAAGTGTTGAAGTTCAGGGTTATACATGTAAGATAAACAAGGGATATGGTGTATAAATTCATAACATCCAATCCCTATAATGTCCATATCCTGAAAAATATAAGCGCAATCATGACCTGAACAATACTAGGTAAATTGAACCATCTTTTTATCTAAACCACATACATATTAGTGTATACGTAATAACTTTGTCCTGAAAAAACATATGAACGCAGGTCCAGACATGTAATCGGTCTTGTTTATACCATAATGTACTCACAAGATTTACAAAATGTTCTCAGTCTTATCGGGATTTTTACAAAATTTTCAAATTTATATCCGTAAGTCTACATTTGTAACATATAAACAAGTTTGTCATTCTTACATGGAATTCCTTTTGGCTCTACTTGTACATCATATCATATCCTAATTTGAACATTAATATTGTCTATAAGGCGATACATATATATTCTCCGGATACTTTGTGTAATCTGTAAACAATATTTTTCAAACTTTGCATAGTATTTATATACATATTGAAGATGTGAACCTCCTATTTTGGGGCAAATATGACAAATTTTTACAATGAATTTTTGCATGTTGAATTTCGACTATATTGCACCAATATTTTTGAAACTTGGCATAGTGTTTATATACATAATATCATTATGTCCTCAAACTTGTCAGAATTGTTGCGTGATTAAAGTCTGGTATGTTAAGTATGGTTTTTGTTCTTCCAAATGTTTCGGTTTTAATGCTGCTGATGTGAGGTAACTCCTTGAAATGCGTCGTCTACAGCATAGTATAAATTTACTATATCTAATATTAGTATCTTTGGATTGTTATTCTGAACATTAATATTGTCTACAAGGCAATACATATATATTCTCCTGATCTGGATGTTCATTTGAATATACGTTTAAGAATGCCACAATTATAATACCCATACATAACATATACCGTTTATATATATATATATATATATATATATATATATATATATATATATATATATATATATATATATATATATATATATATATATATCGGTAAAAGAATACCAAAGCGAAAAAAAGTGGGAAAGTCCACAAATTCCAAAGTCGAAGGTAAACACAAATTCAGGAGAATGACAAATATTTAAATAATGTTTTCGGGCAGCCTTTACTTTGATCATATTGATTAGGCCTGATGACAACAGAGCCCATTCCATAAATAAATCTTGGATATTTTCCGAACGATAGTTATAGATGTTTTCAGAAGTTAATTCCTTATAATGCAACCATTAGAATAACAAATTAGTCTTGTCTTGGTTTCCAAGAGTCAACATCTTTTTTAATTTTTCATGCTCCTGATCAAGGTCATATTGGTCGAAAAGTTTGGCAATTTTCACTTTTTACTTTTTTTTTATTATTTTATATTTGGCAAATCTTTAGTTTTGTTCGGCTTGTGTATTTTTTACAATGAAGTCGCTTTATGCCCCTGATAAAACCCTGGTTAAGAAGCCTTTGTGACAGCAGTAATCATCTTTGTCGAAAGTCATGGTAATTCACGCATGTATGCCCTAAAATATCGGAGATACGTAAACACCATATGTAGGCGATGCTTGTATATTGATACACAAGAAGGAAAAGTTAACGATAGGAAAGCTGAAGCCATCAAGTTTGTCATAAAGTTTTGTCATAAAATGTCCCTCAATGTCTATGTCAAGAAACAAATCAAAATATGAAGAGGACTTCAAGGTATCTGTAGTACATGTATCCTTAATTTCAAGCTCACCGGGGCCATAAATATATTACTATTGCCATTTATGCTTGGTTTTCAAGTCTTCCTGTACTGTTTATTCCGGCCTGTCAAGAATGTTTCCCGTGTTGATGAAAAGCCTCAATTTAGAATATTACAGCTCACTACTATTTTACGTGTAGCAGTTCTACCCAAATTATGTATCATTCAGTGAAGTTTTGCAGTTCTACCAAACGGTCATCTTGATGATTTTCATATTGGCTTTTATAGTATGTTTTATACACCAGTGTCAGGGTACATGTGTAGATAAGGGGGACCCTTAAAACCGGTTTCACTCAACCACTACTCAGTGTCTGCATCAAGTAGGACTGTCGTGACTCTCTGTTGTGTTAATGTTTGTGTTTTGTGCTCTTTTATGTTATTTTTTTCCGGAGTTTTTCTGTTTTGTGGGGATGAATGTTGACCAATCGGAACATCACTCGGACATTTCCGACAAAGATCAATAAAGTGACTTTACGACGCTAGGCGAAAATAACCGAGGATGATCCGATTGGAATGTTGAAGTTTCCTGTTTTGTTGTTTATCTGTAGTATTCAGCAGAACACCGTTGTTGTATTTCTACTTAAGTATGTAACGATGTCTTACATCATATTTGGTCTTTAATGGTATCATATTGTTCACTTAAAGCAGCCATGCTATTCAGACATTAATTTGTATTTTGGCTTCTTTCTTCCAAGGGTTTCAACGATGCGTTTCTGTTATTTTTTTATTATTGAATAGTTGCATGTTGAGATTTTTCATTTCATGATTTCATTAATTTGGTATACCATCCTATTTTACATTGATTTAAATAATCATTGCACTCCAAATGTTAAACTGTACTATAATGGACAAGCAAAGAAAAAAAAATGTTATATTACATGCATTCTGATTTGACCAAAGGGCTCAGCCAAGGTTTATAATTAAACATCTGTTTTGTAAGTTTTTGTAAACTTCTCCCGAGCCTCTATGATTTGAGATTTTATTGGTTGACGTTGACGTAATTAATTTTCGAATAGAAGTTATGTCCCTTGTACTAATATTTAATTTATACTCTTTTTCTTGTTCGTTTATATTGAAATCACTTTCATGTTATCAAATATCACACAAACATATTTGTTTTTTTTTATCCTACCATAAAATAATCGGGATGTATTACATGAATATTATTACCTAGACGCCTTTTATTAATATATCGAGATGGGAAATTTTGATAAGTGTGCATTTGATTCGGGGTATCCAGATGAAGTATAAGATAATTTATTATCTAATGTTAATTTATACAACATGTATATAAATATCATGGTTATCAAACTGAAGATTAATCGCACTGGAGATCTTATAACACCCGTATTTTTATTTACAAAATAAGTAGTAGAGAACTTATAAGAAGTAGTGGATTCGGAAAAGATAATCAACGAGCGACGTCAGTCGCGAGTTGATTATCGATTCCGAATTCACTACTTCTTAGAAGTTCTCTCACTTAAACCATTGCTATGTATTCTTTGTGATATACAATTTCAGCGTTTCCTTATAGTTTGTTCACATTTTTGTTGTCGGAATCGAATAAAATATATCCCTTTCGAATCACATTTTTAAAATTAAATTTTAATTCTGAGTGAGTTTAAAATCACTATTCGTTCTGCATGGGTTTTTGTCATGGATGGATTATTTCAAAGATGAAAATAAAAAATCGATTAAACAAACAAATGAATATAATCCGAATATAAATACAGATAAGATACAGATAATTCTAACACAGAATAATAACCATATGTATTTAATTTAAAATCACTATTAAAAAAGCTACAATTCCAAAAGTATTTTTAAAAAAGTAGCATTAAATCACGATGCTAGAACATTTGTCATAAAAATGTTTTTTGAACTTACCCCTAGTCAAATATTAGTATATAATTATGAGTGTAGAAGTTTGAATAATAACTACTCATCAATAATTATATGACAATGGAAATGGACGACGAGGACATTTTTATAACGCAATCTAAATTTTGTGAAAATCCACAAAAATCTGATAAGGATTTAAGTGCAAACTTTTTTTTAATGTATGATGACATTTCGTCGGCATATGAAAATGAAACTTTTCCTGTTATAAAACCTATTTATGAGGATATATCGTCTGCATCAGACGAGGATTTAATGTGTACCTTAGTCGATAAGGTAGATTCTGAGCTACGAACCAAACCAAGGCCGTCAAGAATAAAGAAGATAGTGTCTGATAATCAAATAGAAGAGCTTTCTGTGAGAAGGTTATTATTATATTTTTATATTTATTTGATTCTTTAGAGATAAATCCTCATCCCCACTTTTTCCGAAGTATTTCCCCCCCCCCTTTTTTCTAAAGTATATATATATGATGTTCTGAAACGGTCCTATGCAGTTATATATGAACCGCACGACCTTCAACTGTGTTCAACACATAGGAAAGGCCCATAAATTATGTATAAGAGGATAACTATTTTTATCAGGGAGAAGACAAGATTATTATTTTTTCCTGTCAAAAAAACTGTCGCTTGGGTTGCATCAAATTTAAAAAAAAATGCGTCATATCCAACTATAGAAGTCGTCACGTGACTTTGATGACGTCACACATCACCTATACCATGCCCAAGTAAATTGTATACAAATGCACTTGGGCGATCAGGAATCGATAAAATAAACTACTTTTAGGTCGTGCTGAAAAAATTTTGGTGCTATGTAGTACTTCCTCGTATATTTAGAAATATATTTATGCTATTTGGAAACGTTTAAATTTTTGTCTTATCCCTTCCAAATGCTTTTGAAAATATTGTCTTATTTTCCCGTTAAGTCCATATTGTTAAATCATCTAACTCCGATAAATTGGCTTTTTGTCGTTTTTAACATAAAATTGCGATTTAACCAAAACTGATGAAAAAATTTTGGTGCTATGTGCTAATTAATACATTTATAAATTTTTGAAATATCGTAAATGCAATAGTTTAATTTTTTATTATATCCCTTCCAAATTGATTTGAAAATTAGCTATTTACGGAAAATCTGTTATTATTTTTCAAGATGGTGACGATGACCGGAAATGGTACTAGGCGCGAAAATACAAACATTTAATGATTTTCAATTTCATATTTGCATCGAAACAAACGCTTATGTTTGAAATATAAAGTATATATATATATATATATATATATATATATATATATATATATATATATATATATAAATAGCTGACATAACTTATTAATAAGTGTATAGTAGTTTCCAATTGCACTGCATATTAACTTATCCTCGCCAAGGGCGATATAGATTATGAAAAAAATCGCACCTTTGCCAGTATTAATGAAAACTAACACAGATGATGGATCATTTCATACAGACATCATTTCTTTTCAATCGAGGATTTTATTATATAATGTTTGTGTGATGAAGTTATAATGAAAAGGGGGGATATGCATACTATAGATACTGATATATTACTAGAGAAATATTGTTTTACGTCTCGGATGTTACTAATAAAGTATATTCTTTGGTCTTCATATATCATATGTTTGAGTAAAACCTTCATTACTTTTCGAAATATCGTAATTGCAATAGTTTAAATTTTGATAATGTCCCTTCCAAATTGATTTGAAAATTAGCTATTTTGAAATGTGTTATTTTTTACTATTATTATTCAAGATGGCGCCCATCCTAATCAGCTTCTACCTTGTCATAACAAAGTATATATATATATATATATATGCGAGTAAATAGAATTACTCATATAATATGTCAAATGTTAAATATATAAATACCAAAAAGATAAATTATTAATTTAAAATAAATTAAAATGTTACTTATCTGACATTTGAAATTATATTTCATATCACTGCATTCTTGGTGATCCCCCCTTAAACACACACACACACCTCTTTATTAAAATGTTGCATTAAAAATGAAATCACGCTGTTTTTGGTCAGCAAACGGTTTACCTGTATACAAACAATGTACCTGTATACCTTAATTAACGGTTTGAACAATAAACATCCGGACAGTCAAGGTACAATATACATGTCAAATCGTTAATTAGTTATAAGTACCTGAAACACACAGCTTGTTAATTGCGCATAATAAATTTCTTCAGATAAAACTCAAATAAATTTTACCAAAAAAAAAAAAAAATCGCTTTTCTCGCGGCTTAAAAAATTAAAAAAAACTAGCACCATTACCCTTTATCACTAATTATGTACTTTTCACAGTTTGTATAAATTGGTGATAAATTTCATATTATTAATTATTGTCACAATTTCATATATTGAAATTATAATCCATGTGAAATGTTACCACATATTTCAAATAAAAAGTTTTTTTAAAGTAAAGACGTGGAGAACGTGCTATAATCAATACAGAGTTATCGAAGTACGATGAATGCCTGGCATGAACGGAACCAGTAGATTCCCGATATTGGGTAACCAGTTAATAAGTCTAAACAGAGTTACCTAACATAATTATGACCGATATAGCTGCATATGCTTATTGACAGTTTTTTGTTTTTTGTTTTTTTTTTTTTTTGGGGGGGGGGGGGGGTATATTTGAAAGGTCTCAGTTAAACAACGTCAGAGTAGTTAATCAATTGAATACACAAAACTTGTACCCTCCTTTGTACCATTTGCTTGAAATAAGCTAGTTTCCACGTACAGAAAAAATTGTACAACTTCAGTTAGGGGACGACCATTTGATATTCTGGGGGGGGGGGGGGGTGGGGCAGGAGGATTTGTTTTGGATGGGTTATTTATTTTTGTGGAAAATAAAGACAGATTATTTATTTTCTGCACCGTTGAAGCATGATTTTTCATTTTCAGTAAAACAAGGGACTGATTATTTATTTTCACAATTATATTTATAATATTTGAAAATACACAATTTTTAAATTCATGTTTTTATTCTTAAATAAATAACATAGTCAAGGTTGTATCTGTTCGGAATTTTGGCTGTTCCACCTTGCAGTCTCAGTCCCTGTCCAGCAGTGTGGTATTCTTTAAGACCATCATAAAGATACTATTTGTTATTGTGTTTGATGCAAGCACAAAAATGGCAACCATTGCCATAAATCTGTGCACCCAGTTCATAACTGCCCAATCAAGAAACAGAATTGTAGGTGCAAATAGAAATATGCAATGTTTATAATGCATTGCTCTGTTTAAAGTAAAGGAGAAAGGAAAATCAGGGACGTTTCCAGGATATTTGAAAGGGGAGGTGCATAATAAAAATGTTGCCGAGCAGAGCGAGGCGAAAATTTTTTTGGACTTTTTTTTGCTAAAAAACATAAAATAATTGTGAAATGCACTAATCATGCTAATGTAATATAATACTTCATATACAGTTCCTGATTACACTAGTGATTTGTAACCAGGAATGATTACACTAGTGCTTTGTAACCAGGAATGATTACACTAGTGCTTTAGTGCTTTAGATCCAGACAATGATGAAGTGTTTAAGTACTCATTTTAAATAAGTGAGGGGGTGAGTTTTTTTAGAAAAAATATCCTGACCCTGATTTTGGTATAAAAAAAAATATTTCTGGTCTGCACTTGTACTGAAAAAAATAATCCGTCTCACATTTGACAATTTAAAAAAAAAAAAAATCTACATTGAACGTATAGGGAACATATGAAAGACTGGTATTCTCTCCGCCGCAACATCTCCTGATTTAATTGTTATAACTTTATCAGGTGAAATCAAAAATAAGGTATTTCAAATATATTGAACAATGGAATATTTATAAATAGTGAATGCATATCAAAATTTAAATATTTTAACACTTAGATAATCAAAGCTTTTTAATATTTCAGTTTGTTTTAAGCCAAATCAAACTTTTAAATAACATCTTAAGAAAAATGAATCCGAACCTATTAAAGGGAAATAATGCTAATCTACACAAATCACATTTATAAAACACACAGCGACATGTAAATAACCACCCATAGCTCAAAATACGACATGAATATACTAGGTAATTTCATCCTATTTACAATAAAGTATCTATGTATTAAAACAATAAATTTACTATTCAGTAGTGTGATCGATCGAGGGAGTTTTTAACGTCCTTGACTACCTATTTAGGTCTCGCACGGACGGTAGTGTGTACAATTTAAATTCTAATATGTTTCCCATGTGAATTTAAAGAAAAGATTTTAAAAAATAAAATAAATTACAAATTTTAATAACATACTGAACGCATTTTAAAAAAAAGGTTTACAGTTAGATAAATAATGCTCATTTATATTTTTATTTGTATTAAAGGTTTCAACTTATTTTAAACACCTTATTCAGAATTTTTTTTTTAACAAGACCGAGTAAAGGGAGACTATTCAAATCAGCTAAAATCACAATACATGTATTGTTTGTAAAGTCTAACAAAAGAGAGTCCTTACTCAGTCAAATATACACTAGAGAGTTTTATCCTATGTACAAAAAGTACCAAATATTAAATTCATTAAAATATATATTGCGAGGTCAATGAAGTATGAAAAGAAAGTAAACAACAAACCGGTCTAATGTAAACAAAACAACGAAATCAATATCGACGTTTTCACACTATTTACATCCAATATTCCCTAGTGAAAAACAGTTACCCGGAATAAATACACGGCGGAATGAAATTACGCTTACATAATTAAATCTACTCATTCACACGAAATTCGTTGAACTGTGGTGAGTAGTATTTATAGACACAATCAGAACTTCAGTGGATTCCTAAAAAATAATCCACTGTTTCTTCAATAGATGACGTCACAACAATGGTTTAAGTATGTATTAATGTCCAAATATAAATTAGAATAAATAGATGCTATATAAACGAATTTTAAGTTATATCCGTCAGCGGAATCACTCTAAATTTATACTCGCTCTTATGAAGTCATTATCAGTTCCTGATGCCAGTCTGTATCCTTGCGGGCTGCGCACAAATAAGTTTTATATAGTTTTACAATAAGTTCACAAATTACCCGGCCTTTAGCACTTTCCATTTACTGACTCTTGTATGTGTACATTTGTATATATTACATTTATGTAACAATATTAGTATCACTGTATAACAGCGATTAAAGTATGAAAATGTATGCTTAAATATTCATGTACAGTCAAACCTGCTCATGAGACAACCTGTATTGAGCAAAAACCTGTCTTATAAGACCACTATTTTTAATGCATTATAATGCATTTCAAATAAATTGAACCTGTATTAAAAAACCACCTGTCTTATGAGATCACTTTTCAGCTCTCCGTTGAGTGGTCTCTGAAGACAGGTTTGACTGTACATGCTGTTTACAGCATCTCATTGTCACTTTCCGCTTTGTTCCTCCTGTATCCAGTTGTCTCAACCTTCTTGGGATTTTCCTCTTCGTCATAACAATTCACACAACCGGTCTTTAGCCAATGTTTGCAAACTTTTGTTGAGAAGATCTTGTCATACAGAAGTGTTCCTGCAACAGCACCTATCATGTCGCCCACCCAGTAGATCTATAAAAATATTATGCAAAAAATCATTAGTGTATGATTGGAATTTACAATTGCCATGACAACCATTTTTTTGGTATTTTATAAAGTCAAATTTATTACTGCAAGAAAATGTTAGGAAGACTAAAACATAATTATTTGTCTTATATATATTTAAATTCTATTTTTGTCAAATGGTAAATCGTCGGCAACCGCGACTAGAAAGAAGGCAAGATATTTTTTCTTCATATTTAAAGATTTGATGGTACATGTAGCACGGTTAATATTGAGCCAATTATGAATAATGTTTATGTATGTATAGTGTGTATACTATACAGATACATCGTAGACTTTTACATATAATTACACCTTATATAACAATGCTGTAATCTGATTGGTTCATTAGAGAGATATTTTTCACAAATATTATGCATTTCAAACGATTTCAGAGGCAGCGGGGTATTTCCCAATTGTATTTGCTATTTTTACCCTCTGCTGTGGTATTTGCGAAAAATTATCTCATCCGATTGAAGGCTTGAAATGTCTACATCATCACTGCATTTTAGTATAAGCGTTTGTAGATGGAAACACTTTATTTGACATTCGGTGTAATAAAACAGATACATCATGCTCGGGAAGGGTATTTGTGTAAATTACCAGTCGAGAGACTTGAAATTTCCTGAGCCTAACGGGGCATAACATGTTTCCATCTACAAACGCGTATACTAAAACGCAGTGATCATGTAGACATTTTGTGAAAAAATACCCCTCTATATGAACCAATCAGATTACAGAATTCTTATATAAATTCTAATTATATGTAAAAGCCTACGATGCAAGTATCAGATGGTCACATACCCACATCTTCTCATACATTCCGGCGACCATAGCGGGTCCAAAGTTTCTTGCTGGATTCATACAACCTCCTGATATATTAAACTGAAAAATACATATACAGGATAGATTAAATGTGTAATTATTATTACATGAATATTCAAAACGAGAACACATTGATTAGATATTGATACAAATGTATATGAGCCCTGTTTTGTAGTAGAATAATACGCTGAATTTGAATTGTTAAGGATATTCCACCCAGCTTAGACACCTCATTTCGACTCCAAAACGACTATCCATCGCTCCTTCTTCTTGCGGCATGCCTATCAGTGAAGCACGCTTCTACAAGACCAACGACACTTGCATATAAACAAATTATATACGTCTACAAGGTCGGGGGAAAATTGGTGAGATATTGATTCCAAAGTAGCCTTAGATCTCAAAATGTGCCTTCTTCAATCATATGCAAAAAATATTTATGAACTAAAATTCTAATGTCGAAATCAGCAGTGATCAACATCCCCTACAAATAGTTTGGAAATTTACCGTAATCAAAGATATTATACAATTATGGCCTTCAGAAGAAGGTAATATACATAATTACATGTATTATACTTTACTATAGTAACAAAGAGAGAAATAAGTTGGTTATTTTACGATTTTATTTCAGTTTACAATGAATAACCAATAATTCAAGCAGCAAAATGCCCGTAGATCAAATAACTCTACAGGAAATACGTAGTGCAAAATAAATTTTTGAAATTGGCGCGCTTTTGCACATCGGACAAATAACCTTCACTCCAAAAAACATGGCCGCCATTGAACTTTTCGGCTGCAGCACAGAACTGGAAATTTCCAAAATTCTCACAGATAAGGATGCAAGAAATACAAAATATTCAAAAAAGGTGGCATTCTTCAACAGTATGTATTGTTTATAAACAAAAGCTCGGACTTTGATAGCTAGCCTCCCGGGGAACTCGCACAACCTCTCGCCAGCTTTTATGTTGATGCCAGGAAAAAGGATTGTAGCAAATACAAACTATCTAGCTTGAAAGCTATACGTGTTGGTTTATGCAGGCATTTTTCACAGGAAATGGGCATTGATATTGTTAAGAATCCGCTCTTTAAGGAAGCAGATGATGTGTTTGCGGCAATGACCGTGCAGTTGAAACGACGAAAAGGTATGAATCACACACCTGCACTTGAACTAGATGAATTGAAGCATATTTATAATAGCCCAGCAATGAACATTAACATACCAGCTGTCTACTGAACAAAGTTTAGTTTGATGTGATATTTTATCTGTGTCGACGTGGCCGCGAAAACTTAAGACAAATGAAACAATTGACATTTAAAATTGGATGTAATACGGAGGGATTAGAATTTGTGTATCAGAGTCAGCATGAGATGGACAAAAATCACCGTGAGGATGAATTGGACAATAGTATAACAGAAGGCAGAATGTATGCAATTTAACTTGTGAATTGCTTACATTTACAAAATGAATTGATGGTTGTTATACGTGGTACAGGAAGTGGTTACCCCAATATAGTGTCTGGTTTCCGGATCACAAATCTGCATGAATTGCTAATTTTATATGTTTCGTGAATTTTATATGTGATAAGTCCACAGAAAAAAGTAAACAAATGGAACATTAATTACAATGTGCAAACAAGTAGGTATACATATAATTATAGTAATACACCCTAGTCGCAACATAACACATTGTAATTTGTTCGGTGAAGTATATGTTAAACGCTGAAATTTATTGCTCATGTTTAATCATGTTAATTTTCGTGTAATTTTGAATCACAATATTTATGATATTCTCTTTCTATTTTGCAGGCTGTGACATCGTTGAAGTATATATCAAAACTGCATCCTTCCAGAAATGATTTATGGCAGAATTCAAGAGATAGCTGTGATGATACTTTCATGCATGTATAATAACCACTCAATCAGAGGAACCAGTATTTCGTTATTAGATACCGAATTTGAGTCACGTGACATTATGAAAGTGTCGGGACATAAGTCCATCAAACTTCCATTAAAAACTATTCCACAAAAATAAGCGAGAAAAGATAGAGAAAATAATTAACTTTTTACATGCATCTGTTAGTGTCAAAGCTGAAAGTGAAACGGTTGAGCAAGTACAGGCCGAGAACAACTATGTTGAGGAATCTGCAATTTAGGATGTTTTGTTCCTTTCTCAAGAACAAATTGAGGATCTTTTTGTACCAATGGAAACAACTGATATTAATCAGAATATGTTGGAACCAGTTTGTGCAAATAAGATGGATTCCGTTATTCCTAAGGATTAAACCTCATTACAGAATAAAACGTTTCCACAACTGCAAGATGTTGTAAATTCCACTTTCACACCGTGAATAACAGGATTTGTTGTGAACTTCAATGTAACACTGAATAAAAATTAAATTGGAACATTAAGTGTTTAAAGCCAGTTTGTTATTTCTGTTGTTGTTGAATTATTAATCATTAATTTTATACACGATACAGTTTCAGTTATTTTGTTGAATTTACGTGGTTTTCGAGTCTAAGTTTAGTGCAGTAAACTATAATTATACAGTTATGACCTTCAAGAAAAGTTAATAGCAATAATTTTATTTATTTTGTTAAATTAATATATTGTTGAATTTCCATGCTTCTCGAGTCCTCATGTTTAGTGCAGTATAATAATACAGTTTTGACCTTCATGAAAAGTTACAATCCATAATTATTCAAAAAAGGTGACACTCTTATGCCAATCGGACCTCAGGAAATAACCCTTCCTCAATTTAGCAATTATGGATATTAACTTTTCATGAAGGCCATAAAAAATAACCCTTTCGAGATTTAATAATTACGGATATTACCGCCTGCTGAATGTCATAACGTTATTATTATACAGAAGTAAGCTCTTGACAAAATATCAGTTATTACGTTCTTGTCGATTCTCACGAGAGAGCTATCTTGCTCTCATTGATTATCGCGTGGATCGACAAGAGCAAGATAACTTGTTATTTTCTGCTGAAAACTGGAGTTATTTGATTTGCACGCTGAAAACAACGTCGTTATTTTATCAGTGTAGCTATAGTAAAGTCACTAAAGTATAATAATAAACCTTATTGTCTATCTACAGATATTATTCAATCATTTTATTAATATATTTAATAACCCAGTCGTCAGACTTGTCTGAAATGATTATTCATTGATTGTTACAGAAATTACCAGTATTTAGCAAAATTCAAAAATAATAGAAATACTAAGGGTTCATTCCTTGTATTGCACATCGTAGATCTCCTTAGCTGAAATTTGGCTTCCTATTTCGGTATTGTTGGTTGAGTACTTCTTGTTTAATATACGTTTGGTTTTTGATCTTCTAAATGTTTCGGTTTTAATGCTGCTGATGAGAGGTAACTCCTTGAAATGCGTCGTATACAGCATAGTATAAATTTACTATATCTAATATTAGTATCTTTGGATTGTTATTTTGAAACTCCTGGGATGATGCCTCTGCTGGTAGACCCTAGGTCCCGGAGGGTATTCGCCAACCCAGTCGTCAGACTTGTCTGATATGATTATTCATTGATTGTTACAGAAATTACCAGTATTTAGCAACATTCAAAAATAATAGAAATACTAAGGGTTCATTCCTTGTATTGCACATCGTAGATCTCCTTAGCTGAAATTTGGCTTCCTATTTCGGTATTGTTGGTTGAGTACTTCTTGTTTAATATAAGTTTGGTTTTTGGTCTTCCAAATGTTTCGGTTTTAATGCTGCTGATGAGAGGTAACTCCTTGAAATGTTTCGTATACAGCATAGTATAAATTTACTATATCTAATATTAGTATCTTTGGATTGTTATTTTGAAACTCCTGGGATGATGCCTCTGCTGGTGGACCCTAGGTCCCCGAGGGTATTCGCCAACCCAGTCGTCAGACTTGTCTGATATGATTATTCATTGATTGTTACAGAAATTACCAGTATTTAGCAAAATTCAAAAATAATAGAAATACTAAGGGTTCATTCCTTGTATTGCACATGGTAGATCTACTTAGCTGAAATTTGGCTGCCTATTTCGGTATTGTTGGTTGAGTACTTCTTGTTTAATATAAGTTTGGTTTTTGGTCTTCCAAATGTTTCGGTTTTAATGCTGCTGATGAGAGGTAACTCCTTGAAATGTTTCGTATACAGCATAGTATAAATTTACTATATCTAATATTAGTATCTTTGGATTGTTATTTTGAAACTCCTGGGATGATGCCTCTGCTGGTGGACCCTAGGTCCCCGAGGGTATTCGCCAACCCAGTCGTCAGACTTGTCTGATATGATTATTCATTGATTGTTACAGAAATTACCAGTATTTAGCAAAATTCAAAAATAATAGAAATACTAAGGGTTCATTCCTTGTATTGCACATGGTAGATCTACTTAGCTGAAATTTGGCTGCCTATTTCGGTATTGTTGGTTGAGTACTTCTTGTTTAATATAAGTTTGGTTTTTGGTCTTCCAAATGTTTCGGTTTTAATGCTGCTGATGAGAGGTAACTCCTTGAAATGCATCGTATACAGCATAGTATAAATTTACTATATCTAATATTAGTATCTTTGGATTGTTATTTTAAATCACTAAAGCGAATGATAATCAACCCTGTCAGACTTTATCCTCTCATCTTGTCGTTATTGTAAGGCGGTATGAGAGTTATTTTAACTGGCGTTATTATGAAACATTAATGTGTTTTAGTGTCGACTCAAAGCTTTTAAGTGTCACACACAGTAAAAAACAACTAGATGTGCTGGCAACATTAATTTAGGCTGACGAAAAGCAATTGTAATTTTGAAAGGATTTTGACTGCCAAGCTTTCAAAAGTAGGGCTTTAAAAATGGCTTTCTATTTGACACTCTTTGACTAGCTATTGTGAAACTTTCGCCGGGCTGGCATGGACATTTTTAAGAACAGATATCAAAATTTTTCCTTTCTCGAATATTTCCTGTACCCACCAGGTTAAAACTAAAGAACCACTTTTACCTCACAACATTGAAGATTGGGTATGGTGGATCAATTCTCAACACACATTCCTTACATATATACGAATAAACTTTGAGCAAATGAACGGAGCTATTCGTCATCTTAAAATTCACAGGGAGGCCTTCAACATTTGAGAAAAAATTCATATCCAATGTATGTTTAAAACAGTCCCCTAGCACTGTTTTTAATGTCAAGACCACAGCTTCATATTGATAAACATATTAAATGCAATGTAAAATGCTCTGAAATCTAACAAATATTTCCATAACTTTCCATTACAGTATGTTTGAAAAAAGATAACAAAAAAAAAAAAAAAAAAAACTATAGAAAAAATAAAATAAAATAAACCATGCACGAGGCACAATGCCTTACATAAACTACTGTGAAATTAGTAACATCTAAGGTGTTTACAATAATATTATGAGTGTTACAAAATGTACATGTATTTTCTGCTTTGACCCGTATGTAGGCGTATATGTGTGTATTACAATCTGTAACTATCAGGCAGACTCCATAACCCACAATGCGAAGATTCAATCGATTTTTTTAGTGTTTATTTTTATTTATATCATTGTACTTTTTTAAAAATTTTTTTGGCTTTCCAAAGATTTGGCGGGGAGCTTACATTAATTACCGGGTGAAGTTTAATCCGGAAATTTGAATCTACGCAAGAAGTTAAAGGTATATATGAGTTTATTTTGACACAAGCGAATATCATTATTTTCAAAAAATATTCGCTACAATAAAAGACCTCAAGTCAATAATACATTTTTAGTAGCTGTATGAATTAACCTCTAGTAATAAACGCGTTCAGAATTCTTACCATGAAGAATTAAAAAATACTGGCTTGACTGGTTTCCCTTTTTAATTAGTGGATAAAGTAATTTGAATCCTAATGTGATATTTAAATGAATTACATTATCGTTATAAATCTTTGTATTTTTATAAGTTTATAAGTTTTTAAAACATTCTCCAAAATTTGGTTGTACCTATGTTTTGTCATTTTACGTTGATGCTATTATAAATAATGTTTGCACAATTTTCTTATTTGATAAATGTTTGCAAACGAGATTAATCAGGACTTATTTTTATCACTGATATACAAAATATTTACAAAAACAACAAAAGATGGCGTTGATTTAGCAGTATATATTAATATCATTTGAATATTTGTCAGTTAAAGACGAAATGATGAATTTAATATAACACTGTTTAACCCGATAAACTTTGTACAAATATCGTTTACGTTCATCTCATGATTTTCTCCCGAGACCTAAATAAAATTTGTGACCTTTTCAATAGAAAGGGAATTTTCTCATACACATGACGATGTATTGTGGTAAATTACAATAATAAGAGTTTCTGCTATATCGTTATGGTGGAAATGATACAAAGAAAATAAGAGGAGGGGGATGAGAATATTAAAGTTTGAATCTTGAAACCCAATATTTCGACCGTAGGTGGTCTTTTTTAGGGTTGGTAACAATTTTACAAAAAAAATATAATATTATTGTCTCTGCTCAAATAAAAAATATAATGATAAAGGGTTAGGATTTATTTGCATTTTACATTTTTTTGTTTCAAACTTTGGAGAATGAACGTGACGTTTGATAATATTAATAATATAGCTTTCTTATTTCAATTCTGGACTTACCGCGGCAAATATATTTATAACAACAATTAATCCAATCTGAAATGGAGCAAAGCCATTTATGTCATCTCGGTTAGGATCTATCATAGCAAAAGTTCCGAACAGCAGGAAGAAGGTAATGACAATCTCACAAATCAACGCTTGCATATCCGTTATTCCTGGACCTGGATAGATTATTCCAAATGCACCCTGGGTCATGTTGGCATTGGATACTGCTTTAATAAGAGCGGTACCGGAAGCAGATCCCAGAGTCTGAACAACAGTATAGAAAACAAACCTGGCCACTGAGATCTGTCCAAGAACCAAAAATCCAACACTTATAACTGGATTAACATGCCCACCACTGACAGTTGAAAGAGTTCTAATCACACATGCAATATAAAATCCAGCTTCTACGGCGGATGCAATTGCATTTCCAGGATTAGACACACCTGTTCCCACCGATAGAAAAGTCAACAAAAGCACTCCGATAAATTCTGCTGCACAACTTCTATACAGATCTAAACGAGAAAGATCTTTCAATTCTCTCCGGACAAATCGAGCTAAACGGGTATCCGCTTGTTTGTTAAAGTGGCCTGGCATTTTTATTCAGTAACGTATACAGGTTATATATGATTCGATATTCTTTAGATTTTCCAACGAGAGTCAGTTTGTAAGATATGATTTAAACACTTGAACACTACGGGTTTCAGTTTAAGACGAACTGTAATTTATACTGCTATACGAAAAGAAAATATTTTATCCACTACTAAATCATTCAAACTATACGTACGTATATAATATCAAATATAATGAGAGGATTATCTTTCACAGAGACTACTGAATTACATCATACTTTTATTTTTAATGGGTTTTTACAAAACTGACTCGTTTTTTCAACCATCCACGAAGTATATTTGCAACTTTCAAATCAAAATTGATGGTAGAAAATTGTAACTCCGGAGAACAACGAAGACAAGACAAAAAAAAATATACTCTACAATTAAAAACTAAAAACATATGAACATCATGGACTCCACATAAAAACCGGTTGTAGACTCAATTGCACCGGAAGAGTAAGCAGTCTCTGCTTCACGCAGGACACCCGTGTCAAATCCGGTATGAGGAAGGAATAATATCAATGGAACAGGTCCATTTTCATTTGGGAAACGATTTTTTCATATCTGTCAACCAAGTCATGATGACTTCCATAAAACTTTACATGTAATAAGGATGACTCAAAGGATGAGAAACATACCCCTGGCTGAGCAAATTTTCTGTCAGTAGCCAGGCTCCGTTCAGGAAGTCAATGTATATGTCACAAGCTCTGGAATAACGTGTGAGTTGCGAAATATTTTTGGAATATTGCCGCTCAAAAATGGGAAGTTGAAGATTGGAAAATCAAAGTCATCCCGTTTGTCGTAAAGTTTTATATTCAATCTTCCTCTGGTGTCAATTTTGAGGTAAAGGTCAAGATAAGATGCAAACTTGGCAGTGTCTGTGGTATCCTTAATTTTGAGCTGAATGGGATAGATGGGATTAAGAAATTCCCAAAATGTGAATTGTTGAGTGGTAAAACATCTATGTAGCGGAAGGTGACAGCTAAAATTTATGGATATATCCATTTATTTCACTAAACTCTTAATCAGACTTGTTCTGTTCTAGAATGGGGTCCTCATCCAAACTTGTCAGAGGTGCCAATAATTTGCCTACGGGTGAGACAGAGACAGAGAGAACGTTTTGTATCTGGATATTGAGAGGTTTATTCTGCGGAATTTATGACTGAATACACATCTTCGGTATAACATTGACCTTTGCAAACTACGACTCTTTCATAGCACAGAAAACGCCGCGGAAATCTTCCACATGGCCGAGAAAATACCGACGTCCTCTTCATGATTACTGGTGGGAGCTGCTGAAAGCCTTTCTATAGAGCGCTTGGAAGCGGCAAGGACGGTCTCCTGATCGTAGTCTCCTCAACTTTGCGTAGAACGCGACCCAGATCGGACTAAGGAGGACAAATACCCTCAACAAAACTATGGATTCTGAATTAAATGTATTTAGATTCCCTGTGAAGAGTATAAGTTATTTAAAGGACAACCGAGAACATACTCTTCATAGGTTTTTATTTTGTTGTAGTCTGTATACAGTAACCTCTTGAAAGATTGTTTTACTGATTTGCAGCCTTCAATGCATTGATCTTAATATTTTGTGCTTACATCCTCTTAAATTGAAAAACTACATCCCCTACATCGGCGGTCTTGTAGTAACCTGCTCGCCTCGAGTGGAGAAAGTCGCGAGTTCCACCCTTGACCGGGTCAAACCAAAGACATTTAAATTGGTATTGGCTGCTTCCCCACCAACAACGTGTCATCTAGGAGTAAGAGCAAAGAACTGGCTGGCTCGAGGTCAGAATAATGTGTCCGGTTGGTGTAATATGTCTTCTTGCTGACTGTTACCCCATGATCTATCATGTTAAAAATCCGACTACATTCGTTACAAGAAACATTGGACAAGTTTGGTTTAAGGTCGTTGATTTATTGTATTGCCGAAAAACTGTAAATAAAGTGATTAGCATGTAGACAAATTGCCGTTTGTCCTATAATTAGTCAGTTTTCCCCAAATCTTAAAATTTAAAGATGATCGCTGGTCTTATAGGAAATAAATAGGATTTGAAATAGGTGTTTTAGTTGAGAGAACATATGAATAGTAAACAAATAAACAAGAAAAAAATATAGGTTCATGTGCTTTTTTTAGAGCTATAAGGCCTTGAAAATTTGCAGGAAATGGGTTTTCTCTGGATTTTTCATTGTCTTTGCATTGACAACTTCAGTCTCTCAAAGATGTATGAAACAAGAGGCTCACCAGAGCCTGTATCGCTCACCTGGAGTCTGGTTTTCATTGGACAATTAATCAACTATTTGACCAGGTTTGTTGCAATTGGTTGAATTGTTCAGGGAAAATTTGTTGAAGATTTATTGTTCATAAGGTTTAATGTTAAAATATGTTCCCTGATGGTGGTAGTTCTGGCAGGAAGTTGACAAAATTGACCAGGAATAAGGGTGAACCTTAAATAAATGTAACAGAACCCGACCTCAAATTACACAAACCAATAACTCCTAAATAGAATTTGGGATTCCCTTCAAAATTTCAGGGTAGGCAGATCTCAACATGGCAAACATTTTTCAATTTATATTTCACTTCTATCTCAAATAGTTTTGGAGATAAATGCAAAAATGTTAAAATTTTGAAAATTTGACAAAAAAAGGGCAATAACTCCTAAATGGGTTTTGGGATTTCCTTTAAAATTTCAGGGTATGTAGATTTCAACATGGCAAACATTTTTAAAATTTACATTTCACTTCTATCTCAAATAGTTTTGGAGATAAATGACGAAAAATGATAAATTTTGAAAATTTGATGAAAAAAGGGCAATAACTCCTAAATGGGTTTTGGGATTTCCTTCAAAATTTCAGGGTATGTAGATCTCAACATGGCAAACATTTAACAAATTTAGATTTCACTTCTATCTCAAATAGTTTTGGAGATAAATGACAAAAAATATTAAATTATGATAATTTGACGAAAACAGGGCAATAACTCCTAAATGGGTTTTAGGATTTCCTTCCAAATTTCAGGTTAGGTAGATCTTGTCATGCTGATCAATTTTACCCCATGTCAGATTTTTGATATCTGTAACGGTTTTTAAGTTATAAGCCAAAAACAACACATGCACCCCTATATTCTATTTTTAGCTACGACAGCCGCCATGTTTTATGTCAGATCAAAATAAATTGAGGATCGTTTGTAGAGGACATGTTATAGACCATTCCTATTAAGTTTCAAACCAATCGGCCTAGCGGTTTCAGAGGAGAAGATTTTTGATAAAAAAATTTTGAAAATTTGAAAAAAAGGGCAACAACTCCTAAATGGGTTTTGGGATTTCCTTTAAAATTTCAGGGTAGGTAGATCTCAACATGGCAAACATTTTTCAAATTTACATTTCACTTCTACCTCAAATAGTTTTGGAGATAAATGACGAAAAATGTTAAAATTTTGAAAATTTGACGAAAAAAGGGCAATAACTCCTAAACGGGTTTTGAAATTTCCTTCAAAACTTCAGGGTAGGTAGATCTTGTCATGCTGATCAATTTTACCCCATGTCAGATTTTCGATATCTGTAACGGTTTTTGAGTTATTAGCAAAAAACAGCAATTTACCCCTATGTTCTATTTTTAGTAACAGCGGCCATGTTTTTCGACGAATCAAAAATCCCCACATCAGTTCTATGCAGGGTACCCCAGGAAACATTCATACCAAGTTTGGTTCTAATTAGTCAAGTAGTTTCAGAGGAGAAGATTTTTGAAATAATAACATAAAACAAGAAGATTTTTGAAATTTCAGCCAATCAGAACACATTATTGGGCCTGGCAGCCATGTTGAATATTCGATCAGCACCAAAATTACAAATTCTGTAAAGGACCTTCACAGGAACATTGCTGCCAAGTTTGGTTCCATTTGGTTTAGTGGTTTTTTAGAAGAAGATTGAAATGTGAAAAGTTAACGGACGGACGACGGACGACAGACGACGGACGGACGACGGACGACGGACGCAAAGTGATGGCAAAAGCTCACCCTGGCTTTTAGCCAGGTGAGCTAAAAATAAAAAGGATTTCATAAAATTTTGTCAAATACCATTTTAAGGTATATATGATTGAATTATAAAAGAAAAAGTGGGGGTTCATGGGCAACAAATAATCATGTTTAAGAAATGGATAAAACCCGAGGATTTCAAAAATCTGACAAAAAGACCAAAACATGACGAGCGAGCATCCTTAAAATAGGAAATAAGTTGAGCATTTCATGTGATTTTCCACTTCCGCTCTAGCTATAT
This sequence comes from Mytilisepta virgata, assembly GCA_028015205.1. NCBI lineage: Eukaryota > Metazoa > Mollusca > Bivalvia > Mytilida > Mytilidae > Mytilisepta > Mytilisepta virgata. The sequence continues at coordinate 41,303,417 of CM051510.1, read as the reverse complement.
ACTATATAGCCAAATTCAAGTGCAATTGTATCGACTGAAAAAGGACATGTAGGATTTTGCCTGATATTTGGCGCTTCGAATTCCAAAATCAAAAAGGAATGAAATGCTTACTCTCAGCTATCTTTAAGTACTCTTAAAATGATGAATTTTAAAGAACATGTTTTGTCAAAACAGCCTTGCCCAATAAGATATTTCAATGAAATGTGTCTGCATGTAAGAAAAATTTATATTAAAAAACATTTTTGGACAAGGCTGTTGCTCATAGTTTTTTATTTACCAAAATATAATGTAAAAACACTGATTTTCTTCAAATCCTTGATTAAGCAGACGTTCATGACGTCGCTGTTGCATCATTGGGAAGAATTTTGAAGAATGAGTGATACATTATGAAAGTTCAACCATTATAAGATAAAATGATACAAAATTCGAATCTGAAATTTTACTTTTATTTTTTCTTGTCAGATGGGGTCAAATAACGGCTGAAATCATACCATCTCCTTTCATTGGATATATTTAGAAGTTGTTTTGATTCCAAATCATTTATATCTAATAGGGGGATTAAAATGATTATATAAAGTAGAATAAGCCCGTGCATACGATTGTTATGTTAAAAAGAAAGAGATATATCAGCCATTCATTGCATTGTTTCATCATTACAATGTAATGATATTATCAATGCACAAATAACACATTATTATGTAAAAAGTTGATAATTCCATAGCTTTATTTCATGTTTGTGCTGAGTTGAACTTGTATTTATATTTTACGAAATGCAGTTCAGTAGAGAATACTTCCTGAAAACTTTTTATTATATAAGAGTAAAGAGGTGTCGTTGACAGATCACCCGCCTTGAGGTAATTCATGTATTGTTGTTTATTATCTGAGACCTTTTATGCTTACACATGTTCAGGTTAACCTTAGAATAATGATAGATGACATGAGGTTAAATTAACAATCAAAGACCAATACAAAAGCTCTATATTTTCATCTTTTTAAATGTTTTGATTCTAATTATATAGCATGTATTTCCTTATAAGAAAAAAGATATAAGGAGGATTGAATCTTAAATCAATACCCCAGAGGCAAAGCAAACGCGTTTTCATTTCTGTACATCATAGTCAAAATAAAATATGTGCACATTTCTATTACCTATGACTCATCAGCCATTTTCAAGGCCTAAAATAATGAAAATCAAAACAATGATCGAAAAACATAAAAGTAAATTCAAAATTACCAAATAAAGCAAAAGGATAAAGTTAAAGTCATTTAAGGACAATGACAAATCTCGTACTTAACTGTACCTTAAGATACAATGTATTAAATATAATTACCATAGATCTTACTATAATAATGGATGGATGGAGAAATTATTTCAACGTCCAGTGGTAATTATTTTATACATATCAGGACGAGAACATGTCGATATGATATACATTGTAAATATTAACACTGCTTTGTACTAGATCGACACACTGAGCCCATGGGGTAATAGTCTGCAGGAAAACACATCAATCCACTCAGACACATTATACTGACTTCGAGCCGACCAGTCCTTTGGTCTTACTTCTAGATGTCTCGTGCTTGGCGGAGAATAAGGAAATACAAATTTTAATGTCGAGGCGAGCACGCTAGCATAAGACACCTCACTATCAGATGTCCCCCAATACATGCAATAGATATAAAACAATAACAATTTTACAACAGTAATATTTTAGCACAGCTGGTAATCCTTAGAAATTTATTTTATATTGTTCATTTGAGGCAACAGTATAAGTTCTATTCTTTACATCATGTTATGTTTCCTAACATCAAATCTTATAAATATTTACCAAGTCATGACAGTTTACATAGTACAACATATTCCTTTTAAAACCTTATACCATAATTTGGCCGTTTTCTTTGTTAAATGATACTTTATGTATAAACGTTAAACTGTAAACAACTACATGTATGTCAGTGGGACATAACCTATTGAATTCTAAATGTGAATGTAATATTAGCCAGTTATAACAATATTGTATCAATGACCTCATTTCGATTTTAGAAGGGTTCACACACTTGTTACAATTTAGATGCAAATTTATGTCTCGTTTTCCGAGAATTTTATATAAACAATTTTACATATGTTGTAGATCAAATTCAATGCCATGCAAAGGAATGAAATTTAATCCTAAAACTAAATCCTTAATCTATGAGTTCTATATAGATGTTCCTTTGAAGTGGCCCCAAGGTGAAAATATGGAACACCCAACCAATAAACCAAAGTACGTTAACGGAGAAGGACATGGTCAAATGTTATCTTTCTGGTTAAATTCTTGTGGTTATTCTGTGTGTTTTATTATCACTTAGGTGTTCTTTTGCCGATATCTATATGCCCAAAAAGCTGACATTCGACGTTTAAAATGTTTCACTCACGGGAGGGATGATAATTTATCAGTGAAGTTGATATGGCCTTATACTGTATTCAGACGGAATTGTGTATCGACAACAGTCTTGTTCTGGGTTTCAAAGAGTCAAGACCTTTTTATTTTTATTTTTTACATGCTCGTGATCAAGACAATATTGGTCGAAACGTTGGGTATTTTTAACTTTTTAGTTTGATTGTTGTTTTTTTTACGATTTTATATTTTTTTTTGTTCGACTTGTGTATTTCATACATTTAAGTTGTTTTATGCCCCCTTTGACAGCTCACCATTTCCATTTATTTTCCTTGTAATCTATTGTCGTGTTAGCTGTTTCGAAACATACATAGTCTTTTGTTTTAAGGGTAATTACTCCAAAATATACATATCATATTTAGTTCAGTTTACTTTAGAGGAAATCTTACACTTTCGTTTTAGAAACTCATTCACAGATTTTCAGATTTGTACTAAAATGAAATAAGTTGGGTAAAGTTTGTGGCACAATTCAAGCCTATTTTTGAATACAAAAATATTTGGATGTTATCCTGTTTTCGATAATATATAGAAGATGAATTATAGAAAAAAAATAACAATCCAAAGATACTAATATTAGATATAGTAAATTTATACTATGCTGTTTACGACGCATTTCAAGGAGTTACCTCTCATCAGCATTATTAAAACCGAAACATTATGAAGACCAAAAACCAAACTTATATTAAACAAGAAGAAATCAACCAAAAATACCGAAATAGGAAGCCAAATTTCAGCTAAGGAGATCTACCATGTGCAATACAAGGAATGAACCCTTAGTGTTTCTATTAGGATAACTAATTCAAAGATTTGAATATCGCAAAATATTCAAAGAGTGACCGAAAACACCTTAATTCACGAATGCGCGCAGCGCATGAAGGAATTATTAGTGTTTTCCGGTCACGAGTTGAATATTGTCGATATTCAAATTTTTGAATTAGTTATACTGTTTATTGCATAGATAAAATAGACAAAAAATGCTTCAAAAATGTCATATTTCCCATAGATCCCTTCCTGAATCTGTCGATATCACAAAAGTCATTTGTTAATAACGTTAATAACGTTAAATAAAACAGATCTTTCACTGAGTGAAAATATCGAATTTATTTTCACTGGAAATCACCATCTTGAATGTAATAACATAAATAACACCACAAACAAGACAAGTTTGGAAATGTCTGAATAAGAATCCCATTTTTTTTTACCGAAGATGATGTCCAAGAACACAAGTGCATGTCTTTACCTTACTATTGAAATATGTAGCTTTATAATTAGACCCGATTTATTCTACATGTGCATTGTACGTCTAAGGGAGATACTTTTTTTCGAAAAAGTATCGGCCTGGGATGACCATTTTAATGACTCTTTAAATATACCAGTCGTGCTCGTTGTAAACTTATAGATGTACATGTAGTTTTTTGTTGTATTTTTTTATTTTTTAAATTTTTGTCATTCGTGGAAATTTTTATGTAACGGATGCACTTTGCAACCAAAAACATCAAATACAATACCCCAGTGCAAACACTTTTATTAAGTCTTAAACCACGTTTTCTCAATTTTCAAACTAGAATTTTATACAGGTATGTAAGGTTGCTACAAGTATCCTTAAAATTTACGTTTTTTGACATAAGAACCTTTTCGTTACAGAACAGTCTCTGTCAGTGAGATAACATCCATCTAGAAAAGTAGACAAAGCAGCACAATTTTCTGTAGTGGACCCATCAGGCTCCCCAGCCCGGAAGTATGATATATTCACCGCGGTACTGTCTTCCCATAGCCATGTTCCTTCTAGTGCAATATCAGATCCTCCAACCCAGTAATCGACGGCTAAAAGAAAAAAATGTTTGATTTATACTACTACAGAATGACTGTATACATCAGAATCTCCAGTGCATGTAACGTACGTTAACTTCCTCAACAAAAGCGAACGTCTGTAACATAAACCTTTAAGAGTAGGTTATCTTTGGTATTATCATGACGCAATTTTTTTTTAATGTTCGTCATCACAGTTTGATTAACCAGCAAAAATTTTAAACATAAGCGATCAAAAACTGGATAGACACCTCACCCACATGACATGCCAATAGATTTTATCAACCTGACTTATGACGGATGATGTTAATGGAACAGGACGTGCTAACCCTACCAGAATACCCGATATAATTCCCAGTATTCTCGATATTTTACATGTAAATTGTTACTGCTAGGAACGTTGGCTTGTCTGGTTCTGATTCACTGTAATTTGCCATGTATTGGTCGTTTCACTTAAGTAGTATTTGATCTCTGTTTACAAAGTAAAGCTCTGCCGATGCGGACTTCCACAACAAATCAGGAATGATACCATTTGTTTCAGATGGGTAAACTGTTTTTGCTTCGTTGGCGACATCCATCAGATTGCAAATTGAAAAATTTAATAAACTCAACTTTGTGGGGTTGCCAATTCAAGTAGAAGCTCTCATTTGTAAGATAGAAACCTCATAATGGTTAATCAAATTGTGGTGACAACTGCATAATTTCTAGACGGATGTGCTGTTACATTCAACATGTTTTCGGAGGTGAAAATTCCTAATTGTTTTGCCGAAATATATTCCAACCATAAGTCCATCATGAATGCTGGGAAATTGACATTGCTGCACTTTTTCTTGCAAAACATCAAGCAGACAATATACTAGAATAGAGAATGGAAACGGGGAATGTGTCAAAGAGATAACAACCCGACCAAAGAGCATAAAACAGCTCAAGGCTACCAATGGGTCTTCAACGCAGCGAGAAAATCCCGCACCCAGCAATACACACAGTAAAACTCAGTTCAAAAGATGTCCGAATCCGATGTTAAAAAAGGTAACAGAAGAAACTAAGCAAAGTGACAATGATCAATATATATTAACAAAGGACTGGCATACCAGCTCTAGACCTCAATGAGGAACCTGAGTGAGTTATCTTTTCCTAACCAATGTAGGTAAGGGAGATAATTAAATGCTCTCCCTTTTGTCCTGAGGCTAAAAGGGAGACAAATTTATTATCTCCCTTACATACATTGGTTAGGAGAAGATAACTCACTCAGGTTCCTCATAAAACTGATAGAAAGATTATGTCTTATCATATAGAATCATACACTGTTAATTTTTGTTTTATCAAATTGCAAAGTTTAATAGATGTTTGCAAGACCCTCTACGATCGATTGTGTATGAATTATGTTAAATGAATCGTGGTGACAATATATACACTTAATCAAAATTCAAAGACAAAATTAAACGGACTAGAACATCCTATAAACATGCAAATCTGCATACAAGGACCTAACAATCCACCAAATTTGGTTATAGACAGGAAGATTTTTAATAAGTTTTGTTTGACATAAGCGGCCATTTCTGTCTGCTCGTGTCGTCAGACATACTTCTAAAATAGGAGCAGTTAAGTATCATTGTTGCGAAGTTTGGTTCCAATTGGCTCAGTGGTATTAGACTTGAAAATATTTCAATAAATTTTGCCATAGGGTTATATGTTATTAGTTTTGTTGTTGCGACCATCTGTGTTGAACAGTATGAAAGAAAACGATCTAAGAGCCATTGCTGCCGAGTTGTTTAGGCTAGAAGATTTTTCAAAGAAATTTATCATTTCATCCTATGTTTAACTATGTTCGGCTGTGGTAACCACCGTGATTGTCAGGTAAGGTTATCGGACACAAGTTTAGAAGTTGACCTCAGAGGGACCATTACAGCAAATTTGGTTATACCTGCCGGGGTTAATCATAGAAGATTTTTGAAATTCACTCCCTTTTTCTATTTTTAGGAACAACAACACTGGGTGCATTTCAGAGGAGTTGCAACCAACAATAGTTTGGGATAATTGTGTAACTTTAATTGTAGTCTATGTATTGTTTTGGTCTTGTCTTTGTCGTTCTCCGGAGTTTGTCAGTTGTTTCGATTTTCCCCTCCTTCGAATATCCCTTTGGTATTTTTTTACTTTACCTATCTCAAATTTCTTAATAAAATTAACTTACTTATGTTCATTTCACACAACATTCTAAAGTTGTCCTTCATCTCAGCTCTTTCGTTCCATGTATTGTTTTCTGCAGGGACAATGACTAGCGCATCTCTTCCATTTTCCGTTCCATATTTAATATGATCGAACAAAAAGTCTAGCAAGTTCAAATCACTTCCATCGTAATTCTTCCATGCTGCCTCTGCGTCGAAATCATTTGCACCGATCCAGATTTCTGGGATACTGAATTGTATAAATATTTAGAAAATTTAGAACGGTTTATTATTCAAAGTGTTTGAGACTTAATTAGTTTAAACATAGTTATTACGTAAATGTTTTTACAGTTGATGAAAAATAGTATTCAACAGCTGTACTTCGGTCTTGTTTCCCTTACTTTGGTCATTTTGGTTTACTCTGGTTAATCTTTAGGGTTTGACGCAACGTTTAACACTACTAACTATCTCATGGTTCTGGTTTTAACATGTCTAACTTTATCATGATGCCAAGTTCTTATTTCAAGACTGAGGCCGGAGTAGAACGAGGAGAACAACTTCGCTCGGAAAACTAAAATCTAGAGAAATTCGTGTCCACACTGCCCCAGTAGTTTAAAAGTAGACCATTTTTATTTATTCTTTCTGATATTTGTATTTTTAGTCACAGCGAACATATTGGTCAAAGGTCCAGAACTCCCCACTGACCCCACCCCTCCCCTCACTTTTAACTTGAAACCCTTACACCAAAGTAGAACCTCAATTGAACAAGCAGGAGGTATTTATGTATTTTTTTTATGATTTTCAATTTTTAGTAACAGACCCCATATTGGTTGAAGGTACGTACCCGAAACACAATTTCGAAGGCGATCATGTTAGGACTATTTTTAGCAGTTCCAGAGGATTAGGTTTAATTATGTCACAACATAGGAAATTTTACGGTCATCATCACGAATTGATTGACCGTTACAGTGTTCCAATATCTAAGATTACGTTGGACCTGTTCCCACTGTCGTAATATTTCATGTACCTCCACCGATTTGTGACTACCACCGCATTAACTTTTTTGAAACTTCACGACGGGTGCCGTATACGGAGCAGAAACGCTTAACCTTCCGGAGTACCTGAGTTCACTCTTGGTTTTTATAGGAGTTCGTGTTGTACATTGTCTTTTAGTTTAAACTGTTTATTTGTTTTGCGTGTGGTTGTGCATTTGTTTTCCTGGGTTTGTCTATCTAATGGATAACGTATTTTTGGTTTGATCCTTAGGTATATTTGTCCTCTTTATTTGGTCAATATATTTTTTTAGTAATAGCAGACATATTGGTCTATGGTTCGGATCTCAACGCACATATTTGAAAGACGGCTATGCAAGGACAATTTCACCAAAGATTGGTCTAAATTACCAAAATACAGGTGGCCATATTTTCTTAGGTCCGGAACCATGTTATTCTTCTAAAAGGAGACGACTCAATGACCATTCCATCAAAGATGGGTTAAAATTGAGCAAGTGGTTTCGGAAGATATTTTTAGAAGAAAATTTACGCCAAAAGAAGACGGACGCCAAGTGATGGCATTAGCTCACACGACCCATTTAGGATAAATGAACTTATATTAGTTATAATTGATGTTGGATTCGAACTCAGTCACAGTGTTAATAGAAGTTATCATTAATGATTAAAACAAGCCAACTAGATGACTCGACCACCGAGGCCAATGAATGTTAGGCAACAGCAAAACATGTACAATCCTTAAATTATTTTTTTCAGTTTGCAGACAGGTTTCTTCCAGTAAGTAAATTGCTATGAAGTTACCTGCTGTTTATTCCCAGGGCATTCACTACATAAATATACGTGCTGGCGTCCGGAAATGAAGCTGGCATTCCTCCTCCAACCAAACAAGTAGATTCACCTAAATACCATGTTGAAGCTACTGTCGTTAACCAATAACATTTGTTGTAATATGGAACAAATACACCATTGCATTCCGTTCCTTTAAAAGATTTAAGCAAAGTTTCATGCGAATTTAACTATATGTAATACCACGTAACAATTTCAATAGAATGTAACGCGTCATTTGATTGGTCAAATTTTTTTCGTCTATCATATTATTGACTAAATTTTCTTTTCTACTATGACGTCATTTAAGGTATTCGGACCATAATAGATCATGATCGAAAATTCTATCTGTTTTTGACCGTGAATGGCTGTACCAAACACTTTAAAGATGGAATTTTGTATATATATTTTTCTCTAGCTGAAACACACTTTTTTGCTTATATGCAGAGTCTGTAAAAATAAGTTAGTTACATTGGCATTTCCGAAGTTTGCCGATAATTATCGAGGTCATTTCAATTGGGTTGTATGGAACATCCGGGAATTTTTTAGTAATCACGTGGTCATTTATGGTCCGGATACCTTAACAGAATCCTGACGTCTTAAATGTCAAAACAACCGTTGGAATTAAATTATAAGGATTTCAGTCCATTCGAAATAACCTCAATGCACATGGTGCACACCTGAAATAACTCGCTGTGCAACACGTCATTGAGGTTATTTCTTCATAGGCCGCGAAAAAAAAATTACAGTCAATCCTTAAATAATTTAAATTTTAATTAAGGTGAATTACGACAAGCTATTGGGCATCATTATTGCTTAAGTTGTAAATAAAGTAAGAAGGATCTGTGGTAACAGCAACAAAGAGACGAGGGCATAACAAAAAACTAGAAGTTGGGGCTGTCGGAGCGACAGCTATACCCGCACCCCACATTTATTTGTAAACAAACATTCTTAACAAAGCCATGTAACGTGAACTCCTCTTTCAGTTTTTGAATTTAAACCATTTTTATTGTTGCCATATTGTTTCTTACCAACTGTTGATGCGCAATAAGGTTACATACCACCTGTAGATTCTTAATAAGGTTTTAAAATTTTGATTTTCTAAACAAGGGCCTCACATTTTTAAACTTCGAAATTTGGAATTCAAGCTTGTGACCTAAACTTGTCTTTCATTTTTCTAATTTATGCATTTTATATTTATACAGTATTGTCATGCACCATATGCAGATGTGCAATAAGGTTTTATAATTTTGATTTTCTAAAAGTGGGGCCCAAAGGGGTCGAATTTTGAAATATTGTCAATTTAAGCTTGTGACCTAAGCTACTCTTCCATTTTACAATAAGCAATCCAAAGATACTAATATTAGATATAGTAAATTTATACTATGCTGTATGCGACGCATTTCATGGAGTAATCTCTCATCAACAGCATTAAAATCGAAACATTTGGAAACAAAAAACCAAACTTATTTTAAAACAAGAAGCACTTATAACCAAAAGTACCGGAATAGGAAGCCAAATTTCAGCTAAGGAAATCTACCATGTGCAATACAAAGAATGAACCCTTAGTAATTGTATTATTTTTGAATTTTGCTAAATACTGGTAATTTCTATAACAAATCAATGAATAATCATGTCAGACAAGTCTGACGACTGGGTTGGCGAATACCCTCAGAGGCATCGTCCCAGGATTTATGCATTTTATTTCTTTACAGTATTGTCATGTACCATATGGAGCTGTGCTATAAGGTTTTAGAATGTTGATTTTACAAAATTGGGGACCACCGGGGTCGAACTTCGGAGAACTGTCAATTTAAGAAGGTTTTATAATATTGTTTTTCTAAAATTGGGGCCCACATTTAAGCTTGTGACATTAACTCGTCCTTTGTTTTTAAATTTTTGCAATTTATTTCTATACAGTATTGTCTAACACCATATGCAGATGTGCAATAAGGTTTTAGAATTTTAATTTTCTAAAATCGGGGTACACAGGGGTCGAAAATTGAAATTTTCAATTTAAGCTTGTGACCTTAACTTATTTATTTTGTTTATTATAGTATTGTCATACAACTATATTTGCACAATCAGAATTTAGAATATAGATTTTTAAACCGGGGGCACGCTCAGGTCAAATTTCAAAAATTGTCAGTTTAAGATTGTGAACTAAGGCTTTTTATTGATTTAATTTCTTTATAGAATGACTGCATACTATTTTTGGATGGGAATAAGGTTTTATATTTTTGACTTTAGGTAAGTAGCCCAACTACTTACAGTGGGTGCGGGGATCATTATAAATGACCGAAGTAGTTGGATAGAAACAACAATTTCATGGAAAACCTTGACCTAAATGTATGAAGTTTTAATTACACAAATTTCTTATTCATCTATTTTGATACCTTTAATGATCTTTGTTATGGAATTGCTCCACCCGAGATAATTAAATTATCAATTTTCAACACGCGAGTTTTTGCGTACCTATATAAGGCTTATGACAAAAGATCAAGCGGCTGTGATTATCAGCTGCCAAGAAAAATGTGATGAAAAAAAAACTGTATTCAAAACTATAAAGTTGAAAAATAAACGAAGTCGTCAAATAGGAAGTTGATATCACCTTGGCCCGAAAATGTATCCCACAATATGGCGTACATATAGAAGGCTTGTGACAAAATATCAAGGGGCTTTGACGAGTAGTTGCAGAGAAAAGTGTAACGAAAAATGTTGTTACAGACAGACGGACACACGCACATGGACTCATGGACGGAACCACAAGGGTAAAAGAGTATACCCCATGTCCTTTGGAGCGGGGGTATAATACATCCAAGTATTTACATGTACTGAATAAATATTTATAACATTTTATACATGTTTATTCCGGTATGTTATCTTTATCTGAGCACGTCTATACCGGTCATAACAGGTAGTTTTTTTTATCATATTTATAACGTTGATATTGGACATGGTATGAAAAAAATCCATATGATATTCTGTATTTTGAAGCACCATCAACATTATTTATAATCCTCACACTTTCGAAGAAATTGGGTACGGCAATTGTCTCCGTCCGTCCGTCCGTTCGCCACAGTTTCTTGTGACACCTACTCTTCCTTTACTTTCGGGTTTAGGAATTTAATTTCTATATACAGTATACGATGGTTGCATACCACCTGTGGGTGTGCAATAAAGTTTGAGCATTTTGATTTTCTAAACAAGGGGCCAAAAGGGGTCGAACTTCGAAAATGTCGAATTTAAGCTTGTGGCTTAAACGCATCTTTAATTTTTCAATCTATACATTTTGTTTCATTACAGTATTTTCATGCATGATATGCGGATGCGGAATTATGTTTTAGAATTTTAATTTCCTAAAATTGGAACCCAGAGGGATCAAATTTTAAAAAAATAACAATTTGACCTTTTGACATAAACTCTTTTTAATTTTCCAACATGTGCATTTTTCTATACAGTATTGTCATGCACACAATGGGTAGAGGTATAATAAGGTTTTAGAATTTTAATTTTCTAACATGGGGACCTCAGGGGTCGAAGATCCGAAACTGTCAATTTAAGCTTGTGACATAAACCTGTTTCCAATATATGCATTTTAGAAGGCGTGAGCGGGAATTGAATATGATTTATATATTTAAATCCATATGGTTTACACATTAATTTAATTAAAACAAAAATTAAGTCTGTCTTAATATGGAATTAACAAAGACTCATTTTTTAATGCTTTTCAATTGTATTAATCTTTTCTGGCTATATTAGACGATGATGAGCTGACGGCATACACAAAATGACAGTATAAGCTCAAGTGAGATTTAGTCACGGTAAGTATGTAGCCGTTTAATACGCCTTAACGCTATTGTTATACGTACAAAAGTCGTCTCGACACTATATTATACACTTATTGACTGGGTGTGAGGGGAATAGTAAGTTTATTGTCCCCGAGATACCAACTATTGTCCCGAGACGCAGCCAACAAACTTACTATTCCCCGCATATCCAGTCAAAAAGTGTTTTATTATTCCGAAACACTTTACCGGTCAATAGTTTCCAGTACTAATCACCTGTCAGTATTTACCGATGATTATGTTTGGACACTACTCACGGTAAACAAATAGTAAAATTATTGTCTCGATTTTTATATAGAAAAAACATACTGCGGTACAATAATAAACATTATTATGACCTGGATACATTGTATGTTAACATTCTAGTCGACTTTTAAATGATATATTCCTTCAATAAAATTTGGGCGTTTCGTGTCACGTTTATTACAATCTCGATTTTTATATAGAAAAAACATACTGAGGTATAATAATATTGTCAATATTATCAATTCAAATTATTCATTAAAACACGCGATTAAAGTTGACATAAATTCTTGACTGTTTGCAAACTACTGTTTTGTTCTTAATACATCGTAGGCATATCAAATTCGCTATATTTTGTATCAAGTTGCTTCAATACAAACAATAGCATAAGGTCACAGAAGACTGTACGCAGTATAAATCTTGTTTGTCACTTGATAAGAATTCTGTTACTGTTTCTGTTTTGATCATAACTCTTCTTTAACTTTGATCTTCAACAAGGTAACAAAATATTAGGTCAGTAATTATTATATTGACAATTAAAGTCAACGAACACATTCAAAACGTTTGACTTTGATGGAAGGGCAAGGAAAGCATTCTGAAATAAGATCCAGGCTCTTACAGTTTGTGAAAAACACAAGCTCAAAAGTGTAGTGTAAATCTTTTGATATTACTAAGGATCATATAATAGTCATCGTTGAAAGAGACCCAATGCTTGCTGTTCTTCTGCATTATGCTCTGAAATAGATTTTCATAATCAGAAATTTTACACCACTACCCCCTAAATATAATAAAGCTACCTAACATAGGTAAATTAGATCCACGGTTTAATTGCATTTTTCGCAAGACAATTTTCGTGTCTAGTTGTCTGAACAAACCGCTAAAAAATACAGATTTTTACAAGTGATTACAAGAGATTTTTATTTCACAGAAGAGTGCTTTCACGAAGTAAAAATAGTTCAGCAAACTGATATATATTAGATTTTTTAAATAAAGTTTTACCTTAGGGTCGAGATCAAAAGTTCAATGTAGGATAAAAAAAAAAAAATTCAAATACTTTATTTATTTTGTTAAGGTAAATTTGTTCACTATTGCCCTACTTACCTGGGATATTCTTTAATGCATCTATTGTTTCTTTAGAGTCAAGTTTGACTAGATGTGCCCCTTCATCCATACAAGCATCTTTGGCATTTTGCCAAGATTTGTTGATGTCTATCAGTTTATAACAAAGTGAAGACGTAGCATCATAAGTGTAATCTCCATCACATTTAACTGAAAAATTCAATTCATGTTTGTTTTTTGGTCACACGTAATATACATCCTTATTCTCTTTCAAAACTGAATAACAATCGCTTACATGTTAATGAAATACGATTGCCGATCATGGTAACGTATGGCAACATAGATGATTTTTCATTGTGAATCTTCCCCCTACTGACAATGATATTCTGACCAGTCTTAACTAGATACCAGAAATTCATGGTAGTCTTTTTTCTTATATTATATTATTGGGCGCATTACGTTTCCTGAAATTGCCTTATATTACCTTTCTGAAAATTTACCTGGGCGTTACATGTAATTCAACTTAGAGTTCGTGTCCGTCACAATTCCTGTGATATATCTAGACGTCCGTCAAAAGTCATTGGGTGTAAGCTTAATAAAATGGATGAAAATTTATTGAATTGTCGGGTCTTGAAAAATATAGCAATGTTCTTGTACAGAGAAAGGCAAAAACGACTTCCGAAATTGCCCAAAAGTGAACTCGAAGTTTAAGAGGAGTTGTGTTGACAAAGTGGATGACACTTTTTCCAGGTCATTTAAGACAAAGAGGACAAATATACCTAAGGAGCAAATAAAAAAACGTAATCCATTGGACAAACAAACCCGGGAAGACAAATGAACAACCACAAGCACAACAAATAAACACTGAAAACTAAAAACAAATTAACAACACGAAGTCCTATAAAAACCAGGAGTGAACCCAGATGCTCCGGGATGGTAAGCAGTTCTTGCTCCGTATACAACACCCGAAAATATGAGTCAGTAGTAATAATAAATTAAGAATCTGAAAATAATTCAGGTTTTATATTCTTACCTTGTTTCCTGTAAAATTCAAATCCATTTTCTGACTTGATGTCAGAATATTTTGGTTCAAACTGGCCGTACCCGCTGCAAACATTTTTTGCATAAAAAAACGAATTACATTGAACATCATCTTGGCAGTCAATGGCACAAGAAAAGACACTTTCAGCAGATGTATTCCATAAAATTCCAGTTGATACATATTTGTCATTGAAAAGAGTCAGTTGTTCAAAATCTTGACTTCTAAATGCTGTTTCGACTAAAAGAATAATAATGGTAATTTTTTAAAATGAATAGTGTCACATGATTTTCAGAAAAAAATAATAGTATTATAAAATAGCACTGTAAAGTAAATTGTCAGGGACATCAAACAAAAAACAAAATAATTCAAACAACATATCAACAAAACATTAACCAAAAAGAAGAAGAAATAATAAACATTTATAAAACAAAATTTACATAATTCAATAATTACTAAAAAACGAATTAATAAATAAAGGAAAAACAAACCAAAATATCCACTATGATAAAAAAAACATACTTTGAAATTAAAATGTTGGAAACCTACTGAGGGGACAATTTACAAATAAAACCATATTGTATTACGTCCTTGTAATTTTTTAATGACTTCATTTGCTTTATACTTAAGACAAATAATTCAAACTGAATAACCGCAATAAGCGAAAAATCAACTAAAAATATATTTTAAGTGTATTATATTTATATATTTTGAACTTTTGAAAGGGAAATAACAAAACACTTACCCGTGGAAAAGCTCAATAAAACCAATATCCGTAGGCACCAACAATTCATTTCGAAAACATACAAACTTTACGACTATGCTTAATTCATGGTTTATTGGAGTATTGAACGGCTACGACGGTCAATAAAAACGAACGCCTTTTCAATAATAGGAAACTACAGTATCTAAGACAATATTATATAATTCCAGTACCACCCACTGAGCAGTAGTCTTTTGGTATTAGTTTCTGAAGATAACAAATATAAACAATTTTAGTGCAATTACAATATAACAATAAAGCATATTTCCGGCTTTGTATTTTTAACAGTTCTTTGAAAGTCGTTTGACTAAACGCGGCAGTCGGTTTATAGAAGTACAATTATATTCTTTTCCCTCAATGATATTTTTTTTGAAATCTTGCAATGCTCATTGGTAGATAATATTGTAACGTTTACTTCAGGCTTTTTTCAAAAACCTTTGTATTTGTTCAACATATTGCAGTGAAAAGGAATCAAAATTGGAACTATGAAAATGGTGTATTGACATGGCCATTTGATTAAAATATAAGTTATATTTGTTCAAGATGTTAACCAAATTTGCTAAAACATGAGACACACAATTATTAAACATTGTCTCGTATCTGCATTCATAATGCGCCGTTTAAATGTACGACAGGCTGAGGTAGCCAGCCAATCACAAATTGTCAAAGTTTTATTTTACTGAAAGCCTCTTTAATGGATTTTTTCTCACAAAAAAGTCTTTCGATGGTATGGTGACGTTTTCCCACAACAATTATGAAAAAAATCCCCCATTCGTCAAATATGAAAAATGGGGAGATTTTTCACTCCTAAGAGAAATTATCATGATCCTAGATGTTTCACTGTAAGGATTTATTTGATAACCCACGATATTCTCGTCGCCCAAACCTCATGACAACTGAAAGACACATTACTTACAAAGTTTGCTGTAAAATAATGAAAGATTCTGACAGGAATAAAACACATCAATGTACGTGTACATGAACTGCTTTTACAGTTACAAAAAGGCATATGGTGTACGCAGTACATACACGTTGTACACGCCTGCATGTTTAACACATAAACATGTTTTATGTAATTATGTGCAAGACAACATCATACTGGAAGGTACACATGTATGCAACTGGAGTTCTGTATTACGCATTCTGGAGGGATGATAGGGCGTGTTGAACTTGATTTAAGGTTTGATTTTTTTGGCTTATAATTGAAGACCGTACAGCAATTTGTCAAGATGAAGCATGTTTAATTTGGATAATGTTCAACAAGTACCAAAATGGATAGCAGGAAAGGTTAACAATAACATACCAATCAAGCAACGCCACCAAATGACAAAACCACGGTAGAAAAATAACATAAAAGAGCACAAAACACAAACATAACACACACAGATAGTCGGAATAGTTTGATGAACAGTAATGGGCTTAACCCGGTTTTACAGATCATTAAAAACAAACTATAAACACCAAGTTTACTTTGTCATCCACCCACCCCTACATTCGGCTTTTTCTATGAATGTATAAAGCGTTACCACTATTTAAGAAGACACATTAAAAGAACAAAAGAGTGACACATTATGGTTCACCGATGAACCCATGCAGAAAATTCAAGCTCAATCAATAATATATTATTGACTGGGTATAAGGGGAATAGTAAGTTTATTGTCCCCGAGGTACAAACTATTGCCTCGAGGCGTATCAGAGGGCAATAGTTGGTATCGACGGGATAATAAGCTTACTATTCCCCGAATATGCAGTCAGTAATGGAAACTATTGACCGCTCAATAGTTTCAAGTTTAGAGACAGACAAAATAGTAAAAGTATTGTCTTAATTTTTATAAAGAAAAAACATACTGAGTTATAATAACATATTATACTACGCTACGCGACACCGCGTCTTCTATGTATTACAAAATGTATTAACTATCTGTTAATTACAACAGAGATAGGGTCCAGCAAACTTAATAAACTTCAAAGAAGAAAGCACAGTTGATCTTTCCCATTAAATGATAAAGACTCATGTAATCAATAATCCAGTATTGGAAATTAAGTTTATTTGCTAGAAAATCACTGATAAACGTGAAACCTTATCAAACAATAGAAAAAAACTGAATTTTAGAAACCACAACAGAATAATAACTTAGGTAAGAACATTTTATTTACTTTGGCTAAAAAACAATCATAAGACGAGGTAAATAAGCGAATACAGATCAAATGAAACTGGAAAACTACTACCATTTAAGCATTTTACAGCCTTGCATAAGTACTGTGTAAATGATCTGAGACAGATTTTATACGGAGCAGGAACTGCTTACCCTTCCACAGCACGTGGGTTCACTCCTGATTTTTATAGGAGTTCGTGTTGTTCATTGTGTTTTAGTTTTCAAGGTTTATTTGTTGTGCTTGTGGTTGTTCATTTGTCTTCCAGAGTTTTTGTCTGTCTAATGGATTACGTTTTTTTGTATTGTTCCTTAGGTATTTTTCACCTTTTGTATTTATTTTTGTACATATAAATAACAGTGACGAGAACAGTGCAATCTATTGTTTACGTAATTAAACTAACAATATTTGTTAATTCATCCGTAAAAAAAACTCATCAGACTGTATAATTTGTCAATTAGAATAATCTTCATCATCTTTGTGTGTTTTATATAAATTTTCATAACACGCTGTGAATTAGTGAAAAACAAATTAGGACGACGTACCTAATATTGCGAGTAATTTAATTCTCAACAGGAATGAAATTTTATACTTCAATCATTTGTCAGTCGGTTGTGGTGTAAGGTTTTATAATGTAACAAATAGAACGTGTACTAGTATTTGAAAATTGATTTGCATGCCATTGCATACGATAATTTTATTAAAGGTTCGTTAAACTATGTCAAAACAATCACAGATAAGTCCATCTAAAAGTTTCCAAAAACATTCCGAAGTCCAATATTTTTTTTTTGGCAAGAAATGACTTTTAATTCTATTGGCTTGGGCAGGTTTCAGGGTTTTTGCAAGATTTTATTTTTCTCTAAGTAATTTAAGAGAGGAAAATGCATAACATAAATATTTTAAACGAAAACAGAACAAAAAACAATCACTTAAATATATGGCAGTAATGTATTCCTGTATTCCATCACACGATGGAATTTAAAATCTCAGTGGTAAATATAGTGTAAAACCTTTTGAAACAAATTTTAGCAAATAGTAAATATTTGCTTTATTTTTCTACTGTGATATAAAAATGAATAGCATACCGTTTTAATGATTTTTTTTGTAAATATTTAACACAATTGGGACATACGACAAACATCCAAGTAGTCAAGATAGCAAAAATAATTTCCACACCATATTCCACACATACAGTTTGTAACTACATGTACAAAATAACGTATGATGATATCTGATAAAACGGCTACGTTCATTACAAAGACTATTAAGTTGAACAACAATTAAATTACTGAAGACAAATTTGGAAAATATAAAATCTCAAGCGATAGCACAATATTGTGCACTTTTTGTTTTAAAAGTGGGAAAGAAATAAAAACACAAGTGGTGATAGGACAATATACATTTATTTCCCTTGCATTAGTGAAATATAAAGATTTGTTCACCCGGGTAAAGTCATGTTTCCCGAGGGCTTGCAGAGGCAAAAATGACTTTTCGAGGGTGAACAAATCTTCATATTTCAGTAATGCAAGGGCAAGTAATGATTTATTAAACTATCCCTAGTGTCGTTTCTGAAAGGAAAAAAAATATATTTCAACAAGAACAAATCTTATGAAAAATAAACAATCATGAAATAACACACGGAAATGTTCCACATTTTCTTTTACTTCCGCTTTTGATTTGTAACATTAGTATGAAAATAAATCGAGAGGGTGACACGATGGTTTATTACATGTCACGTGGGTTGCTCTAGACCTAATGATCTCATTACTAGATTTAAATTTATATATGTAATATATTTCATCTAAGCGAAAAAAACCTGTGATATTATACTCAAATGACTCGTCCAGATATAATGAGAATACAATTAATCGTTATATGTAATTATTCCAAATACATGCTGTGTTCATAGAGAATTCGTTCAATAGTTATATTAAAATAAACAACCCATTTTTGTGTCACGAAAAACAATTTATACACGTGTGTCCAATAAATATATTATAAATAACATTTGAACACATTTTTAAAATTACGTATGCAAAATGACCCAGCATTTAATGTGTTAATGAGTTACTCGACAAATGCTCGAGGGAAATAAATTTCATCATTACAGAAATTATAATGTATAGCAACATACAATTACAGAAAATTAAATATTAATAAAGAAGTCATATTGCCTTTGCGGGTACTAAGACTTGTTAATATTGAAGATATAGTTTACTTTTCATTATTATTTCAAATTTTTTGGGGTGACTAATTTTAATGAAATTACTATTAATAATATCAAATACTATTTCAAATATTACGTTGATGTTTATTAGTTTAATACAAACGCAAATCAAATTACAGATTGGTGTTAAAATCGTACCTAAAAAGTAGGTTAGTATAAAAAAGATATACATTGAATTTTATCATTAATTTGTCCTACAGCAAAAGTTAGGTATTATATTCATTATAGAATTTCTTGCTTTAAATTTTTAGATTATAATGTTGCTTGTTGTGTCATGTGTGTTGGCATTCATTGATTTTTTTCTTGTATTCACATCAGATTAATATATCATTTTAGCAGTGTTTTCTGTAGACAGTAAAATGTTAATGGGTTGATATCCAGGAACATTTAACCAGGATTGTGATTTTTACATTTTTTATTTAAACAATTTATGATTGGTGCCTTTTAAGCTCTTTGTATTGGACAAACATATGATATTGCATACGATAACACCAAAACCATTATTAGCAATCTTTGTATTGGAAAAACATGATATTGCATACGATAACACCAACCCATTATTAGCAATCGTTGTACTGGAAAAAACATATGATATTGCATACGATAACACCAAAACCATTATTAGCAATCTTTAAATTGGAAAAACATATGTTATTGCATACGATAACACCAACCCATTATTAGCAATCTTTGTACTGGAAAACATATGATATTGCATACGATAACATCAAAACCAATATTAGCATTCTTTGTATTGGAAAAGATTAGTTTTTTAAAATTAGTATTTTAATGCATGCTAAAAATTAACTATTGTATACAAAAAGACTGTAATTAGGTATATGACAAAAGGGACAATGAAACGAAAAGAGATGTGTGGTGATGTGTTTGGATTTCATAAGGATATAATCTTGATAATCAGGAATCGCTTTGATTTTTTTATGAAATCAAAAACACATTTGAAAACCATTTCATTTTGTTCATTAGTAAGTAAATAACCACCCCTAGTTAAAAGATTTAAATCCAAGCCACAGCAGTCAGGTAACCAGTGTAAGCTTCTAACTAAATCATTATAAATATTTCTATTTAAAGGACATTTAAAAAAGGAATGATATGCATCTTCATATTTACTTCCACAGCGACAAGATGGGTCATCAATGATGTTGACTTTGTAAAGATCATAATTAAGAAATGAAGCGGAGCACCTAACTTGTGTTAGTATTATATCTAGTTTACGGGGTCCGTATGAAAAGTGTCGAGGAACGGGTTCAATATATCTAAAACTCTGTCTTTTTAGTGCGCTTTTGAATCTTGATATTGATTCGGCTTTACGTAAAGATAAATCAAAATTGTTCCATTCTTTAATAGTGGAGGTATGAAAGATTCTCTAGTAGACGATAATCGAAAAAAGGAACAAAAATATCACTACCATTCCTTAGGGGATAAGTTGTAATACTTTGTAGGTAAGGAGGCATCAAATTACACAAATAAGTTGGAGCATGATTATAATGTATGTTGTAAAACATTTAAAGTTTTCGTCTTTCCTACGGTCCATTAAGGTTTCCCATCCAATTTCTTTGTAGATTCGATTACTGTTTGTAAATATTGGTAAACCTGTGACTATTCGCGCAGCGTCAAGTTGTAGTTGTTCAAGCTTATTACAATTACCCACCCCACAATTATCCCAGACTTCACAGACATATTCAAATATAGGTCTTATATATATCAAATATAATGTTTCCAAGTTCTGTCTGCTCAGTTTGTATTTTAGTTTACGCAGAACATTCAAATGTTTTGAAATACTTAATATAGTATTATATATAACACCAATAGTGTTGATTCCATTTTGCATCACTACTGAGAGTTATTCCTAAATGTTTGTGTGAACTAGATATTGGAATGGAAATTTTATAGAGGGAAAAGGTCAGAAATGGGGTTTCGTTATTTGAAAAACCCATTATTTCAGTTTTGTGGGGATTCAAGGACATAAGCCATTTCCTTGACCACTCGTCCAGCTCTTTCAAGTCGTGATCGATTACATTTTTTATTTGAAGTCCATCAGTAGTTGAATAGCTGAAAGAAGTGTCATCAGCAAATAGCCTACAAAGAGATATAAGAGTTTCATGTATATCATTGATGTAAATAAGAAAAAGTAAGGGATCAAGAACAGATCCTTGAGGTACTCCAGCTAAAACATTACAAAGTGATGAAGACGAGTCTTTAAGTACCACCTTCTGTTTTCGAACTTTTAAATAGCTTTGGAACCATTTCAATTCATCAATTCCATAAGATTTCATGTTCTGTAATAGTCCATTATGATAGACTTTGTTGAATGCTTTGGAAAAATCACAAAAATACAAAACAACTGATTTCTTTTTTTTCAAGCAAATGTAAAATAATATTATGGTATTATATATTTCTAACAATTGATGTACAGTTGAATTTTTTGGGCGGAATCCAGATTGATACTCATAAATTAAATTGTAGTGCTGAAGATGGTTGTAAATATATTTATATACAACTCGCTCCATCACAGCTGATAAGCAATATAGGTCTACAATTCGAGGGTAATGATTCGTCACCCTTTTTGAAAATAGGAATAACATTTGCAATTTTCCATAAAATATAATTTTTAGAGATATTGTTACTTTTTCAGGACAAAACTTCAGCATTTTATGACTAATTACATCTTGACCTGACGCCTTGTTTGTATCTAGTATTTTAAGTATATCTATGATTTCCTCATTGTCTATATTAATATCTTTCATTAAATATTCTACTTTTTTCTCGAAATACGGGAGTGGTACATGCTCGTCCTCTAATGATGATATTAAACTAAAATATGAATTGAGTACTTCACGCTTCTCGTCGTCACTATAAACAAAATCATCTAATTCTTCATCATGAATTATATTTTTTAGTGGTGGAATATTGTAGGAGATTTTATTTGATTTAATAAGCATTTTCATAATTTTCCAATAAGTTTTTGGACATGATAGATTATCTAAAATAATATTGTCCAATTTTTTTTCAAAGTTTTCTTTTGCAACTTTTTAAAAATTATTGACCTTATTTCTCTGTTGTTTGTATTTTTTTTAAATGTGTTTCATTTTTAGTTTTTAAGGCAATTTTTCTAAATCGGTCACGTTTCCGAATTTCTTTCCGAAGTTCATTATTGAACCATGGACGGTCATTACTTCTTACGATTACTAATTTTGTTGGAATGCATTCCTTTGCGATATCGAGGAATGTTGGAGTAACATTTTCACACATTTTGTCTACATTTTCGGAATCGCAAAGAAGTGCATTCCAATCTACTGATTCTAATTGGTCAGACAGCTTCACTATGTCTGATTTGTTATATAGCCAAACTTCTCTCTGGAATGACTTTAGTTTTTTATTTGGGCATTTTATAAAGACAATTGGTGCGTCATGATCACTTATTAAAACATCCGAAAAAAGATAACTGGTATTATCACTCAATATTATTGGATCTAGTAACGTGCTACTATGATTTGTCACTCTGGTTGGTTTATCTATAACATTTCTTAAATTAAACATATTCATTAAGTCAATTAGTTTATTATTATTTGCTTTAAAAAGGTCTGCGTTCAAATCTTCCGTAATAACAATGTTATTATTAATCTCGAAACGTAATTCAATTGCATTAGTTAGTCTTTCAACATTCCGAATTCGTCCATTCGAGACGATACGTATTGTACAATAAAAAACTTTGACCTTTACCTCTAACTTCTACACAAATAGTCTCATCTTTTGCAAAAATAAGAATCCCCCCTCCTGAATCATTTCTATCTTTACGGATTATTTTATTGGAGAATGAATCGAGTGTTAAATCAGCATTGCTTATACTTGCATTTAAGTGAGTTTCTGTTACAGTAACTATATCGAATTCTTCTGTGAAGTTCTCAATGAAATCAAGTTTGTTTCTTATACTACGGGTATTTATATTGCATATGGAAATTGAATTAACGGTAAAATTTAAACTTGTGTCTGTACTATCATGTTCGGGCCCAGGGTTGGTTTCGACATTTCCAATTTCAAGAATGAAACTCAGAACGAACAACATATGATATTTATATGAGGATTAAGGCCTTGCAGAGAAAAGAGTGAGACGACGAGAAGAGTGCACCGTAAATTCGTAAGTGGTATTTTGAGATATTGATCGGTACCAATATTATAATATGTCGAGTTATTTTATTTTATGTTGCCTATATTAAAAAGTCCAATAGCTACCCTGTAATCTTCAATACAATTACTCATTAGGAAATAATGTATATTGACAGACCAGAGGGCACATTCTATAGACAGTTTTCATACGAAATCCACACACATCACAAAAATAAAATACACTATACATTTTGATATTTACATAGGTGAGAAAAAAATATCTAGAACATTGAACATAGATGTATAATGGAACAGAGAAAGAAAGAATATGGTAATTTTTTTTATATAAAAATCTTAACAAAATTCATAAAGGAGATGAAATGGGAATATTGAAACAATTTAGTTTTGGTTTTATACGGATACCTAATATGCAGACCAATAAGAGCTGAATATGTATTTATAAGATAAAGTAGACATTTGTATAATAACATAAATATAAAACGTACTATGTACACAAGTCCGGGACACAAGTTATCTATAGTGAACATGAATATATATAACTAATAAGAAAAATTACAATAGCCTATACATGATGTTTCTAACCACACATGAACCAGAATCCCTTCAGTTTGTCTTCAGGTTTTGAGCTACATTAATTTATCGGGTAAGTTATGCTGGACGTAATACTATTTTGAGATTATCCCCGATGTTTAAGACAGGCATTCTGAAATTTGGACATTTTCTATTAAGTTCTATTTTGTTTATATTGGATCTTTGATAAATCAAAATCGTTTCCTTTTAAGATGTAAATTTAAACAAACAATGCAATGACTTTACCTCAGAGAGGAAACGGTAATCACTTTATTATCCCCCCGGGGGGGGGGGGGGGGGGTCCATTAATTGCATATTCAAATGAGTACATGTATAATCAAGTATAAATCAACAACCAGAGAAAAAAATACTATCATAGTATTACATTTAAACATCTTTGAAATATTTCAATAGCTTATACCATACAGAACGTATACAGTTTTGTTTTAATATTCGCGGTCTGAATCATTTGTCAGTTAGTTTTCTGGAATGTTAACCACCTAGGGCTGAATGAACCTAACATCATCATAGTTGTTAATGACTTTTGTTCGACTATTTTCAGTTTTCATAGCAAAAATCCGCCCGTCAGTTGTCCAATACGCATGAATTTCACCTTTGAACCTCATTCTCGCAAGTTCTTTAACTAGCCCAGTTCTGTACTGTGTCAAATTTTCTGTTATGAAGATCCCCTCTGGGTCATCTTCCAGTGATTTTTTGTTGGTATAAACTCTTTGTCGAGTACGGTATGACAAGAAGCGCACTATTACAAGGGACTTGCCACTATTAACCTTTCCTATTACATGAGACCTGCTGATTTCATCCATGGTTAGACTGAGACCAAGTGTATCATTGCAGACATCTAACACCAACTGATCTGTATTTACAGGATGGATGATATTACCACGATCATTTACAGGTTTTGAGGTTATGGAATCGAAGACTAGTGCGTCGTGAGTATTGTACTTGATTTTATAGTCTTACCTGTAACTCATTTTAACTGATTTTCGATTCTAATCCATGGATGGTAATAAATTGTTTACATGTTTTTTGTTTCAAATCATCTATTGATTTTCCTTGAGTGTTCACTTTTTCCATCAGTAGTTTCATATGAATGTCAACACGTTCTTTAACCTGTGTTTCAATAATAGACTCGATATTTTTGGCAATGTTTTGTGACATCACTGGAATAACTTGGTCTAAGACTTCAGGATTACTTAGGGCTTCCAGGACTTTATCGGTCATTGATTTTTTGGCAACAGAAGTTTTTTTTTAACAGAGATCACGTAAGTCTCCAATGGAATTTCTGCGACGTATTTGTCGTGTTACTTGTCGCTGTAATGCTGGTAATTTATCCGGACTTTCAGGCACAGACCTTTCATTAGTACCTTGAGTTTGTGAAGGAAGGGTTGGGTGTGATGAGGTAAATAAAGTGTCAATATCGTGAGCATTGTTTACACTACTGAGTGCGTCCATATTGTCATCCATTTTGTTATGCAAGGCCACTTGTTTACTTTTTCAAAAGAATAAATACTGCTTATTATGATCTTAAAAGCTCCTATTTAGATAATACAATCAATTTTACACGGCCCTACCAATTTGCGGTGCAAAATATTTACGTTATCCAGTTTTAAATTCCCGTTTCTTCAGGAGCAATATTAACATGTCTTTCCTCATTAGCGCATGCCCAATTCTACATATGATATGCATACGATAACGCCAAAACCATTATTCGCAATCTTTTTATTGGACAAACATATGATATTGCATACGATAACACCAACCCATTATTAGCAATCTTTTTATTGGACAAACATATGATATTGCATACAATAACACCAAAACCATTATTAGAAATCTTTGTATTGGACAAACATATGATGTGTCGTATACAGCGAAGTATAAATTTACTATATATAATATAAGTATCTTTGGATTGTTATTTTGAAACTCCTTTGTATCTTTGGATTGTTATTTTGTATTGGACAAACATATGCAGGACATTGCATACGATAACACCAAAACCAGTATTAGCTGCTAGCTATAACACCTCGATTGGCAAAAATAATAATCATAATTAAAAAAATTAATGTAAATGTTTAAAAGTACATGTGAAAAATATCATCCTCGTGCAGTGGGCTGTCCGTAGATAATTTTAAGCTTTGCCCTTTATTAAGTAGGTCTGTTTCACGACATTCTGACTATTATCTTATTTTCTTCTTCTTCTCCAGGAATATCCACCCTATGTAATGGGTCACTGTCAAATGACATATCAAAAATGATGTGCGCATACATATTTACACTGAAATATCATAATTTACTTTGAATAGTAAGACAATTTGATTGGTTGTTAATGGTTGAGTAAGTTAGATTGTATTGTATAATTTACCGTTTGGGTACTGTGACATCACCAATGCATTACTTCGCAGGGTTAGGAAAATATTCCTGGAATTAACTTTATATATCTATGTTGAATTGTAAACCTCTACCTTACATTCTGTTTATTTGTATCGTAACTGTTTGTATATTCTCTATACCTATTTATTTATTGGCTATTGAGAAATAAGGTATCTAAATCCGCAGCCTGCGATTTAAAGAGTCCCGAGTTCAATACGTTATTCAAATGATTTTACCTGTTTGGGTCAGAAAATTTTGGAAAATATTTTTTTTATTAGGACTATTATACATTTTGGAACAGGTTATACTTATATAAACCTACTTTGGTCAGTTTACTCTTCAACTGTCTTAGGGACGAGATCAAAAGTTCAATGTAGGATAAAAAACTTAATTCAAATAGTTTGGGGGTGCGGGGGGGGGGGGGTGGGGTAAAAATCGCTGCAAGTTTTGTTATCCGACATCGATTTTCAGATATGCCCATATTGTCAATCAATTTTTCCCAAATTAAGAGGGAGGTGGGGGGGGGGGGGGGGGGGGGGGTCAGTGAAAAAACTATGTGAATTAAGTTTTTTATCCTACATTGAACTTTTGATCTCGTCCCTTAAAGAAGGTTATAAAAGATTAACCTGCTGCAAAATTGAAAACATCCCATACGTGTCAGTCAGGTCACTGCCCAAGATATATCTGATTCCGGGTTCCGTTCGCGTTTAAGGATCTGTACGGCTAATTGGTTACATCCGTCGTATTATCACAGCACACTCCATGAAACTGGAAGATTCGTTGAAAGATATTTATCAATATTTTTGAAATTGCAGATTAATTGACTGAAAAGAAATCGTTTTATGCTTTGTTTTGTTACCATTTGAATACAATTAAACTTGTATTTATCTCTAAACATTCGTTTACTCGATTTGAGATTGCATTTTTAGTCAGACAGAATATAACAGCAAAACACAAAACAATGTCATTTAGTTAATTTTTTGATAATTACAGAACATTTGTTGAACATTTTTTTTACTAGAAAGAAAAATATCAATTATAGATAAAATTTATAAGATTTTCTTGTTAGAAAAAAAAAAGTTTTATATATGACGTACATTATAAGGCCTATAAAGTTGGGTGAATCTTGGACGATCTAAAATGTCACTGGTTTTGGAAAAAAATCTGCACAAAATATTAACAGAAGGCAATTGCATTTCCTTCTTAGTAATAATATTGAAATGAAAACCCAGTCCACCGAATAAATGCATATTTCACATAATTTCACCATTTTTACCTTTAAACGGGAGACAGTTATCACTTGCACTCAAATATACTCTCTATAACCACATGAAATAATGTTATGCATTATAATGTTATTTGGTTTCTCTACTGTCTGCTGATTTATGTAAACTGATGCTGTGACAAGGCAAACAAGAACCAATAACATTTAAGTTATCTGCTGTGATTCAATAACTCCATACAGAGAAAATAATTAAAATAAACTTTAATGTATTCAAAGTCAATATTCTTCCTTGGATGACGAGTGCGATTAAAGTGGTTTGTACATGTATAATAAAAATAATATCAGTAATATAAACCAGCTAGAATTGACTGCAGACAATTTAATGAGTTGACAAAGAGAAAGACAAAAAGAAACTTCACGTTAATTATCATATATGTTAAAAATATAAATAAATCTTTTAAAAATCAACATCAAAATGTGATAAACTAAGTGTACTTGGCCAAAAAAGGGTGGCCAAACGCCGCTAATTTTTACTTTTATAGATATATATGACCCATATGCTCTGATAGAGCTCGCTGGGCTCACTATAATATAGTCAACAATCGTAGCTAGCTATTGTTGAACATTATCTAGCTATCGTTAAACACTGGAAAACTTTTCGACAACATGTATGTCATTTTGTCAGCTTTGCCATGAAGAAAAGCTATATAATTACACATAATAGTATCCCCGGTGTCATATGGTATTTGAATCCACGTAAGAAATTCATTTTTACATGGTTAAGGGGGTTAAAATACCATGGCAGATAAACTTTCAAATATTGCATGGGGTTCATTTTTATATTGTTAGGAGAGGGGGGTTAAATACCAGGACACATAAACCTTTAAATTACAGTGGGGTCATGTTTCCATGCTTAATACATGTAGGTGGGGAGGCGTGTTTAAAATGGTAAACATTTAAATATAACATTTTCCCATGATTAGGGGGTTAAAATATCATGGTAGATGGACATTTAAATCACAGGAGGTTCATTTTTCCATGGTAAGTGGTTTTAAAGTACCATGGTATTACATAGGGTTCATTTTCCCATGGATTGGGTGGTTGAAATACCATGACAGATAAACTTTTAAATATCACATGGGGTTCATTTTTTAATGGTTAGGGGGGTTTACGTACCATGGCAGATAAACTTTCAAATTACACGGGCTTCATTTTTTCATGCTAAGAAAGGGAGAGGGGTTAAAATACTATGACAGATAAACTTATAACTTACATGGGATTCATGTTTTCCGTGCTTAAAATGGGGTGTTGAAATACCATGGCAGACAAACGTTTGAATATTACAGCGGGTTCATTTCCCCTTGTTCCAATGTTATTGGGGGTACCATACCATGACAGATAAACTTTTAAGTTACAAGGAGTTTTTTCCGCGGTAATAGGGTTAAGATACCATGGCAGATAAACTTTAAATATTACAGAGGCTTTCCAAAATAAAAAAAGAAATTCTTGGATGTCCTTTTTACCGGTATGAAATTGAAAAATTCCATCAAAATGGCAAAAACAACATTTTTAGTCCGTTTATTTGTTTAAATTGGTGGTATATTTCAGAAAAGGTAAAATCCAAAGAATAAATTTATTCCAAAGTAACAATAAATATACTATTAACATTAAAGTTCATTATAAAATGTATCTTCCTGAGACAAATATATCAGAATAAATTTATTCTTGGGTCATGAACAATTTCAAAGCTAACTGCTTGTAGACTGAGAATAAATTTATTCTTACCTCTGATATGACCCAACTTTAGTAATAGCCATCTTAATTGTTTTGTTGAGAATAAATTTATTCTTAAAATCTGAGTTTACAATCTACTTTTCCAGAGAATAAATTTCTTCTTTAAATCCATATGTACAATCTTCTTTTTCCGGGAATAAATTTATTCTTTAAATCCAAATGTACAATCTTCTTTTTCAGGGAATAAATTTATTCTTTAAATCTAAATGTACAATCTTCTTTTTCCGGGAATAAATTTATTCTTTAAATCCAAATGTACAATCTTCTTTTTCAGGGAATAAATTTATTCTTTAAATCTAAATGTACAATCTTCTTTTTCCGGGAATAAATTTATTCTTTAAATCCAAATGTACAATCTACTTTTTCAGAGAATAAATTTATTCTTTAAACACCAAGCTACAATCTTCTTTTTCAGGGAATAAATTTATTCCCAAATACAAATATACAATCTTGTTATGGTAAAAATAAATTTTTTCTTTAATTTTGATGTCCAAAGACAATTTATGTATTCCTAGCACACATTATTTTTTCTTATCTTCATCATCATTCAAAACATTTAAATTGGTATTTGCCGCTTCTCTGCCAAGCATACAGCATCTGCATTGTAGGAGTAAGAGCAAAGAACTGGTCAGCTCGGTGTCAGTATAATGTACAGGAGTAGGCATTTGACAACTAATGCAAAGTATCACGATTGAACTCTGAAAAGTACAATGTACTGAAAATATAGCAAACAGTTTCTGAACGAGCACCCATAGTATGGAAATTTGAACTAAGCATATAAATTAGCTTGGCCTACAAGGTAGAAATTCGTAAAATATGTGACACACCTGTAGAAGGAGATGAACAATCTCACAAAGTATCAATATTAAACTTCAAACAGCCCAGAAAATATATTGTACATATAATTGTGAAGCATGCATTCACAGTCAGACATCAATATAATTCTTGATTTGGGCCTTTATTAAAAAAAAACTGCTTACCAACTATCCTGTTAAATCTAACATTTATTCAACTAAACTACAATATCATTCCGTCCTTGTACTTATATAACTTACATCAGTAGCTAGCTGCTTGTTTGTGTTTTTCATTTATAAACTGTATTTGCCAATAGAAAATTCCCATTGTATTGCAATGTAAAGCGAGTGTTGGGATGGTGACAATGTCTAAAAATTGATCATTCAGGCTTCTTGTGATAAATGATTTATTTTTTGTTTATAACAGAATCTTGTTCCAGTTTTATATTGGGTCCTTTTCATGTTTTAAGCAAAAGTTCTCTAATATGCAAGAGATATATTTTGTTGTGGTCTTTATTATTACCGGTAAAATATTCCATACAAACTGTTGCAACCTAAAAAAAATTACATCATACGTAAATTTTTTTTTATAAAGTCTTCTATTTGAAAAGTAACTAACTGAAATGTACGCATCGACAAACCTTAATAAAATAAATTAGGCTATATTGCAGATATCCATGACATTTTCCATGCAACGAGAATATAAGATACTGCATTGAATATTGAACTAGAGGCTCCCAGAAGCCTGTGTCGCTCACATTAAATCATTTGCAGATTTAAAGCAATATAAATCGCTTGACTATGTTTATCTTGACTGGCAGTCTCGAGGATAAAATTTCTGATTAGCACACTGGTTCCAAATTGATCACTGGTTTCAAACAAGAAGAGCTTTTAAATGTATTTTCCCACAGGGTGTTAGTTAACCACCTTGAATGGTCCAGGCCAACAAATAATATTTTGATAAAAAGACCTTCTAAGGACCATTTCTGCCAAATTGAGTTCCACTTGACTCACTGGTTTAGGAAAAAAGACATCAGTGAATTTTACCATAAAGTTAAACTAAGTTGGCCATCTTGGACAGCAGACAGGGTCATCGCATACAATTCTGTGAAAGGATCAACTGAAGACCATTGCTACTAAGATTGGTTCCAATTTGCATACTGATTTCAGACAATATTTTTTTGTCAGTTTTCCCATATGTTTGGCTCTGGCTTTGGATGGAAATCTGGGTCATCGGTTACAACTTTAACTAAAGGCTCCCAGGAGCCTGATCGCTTAACTGGACTATGTCCATCTTGACTGGCAGCCTGGAACTTTGCTGTCAAGTTTCAATTTCAAACAAGAAGACCTTTCAGTGATTTTTCCAGTTAGGTCCTATGTTAAACACTGTTCGGCTCTGGTAGCCATCTTGGATGACGGGTTGGGTCGTAGGATATAACTTTTTTGCCAAATGGCCCAGTGGTTTTAGACACGAAGATCTTTAAGTAAATTTCCCATAGGTAACTATGTTTAACAATGTTCAGCTGTGGTGGCTATTTTTTATGGTAGACAGGGCCATCGGATACAATTCTTGAAGAGGACCACCAAAGGACCATTGCTGCTAAGTTTTGTTCTAATTGGCTCAGTGGTTTCAGATATTAAGAAGATGTTAATTACCCATAGGGTTCTATGTTAAACTATGTTCGGCTCTGGCGTCCGTCTTGGATTACAGCTGGGGAAATTGGATATAATTCTGAAAGCGGACCACCTAAGGACCATTACTGCCAGGTTTTCTTCCAATTGGACCAGTGGTTTCAGACAGGAAGATCTTTAGTTAAATTCTCCATAGGGTCCTATATTATACTAGGTTTCAAAAAGAAGATCTTTAAGTAAATTTCTCATAGGGTCTTATGTTAAACTATATTCAGTCCTGGCGGCCATCTTGGATGATGGGCCAGGTCATCAGCTATATTTCTGAAAAAGGATCATTTAAGGACCATTCTTGCCAAGTTTCGTTCCGATTGGCCTAGTGGTTTCAGACAAGAAAATCTTTAAATTCTCCATAGGGTCCTATGTTAAACTATGTTTGGCTCTGGTGGCCATCTTGGATGATGGGCCCGTCATCGTATATAATTCTGAAAGAGGACCACCTAAGGACCATTTGCTGCTAAATTATAGTCCAATTGGCCAAGTGGTTTCAAGCCGGAGGCAAGAACATCTTTAAGTAACTTTCCAATAGGGTCCTATGTTAAACTGTGGCCATCTTGGCCATCTTGGATGACAGTCGAGGTCATTGGACATTTTTCTGAAAGAGGACCACCTAAGGACCATTATTGCTAAGTCCAATTGGGCAAGTGGTTTCAGTCAAGAAGGTTTTAAAGTAAATTTGCCATAGTGTCCTAATGTTAAACTATGTTCGGCTCTGGCGACAATCTAGGATGAGGGGCCGAATCATCGGATATAATTCTGAAAGAGAACCACCTAAGGACCATTGCTGCTAAGTTCTGTTCCAATTGGCTAAGTAGTTTCAGAGAAGATCTTTAACGGAAATTTTACTACGACGACGATGACGACGGACGCCAAGTGATGGCAATTGCTCACATGGCCCTTTGGGCCAAGTGAGCTAATAAAGGAACATCTAAGGACCATTGCTGCCAATTTTGGTTCCAATTGGCTTACTGATTTCAGGTTTAAAATAAAGACAGATGGACGACAGACCCCAATTGATGGCAATAGCTCACATGGACCTTTGCAAAGGGGAGCTAAAAATGAATGATTTAACAGTCTTAAATAATTGAAATCGTCTTTTTTGTAATTCATTAGCGTGTAAACAAATTTTAAAGCACTCATGGATGACCGAAACACATTTAAAGCATGAAGGCGGTCGGTCAACGCCTTTACACCCCTATGAACCTACTAAAAGAAGCAATTACTTCTTATAATATTACATCTGAAAAATAGGAAGATTTTGGCCACAATTGAAATTTACAACTTTTGGTACAACATTTTATCCCTGG
Source organism: Mytilisepta virgata (assembly GCA_028015205.1). NCBI lineage: Eukaryota > Metazoa > Mollusca > Bivalvia > Mytilida > Mytilidae > Mytilisepta > Mytilisepta virgata. The sequence goes on along the minus strand of CM051510.1, from coordinate 41,269,918 downwards.
GCCCCTATTTTCAAAATCCTATAACTTTATTTCACCTGTAAATACATATGACAATACTGTGAAAAGTCTAGGTCACAAGCTTAAATGCACATTTTTTATAAATTCGACTACCTGCGAACACTAAAGTTTGCAATTGATCTACAGATGGTATGCAATCATTATAAAAGAAATAACGCCCCTAATCGCAACAACAGAAGATACATGTAAGAAGTTGACAGACGCCCAAATGGAAAATCGTACCGTGTCACGTACGAACAATTAAAGTTATAGGCTAGTGGCTACGATTTAAAAAAAAAATAAATGTTTTATAGAAAATAATAAGACAATCCTTCAAAATGGTCTAGAGAAATTTTTTGTGTAAACAAATCACCGATGACTAAAAAATCAATCTAATTCCCGCCCCTATTCATATGACCTCAACATGACCTGTTACCGTGGAAATCGTGCTCTTGCGTATAGCGAAAGTTGCTGAAGAAAATGTCTACACAAAGTAAATAGTAGTAGTCGACCAAGATCATTTACTGTTTCTGCTAAAAAAAAAGAAATTGCAAAGTTGGTTTTGCAACGCCTACGAAACGTATGATATTTGCCAGGCGTCAAATTGGCAAGAAGAGGCTGGGAATGAAATACATTATCATAAACTTCATCGATTGAATCATCACGTGTTTGATATTTACGATTTTCCAAAATAGCTCCTCAATGTTATTGTTTTACTGTAACTAAAGCTTTTTACGCTAATTTTCTCAAAATAAATGTTTGAAGGTTGTAATTAAAATGAATAAAATAAATTTGAAATGCATTACAGTGTTTACGTTCCACTTCTTGGAATTAGATTATTTTGGGCAACAAATATGAAGCTCGGTCATTTCCGTTAAGACTTACCGATTGCACAAATAATCCAATAGCATCTAACAGTTCGCAGGCACGCGGGGAACGTACACACAGAGACCAAGTACACAGTGAGGCCAAACGTCATCATACTATAAATAAAATATATGAATATGCTCAGAGATAAAAATAGAATACCGTACGCTACATTTATATTTTTGTTTTCCCGAATGGAAAAAATAATATAAAAGTAATATAACATGATTTATAACAATGAAACTAATTAATATCTTTGATTATTTACTACATCTGTTAAACAATTATTTTTAATCATGATTTAGCCGTTGTTTTGTTTTTGTTTTTACGCTTCGCGAAGTTTCAGAGGCTTTCTTTATTTACCAACCGGGGGGGGGGGGGGGGTCTGGATAATATTAGGGGGTGTAGTCCTGTAACATAGGACCTCTGTCCGATATTTGTCATACATATTTGTTTTCTGAATTTTTCTTTTTACTTATTTTGCTATTATTATAAGGTGGGTCAAATTTACGGGATGAAACATTTTCGGGGAGGGCTAACATTTTGAATTTTGTGATGTTAATTTTGTCATTTCTTGAGATGGCACATAAAATATGTCTTGATTAATGCTTTTGTTGAATAATTATCTGTGGGTAATATATTATCTACCACAAGTGGTAGAAATATGAATTTGTCAAGCTGTATATCTGTTCGTTCATTTGCTTGTCGTCAAAATATAATTTTCATTCATGCATATATTATGAAAAGCTGAATCCATCACTGGAAAAATTAAACTGTTCTGCAAGATCTCAATCCATTATATTTTTCTTTGTAAAAAAACCGAAATTTGAAAATTCAGTGAATGGTGGAGGAAGAGATATACTACACTTATTAAATCATTCAAAAAGGTGGAGGTGAAATAAATTTTGAAGGAATAAAGCATTCTCTTGTTTCCAATAAATCTTTAACAATGCAATAATCTACATGATTCTGTAATGTTGACAACAAACGTATAGCTATTATGGAGCACCCATTTGATTTTTAAGGCGAGGGAGGGGGGGGGGGGCGTCATGGAAGGATGCACAATTTGTTGAAAAAAAAGGCAGGATCAAAAATCCTCAGAAAAAACAGGCAGGATACAAAATCCTGCGGTCGTATATTGGTATGACGCTGGCGTCGTCGTCGTCGTCGTCTGCGTCGTCGTCGTCCGTCGTCAGCGTCGTCGTCCGAAGACATTTGGTTTTCGCACTATAACTTTAGTATAAGTTAATAGAAATCTATGAAATTTAAACACAAGGTTCATGACCACAAAAGGAAGGTTGGGATTGATTTTGGGAGTTTTGGTCCCAACAGTTTAAGAATCAGGGGCCAAAAAGGGGCCCAATAAGCATTTTTCTTGGTTTTCGCACAATAACTCTAGTATAAGTAAATAGAAATCTATGAAATTTTAACACAAGGTTTATGACCACAAAAGGAAGGTTGGGATTGTTTTTGGGAGTTTTGGTCCCAACAGTTTGGGAATTAGGGGCTAAAAAGGGGCCCAAATAAGCATTTTTCTTGGTTTTTGCACAATAACTTTAGTATAAGTAAATAGAAATCTATGAAATTTAAACACAAGGTTTATGACCACAAAAGGAAGGTTGGGATTGATTTTTGGAGTTTTGGTCCCAACAGTGTAGGAATTAGGGGCCAAATCGGGGTCTAAAATTAAACTTTGTTTGATTTCATTGAAAATTTAACTATTGGGGTTCTTTGATATGCCGAATCTAACCGTGCATTTAGATTCTTAATTTTTGGTCCCGTTTTCAAATTGGTCTACATTAAGGTCCAAAGGGTCCAAAATTAAACTTAGTTTGATTTTAACAAAAATTGAATTCTTGGGGGTTCTTTGATATGCTGAATCTAAACATGTACTTAGTTTTTTATTATGGGCCCAGTTTTCAAGTTGGTCCAAATCGGGGTCCAAAATTAAAGCTAAAAAGGGGTAATTTTTTTTGGGGGGGGGGGGGGCAATTCTCCACAGCATATTGTATTACACAAGAAGCAGAAAATTGAATATAAATTCAAATCATATGACCAATTCTAAGTTCTTTATTTCAGTTATTCTGTGTCAAAAACCTATTATGTGTCAAATATTTGAAGAATTTTTCAATTGCACAGTATTGCGCAATAGCAAGAAATTGATATGTGTGCCCTGTTATCAAAACTTTATTATTAACAAATTCCATTGGAAACTCTAATGAACTTCATTGGAAATTTGCCAATATAAAATGTGCTGATGAAGCTTTTTTGTTTATCTTATCTAAACTGCTTTTAAATTATGTATATTTAAAATTTGCCATCCATTACTATGATGTCATTTTCTATTTTAATATGTTATGGTGTATTTAAATGGGCTGTTATGGTTGCAAAGTATAAAGAAATGGGGGGGGGGGGGGGGGGTTGAAAACAAAATTTAGGGAGGGGGGTAAATGAGAAATTGGGGAGGGGGTAATTTTTTTCTCATTTCATATTTCATAAATTAAAAAGAAAATTTCAAATTTTTTTTATCAAAAAAGGGGGGGTTACAATAAATGTTATTGTTTTTTGTTTTTTTTTGGGAGGGGGGGGTCAATGTGCAACTTCATAGTGTATTGCACAAAAGCTAAAAAAAGGGGTAAATTATTTTTTTTTTGGGGGGGGGGGCAATTCTCCACAGCATATTGTATTGCACAAGAAACAAAAACTTGAATATAAATTCAAATCATATGACCAGTTTTAAGTTCTTTGATTTCAGTTATTCTGTGTCAGAAACCTATTATGTGTCAAATATTTGAAGAAATTTTCAATTGCACAGTATTGCGCAATAGCAAGAAATTGATATGTGTGCCCTGTTATCAAAACTTTATTATTAACAAATTCCATTGGAAATTTGCCAATAACTCTAGTTTAATGAACTTCATTGGAAATTTGCCAATATAAAATGTGCTGATGAAGCTTTTTTGTTTATCTCATCTAAACTGCTTTTAAATTATGTATATTTAAAATTTTCCATCCATTACTATGATGTCATTTTCTATTTTTATATGTTATGGTGTATTTAAATGGGCTGTTATGGTTGCAAAGTATAAAGAAATGGGGGGGGGGGGGGGGGGGGGGTTTGAAAACAAAATTTAGGGGGGGGGGAAATGAGAAATTGGGGAGGGGGTAATTTTTTTCTCATTTCATATTTCATAAATTAAAAAGAAAATTTCAAATTTTTTTTTAGCAAAAAAAGGGGGGGTTACAATAAATTTTATTGTTTTTTGTTTTTTTGGGAGGGGGGGGGTCAATGTGCAACTTCATAGTGTATTGCACAAAAGCTAAAAAAAAAGGGGTAAATTATTATTTTTTTTTTTTTAGGGGGGGGGGGCGGGCAATTCTCCACAGCATATTGTATTGCACAAGAAGCAAAAAATTGAATATAAATTGAAATCATATGACCAATTCTAAGTTCTTTGATTTCAGTTATTCTGTGTCAGAAACCTATTATGTGTCAAATATTTGAAGAAATTTTCAATTGCACAGTATTGCGCAATAGCAAGAAATCTTCAGTTGCACAGTATTGCGCAATAGCAAGAAATCTTCAGTTGCACAGTATTGCGCAATAGCAAGAAATTGATATGTGTACCCAATTTTAAATTTTAAATTGGTTATTTCTGATTTATATATAAAAACAAATAATACTGATATGGTTTGAATAGGTAAATTAAAAATTTTTAAGTTCTTAGACAACATTCATTTAGGCTTTTTACTTGACGTTTGTCATTTAGTGAAGGGTAAACTTCATTAAATTAAAACACAAAATAGGAGTTGAAGCTATATGTTTAGCATTGATTAGCAGTTGACCATTAAAAGATACTTATCTTAACAAAGTATGTTTCAAATTTTAACAAGATATATTGAGCACATCGAAGTCTACACGATTTTTAATTTACCTAAAAATTGTCAATTTTGTAATTTTTCGTGCACATTTGATTTTTTTACGGACAAGGCGACATAACTCCAGAACAACATCTGACTTTAATACGGTAACAGTATAGACATGATAGAGGAGCCTAAGGAAATTTCAGTCTAGTGAGTCTTTTTAGCAACTTCAAACTTTGATCACAGATACAAAGAACTTCGCAATATTTTGTAACCATTTTTCACCATTTTAGTAAGGATGATTTAAGTTTTTTAGAATAATTATGAATATTTACACTGGAAACAATAAGAAAAATGTGTTCATGTACTTATTAATAAAGTTTCATTTTTTAAGTAGAAAGGCTAATTCATTCTGTGTCAGAAACCTATGCTGTGTCAAATATTTATTCACAATCCAAATTCAGTATTTTATCAAGCTTGAATGTTGTGTTCATAATTGCCCCAACTATTCAGGGTTCGACATCTGCGGTCGTATCTAGCTGCGCCCAGCGGAGCATTTTATTACACATCGAAAGGTAAAGCCATTTATAAATAATAAACACGGTACCTATGTCGAATGTTATTTTTAGAAACTGTGTGTTGATTATTGAACTTACAAACTTCGACCTATACCTTTCTCTGTGTTTCAATAGACAAAGTCGAGTTCAGTGTGGTATTTTAGCTTTAAATCATTTAATTAAAAAGTAATCAATTTTTAGAAATAACAGGGACGTATATAACAGATTTACAATAAAGTTATTTTTAGAAACGGGCTAGCGCTTTGACCAAAACACATTTACACATTATGGTTGCTATTTTCGTGTATTTCTAAAATATGTTTCAACATAGTGGTTTTTTTGTTTGTTTGTTTTTTATTTGTTTGTTTTTTTATGCTCAGAACTTGTAACGAAAGGGATGTTAATCTCTCAGTATTTCTTTGATACAACAATATTTTTTTACGTCGTCGCTCAGACTTTCACTTATAAATTTTGATTTACTCCCCACAAAATTATCCTGGAAAAATTGTCGGAAAGCTGATTTATTGCTGATTTACACGATTTAATTTTCAATCACAGAATAATAAAATTCTAACGTTAAATAAATAGTAAATGCATGTGGGGTTCTTTTCCCGTGAAAAGAGGTCGTAGAAATGTCGAGAAACCGTCCAATAAACTGGCAACTGACAGTTATCAATAATTAACGATTGGATGAAAACTGGAAATCAAGAAAATTTCGTAACTTTAACTCATTAGTTAATCTGTTAAATTTCATCATAATATTATGAAATTTTACCTTGATAAAGCTCTTTGAATTGGCTTTAATAACCATATAAAATTTATGCGGGAGAGATTTGTTACACTGCAATTTTCCATTGACTGAAATGACCACGCTCACGAAATTTTACATGTAAATTTTTGAGGTAAAAAACTTTAATTTATTCAATATTTCTTGTACTAAATATTTAACTAAATTTAAGAAAAATTTACAGACCACGCCTCGAAGCTTCCTATTTTCAGGCATTTAACTTTCAACAGAGACGTATTATATGTCTCTGCTTTCAACAATAAAATATTTTTGGCAAAAATATATAGTGATCGCCCGTGTGCGTCGTGAAGTTAAAAAATCCGAGAATGTTTTCTAAAAAACAAAAATTATGCAAGTTTTGGGGCAGAATTTCTCTGCTTTGGAATAAAATTATTGGGAAAAAAATTACACCATACCATGCAGCTGTCTTTTATCTCCAAAATGATACATTTACATTATATACATTAAAATCAGTAGAAAAATGTAGATGTAGGGTGGTCGGTAGTTTACCATAGTTTCAACAGAGAAATGGTCCAAAACATGTCGATTTACAGTTAAATAGAGCACGACATAGAAAATATAGGAAAATCTTCAGTGACATATCCCTTTGTATATTGGTCCCAGTTCAACCGAACTTTAGTGTAGTGGTTTTTGAATAGTCCCTTTAAAAATTGTGAGGAATGGTCCTTGGATCAAGAAAGTTAAGACATTGTGTTCACTCTTTGTTAAGACCTTTATATTAAACATTATAAATCTCGAGATCTATAGATGAGAAATATTGAACTTCTATATTAATAACCGGGAATGAAGAACTTTGAAACTGTACATTTTACATATATAAATGTGTCACATAAAAAAAGAAAACATTTTTTACCGGTCCAAATATTTGGTGCGTGCACCAATGAATTTTCTTGTTTTCCTCCTTTTATAATAATAGAAAATATTAAAACAATTACGAATTTCAGTTTATATGCCTTAGTACATAAAGAAGTCAAATAATGAAATAATGAAATCACATTATTTTATGGTTGAATGCTTAGAAGGATTACTTTAAAAAATATCAAAAGTACCGCAGTCATGGGTCACTCTGAAATATCTGTTATTATTCAGTACGATAGGAAATTAAGGTGCATGCAGGAGGTACCTAATTGGGCTGTATTTCAGCATGTTAATCTGCAACTGAATATAAAAAAAAATAATGTTTATCATTTTAACACTTCCATGAAAATCAAGTTTTGGCAAATATAGAATGTGTAAGTACATAGAATACACGTCGGTATAGCTGCAAAAATTCAATTCTTTAGACTTTGAATTATGATTTCAATTCTTTTAAATTATATATTATTGCCATATAATGATATAAATGTAATTTCCTTTTTATTGATATAAAGTTTACTAGGGGTCGCCAGATTTTTTTTTTCGTATATTACATTTATTACTATATGTAGAGAGGAAAATAAACGTCAAAGGGTCCAAATAAGGTTAACGTCGCAATGGTAAATGTAGATTTTTAGTGTTTTTACAGACAGGGCATAAGTTTGAATGATTACCACAGCAAAAATGAAGGGATGACCCTATATCATTTATCATCAATAAAATGGAATAGCTGACAGCAATTCCATATAATTTGATAGATATTTCTAGGAATAAGTTTTTAAGAAATGACGATTTAAAGTGAAATTATTTCCTTCGGCAGTTTTTATATGAATTCTACAGTGAAAGACATTTGTTTATTTTAAGGATATTAATTCAAATTTATTGAAAAAATATAATTAAATTTTTTCGATATTTAGATGCAATGTCAAAAATTCTACCTGTGTATAAAATTTCATTAAAATCCATAATTTAGCGGATTTAGACAACTTAAACGAACCTGTTCCATTGATGTTGTCCATTCCTCATACCGAATTGGCAGCATGGCGAGTGTCCTGCATGAAGCAGATACTGCTTACTCTTCCGGAGCACCTGAGTCTACACCAACGTTTTTATACCCCCCGCAAACATAGTTCTTTTTTTTTGAGGGGGGGGGGGGGGTATATAGGAATCAGCCTGTCCGTCTGTCTGTCTGTCCTGAATTTTTTTGGACACGCAGTTTCCAAACATTCCTTATCAGAGGTTAATGAATGTTTGCATACTGTTAGACCCTAGTACGTAGATGTGCGCATGCGAAGTATGTCCTGGTCCAATACTTTTTCCATAATTTTATAGCCTTTTGGACTTAGAAATTCTGTCTATCCCCCAATTTTTTTTGTACCCGCAGTTTCTCAAACATGCCTTATCAGAGGTTAATTAATTTTGCATACTATTAGATCCTAGTACTTAGATGTGCGCATGCGAAGTATGTCCTGGTCCAATACTTTTTCCCATAATTTTATTCCCTTTTGGACTTAGAAATTATATTCCCCAATTTCTTTTGTACCCACAGTTTCTCAAACATGACTTATCAGAGGTTAGTTAAACTTTGCATACTGTTAGATCCTTGTACGTATATGTGTGCATGCGAAGTATGTCCTGTCCAATACTTTTTCCATAATTTTATACCCTTTTGGACTTAGAAATTCTGTCTATCCCCCAATTTTTTTTTGTACCCGCAGATTCTCAAACATGCCTTATCCGAGATTAATTAAACTTTGCATACTGTTAGATCCTAGTACGTAGATGTGCGCATTCGAAGTATGTCCTGATCCAATACTTTTTTCCATATTTCTGTTCTGGTCCAATACTTTAGTCTTTTATTAGATATGCAAATAATAAGGATTTCATTGATCAATTAGCTCCTCATAGCTTTGCTAAATTGGGCTTCAAAATTTTATAACACTGATTCGATATCAGTTTGTTGGTAAATTAACAGCAGCGAGGGGTATAGTTTGTGAGGTCCCCTCGCAGTTCTAGTTTTGGTGGGGTCCATGTTGTTTATATGTTTTTTAGTTTTTAAGTGTAATGTTTGTATTGTTTTGGTATTTTCTTCGTTGTTCTCCGGAGTTTGTCAGTTATTTTCGATGTTCCACTCCTTCGAATATCCCTTTTGATATTTCTTGACTTTACTTAATTGACTAGAAAAACCAAAACGGCTTTAAATCCATTTTTGTAACGTTGTTTCATTCATTACACCACTTTGTTTAAAAGGAAGAAATAAAAACTAAAGGGGTTCTAGATTGCATTATTACAGTCAAGAGCTATTTCTCGTTGAACAAGAACTTGAACTTATTTATCTATGTGTTTACAAATATTTTTGTACTTGATTGGATGTCAAATCATTCGCCTTGACCAGAAATAAAGGAAGGTTTTGGATCCAACAAATTAAACTAGTTTCACCCCACCGCATATTATGTTAGTCTGTCCCAAGTCAGGAATATTTTGGCTACTGTCCTTCTTTATTTGATAATTGAATAACGATAAATAAAGATTGACTATTTTTTCGGGGCAATGTATTCAAATTTGTGAGGATTCCCACTGTGTCCCACGATTTTTACATGTTCTTATGCCCTAGATGAAAATATTTTGTAAATGTTGCTACATGTAGGAATATTGCACATGCTAGTTTTATTCCCTGGAGAAGTAGGCAAAGGGAAATAGTATCGTACCTCGTTATCAGGCATTATCCCCGTATTTCGTAAAATCCGGGAATAAAAAAGGCATTTATATTTTGACCAATATTAGCACAGCAAATGGTTATCAAAACAAAATCCATCTTGATGTCTTAGTGTTTCACATCTGTAATTCAATCCCTTTGATATTTTATTACACATTAAAATCACGCAGTTTTTGATGAATGATGTTTTATATCGACATCCGGACTCGGCATGTACGTTGTCAGCACATTAATTTAAAAAAAAATGTATTAATTTATCTAGGTGAAACAAATATTCGATTTAAGAACCAGAATAAAAATACCGACGCTAGAAGATAGTGGGCAAAAACAAGGCGAATACAATGTACGTGAGAACACTAAAATTGCAAACAAATACTATAAAGACACACCCAAAGGATGGAATCAAAATATGTACATAGACAATGGCCTGGTGGTGGATGTACGTGTATCTCATTACAATACACGTATATAGACATTGGTCTGGTGGTGGATGTAACTATTTCACACTACAGTACATGTATATAAACATTGGTCTGGTGTGGGAAGTACCTACAAAACATTATAGTACATGTATTTAAACATTGGCCTGTTTGTGGATATACGTGTATCTCATTAAAATACATGTATAGAGACATTGGTCTGGTGGTGGATGTAACTATTTCACACTACAGTACATATATATAGACATTGGCCTGATGTCGGATGTACGTATATCACACTACAGTACATGTATATAGCCAATGGCCTGGTGGTGGATGTACGTGTATCTCATAAAAATACATGTATAGAGACATTGGTCTGGTGGTGGATGTAACTATTTCACACTACAGTACATGTATATAGACAATGGCCTGGTGGTGGATGTACGTATATCACGTTACAGTACATGTATATAGCAAATGGCCTGGTGGTGGATGGACGTGTATCTCATTAAAATACATGTATAGAGACATTGGTCTGGTGGTGGATGTAACTATTTCACACTACAGTACATATATATAGACATTGGCCTGATGTCGGATGTACGTATATCACACTACAGTACATGTATATAGCCAATGGCCTGGTGGTGGATGTACGTGTATCTCATAATAATACATGTATAGAGACATTGGTCTGGTGGTGGATGTAACTATTTCACACTACAGTACATGTATATAGACATTGGCCTGATGGTGGATGTACGTATATCACGTTACAGTACATGTATATAGCAAATGGCCTGGTGGTGGATGTACGTGTATCTCATTAAAATACATGTATAGAGACATTGGTCTGGTGGTGGATGTAACTATTTCACACTACAGTACATGTATATAGACAATGGCCTGGTGGTGGATGTACGTGTATCTAATTAAAATACATGTATATAGACATTGGTCTGGTGGTGGAAGTTACTATTTCACACCACAGTACATGTATATAGACAATGGCCTGGTTGTGGATGTACGTGTATCTAATTAAAATACATGTATATAGACATTGGTCTGGTGGTGGAAGTAACTATTTCACACCACAGTACATGTATATAGACACTGGTCTGGTGTGGGAAGTACCTACAAAACATTATAGTACATATATTGAAACAATGGCCTGGTTGTGGATGTACGTATATCTCATTAAAATACATGTATAGAGACATTGGTCTGGTGGTGGATGTAGCTATTTCACACTACAGTACATGTATATAGACAATGGCCTGGTGGTGGATGTACGTGTATCTCATTAAAATACATGTATAGAGACATTGGTCTGGTGGTGGATGTAACTATTTCACACTACAGTACATGTATATAGACAATGGCCTGGTGGTGGATGTACGTGTATCTCATTAAAATACATGTATAGAGACATTGGTTTGTGGTGGATGTACGTAAATCATAGTACAGGACATGTATATGGACATTTTTCTGGTTGTAGATGTATGTATATCAAATTTATGTACATGTATATAGACATTGGCCTGGTGATGGATGTATCTATATCACATTACAGTGCATAAATTTAAACATTGGCCTGGTGGTGGGTGTATCTATATCACATTACAGTGCATAAATTTAAACATTGGCCTGGTGGTGGATGTATCTATATCACATTACAGTGCATGAATTTAAACATTGGCGTGGCGATGGATAAAATAGAGAATGGAAACGGGGAACGTGTCAAAGAGACAACAACCAGATCAAAGAGCAGAAAAAAGCTCAAGGCTACCAATGAGTCTTCAACACAGGAAATATAAATCATTGAAAGCAATAGTTTAAATGCTTCCATCTTACGCTACATTATTTATTATATGTTTATTTATATAACATTTTTGGCAATATCTGTTTAATACTGCAAACTAATGTATGAAAATTATATCTTTTATAAAAATAATTGCTTGACCATTCTTTCTTGTTATATTTTTTTATTAACTTTTGATTCTCGATCATGTATTTACATTAATATTGCTTAAACATTTAATTTTATCCTGCATAATTCAAGTTAAGAGTAGAATTAATAGATTAAGAGTCTCAGGGTCAGTTGTCGTTCACAATTATTAAAAAATATATTGTTTATCAACTTTGAACTGTAGCGTTGTCAATTTGTCTAAACGTTAATAAAAATATCAACCCTTTTGGGTTCGGATATATAAAAACCAACTTCTGTATTAATATATTTGACAAAAGTAACTATTTTTTCTTCAAAATATAAGACACAATCTGTAAAATACATAGTCACTCAATTTTTTTTATGAGAACCTCTAAAAATTTTACAATTCATTTAAACTGAAATATTTTCTACTTCACATACAGTATCAAGTAGGTGCTTTAATGTGAAGTATAATTTATCCCCCGCTTCAAAACTGGAAACATACTTGTAGCAGTTAATTCTCATATATTTGTTCTCTGACTTAGCAAAAAATAGACATGTGAAAAATTGGAGAGATTGTAAATTTCATAAGCAAATATCATTTCTACTTTAAAATTGCAACAAAAGTAAACGTTTCTTCTGAATTCATGTTTAATTGCATTTTTATTTTTCATGAATAAACCATTAAACTGTCTAATGTAAACATTCACTTAAATGGAAAAATATGATCTCTAAGTGATTGTAACAAAAAATTGACGATTTTTCAATTTCTAAACGTCGACCAGCCGCACATTTGATGTCACATTACAATAAATAAGGGGCCAGGTTTTCGAAGATGTCTTATGGGCATACGATACAGTTTCGATCTACTATTGATTTTTCTTTGAGATTTTGCATATTGGTAGTTTTTTCACCGATCTTTCTAAAAATACACAGAAAATTACATCTTCATTATGCTACTTTTTGAGATATTTAAGGTTTAATTTCCGGGATTTTTACTAAGATTGTGCAAATTTCGTCTTTTCACCTATTTCGATAAAAATCCAAGTACTTTCTTGTTTTAAAAGATAAATACATCGGGTTTTTTGCATAAAGAAAACGAATATCTCTTCTCTTCCGATAAATAAAATTTAGACGATTTTGTGCTACAAGATATTTTCATTTTTTCAAAATATGTGATATATTACCAAAAACTTTGAATTTTGGCACGATACATCAGTATATAAAAAAAAATCTGCTATTGATAATTTAGTCTTAAAATCACATAATGTTGTCCTTATAATTTAGCAATATCTGCTGTACGGGGATGCACAATGAACACGCATCCATAACAATCAGCTGCACCAGCAAAGTATGAGTCTTCTCCTCCTTAAAGACACCCGCCGAGATTGTCGCATAAAATTGAAACTGAGCTATCAATGATATAGGTTTTTGTTTGCAATCTCCCTCTTAACAATTTTTTTAATCAGTATTGTTAACAGCCTTCAGCTTTTCCCTACTTATTTATTTCTCAAAGATCTACTCTCTTAGCTCTCCCGCGAGAATCGCGGGTTCCTTCTAGTCATTAGTAAAATTAATAAATAAGACAATAAATTCCTTTCGCATTTATAATTTTATGAAAGTATTGATAATCTACATTAATTTTCTGACATAAGAATTTAAGACAATTGAATAAACTTGGATTCCAGTGTCTTTTTATGTCAAAAGGAAAATATTTTGCTGGTGTTTCGATACTAGTTTGAATTTTTTTTTAACTTACTGTAATTAAAATTTTGTGAATATATTTGAGTAAATATCAATCACCCCGTCTTGCATGAAATACGCACGAAGGGCATTAAAAATATTCAAAATAACAGTTTTACAATTTTTATGATGGGTCTCAGATAATTTAAATTATTAATTTTTCGAAATTTCCAAGTGCATTAACTTTCTATATTGGAAATTCCCCATTCAGAATCATTTGTGAGGTATACAAACATAACTTCTATAAACAATTTAACCTTTTTTTATATTTTCCTGGACGGCTCAATAAGGTTAAGTAATTTAAAAAATAATGTCTTATAATTCTAACGTTTAGACTTTCAAAATGCGACAGTTAATTCCAATAAACGAGGTGTCCAGACAGTAAAGGAATAAATTTAATTTCTAGAAGAATCGGAAAAGGGTAAATGGGTTTACCTCTGTTAAAAATAAACGTTTTCTATTTTCAGAGCTTCTACATAGTCAGAAAAATGCACTGTTTCTTCGGTTTGGTTGACACATCTCCCTGCAAACTATAATCTATAATCTCGTGATCCATAATGTTGAAAAATCTCAGTGCTCTTTTTACTAAGTCTATTAATAGAAAATAAAAGAAAAAAATCATGGTACTATATCTCAATTTTTAATTTAAGACCAAACGTAACTGTAAAAAATACTTGGAAAATACCACCCCATCTATATCTAGAATTGTCGGTAAAACAAAACTGTATGTTCACGACAGTGATCGACAATGCTGTATAAACTATCTTATGCTAAAATTGTTAAATGAACTTTACCATGTCACACATATACAGATAATTGATCGTCCTTCAAAAATAAAGTACCAAAGCCCATTAATAAATTACAAAAATAGTATAGTAACTATTTTTTTTAATTCAGTATAAATCGTTATTACAAATTTACTTTGTTATAATGGATTTTTGAATTCGTTATTTCAGATTTAATTCGTTATCTAATTTTCCGAATTTGTAATTTAATGAAGTTTTTTCTATTCTTTGAATGAAGCAAAAGAGAAATAGCAACACAAGAAGGATAACTCCTGAACAAAAATGCTGCTTCTGATGTGTTTAAAAAAGTTGAATAGTCCCCACAGATTTCAAATGAAACATTTCATGCATAGCAGGAATCTCAAGTCTTTCAAATAAAATCTTCTTATAAAGAAACGGTTTAAGAATATAACGAATATATATGTGGCGCGTCAGGCTTCGGGGGCGGGGTGTAGTAAAAAAAAACAATCTGTACTATCGTTACTGGAAATAATTTCTCTTCGAAATTTTTTTTTCCAGTACCATAAAATAAAAAACAATATAATAATATTTTACCAATTATTGGCCTACAAGGGGCACGGGAAGGGTCACTAGTCCTTTATTATGGTACAGGTGTGCGGCCAGCATTTTTGAATCCCACCCTATAGTCATATATTTCAGATTCCCAAAAAATCCAACCTAACCATATATAAATGTCTCTTTTCCTGACCATTTCATATATTTGGTAACCTTGTATTTCCACAAATAGTCAATCATAACTAAAGATGTTTGCATCCAGAGGGAAAAATAGAGCAGGTAACTTTATAAATATGGAAATATTACCTTATCATATGTATATATCTAAAAAAAAAATTAGAATTTTAAATGAGAAAAAACAGACCCTTTTGGGCCGCATATATGCAGGTACCATTATATGGGCAGTTCCATCCCCCCCCGTGACAAGGGGCATTGTAATTTAAGATATAAAACATCCCACAATATTACATTGTTAAACATAACTTACCCCTTTCCACAAAAAGCTAAGAAATCATTGTAATTGGTGACGAATTATTATGTAAACTATAATAAAACAAAATACATAAACCCCGATTAATCCCATAAAAAATAACCGGGAAAATAGCACATAAGTTTGACCCATATAAAAATGTAAAAATTTTAATGGACCCCCCCCCCAAAAAAAAAAAAACAAACAAAAAAACAAACAAACAAACAAACAAACAAACAAACAAACAAACAAAACAAAACAAAACAAAACCAAACCAAACACAAAACACAATAAAAAAACAGACAAACAAACAAATATATAGATACATACGAGCATTTACAAGTACAGCGTTATTTCAGTCCTATCAGATGTTCGTCTACTAGTTAAATTTAAACAATTCAATTCAATATTTTATTGTCATTTAAACTATAACAAGAGGCCAATGGCCACGTGGCTCTCCGGTATTTTCATTTCAATCTTACCATTTCAACATGCTTTTGAGAAAGCAATTAGTTTTTGTTATGAAGGTAGTATATCTAGTTTTTACATGATATTCTCTATGCAAGTTGCAAAACACTGCACAACTGACCGTTAAACAAAGAGATCTCAAGTATCTACTTTTACCTAAAAATTGAGCAAAGCTCAATAATATATATACTCCGCCTTCCCAGATAAATCTTCTTTACCCCTGATGCTTTCATGTGTATATATTTACCCAAATATCATTAGGTATCTTCCTAAAACTTTAATCCGTATAGCTGTCATTCAAATCTTGTATTGACTGTTGTGTGTGTATAATTTACAAGATAAATAGGTAATCCATTTGTTTCTCTTATCAACATTCAGCCGGTGCAACTTTAATTATATGTCAAGGACTTTAACTGTTTTGTTACAATGGTGTATAATGGGAATATAGGTCATTAAAAAATTTCGCATTCCACACCTGTAAAACTAGATTTGAAAAAAGCATGCACAATTTCAGCCTAAATACCGAATGCATCCAAATGCACAATTTGCAGTAAGTTACCGTTTTGGAGATCTCGAGCTCACAAAATCACGAAAATTCTGCTACCCACAGCATAAGGCTCTCGGACCTACGGTCCGGAGAGCCAAAAAAAAGTTTGTTACAAATAAACACTATTTAATGGAACGATGCTGGTCTATTTATAGTTTACACAGAGCTCTTATCTAATTTAGTGCATCCGGGCACGATCAATAATCACAAAATTCTTTGACGCGTATCATTTTATTACCTTGTAAACACATTTCATATTCGATATGTCAAACGCCACCTCATTAATTTTTCTCCCTACTGAAGTTATCTATAATCTATAAATTCCCACGATACTATGCTTTTATCGATGACGTACTTCTTGTCTTGTAGTGTCTGACTGTCTCTATGTGGACTGTCTCATCGTGTACGTGCACTGTTGATTGCCACTCAAATAATCAGCCTCACTTCTAAAGACGATGCGAAATGTTCTTGGAAATTAGTGTAATTACCAGGAAGAGGGGGGAGGGGTAACTCTCTGGATTGTTGACGAGGATGTGCGGAAATGGCCTAAGAAAAGGTACCCGAGCAAACACTAGAATACATGTTAATAATATACAAAAAAAATTATTTAGATGAAAATACCTATACCCGCAAAACAGCCATATCGGCAAAGCACACCCGGACTTATACTGATGTTTATGCACAAACATCCGAGGAATTGAATAGCACCGTCAATTTACAACCCGAATATAGATTAGTTTTTCAAAACACACCCCGAATTAATACCAAAAATCATGAAAAACCTCACTCCCGGGATATTACATTAATTGAAAACCCTAGACCTATAAATATACCTGAATTAATGTCTTTGGGTTTCAAAATAACAGTTTTCCGAGATACTTTGAAATCACAATTTTCGTATATTGTGTTGTTCAAAATATTGTATTTTGAACAACCTTCCAATCCACAATGCATTCAATTGCATACGGCATGATTAACTCGATCGTAACTAAATCTTAAATAAAATGAACATACCTCTCAACTTAAACGAGTTCTGTGTAATCTTTCGACAATTAATTATAGTTTTTCTATCGATCAGACACGGCTCAATGTAATGACGTGACCATGACCAATTAAAACCATATGATTGGTTATCGTTGACAACACCCATTATGTCCATCAATTCATCATACACGTGCATATATTTGAGCGGTTTAACCCCGTTACTTATGAATAAAAGAGAATTATCAAACTAAGTTTTGTTTTTGGTCTTCCAAATGTTTCGGTTTTAATGCTGCTGGTGAGAGGTAACTCCTTGAAATGCGTCGTATACAGCATAGTATAAATTTACTATATCTAATATAAGTATCTTTGGATTGTTATTTTTTTTTCACTATCCTAACCATTTAACAGTTATATATACTTTCATATTTCGTCCTGAAATAAACTTTTTCGAGCACAAATATGGCATCGTATATGTTGTCAAACGAAATATTACAGGGTATATCCACTTTTATGCCGTGTGTACATATTTTTACGTAAACGTGAATTGGGTATGCTTTGAAGACAAAAATATCTTTTCCACAGGAAAAAGTTGTGTACAATTACAATCTTGTACTGCACTGTAATACATATTTACATAGGCCGCGCCATGTTGATTTTTGAATGATGCGACGGTTGCCGGTAAGTCTGTGAAACATGCGTTTTATTAATTATACCCCCGCAAACGAAGTTTGGAAGTATATAGGTTTCAGTCTGTCCGTCCGTCCGTCCGTCTGTTCGAAATAACGTTGTCCGCAACCCCTCCTACATTTCTTGCATGATTCTCATGAAACGATATGGAGTGTTAGATCACTATATGGAGATGTGCACATTGTCAGGAATTTCTGTTTGGACAAGAAATGTAAAAGATATGGTTGTTTGGACTTAGGCAATTTTTAACAAAACTTCTTTAAACAAAACTTCTTTACATATGTCGTCCGCAACATCTCCTATATTACATGTACTTGCATGATTCTCATGAAACTTTATGGAGTGTTAGATCAAATTATAGAGATATACATATTATCAGGATTTTCTGTATGGGCGAGTACTTAGAAAAATATGATGATTTGAACTTTGTGTAGGCTTCAAAACAGACATTTTGCTGGGGGGGGGGGGGGGGGGGTATTAGTCCCTTTCAGGACAGTTCTAATTTTTCTTGAGTAAATGATTATTTATATAATTTGGAAGTGTAAATTGATTTTAACAATAGTTAAATTCCAAATAAGCTCTTAAAAGGAAGCCCCATATTATTCGTAGGAGAAATGATATATGTATTGGAAATCAATATCGGATACAAAGGACAACTCAAAAGAGCAAAGGGCTAGGTCTTTATATTCTTATTTTATGAAATAATCGAGTATGAAGTCCCATTCCAGGTGTAAATTACTTCAACTCCGTAGCTGGCGCAGGTAAAAAGTTTCCAAAATTAAGACGTGACACTTTTTGGCCCCTTTAAATCTCTAAAAGATAGAGGTATTTAAGAGATAGTCAAAATATGGATCTAAATGACGTTTATTCCATTTGAATCAAGAAACATTGAAAACCAAAAATCAGTTGAAAATTTTAAAATGTACACCAAAATTATATAAAAAAAACTTTATCCCCCTTCCCCCTCCAAAAAAAGCGGGAGAGTCCAGATTTACTAAAATTATTCGTATATGAGATCATTGTCGTAAAATATTATAAGGATTTGTTTAATACATGTAGAACAAAAGTAAATGAGCGGAAAATTAACTGTCTACGGAAGCCTAAACCGACGACAACGGCACTACCATACCATAATACATCTGCAGATATTTTTCTACACCAGGGTTAACACGTCGGGCTTAGTAGTGCATGGACATTACATTCACATTGTCCACAGATGGAATGATATGCACATTTCTCTTTTCGATTTTTTGTTATTTTTTGTTTATCATACTGACGTAGTGTATCTGTAAATATAAATAATCACTTATTGAACTGTAGCCTCTACAACTTACGGCTCGGGATATTTTGCCCTATCGCAACTGGTCATGTATTTAAGCAACTCATTTCCAAACATAGAAACAGTTATTAATAAAATAAGGAAATATTATATTTGGCAACTGTAACTGAGTTTCTGTGGAATGAAAAACTAATAACAAATAGTCAAATAGTATATATGAGAATAAATAAATATCAGAATTTTTATTTTATGTATAAGCTAGACGTAAATTAAAATATGCCAAAATACTCAAATAAAACCCTCTCCTTGATAAATTCGATCAAATTATAATGTATTTTTTTCTGATGTGATATGAAAACGAATAGATGTGGGGTTTGTGTCAGCATCCCATGCCTAATTTAATGTCTTTAACACTCCAAAGAGGCAACATAACAGCAACTAATGGTGTTTTCTGTTTGATTCTTTATAGTCTTGCAATGGGAAATGCAGGGTGACTTTCTCCCCAGGCCAAAACGAAACATTCGGATCTATGAGGGTTTCTCTTAACAAGGCGTTGTAAACATTCATGATACATAATTTACGAGATGTTGAAAGTCTGCTTGAATATTTGGGGAAACTGTCAATTTTCTTAACATTTTAAACGGCTACTTTCTTAATAATCCCTAGATATTGTATCATTGTTGAAGGTAGAAAATCTAAGGAATCAAACATTGTGCCATCTTTCAAGCCTGCAGGATTTACACGGTCTTAGTGCATTATATTTGTGTGTTGTCTCAGGTTCTGTTTCTCTTGGTTGTGCTTCTGGTATTTGGTTAAACTAAATAAAATATGTTCCTTGTGTTGTTGTTTGTATGTCGCCTTGTCTTTGAAATTCGGTAATATTTTATTGTTCGTGTAGTATTTCTTTATTTGAAATGCATGTTTATACCTCTAGGGGTTGATAACAAACAAAATGAACATAATAAACAAAGTAGAATAAAGTCACATCAATATAGTATACACAAACTTGAACAAAATCTACGCAGTTGTAGAGTCCATTTTCCTAAGTTCGAGAGATTTTTTTTATGAATGGAGCTGCAAACTGCACAAGATCATTATGAGAAAGTATTCTTTTCAGTTTCTCAGAAGTTGATAAGTTATTTATATCTGGTAATTTGGTTAAAACATTAAAGAATCCTTGTCTAAAGGTATTATATAATACGTAGGTGTAAATCCCAAGTCAAATCTGTTTTTTTTTTAATTTCTAGACTATTGTTGCATGATGAGATTTTGTGTATGGTTTATTTGTTACCTGTATGTGTGTGTGTGGGGGGGGGGGGGGGGTTGGGGGAGTGATAGGTGGATGTATAAATGTTTAATGTCTAGTGGTAGTTATTAAATGTATATATGTATCAGGGCCAGAACATATTGATATGATATAAGGCATGTTCTATACTAGATCGACACACTGACTCAGATTTTTAACTTATTAGCTCAAGAGGTAGCTATCCCCGTACTCCACACATTTTGTGTTCTATTTACCGCTTCCACGATCATGCTAATGTTTAATACAGACCCCTAGTTTTGAAAATCAAAATTCAAAATTCTTGCTACGCATTTACATACATTGTGTGACAATACTGTATAAAAATTAAATGCAGAAAATGAAAAATGAAACAGGAGTTTAGATCACTACTTTAAATTTACAAAGCATTATTCCCAAATATTCTTCGAAAATACGCGGATAAGAAAGAAAAAAAAACTGAAATGTTAAGTAGTGCATGGTATGTGAGGCTTCATGTTAAAACATAAAAAAGTATGCATTAAACCAACGCCTACATGATGAAATGCGTTAAAAAACAATGCTATGATTTTTAACAAAATTGAATATTTGAGCATAGTTTAAAACAAAGGACAATTTGGTCGTGATTTTATTTTTACATTGGACCGCCATTTCACATAGAGAACCAAGTGTTATTACTTTGGTGCCGATCGGAAATTCAAAATGTCTACCGGCCGGTGTCAAAGTTTATATTGAAACCCTATTGGAAATGATATTTTCGTCTTCTTTTTGAGAACCACTGAACAGAATTTGACCAATCTTGGCAGAGATCTTCCCTCATCTCTATGCAGTCCTTCATAGGTTTCACTTTAGTACCAATCAGAAATTCAAAATGGCGCCAGCCATGGTCAAAGTTTACATTGAAACCCAATGGAAAAAGATATTTTTGTCTTCTTTTTGAGAACTACTTATCAGAATTTGAACAAACTTTGTAGAGGTCTTTCGTATTAGGTCATTCATAGGTGTTGCTAATTTTGTACCGATTTCAAAGTGTCCGAAAGTCCGAGGTCAAAATTTGCATAAAAGCGTCAGGTAAGCGATTCAGGCTCCTGGGAAAAAGAACCACAATCCCTCCTGTTAGTGGATTACCATCATGACATCGTAACTTGAACGAGAAGACCCTAATAGGTATCACGACCATAAATTGGTTTTAGGGAGGTTTTTAATTAGGACCCCGCTGACTATCGGTGGAGGTCCTATAGAAATCAGCTTGTCCGTCCGTCACAATTAGTTTCGGTATCTCTTGGAGTTTAGTGATGAAACGAAACTTCGCATGATTTTTCTCCACTACTAGAGGTTGTGATGCGTACAAGGTAGAAAACCATACGTTGTAGGTCATGGTCAAAACTTAGTTACTGTTTTCTGCTCTTTGGTCGGGTTGTCTCTTTGACACATTCCCTATTCCCAGTCTCTATTCTATTGAACCGTGTCACCTACCAGATGCATGCATCCGTCCGTCATAAATAATTTCTGTTCCATAACTTGAAACTTTTCACTAATGGTAAATGTAAAATCATGGTCAAAAACTAAAATTGTGACGGTCACCCCCCCCCAAACACCCACACACAAAACAGTATCGGCAGACATCATATTACCAGGTTTAACTATACAAAGTTCTTCAAATTCTCTCTTTCTTAGTCGTCTGATATTACTTTATTGGATTTTTTTCTTCTTCAAATAACAGGTCACACACTCAGCGCTCAGTCTCAGGCAATATTTTATTTGCTAAAATGTAGGATGATCTGCTCAAATGTCGTTCACCGATATTATCACATGTACATTTTATTTTTTATTAAGGTGGAAAAATAAGTATGGGACAGAGTGGGTATGTGTATACGCCTACCAGGTTTTTCGTGGGGTGGGGGGGGGAATTGGGTATATACTAATTTTTGCCCGGGGCTAAATCTGAGTATATACCCATTTTCCGTGTTGAAATTCTAGTATGGGGGAAAACTAGGATGTAACACCGGTCAGGATTTAAAAAATTTCTGCAGATTTTTATAAAGCACTGAGGAGAATTCAGGTTGACTTTACACAATATTATATGTATAAATATGTTTCATGATGAGAACTGCCTTTTTTATATTTATATAATTTCGGGTGTGTAATTTTAGGTTTCCTGGATATTCTCGGGTCACAAATTCGATATAACGTGGATAATTTCGGGTATGGGTTTCGAGTTTTCCGTCATAAAATGGTCAAGTTACCACCGCCCCGCGAGGTTAAAGCATTCAATGAAAATATTCTATGGTGCATGAGGTTGATTTTTGGGCCCTTTTTAAAGTACCTGTTCATTATTAAAAAAATATGAATTTTTTTTCTGGTTTTATATATCAATCTCGAGCTTTGACACTTCGTCACACTGTTATTTATTTATCCATGACAGTGTTAACATTCGAACTATACGTTTATTCAATTTTTAAATATTGTAAAAATGCTCACATTTTAAATGTTGGGGGAAAATGAACGTTCTGTGAAAACCGAAATGACACATTATTGTCTGTTGTGGTAATTTTGTTAATTTATAAAACAAATAAAAATACCAGCATAGTTCAACATATCGAAGAATAATAAAAAATTGAAGCCGGGAATGGAAGTCACATATCACTGCATGCCATCTTTTAATATTCACAAACCACGTTTTTCAATTGGAGATACCACATGGGCTAGTTTGGGCTTAACTCCCATTTAGATACAATTAATTCCATTAACCTTGAAGGTATCGATCGTTTTGAATGAAAGATGCTTAAATTATGATCCATGAAAGAAAATAACGGGATTCGTCGTCCTTCGGTAGCAGATCTGTTATAATTTAAATTGACCGTTGATAATCGGATGTAGTTATGTCAGTTCATGAAAAATGCAAAATTTGTATTTATATACGAGGAGTGAAAGTGTGGCATGTAATATATTTACTCCCAATCCAGAAAATATAAATACGGTGAGTATTTTTACTATTATAACAAGGTCAATTTTAATGTGTGATGAGGGTTTCCCTACCGATCTAATTTTTTTCCTCCTCTTCATTTTTATTGACTTTTTGGTAAAAGCCCCGTTAAAATACTAAAATTCCTTACATAAAACAAACATATTTTTAAAAGAAAAATAACGTACCTATTTTTTTAAAATAAAAATGATACCCTAACGGCATGCGTGTCCGAGATTTTTCCGACGGCTTGAAGTTCGCTAAAGCACATCGTTGAAATTTTTGAAACCTTTTGAGAATAAAAACGTATCAAGTCTTCATGATTTGGCTTTACACTTTTGGTCATTTTGGTATTTTTTAATTTGCCTTTCAACTTTTTGGATAAGTCATTTGGGTTTACATTTGAGCACAACTGATGAGTCGTAAATCGACGAAATGTGCACATCTTGTGAATAAAAATTGGTATCAAATAATTTATTGTAACCTACTGAAATACGACTGACGCATAACAATTAGATTTCATATTCTTTGTAGTGATTTCTAGCTACGGTGGATTCATTTATTTTCGTGGTAAAAGGAAAAACGAGGATTTCTTGCGAGATTTAAATTCGTGGATTGTTATTTCATAATCCTTTTTATGGAATATTTCATTTTATGGATCAGCAACTCATAGTTGCATGGTAAAGTGTTGAGTTTTCAAGCCAAAAGAAGACTATTAAATTCCTTATTTGTAAGTAAATGTTCTACGTGTTTACTACTTAATTACAATTCTTTGAAGTAATAATAAATTTAGGAGATCAGTTGAGGGAATTAAGACAATTTGAAATATTATACCCCAAGTCTTTAAGTGCGGCTATACTGCATTCACCGCCTTGTCCGTTCACAAACACTTTTTGTCACATTTTTTCTCAGCTTCTACTGGGCAGAATGATTTCATAATTGGTATGTAGCTTTGACAATATGAGTTGTACGTTGTCTCCTATTTATGCCCAGCCAGGAATGTTGCTAGGGCATATAGATTTGCCCTTGTACGTCCGTCCGCACATACGTCCCGATTCGGTTAAGTTTTGGGTTTAGCTCAATTTCTCAGAAACCTATAGTAATATATCACCACTACAGTCCTCTTGTATAGTACAACACAGTTCAGCAATACTTGGGTCGCTGTGACCTACATTTCATGCATCAGTGACTTTGGTTAAGTTTTGCGCGTAGGTTCAGTTCTTTGTGTATAGTGTATCAATGAAACTACATCAGTGGATGTGCCTTGGATAGTACTGAGCTGTCATACAATAATTGGGTCATTGTGACCTACATTTTATGCTTGAGCGACTCCGGTTAAGTTTTGCATTTAGGTTCATTTCTTTTGAACTAAGCATAGTGTTTCAATGAAACATCATCAGTGGATGTGCCTTGGGTAGTACTGAGCAGTAATGCAATAATTGGGTCATTATGACCTACATTTTATGCTTGAGTGACTCTGGTTAAGTTTTTGCATTTAGGTTCATTCTTTGGAACTAAGCGTAGTGTATCAATGAAACTTCATTAGTGGATGTGCCCTGGGTAGTACTGAGCAGTCATACTATAATTGGGTCATTATGACCTACATTTTATGCTTGACCGACTCTGGTTAAGTTTTGGATTTAAGTTCATTTCTTTCGAACTAAGTATAGTGTATCAATGAAACTTCATCAGTGGATGTGGCTTGAGTAGTACTGAGCAGTCATGTAATAATTGGGTCATTATGACCTACATTTTATGCTTGAGTGACTTTGGTTAAGTGTTTGCATTTAGGTTCATTCTTTGGAACTAAGCGTAGTGTATCAATGAAACTTCATCAGTGGATGTGCCTTGGGTAGTACTGAGCAGTCATACAATAATTGGGTCATTATGACCTACATTTTATGCTTGAGCGACTCTGGTTAAGTTTTGCATTTAAGTTTATTTTTTTGGAACTAACCATAGTGTATCAACGAAACTTCATCAGTAGATGTGCCTTGGGTAGTACCGAGCAGTCATACAATAATTAGGTCATTATGACCAACATTGTATGCTTGAGCGACTCTGGTTAAGTTTTGCATTTTAGATTCATTTCTTTGCAACTAAGCACAGTGTATCAACGAAACTTCATCAGTGGATGTGCCTTGGGTAGTACTGAACAGTCATACAATAATTGGGTCATTATAACCTACATTGTACGCTTGAGCGACTCTGGTTAAGTTTTGCATTTTATGTTCATTTCTTTGGAACTAAGCATAGTGTATCAACAAAACTTCAACAATGGATCATATATTTTTGTGTGCAGGTGCACGTTGAAAGGACTAACCATGTGACATAAGATGAAGGTCATATGACCCATATTACATGGTTCACTGGCTTTTAATTTTTATGTCAAAAATCAGTTTTAACATACAAAGTGGCCTACAATTATATTACTTGGTGTTAGGGTGCATCACGGGGAGTAACACAGCCTCCAACCAAAATTAGGTCATTCTGACCTACTTTTCGCACTTCATTGATTTAAGTTAAGTTTTACCTCCGAGTTCAGTCCTCCGGTACCTAGGGACCTACAATCATTATTTGGTGTGAGGGTGCATATCGGGAAGTAAAACAGCCTCCCACCAATATTATGTCACTGTGACCTACTTTTTGCACTTCATCGATTTAGATTAAGTTTTAAGTACGAGTTCAGTTTTCCCATACAAAGGGAATTATACGTCATATTACTTGGTTTCAGGGTGCATCTGATGGAGTAACACAGCCTTCCACCAAAATTAAGTCACCCTTGCCTACTTATCATGCTTCATTTACTTAGGTTAAGTTAGTTTGCCAATACCAAGCTACCTACAATCATCTTTCTTGGTGTGAGGATGCAATTCGGGGAGTAACACAGCCTCAAACCAAAATTAGGTCACTCTGATCTACTTATCGTGCCTACTTACTTCGGATAAGTTTTATGTCTGAATTTAGTTCTCTTATACCAAGCGTCCTAAAATCATGTTACTTGGTGTCTTAAGAGTGCATCATAGGGTGTAACATGGCCTTCCACCAAATTTGACCTACTTATTGCACTTCATTGACGTTAAGATTTACGTTCGAATTCAGTTT
Organism: Mytilisepta virgata; assembly: GCA_028015205.1. Lineage (NCBI taxonomy): Eukaryota > Metazoa > Mollusca > Bivalvia > Mytilida > Mytilidae > Mytilisepta > Mytilisepta virgata. The sequence continues at coordinate 41,243,072 of CM051510.1, read as the reverse complement.
TCCGATGCACAGCCGAACAGAGTCTAACATTGAACCCTATGGGAAATTTACTTAAAGATCTTGTCTGATACCACACAGCCAATTGGAACAAACCTTGGCAGCAATGTTCATTAGGTGGTCATCATTCAGAATTGTATCCGATGACCAAGCAGGCCATCCAAGATGGCAGCCAGAGCCAAACATAGTTTAACAAAGGAGCTCATGCGAAAACAGACTGAAAGATTGTTAAACCAGTGAAAAATTGGGCAAAACCAGTGAATTGTGGAATCTCATATTGTTTGTGTTTTACTTCTTGTGCTGTGTCATTTTAAATGTTAAGTTTAAATGTGCTACGTCTTTTCTATTATTTCAGTTTTAACTTTGTGGTACATATACATATATTTGTTTATGTTACTGTTCTTATGAATTCATTTTGTGTTTCATTCTTATGGACTTTCAGTTTAATCCCTTTGGTGTTTCTTTTGCAAATGTTGGCATTTTAATACAATATTTAGAACCAGTAAACTAAGGTTGATTTTGAATTTGAAACATATACATTTAAGTCATTCTTTCGTTAAGTTAAAAAAAATAACAAAGCTATCTCATCTTAGTGTTATATGTCTGCATTTTTTTCTCTTTTTTATTTTTTCCCCAAATTCACAAAATTAAATATGTTAAATAACATTGAATAAAAAATCTTTTGTGCTAGATAAGATAATATTGCACATTGAAATTAAAGGAATAAATGTATTCTCTAAAAACAAAGCTGTATGTTTAACTGCATATTTTAATTTGAGAATAAATTTATTCTCTGAAACACTATGTTGTGTATTAAAATTGCATATTTTAATTTGGGAAGAAATTAAATCTCTGGAAAACAAGGTTGTGTATTAAGATTGCATATTTTAATTTGGGAATAAATTTATTCTCTTGAAGACAAGATTGTACTTTTTTATTTAAAGAATAAATTTATTCTCTGGAATAGAAGTTTGTAAACTCAGATTTGAAGAATAAATTTATTCTCAACAAAACACTAACGATGGATATTACTGAAGTTGCATCATATCAGAGTTAAGAATAAATTTATTCTCAGTCTACAAGCCGTTCATGACCCGAGGAATAAATTTATTCTGATATATTTGTCTCAGAAAGAAACATTTTATAATGAATTTTAATAATAATAGTACATTTATGTACTGAGGACAAGTTAAGAAGAAATTTATTCTCTACCAACCAAAATTTATTCTGATTTATCTGTAAAAGTAAAGCTGTTTTTAAAAGTTTTCATTAATTTTCAGAATAAATTTATTCTTGAGGTCTTTTCTCTAATAATACCACGAATTTAAACAAATCCAGGGACAAAAAATGACGTTTTTGCCATTTTGATGGAATTTTCCAAATTCATACCGGTAAAAAGGACATCAAAGAATTTCCTTTTTTATTTTGGAATGCGTAAATTACATTCTTTTTTCATAGTTGGGGAGGGAGCATGGCAGATAATCTTTTAAATTACAGGGGGTTCATTTTTCCATAGTTAGGGGAAGGATAAAATACCATAGTAGATACACTTTAGATATTACAGTTGTTTCATTTTCCATGGTTAGGGGGTAAAAATACCATGGCAGAAAAATATTTAAATTACAGGGGTTTCATTTTTCATAGTTACGGGGGTTAAAATAGTATGGCAGATAAACATATAAATTATAGGGGTTCATTTCTCTCCCTTTTCTAAAGTTATAAATTGGTAGTATGGTAGTAGTATATATGCGGTTTTCAGTTATTATTTGAGGTGGTGGTGGTGGTGGTGGTGGTGGAGCCGGAAGTGACGTCACCGGAACCGGAAATGACGTCACCGGAAGTCATGTGACCGGAACCGGAAGTCACGTGACCGGGACCGGAAGTACCCGAAAGTAGTTTGCGCGCATGCGCAACCGGAAGTGACGGGTTTTCCCGCCATTTGCTTACGGAAGTGACGCAAGTCACGTGCCAGGACCCGGATGTGCCGTCTGCGCATGCGTAGGCGGAACCGGAAGTACCCGGAAGTTGTTTGCGCGCATGCGCAACCGGAAGTGATGGGTTTTCCCCCATGCTTTGTTTACGGAAGTGACGCAAGTCACGTGTCAGGACCCGGATGTGTCGTCTGCGCATGCGTAGGAGGAACCGGAAGTGATTTGCGCGCATGCGCAACCGGAAGTAGTGGATTTCCCCATGATTTGATTACGGAAGTGACGGAAGTCACAGACCCGGATGTGTCGTCTGCGCAAGTTCAGGAACCGGTAGTGGTTTTTGCGCGCATGCGCAACCGGAAGTAGGGGTTTTTCGCGCCATTTTACCATATTTTGTTTACGGAAGTGACGTAAGTCACTTACCCGGAAGTGCCATGCTTGACCAGATTGAATTATCTCCCTTTTCCCGCACTTCTCGGTCGTCTCTGGATCTTTCATCGGTCTCTAGGGTCTGATAGTCTCACTGTTATGTCGAAGTCCGAGAGTATACGAAGTACACTATTGGATTATCTCCCCTTATCCCGCTCTTTTCAGTATTTTCTGTGAGGACCAAAAGGTAGGATTGGATTATGTCCCCTTACCTCCAAGTGATGCTTGTCAACAATGGAGGGGTGTCCTTAGCAAAGGCGGTCCATTTCTATGATGCACTTCGTTTCTCTTCTCTTGCTCTATCCCGCTCCTCGCTGCTCTTCTCTTGCTCCGTGCTGCTCATCGCTACTCAGGCTTGTTGCTGTTCGTCATCGCTGCTCTTCTCTTGCTCTTTGCTGCTCAACGCTGCTCTGCACTGTACTCAGACCTGAAAGTACCCTAAAGATAATCGTTTACCCTAACACTAGTTCTGCTTAGCAGCCTGCTTCAAAGTCATGTTTCAAATGCTGGATTGGGCTCAATCCCTTATGACTTTGAAGTGGTACTAGTGGTAGGGATAAGATTATTTTAGGGTTAGGTAAGTATTTTATTATTTTATAATTTGTCTGATTTTTCTTAATTTTCTTAATTTTTTAATTTTTAATTTTTTATTATTTATATAATTTTTTTTAAATATATTTACATAATTTTTCTAATTTTTCTTAATTTTTTTTAACAAGTAATATATTTACATAATTTTTTTAATTTTTAATCCCTTTTTTCGGGTTTTGGACCCATTTAGTAAACAAATTCTAATTATTTTAACTATTCTTAAGCATTTTCTTGCTTTCCTGAAGAATTTAGTAGTATTTCCAGGCTTTTCGCCAACATTCGGAACCATTTAGACGTCTTCGGAACAATTTTTCACTCTTCGTGAATGTTCGGTCGTTTCCGGAGGGGGGTGCTCACTTACAGGTACGCGTTCGTGGAGGCATCCATGTTGGATCCCGTTAATGTGATGTCATGGAAAATTTCAGTGGAAATTTCCATTAGAAAACGGATTGAAACATGTCGGGGAACGCGGCCGTGAGCGAAGACACCTTGGGTGCTCTCTTTTACGTCCGCGTTCTAGCTATATATACAGTGCAGAACCTCTCATTTCGAATTGAACCTTTGATAAGGTAACAACCATGTTCTCTTGTGAGAAATGCGGTACGACTTTTACCGAGAAGAGAAACCTGCTTCGCCACCAGAAGACCCATCCTGCCTCGTCTCAGACGTATTCCTGCCAGGTATGTGGAAAAGAATTTTCCAGGCCGGATGCCAGGAAGCGCCACCAGGAGTCCCACCTGCAGATTGAGCCTGGAAAGCCAGATCCAGTCCAGTCCCTTGCCTGCCAGGCATGTGGTAAAGAATTTGCCAGGCCGGATGCCAGGAAGCGTCACGAAGCTACCCACCAGCAGAGTGAGCCTGGAAAGCCAGATCCAGTCCAGTCCTTTGCCTGCCAGGTATGTGGAAAGGAGTTTGCCAGGCTGGATGCCAGGAAGCGCCACGAGGCTACCCACCAGCAGAGTGAGCCTGGAAAGCCAGATCTAGTCCAGTCCCTTGCCTGCCAGGTATGTGGAAAGGAGTTTGCCAGGCTGGATGCCAGGAAGCGCCACGAGGCTACCCACCAGCAGAGTGAGCCTGGAAAGACAGATCCATTCCAGTCCCTTGCCTGCCAGGTATGTGGAAAGGAGTTTGCCAGGCTGGATGCCAGGAATCGCCACCAGGAGTCCCACAGGTACACTCTGACGTGTCCAGACTGTGGGCAGTACTTCAACAGATTGGACAACCTGGCTCGCCACAGACTGTTGCATACCAAGCCAGATGCCAAGCCCAGGATGAAGAAACCAGTCAAGAGACTAGCCTCGCCACTACCTGGCCCCAGTGCGAAAAGACGCAGGACGATGTCGCCACCTGAGAGTCCAGCCAGTCCATCTCAACCAGACGTTTTGCCAGAAGATCCCGATACCAGGGTTTTGTACCTGAGGCACTGGCAGTCCATCCGGACAGAAGAAAATACCGGCAACCGTGTCCAGGATCGGTTCAACTTTACGTTGAACGAGATTACAACCGCCACCTTTCCTGACATGGTTCGCCACATTTTCGAACTCCAGACCACGGCCTTCAAGATCAACGTGTCGTTTGGATTTGTACTGAGGAACGTAGAGACCGGAGAACTAAGATACTTCCATTCCAGCCAGAATAACGCCCGGTTTTTCGACGTACCACACCTGATTAGGAACGAAGAAGACCTAGAGAAGTTTTTGGAAGAATTGAGCCGTCACGACATTTTGGAGTTTATCCGGCAGCAGAGACCCGATACCAAATGGGTGGTGCATTTACTGACAAATGCCACGTTCTATGTTAACAAGTTGGTGGAACACCCGATAGGAGCCAGAGTCGTGTTACCAGACTTCATTTTGAAAAACCGTGGTGTCGTCGCACTGGTTGCTGGATCCAATGGGCCATATGATGACAACCTGTGTTTTTTCCGGTGTTTGGCCGTCCACCGTGGTTTTGTAGTAACAAACGTAGAAGTACCTGCCAAGACTTACTATCGTCAATATTTGGAGAAGACAGAAATGTCCGGCGGTGGTTTCAAAGGTATTTGTTTAGACGATTTGGCGTACATCGAACCACTGTTCCAACTCAACATCTGCGTGTACGATTTGCAAGAGACAGAAGACGGCGACATAGCGGCGAGATTGGTACGACGTTCTCCTTACAGTTTCCAGGACACCATGAACCTGAATTTGTACGACAACCATTTCAGTTATGTCAGCGACATGGAAAAATACAGTCACAGCTACCTGTGTTCCAAATGTGACAAGATGTGGAAGCATGTGGGCATGCTTCACAGACACGAGAGAACCTGCACCGGTGAAGTCCTGTACAAATATCCCGGCGGCATGTACCATACACCACAGACCGTGTTCGAACGTTTGGAGGACGAAGGTATCCAAGTCCCGGTAGAAGCCAGATATTACCCTTACAGAGCCACTTACGATATAGAGGCGATGCTTCAACCTACAGAAAAACCAAGATCTGAAGAATTGGAATGGACCAGCCAGCACGTTTTGCTCAGCGTCTCCGTGTGTTCCAACGTACCGGAGTTTACAGAGCCAGTTTGTTTCGTGTCGGAAGGCGATAGCAGTGAAACCGTGGATTCCTGTTTGATCCATTTGACAGAAATTAGCGACAAAGCCTTTCGCTTACTGATGCCCAGGTATGCTGGTGTCTTTGAAGAGATCCAAGAGAGACTGGACCGGGACCTGGAAGAATACCAAGACGATGAAGAGCGAGAACGCCAGGAAAAGAAACATCACCTGTACAAGTTGAAGCAGCAACTGGAACGACATCTCCAAGAATTACCCGTGATTGGCTTCAACACCGGGAAATACGACGTGAACGCCATGAAGATAGATTTCTTCACTCGTCTGGTGGAAAGTCACAAGATAAAGTATACCGTGAAACGCAACAACAATTTCATGTGCATCAAGACGGAGAAGTTGAAATTTTTGGACATCACCAACTACCTGGCTCCCGGATTTAGTTACTCCCAGTTTTTGAAAGCCTACGGCTGTACGGAAGGGTTTTTTCCATACGAATGGATGACCGGTTTAGACAAGTTGGCAGTGACGGAGTTACCACCACACCAGGCATTTTTCAGTACGCTGAAAAACGAGAACATTGCACCCGAAGAGTACCAGCTGTGTCGGGACGTCTGGCAGGAAAAGAACATGAAGAACATGAAAGAGTTCCTGATATGGTACAACAACAAAGACGTGGAGCCCATGCTGGAAGCCATCGAGAAGATGTTTGTATATTACAAAGGATTGAAGGTGGACATGTTTAAACACGGCATCAGCGTACCGGGACTCACACTGAAAACCATGTTCGATGGTCTGACCGATTATTTCACCGTTCCGGACGAGAAGAATAAAGATCTGTACGAGTTGTACAAAGAAAACATAGTGGGTGGACCCAGCATCGTCTTCCACAGATACCACGAGAAAGACCAGACCTTCATCCGTCCTGCAGAATACCAAGACCCAAAACCGTGCAAGAAGATCTACGGTGTGGACGCCAACGCCTTGTATTTGTGGAGTATTATGCAGGATATGCCAACGGGTCACTTCGTCCGTCGCAAGAGTGAAGACGATTTTAAAAGACAGACACCTCGAAGGTACGAACGAATGGCTATCGAGTGGTTGGAATGGGAAGCCCAGGAGACAGGACACCACATACGTCACCAGGGGAACGATACGGAAAAACTGATAGGACGTCGGCGCCTTCCCGTAGATGGTTACTGTAAGGATACTAATACAGTTTACGAGTTCCAGGGCTGCCTGTGGCACGGACATTGTTGTCGCCTGACTCGGGGAAAGACAGAAAACCCGTTGAACGGAAAGAGCCTGGATGAATTATACAAGACTACGCAGGAAAAAATACAGTACATAACAGAAAACGACTACCAAGTGAAACAGATGTGGGAGTGCGAATGGGACCGGTTAAAGAAAGAAGACCAAGGAATCAAGACCTTCGTGTCTCAGAGGCAGAGACCCTGCGATCGTTTCGCCACGATGACTGAAGACGACATCATGAGAGCCGTGATGGAGGATAAGTTGTTTGGTGCCTTGGAAGTGGATCTGCACGTACCTGAGGACCTAAAGGCAAAATTTTCAGAACTGCCTCCAGTGTTTAAGAACGTAGACGTGTCCAGAGACGACATTGGGGACCACATGAAGAGTTATGCAGAAGAAAAAGGAATCATGCCGCAGCCTAGAAAGTCGTTAATCGGCAGCATGTTTGGAGAGAAGATCATGGTAATATCCCCGTTGCTGAAATGGTACGTCAACCACGGACTGAAAGTCACCAGGATTTACCAGGTAGTGGAGTACACGCCGTCGGCGTGTTTCAGACCCTTCGGAGATCAAGTCAGTAATGCCAGGCGAGCCGGAGATGCCGACCCAAATAAAAAGATAATTGCAGAAAACGAGAAACTGAGGGGAAATTCCAGCTACGGCAAGACGGTGACCAACAAGGAAAGGCACACGGATGTGATTTACTGCCAGGAACACCAGATCAGTCGCTACCTCGTAGATCCCTCTTTCCGGCGATGCAACCAGCTGAGCGACAAAATATTCGAAGTGGAAATGAGTAAGAAGACCATACACCTGGACCTGCCCATGCACATTGGCTGTTTCGTTTACCAGTACGCCAAGCTTCGGATGTTGGAATTTTACTATGATTTTATGGACGTCTTTGTCGATCGCCGTGATTTCCAGTATTGTGCAATGGACACCGACAGTGCCTACATGGCTCTCTCTGGCGATAGTTTGGAAGAAGTAATCAAACCGCAGTTGCGTCGGCGCTTTGAAGCAGAGAAGAAGAATTGGTTTCCCCGTACTGACACACCACAACTAGCTGCTTGGGACAAGAGGACTCCAGGACTGTTCAAGACAGAATTCAGTGGTGACGGGATGATTGCCTTGTGTAGCAAGACGTACTTTTGCTTTGGAGAGGAAACCAAGTTTAGCTGTAAAGGGGTCAACAGGAGAACCAACGACATCAACAAGGAGAAATACATGGACGTTCTCCTGTCGAAGAACTCTGGCTCCGGAACCAACAGAGGGTTTCGCTCTGTAGATAATCAAGTCTACACATACTTGCAAGAGCGAGCTGGCTTTTCCTACTTTTATCCAAAACGTAAAGTTTTGGCGGACGGGGTGTCCACGACACCCTTAGATATTTGATCGGACGAACGGCTTACCGACTCGACTGATTACAGTGGGAAAGCTTTTCATTTGATGTATGAACAGACCACTCTCTTTAGAGTCGTCTGTTAACCGATAACAAAAAAAATAGAAAAAAAAAAAAGAAAAAAAAAAAAAAAAAAAAAAAATTAAAAAAAAAAAAAAAAAAAGAACTAGGTATCTGTGATGTAACACATGGGCTCAACCCACAGAACTGCCTAGCGCGTCCCCCAGGTGGCGGATAGGGGATACCCTCTCGTTGAGGGTTGTCAGGTCGTTAAAAGCCTGACCGCGGACCATAGTGGGTGTTTGAAGAACCATGTTTTAACAAAAATAATTATAATTTGTTAACTGAATTTACACTCATTTTCTATTTATAGAGGAAAGCTCCAGCCTGTCACGTGTATAAAAGGAAGTGAAGATAGTCAGAGAAGTCATTCGTACGATGGACCCCTTCCAAGTATACGAGACAATCGTCTCTGCCATGTTCGAAGACGGTGTGGTGAACCAAGGAAGACTGATCGTATTGTCGGCGTTTACTCGCACCTATTGTGAGCAGTTTCCGGATTGGGCGCCACATATTTGGACAGTGTACCATCGTGTTGATCTATCGAAACGGTTGGAATTGACCAATGAAAATGTCAGATTTTCGACCAATCGGAACGGGAGAAGTTAACCAATCACAATGTCCGAAAGATAGCCAATCCTGTTTCACGTTTCATAATATAAGAACCAATCCAGTTCATCTCCGATATGTATATAAATAGACCAGCAAGAAGAGGAATCAGTCAGCCGATATGTCTCGTAAAGAAAAGAAAACCAAAGACCAGACCAAGCGCGATATCGTTCAAGACGCCATGACAGATTCCAATATTCCTTTGAAAGTACTACTGGGTGGAGGACGTTATGCAGAGCTGACAGAATGGAAAGGCAGTAAAAGAGTAGATCTCAGATTTTGGGAAAGTGAAACGGTGCCCACAAAGACCGGAGTCAGCCTGTCGTTAATGCAGTGGAAAATGTTGTGCAGTACTACAGAAGTGGTGGACGACCTGATCACCAGAATCAAGGACAAAGAACCGGTGGACTGGAGATATCATCTGGGAGAAGATGTTTATGTCATCATTAAAGCACCCTATCCTATTATTCACGTCAGAAAATATTTCGTGCCTAACGGAGAACTGACTTTACAACCAACCAAGAGAGGTATAACGCTGAGTTCCTACGAATGGCAAGAACTGAAGAAGATCATACCTTTGTTTGAAGAGAAAGAACCAGAACTCAAAACATTGACTGATGTAGATTTTGTAAAATAAAATATGAAACTGTTTCATTTGTGTTTGTGTTAAATATCCCAGTATACAATCACATCGATCAGTCTTGATCTACCACTCAAACCGACAACATGAGTTGGCCTTCCGATCAGCAAACCCCAGTCCTTGAACAAGAAGAACCTTACTATTGTAATCCTACCAAAGACCCCAATATCTTTTATTGTTCCGATGGATTCGATCCGAATCATTTCATGCCTTGGATTCATCCTTTTACCTGTTTGATTGCGGGTCCTACCGGAAGTGGGAAATCGGTCTTTGTCAGACGATTCGTGGCTAATATCCAACATATGATGTGCCCTTTTCCTGATCGAATTTTATGGTGTTATGGCGAATACCAAACGCTTTATGGTACCGTGGACGGTGTAGAATTTATACAAGGACTACCCGATATCGATAGTTTAGATTCGAGTAGGCGACACTTGATTATCATCGATGATTTGATGACAGAAACCGATGACCAAGTGGCTTCCTTATTTACTAAAAAGAGTCATCATCGAAACATCAGCGTCATGTATATCGTACAAAACATCTTTCATCAGGGAAAACACCACAGGACCATCAGTCTCAATGCTCATTACATGGTCTTATTCAAGAATCCTCGAGACTCTTCTCAGATTCATAGTTTGGCTCGACAAATGTTTCCTCGGAAAACGGATCTTTTATTAGATGCCTATGCTTCCGCAACGGCCGAACCTCACGGCTATTTAATCATCGATATGAAACAACAGACTCCATATCGACTGAGATTGAGAAGCCATATTTTCCCCGGAGAAGTACAAAGTGCTTACGTGGATGCATAAATACATCGGTGAATACAGCGTCACGTTAGTCTTGGCCGGAAAACGGAAGAGAGAACATGGTCTCGACACGTCTCCGAAAACACGCCAACGATCTAGTATATTTACGACACGCAAAGCCTTGTATTCAAAAACATCTCATACAGAAAGCCGATCGAAGTCTCATCGAGTGTTTGTGCGAGTGTGCTGATAACGTTTTGAAAGGACACGTCGAGTTAACTCGTGCACAGAAAGATAAATTGAAACGAAATAAAAGCGGACTCCGAGAACTGGCGAAAAAGACGGTCAGTCTCAAAAAGAAAAAAGTCATTTTACAGAAAGGAGGATTCTTGGGATCTCTCTTGGCACCCATTGCATCCGTCGTGGGACCGTTACTCTCTGGATTGTTACAATGAAGATCTTGTATTTGAATGCGTCTACTCAGATCCCGCAGCGACCCAAACCTCCGGTCGATCAGCGAATCCGAGCCATGGATACCTTAGATAGAAAGATGCACGATATCTTGGAACGTGACGATCTACCGACCGAGGAGCGATTGAAATTATACGATCAGTCTCTTTATCGTTATATGAATATACACGATGATTATAGACCCAGACTTGTCGTCCCGGAACTCCCGACAACTCCCGAAGATCCCTTGGAGAAAGAGGTCATAGACAGTGTTCCAAAAACACTCAAAGGAAAAGCAGAACTTTTATTGAAGAAAATGAAAGCCAGTCCAGAGATCACGTGGAACGAGAAGGGAGAATTAACGTTTAAAGGAGAAACCATCAAGGGAAGCAATGTGGTGGATTTAGTCAACGACGTCTTGCGTAAAAGGAAATATTTTAACCCGGAAGGATGGGAAAGGTTTGGCGAAGCGTTAAGAGAAGCTAACGTCCCACAAGATTTGATAGGTCACGAAGAAAGATGGAGACATATTCATCAAACGAAAAGAACACCGAGAGCTCGAAAACGACAACAAAGTCCGTCTCCGAAACGATGGCAAACACCGAAAACCCCCAAGGCGTGGACACCGTATTAAAAAGAAATGTCACATCCAGCCGCTGTTAGTTTAGGTCATGGACTCGACGTATTACCATGTTCCTGATCCCGGGAGTTATGGAGGTCTTAATAAATTCAGACCGAAAGGGTACACGCAAAAAGAAGTCAAAGAATGGTTACATACTCAAGATGCATATACTCTACATAAACCAACTAGAAGACGGTTCGTCAGACGAAGAGTGGTGGTGTATGGAATAGATCATCAATGGCAAGCGGATTTAGTAGACGTAGCGAAGATTGCGTCTTACAACGATGGATACAGATATTTGCTTACCTGTATCGACGTGTTGTCGAGATACGCCTGGGTCGTACCTCTCAAAGACAAGACGGGTCGGAGTCTAGTGGCAGCTTTCAATGTCATTTTCAAGTCGGGAAGACTTCCGATTCGTTTACAGACGGATAAAGGCACGGAATTTACCAACCGAGTGTTCCAGAAATTTTTAAGAGATCGTGACATCCATTTCTTTACGACTCATAACGAGGAAACGAAAGCCAGTATCGTGGAGCGTTTTAATCGTACGTTAAAAACGAAAATGTGGAAATATTTTACTCACAGAGAAACGTTGAAGTATTTGGATGCTTTGGAAGACATGGTGATCTCGTACAATCATACTTACCATAGAAGTATCGGTAGACCACCGGTCGAAGTGACATGGGCTAACCAGACCTCGGTAGCCAAACGATTGTATGGAAGAAGTGGCTCGATTCCAAAATGCAAATTCAAAACTGGAGATCGAGTGCGACTCACTAAAGCCAAAAGAACTTTTAAAAAAGGATATTTACCTCGTTGGACGGAAGAATTGTTTACCGTGGTTCGATGCATCGAGGCCAGACCCCCGGTATACGTGGTGAAAGACGATCACGGAGAAGAATTGGAAGGAACATTTTATGCCGAAGAATTACAGAAAGTCATTAAGAAAGACGACGTGTATAAAATCGACAAAATTTTGGCGAAGAGAAAGAAAGGCAGGAGATTACAGTATCTCGTCAAATGGTTGGGTTATCCTGCCAAATTCAACAGTTGGATATTTTCTTCGGATCTACAAAAGCGAGACGTTCACTCAAAGTGAATCAGTTGAATCGATGGCACCGACCGATACGGATAGCAGAAGGTCTTGGGTTGCTTTCGGAAAGAAACTACCACGCCCGGAGATTGTATTCCTGTGCCAAATTCTGATTTTGTATACAGTGATTGTCGTCAGTATTTACAATTTAACGATCGGCACAGAAAACAGTAACCTGTGGACGGCTTTACTGAGCAGCTGTTTGGGATACCTCTTGCCAAATCCGACAATCAAACATAATGTTTTATCTGACGTTACCCAGCAATAGTTCGATGGAATATTATCCGGACAACACCTTGACTCGCTACACGACGAGATTACCTCATATGATGGATTTAGACGGATCGTGGGAGATTGGATTGGCAGAGATACAGTATCCGCATACGTGGTACAACGTAAAGAAACAGGAAGGATGGGTAGCTGTTCATTTTCAAGAAAGCGAGGAATTACAGCGACATCATTTCGAATTGCCGGAGGGGTATTACTCGTCTGCGAAACGTCTGTGTAAAGCCGTGGAATCCAAAAAGAGCAGGACGGAACTCAAGAAAAAATTCAACATCGGTTTAAACGAAGTGAATCATAAAGTGTTCATTCAAGTCAAACCCAACAGTCAAGTTATTCTCAGTCCCTTGTTACAGAACATGTTAGGATTCAAACAGGCCATCTTTCCGGCCGGAGAACACATGGCCGAGTTTGTCGCCGACATCACGAGAAGTCTAAGTTCGTTGTACGTGTACTGTCCATTGATCGAACCAAGAATGGTGGGTGACTCGCGAGTTCCACTGTTGAGAATCGTACCCGTGGAAGGTAGAGACGGAGATATGATGACGCGTGTGTTCGATCCCATTCAATACTGTACCCTCGTACAACGCCGATTCCAGGACATCGAAATAGATATAAGGGACGACACGGGAGGAATCGTGCCATTCGAACGTGGACGAGTGGTGGTAACACTTCACTGCAGAAAAAAGAAGTTTTTAACATGAAAGCACGTCATTGTTGTGATGCCAAGTCTTACGAAGATTATTATCTTCATCAAGCCGGAAGTGGTTATCCCGTCTATGGGGGAAGTCGATTTCAAAGGGGACACGGATTGGGAAGCGTGTTTGGAGGATTGTTTAAGGCGGCCATGCCGTTACTGAAAAAAGGAGCCAAGACACTGGGTCGCCAAGCGTTGAAAACGGGACTACGCATAGCCGGAGACGCAGTTGAAGGAAAGAATTTGAAACAAGCTGCCAAGTCCAGATTGAAAACGGCAGGCAAAAACATGTTCAAGAAAGCCATCGGGTATGCCGGCCCACCCGGAGAACGAGTTATAAAAAGACCTGCACCCAAGAAACGTATCAGACGTCGTCTGACCAAGCAACGGACCACATCGAAAGACGTTTTCGGATAATGTCACTCGTACACCCGCACTCGTGCGAATGCACTAAATCGGAATTGGACTTGTTTGGGGTTCCACCCACCCAGACCAGTGTAGAACACGGATATTGGGAACAGAAAGGTGTGACATCGGCTCTGACGGACCAAGGACCTTACGAATTCGTCGTAAGCGGGGCCGGGGAAGACTACATCGACTTGGCCAACACGTATCTATTCGTAGAGGCACAGATCGTGAAAGCAGACGGAAGCAATTTGGCCAACGATTCGGACGTGGGACCCGTGAATCTATGGATGCATTCGCTCTTTAGCGATGTCAGTGTGAGTCTCAACGAGAAATTGGTGTCCCCTCCCACGAGTGTTTACCCGTATCGGGCCTATATAGAAACTTTGCTCAGCTACGGACCCGCTGCCAAAGAATCTCAATTGACCGGAGTCATGTGGTACAAAGACACACCCGAACACCTAGAAATCAGAACCGACGACAACGTGGGATTCTCCAGCAGAAAGGCATTGATTGCCGAAAGCAGAAAAGTCCAGATGATGGGAAAACTTCACGTAGACTTATTTTGTCAAGATAAATACTTATTAAATCAAGTTGAACTGAAAATCAAACTGAGGAGGAGCAGAGACGTCTTTGCTTTGATGGGACATGCCAACGCTTTCAAGGTTAAGATTAGAGATTTAGGTCTATTCGTCAGAAAGGTGCAGTTGAGCCCGGCCATTCGCATGGCCCACATCAAAGCTTTGGAAAAAACGAGCAGCAAATACCCCATACGACGGGTGGAAGTCAAAGTGGACACTGTACCTAGAGGAAACACCAATTACGTCCAAGACAACATGTTCCTGGGACAGATGCCCAAGCGATTGGTCATAGGATGTGTAGAAAGCGATGCTTTGAACGGAAACATCACGAAAAACCCGTTTAACTTTAAACATTTCAAGATAAACTTTGTCGCGCTCAACGTGGACGGAAAACAGATACCCAGCAAACCCTTGCAGCCGGATTTCGGCGGGGAAGGATACATTCGAAGTTACATGGGACTCTATACCAGCACCGGAAAGATGTTTCAAGACGAAGGAAACGCCATTTCCAGAGAAGACTTTTCTAAAGGCTACACCTTGTTTGGCTTCGATTTGACTCCCGATATGTCTGAAGTGGGTACCTTTCAACTGATAAAACAAGGCAACTTACGTTTAGAAATTCATTTTGCCGAAGCACTTCCTGCTACCATCAACGTGGTTTTGTATGCAGAGTTCGACAACGTCATCGAAATAGACAGAAATAGACAAGTCCTGTTTGATTACAGTGCCTGATGAACACTTTAGAGATCGAAGGCGTCTTAAAAGATCATCCTGGGACCAGATCGGTGTTTAAAGGAGTGTACGCCAGAAATAGATTACCCAGACACATGAACGTGCCTTCGGCCTTGGTGGGGAACACGGATCCTGATAGTCGAGAGGGAAAACATTGGATAGCTATATACATCGATGCCAATTCCATGGGAGAATACTACGATCCTACCGGCATACCACCTCACTCGATCGCTTACCTTAACTTCATGAATCGACATTGTCGAATGTGGACATACAACACCGTCAGAGTACAAGAAGAAGGTTCAACGGTGTGCGGCCAGCACTGCATTTTTTATCTGATACATCGGAGTATGGGACATGTCATGACGGATATCACTAGACTATTGGAGGATCCAAAAGAGGCCACGGACACTGTGAATAGATTCGTGTTACGACTCGTTAAAAAAATTTAAAAAAAAAAAAGAAAAAAAAAAAACAAAAACAAAAAAACAAAAAAATGAAAAAAAAAAAAAAAAAAAGAAAAAGAAAAAAAAAGAAAAGAAGGGGGGTAATGCAGCCTATCTTATGTTAGCCAGTCACAAGCCTGGATAAATGCAGAGTGACCCACCTCTCTCTCTCGTTCCCGACATGTGGGCGAACAGTGGGCGCCGCCATGTTTCATGACGTCATGCAGACATGTTGCAACACGAACTGTCTTGCATCTCTGATTGGGTATCTTGGGTGCTTTCTATCACGTCCGCGTTCTGCACATATATACAGTGCAGAACCTCTCACTTCGTCTTATTCCTTCGAATGGTAAAGATGCAACCACAGCACAGACAAGCCTTGCTCAAGAATTATGTTCTTTTGGTGAACGAAACCCCGGTAGACGAAGTAGTCGATGTTTTGGTACAACGAGGCATAGTGGACGAGGACCAGAGAGAATTCATTTCTCATCAACCAACCAGGAAGATGCGTACCCGTGCCTTACTGCAATTACTACCCAGAAGAGGTCCCAATGCATTTAACGGTTTTTGTCACGCCCTGATGGTGAATAGGAGGGACGATCTGCTAGGAGTCTTGACAGATCCCAACAAAGAGGACATGGAAATCTGTTTCCCGGAAGAGTCCAGCTTTCATCTAGGAGGGAGCTTACACCTGAAGGTTGAAAAGGAGGGAATCACCTTGACTGACGGGAGGATGGAAGTGTATTTCCCACTGTTTCGCTGGATACAACTCCAATATACCTTGGACGATATCGACGAGGCCGTTCATTACTTGGAACACAACAGATACGCGTCCCTACACAAACACCTCGGGGGAAACGTTTACGTCACGGCACAGAGTCCGGAATTAAAGTTAGACGTTCGCCATTACTCTCTATCGCCTCTGGACGAACAGCTACACCCGACAGACCAAGGAGTGAGTTTGGATTTTCAACAGTACGAAAAATTAAAGGAGGTGGACAAAGTCATCCCAGAACTAGTTCCCGAGTTGAAGAAAACCTTACCGTGTGCAGTAACCCACCAGAACGTGGAAAGTGCCATGTTTTGCAGTGAATGTCAACCAAATGGACCAGACTTGTAAAAAAAAAAAAAAAAAAAAAAAAAAAAAAAAAAAATTATAAAGAAGAAAAAAAAAAAAAAAAAAAAAAAAAAAAAAATATTAAAAAGAAAAAAAAAAAAAAAAAAAAAAAAAAAAAATTAAAAAAAAAAAAAAGTTAATGCAGCCTGCATTTGAAGCCATCATAATGGTTTGCTTCGAATGTTGACAGTTGACAGCCTTGTTTAAATGCAGATCAGCCTTTTTTTTTGTCTCCCCTTGATGGAGGAGAAAAATCATAGACAGTTACCTCCCTTTGTTGGAGGAGGGGAATATGGCGGGAAAAGTCCTGGAGAGTTACCTCCCCTTGTTGGAGGAGGAGAATATGACAGGAAAAGTCCTGGAGAGTTACCTCCCCTTGTTGGAGGAGGAGAATATGACAGGAAAAGTTATCTCCCCATTTACAGGGTTATCTCCCCTTGGAGGAGCTCTCTTTGGATTTCCGTCAATGGAGAAAACCACTACTTCCGGTTGCGCGTGCGCCTGACTTCCGGGTACTTCCGGTTCCTCCTACGCATGCGCAGACGACACATCCGGGTCCTGACACGTGACTTGCGTCACTTCCGTAAACAAAGCATGGGGAAAAACCCATCACTTCCGGTTGCGCATGCGCGCAAACAACTTCCGGGTACTTCCGGTTCCGCCTACGCATGCGCAGACGGCACATCCGGGTCCTGGCACGTGACTTGCGTCACTTCCGTAAGCAAATGGCGGGAAAACCCGTCACTTCCGGTTGCGCATGCGCGCAAACTACTTTCGGGTACTTCCGGTCCCGGTCACGTGACTTCCGGTTCCGGTCACATGACTTCCGGTGACGTCATTTCCGGTTCCGGTGACGTCACTTCCGGCTCCACCACCACCACCACCACCACCACCTCAAATAATAACTGAAAACCGCATATATACTACTTATGGTTTTCTAACTTCCCTGTCATGGAATAATGACCTCCCATCCATTTGCTAAAATTATAAATTGGTTATGGCATTCTGAACTCCCTGTCATGGAATAATGCCTGCCCTCTCGTTGCTTAATTTTTCAGTATGGTGTAGTTTCTGACCTCCCTGTCATGGAAAAATTACCATCCCCTCTCTTTGCTTAAGTTGTAAATTGGCTATGGTATTCTATTGTTTAGATGTGTAATGAAATTGACGTTGTATTTTTTTTTCGATCAACGATCATATATAGTTACCAGAGAAAAGGTCAAACCGGGGATACTAAAGCGATTTGAGAAACACCTGCTTGATCATATTATCCATTGAATAAACCATCATTAGATTCAAATTTGACAAATGAAATGCTAGTCATCAGTTTATGTTATCTCCCTTTGACTGATGTGATATCGCATGACCCCGGTATTTGTAGTGATTCGTTGAGGTAGTAGACCAGAAATTTTCATGACCTAGCGACTAAACAGGTGTATGACATAGTGATCAACATGTTTTATGACCAGGGAATAGGATTCCGCAATGTACACACATGTTTTAGACAGTCACTAAAAGGGGCTTTGGTTATACCGGTTTTATAGATTCCTCCGTCTCTCCTTTATCTATTCTGACTCTGGTGTATATAATCATACAATAACATTAATGACTAATGACTGCATATAACGTAACCACCAGCTAATACAAAAACAGAAGATTGGAATAGCACCGTCAAATTGATCGTTTATACTGTATAATAGCTCAAGCTTCTTGACGGATGTATTGAACAGAATAAATAATGAAACAACTCCGCTATAGGGTTTAACTGTAGGTTATGAAGTTTATTTGAAATCGGTAGTAAATATTAAAGTGAGACATGTAAGAAGACTGTAAAAACTAAATGTTTTCAAACCAATGATAAAGAGCAACTTTAGAATAGTCAGAATAGATAAAGGGAAGTTTTGGGTACCAATAAAACCGGTTTATTCCAACCGCTGTACTAAGTCAGATTATCCGGACTCTCTGTTGCTTTGTACTCTTTAATAATATTTTTTGTCCGGCGTTCTGTCTGTTGGGTGTTGTTGATTGATTGATATGTCATTGTTTCCGGATTTCATTATTTATTTACTTTGATTGGATTTAATGTTTCGATCGAGTTTATACGATTTATTTACAAGACATTTTTTTCATTTGTTAACAATGTTGCAATAGAAAAACAAATCTGTCGTTACAAGTGTTTTTCTTGAAACCTCACACTTACATGTAGGATACAGTACTCAGTAACTTGTGAAACCTGTAACAAAAGTTTGTTTTTTTATTTAAGTTTCTGTGATTTTGTAATGATTCCTCCATACACCACCACCTGTCGTATTTTTCCATAACTAAGCTGACATAATAAGATCTAAATGGGTTAATATATTTGGATTGTTAAGAAAGCCATATTTTTTTACCAAATTTTAGGAGCGGGCGAACAATATTTATGTTTATTTTTTTTTGAAAATGAGGAATTTGAGGCGAATTTTTGGCATTTTTTTTTAAAAGGCACAAAAATGTTTTTTCTTAAGATTTAGAAAATTCGAAAATCCAAAGAAGCAAAAATCAATTTGGTCTGGTCTTATCATTTAATTTTTATTGGAAAATTTTATAATATTAATGGATTGCTATTTGTACCCACAGTTTTCTTACGCAAACTAAAATGAGATTCGATCCAGTGCAGGTATCAAACTGATCATCTACTTAAAGTGGAAAAGATCTTAAATCAATCAATTCTCATTAATCAACAGACAAAAGTCCTCTCTGAGATATTTAATGCGGCTTATTTAACTACTGTTCACCTGGAAACGGCTTAGAAACTACCTTCTTGACTTTAACCCCATATTTACTCTGTCTCTTGCATATATACAATATATATCAAGAGTAGCAATTTGATGAAATTTACAAATGGAAAGTGTTTTATCGTTTATCTAAGATAAAGTAAACAATTGAATTAATGAAATTACACAACCAAGGGAGGAAGAGTCTTGTATTTATATACATTTAAAGGGAAATGTAAAAAAAAGCGAAGTAAATAAAAAACAGTTGTTGAAGTATGTGGGACACACAGTAATTAATTGTTGCTTATTATTTCTATGTAGATCGCAGATGATCAGATACAGATTCTTTTCGGAAGGACACGGCATTTAACCAATGCTATAGTTATTTAGTCCATATAGTATATATACATCCAAATCTTCTTAAAAAAAATCATTCATCATCTATCTGAACATGTATTATCTGGTATATACATCATTTCATCTGTCTTCTTAGGAAACAATGTGAATGGTATATTTTGATTATCAATAGATAAAGCATAAATATTTGTGTCGATAAGGAAGTTGTTACACAATGACAACTGAGGTATGTCTTTTTTCTCTATAACCAAAAACATGTATTTCGTGCTCTTATATATTATTTGTTTTTGTCTGTCTGTGGATTGGCCTGCGTTGATTGATTGGTACGGCATTGTTGATTGGCCGGCGTTGATTGATTGGTACGGCATTATTGATTGGCCGACGTTGATTGATTGGTACGGCATTGTTGATATTTCTTGTTTTGCATTGTGTTGTTTAACGAAAAGTTTTTTGTTCTCACTGATCATCTGAATCTAATATTTGTATCAGAACAGTGTAATTCCCGACTCAGAATATGATAAATATGTGAAACCTATATCGAAAACAATATTATCTATCGTATCATAGCTTTACCTTACATTAGCGTTCATTCTGGTCTTGTTAATACAAATCTACAATTTGCTAAAAATGTACACCAGTTAAATAGATAAGTCCAAATAGTTTTAAACGAAGTACTTCAAAGTTAAAACTTAATATAACAAAAGTCAGAATATTACTCAATGCTCTCTACCTAAACCTTATTTGTCGTCATAAATGCTCCTGTATCAGGTAGGTGGCACATGAGTAAAATTTTGAGAGATCAAAAATATATATTAATGAACACGTTAATAGCATTATAGAATCTAACCCGTCTGAAAATAGGATTTAAAAAATATACATGTAGGTTAAAATAATGGAGGTGGTTATCAATTGACAACAATGCTTCATTTGTGAGATATTTTACAGCTGGGCAGGGCAAATGACGCAGCAACTGATATCAGTTAAAACTTTTAATTGGAAGTTTACTTTGCTTGTATTGTAGTCTCTTTTCTGTATTGTCAAAACAAGTGAAACAAATATTTATTCGTGGCTTGAAAGCTTTTGTATTCTTTATTTCTGAATGGTTAGGACTAAATACGAATAGGACGAAAATATAGGACAGTGAAAGGCTTAAAGTGAACTTCAGGCCACAAATCTTGGAAAACGAGTTACTTGCTAGTGTTAGTGTTTAAAATATGAAGGTAGTTTTAATAATTAAGTTTCTAATAAGTATTTGATTTTCTTGTCCAATCTTTATAACCCGTGATTATACTTTGGTAATTGAGATGTTTAACGACTTGAAGTAAAACTTTTGTTTCAGAATTGACATGTTTTAAATTAAAATCTTTTTATTTAGGATTTTAAAAATTTTAGATGTAAACAAATATATTTGTATAGTTTCTTCCTTCAGTCAGAAATTTAGGTATCTGGCTTGTATTATGGACCAATTTTTTCATTTTTGAGATGGAAAAAACCCAACCTGCTCAACAAACCTCTCCATCATTATAACACCCAACCTGTGTCATTTGTTTGAAACAATAGTCACAAAAAACCTTCTATTTATCAAGTGTCAAAAGGAAAACTAACGAAAGGAAATTATGAAATGTTTATTCCAAATTTATTTTTAAGAAATTAAACCTGATAAAATGATACGGTTTTATCAAAGACTCTAGATGCTACTTGGAACAGGCTTCAAAATTTAATAACCGTTTAAGGGAATTTTACTCATCGCATTGCTCTTGCAGTTTAACGAAGTTTTATTGTGAAAGCAAACATGGATAAATATTTATATTTTGCGCCAGATAACGCTATTGTTTAAACGTGAGCTAATGTAGTTATCAGTTAACAGCGAGTACTCCTTAAATTTTTATTTAAGGATGATTGCTGGTCTAACAGGAAATACATATGATTTGAAATAGGTGTTTTAGTTTGAGAGAACATATGAATGGTAAACAAATAAGCAAGAAAAAAATATAGGTTCATTCATGTGCTCATGTTAGAGCTATAAGGCCTTGAAAATTTGCAGGATATGGGTTTTCTCTGGATTTTTCATTGTCTTTGCATTGACAACTTCAGTCTCTTAAAGATGTATGAAAAAATAAAAAGGATTTCATAAAATTTTGTCAAATACCATTTTAAGGTATATATGATTGAATTATAAAAGAAAAAGTGGGGGTTCATGTGCAGAATATTTCATGTTTAAGAAATTAATAAAACCCGAGGATTCCAAAAATCTGACAAAAAGACCAAAACATGACCAGCGAGCATCCTTAATTGTTTGTCTTTCGTTTCAAATGCCATACTGAATGAGTTACTTGTTGTTCTTTACTGATTATTATCGCTTGCCTTTACGCATCCCACAACTGCCAAGGTGCATAGGGGACAGTTGTGTATTCAGTACGCTAGTTTATTTCTCGCAAAATTTTTCTGTGCCTTTCACAAGTAAGAACAGCATTTCCATTAGCACAATTCATTATAACCATGGGATAACGGTTTATCAATAATTGTTAGATGAACATAAAAATATGTGCTCAGTATGATATGTCGATTTTAAAATATTTTCTTTAATAAAAGACAGTCCCTCTTGGGTGAACTAAAGGAACCATTTAACTAAAGTGTTTTGGACAGTTTTGTTTTATAATTCTCTTCTGTTTTATTTACCTTACAACTGTCTTTTTCAGTGACACGTTTCTTATTTATGTTTATGTTTTGTGCTCTTTTATGTTATTTTTTTTCAGGAGTTCTGTCTGTTTGGTTGCGTTGATGCATTGATATGTCATTTTTTACCTTTCCTGTTATTTACTTGTTTATCGTTTTTTTTTTTATTTCAGACATTTTGTAGTTTCGACTTAATTTATTCACAACATATGTATTGGGCCTCTAAGAAATTGGGGGGCCCCGGTGGCCGAGTGGTCTAGGTAGTTCGTCAGACTACTAATGATCACTAGCCTGTCAACACCGAGGTTGTGAGTTCGAATCTCACATGTGGCGGGGTGTGTTCGACTGCGATCTAAATTGACAAGGATTGCCAATTTTCCTACCGAAGGTCAGTTGTTCTCTCCGGGTACTCCGGCTTCCTCCACCAATAAAAACTGGCCGCCGCGAAATAGCCAAGCGTGCTGAAAACGGCGTAAAACCCCAACTAAACAAACAAACAAATCTAAGAAATTGGGAACGTGCATCGTAATGAAGGCTGTATTACGACCACTTTTTGTATAATTTAGTTCTTCCGTAAATGGCCGTTTTCAGTGGGAGATTACCCATGGAAGATCGTTGCACGTGCATCGATCTCCCACTGATGTGACATCCAATCAGAATTTTTTGTCATACCATTTGACCAATAAGGTGTCACGAAGAACTGGAAAATCATCAACTCGTATTAAAATTCACCGTCCTTCCCGTCGTTCCGCTGCGCCCACTCGGAAAAGACGTGCATTTTAAAAACCCTTTGAACTTGTGTCAGAACCTATTATTCTGTTTCAGGGCTGTTTTCTCGTTTACATTACATCATATCTTGTTTCATTCTGAGTTTACTGTTAGACATCTTAATAAACATTCGTAGCATCAATGACTTATGTTTGAAAGAAGGGAGTTATGCAAAGATGGGAACAGGTAGAGTTTACCTCGAAGATAGTATGCTGTAACCAGGATGTTGTAACCTAGATATTTACCACAAACATGTTTTGGTCCATTTTGAAACCAGGAGGTGTCACCAAGATATTTACGATATACATATTTCTGTTCTTTTTCATATAAAAATGTTATAACCAGGATGCTGTAACCTACATATTTACCACGTACATATTTCAGTTCTTTTTCATATATAACCTAGATATTTTCCACATGCATGTATCAGATCTTTTTAATACACAATGGACACACCGTGATATATCTTACAATGTATGTAGAAATATCAAGATTAAATCAAAAAATTGGGTCGCTATCAAATAAAATATTATTACCAAAGAGGACAAATATACCTAAGGAGCAAACAAAAAACGAAATCCATTAGACAGACAAACCCGAGAAGCCAAATGAACAACCACAAGCACAACAAATAAACACTGAAAACTAAAAAAAAAAAAAAAAAAAAAAAAAAAAAAAGAACAACACGAACTCCTATAAAAACCAGGAGTGAACTCAAGTGCTCCCAAAGGGTAAGCAGTTCCTGCTCCGTACAGATACTTATTCGTATGTATGCATGTACATTTTAAAAAATCGGATATGCATTACGGTTTTTTATTCTGTTTGTTTGTTTTCTGTTCTGCCATTTTGTCACCCTATTTCTTGTCAAGTGTGTAACAGTTGAATACTATCTGTAATCTGTAGCATACATGAAAAGAAGCAAACAGATGGCAGAAAGGTACAGTGCTTGAAAATATGTAAACCTTATTGTATAAGTGCACTTTGCACATTGTTCATCTTATTAGGTAATTCGTTCCCAAATTGAAAATTTCCTAACAAGTACATATACTTTACTGTTGTGCATTTATTTTATCTAACGAAGAAAAGATGTGAAAGGTCTTGCTGAATTTATCAATACATAAAGCTTAACTGTCGTAGATAATCAGATTAATACTTGTGTCGACGAGGAAGTAGTATAAAAACACAACAATAGTGGAATGACTTGCTCTTCGTATTCAGATTCAATTTAAAGGAAAGATTGTATGTTCTCAATCATAATCCGAATATAATATGTATATTATATCATTGTATCATCGTAGTCAGAATGTGAAAAGACTGGAACTTTACAGCGATAATAAATCATTATTTATCGTACCGAAAAAATTATCCAAAAATATCTGTTGTCTATTCTTCAATTCTGAATTAACATGGCGTTATTTTCATAAACCGATTAAATCATTCACTTAAAAAAACATTTACTATTCAATAAAATATAATAATATAACAAAGGATATAGCTATGATGCTCTAAGATTGTTTGTGTACGTTTCTGTAGAAAAATTTTTTTTCGATGTTCAGCTGTTCGAACTTTTATTCAATGAATCTGGATTTTTCAGTCACCAGTTGAGGTCCATTATTCATAAAATTCATAAAATTATTGGCTATGATTTCATTAATTTTGTTTACGAAGTTTTACCTGTTTTACAAGAACAAGTAAAAGTCACAAGCAGGAACTGCTTACCCTTCCGGAGCACCTGGGTTCACTCCTGGTTTTTATAGGAGTTCGTGTTGTTCATTGTTTTTTAGTTTTCTGTGTTTATTTGTTGTGCTTGTGGTTGTTCATTTGTCTTCCCGGGTTTGTCTGTCCAATGGATTACGTTTTTTTTATTGCTCCTTAGGTATATTTGCCCTTTTTTTTTACAACTGCCTCGATGGTGTCGTGGTAGCGTGCTCGCCTCGAGGAAGGAAGGTCACGGGTTCGATCCCCGGCCGGGTCAAACCAAAGACATTAAAATTGGTATTTGCTGCTTCTCCGTCAAGCACGCGGCATCTAGGAGTAAGAGCAAAGATTTACTGATCGGCTCGGAGCCGGTATAATGTGTCCGAGTGGGTTTATAAGCCTTCCTGCGGACAGTTACCTTGTGGACTAGCACATTAAAAATCCGGCTCAGTGTGTCGGTGTAGTACAAAACAGGGATCGTGTTCAATATCATACATGTTCTCGTCCTGATATGCATCTGGCTGCCACTGGACGTTAAACAACAATTCATCCATCCATCCTATTTTACAACCGGACATTGCAAGGCAAGCCACATTTGAGGCAAATTATAATCCCCATTCCGTGAGCACCTGGTATCAGTTCCGGTTTTATGCGCTGTCCAGGGATTCAATCTCAAGTAACCTTATGATTTAAGTTCTATACCGTTTCATTTTTTCTTTATTTGAACATGCAGAAAAAAGGATGATTCAATGACAATACACCACAAATTCCTTCATCACTGTTTTTAATATCCCCATCTCTCTAAATTGGTAGCCGTACATGGCAACGACTAAGGTCGTAAATAATGGCGCCCATGTTCAGTTAATAATACGGCTGACAGATACAGCAGATAAATTCGTTATACAAAATGCTTGCAAATAACTGGCATAAGAAAAAACACGGAGCAACGATTATACGGTTGTTCCTTATATTCAAAGTAACATTGAGGCCCTTAATATAGGGAAAATCTCGCACCCCCTCAAGTTAAATACACAGCATGATAAATATTAAAAAATATAACAGGCATAGAAATTTAAAAAATGCTATTGCTATCAAAATTAATCCGACAATTTTCGCGATATATATCCAAAAAATATAACAAAAAAAAACAAAAAAAAACATATACATGGTATATTAAAGAATTTTAAGATGTATATCAAGCTACATGTACGTCCTGATAGCTTTTAAGTAAAGTCAAGAAATACCAAAGGGATATTCGAAGGAGAGAAAAATCGTAACAACTGACAAACTCCGGAGAACAACGAAGACAAGACCAAAACAATACATGCACTACAATTAAAAACTAAAAACGTATGAACAACACGGACTCCACCAAAAAACCGGGGGTAGACTCAGGTGCTCCGGAATAGTAAGCAGTCTCTGCTTCCTGCAGGACACCCGCCATGTGATATTTAACGACTGTTTGAAAATAATTCTTTGATATAAATTTTGCTGCCCAAGATATGCGCATTTCGTCGATGTACGACCAATATGTTGTACTTAGACCTAAAATGTTGAAAACCAAAACAATAACGCAAAACTTTTAAGATCATATACAAATTATAAAAAACAGTAAAGCAAAAACTATCTAAGGACAGAGCTATGTGTAACGTAGATACTCCTTAGTTTTCAGAAAATTTTAACATATTTGTAATTGAAAAATTAAATTATCAAATAAGAAATAATTCATTGGTGCCATGCTCTATGGTTATTTTAACATAGTTAGGCCTTATATTTGTTCATATTATACATTTTTTTTTGAATTTCCCGGTCGCAGTTTTCAACAAACAATCGGCATTCCAATAGGAACCAACCGTGCTCCTCTCCTCGCCGATCTTTTTCTGTACTCATGTGCAGCGGACTTCAATCGAGGGATTCTACGTGAAAACAAAAAGAAACTAGCCCAATCCTTTAATTTCCATTTTCGTTATATAGATGACGTGTTGTCGTTAAATAACGATAAATTCCAAGACTTTCTACATCTAATCTATCCCAGTGAACTTGAAATTAAGGCTACTACAGATACATAAAAGTCAGCTTCATATTTGGATTTGTTTCTCGAAATAGACAATGAGGGACATCTGAAGACAAAACTTTATGACAAACGTGATGACTTCGACTTTACTATTGTTAAATTTCCCTTCTTGAGTACCAATATACCAGCATCGCCTGCATATGACGTCTTCGTTTCTCAGC
This sequence comes from Mytilisepta virgata, assembly GCA_028015205.1. Taxonomy (NCBI): domain Eukaryota; kingdom Metazoa; phylum Mollusca; class Bivalvia; order Mytilida; family Mytilidae; genus Mytilisepta; species Mytilisepta virgata. Next base: position 41,215,955 of record CM051510.1, on the reverse strand, counting down.
TTACCCGATATTCAAGGGCATGCGTGAGTTAGCATGACTTTCGACAGAGAGGATTACTGCTGTCACAAAAGCCTCTTAACAAGGCTTTTATCAGGGATAAGTTGATGTCATCACTTAGGGAATTTCATCACCAATTGATTTACCGTTACAGTGTTTCAGTATCTAAGATGATGTTGAACCTATTCCCACTGTCGTAACATTTCATGTACCTCCACCGATTTGTGACAGCCACTGGATGATGAACTTCACGACGGGTGCCGTATACGGAGCAGAAACTGCTTACCCTTTCGGACCACCTACGTTCACTCCTGGTTTTTATAGGAGTTCGTCTTTTTCATTGTTTTTTTTAGTTTTCAGTGTTAATTTGTTGTGCTTGTGGTTGTTCATTTGTCTTCCCGGGTTTTGTCTGTCTAATGGATTACGTTTGTTGGATTGCTCCTTGGTTATATTTGTCATCTTTACACCGAGCGTTAGTGAGGTGTGAAAGATTAAAAATTTATGGCCTAACCATGTTGAAATAAAAATAGAGCATGGCACCAATGAATTATTTCGATTCTAATAGAACAATATACATCATTTCTGTAATCGAAGTGAACCATATATATGAAGGGCCGTTCGGGTCGTAATTCATTTTGTTACACGTACGTTAGAGGTACGCGTAACAGTTTGTTCACGTAACCTAGAGGTACACGTAACACTTTGTTCATGTACTCTAGAGGTACACGTAACACTTTGTTCACGTACTCTAGAGGTACACGTAACACTTTGTTCACGTTCCTAGAGGTGCGCGTAACAGTTTGGATTGTGACGTCGCATTTTTGACTGTCAAACCATTACAGCTATCGTTGTTGTATTTCGAGCTTTGCTAAATGTTTGAATAGCGATATATGTAAGATACATTCATATAGATGGAAGAATATGACTTGAAAACTTTATTTTATCAACAATATACAACAATTTAGTGATTTCATGTGTGTTTTGCGCCTCGCGTCAACTACGCATTGTACGCATGTGTCAATTATATTTGTTCTATATATAACACGGTTGTGTTTCTATAGCGCAAGCGGCACGTCATATTAGAATTTTCACTAGTAGCTAGCTAGCAACTGAGCTGGTGATACCCTTGGGAACTTGGAGTCCACCTACCGCGGTACCGAATCATTGGTAACACTAAATTCAACGATACCAATTTGCTGAAGGAGATATGCAATTTTTTACATGTACCACTCATCAGTCCTCAAGGCCTAAAATATGAAAACCGAATCAACGTCCATAAAGCCGAAAAGCATATTAAACAATATCAAAATTATCAAAAGGGTATAACCTAAAACCAAGACAATCTAAGAACAGGGATATACATTAGGGAAAACCTCCTGAGTTTTACCACAATTTAACATGAAAATACCCATGGTAAAATTCCTGTTTAGAGCTATCTGCCATGTGTGTTTTGATAGGTAGTTTATCTTTCATTGTTTTTATTTACCCACTAAAGATCATATGGTGCATGATAGAGGCATAACTTGAAACATCCGGAATACTTTCATTGAAGTCCATCCCTCATTTCTTGTAATCTTCAAATTCGGTACTAATTCATCTTTATGCTGTTAATAATTGTTGTTTACAAAGGAAGCCAGATAACGACTATATACACATAAACATTTTTTTAACATAACTTTGATGAGTTTAAACAAACATGTCTAACATCCAATCGGATTTGTATTTATAAATTTCCGTTATTTTGTTGTTATCTTATTAGCTTTAGATTAAAATAATTAGTCATATGCTGTATATGTGAGCTTTCTTCCTTCTTGCATTGTATATAAACCCTTTGGTAATCCAGATAGTAAGATAAAGCAGCAACGTACTGAAATTATAATCTTTAAGCACTTTTAAGTCAAAAACGAAAATGATATCGATTTTTTGTAGTTTATTATGTATCATGTACGTAAGTGGACATGGTTATTTGTTTGACCCACCAGCCAGAGCAACAATGTGGAGGCCACCTTACAACTTTCCGACGCCTGTAAACAACGATGATAATGGTCTTAATTGTGGAGGTAAATGGGTAAGTGCATTTTAAATTAAATTGATACAATCATTAAGAAGTTCAGATATGGTTTGAAGTTTTGTGTTTTAATATATATTCACCTTGAATTGCTTTCATTTGTGAAGTTGATTTCTATGAAAGAACGATTTTGTTGTAGATAGTAAACGATAACAAACGCGATTTTTACTGGACACAGTTTACCTTGACTATTACACTTTTGTTGTATTGAAGCCATGGTCGTTAAAAAGCGAACATCACAACAAGGAAACAGTCATGACAGTGGCGTTTCGTCTTTGTAGACCTTGCGCAGTAGAATTCCTGTTTGTCACCCATTAAAAATATTGCAACTGTTTCTGTTTTGATTCCAATTAAATGTCACTCTGGAAAAGTGTGTAAATAGATTTTAATGAAGTCCATCAGTTACAGCACGATTGTATTAGGTAGTTGGTCATTAAAGGATAACTGATGAACAGTTGCCTGTCAACTCGAAGGTTGAGTTTTAGATTCTTCTGTGACTATTATCAATCACCTGTCAACTCTGCGGTTAAGTGTTAGATCCTTCTGTGATTATGTACAATAGCCTGCCAATTCTGAGGTTATGCCTTCGATCCAACTTATGACGATGTTCAATCATCTTGGTACACTGAGGTAAAGTGAGAGATCCCTCTTTGACGATGGTCAATCGCATGGCAAACCTGAGATTAAGTGGTAGATCTTTCTGTGACGATGGTCATTCCATTTAGATGCTTCTATCAAAGTATTGTGTGTTTTTCACGTGTGCTTATAAACAAGAAAGTCATAACGTCAAAGTGGGATGTTTGAGTATCCATTAAACCAGTTTAACCTCGCCACATTTTAGTGTACGCGTCGAGTTTGCCTATCATGACTCCGTATTTTGTTTTGTGTACCCTCGAATCACTTATTTTGATAAAACTTATATATTTCCACTTCAGAATTTAGCATCACACGGAGGAAAATGCGGTGTATGTGGTGACCCTGTTCAAGGACCGTATGAAAACGAGGCTGGTGGGAAATATGCGAAAGGTATTATAACGAAGACATATAGAGCTGGACAGAATATTACCGCCAAGGTGATGGTTACGGCAAATCATAATGGATGGTTCGAATTTAGATTATGTGTAAACAATGATGTCACACAAAGAATAAACCATGACTGTTTAAACAAGCACTTGCTACAAACCGCCGACCATGGCTTGACAAGGTAAACGTACATGTAAATATATCTTAATTGGTGCTCAGTTTTAATTTAAAGTTTTCCATCGGGGAATATAAACAAAAGATCCAAAACTACTTCAGTCAACCTTTCCGATTGAAAGAGTCTTAAATATTCAACATTTTATATCTTTTATAATATTTTTTATAAAGGTTTGTACGTTCGACAATACACAACATAAACTGTAAGGTCAATTATTTTCTCATTTACCATACATAATTGATTCTTTCGAATAATTAAGTGTACAATGAATATTTTAGAGTGAGTTTTTCTAGAGGATATGGATTGAAACAGTTCATGCTTAAGCTGCCCGATAATGTGGTTTGTTCACAGTGTGTCTTGCAGTGGAAGTGGCGAACAGGTTAAGCATTTTTATTTGAACATATAAGTCAGATTGTTGTCTATACTAGTATCACTCTTTTGATCTTGAACAACAATTCTGGTCTTCTTAATTCTGTATTTGTCTTTATTTTATATAACAGCATACATTCCAATGAAATCAAGATAACAAGATTACATTAAGACATGTTTTCTTGAGTCAATCAAGGTGAAGTCAAGTTCAGAACAAATACAGTTAGAAACCCGAAGAATAACTCTGAAAACAAACTTATGGATTACCCAAAGTCTATAGAAACCAGGCGATAATTCATCTGTCCCAGAATAATAGGATCATTAATGTAACTTCTATATTCAACTAGGTTTTTTTCAGGAAACAACCCTGATAGTTATGAAGAAGAATATTATGGTTGTTCGGACATTTCTATTGAAGATGCTCAACTAAGCAAATTGTACACTAGCAGTATTATTTACTCATCCAAATCACCGTCCGAGATGTCGTCTGTAAGAACATCTATAGCTAGTAGCCGCTGCCGGGCAATTGCTCCAAACTGGAAAGGGGATCCGAACTGGGACGCGTGGTGTACATACCAATGTAAAAGCACAAAATGTCCGAGGCATTTGTCAATGTTTTGTCTATGTTAATTGTTAATTGAATGTTACGGGAAGATGATGAACGTTTTGTATGTATGTTACTGTTTAAGTAGCAGAAAATGAAAATGAAAAACATTTGCCCAAAACTGGAAAAGAAAGTTGAACAAAGATATCCAGGGGTAATTACCAGTGCGAGGACACCTGAGGTATGGTCAATTATGCGTGTGTTAACACTATTGATTACCAGATGACATAGTTTAACTGAGTTGTTACAATTGTTAGACCGTCTATTTGTAATTCATTTTTAATTTTTTATTACAATCATGTCAAGGCATTACTTAAAATAAAAACTTCATTTTTATTTCCTTTTAAGAATGGTGTTATTAGAAGCAATGTTTTGACATTATATCCGAGTATGACTTTATTTCAGGAGAAAATTATATGGGAAAACGACCTGCAGTATGAATGCGATATAGTATATAAAGTATATCAGTAACATTCCTTAACACCAATTTTGATGCACAAAATGTGCTCATTTCGTCGTTTTAAGATTCGTCAGTTATGCTCAAAGCCTAAAATAATGAAAACAAAAACAACAATCCAAAAAGTTGAAGAGCAAATTCAAAAACGCCAAAATGAGCAAAGGGGTAGGGGGGGGGGGGGAGTGTAAAACCAAAACCATGGACACAGCTATTCACGAGTGAGATACTCGTTAGTTTTCACAAATTTTACAGTTTTGTAACGGTAAATTTTAAATATCAATTTCGGGCAGTTTGATGAAGTACCATGGGACTGGTGTGTACCTAAAAGGAGACACATCCAATCGATTGTTTTGAATCGTTTCCGCCACCATATAAAGTTCAATTTTCATTCGTCTTTCTGAAGTCATTTTCAAGTCTGTGATGCAAGCTTGCATCCCAAGAAATAATTAATACGGAACACCACGTTCGTCCACTGGGGCTGTATGCATAAAATTACATAAGTTAAGATTTGGCTAAGAAATGACTTAAGTTAAGTAAACTCCGCCCACATTGCCTAAGTAGTATGAATAAAACAACTTATGTTAAGAAACAGCTTAGCAAAATCTTAGTTTATGGAAATCCCCCCACTCCACTTAAGTCATATTCATAAAACAACTTCAGTTAAGAAATTGCTTAATATTTAACTTAAGTCTAAGACACCTATAGAGGTGTCTTAAGTCGTTTCAAAACCGATTAAATCATTTATCTGTGCGACTTAATGAATTGCAAAAACTTATATACTTACAATACAAGCAAGTCATATAAATTTTGTAATATTTTGAAAAAAGAAATATCCTTTTAACCCCCTTTTCTCTTGGTGTCTGGCATATTTTTGGCTTATTCATATACTACTTACATGTACATGTATTTAAATTTTATTAAAATCTACTCTCTCAATATTTTTGTATATATTTACACACGTGCTGTCTAATGATACAGTGCTTACTATTATGACACGCACGAATTTAATGCGTTTAATGAATGATAGTTGTTGTTCATCCGTTACTTCTTTTAAAAAGCAGTAATACTGAACATTGTTCGATACCGTATAAGACTAAAGATAGAAAGAACGGATTTTTAGAGATTGCACAAATCCCACAGATATCTATCACGAATGTGAGGTAAAGAGACTAACAAAAAGTTACAAAACAGAAAAACGTGTCTTAAAAAATCGCGTCCACACACAATACTGATTGATTGAATGAATATATTTTAACGCCGTGGGCGACATTTAAGCCATATCACGGCGATATCTGTTTCCACACACAATATAAAAATTATACTCAACATGAAGATCGTTATATAATGTGAACCTTAGGAATATAAGAATGTAAACATTGTTACATTTGTGTAGAAAGTATTAAAAAGTCCTTTTTTGGTACATTTTATGACTCATTTTTACGGTTTGTATTTGAAATAGAATTAAAATTTCATTATTTCTCAATGATCAAGGCAGATTTCTTTGTGAAACTTCTTGCACATTTGCAATATAATATGAACCTTTATTTCGTAAACCTTTGCAATAAAGCCATACCTTTTTACAGAACTAAAATAAAATTATCGGAAATTTACTCCATCTCGGATCCCCAGTTTGTCACTTAATCATGTTAATTGGTGAAAAATATAAACACAATAAAAACATGGTTTAAAATAAGTCATCTTCAATGTTAATTCATAACAATTAAATTCATCAATGAATATATGTAGGTAAGTAGGGACACGTGTAAGCGATCCAAATAGATGTTTGAGAAACAACTTTCAAAAATCCCTAGTGATATTTGTTTATACTTCTTAGAGTTTCATATTCCGCCAAAAGTCACAATTATTTCATTGCTTATATTAGAGAAATCTTTTATAGTACGCTTCCTAAACGTTTTACTCACAATTCAAACTTTAAAATTAATATTTGTAGATATAAATTAACATCTATGATTTTTTCATACGATATATCAATATCAGACATTGCAAAAAATGATTTGCGCAAAAACCGTTTCAATCGAGCTCTAAATAAATTTGGTTATCGTAAGTAATTGTTATAAGGCTCTAAAATATTGACCAATTTTTATTGGATTAGTGCTATTCAAACACTCCCAGACTTCTTTTTAACCCATTAACAAAAAGTTATTCGTATGAGAGTTATTGAAGAAACAACGGCTAATTGGCGTGGATTGATATGATAAAAAGTGAGGGTTTCGATGTAATATTACATAAATTTTTCTTAATTAAGTAGAAGCTTAAGTCGTTTTATGCATATGACTTAAGTAAATTGCTTAGCTAAGTAAATTCTTAGCAAAATCTTAGTTTAAGAAATACTTAAGTTAATTTGTTTTATGCGTACGGGCCCTGATCTGTGTCTACTTCGGTATTGTCTTTGTTTGACCACACGGCAGTGTTTATACAAGGGGCAGGAACTGGTTAATTTTCCGAAGCATTTGTTTCCACTCCTGTTATTTTATTTTATTTTGTTTTGTAAATAGACAATAACGTTGCGTTGATTTGACATAAAACAGATATACGGATAAAGCTTAGCATCGGGTCAAAATGCGAGATTTTCCCGTACATTTTACCCGATTCGTGCCGAATTCGTTTATAGAAGTTTATGCTAAGTCAGTGCACTGTTATTGTCTTTATACTGCAATAATTGTTGACATTAGTTGGTATTACAACCAATTTCAAGATTATTTAAAACTTTTTTTACCCTCAAGAGGCCTCAATTGATTAGGCGAAGAACTCACCTTTTCAAAGATCAATGAGCATCTTAACCATTGGTAATCGCATAAGATTTATTTAAAATAAAGGACATTTCGCTGCAAATATTTTTTCAACAATATGAAATAAGTAAAAAGAGAATAAGTATTGAAATTTTGTTTTAATGATTGAAATAAGAAAGTTTGTTCATTTTATTCCAGTTAGTCAGGTCGAGTAGGTGTGGCCTAATTGTTATATACTGTCAATGACCGTATACCACTTCTAAATATGCTGACAACGCATTTTGACTGCTCAAATAGAACGATTGCAGTATAAAAACCGATTTAACCCTACTCATTGTCTTTACCGATTCAGACTACTCTCACTCTTTGTTGTTTCTGTGTTCATGTTTTGAGCTCTGTTGTTTTTTTTTTGTCTGAAAGTCTGTGGATTAAATGGCTTTAATCGATTGGTGTGTCATTGTTGACCTTTCATGATATCCGTTTTCTTCTTTGTTTTTTAGTTTTCAGTTGTCTCTGATCTACTTTGTTTGTATTTGTATTAGAAAATTATAAATACATTTAATTTTATTTTATACGTAAACAAAATAATAAAAAAAACCATAAAGCATTATACCAGGCTGCATGAAAAGTCTTAAACACCAAAGTTGTCAATGTTATAAGAGAAAACAATGCAAAACTTCGGTTTAAGTCTACCACTGCTCATTATCTGTACCGATTCAGACTACCCTTACTTTCTGATATTTCTGTGTTCGTGTTTTCTGCTTCTTTGTTTTCTGAAGTTCTATCAATTAAATGGATTTAATCGATGGGTGTGTCATTGTTGACCTCTACAGTTATCCGCATTCTTGTTTATTGTTAGTTTTCAGTTGTCTGTGGTCTCCTTTGTTTTTGTTTATTTGAATTAAAAAATCATTATTATTTTATTATGTACGTAAAAATAATAAATAAATCATAAAATATTTTACAAGACTACATAAAAAGTCTTAAAAAACCAATTTTTTTTTCAAAGTTATAAGAGAGAAAAACTTTACCGTATACCCCTTCGCCTACAGCTTCAAAATCGATTCAAATTTCTTTTCAGATCAATGTTAAATTTGATCGTCTATTTCATTTTTTTTATGGAATAGACTTCTCACAGATAAAAAACTTTGTTTGAGAACAATTCTCATCGGCAAACTTGTTGCCATCGCTATCGTAGTGAAGGACTGCACAGTTTTCGATTGAACCACCGTCTGGTGCATGCCATTTTGACATATCCATATTTCCACCATTTGTCCATTTCCAAACATTCTCGGTCGCAGCATCATTTCCACCAACCCAGAAATCTGACACTTTAAATTAAAATTAAACCTCTATATATTGACGAAAGAAAATAAATTCAATCGCAAAACTAAAGATTTTCGCAAATGCTCAAAGTTAAAAATTAAACGCATGGGATAAAGCTAAGCGCGAATGTGTTTCTTGCTTATGTGTAAAACAAATGATCATGTGATTTGCAGCGAGACTTAAAATAACATGTGCATACGAATTTCCGGTAATAGATTATAAGATTAAACTCGAGCAAATATAAGAAAAAAAATCGCTCCTATCTGCAGGGAATCAAGTTTTTTTTAAAATATTTTTTTATATTGTATGACAGGAACTTTTATCGGTGACTATACATATATATGCTTCTTTGTGGAGTGTTTTAACATATAGCAAACAGATATATCGACGGGGGGATTTATTTGCAAAGAATATTGGAGGGACAGTAATATTTCTTGAGACTAGTATTTGTAGCAAATATTCCGACCGATTATGAGATATATCTCTTTAATTACACCGAATATTGGCAATATCAGCAACGATAAAGATGTTACAGGTTTCCCTCTGAAGTATTTCGTTTTGCAAATACCCCTCTGCAGAGGATAAAAATGACAAATCCACGCGGTAAATACCCCGCTTGTATACAATGAAAGGAAATGAGATGATGTTGAAAAAAAATACCCCGACCAAATCTTAAATTCTTATTTAAGGTTTAATTATACTTAAAATAGTATAGTATCGTATTTTCTATGAGAACGTTATGATGTCGGTTGAATCAACTCTTTAATGGTGACCCAGGGTGTTAATAAGTCTACGAGATACTGACCTATGATGTATTTTTTTCCAAACGTATTAAAACCTTGGTCCGTATCTTTCTGATCAATAATATTATCGGGGTATGTTTTGAGTAATGACTGATGTATTAATGGTACAATGTATTATCCCAAATTTCTTCACAATGTTTTTTTTTGTTAAGTTTAAAAAGGACAAATATACCTAAGGAGCAATCAAACAAACGTAATCCATTGGACATACAATCCCGGGAAGACAAATGAACAACCACAAGCACAACAAATAAACACAGAAAACTAAAAAACAATGAACAACACGAACTCCTATAAAAAACCAGGAGTGGACCCAGGTGTTTCGGAAGGGTAAGCAGTTCCTGCCCCGTATACAGAGTTTAAAATTATTTATTCATAGTGGATTTTGAAACAAGTTATACCACCTTATACTAATCCCTTTTCACTTGGCGGGTGCTAGAGCGGCCCTTATTCGCCAATATTTTTTTATTGCCAATATTAAAAATTGTTGAGGAGTCAGCAGCTAAGTGCTGTACGATGACCTCTTTTTTACATTTACATGTACTCCATATACGGATGCATTTCCAGATTTTGACAATGTCTGAATGCAGTTACCTTATATGTAAATTCAAGAAATACCAAAGGGATATTGGAAGGAGGGAAAAATCGAAACAACTGACGAACTCCGGAGAACAACGAAGACAAGACCAAAACAATACATGCATTACAATTAAAAACTAAAAACTAAAAACATATAAACAACATGGACCCCACCAAAAAACTGGGGGTAGTCTCAGGTGCTCCGGAAGAGTAAGCAGTCTCTGCTTCCTTATATATTGTTAATTTTTCATACATGTATAATAAGTGACAAAGAAAAACGTAAATTTTACACCTGTTGTAAGATATGTTTATAAAAATTAATGAAGAGCTTGAGTTTGTAAGTATTCGATCTGTTCATGTTACATGTAGCAAATCCATTAGATTTTGAAAAGTATCATATAACGTTTTGGAAATAGCCCAAGAAATGATCACAATGCAGACATAATACCAATATTCTATATCTCTGTATACAGCAAGTGTATGTTAAAAACAAAACCCCTGATTTCGAGGCAAAATGTTAAATTTGACAGAAATATCACAACGTCCAATATAAAAACAAAAATGCAGATGTGGTACAATATAATTCCGAGATAATTCACAAATAACATCCTTTCAACAGGACGAAGGATTTCTCATTAGCAATTTTGCATTAGATCAAACTTTATACTATTCTAATTTTTAACTCGCGTACTCTTTAATTGCTACGTAAAACGGAAAATTATAATAATCAGTGATATCCTTGAGAATTTCAAATGTAAGTTAACCCTAAAATCTAACGATAATTATAAAGCTTACCGAATGGTGTCTCACAAACAGCTTGGTAAAATTCTGTTGTTTCACATTCTGCTTCGATCCATTTATAATTATCAGCAGGGGAGATAACTATACAATCTCGGACAAACCATCCATACGGACTGACTATATTATCCCACGGGATTGGTTGGTCGTCATATGTCTTCATCTGACCCTCAATGTCTCTGTCGTGTAAACCAAGCCACCACTTATCGGAACTGAAACGGAGGAAAATTTTTTTTAAATATGAAAACAAGATAAATAAAATTAAAAAAAAACATAATTAAAAAAAAAAAAAAAAAAATGAAACATTTTTGTTTTCTTACAGCTTGAAATACAAAGATCGTTAAATTTTTCTTAATTTCAATTTTTTAGTCATCTGATTCATGAGCAAGTTATTTGAGGCTACTTAAATGTTCTATAATATGCCTCATGAATAAATTTCATTCAAAAACAAACCTTTCGAGAATTCCCGTTCCATTGATTACTATATAGTAGGTCGAGTTGTCCGGAAATGAAGCAAGCATGCCTCCACCTGTTGTACATTCGGTACCACTGTCGACCCAGTTGAGCGGTGTGGATGTTAACCAGTAGCATTTGTTGATATATGGTCCCAGTTTTCCAGGTGCGCAGAGGAAGTCTAAAATGATAAAAGCACCAGAATATGAATACCTTAAATATTAGAAAATTGAAAATATATGGAAAAATGGCAATTTATTTTCTTATACTGAATTTATCAGGTTTTTTATAGGATGAACCCGTTGGGGCGAGTCAAATCACAATCCTGATAAAGTCATATTAGACAAAGATTGCCATTATTCCTTTTATAGTTAAATGTTACTGAATTACTGCCTGGCATTTAATTTATAGGGCGAATTTCTGGACAGGGCGAGCTTGCTGTCAAATAAACTCCTAATACAATGTTACGTTTAGTCTCTGTTAATTTCATCACTCAAAAAATAGTACGGTCGTCATCAAGTATTGATACGAAGTTTCTATCTCGTGTATGAGACAAGATGTCTTCAGTTAAATTTCACGGCCTTATGAAAATGACACCTCATCCGACTTGATACTGCACTAGCTTTTACAAACTAGCAAAGTGACGGAAGCCGTTAAAGGAGCAGGACATGTTCACCTGGGTTGATAAGTGGTAAATTACATTGCTAGTGTTTTGGTTTCTGTGCTGTCTTGTTCTTTTTTTGTTTGGATTGTGATATGTTTTTCCCATGGCTGTGCATGTTTCATTATGGCGTTGATTTGTTGTGTTCCATCCTCACAACTTTTTCTTTTCCTTGGATTTCGAGTTTACGACCTTTTCCCTTTGTTTTACCGCTTCGGTAATCTTTTGGCGATATAATTACATACTGAAATTTTAGTAATAAATAAGTAACGCACTCAGCGAATGTAACGTCATAGTGAGTTAATGACCGAATAATTATTTCATTCATTAATTTGGCCCGGATGAACACGAAAAATGCAACGTGACGTCATCCTTGACACTGTGGAGAGTATTTTGTTTTCTGTGCTAGTCCAAGACAATGATATTAGCTGCCTGTATGATCAAAGAAAAGGCACACAAATGACCAATCATTGCAAGGTACATGCTTAGATTTACAACTTTTTACGTTATAAATAAAAAAAACTGACCACATGTCATATGATCAACATTTTTAAACATAGGGAGTAATTAAAAACCGTAGGAACACAAACGGAGACAATAAAAGATACACTCATTTATGTTACCCTTTGTCCGGAGTTCTGTCAGTTGGGTTGCTTTGATTGATCGGTATGTCATTGTTTACCTTTCCTATTATTCAATTACTAAAACATACTGTCAATAAAAAGAAAGAATGAAATCGGTACCCAGGAAGGGGCCGCTGTTTCTGCTTCGTTGTGTTCTTCAACAAAGTCGAAAATCTGTATTATATCTATTTATACGATATATAAGTAAAATGCACTTTGTTAATGACTGTGCAACATTTTTACCAGTATATTTTGCGAAGACTCCACTCTTATACCATGCAATGAATTTGGAAGGAACACGAATCCTAGCTAGCTTTCCCAAGATCTTTCGGTCAGGTCATCCATAGGATGTTTCGTAGGATCCCAATCAAATGAAATTCGATCTGCTGCATTTGCAGATTATAGAAAAAGAAAATAGCGATCGATACAAAAGATGTAAATTTCATGGACATGTAAATCCGGAAGTATAAGAGAACAACAAAACTGTACGATGGCCTCGTTTCAGGATTGTTGCTCGATATACCCTGCGTCTCTTTTCATGACTCATATCGTATTACAAAGGAACAATTATTGAATTTACACACTTTGAAGAAGAAAGTTTTGAACATACGGAAGTAACCCAAATACTCCCGGAAAAATGTCTAAGAAACTCCTCCATGAATAGGTTTTTCTTTGCTAAAATCAATTCATTTAGATTTCAGTTTCTTGTATTATAGTTCTGAATCGTTTATCCTCATTACGTTTGAAATGAGACTTTGATGGATTTAACAAAATTTAGTATACCTTAATATTTTGTATGTTATTTTTTACACTTCAATAATTTTGTGCGATCGAGTTTATTTCATTGCTCGTCGTACTGAAAAGCTGAACGCTTTAACTGATTACAAATTACAACCTACAACTATTACTAAGGAACAGATCTTTTCAATACAACAGACACGTTTAAAATACTAGAGTAAAACATTTTCCAAGATAAGTTTTCTTGTTTAATTTCACACAATTTGGGTTTATAAAAGCTTCTATACGACTGTGCTAAAAGTGCAAATATCGGGTAATATAACGTTTTTTTTTAGTTTTTTAAGCTCAGAAAAAATAACAATCCAAAGATACTAATATTAGATATAGTAAATTTATAGTATGCTGTATACGACGCATTTCAAGGAGTTACCTCTCATCAGCAGCATTAAAACCGAAAAATTTGGAAGACCAAAAACCAAACTTATATTAAACAAGAAGTACTCAAGCAAAAATACCGAAATAGGAAGCCAAATTTCAGCTAAGGAGATCTACCATGTGCAATACAAGGAATGAACCCTTAGTATTTCTATTATTTTTGAATTTTGCTAAATACTGATAATTTCTGTAACAAATCAATGAATAATCATGTCAGACAAGTCTGACGACTGGGTTGGCGAATACCCTCGGGGACCTAGGGTCCACCAGCAGAGGCATCATCCCAGGAGTTTCAAAATAACAATCCAAAGATACTAATATTAGATACAGTAAATTTATAGTATGCTGTATACGACGCATTTCAAGGAGTTACCTCTCATCAGCAGCATTAAAACAGAAAAATTTGGAAGACCAAAAACCAAACGTATATTAAACAAGAAGTACTCAAGCAAAAATACCGAAATAGGAAGCCAAATTTCAGCTAAGGAGATCTACCATGTGCAATACAAGGAATGAACCCTTTGTATTTCTATTATGTTTGAATTTTGCTAAATAATGATAATTTCTGTAACAAATCAATGAATAATCATGTCTGACGACTGGGTTGGCGAATACCCTCGGGGACCTAGGAAATTGTTTTGTTCATGTGCTCTATCTGAACTAGTAATTCCATTATTACGCATGTGTCAAAATACACCCACTGTAAAAAAAAAGACACAGATTTTTTAATTGTTTTTTAATTGATGTGTTTTATAATGTGTCTGCAGTCTAATACATTAAGAAAATCACAAATGTTTACATAAACCACGAGAGGATAACATTAAAGAAATACTGCATGAATAGACTAGAATGCTACCCGCGAATTGACCAATAAAAACTCTTGCATTAATACATAAAGTATTATAAATGAGAATGTCTAATACAGACGGTTAGCTAAAATCTGTATCGCATAAATTTGATGAAGTGAATAATACAGATAAAAATCTTCAACACACAACGAACGAAACCTCGACCTTCGGCCCTCTGGTCGATATGGCATATCATATTGATTTTTCCATAAATTCACAACGTACAATGTACTGCAAATCTGCCAACCATTCACGATAATTCTATAAGAAAATAAAAGCATAAACCCGGAAAATGTCAGGGATATTCTCAAATTGGTTCTAGACCCATTTTGTACCCTTGATTGAACCCTAAGGCCGAATTTGATATTCAAAATCTCTTTGGAAAAGTACATGTACTATATAGAGACTAACACAAATGTAAAAAATAGAGAAAAGTGCTGAAAAACAATCGTGTTTTACAAATTATGACTGAAAATGTAGATCTTAATATAATATTAAGCTTGAAAATATGAGAATACAAACCGTATCAAATGCGTGTAGAAAGTGGGGAAAACAGTTTTTCCAGTATGTTTTATGACCCATTGTTTTCCGTTCGTATTTAGCATAAAATGGTTAAAGCAGATTATTCGTGAAACTTCTTGCCAATTTGCGCTGTAATATAAACCTTGATGTGGCTTTCCACCATAAGACCACATTGAAGCACTGGGTGTTTGTTTAGTTATAAAATTGTGATGTTGTGCTTTCTTTGTAACTTCTATCCACATCCGTATTGTTGGCAGACTTTTTAATTTCAAATATTACGAAAAAAAATAATTTGTGCAAAAAGCATTTTAATCGAACACGCATTACATCGCATTTCAATGTTTAAAAAATTCAGTTAAACTTAAAGGTTTTGTTTGTTGTTTTTTATTGTAAGTCTATAACTGCTAACATTTTGTTTACTGAAACACCCCCTCGCCGGTAAAAATAACGTCAGAAATTCTACTAATGTCTTACCTGTTACGAAGCTTAAGAGAACTACTAAGAACCCGAATCCAAATAAAAAAGTAGAATCTTAATTTTTGTTTTAGAATCATTCTAAAATAAACTTTAACAAACTTACCCAGGAATATTGAATTGAATTAAGAAAATTGAACAGCACATGCTAATACAAACATTTTATGGTAAACGCCGATATCTATTAATATTCCCTTCTTGTGGAGCTCGGGATGCATACGTATTTCATCATTTTTGACAAAGTTATCGTTCCTCACAACAGGTGTGATTTCGAGGTCACTCGTGGCATTTCGCAGAACTGAATGAAAAAGATTAAGGAGTTCGAACGAAAAACGGAATTCCCTGCAAACAATATTAACTGTGCAATCGAGAACTTAGGGCTTTTCCATTTTTTTCACTGGTAGGACATTGAAATTTTTCATATGTATCCCGACTTCATAAAATTGGCAGCACATCCTACATGTATAAAATAAGATATTCCCTTCACCTTTCGGGGTTTTCTGTTTTATCAAACGGATTGAAAGATAAATCTGCGTGTTCCTAGTGAGACAGCTTTTGTAAAGAACGACAACTTTTGGCGGGATAATCAACAGCAAGTCGGCACGCGAATCGAAATTTTGCAGCTATTTCTTCCCAACGATACATTTATTAAAATTTGTAAGAGGATCAAATCGGAATAATAACAATATTCGCTAGTGATGACAAACAATGTACACACTCGACGATGACGACATAAAATAAATGTTATCCTAAAAGTTGACGTCACAATAAGGAAACAATATCATAACGTCATTGTACACTGCACGGTACCAATCTTGTCATCAGTTACGAAAAATAGCTAATGTTCTATTTGCTTATATATCTGTAGGCATTTTTGTTGGTTATTTTCAGTTTTGACAGAATTTTAAAGCAATATTTAGATGTTATTTCTCCCAGGACCAACATGAAACCTATATTGAAAATACGTAGAGTATATAAATTTAAATACATATTCAAATTCGTGCGTCTTTCATACCGTTAATGAACTTTAGAACAGTAGCAATCTCAATATTTAAGACTTATTTTTCATCTATTTTTTTAATATTACTAAACTTCAAATCTTATTTGTCAACGGACAAAACATAATTCTTAGTTACAAAATAATAATCCAAAGATACTAATATTAGATATAGTAAATTTATATTATGCTATATACGACGCATTTCAAGGAGTTAATACATGAACAAGGTCAGCAATGTCAGTAATTAAGGACAGATTTCTCCGTCATATGGAAAAGTTTCAAAGACGTCTATGGAGCATGCTACTCTCTCTGAATTAAATTAAAGATGCTAACGTAGCATCTCAGTAGGTAATTAATCTTTTGTTTTTAATTCTCGGTTCAATGAAATCAATATAATACTCGTGAAATATTGATGCATGTTTAAAAGATGATGATAAAAAAGTGAAGACTGGAGATTTTGCATAACAAAGACGTAGGATAATATTTAAAGAAGCATGAATAAAAAATCCATAGTCAAATCTGAATGTACAAAAGCTATACTAAGAATAGCAAGATGAATTACATTTCACGAAATAGTTCTAGGGAATAGCTTTCTTTCAATTCTTTGTTGTGGTTTGTTATGGATAGTTATGGTGTCGGTGATTTGTTTCTGTATCAATTGTCATATTTGTGTATCCAATGAATGAATGAATGTTTTTTTATCTCCCTTTTCTTAATTCCGATGACTATATCAATTTTGAACATTATCCAAAACAATACAGCTTTTACAAATGAATGAAAATCCTAGTAGATGGTTCCTTTGTGAAATAAAATTGAAATAAAATTGAAACTGTACTTTTATAAGGAATCGTTAATAATGAAGAGCTTTAAAATGAAAAATACATAAGAACTTAAGTGAGGTAGAAATGATGCATCATGCTGCTGTCAATTCACGACAATAGCTTTCGTGCAGAAGTCTATAAAGGCGGTCTACAAATACAATATATATATATATTTCGTTTTTAGATTTCTGCATAAAGACATAACATCAATCATTCCTTTATATATATATATATTTTTTTTATCAACAATGCATGTCTTCTTAGATTATTGTAAACACGACTATGCCAGTTTTAACTGAGTGATTTATGTCATTATGAAATTGACCCCCCCCCCAAAAAAAAAAAGAAGAAGAAGAAAAAAAAAAAAAAAAACAAAATAAATAAATAAAAAAAAAAAAAAAACAACAAACAAAACAAAATAAATTAAAAGAAGAAAAATATAAAAATTAATTATAATATTAAAAATAAAATGACCACAAGAACGGCTCTTGCTCGTTCTGTAAATTCTTATTTTTGTGCTCTCTTAGCTTGTTCTTTTCTTTAGTTTTCTTTAAGTTTATTATATATGTTTTGTAATTCAATTTGGTTATACATGCATCATTATGGCGTTTGTTTGTTGTATTCCATTCAAATTTACGGACTTAATGCCAAACTCTATCCCTACCACCGTAGTAGTGATGCCACTTCTCTAATGGCGTATCACTCCACTTGTCATTTTTTATTACGATTTTGCATGAATACAAGTTATAAGGAATCATTTTTATGTTTACTTATTTATATGTTTTTAATCTATTAGTAATTTAAACATTTTAAAAATAAATCCTTATGAAATAAATTATCAGTCGTCCCAAGCTAGGGACTACTTCGCTAAATGAGTTTACAATGATAACGTCATAGTTTGCTTCATCAAGTAAAACGTTATTCCATTGTGCTGTCATGCAGATAGTTCAAATTTTGAACGTCACAATTAAATGTTTTTAAGTCTGTAGTGAATGAAAGGTGCTTGAAGGCAATGGCTATTGTGGAACAATAATAATATTTGTAACCGGTGACTAATAAGAAATTTACGGATATTCAACTATGTATTACGTCATGGTTGTCTTGATGCGACATTCGTCCAAAGAGAAGGAAATAATACCGAGTCCAGAAAATTGGTTTGTTGTTGGTTATTAATCACATTTTTGTTACTGTTTTCTGCTTTGATTCTAAGAGATTTCCTTAAGGATGGTCAGTGGTCAATATATAGATTTTCAAATATTAGTACTTTTATATTTATATAGAGGTTGAAATCAATAACAAAATAAGAAAATGAAAACTACTAGTATATGTTGTTGAACTCATTTTTGAGATATAAGGTGTTTAAAATTTGGCGGTAAAACGGGTCTCTCTAGATTTTTCCTTTGGTTTGAATTCAAAATTTTATGAATCTTCAAGTTTAAAGTTGTATATTAATTAAAATAATATATAGAATTTCATAAAATTTTATCATTTAGATCTTTAAGATATGTATAATAAATAAATGAAAAGGAAATAGGGGGTTGCTGGTGAAAAAACACCCCATACTATAAATGGATTTACCCTGACGAGTTTGCATAATCTGACCAAAATTAAAAATTCTCACAACAAGTGACCATCATTAAATAAGAATTGGCATCAGTTCTGATGAACTGCAAATTATAACACTACATGTTGTTCTCAGTCTGAAAATGCTTAAAGATGAAAAATGTTTAACCATAAATTGAAATACCACAAAGGATTCATCGACGTGATCGGTATGGCATTAAGTAACGTTTGGTGTAATTATCTCGTCGCTATTACAGTAGTATTGTATATTATATTTGTTGCATAACAGCTAAATACTCAATATTCCATAAATAGGGATTAAATAAAAAAATATATCAGCATGTGTTCCATTAAGTCATTTAAAAAAGATAAATCTTTTTCGTTGACGTTCATGCTAGAGTTTCGCTTTTTCAGTATCATAATCACTTATCCTGTGGTTTCCTGTCATGTGAAATGTATTGAAGGGACACTTTGTCAGATATCATTTCGTGTAGTTTGTTGAGCATTAACCAATTAATTAATGGTTTCTATTCTGGGAGTTCTTCTATTAAATCAATTCAAAATCAGTAAGGAGAAATGGGTAATTATGTACAAACTGGTATTTTTGGTTGTAAAAATGGAATGTGTATGATTGTGTTAAACAAGACAACCCTAATTATTTTTTCCACTCTCCATACAGTTATAAATGTATTTGATATAAATGTCGCTTTTTTAAATGAATTGTTTAACAGGCATCAAGTGTACAAAATGTAAGGATAAGAGACACCGATCAATGAGACAAAATCGCAACAGAGAAAAGACTTATTGTATTTTTACAACCTTTTGGTAGTCTTATTTCTAATGGAAATTAACAAGCGATCTACTTCTGAGAGATATTGCAATGTTTTGAAATGTCTTACTCCCCATTCGTTTGTCGTCATTTGTTCTACCGCGCCAACTTTAAATTCAAAATAATTCTTCAGTGAGAATTTTGAAAAGGAGAAGGGCCTGTTTCTCATGTATATGTTTCACTCTTAACCATTCATTTTTTAATCTTAAATATTTACCCACTTTTTATCGAAAAAAGAACAAATACACACTGTCAAAAACCATTAATGCAGCATTTATAACCGTTTCTAAGACACATACTTGCAAACTACAGCCACATTATATATTTTATCCCTTGCCAGGTACCTATGTCGTTGACTCTTAATCTTTATGCTTATAAAGTATTCTACGGCATATTAAGTCTTCGATCTATACTGCGGTTTCAATTGATATTTTTCACAGTATTGTTGTGGGTCCTGGAGATCCCACCATGCAATATGAGCAGATGCCTCGCAATGACGACGTTACGACTATCTCTTTTCATACATTTGCACTTACTTAATGGGTTTCAGTATTGCTTTCTATCCGTTTATTTCTATTCTAAAATTTTCAGAAAATATACTTATATTGTCTTTTTTACACATTCTTCCTCCTTATATGATAATTCCTTTAAATTTTTACCTGATCTTTATATACTTTTTAATCAATAAGAGAAAAAACATGATTATATTAATAAAAATAGCCAAATGCTGTTATAATTCCAGGATTAAAGACAATACTTTGGCTTTACGCTAAAAATGTAAGCAAGTCTTGGGGCATTGTATTTCTTTCCTTATCTTTTAGCAAATCATCTAACAGGCATTGTTTTCAGTTAATACGAAATGATTTTTTTTCATTAAATGAATTTCTATATAGTAATACGTATTTCCCAATGAATTAGATGAAACGCAATAATGTACTTTATATTTCTGTATTGTTACGATATTCCGGAACACTTTCGGGGTTGTTTAACATTGCAGCTCTATTCTGTTTTATATATTAAATTGCAATGGTGATTTTGGGAAACAAATCAACTCTCATAGCTTCGATTCGGAAGATATCAATGTAATCGGTGTTGAAATTTGGTGTTTTATCAATCAAAAAGACCCTGGAATTCATGTTTGAAAACAAAAGTTTAGGATCATATCAAGTTCAAGGTTGGGAATGACTTCTTTGTTAACTAGTAAAAGATTTTTCTCTAAGTACATTATACCATGAAATTTGATCAAATATTCTTGATACAAATATCAAAATAGTTGATAGCTGGTATTCACTACAGGACTTTTCCAACAAAAATGGCTCTTGCATGAAAAGTGGTAAAAATATCTGCAATATACCTTCTTAGGACTGCTATAAAAACAAAATAATACCAACATTAACTCCCTATATTCTGCAGATACATTTATATCAAGTCCTGATATCACGAAGTAATAAATAAATTCGTGGATACCAATTTTGTTGCACAAGATGTGTACATGTCGTCCGTTTACGATTCAGTCGTTGTCCACAAGGCTCAAAATATAGAAAACCAAAACAATAATCCTACATTGTGAAGAGAATATTAAAACAATACCAAAATGACCGAAAAGGAAAGGCCAAAACCACCTAAGCACAGAGCAATTCACGAGCAATTTACTCCTTAGTTTATAAAAAGATTAACATTTTTTGGTAAAAACGTATCACAAAACACCGAAATAGATTTCATGCACTGTATTGTCATTTCGTTGACTGACAACTAATTAGTAGTGCTTGAGATCAAAGTGTTGGAAAACCAGTTAAAGATATAATGCATATGATCAATTAATAAGCACAGTCATCAAAAACCAAAACAATTAAAAAAAAAAAAAAAAAAACAGAAATCCAAACTCTGCTAAGGGTTACCTCTGCTTTAAAAGGAAGATCCTTAGAAATGTCTGATAATTTTGTCAAATTTTGAACGGAAAATGTAAAGGCATTTGAGTAATGAATCATGCCAGAACAAAACTTCCGGCTACTGGGCTGATAATGCCCTCGGGGACTTACAGTAAATTTTTCGAGCTTTTTTCAACATACTAGCAACTGAGCTGGTGACACATTCGGGAACTTGGAGTTAAAGAGCAGAGGTATCGACTTAGTGGAAATTATTAATGTCAAAACACCTAATATTTGCAATCTAAAATTCTAGAGACAAATTTGCGCATCTAGGCAATAACTAAACATAAGCTGTTTTTATTGCTAAAAGCAAATATCTGAGATATTCATACGAACGAGTTTTTAGCTTATACATGTTATATAGGACACACAGTAAGCATTGGTGAAATACCGTTATATCTAGTTGACAGAAGATAAAATAAGTCATTAGTAAACAGAAAAGTCACATTTCTCTATAGGAAGTGTCGTACCAATAGCCTTTGCCAATGACATTACTGTACAAAACGTCGACGAGTATTCACAATAAAAAAATACCTTGCATGTGTTCACCGTTGTAGATTTTATATATTCACTGAAAGAAAACATGATTAAATATAGATTCACCTTCTGGTACGAGTGAGTTATGGAATTTCTCCATCCGAGATTGTTAATTGTTTGATTTTCAACACGCGAGCTTTAGCGAGGTTGTTAAAATATAAAATTTAACTATTGAGGTGGATAAATTCCATAACGCACGAGTAAATTGAAGGATAATCTATTTTTCCTATGATTTTTGACAAAAACCTCAAGAAAACTTCGTTGCTATGTAGTTTGTTTACATAGGCATCATTTCGAGACTCTAGATTATCGTTCCAATAACTGTAGAAAAAACGGCGGGGATTTCCATGCAGAAATTGAATCACTGGGAAGTGGTTAAAAATATAATGTATTTTTATCCCATGGATTAAACACGTCAAGAATGGGAGAAATGGGTATATAATACAGATCTGATAAACCAAGTAAAACAATGTAGAAGTCAAGACTTGAATTATTTTCCAAGGAACAGTAAATAATGTGAGATTCACTACCAATTAGTATTGTTCCGATGACACCATAATTCTTTATGACTATAAAATTTCTACGCTAATTATATCGTTGAAAATAACCCTTGATTTTTTTGCAATTAAAATCATTTCAATTCAATATGAAATTATGTTTATTTCATCTTAAGATTTAAATTTTTTTATTAATCTTTATCCGCCTAATATCTATCAGTTTACCTGGAATTAATGCCACTAGATCTATTTTTGCATCTGTGTCTAATATTGCTAAGTTTCCACCTTCTCCTTGACAAACTGATTCTGCATCTGACCAAGACAGCTGGGAATTCCAAGCCTTGTAGCACTTTCCATTAACAGTATCTTCAGCATAACGGTCACCAGAACACCAGTCTTTAATTGAATAACAAAAATGAAATGTGATATTATGATATTTGTAATATGAACTTCACGTTCCGTTCAGAAAGAATTAGTACGCATGTTCACAGGGAGGTCATCTTTGTTATATTCATTGATGAAGTTGATTGACAAAAGGGAAACGTATCTTTTTCTTTGTATTTATCTAACATTTCGTGAAAGAAAATAACAAGCACTAACAAGGGGAGACATTTACTGTAACTTTTGGTATATAGTGAATTAAAATCTTAACGTATAAGATGCTAAAATTTACTGAATCTGAACTTAATGTCCGCTAAGATTTTGAATTATTAATAAAAAAATGTTTCAACAAATGTGGCAAATTATTATCATTTTTTAAGAGTAAATGAAAATACAAAACAATATTTGAAATTATTGCTTCATACTTGATGTGCCGGTTGATAGGGTTGTTTCTTGAACACCGATTTCCTGAGCTGTTGTTGGTGATTCTGCTGTTGTAGTGGCTTCGACTGTTGTTGTTGATTCTGCTGTTGTAGTGGCTTCGACTGTTGTTGTTGGGTTTTCTTTTGTAGTGATTTTGAATGTTGTTGTAGGTTGGGCTGATGTAGAGACTTTGACTGTTGTTGTGGTCTCGGCTGATGTTGGTGCTTTCACTGTTGTTGTTGACACTGCTGTAGTGACATCGACTAATGTTGTAAGTTCGGCTGATGTAGTGACTTTAGCTGTTGTTGTGGGTTCTACTGCTGTGCTGGTTTCGACCTCAGTTGTAAATTTGGTTGAAGTTGTATCTGGAATATGTAAAAATATATTATGTCAGTAAGAAGAAAATCTTATCTTTTTGTCGATATACATTCATATTAAACACCATTAAATAGACAGTGTATCATTAATTACCAGACATAGTAACAAATTGACAAAGATGATGGTATGATTCCAGCATTATTTGGCCCCATATGACATACAAAATAAGAATTAAGATTTCAGATTCGAATTTGTATCATTTGAACTTTCACAATCTATCAATCATTGAACACAATTCCCATGATGCAACAATGATGTCATGAAACTCTGCTAAATTAATGACTTGAAAGAAAAAAAAATGAGTGTTTCCACAGTATATATCGGATAAAACAATTATGAGCCTTGCCCAAAAACATTTTTTAATATGATGTTTGTCTTACATAAAAACACATTTCACTTAAATATATTTTTAGGCAAGGCTGTTGATTATATCAAAATTTAAATTCGATGGTCAAAAAATGAATGAAATTTGGTATTTTTCATTGATTTCATCTCTGTCAGCATACTGCAGCTATTATATAAATTTCTTGTTGCACCATATTAAGAGTACTTAATGATAGCTGAGAATTTTAATTACTTGTTGATTTTGGAATACAAGGGGCCAAATATCAGGCCAAATCATACCATGCCGTATGACTTGTTGCAGGGTCAGAAAATAAAGCCCTTCCAGCGCTTTAGTGTGAGACCAGTATAATGGCAGAGGAAACCGCAGCACCGAACACCCAGGCAGACAAACGATATGTCAATTCTTGTCGATTGAAATCGAAGTTGAACAACCTTATCTTGAGTTAGGTCTGAGCTAAAAACATTCATTTTTTAAAACATGACAATTACATAGAAATGACTAAATAGAAACTATATTTAATCTTGCATGTTGGCGGGGAGATGGCCCTACCTGGTACCATTCTAAAAAGTGAATTAATACTTTTAGTGTTATTTTTGTCTAGTTCTATTATGTAAAGCAACACATAACGACTAATACCAAACTGTTTTTAGCCTTATTCATTATTTGAATTATCAGTATTATTGAAAAAATCTATTGGCTAATAAAAGATCACGTGGTGCTAAATAATTCGGATAATTTCGTCTTAATTGGTGGTTCCGGTGAATAACATTGGATCTTCATGTGAGTAACCTCAACAAATTGCATCGTCCAGAGAATAATATAATAGGGAATGGAAACGGAGAATGTGTCAAAGAGAAAACAACCCGACCAAAGAGCAGGAAACAGCTCAAGGGTACCAATGGGTCTTCAACGCAGCGAGAAAATCCCGCCACCGGGGGGCGGGCTTCAGTGGCAATTACTAGTTCAGCGAAATGGACGGCACTCTAAACTGCGAAACATACAAATGAACCAAAAAAAAAAAAAAAAAAAACTTACAAAGGCTAGAGGTTCCTGGCTTGGACGGTGTTAAACATGTTTTGGGAGATCTCAACCCTCGCCCTAACCTAGCCAATATGGAATAAACAAACACACAGCGATATACACAGTAAAACTCAGTTCAAAAGATGTCCGAGTCCGATGTTAAAGAAGATAACGGGAGAAACTAAGCAAAATGACAATGATCAATATATAATAACAAAGGATTACTAGCATTAACGGACATGCCAGCTCCATCCTCAATTGACTGATTGAAATATTATGTCTTTATCATACAGAAAATCAGCCACAATCCCTCCTGTTAGGGGTTTAGTATCACGCCTTCATAAATTATACGAGAAGAACATAACCTGTATCATGTCAACACTTGGTTTTTAGAATAAATGTGTTTATTTCCGATGCAAAGACCCTATGAGTAAATGAATATTAATTCCAAAAAATGCCATCTTTAGACTTGACAACAGTATCGTAACTACACTGAACCGCAAAAGAAACGTCGCACAAAATGACATGTTCACATACATTTATTTCAAAGTGACATTTATATATTTTAAATTAATTTTTACAAAATTTAATGAATGATTTACAGTCTTTTGGTTACAATGTTCACAAAAACGTCACAATTGTCGCAACGTCACATGTTTTCAATGCTGTGCTCCCATGTCCGTTAATAACGTGTATGTCCTCCACCGGCACCAATTACTGCGGCACATCTTCGGTACATGGAGTTGATGAGCCGATTAATAAACGCCATCGGAATACGTGCCCATACTCTCTGAAACGCTTGTGAAAGTTCAGCTGCAGTTGTCGGACTTGGCTGCTCATTATTCAACCGTCTTTGAACTTCGTCCCATAAATGTTCAATAGGGTTTAAATCTGGACTCAAAGCCGGCCAATCCATAACATTAATGTTATTCTGCTGTAGGAAGTCTCTTGTGGCTCTTGCGGTATGCGCACGTGCATTGTCCTGTTGGAAAGTCTTGTTTTGATGACGTGTGAAATGGGGCTGAACATGGGGTGTCAAGACTTGGTCGATGTAACGGGCAGCTGTTACGCCATTTCCTTTGCCTGAGCCAAGGTTCTGAAAGATGACTGGACCAAGTTTAACGTTAAGGCCGATTCCACCCCATACCATGATGCTAGGTCCTCCCCACGCGTCTGTTTCCAGAATGCAGCTGTCTTCGTAACGTTCCCCGCGTCTTCTCAACACTCTGGTTCTGCCTTCGGCTATTGAAATGCAGTAACGGCTTTCGTCAGAGAAGATGATGTTACGCCATTGTCGATTTCGCCAATTCTGTCGCTGAGTGGCCCACTGAAGACGAGCTTGACGGTGTCGAGCAGTAAGAATAGGTCCTCTTGCTGGACGGCGACATCTCATGTTTCTAGCAGCTAATCGCCGACGAACCGTATCATCACTTATGGGTCGTCCATGTGTTCCAACAGTGTTTCTGGCAGTTTCGGCAGCTGGGGTGAACCGATTCATCAAATGGTGACGAACAATGCCTCAATTCTGTCTAGGGGTAGTGACTTGGGGTCTACCACTCCGTGGACGGTCATTTGTGCTGTTTGTTGCATTGTACCGTGTCCGTAGACGTTCAATTGTTCGAACAGCACAGTTGAAGTCGTTGGCAATAACTCTGGCAGATTGCCCAGCATCCAATCGACCAATGGCCTGTTCTCTCTGTTGTGGAGTCAGACGTGGCATAGCTTCTGTGTCAACACTGATACTAACACTCTTTAATTTTCTCCGGCCTTTTATACCCATAAAGGAGCATGAATTTCACGAACATTTAAGATTTAAGAAAAATTACCGCCAAGTGTGTCCCACGAGCGGTTTTAGGTACGGTCGCTCTACGATATCAACTGAAAATTATTCAACCGAAAATTTAATTCACAGGTAATTTAATCTTACCTGGTGATGTAATCGTAATACTGATTATATAAAAATCATTAATTAATATTTATTTTGAATTTTGCTAACATTTTGAAAAAGCGACGTTTCTTTTGCGGTTCAGTATATATCCCTTGTAGATAAGTCTGTTTAAAGGTTTGCTAAGCTTTTCAGGTGAATGAAGACATTTTTGTGCTTTGTATAGAATATATATTGGATATATCCCTCCATAGAGTGTTGTAACTGTATATAATATTGGACTCTCAACATTAAGAAAAATGGATGCAAATTTCAAATTATTCCTTTGAAAGACTTCTGGTAAAGATAACTTACCTAGAATTAACCCTGTCTGATGATAAAATTCTTTTCCAGCAGATGAGATGATAACTCCTGCATCAGGAATAGCTTGATCATAACCACTACAAGCCTCGTTCTCGTAGAAAAATGACAAACATTGTATATCACTGTTACAATGGATAGCACACTGAAAGATATTTCGTTCCTCTTTGGTCCATAAAGTTCCAATCGAAACAAATTTATTGGTGTACTGTGGTAATCGTGTGAACTGAATTGTTCTGTATAGTATACAGTCTGATGACACTAGTTAAAAGATTTAAAAGAGTAATAAAATTGAGATGGTAGCAAACATTGTTAAGTACGAAAGCCCAGAAGGATCATACGAGATTCGAAATACGAAATTCTAGATTCAATATCGAAAGTTCGAAACACGAGTTCGAAATACGAAATACGGGATTCAACATTCGACGTCTTAAATTCTAGATTTAACATCTAAAAATAACCAATCAGAGAAAAGCTTCTAAGTTGTGAATAGTGTTCGGCCAATGAAATATCTTCTCACTGTAGAGATAACTATGAATTGGACATTGGTGATACTTTCGATTAATATATAGAACTCATTCCAAGTTATTACTTAAGAATTTTAAGAAATATCTAGTAGTAAAGTGTTCTTAGAATTATCTTACATTTTCTAGAATTGTATGTTATGCTATATAATACTGCGGTTATTGTTTATCAAAGGGATGTTTTGGTTTGGTGAGAAAAACACATGTATGATTATAAATACATACATGTTTACTCTAAATAGGACATTGGTGTTACTTTCTATTTCTTAATAGAAACTTGATTATAAAATATCAATCCAAAGATACTAATATTAGATATGGTAAATTTATACTGTATACGACGTATTTCAAGGAGTTACCTCTCTACAGCAGATGTTGAATTTCGAATTTCGAATCTCGAATGTAAAAAAAAGGACAAATATACCTAAGGAGCAATAAAAAAACGCAATCCATTGGACAGACAAACCCGGGAAGACAAATGAACAACCACAAACACAACAAATAAACACAGAAAACTAAAAAACAATGAACAACACGAACTCCTATAAAAACCAGGAGTGAACCCAGGTGCTTCGGAAGGGTAAACAGTTCCTGCTCCGTATACGGCACCCGTCGTGAAGTTCAACAAAGTCAATCCGGTGGAAGTCACAATTCGGTGTAGGCACATGAAAGGTTACGACAGTGGGAACAGGTCCAACATCATCTTAGATATTGGAACACTGTAATGGTCAATCAATTCATGATGACGACCGTAAAATTTCTTAAGTGATGACATCAACTTATCCCTGATAAAACCCTGGTTAAGAAGCTTTTGTGACAGCAGTAATCCTCTTTGTCGAAAGTCAGGGTAACTCACGCATGCGCTTGAAAATCGGATAAGCTGAGAAACGTAGAGGCCATATGCAGGCGATGCTGGTATATTGCTACTCAAGAAGGGAAAATTAACAATAGGAAAGTTGAAGTCATCACGTTTGTCATAAAGTTTTGTCTTCAAACGTCCCTCATATCCCTTAAAGATATCGAATCTCGTATGATCCTTCTGGGCTTCGTAGTCAATTGATTTGAGTGATAAATACAATAATCATAACTTACAACTATTTTATATCGAAAACAAATTTATACACACTGCTGCGGCAAACCTCTCTAGTGTTATTGTCAAAGGGAATATTTAAAATGGGTCACAAAAGTTGCTTGAAACACTAATACGACATATACTATACTGCAAAGACAACAAGAATCAATTGTATGTAAGATGCGGAAACCTTCATGAAAAAGGGTGACAAAATAATTAAACTGGCGTAGCCAGCTAGAGTTCAAATTGTTGGCAACGATAGCTACATGTCGTTGAATGCTAGAAAGCTTTTATGATTGTGTTGATTTCTAATACTGCATTTTACCAGATTAATATGTTAAACGGAATTAATTCAAAAGTTCTCTAAATAAATAAAATAATATATAGAAATCATTAATATACTTAATTATACATACGTTTTATATTAGATTAAGAGATATTTATATATTTTTCATTCAGCATTTATATTTTAATAAATGTTCATTGTCAGAAAATATAAATTTCTCGCCCGTTTCGCGACGAGTACAAATAAACTTTATATATTTGTACAATGTACAAACATGTACGTATATTGTTTTTATCCTGCAACACTAAATTGTTATCTGTTTGAGCGAAAAGGCATTAAAATTGAACATTTAAAGCTGAAGGCTGGTTTTTGGCGCGTAATCTATGGAAACACGACGTCATAAACTCTGTGAACCGGAACGCAATGCTAAATATCGTTGAATGTGAGGACAAGTGTACCGAGAGACTATATTGGGCTACTGACCCAATATCGATGGCAGGCTATATTGGTCAACTACAGGCGTAGTTTAAGGAAGACAAAAAAATATACGTGTAAAATTAAAATATAATCCCAAATGTTCTGTATCCTTTTTCCCCTTTGTTATGAGAATTGACATCTCATTTTGTTTTCTCATTTTCTATAATCGAAAATATGTCTTGTAGTTTCTTAAAAGAAATAAATAAATAAAATTAAATAAAAGGGAACAGTGCGTTTCAATTAATTCTTTTTTTAAAATTTTATATATAACTACAGTTGCAATCTTTCCGCCATTGCTTTCCTGCACTTTGATTAATAACCCTGTATGTCACAAAGCTATATATAAAGAACTCATGATAAAAAAATATGATAAATGTAACTCATACACAGCTATATTGCAAGTTTTTAAAAGATGATTTATTCCAAAAATATTTCTATGTTTCCTTTATTCATATGGAGCAGACTTCCCTGACGGGCTTCTTAATGAAAAACAGAAGAAGTTAACAGGTTCCTTAAATTTCAGCTTCTGCTATATAGATGATGTTTTATCATTAAACAATTCACGTTTTGGAAATTTCTTACATCTCATCTATTCCACTGAGCTAGAAATTAAGGATGCCACAGACACTGCCAAGTCTGCATCTTATCCTGACCTTCACCTCGAAATTGACACCAGATGTAGGCTGAATACAAAACGTTAGGACAAACGGGATGACTTTGACTTTCCAATCGTCAACTTCCCATTTTTGAGCGTTAACATTCCAGAACGCCGGCGTATGGAGTGTAAATTTCACAACTTTTACGTTATTCCAGAGCTCGTGAAATATATTGACTTCTTGGAAAGAATATAAGTTGCACTCATACGTATTAAAGTTTTATAGATGTCATCATGACTTGATTGGCAGGTATAAAAAAACTTTACCCAAATGAAAATGGACTTGTTCCATTGATGTTGTCCCTTACTCATACTAGAGTTGACATGGCAGCATGGCAGGTGTCCTTTGGGAAGCAAAGACTGCTTACTCTTCCAGAGCACCTGTGTCTACCATTCTTTTTTGGTGGGGTCCATGTTGTTCATATGTGTTTAGTTTTTAAATATAGTATTTGTATTGTTTTGGTCTTGTCTTCGTTGTTCTCCGGAGTTTGTCATTTGTTTCGATTTCCCCTCCTTCGAATATCCCTTTGATATTTCTTGACTTTACTTATTTTAGTTGTATTTTTTTAATCTTGATCGGCCATTGTGGTCTTGATTATTGTTTGTTATATTTATATATTTTAGAGCCTCTAAAAACCCTAAAATGGCAGCATGTTACCGATATGGACAATGGTTGCATAATAGAAATATAACT
This sequence comes from Mytilisepta virgata, assembly GCA_028015205.1. NCBI lineage: Eukaryota > Metazoa > Mollusca > Bivalvia > Mytilida > Mytilidae > Mytilisepta > Mytilisepta virgata. The sequence continues at coordinate 41,184,576 of CM051510.1, read as the reverse complement.
GGCTACTACATGTTATTCTGTCGGAAAGTCTCGGCAAGTAGGCATTACAAATTTCGACACCCCTAGCTTTTAAGTGTATACTTAAATATGTAATTACAATGAAATCACATTTATTACAGAAGATAAAAAAGTTACGTATCCAGAGGACTTGACGGTACCTATTAAATAAATAAATAAATAAATCAAATTACCACAAATAAAATAGAAATTAATTTCAGTATAAAATATATTGTAAAATGTTTAAGAACATACCTATCAACGAGATAATACTATACACAACAACTTCAACATAATTCCAATGCATTTTTCATCAGTTTTCCTTTCCGTCGTCATGTGTATACACTTAAATGTTGAAATCTATCTTTTAGCGTTTAGCTTTCTGATGTAAATTGTGCTAAGGACTTATTAATTCAACGGAAATCCGAACGTGGCAGGGAAAATAAGGTCAAAACAACTGAGTATAGGATTTCTCCAAAGATTATATTGTACAAGACATATTCATATGAGTTCTCATGCTGTGGCAATATGAAAAAAAATCTATACCAAGAAATATTATAGACAATCATCGTCCGTTTACGAATTGTTGACATGCTTTGTTTTCAATTCATTGAAGAACCTGGATTACTTTTTGAAAGTTCTTTCTGCATTCAAATAATATCATTTTAATATTTACAAAATGCCGACCCTTCAGAAATGGCATGCCTACCGATGCACTGACACTGAGACTCCCGTATAATACGCGGCATATAAGTCTAATGGAATTTATACAACCTCCAAAATATATCTGTAGCAAGTTCCTAGTATTTTTAATACACTGATATTTTACAAAACGATCACATTGTATTATTATAATGATTAGTTATAACGTTGTAATATTATTACTTTTTATTATTATTATTTTAAGCAGGGGATGAGAAAGGTCTTTAAAACCCAGGCGAGTGAGTTATGGAATTTCTCCACCCGAGATTTTTTTATTTTCAACAAGCGAGCTTTAGCGAGCTTGTTAGAATATAAAATTTAACTATTTAGGGTGGAGAAATTCCATCACTTACGAGTAAATTGAAGGAGAATCTGTTTCTCCTATGATTTTCGACAAAAACCTCAAGAAAATGTCGTTGCTATGTAGTTTGTTTACATAGACGTCATTTCGGGACTTGGTTCCAATAACTGTAGAAAAAAAACGGCGGCAATTCCCATGTACAAATTTAATCACCTGGAAGTGGTTAAAAATATTTTGTATTTTTATCCCACCGATTAAACACGTCAAGAATAGGAGAATATTATATACCTTTTAAACGGGCTCGGTAGACAATATATAGTTAATGAGGGATATATCCATTTTATTTGTCCCGAGACACTGACTATTTTCCCCACGCGTAGCGGGGGGCGGGGGGAATAGTCAATGTGTTGAGGTGACAAATAGCATGGCAATATCTCGAAATGACTGTTAAATAACTATTTTATTATACCGATACACTTTACAGGTCAATAGTATCCAGTAATAATCACCGGTCACTATTAGTTTTGGAAACTAATCACTGGTAAAAATTAAAAGGTCATTTATGCGTAGCAAAAATGATAAGGTTTTTCCTTTTCACGTTTCCATTTTGTAATAAAGAGGCCATGCCCCTCTATTCTTGGCAAGGGACGTAACTCATGGGAAATAAATAAAATAGACAAATAAAAAGAAAAATAAATAAATAAAAAAAGGCCCTTCCCGTCTTCAGTGAAGAGATATTTGCTACTTCTATTTTCTCTTGATATCTCTTAAATTTTTAATGTGTTGTTTCAAATAGTAATTGTCAAAAAAAAAAAAAGAAAAAAAAAACAATGAAGTAGGAATATCTCTTTTTCTGTAGGCGGGACGGGCCTTTTTGTTTTGTTTATTTATTTGTTTGTTTGTTTGTTTATTAATTATGCTTTTTATTTGTAGGTAGCAAGTTTTCCATGGATTTCTGAATACAAGTGGGGGGGGGGGACACTGTATTTTTATTTCTCTAGATACACAAGTGGCAGTAAAGTACATTTCTACTATAATGTTTTACTTCTATTGTATGAACTCTGGATGACGTTGTGTAAATCATGTGACGTGCATTTATATACGTCTGGACTTATGGTATTTCTTTCTTTTCGAGAGAGGACGTCGTCGGGTGAACATGGCACAGGATAATGCAGTTTGCTGTTTGATGTGGAAATAGTCATAAATAGAAAACTGAATGTACGTGTACACATTTACTTATGTCAGAATGAAGATTCATATAGAAATTTGATGTCACGATTTATTTATTTCGATTTCCGGTGCCATTTTCAGCAGACGACACCTTCGTGAATAAAGTACTGTTAATTTGACGGGAAATTTTGACATTCGGATGCAATAAATTGGTAACATTTGGACGAATCTTGTGTTTTCTAAAATAGCTTTTCATCACTGCACTGCGCGAAAGCTATTTTCAGGAAATTGGTATGAGTTAGCGTCATGATTTTTTTCTTATAACCTTGACCTTTGACCTTGAAACCATTTTGAAGGTCACTTGTCCCTGGTGTCAAAACAAAAAACCCCATGCCTCTATCTTGTACCATTATCAAGTTATTAGCCAAAAACCATAAATTTAAACATTCAGAGGCCAATAACTCATAGAAGATGACGTCATATTACTTGACTTAAATGTAATTTTGCTTCGTCTCGATGTCCCCGACATTTTGCGACTTACATTTTATCAGCTATCTTCTACCGTCTCAGAGGAGATCTGATAACAAGCAAAATTCAAAAATTAGAATGTGACCTTGACCTTTGACTTCGACCTAAATTTACTTGGTACGAAAAATGGTCCCTAAATATGAAGTGGCATGCTTGTATCTCAACTCTAACTTAATATTTGCATGAAAAAACAAAACTGATATGTATACTGAACCGCAAAAGAAACGTCGCACAAAATGACATGTTCACATACATTTATTTCAAAGTGACATTTATATATTTTAAATTAATTTTTACAAAATTTAATGAATGATTTACAGTCTTTTGGTTACAATGTTCACAAAAACGTCACAATTGTCGCAACGTCACATGTTTTCAATGCTGTGCTCCCACGTCCGTTAATAACGTGTATGTCCTCCACCGGCACCAATTACTGCGGCACATCTTCGGTACATGGAGTTGATGAGCCGATTAATAAACGCCATCGGAATACGTGCCCATACTCTCTGAAACGCTTGTGAAAGTTCAGCTGCAGTTGTCGGACTTGGCTGCTCATTATTCAACCGTCTTTGAACTTCGTCCCATAAATGTTCAATAGGGTTTAAATCTGGACTCAAAGCCGGCCAATCCATAACATTAATGTTATTCTGCTGTAGGAAGTCTCTTGTGGCTCTTGTGGTATGCGCACGTGCATTGTCCTGTTGGAAGGTCTTGTTTTGATGACGTGCGAAATGGGGCTGAACATGGGGTGTCAAGACTTGGTCGATGTAACGGGCAGCTGTTACGCCATTTCCTCTGCCTGGGCCAAGGTTCTGAAAGATGACTGGACCAAGTTTAACGTTAAGGCCGATTCCACCCCATACCATGATGCTAGGTCGTCCCCACGCGTCTGTTTCCAGAATGCAGCTGTCTTCGTAACGTTCCCCGCGTCTTCTCCACACTCTGGTTCTGCCATCGGCTGTTGAAATGCAGTAACGGCTTTCGTCAGAGAAGATGATGTTACGCCATTGTCGATTTCGCCAATTCTGTCGCTGAGTGGCCCACTGAAGACGAGCTTGACGGTGTCGAGGAGTAAGAATAGGTACTCTTGCTGGACGGCGACATCTCATGTTTCTAGCAGCTAATCGCCGACGAACCGTATCATCACTTATGTGTTCCAACAGTGTTTCTGGCAGTTTCGGCAGCTAGGTGAACCGATTCATCAAATGGTGACGAACAATGCCTCTATTCTGTCTAGGGGTAGTGACTTGGGGTCTACCACTCCGTGGACGGTCATTTGTGCTGTTTGTTGCATTGTACCGTGTCCGTAGACGTTCAATTGTTCGAACAGCACAGTTGAAGTCGTTGGCAATAACTCTGGCAGATTGCCCAGCATCCAATCGACCAATGGCCTGTTCTCTCTGTTGTGGAGTCCGACGTGGCATAGCTTCTGTGTCAACACTGATACTAACACTCTTTAATTTTCTCCGGCCTTTTATACCCATAAAGGAGCATGAATTTCACGAACATTTAAGATTTAAGAAAAATTACCGCCAAGTGTGTCCCACGAGCGGTTTTAGGTACGGTCGCCCTACGATATCAACTGAAAATTATTCAACCGAAAATTTAATTCACAGGTAATTTAATCTTACCTGGTGATGTAATCGTAATACTGATTATATAAAAATCATTAATTAATATTTATTTTGAATTTTGCTAACATTTTGAAAAAGCGACGTTTCTTTTGCGGTTCAGTATATATAAAGGGAAATACCTCTTATAAGATGTCGTCAGATCCTTTTTGGCAGATGTGATTAATGTGCGCATAGATAAACGGAAGACATTGCAAAAGGTTTCATGTCGATTTCTCTTACGGTTTTTGAGGAGATCTGATAAGAGGCATAACTGTAACAGTGGAGGAAACTCTTATAAGGTGCATGGGACTCCTTAGCGGCCTCACCACTTGATAGCTTATGTCTGACTGATACTTGGTGTCAAATTTCATGTCAATATGTCTAAAAACTTTTCCGAGAGATTTAATTGAATTTTGGCGGGAAAGAATAATAATAATCATAACAAATACAGTAAGATCTTTCCTATGTAGAGGGAAGACCTTAAAAATAATAAAATTAATGTCTTGATTTTTATATAGAAAAAACATACTGAGGTATAATAATACAAGTTTTTTGGTTTCTCGGGGCGCCAGCTATTTCCCTAGGCGAAGCCCAAGGAAATAGCAGTAGACTAGACTTGCTGTGGTCCTCATAATCATGTCATACGTATTTTATTATACCAAAGACAAAAATAAAACAATTTAGTGTATTCAAATACTATACTTAAGTATTTTTTTTCCTATAGTAAATCTCGTCCTGATATGCACCTGGTTGCCACTAGACGTTAAACACTATTCATCCATCATCATATTGTAAATCAAGTGTAACATTTCAACTGAGTCACCCAAAAGTCATTGTTTGTTCTATTTCACCGGTCATCGGTTTATGTACTGTTCATCGGGGGAATAGTACTGTATTCGTATTTCGCGGGGTTTCTTTCATCCAGAAGTCGTTTTTGTTCTATTTCACTGGTCACTCTGGATGCACAAATATAAGTTCTATTGTGCGTTTTAATGAAACTTTTTTTGTTTGGTTTTTGTTTATTCAGTATAATAAAACATTTGTTGACTGGTCATTTGGGGAACAGTAGATTTATTACCTCTCGCCGTTTGTACGTCAGGCTAATAAATTTACTGTTCCCCTCATGACCAGTCATCAAATGTATAATGATATACGCCTTGTAACAGCATGTTAATGTTATACTTCCTATATTTTTTATGGTACATTTTGCAATTTTTATCAAATATGAAATATAAAAGTGTCATAAGAGTGAGCTATTCCCCACACTTGTCTGCAAAATAATTATTCACAATTCTCGGTGTTTGCCGTTCTATACAATAAAACCAGAATGCTCTTAGAAATAACGCGGGGAAATGTTTGCCGCCAGTGAATAGTATAGTGACTATTTTCCCTATGTATAATCAGTGTCATGAAACTATTCACCGGCTTTGGATGGATGGATGGATGGATGGATGAATTGTTGTTTAACGTCCAGTGGCAACCAGGTGCATATCAGGACGAGAACATGTTGATATGATAATGAATATGATCCCTGCTTTGTACTAGACCGACACGCTAAGTCGGATTTTTAATGTGCTAGCTCACGAGGTAACTGTCCGCAGGAAGACATATCACCTCACTCGGACACATTATACTGACTCCGAGCCGACCAGTCTTTGCTCTTACTCCTAGATGCCGCGTGCTTGGCGGAGAAGCAGCAAATACCAATTTTAATGTCTTTGGTTTGACCCGGCCGGATATCGAACCCGCGACCTTCCGCACTCGGGGCGAGCACGCTACCACTAGACCAACAAGGGTGTCACACGGCTTTGGGTATTGTTGAAAAATAGTGATTTTAATATAGATTGTATATAAATGTACTGAGATAAAATAAAAGACAGTTGAAATTACAGTAAATGTAAGGTGACGGTAAGCATGAAAACACTGGAAAATCGTGAAACTAGATAGATCAAAATCTAGACTCATTTTATTTTGATGAAAATTTACGAATTTTATGAAAATTAATAAATAGTCAAATAACCTAACTCAAATGACAAATAAATATTAATAATTAAAACCGACATTATTTCAAATTACTGAAAATATTAAAAAATGAATGTAAATAGCTAATGACTTGTAAGGCAAATAAAAATTGTTAGGAACATGACTACGGAAGAACAGTGTATTTTTTATTTCGCCTAACCAATCTACTGTTTATGCTCAGTTAAAACGAAACAATAACAATATTTCCAGTAGTTTTTTCCTTATAAAACAACCTTTTTTTTTGGACGGCCGTTGCTTAAGGGCAATTGCAAAAAGTAGACGGTGTGCGTTTAAAATGTTCTTTCTTTGAACTTGATTTTCAAAGGGGCGCTGTGGGGGTCATAGTGGTATAGGTCACTACTATTAAGCACTATTTTGTCAACACTGAGATTGAAAACCCAATGTAGATAAATATTACACTATCATCTTGGCTGAGGTGGGCGGTATGAACTTGTTTTTGAATTCCACAAAATTTCCTAATGTTAAATTTATTCATATATACCACAGACGTGATAGTCTTATTGTTTTTAATCGATTTCTTGAAGAATTGATTAATGGCATATTCCAGGCAATTCCGGTTTTGATAATTGCTACACTTTAAAACATTGATACAACTGTGGTGTCGGAAGATTTCAAATGACAAATGTTTATACAGAGGGAGAATGAATTGAATTGAACTAAATGAAAATCACACTTGTCGGAATCGGCATACATGTATAATTAATTATAACATACAGCTATCATGACTGTTAAAAATGACAAATTATAATGGACTTTAATTTGCAAAAGTCTTATTTATTATAGACCAAGAAAAATCTAGCCTATTAAATCACCAAAGAAAAAGAATTTGTTATAGTGATAGCAAACCCGTTTTTCCCCTTATCGCTCTTTGGAGACGACCACCTGCATGCCCGCCGGATATTGTGTTGCCTTTATAAAATCCGGTTAAGAATGTTGATTTTGTTCTATAATGGTACACTGTAAATGGATACAGTTATCTTTCTTATATCAATGAATGAATTCGCAAGACCAGGTATCGGGGGTTGATTTTTCACAAAAAAAAAATCCTACGTACACAACACATTGGAATATGTTCAAACAAGAGAACATTGTTCGTATCGATTCATACTAAAGCAGCTGCGTAAAGCAGTCGATATTTGAAAAACAAACACCATAAATGTATTAATTTCGGGCATCCATGATATCTGAATTGAAGTGTGCTATTTTATTAGCTCGCAAACTAAAAAAAATCTTTATTCAAATTGATTTAAATTACAAATTAGTATTGGTATTTCGATTTTAAAAAAAAATGTGTATTCTTAATGTTAACTCTATTATGGATTGATGAGATTCAATGTTCATTTTTTTTGTGAGGGGGTGGGGGGGGGGGGGGACATATATGTAGGAATACAATGTATCACAAAATGTGAACAATTCATCGGTAATTAAATTAGTTTTAATATAAGTGTAAGGATAGATAAGGTTGAGGTTTGGGCACCCATAAAACCGGTTTAATACCACACTATCCAGTCTTTGTACCAATTCTATCTGACTCTCCTTTATAGTTATATTTGTCCATTATAAATTATAGTCCGGATACCTTAGGTCGACAAGGACTTTATGGCAAAAAAGAACAAATTAATATCAAATCATTGTTTGCCGATGGAGATGGTCATAAATAATTGCACATATTCATTTCTAAATTTATATACAAATATCCTACAGTCTGTAAGTAAATAAATCTGTTGATATTTCAAGATAGTAGACGGAATATTTACATATTCTCATTTCACTAGAAAAGAATTTGCATGTCTTCATCATTTACAATTCTGCAATAAGTGCAGAAACATATAGTTCATGACATCAATTTGAAATGTTTTAATCTTGTGTTGATGAATATCTAAACAATTCCCATTGTGAGAAATATTCTCATGTAATAAGACGGTAGACCCTTAGTTTGGAGACTTCTGACAGATGAACCGCTTTGGCTCACAACAGTCACCATCAGAAAACGCTGTGTTATTAAATTCGTAGGTCATCACGGTACAATTTTCTGCACTTCCTCCATCTGGTTGACCAGACAACCACTGAGACATGCTAACGTTATTCCCGGTCACCCATTTCCATAGTCCATCATTGATATTGGCTGTTGCTCCAATCCACAGATCTGTAACTATATTCAAATAATAGAAACTCAGATAAAATAAATGCTTGTTTATACAGAAATACCAAAGGGATATTCGAAGGAGGGAAAATTCGAAACAACTAACAAACTGCGGAGAACAACGAAGAAAGACCAAAACAATACATGCACTACTACAATTAAAAACTAAAATCATATGAACAACATGGACCCCACCAAAAAACCGGAGGTAGACTCAGGTGCTCCGGAAGAATAAGCATTCTCTGCTTCCTGCAATATATACAATGAAATACTGAATAATTGTCGTTTCCGACTGAAATAAGATTCAATAAATCGCATAAAGATATCAGTTTTTCATGTACCGTAAGATGAGCCCATATAGTACAGCATCCAGTATCACCAAAAATGGGCCGAAATGTATTTTCCCGACAAAGTCATTCCGATTGTTAAACCAACTTCATGTGATTATGGTTTATTACTTTGATTAGTCCAGATGTTGCTTCCAACCTAAAGATAAGAAACATTTTTCCTAGCCTTTCTCTAAACTGGCTTTATTTGTTCAATTAAAGTATTTTCGTTCCATCATTTGTCCATTTTACTTCAGATTAAACGAATCCAATCGGTAAATTAAAGTTCCATTCGGTCGGTTATTGGTCCATTTTGGTCTATCAGTGGTCCTTTATTCGACCATGGTCGGCTATTGGACCATTTCGGTCTAACAGTGGTTCATTATTACTCCGTGTGTAACAAACAAAATTATTATAAAGAATTGGAAGGTCTGTTAACAACTACCCCATCCTTGGCCAAATAAAATGGCGTTCAAACACAAACACGTTGAAACATTAATGCTATTGCAATTTTGTTTTCGTTATTATAATTATGGTAACAATGTAAGATATATCATGTATATATCGACATAAAGTTGGTTCAGAATATATATTCAACGTTCAATTTTGATGCAAAATAATTATACAATAGTTGCTTATATAGAGGGCATTATCATGATATAGTGACTGCCCAAGGGACTGATATTGCCCGAGCCGCAGGCGAGGGCATTATTAATGTTCAAGGCAATATCTGTCACGAGGGCAGTCAATTTAGCATGACAATGCCCTCTATATAAACAACTATTGTGTTTATTTCATTGAAAAATATAAATCTGCTGGGTGTGGCTCCTTACATGTAAATGTATGTTGAAGACCTCATGATGGCCTCTGGATATGTGTTTATGTTTCTGTCATTACTTTTGGTGCTATGCTGGGATATTGTACATTCATGGAAATTACCCATATACTAGTATATTCTTTTTTCTACTGACAAGAATTTATTATTCGAAACATGCATACCTACTAAGTACATAAATAAGGCACCCTGTTATATAATATTAAAACAATACTATTTGAGCAAGTATTGTTTTTTTATTTCATTGAAACCAAATGTCTAGAATTTGATTAACAACTGCTGCATCACGTTTGGGTTTTAAAAAAGGGACGTAACTATAAATTGGAAGCAGGCAATACCGTGTGGTAATGTCCACGGGCATTATCATGATAATGCCTGCTTGGCATTGTAACGCAGATTAATAAATACCACATGACCATGTTTTAACCAATAAAAACAACTAAATTTTCTCTGATATGAAATAATATTCATTTCAACATCTAACGCTGATGTATGGGATTAAATAGGTTCTAATATTAACATCACACACACTTTCACTATACAATTCAATTCTGAATTTATTCTGTTTTGGTTGTTGAGATATTATTTCAGTTCAGCATCCAACATTCCAGTTTTAAGTTATTCCGGGATGAAAATTGTCTACTTCCGAATGTTCAATTCAGATAATGTTTTCTGGGATAAGCACTGATACTGCATCTAAATTCAGCATTCTGTCTGAATCTTTTTTCATCAATGAAAGGTGAATGTTTAATACATATTATTCAACTTTATATGGATAAGAAGTACAAATGAATCCAGATAGCAGTATATTCACATTTTTCAGATACGATTTATATGTAAAAGATAAAAAATATATTAAACCACTTACAAATGCTTTTCTCGCATATAGCCTTATATGGTGCAACACAAATTGATTCATACCATATCTCGTCTGCCGGATTCACACATAAACACCGTCTGGTAGCATAACCGTGTTCCGCTAGTATGTTTAACCAGAGCAATGGCGAATCGTCATAGTTAAGATATATGCCGTCATGACTTTGATCATTAATGCCCAAAAAGTATCTCTCATTTCTGAAAATATATAATATATATATTCATATATTCCATGATCTCAATATTGATGCAAAAGACGTATACATTTTGAAGATTTACAACTCATCAATTCTCAAGGTCTAAATGTTAACAGCTGAATCAATAACCTAACGCGCTGAAGAATGATTTCAAATACCAAAATGATCAAAAATGAATGGCCAAAACCATCTTATGAGAAAGGTTTGCACGAGGGCTTTTTCCTTTTTTTTTAATAAAATGTATCCACCAATTTATATTACATAAAAGAAGTGTTTTTCACTAGTTATGTTCAAAGCATGTTGAAAATAATTACCTAAAAGGTTGAAGAGAAAATTCAAATTCTAGAATTACCCCCCCCCCCCCACCCCCCCCCTTCCCCCCACCAAAAAGAAAAAGAATAAAAGAATAAAAGAAAAAAGAAGGTAATCCCAAAACAATCGAGGAGAGAGCTATCTGCCAGGTAGATATAATATTTGATTGTCCAATACTTTTGTATTGGGCTGGTAAATTATGATAATATTGGTTGGATTTATTTGTTTGATTGTTTGTTTGGAGTTTTGGTTTTGTTTTTGTTTTTTTTGCTTGTATTATTTTGTTATTGGCTGATTGCCATTACAGATATATCTTCCAGACCTATGAATTATTATTTAATATTTATTATATATTTCTTTTTTTGTCGTACTTTTTATTTGAAATGTTTTCATTTTTCGATATTGCGTGCATGTTTTTGTTTGCCAATTGTCGGAATTCCACTAGAACTACATATTTTTATGTTCTTGGAAAGGGCAGAGTAAACAACAGAATATTTGCCTGGCGTCTTGAGACGTTTTTTCTGGGCTCTATCCGTTTAATGGAAATTCTATATTTCTTACTTAGTTCTTTATCCGTAGGAACATGAGGAAGCTGGTGGCCTCCAAAGTTGGTGCCACACGGGACGCAGCAATATTGCGGCATTTGCTTTCAAAACCACTCGAGTAACAAATGTTACTTACTTTCAATACGTCGACTTTGGGTTAACACGGAATGAATGACTCAAACACCATCTAGGTTTAAAAAAGTCGTAGGTAGAAACTATTGAATCATTCTACATGCATCTTATTATTCTGCAATGATATGTTTGTTAAAGAGAAGTTTTCAACTGTTAAAATGCTCACCTTCCCAAAATTCCTGTACCGGTCAAGACAGATCTATGCGTTTGGTTGTTTGGAAAGGAAGCAAGATGGCCTCCACTTGCATTGCATACGTCATTCTGCTGGAACCAGTTTTGCGGTGTATTCAATAACCAATAACAGGAATTGATGTACGGTATAAATGTTCCGTTTGCACAAAAATAACCTACAAATATTCTCATCCATGATTAATAATTTAAAGTTTTGAATAGAAAAATGAAGATCATCTTGTTAGATAACAGTCTTACATATATACTGTAAACAAAACTTAGAAAATAAAAAAAAGTAGTTTCACGTTGACATAAAATATATATCTGTTATATTTTTATACCGAATACATTTTGTAACAAATAAAATAAACGTACACACAGCTACCCTCAATGTCCATATACAATATGGACAAAGTATACGTAGGAACACATGTATATTGTTTTTACCTGTTAAATTTTGTCGAGAAAAGTTATGAGAAAAGCACTTTATTGCCAAATTTTTGGCGCGTAATCTTTGGAAAATATGACGTAATAAGAAGAAATAATAAACCTTTCATTCAAAGTGCATGAAAACAAGGGAAACAAGAGATGATATAATGCTACAAGACGCATATCGTTAAAAATATTCGACACCTTTATTTTGGCTAGTAAATAGGTCTATTGCAGGATAATTTCCCATAATACATATCTGAAACTTATACGTGCGAAGCAGACTTCATTTAAGGGCTACTATGTGGAAACAAAAAAGAAACTAGCCAAATCATTTAATTTCACTTTTCGTTATATAGATGACGGTTTATCGTTAAATAACGACAAATTCCAAGACTTTCTACATCTCATCTACCCCAGTAAGCTTGAAACTAAGGATATACAGATACATCGAAGTCCGCTTCATATTTGGATTTGTTTCTTGAAATAGACAATAAGGGATATTTGACGACAAAACTTTATGACAAACGTGATGACTTCAATTTTCCTATTGTTAACTTTCACCTCTTGAGTAGCACTATACCAGCATCACCTGCATATGACGTCTACGTATCTCAGCTTATCCGACATGTAAGGGCATGCGTGAGTTTCCATGACTTTTTGTCACAAAAGCTTCTTAACCAGGGTTTTATCAGGGATAAATTGATATCATCACTTAGAAAATTTTACGATCGACATCACGACTTGATTGACCGTTTCAGTGTTCCAGTATCTAAGATGGTGTCGGACCTATTCCCACTGTCGTAACATTTCATGTACCTCCGCCGATTTGTGACAACCACCAGATTGACTTTGTTGAACTTCATGACGGGTACCGTATACGAAGCAGGAACTGCTTACCCTTCCGGAGCGCCTGAGTACACTCCTGGTTTTTATAGGAGTTCGTGTTGTTCCTTGTTTTTTAGTTTTCAGTGTTTATTTGTTGTGTTTGTGGTTGTTCATTTGTCTTTCCGTGTTTGTCTGTCTAATGGATTGTGTTTTTTGGTTTGCTACTTAGGTACATGTATATTTCTTCTCTTTTCTAAAACTAAAAATCTTCTTTTACTTAGTTTCTATTTATAAGTTATACCTACTTAAAATTCTGGCGAGTACACTAAAACTACTATTCGTGTCTGCAACAGCTAAGTCACCGGTAACATGGAGAGACTGACATACATTTCGAGCGTCCTGCCACGTCATTGGTGTCGTCATGATTTGATAACACATTCCTGTTTGTTCATCCAAGTAGGCGTTATATTCACTACACCAATCTTAATAAGTAAAATGAAAAATAATTATTCATAAAACTTTTGTCAGATAGAACTTTTTTATACTTTACCAAAATGAAAATGTTTGTAAATAATAACTTAGTTAAGGATGATCGCTGGTCTAATAGGAAATAAATAGGATTTGAAATAGGTGTTTTAGTTTGAGAGAACATATGAATAGTAAACAAATAAGCAAGAAAAAAATATAGGTTCATATGCTCATTTTAGAGCTACAAGGCCTTGAAAATTTGCAGGAAATGGGTTTTCTCTGGATTTTTCATTGTCTTTGCATTGACAACTTCAGTCTCTCAAAAATGTATGAACAAATAAAAAGGATTTCATAAAATTTTGTCAAATACCATTTTAAGGTATACATGATTGAATTATAAAAGAAAAAGTGGGGGTTCATGGGTAAAAAATTTCATGTTTAAGAAATGGATAAAACCCGAGGATTCCGAAAATCTGACAAAAAGACCAAAACATGACCAGCGAGCATCCTTTAATAAGAAGAAGAAGAAGAAGAAAAAAAAAAAAAACAAAATAAAAGAATATTTCACTGTGCTTGTTTTTATTTTTTTAGTTGGTGTCAGCATTCTTTATTTCACGTATATTGCTCAGGGAAAACACATCATTATGCAAACAGAAACCTAAATGTATTTGAATTGATTTGTCGGGTTTATTTTAAATTAAATTATTCTAAAGATAAAAAGTAAACTATGGGTCCTAGTTTTCTTTTTCCATGGCGCCATCTCGTGAAAGCTCTCAGGATGAGTTATTCGTCTGACAAATCGCAAATTCTTTAAATAATAATAATGATAATAATACTGGAAACTTTGAAAAAAAATATTCCTTGAAATTAAATAATATAAATACCGGTAATATAAAATTCCTAGTTTCTATAAAATTTGTAGAAGTAAATTAATTATAACATGTCTGTTCAAATGTGTTATTTCAAAAATATATTTCTTGAAAGTATTTACGAATTCTCAGTGAATAAACTGAAACACCAATGATCATTGCTGACCTTACCTCGATTTTGGCTACATGTTTCATTTTTGGGTTTTGGGCTTTCGGAATTCCCCATTTCAGCTTAATGCTTTGGTGTTCTTTTCAAAATATCAAAAAAACATGTTCAAAAGTTTTGTCATGAGAAAAAAAATCAAACATAAATATTCAGGACTTTTTTTTTATCTATAAGGACTGTTTCTAAATCGTATAAACGTATACGCACGTGATCTTCTGAAAAACTGTTGTCCTGTCTCAGATATAATATACTCTGCTTCTGGAATATTTAAACCGTAACCAGTACACCTTGTGCCATCGTAGAAAAATGAAGTACACAAATCGTGTTCTTCACACGTAACTGCACACAGTATATGTGATGACATAGAATGTGACCATAACGTGCCATTAGATACAAACGTATTTGCATATTCTGGAACTTCCTCATATTCAAAAGATTTAAATTCCAGCGTTTCATAACCTGGAATGAAATATTAATAAAACGTACTTGTGGAATTTGCCTTCGGTTTTCTTTTTTTCGCGATGTTTTGTTCCTTTTTTTCAGTTAAGAAATGGGTTGTATACCTTTACTGTCAATATTTTAGTTATCTCCCTTCACCCATTAACCCCGGGGGAGATAATAAAATAGTTTCCCTTTAGTTCAAACCTCGAAAGGGAGACAATTAGAAGTATCTCCCTTTAGTATCTTGGTTAAGGAGATAACTGAATAATATGTGAACAATATTTTATGAAAATACTCATTAAATGTGAAATGTAAGAACATGATATTTTATATCAACAAAAGATTTCTTGTCCTTACTCTTAAGGTGGTACCTAACACTACAGGGAGATAACTCTGTAAAATCAGCTAAACGTTTTAATAACGTTGTGTTGTTAATGGAATATTAAGCTTTTCAATGATCAATATTAGTGTTTGTCAAACTGCTATACAATCAGTGTAATTTTTCTGATGAATTGGTTGGTTCAAATGTTTTGAAATTTAAAAATTTTTGTCAATGGGTCAAAGTAAATACTTTGTCAAAATTTTATGAAAATTAAACGAGCCAAATTAATTTTAGTGAAAGTATTGGGTACCACCTTAATAACTCCGATTTTTTAAAATTTGCAAACATTTATTTAAAAGATCTAAATTTGGAAAATGCTGTTAATTAAGTCTCCCAAACCAAGTGGGAGACTTATAGATTTTGATTTGCGATTTTTATCGCACATTTTTTTTTCTTTCTCTCCGAGTTTGTTCGTTCGAGTTCTCAATAACCATCAGTGATATGGATCTGAGAATTTTCGATGATGAAAGATCAATGAGTCTAAATGTGCATAATACTATTCATTTTTGATGGGGGTCACTGAGACTTATATTGAACAGTTCAAAGAGGCTAGGGGTTTATTTTAGGACCCTATGGGGAACTTTTTTTTTATCGAAAAACTCTACGAGAGTGACCAATAACCATCTCAAATCAAATATTTTATTATACACGTGACAACATCTATTAAATGACATATACATCGTTCCTCTAGGGGGGTCATCCCCACCCCCAAAGTCGAAAATTTTGAAAAAATTCATATGCAATTAAAATCCATATCTTTAAATCATATATTTTATTATTCTCCGTAACAAGACGCATTAAATGACATGTACCTCATTCTTTCAGTAGGCTGATCCTCACCCCCATAAATCAATAATATCCAGTTATCGCATAAACCGTTAAAATACCCACCCTAAACCATATATTTTCTTATTCCCCATAGTAAGACGTACCAAATGACACATACATCGCTTCCACAGGGGGTTATCACCACTCCAATCAAATCAATAATATCCAATTATCGCATAAACCGTTAAAATACCCACCCTAAACCATATATTTTCTTATTCCCCATAGTAAGACGCACCAAATGACACATACCTCGCTTCCCCAGGGGGTTATCACCACTCCCGTCAAATCAATAATGTTCAATTATTTCATAAACCGTTAAAATCCCCACACCTAAACCATATACATGTATTTTCTTTTTCCCCACGGTAAATTGCACCAAACGATATATACCTCGCTTCCCCATGGGGTTATCACCACTCCCATCAAATCAATAATGTCCAGTTATCTCATAAACCGTTAAAATCCCCACACCTAAACCATATACAGAGTTATCTGCCCGAACACCGTAAACATTTTTACCCTCTATCACAGAAACCTAACAGATAGATTCACACTAAAAGGTGGAAAATGTTCGACATCTCAAGACACAAGTTTGTTCTCTATTGGTCGAAACATTTTGACGACTCATTTATAAGACTTGCTTCCCCGTGAACAGTTAACCGAACGCCTTAAGGGTAACAGGTCATGACCTTGAAATTGACATTAAGGTCAAAGGTCAAGGTCAAACTTGACCCCTGATCTTAAAACTTGTTCATGCTGTGTCTCGGAAACGGTAAAAGATAGCTGATTAAATGTTCATCTTGCCAAGACGCAACTTTGTCGTGTTTCGGTCAAAGCAGTATATCAACTCCTTATAGGAGTTATTGGCCCCTGAATATTTAACAGAACACGTAAATGGTCAAAACTCATAGACAGTTAGTTTTAGAAATTTGGGACATGCACCAATGTTTATCAGACATCAAAAACTTCAAAATGACCCCAAGGTCAAAGGTCAAGGTCAAAATTGAGCTCTGACCTTAAAAATTGTTACCCCTCTGTCTCATAAACCGTAAAAGATAGCTGATGAAATGTATTAAGAAAAAATGTTTAAAATGTCAAGATATACATTTGTCTTATTGGATTCGAATCCATTTAACGACAACTTATAGGGGTTAGTGCCTTTGGCACCTTTATATTTTATTTTATATCTCACAAACTATAATAGATAGGAAGAAAATGTCAATACAAAAAATGATCATTTTCAAAAGATCTAAATGGTGGTACCAAGGTCAAAGGTCAAACATCAAGGTCATTGAAAAAATTCTTAGCAACCGATAGACAAGTACCTAGCAACCATATATATTTATGTTTAGGGCTCTATATTATAGCCGTTCCAATCAAAATAGAAGGTCCAGAGTCAAGGTCATTGATAAAGTGATTAGCAACCGACTGAAAAGTACCTAGCAACCATATATAGTTATGTTCAGGACCCCATATTTCAGCTTTACAGATGAAAATGGAAGGTCAAGGGTCTGATGAAAAAGTCCCAAGCAACCATATATATCAAGGTCATGGATAATATCCTTAGCAACCATGCAAACAACACCTTAGAAACCATATATGTAAATAAAAACTTGAGATAAAAGGTCAATCTGACCTGGGAAAGACCTTGCAATTGTTCTCTGAACAATTGTCTTTCTAGTTTTATTTTCTGTCCTTACGTCATATTGTAGATTTAATATAATATTCATACAAGGAAGACATCAATGTATCAGACATAATATATAGTAATAGATATTATTTCATTTGCTTGGTCATAAATTAAAAAAAAAACATTTCCTGTTATGTTGCAATTGTATCTTAATATAATTCAAATTACACTGATGTTGGGAGGACTTATCACGGCAGGTAAGAAGTCTTTTTTATTATTTTTATTTAATGAAACCATACATTTCTTGCACCATACAATAAAATTAGTTCTTGTAAACGTTTCAGAAATATTGGGATATATCTCTGTCAATGCAGCATGTCGACAAGCAAAAGTTGATCAAGCGTGACATTGTATGATCACTGTTTGGATCACGCCTCTTATGTGCTCTTTCTAATAAAAATATTGAATTGAATTGGATTGTAAAACTCGGGTCACAAAAAATAGCCTTATCACGATTTTCAAGTAACCTCTCCATTACGTACACATAACTTTATAGGAACAATTTCCCCATTCCAGTCTCAGAAAACAAATAATTTATTGAATACAATGTATTAAGGCATTCGAGATATCAGTTACTTCGTTTTGGAGACTTCGTAACAGTTCACTGTTACAGTTGTTACTCGTTTTAAATGTCTTACCTTAGATATCGAAAATAAAAGAAATATAATAACATCTTTGAAAAAAGGAAACTTTTAATTTTTCAATTACTAAACCTATTTTCAAAGACAAGACAAGACAAATGCTTTATTTAACCTCAGACACCAAAGTGTACAAGAGGACGAAGCTATTAAATATATACATTCATCAGATGACAGACAGGTTATTGACATACAATATATGCACACAAAATATACATATATAAAAATCTCTTAATATTTTATATACAAATAACTGTATTATATTGGATTTACAGAAGTTTACCAACTTTTGTTTAAAAAATAAACAGGTTTTTATACAATTGGACATGACAATTTGATAATAATCCTTTCATCTTAATTACTGTAGGGTTTTTTATGTAATAGTTAGGTAAATACTTAATTCGGAGCAGGTTCATTTCTGTATGGTTACAAATAAACAAATAATGAAATTCATCGTATTTTCTATCGTATGGTGTGTACCTATGACGGTCTGTAAGTTGTACACAGATTTGCATACTATTATTAAACAAACTTCTATCACAGGGTTATAGATTTCCGTAAATGGGGTTGAGGTGTTAATGTACAAATGCATGTTAAGGAATTCCGTCAGGCATTGTCTTAATAACCGTCTAAATAATATTGCCCCGTATGATGATGCCCTGTCGTGATTTTATAGTTTAAGGCAGTTCAGCAATTACTTATGAAAATATATTGAAAACCACTACTTCTGTCTTAGTTTAAAAAATCTTCAGAAATTTATCCTGATTCCTTGGGTGTTGGAATGCCGATAACAAAAATCTTTAGATTGTCGTTACTATCTAGACAATATATATACATGTATGTTATAATCTTACATCCATCATACTTTGTCATAAGTTGCTACAACGTAAATTTAAAAAAATGACCTAATCCATAATTTTTATAACTTTAAATTTTGATTTTGCAAATATATTCCATTATTTCTACTTATGGAAACAGTTCTAATCAATATTGAACATGTTTGTCTCCCTTCTTTTTACTAGAAACCACAAGCTTTCCACATTTCAATACAAATAGAATAATATCACCAAGTGCACTACAAAGCTCTTTGTAAATGTTTTGTTAGAAAAATTACCACCACATACAAACAATCTGTAACAATATACACAAACCTGTATTTGTTATCATATTATTAAGAAAATAAAATTTCTGACAATATATCTACACCTTCAACGATTATACCAAATTCCCTATCAAACCGTTTTTTCCAGTTTGGCAGTCTGGAAGAGTAAGCCATTGCAAACAGGTATCCTATACACAATTATAGCTAGACTCTTTTATGAAAGATAACTAGATAATACGGATTTAAGATACTAGCCCCAAAATCTCAAAAGTTCCAAAACAATAGTGCACCTCCAGGCGTGCTATTTATATTCACAAGAAGAATCACAAATATTGTAATCAGCAACTCTGAGATAACAATTGGAAAAATTCCAAACAAATAAATGAAGAGAGAGA
Source organism: Mytilisepta virgata (assembly GCA_028015205.1). Taxonomy (NCBI): domain Eukaryota; kingdom Metazoa; phylum Mollusca; class Bivalvia; order Mytilida; family Mytilidae; genus Mytilisepta; species Mytilisepta virgata. The sequence goes on along the minus strand of CM051510.1, from coordinate 41,164,446 downwards.
ATATCAATGAGTAGGGCTGTGTTAAGGTGCTAAAACAAATTCATCTTAAATCTCATACCCGACTTTGTTTTAGGTTATATTTCAACCGACAATTATAAAGAGCTGTTGGTCTCTTATGTTTCTTTGACGTTTTATAAAGTTTGATTTTTTTCAATGTTTTTACTGCTTTGGGGGCAGCTGGAAAGTCTGGAACTTTTTTTTATAAAGCTTGAACAAATATCCGAAATTTGCTATTAATTGTTTTGTGAAGATTCTTTGTGTCACTGATAAATATTACTAAATCTTTTCAATGAACTTTAATAAAAATAAAAACAAAGTCCATCTCCATGACAACCATCAGTTTAAAAAATATTGTTTAACCTCAAACATGTTCAGTAAATATTTAAAAGTAAATTTGAAGTTAGGTTTATAGATAATGTCTATATTTGGCATAAGTGTAAAATCAAGATATTGATTAATTTTACCGTGAATTATTTCTCAAATATATAACAGGACGAGGCGAAAACCAAAGAAAAGCAATATGAACCCTATAAAAATCGAGAATGCCATCAAGTGTTCCGGAAAGGATAGCATGTCCTCCTCCGGGCTTGAAAAAGGTTATTTGGAAACCGAAGCAACTCTGGGTATATATTTATCTGCTTTTAGTTATGTAATTTAAAGTGTTTATATGTATTCTAAACACGTATATTGTTATTGTTGTTTTAACGTTTGCCATGTTTTATTATTAATTTTTTGTTTTTTGGATAAGAAATTTATTTTTCGGTAAATATTTTGTCAATATTTAATTAAAATGGGTAAAGATTGAAAGCATTGATGTTCAGGATTTTAAAAGAACAATGCAATGAATAATGTCATAATTTATTAAGTATACATAATAATAAATGAATGTCAAACTCGAAAATTTAAAGATATCTGAGAAACAGTCGTCTATTATTTAATATCTGAAATGTGAAAAAATGCAATATTCATCATGCAGTGAAAGTGTATCTATATTCGGTAAGAAAACATGCAAATAAATAGTCTTACCTTCCATATATAGTATAGAAATTGCCAGCCAGCATTTTAAAATGGTTTCCATGGTTATAATTGTACTTGCTTATACTTTGGAATTGATACCATGCTGTTTAATCTTCAGTACTTTTGTATATCTGATAATTTGAAATGATTATCATTTTATGAGATGTCGGAAGGGATTAACAATTGTTATATAGAACAGCGTTGTGCGTCTACTCGTCGAGAAGATGTTCTTTTGACCTTTGTTTATAGATTTTTGCATTACCATAATAATTTCACCTAATTAGTAAGAAAGGTGCTGTCGTAATATCTGGATATCGTAATAAATTATGAAGGTTTGAATCATTTTCATATGATAAAAGATTAAGATAACATTATATAAATACATGGAGTACCACAATATTTTATAGTGTTTTTTTTTGTTGCAATAAATGCAAATTGAAAAAAATATATATATTTCGCATTATAAATAAAGTTCCCAAGAAGGGACTAGTTCTTTGTTAGTTTAGTATTTGTCACTTCATATTTGAAACAAAGTACTGAAATAAATTGATGCACTGTATTGACTGACAACTCATCAGCAGTGTTCAACATCAAAATGTTGGAATAAAACGTATCACAAAATACCGAAATAAATTTGATGCACTTTATGGCAATTTCGTTGACTGACAACTCATTAGCAGTGCTCGAGATCAAAATATTGAAAACCCGATCAAAGATATAATGATGAAATAATAAGCACAACCATCAGAAACCAAAACAAATAAAACAAACAGGAATACATACTCAACTAATCACAACTCAGCAATAATAATGTCAGCATGGTAACACAATTTGTTCATCAGCTAGGTCAATGTCATTTTAGTAAATTCATGCAAAATTTAATATTAAAAATTAATATATCTTATCAGTAAAATGAAACTTAACAGTGGGTGTAAAAATGATTCCCTATCGGCACGTTCCAAATAGGGCGTTTATGTCTCGCCTGTGACGAAAAGTCGCGAAGGCAAGATATAGGTATTACTTTCCGGCCGCGGCGTAAACTTTTTTAAAACTTCAACCTTGCACATATAATACCTACAATTAAGATTTATGGTCCACAGATAGCTTACTGTATAAGGTTTGCCGCAGTATACTTGACCTGTGACCCTGACCTCATTTTCATGGTTTACTGACTTCATAAACATAAACGTTAAATCTGCGTCAAAGTTTCGTGGTTAAATCCATTTCTCAGCAACTGTAATATCTAGGGCAACCATATTTGGTCTATAGATAGTTCTTAGTGGGTATATGCCAGTCTGACACCTGGCTTGGTGCCTTGACCTCAATTGCATGCTTGAGTGACTTTGCCACATTTTCGTGGTTAAGTCAATTTCTCAGCAATTGGAGTATCTAGACTAACCATAATTGGTCAATAGATAGTTCTTGGTGGGTACATGTCAGTTTGATACCTGCCTTTTGACTTGACCTTTAATTTCACGCTTGAGTGATCTGCGTCACGTTTTCGTGATTAAGTCCATTTCTCAGAAACTGTAATACCTAGACCCACTGTATTTGGTCTATTGATAGTTCTTGGTGGGTACATGCCAGTCTGACACTTGTCTCTGGACCTTGACCTCAATTTCATGGTTGAGTGACTTTCATCCAAGTTTCTTGATTAAGTCCATTTTTCAGTAACTGTAATACCTAGACCAACCGTGTTTGGTGTATTGATAGTTCTTGGTGGTACATGCCAGTCTGACACTTGTCTCTGGATCTTGACCTCAATTTCATGGTTGAGTGACTTTCATCCAAGTTTTTTGATTAAGTCCATTTTTCAGCAACTGTACAACCTACACCCAACGAGTTAGGTCTATAGATAGTTCATAGTGGGTTCTTGCAAGCTGTCAACTGTATTTGGACTTTGACCTCAATTTCCTGCTTGAGTGACTTTGTCACATTTTCGAGATTAGGTCCATTTCTCAGTAATTTTAATACATAGACCCACTATATTTGGTCAATAGATAGTTCTTAGTGGGTACGTGTCGGTCTAACACATATCAGCTGACCTTGACCTGAATGCTTGAGTGACTTAATATACATTTTCATGATTTAGTCTATTTCTCAGCAACTGTATTAAATTTGTAACTAGACCCTCAGTATTTGGTTGATAGAAGTTCTTAGTATATACCAATTTAACATCTGACACCTTACCTTTGACCTCTATTTCATGCTTGATTGACTTGTTTCACGTTTTGGGATAATATCCATTTCTCAGCAACTGCAATACATAGACCAACCATAGTTGGTCTATATATAGTGCTTGGTAGGTACATACCAGTCTAAGACCTGTTATCTCGCCTTGGACACAGTTTTAGGCTTGAATGACATGCATGAGATTTTTCAGACAAATTATCGCCTGACCATTACTTTTTCTTTTAACGCATTTTCTTTTGACTTGCAATGTCGGGTATTAGATAATCATTATTCTGTGTCCATGTTCATACTCAGGAGAGACATATAGTGTGCCCACTATTGTTTAAAAAATGTTCTGTCCTATGTTTTCTGGATAAAATTCTTCACTTACAAGAATAGTAGACATCCTGCCAGTGTGTTGTTCGATCGCTTTTCTCGATCAAATGGCGACGAACTAACTATCACGTTATATTAGGTGGATTGAATGACGTTACATAAGAAATTAATATTGACTTGTGGGCTTGTATGATGGTGGAGATTGGACATTGCATTCACAGTTAGGACATTAACTTTCAGGACTTTAAGATTTACAGAAAAGCGGTACTGTTACCGAAGCAAATAAGTAGAAATTGCCTCCCTTTTAAATTAAATCATGTACTAAGCAACAAAAGTTCTATCCTATTTATTTCGTAAATCTACGTACACCACAGCACCGATTGATAAGTTTGTTCTATATTTGGTATGTTTTCCATTCAAACCTTTTATCACAATTTATCTGCTTAACCAAATTAAGTTCGGACTTTTAATGCTCTTTTATTAAATGTTTAACCATCGTACTGAGATAATCTTTATTAGAATTTTACAAGTGTTGTTGTGGAGACTATTGCTAAAAGCAATTTCATCAGGAAAATTAAATCTTTATAAATCGCATTGATAGCGTATTATCGAAATGCCTTTTTTAGAAAAGAAAGAAATCTTATAATTTCCTGACATGCCGAGACAATAAATCTGTAATCTTTTTCCGATAAATCGAAAACGAGACCGGAAATGACACAAGGATCGCCATGTGTTAAGTAAGTTTTTATTACGCTCGTGCTATGAATACTACTTAAAATTACAGTACCAGCAGTAAAGTCTACGTACATAAAGATCTATTGCGTTTGTCATGTTTGTGTGAACTTACCATGCATTTAATTTAAGACTAAATCAATTAAATCGCTGCGTCATCAAACATTTTATTCCTCGATTGTTTTGATTAGAATGTCTGTATGATCATCCATTACAACCACATATCGTCTTTAAACTAGAAACATTCTTTTTGATATAGTATACTAAGATCTAATGATTATATTATATTATATTAAACATAGCACTGTAACAAACTAATTTATATGTTTTCCTTATTCCGCCATGTATAGGTTTCACAATGAGTGAGAATTAGATATTACTTGATATCAAATCGAGTTGTTTAATTTGGAAATAATAATAAAAAGGACAAATATACCTAAGGAGCAATAAAAAACGTAATCCATTGGACAGACAAACCCGGGAAGACAAATGAACAACCACAAGCACAACAAATAAACATAGAAAAATAAAAAAACAATGAACAACACGAACTCCTATAAAAACCAGGAGTGAACCCAGGTGCTCCGGAAGGGTAAGCAGTTCCTGCTCCGTATTTGCCCATATTATTATTAAGTCCAAATTAAATAACGAGAATTGATATCAAGCAATATCTAATTTCTACGAGTTGATAAACCAATTTTTCTTGTTCTTGACGTGTTTAATCGGTGGGATAAAAATACATAATATTTTTAACGACATTTTCTTGAGGTTTTTGTCGAAAATCATAGGATAAACAGATTCTCCTTCAATTTACTCGTGAGTTGTGGAATTTCAATAGTTAAATTTTAGATTTTAACACGCTCGCAAAAGCTCGCGTGTTGAAAATCGAAAATTTAACTATCTCGGTTGGAGAAATTCCATAACTCACTCGTACCTGAAGGAGAATCTATATTTCTTTTATGATTCTTCAGGAATATTTGTTTGTTTGTGATTCGGCGTCCGACCCGCGGGAACTCTTAACGTTCATTTTTTCTGTGACGTCAAATGTTGCTATGCAACGAGGCTCTCAAATGTGGCGCCATTGTGTAGCAAATATTGTTGACCTATCAAAATATATGAATTTTCCTCAGTCACGCGTCGACCAATCAAATGGGCAAATTTTTGATATCACTAGTTCATATCACATTGTACACGATGCGATATCATATTTCCTTAACCGTCCGAGAGTTAGATAATACTGATCAATCATAAGAAAATGTTTACTATCAAATATGTTCTTGTACCTGACCTCATGTTACACAATTGTATTTGTGTCCGAGTGTTATCATTACAATCTTGAAATCTTGAAATCTTGGTTACGAAAAAGTAGAAATTGAATAAGTATGCTAACCTTCTGTCGCTTGAGTCGCGTCTATTACATGTATAATAGCCTTATATCATTGTTCTTCGGTTTCAGATTTTTCTAATAACATTTCTATTACATTGACCGATATGAAGTCAAGAAAAGGCGAGAATAGAAACATTATTTTACTAACTTTAAGGGTTCAAAAACATAAATTTTACCCCCTTTTTAGTGTTAATATTTAATTAATAAACATTAAAATGACACATGATTGAAGTAAATACAACATGTATCTGCGATTTTGATCGAGTCTTACTCAGCATTGTCAAAAAGAAAAAAATATTTCTTAATTTAAAAAAAAAATAAATTGTATGACCTGTACGGTGTAGTTCATCCACACCGTTAGAGTACCCAATGTAGCAAAATCTAAACCAGCAACAATACTTAGGAATACTAGGCTAATATTATATTGTTATAATAAAATTCTAAAATTGCGTTTTGGCCAAACACTGATTGACTTGGTTGAAATGTATGAAAAAAAAAAGTTTCTCAAATGAAAATAGACATGTTCCATTGATGTTCTCCCTTCCTCATTCCGGATTTGACATGGGCAGCATGGCGGGTGTCCTGCAGGAAGCAGAAACTGCTTTGTCTTCCGGGGGACCGAAGTCTTCCTCCATTTTTTTTGTGGGGTCCATGTTGTTCATATGTTTTTAGTTTTTAATTGTAATGCATGTATTGTTTTGGCCTTGTCTTCGTTGTTCTCCGGAGTAAGAAAGTTGTTTCATATTTTCCCCTGCTTCGAATATGCATTTGGTATTTCTTGACTTTACTTATTTACTTTTGGGGTCTTCAATAAACTATATTTTCACAAAGTTATGGTAACATACATGTATGTATATTTAGTTTTATTGTGTATAGTCATATGTCGTCCAACACCATAAATATTTATATAGTTATAATGTTTATATGACCTCAAACAAAATCTGAGAAAACAATGAAAAAATAACCAACCAAATATGCAAGGCTGCATGTTAGTAAATATCGACAAAAGTCCTTAAATTCGATATCCAAGGAAACGACAAAGTCATGAGAATAGAACACAACAAACAAACGCCTCAAGGATACATGTATAACTAAAAGAATATAAAAAAACATATAATAAACCAAACAGAAAAGAGCAGGACAGCAAAGAAAATAAAGCACAAGCACTGTGAACCCTCACTAAAAATCTGGCAAGTGATTAAAATTTGTCCGTACCATGTACATGTCACTGCTTTAACTACAGTGAAACACTTATCTTTCATGTTACACCAATTTTCGTAGACCTTGTGCAAATATCAATCCACGAATTTAAGAAATATTAATCGTTCTTTTAATAGTTTTGATTAAACCCAAAATGGTTATATACATAGAAGTTGATATTAGGTCTTAACACTTCATATGAAATCTATTAGATCTAAAAGTGTTTAATTAGGTTCTTATAACCAACACTTTCGGCAATTACAACAGACTTTTATTTTAACTTTTCTTTCGGAATTCGAAATCCACAAAATCAAAAAGCCACGAATATGCCTTTTTCCCAAAATCCACGAATATTGATGTCAATGAAAATAATTGAACTCACAGTAATCGAAAACTGCAATACCATCCGGCAACGTTTCTTCTATTGTGATGATTATACAAGTATGTAAGCTAGCATTATGTCTAATAGCTTAAACATCCAAATGCTTTCATATACGTTTTGTTTATAAAGTTTGAACTGAAACTGTACATACTTCTATATACACTTAAATGACCTTTTCTCCTATTCTTGACGTGTTTAATCGGTGGGATAAAAATACATAATATTTTTAACCACTTCCCGGTGATTAAATTTCTACGTGGGAATTACCGCCGTTTTTTTTCTACAGTTAATGGAAAGATAAACTAGAGAAGTCCCGAACTGACGTCTATGTAAACAAACTACATAGCAACGACATTTTCTTGAGGTTTTTGTCCAAAATCATAGGAGAAACAGATTATCCTTCAATTTCTCTACCATCAATAGTTAAATTTAAGATTTTAAAACCCTCGCTAAAGGCTCCCGTCTTGACAATCAAAAATTTAACTTTCTAGGGGTGGAGAAATTCCATAACTCACTCGTACCTGAAGGAGAATCTGTATTTAACTGTTGTAAACAAAATCTCTTGTTGTTTTTTTTTTCGTGTTTTATAAACTTGTTTGCTATTTTCCCCTGTCCATTGGATGATTTGTATGTCATTGTTAACTTTTCCTGTTATCCATTTTATTCATATATATACTTTCAGCAAATAAATATAACAGTCAGGTATATACATTACAACTTCTAATGATACTAACAAAAGTATAATCATGTTACACTGTGTTGTAATATTACATGGTATTAATATACAAATTTTCGCACTTTTACATGCATTAAAAGATGTTAAATCATGTTATATTCATATATTCAACAGGTTGAACCTAAAGGCTCCTACTTAATCACCTGAATCTAAAAAAACCTAATCAAAACTCCTTCTGATTGATCAAATGATATTCTGGTGGAAAAAGAGAAATTGCACCTTTTTCATATTTATGTCAGCATTTTGAGGGAGCCATACCATATTCACCTTTGGTTGATAAGAGGCTCCCAAAGGGTTTTGGGAAGTCTTGGGATCCCGGAATGATCAAATTGCAAAGCAAATTGTGGTGGAGACATTTATTTTTCCTATTGCCCTAATTTTTAGCTATGTAAAAAAGCTGTAATGACCAAATAGGTCATTAGTCACTTAATAAGGACTACATGCATCGTTCATTTAAACGTTAGACGACTAACAAGTCAGGAGAACATACTTTGTAAAAGTCTCCTTAAAGTATAAACCCCAGAAAAGGCTTTGGGAAGACTTTCACTACACTTTTATTCAAATTATTGTTTATAAATTTTATCTATTTAAACCAAATTTCGTAGCCAAATATGGCATCAGTCACATAATGTGGAATAGGTGTACCGTTGAACGTTTAGATTTAGTTAAGACAATATAAAATAGATTTGTAACTACTTAGTATCTGTCATTACGTTATTTTGGGATCATAAACAAAAATTCGAATGTTTTAGTCTAACTTTAAATCGTTTATAGTAATGATAATTTGAAGTGAAAAAACAACACAAAAACACCAAGATCTATTATATATTCCCTTGTACAAATTGAAATAGAATCTCATCATATATACATTGTACTCGTAACTAAATGATAAAAATGTTTAACACATGAAATTTACAAAACATTGATAACTCAATCAGTGGAAAAAATATTATCCTGAGATTTAAAAAAAACTGTAAACGAACGTGTGCTCACACATCTAATGTCTATTCACAACAAAACTGCATCAGTCTAAATCTAGTTCCATCAAATCTCGTTAAATCTCGTTAAATCTTGTTGAGACAGTATTCCTCAAATGTATTTCAAACACAAATGGAATAGTATTCACCATAACCATGTTTGAACGGGATCGTCACTTTACCTAGATTTTTATCTCTACAAAACAAGAGAAATAGTTTTTCATTTTTTTTAAATAATCATTTGTTTTGGCTTAAATAAATACACATGGCAACAAATACAAACGTGCAATTAATACGGAGTGCTACAATATCGGTTTTTTGTTTGTTTGTTACTTTTTTTATGGTTTTTTTACCAACTTTTTGTTTGTTAAACCATTAAGAATTATTCCTTTCCAATTTACGTTAAGTTCTATCCTTTTAAGGTTTGGATTTACATTTTTGGTCATTTTTGCAATATTTGAATTTGCTCCTCGACGTTTTAAGTTATGTTTTGCTTTTAAATTTTGAGGTCATGAGTACAACTGACTTTGAGGTCATGAGTACAACTGATGAGTGGTAAATCGACAAAAATGTCATCAGAGAATTTACTATTTATTACAATAAACATAGAATATGTATGTGGTTATTGCATGACTATTGGTGAATATGATCAACAACAGATAGTGCAGTATCTTGCAAGTACCAAATGTTGTACTGCTGGTGACAAAGTAACCAGTTTATTACTATAGTACTAATGAATGTGTGTTTTTATAATGGCCCTGTTGTATTCCCGAGATCTGTACTAATGACCAAAGATGGTTATAATGGCCGGAGGCAATGCCGAGGACCATTACTACAGATCAAGTGCATATAACAAGGGCCGTTATAAAACACCTATTCCTTGATACTTTTATTAAACAACCCAGGCCTAATACTGTAAAATCGGCATGTGTCATAATGATGACGCAGCCCCGCTGATATTAATACAGCTTTTCGGCCCCGGTCCAATACAGAAAATATCTGTATTGGACCGGTCCAATGCTGGATTTTTCACTTCTGCCTCCAGTTGATTACGTTATAGTAATCACAACATGTGGATGAAACAAGGGATGTATAGTTTGTTTGATTTTGTAACGGTAGGTATTACTGTTGAGCGGTAATAAATGATCACTATGCTTAAAGGTTTGAAATGCAATAGAAATTATTCCATTTGTAGTTCACCATGCTAGAACTTCATATTATATATAAAAGACTACACTACTCAGCTTTCCATATTTTATATTTGCCCTGTTTTTCTGTAATGGCCCTGTATTAATGCCCGGTATGTCTGTACCAAGCCCCTTGTGGTTTATACTAGACATTTATTTTTGGCAATAATGTACTTAGTTGGTTAATAATACTAAATAATAGACATACGTATTATACAGATGTACAGTCATGTACACAAATTGTATCTTTATCCTGTAAACTTACTATCAATATTATTATTATTACTGATACTCGTTACTTTTGGTGCCGAATGTTTCACTAGAATGATCGTTACCAAGGCAATCAAACCAGCAACAACAGATATACCAACTACAAGACCTATTACCAGGGGTTTAAGTTCTGAAAATTTAATATGCATAACATCATTCAAATGAGGTAAATATAACTAAATATCTCGAAACTTAAAAGTGAATGTTCTGAAATCGTTAATATTATGCGCCTTGTGCTCATAAACATTGTTCTGAATATCTTTCCGAGCCTTTTTTCCTAAAGTCATTTTGACACCTGAATCTTCTCCAAAATATTTTCTTATTATATGGTTATTGTTTGAAATCAAAACAGAAACAACAATACTCTCAACCGAAGGCAGTCAGTATTGTGTTACACAAGGATTGCTGAAACGTTAGTTTAATCCTTTCTGATAATGAAATCAGGGTTTTGTTGACTATCGGCACATGATAGAAGAAACATAGTGTAATTTCGTAGTAGACTATACTTAGCTGAGTTTGGATTCCTGTTTGTTTTAATTGTTTTGATTTTTGATGGTTGTGCTTATTAATTCATCATTATTATTAATTAATCATTACATCTTTAACCGGATTTCCAACATTTTGATCTCGAGCACTGCTGATGAGTTGTCAGTCAACGAAATGGACATACAGTGAATCAAATTTAATTCGGATTTTTGTGATATATTTTATGTTTAGTAATAGTTTTGTTCGTCCAAGTCATGTTCGTTTAAGAGTATTGTTACTGTTTTTGTTTAATCTTCCTTTGTCGCGATTTTATTCTTTACCATTTTTCCAAACGATGGTAACAATATAAAATCATGACATTCAGTCTTAAAGTCAATCAGTATTGTTCAAGATCCGTCTACATTAGTTCAGCACATGTTAAATTGAGTATTACATCTTTTCATTCTTAACTTTTGTAAACTGCATATAACTAGTCCTTATTTACTTCTAGCCAATATATATCTTGTTTTGATCTTGTTACAAGTAGATTCGTTTTGTCAAAAATCCCACAAATTATGAAAATCAAGACATTCAAGAGTAAAGTGTTGCTTAACGTATTATTTACTCATACATTTTGATATCAAACGACTCGCAAACAAATGTCGTATACATACATGTACCATTAATAAATGAAAAGCATTAAAAACTACTTTAAACATGAAAAGTTTAATGACTACAAAATGTTAGTTAATGTTGAAAGAATTGTAAAAATGGTTGTAATTTTGAAAGCTGTCCTGTATTTGTTCTTAGTAATAAATATAGGTTTTCACACTTTCTTGTTTTAAGTCGATGAATACTTGCTACAAAATCCATGAAACTTAACTTTTATTTATACATGTATCATTATAACTATGTGCCTCATTCCCAGGTCTGTCGGGGCCTCGGTGGCCGAGTGGTCTAGGTAGTTCATCATGACTACTACTGATCACTAGCCTGTCAACGCTGGGGTTGTGAGTTCGAATCTCACCTGTGGCGGGGTATGTTCGACTCCGATCTTAATTGACAAGGATTGCCAATTTTCCTACCGAAGGTCGGTGGTTCTCTCCGGGTACTCCGGCTTCCTCCACCAATGAAAACTGGCCGCCGCGAAATGGCCAAAATGTGCTGAAAACGGCGTTAAATCCCAACTAAACAAACAAACAAAACACAGGTCTGTTATCCGAGGAGTTTTTGTATTACATACTTCGGTCATTTTGGAATTAGAATCAGCTGTACAACGTTTTATGTTAATGTTTCAGTTTCCATATTTTTGACAAGGATTCTAGTGCAACATTTTGCTGAATCGATAGGATGGAATATTTTTGTTCTAAGAAATTAGGTATAAAACATTTCTTCATTTTAGAATAAATCTTTTTCCTTGCTTTCGATTTAGTCGCAACCAATGCAATATAAATGTATATACAGTTGAGTAACATTTCTTTCCCAAGTTTTCAAATACAAGACAAAATGTCAAAGTTACAGATACGTAAACACAAGTCGTATATTTGTTCACAAATTCAAAGAATTTAACCCAATCTGATTTTTTTTGTGTTACCGTTGATTTATTTTATTTTATTGGTGAAGTATTTTGTCACATGTATGTAAAATACATACATTAAAATGAACGATTTATGTAGAAGCCCAAGCACATACAATCTAAAAAGTATGGACAAAAATGAACTAAAAAAACCAATAGAACACACAAGTACCATTAAAAGATGCACAGTTTGTGCAAAGAATTATGTAAATTTTGTTTGTTCTTAAGGTGCTCTCTAAGAACATAATAACCATACTTACCGTTTAATTCATTTGTGTCACTAGCTAAAAGAATATAAATATAAAATAAATAAGACAAAACATAATGATAAATAGTAAATTACTAGAACTGTGAGCACACTCATTAAGTTATACACCCCGCCCCAACAATCGATCAAACTGTATTTAAGATGTATATCATATATTTGTCCTCTAATCCAAATTTTCGTTCTTTGTTTTTTATGTCTTATGATCTTTGAATGAAAAATGCTACTTTGCTTAACCGCTAATATGAAAACTCATATAAAACAGCTGTACATAACTAACGCTAACTGAATTTCCTCAAATTTAGCAACAAACTACTCGTGTATGTAAAGGTCAACTTCGTTTTTCATTGCAACCATTATTCCACATTTTAAAACTACAAAAAGACAGAACGCTAATTTAACACAATTCATATTCTAAGATATTCTCAATGATTTGTCACGATCCCCCAATCAAAAATATAATCAAAACAGAAATCGGCATAATTTCAATTTGGACATCTCACAGTCTATAATGTAAATATTATAGTTGCCCTAATTGTTGACGACCGCGGCTTCAAACCAAAAATATCGGTAACGTCAACGTAGACTATGCCTATTAAAAATTGTGTTTGTAGTGGCCATGAATACTGTTAACTGTTTCAGTTTTGATCCTATAAGACTATTCAATTACCTTCACAATCTGCAACTGTACATGGTATAGTTTCACTACTACTTCCGTCACAGTTCTGTCCATTGTCGCAATTCCTGGTCCTTGTCATAACACCTGTACCACAAGTTACTGAACAAGACGAGTTTATCCATTCTCCCCACTGGCCATTCACTGTAAGAAGATTATGTTATGATATTACGTGCAATTGGATTGGCTAAACAATCTGTCCATATTTGTACAAGCCCATACTAAATTAGAATGAGTACTAAGTTTACTGAAATCTATCTATTGTGTTATTGACATTAGAAACAATTAAAGGTTTGTTCAGAAAGTGACCCGATTCAAATATATTGTGCATGTTGGTCTATGCCACTGCTGGTGGACTGTTAGTCGCCGAGGGCATTATCAGCCCAGGAGCCAGAACTTTTGTCCTGGCATGATTCAAATGCCTTTAAATTTTCAGTTCAAAATTTGACAGAAATTTCTAAGGCTATTCCTTTCGATCCAGAGGTAACCCTTAGCTGAGTTTTGATACCTGTTTGTTTTGCTTTGATTTTTGATGGTTGTGCTTATTAATTCATCATTATATCTTAAACTGGTTTTCCAATATTTTGATCTCGAGAACTGCTGATGAGTTGTCAGTCAACGAAATGGCCATACAGAGCATCAAATTTATTTCCGTATTTTTTTTTTTTTTTTTTTTTTTTTGTGATACGTTTTATTTTACCCTCTCACGAATTAAAATTAAAAACACAAAAATTCACCGCTTCACGCTAAATAATGTTTTAATATTTTCCCAATGATTATAGTATGTACAGAAATGAAGGTTTACACATATACATCCCTGGCATACAATAGTCAGATATTTATAGGTTTCACCTCGAGTGAGAATTAGATATCGCTTGTTATCACATATTTTTTTGTATAACGCTGATTTTGCATCTGTAATAAAAGCGTTATTTGCAGGATGTTATCTGCTTTCGGGGCAATAACATATTATCTAGCCTCTCGTGAGCATCACCGACGTCACTTTCGCCCAACTGTTAATAATCGTCGGATCATGTAGGAACAGCAAGACGCTGGTCAAACGACAGGAAAATCTAATTCAGCAGTAAAATTATTTCTTGTTAATGGCAAATTATGTGATAAATAGATTAATACATGGCCTTTTCAAATTGCTCTTGTTATCAGCCTTCGACTGATATCGTCCCTCGAGCTAAAGTCCTCGGCGCCGATATCAATGTATCGGGCTGATAACAAGGGCAATATGAAAAAGGCCACGTATTAATCTATAAATATTAAGTCGAGTTATTTAATTTGGATATAATAATTGTAGAATAATGCATGAATTTTACATATTGCCCTAGTTATCAAGCCCATACTCTGATATCGGCCCCGAGGGCTGATATCAGTCGAGGCCTGATAACACGGGTAATATGAAAAAGACCATGTATTAATTTATTTATCACATCTTTTGCCCCTACCAATAAATAATTTTACTGTTGAATTATATTTGCCAGTCATCTAGCAAGTTTGTCAGGTTTTTGACATCCCTTAATATAAGGTGCACATTCACAATGCTACAGCTATTAAACAGTGTTATTTCTTTATATATATAGAGTCAAACAATTAATGCAACTTCAGTTCCTGTGCTTTTCCCCGAGATATACAAATATATTTATAAGCCCCTATTTGAAACTGCTTAGAACATTTATGAACGGCTACTTCATCATAAATAATGATCATTCGATTATTTACAACTGAGAGGAAGTGACGTCGGTTAGGCTGAAGAGAGGGCAGATAACACATCATACGAAGGCAGATAGCATTGGGGGGGGGGGGGGGGGGATAAGATGCAACAAATTATGCTTTTATTACATATGCAAAATCGGTTATTTCAATAAAATATGTAATAATAAACGAGCCTTTGATTGTTTGTGAATCGGCGTCCGAGCAGCGGGAAATTTAAATTCATTTCTGTGTGACATCAAACGTCTGCTATGCAAAGAATGTTTTCAATTATTGCGCCATTGTGTAGGCAAAATTTGGACTAATAAAAACATACGAATTTTCCTACATAAATGAGGCGTTGACCAATCAAATGGGCAGATTGGTTATATCACTAGTTGATATCACACTGTACACGATGTGATATCAAATTTCTCCAACCCTCCTAGAGTTATGTAATACCGGTCAATCATAAGAGAAGTAATGTTCACAACACAAACGATGACTATGGTTCAAAAGCCGAATTCGTGTAAAAACTTGGAGTACAATAATATGCTTGTCAATGACGAAATTTTCATGGCTAGATTTAATAATCAAATATAAAACAATCTGACGGATATTTAAACCCTAAATCTTCAACGCAGACTAAGAAGAAAACGTTTAAAGTGAAAGTACACTTTGTAAAAGAACAAAGTAATACCAGATGCAGTTCTTCACTTTTGAGAATGACCAAAGGCCCTTTCAATGTTGAGCCAAATTGAATGTCAAGAATGACTGTTCAGATACATGTATTTCATTTTCCCTCTCAAACGCCAGCGTTTCGGGGGATATATTAATAGTATCCGTCCGTCCGTTCGTCCGTTTATCCGTCATTCCGTCCGACCCAAAGACTTTGAAGGGTTGTTTGCCATCATATGATATGGCCATTTTGACTTGACAATTTGTACGGGAGTTATGGGACTTTGACCAATGATGGATGTGGTATTGGAACATTGACATCTTGTGAACGCAAGTCCTCTGGGACTGTTTGTCAGAAAACTGCCATCATGTGTAGCTGACCATACTATACCGCCATTTTGAATCGACCATTTCTAACGATTCATTTGATTGTTTGCCATCATGTAGGACAATGATTCCGTGTAAATGCATCGGATATTTTTTATTTTGATTGAGCAACTATAAAAGACTGACAAGACAATTTTAAACCACATTATGTCCGTGTTGTACAATTTATACATATTGACGGGGGACATTTCTCTGCTGTGTAGCAATCTCTTGCTGTATGACTTATTGTTACTTATTGTTATTTATAAGTGATATGAACCCAGATAGCGTCTTCAATGGATCAGATAGATTTTATATATTAAAGTTCATCTTGGATGCTCATGAGATTTTTTTTCTCGAAAATTATCAAGGCATGACAGAAAAGAATAGACTAACACTGATTTACTAAATTCAGTGATGACAAGTTTTTGTTGAGGGAGTTAAAACCTTACTTTTTATAAACTTTTAAAATTTACAAACTGCAATTTTCAATTGTATGTCTCTACCTCCATGTGAATGTCATATTTAAGATGTATAAACACTACACAAAAGAACCACCATACCCACCTGAACAATTAGTTGAATCAAATACTGAATAGTCGACTTCGGTTGAAAAATCTGTACACTTTGCATCTAATGTGAAGCCCTGATTGTTTCTCCATGTCAAAAATTCTTCCATAGTACAACACAGCAATGGATTACCCGTCAAATATCTGAAATATATCAATTTCAGCATTTGAAGAGAGATGATCAATATTACTGCATAAAAAATAAATTAATATAATATATGATGTTCAAGTAAGTGCTTTTCTACTAAAATGTTCATAAAAAACATAACATCACACGCAATAATGCTGAAAGTCTGGATTTACCTTGATTGAACCAAAATTGAATGTATAAAAAGAAATTTCACTTTTCAAATGTTAAGTATTTTATTTATTACCGTCATGACCGTTTAGGTATAAAATCATGTGATTTCAGTTACAATTCAAATATCAATTCTCGTAGTTTAGTGAAAAATAAAAATAACAATCCAAAAATACTAATATTAGATATAGTAAATTTATACTATGCTGTATACGACGCATTTCAAGGAGTTACCTCTCATCAGCAGCATTAAAACCGAAACATTTGGAAGACAAAAACCATACTTATATTAAACAAGAAGTACTGAACCAAAAATACCGAAATAGGAAGCCAAATTTCAGCTATGGAGATCTACCATGTGCAATACCAGGAATGAACCCTTATATTTCTATTATTTTTTAATTTTGCTAAATACTGGTAATTTCTGTAACAAATCAATGAATAATCATGTCAGACAAGTCTGACGACTGGGTTGGCGAATATCCTCGGGGACCTAGGGTCCACCAGCAGAGGCATCATCCCAGGAGTTTCAAAATAACAATCCAAAGATCGAGTTTTTTTGATACCATAATAACTGCAAAAAAAACCCCAACGAAATGCAATAAAATCATAGTCTTACGGAAATATCTGCACATTGAATGATCTCAAACTAGGAAAATGTATTTACTTCTTATTGAATCTATTTTACTATCATTTTTGAAACGTAATTTAAGAAATACTTACATCCCCTGTATGTTGGTAATGGTCGAGAACAGTGTTGAAGTTATAGTTGTTAATTGGTTATTTTGCAAGCGACTGAAAAAGACTAAGACTTTATTAACAATGCGCAGACACTATCTTGAAAAGAACGCAAAACAGACAACATTATAGACTGTTGTGTCATGATAAGAATAAAATTCGTTGATACCAATTTTGATGCACATGATGTGCATATGTCATCGTTATTCGACTCACCAGTGCCTAAAATGTTGTAAAACAAAAACAACAATCTAAAAGGTTGAAGAGCAAATTGAAAAATGCCAAAATGACCAAATAGGAGGACAGAACTATGCACGACAGAGATACTCCCTAGCTATTGGGAAGAGCGAGAGTTAATTGTGTTAATTTACGTTTCCTGTTGAGGTTTTCTCTCAATCAAGTTTCTTTTTGTGTCAAAAAGAGCGATTAAAATAGTCTCCAAGTATTTAGTGAAATATACCAGAAAAAGGAAAGAAGAGGCCAAAAGTAGTGTTTAGTATTTAATTCTGATTACAACAATCTGTTTTGAAAGCTCAATACATTGTCAAAAATATTGAAAGACCAATAATCAACAGTAAATCCGGACAAAATGGCAACATCGAGATAGATAAGAAATTGCAATCAACTAAAACAAAACGTAAAAACCCCGACCAAAAAGCATGGGGGTAAATCTAGTTGTTCTAGAATGGTAAACAGCTCCTGTCTCTAATGCTCAAATTGCTATGTAAAATCCAATTTATTTAATTTTTAATATTTTTTTGTATTGATTAGTGCGTAATCAAGGTATTTGGTGATTTTGTAGACATTGCCGGCATTCTTTACTGCTTGTCTTTTGACACTGGTAGCTGGTTACTATAAGCGAGTAAGAGGTTAACCTTAAAATATGTTTTTTCTTATCACACTAAGTTTTAAATTCCAGGTATCTAATATAATATGTGATACCAATTTTGATGCACAAGATGTGCACATTTCCTAGACTTTATAAGACTCATGAGTTGTGCTCAAGGTCTAAAATTGAATACAGAAACAATAATCCAAAGCATCGAAGAGAAAAATGCCAAAACGACCAAAAAGGTAAAGCCAAAACAATCCAATGACAGAGTTACGCGCGAAAAAATAAAGGAACAAAGAAAACTTGTTTGAATTATATGTCGTCCAACCAATGCTTGCTATCCTAGAATGCAGTCCCTTTTTGGTAATCATACTGTATTGGCTTTTAAAGTATGTTTTATAATCAAAAGTGTCGGTATAAATAACGGGGTTGGGTGGGTACACGTTAAACCGGTTTAACCCTACCACTGTTCAGTGTCTGTATCAAGTCAGCCTCTCCTGACCCTATGTTGTGATTACTGTTTGTATTCTTTGGTTTTTGCCATGGGTGGTTGACTGTAATGTCATTGTTTACTTATTCATTTTGTTGTCGGAGCAGGTTATATCCACGGGGACTTGGAATCCACCAGCAGTGATAATATTACATGTAATTGTTTTATATTAATTATGATGCACCCAGATGTGCATATTTCGTCGATTAAGGACTAATTAATTGTGCCTACAATAATCTCCCGTACGAGTGTAGATTACGAATTTCCGATAGGATTTTTAATTCATGCCCAGACTTTTACGACTCATAGTTAAATCATAATTAAAATTCTTAGTAGGGTTTGGTTTTATCCCTGTTTCTCTATCCCTAAACATGATTTTCTGGATTTTGCACGAGCAATTTGTGGAAGCAAAGACTGAAGCAGTTTATTCTTCAACATTTTAAGCTTTGGGTGCTAGTCGAGGAGATATAAATATCTTATTCATTAAAACAGATTGCATATTTCGTATTACAATTCGTACTTTAAGATTTATATACAAACCGTGTGTTTCAAACTAGTCCACATGTATTGAACATTGATAGTAGTAATATTGCACTGTCAACTTTTTACAAAAAACTAAGAAATAATAAATTAAGAAAATCGAAACAATTGTGTGAATTTTTATTGTACATGTACATGATGGAATGTATACTGATGATGCATGATTTCCTGTTTGTTTTAATTGTTTTGGATTTTAACGTTTGTGCTTATTAATTCATCATTTTATCTTTAACTGGTTTTTCAACACTTTGATCTCGAGCACAGTCAACGAAATGGCCATACAGTGCATCAAATTTATTTCGGTATTTTGTGATACATTTTATTACACCCTAAAAAAAACAAATATTCTTGTTATATCCATAGTTGAGACCCATACAACTAAACACCAACCAGATTGTCAAATCTAGAAGTATTTCTGCCAATTTTTAAATCTAATTGACTGTGTGTTGTGGTGTAGTGTAAATAATTCCAAAATATTTACACATTTATAAAATGGAATGATTTTATCTGCTATCCATTGACATTAAGGAGTGTTAAAGGCCTTGTCAATTGTAAGGTTCAGTTTATTATTTCTTATCCGTATACCATAGAGCTTGTGAAATTGGTACTAGAAGAGAAAGATCATCTTCAAACGTATTAACGTTAAATGTACATGTAATAAAACAATTACATGTATAGCATTTCAAAGTCGTGCAATATTTTAGTGTTACTAACTTGCTGATTTTGTATTGGCCCTTGTATTGATTAGCCGTATTGTCCCCGATGCCCTCATATTATTTTGTAGCATGTTTTATATGCACCACTTAATATGGCGGTAGTCCATGGCATTTGCAATGTCGCTGTTAACAGTTCCATAGAACATCATATTGCATTCGGTGAAGTTCCACAGTTGTATAATATCTCATGTCACATGTGTTATAAATATTACATTATTGCAATACAATATTCAACATAAGCCAATTTTGCTGCAAAAGATGTGCGTATTTGGTCAATTTACGACCAATCAGTGGTGCTCAAGGTCTAAAATGTTGAAGAGGAAATTTGACAAAAAGGATACAGCAAAAAAAAAAAAAAACATCCAAGAACAGAGCTAAGCTAACAGTACGATATTCCTTAGTTTTAACCAAATTTAACATTTTATAAAAAGTAAATTCATAGTACTAACAATTGACCCGTTTAATAAGATAAGTATAATTTAACGTCTGTACTTACAAATGAGATAAACCAATCGCAGAGTTGAATATTCCCTCTGGTAAACTCGTCAACATATTATTATTTATATATCTGCAAATAAACGAATCATCTAATGTTTTATTCACAGAACAGTAAGTCGTTAGTTTTCGTGGTTTGGTAAATTTTGTCGCTTCTAGGATTCTGAACATTACTGTAATTTTCAGTAAAGATAAAATACAGTAATTTGCATTTTACAAAAAGATTATATTTTTAATAACTAAAAATTCAATATAACACATTGGGCTAAATGTATTTTAAACTGAATTGATATGGACTGAATGTTAATGAGATAACATTCAGTATGACTGAAAAGGGGAAACACCTTCGAGATTTTCGAGATTTGAGGTTGTATAGACTGTACATGTATATTGTTGCTTAGTGACCATACAGATTTGAAAGAAAACAAATTAACTATTTCAAACATTTTACAAAATTCCGAGTCGATGTTTTAATGCGCCATACATACACCTTACAATCATTTTCTACACGAAATATTATTTATATTTCATGTAACGAAAATGAGCTAAAACTGGACATAAGTCAATGAAGCATGAAATTAAGATCACTATCAGCTGACATTTATTTATACACCCGGTAATAATTGTAGATACCAAATGTTTTCCTAAAAAACTGAGTTAATCACAGAAACCTGACCGTAGCCGGTAAAACGTGGAAAAGTCAGCGATCGTATGTCAGACAGTCATGTACACGTATCAATGATTCGTTAAATCAAATACCATTGATCTAGCATGTAAATTTAGTGGAAAGCTGAGTTAATTGAAAAATTGGAATTGGGGTCAAGGTCAGGTGAGATTATAAGACAGGCATGTAAAGCTAAATTCACTCTTCAGACCAAATATCACTGATCTACCATCATGACCATGTATACTTACTGAAAACTTAGCTATGGTCGAAATTCTCCTACTTTAGTGAATAATGAGATTGTTGTCAAGATCAGGTGACACACATGTACGTCTTAACATTAACAGTGATTCAGAAAACCAAATATTCGATGTACCATGTTTACTTATTGTGATATTGGCACAACCACAAACGATTAAGTCAATTTAGTTGCCAAGTTAATAAACCTTAACTAGAGGCTCAGGTGAGCTTGAATCGCTCACACTTTGCCCATTAGTTCCTAAGAAAATTCCCAAAAAGTCCTTTGCCATATGGTTTTAATAGAAATTTTGAACAGCCGCAGCCGTTGGTTGATCAAATAATCCAAAAGTAGATCGTTTGTAGAGGACATTTCATGTAGTTTCAAAGGAAATGTTTTTTTTTCTTTGAAAATTGGCAAATCATAATCAAAGATGGGATCTGGCGGCCATATTGTTCATCCATCTGGAGCCAAAGGTGGAAGTTTACTAGAGGTCCTTCCATACACCATTTCTGTTATTTTATGCTTACGATCCGCCCGTTAGTTCCTGGGCGATTGACAAAAAAGTCTTTTCCCATATAATTTCAATGGAAACTGTGAACGGCTGCAGCCGCAGCCAATTGGTTTAATCTCAACCAAAAGTGGATCGTTTGTAGAGGACATTGTTGTCACCAATCCTGTAAAGTTTCAAAACATTTCACACCTCAGTTTCAGAGGGGAAGATTTTTAAATTGGCCAATAAAGATAAAAAAATGGCCTCTGGCAGCCATGTTGTTCATCCAACCTGAACAAATGGTAGATCGTTTGTAGCGGTTCTTCCGAACATCATTCCTGCAAACTTTGGATACAACCTGCCCATTAGTTTCTGAGCAATTGACAAAAAAGTCTTTTCCCATATGGTTTCAATGGACATTTGGAACAGCCGCAGCCGTCGGTTGATTGGATGAATCCCAACCAAGTGGATCGTTTGTAGAGGGTATTGTTGTCAATCCTGGAAAGTGTCAAAACATTTCATGATGTAGTTTCAGAAAAGAAAATTTTTAAAAATTGGCCAATAAAAATCAAAGATGTCCTTTGCGGCCATGTTGTTCATCAAATCAGAATGGTGGATCGTTTGTAGAGGTCCTTCCATACATCATTCCTACCAAGTATGGTTACAATCCGCCAAGTAATTTCAAAGAAGATGAAAATGTGAAAAGTTTACGGAAGACGGATGACGGACGACAACGAACGCATTGTGATGACATAAGCTCACATGGCCTATAGGCCAGGTGAACTAAAAAGAGAGGGATGAGTTCAGATGATTTTCGAAATCGTTCGATACATTTTTATTTTGTTATTGGAACATGTAGGAGTGAGAGCGATTGAAAAGTCAGGTTTCCATATGTATTACTGTTCTAAGGGCCATAACTACATTGATATTGAAGATACGTGAATTTTCATATCCTTGTTGGCGGGGGACAATAATCATATGCATATTTATTTTGGTCGTTTTCTCAAATCTCGGGTAAGTTGAAGTTTTCTCACTATTACATATACAAACAAAATACATGATGAGATCAGTTTCAGTATCGCACAGTCTATTGTATGTATGACATGTAAATAAAAAATAAACACCGGTACTTACAAAGTGGTCATATCTGTCATGTCTATGAAAGCATTTGGTGTTATACTGGATATGTCATTGTATTGAAGCTCTCTGAAAACACGCAAATATATTAAATACAATAATATAATACAAGACAAACAATTGATATGTTTACATTTGACAGATTTATTTTACAGCAATAAATAGGATTTCAGGAGTAATATTCAACACCATCTTATATTGAATAAAGCTTTATTTGAACATCAAAAGCATTTTTATTTATAATTTGTGTCAAATAATTTTAAGGCGTTGAAAAAAGCATGAAATTTGTTAATATTTTAATCAGATCTCTGTCATAGATAAAACTAATATACGAGAATTTAACATCAAAGGAATCTTTTAAAATAATTTATGTCTTAAAAAAATTTGGAAGTATTTTTTTTAAACCTGTAAATAACATGATTACAGCCCGTGCGCTGTAGAAATCAAAGGCGCCGTGGTTGATCGTGGTTAGTGCATCGGATTAAAAAGCCAAAGGTCTCTAGTTCGTTTCCCGTTCGGGATAAAAATTTCACAGATAAAATTTGTGAATACCTATCGACAACATTTGCGAGAATGGTCTCGGTGAAAGATGCTGGTCCGTCGAATTGAGACAAAAAATGGCAGCCCCGTTTTATGGAAGAGCAACACCCTAAGCACGATAAGGGCTCCCATATAGATTTTGAAAAAGAGTCGCTAAAATTCCGCTACAGGGGTAACTCTCACTCATGCTACGTTGAGAGGGATTAGTATATAGGTATCATTTGTTTCCCAATCCACTATAAATGAATAAGTTTACAGTTAAGGGTCTTTTTGTCAGATTTTCGGAATCCTCGGGTTTTATCCATTTCTTAAACATTAAATTGCCCATGAGTACCCACTTTTTCTTTTATAATTCAATCATATATACCTTAAAATGGTACTTGACAAAATTTTATGAAATCCTTTTTATTTTTTCATACATTTTTGAGAGACTGAAGTTGCCAATGCAAAGACAATGAAAAATCAAGAAAAAACTTTTTTCCTGCAAATTTTCAAGGCTTTATAGCTCTAAAATAAGCACATGAACCTATATTTTTTTCTTGCTTATTTGTTTACTATTTATATGTTTTTATCAAACTAAAACACCTATTTCAAATCCTATTTATTTCCTATTAGACCAGCGATCATCCTTAACGCTTTCATTCTAAATTGTTCTTATCAGATATTAAACCAAGACGGTATTTCTGTTTATTATCATTTACTTTTAAATGTTGTTTTTTTAAACAATTGAATCAAGTTCACATTTTAAAACTTAAGATTGTGTGTAAACATGCAATACACTTCGCAATGTCCATATCAAAGAAAACCTTTTGATACTTACAACTTGGCTACTGAAGCGAGACCAGCAAATGCAGTGTCATCTATCGTTGTTATAGAGTTCAATTTAAATGATCTGTCAATAAAAAAGAATGCATGTGTTTATTGGCCAATCAGGACAAGAAGACTATAAAACAGAGGGCAGACATACTAGTACCATCGTGTGTCCATTTCTGTTCCCTGGATACATATTTTACTCACAATTTCGCAGACCATTAATCATAGTGAAAAATTGTTAATTCAAATGCAATGTTTATTAAAATTTTTAAAAATATTATTTCTTTTTTTAATGAAATATCCGCAGTTATCCATTCCCACATATCGATATAGATTGTTCGGTTACTACGATTTATTTTGTCACAGTCAAATGTTGCAATAATAAACGTTTTCACGTGTATGTTTGTTCCTCGGGTAAAAGTTTATTAGAGGTCTAGAAAATGTCAGAGTAGAAATAAATCGACGGGTTGTGTATAGACATGAGTCCTAATAGTAAGTTTAGATATAGAGTGACGGGGAAAGGGGCGGGGGGGGGGGGGGTAAATGATTGATATAAAATATATTGCATAGGCACACCAATCGCTGACAAAGAAAAGGAAAAGATGAAATTACTGATCAACAGTTCTTCCATCAAAATTACAATACGTTCTTTTTTAAAATACAAAGAAAATTATGAGAAATACAAATAAATAAATTGATAACTGATATCTACTGATAGTAAGTCAAATATATTTATTTGCAATAAAAGGTAAATGGAGTCAATGTTAGAAAATGTTACCTTACAGACATACAAGAGAGAAAGAAATAATATGTTTTATTCAAACAAAATGATCTAATTTCAAATGACATATTTAGAAAACATATTTACAGAGAGAGTAATTCATCATCTGTATTGAAAATAGGTTATTATTTTCAATTAGGAGTTACACTGACCTTGTTTAATAACACATTTTTATTCAGTACAACCTACAAAATGTGTCAAAACAGTTCTCTCTTTAGTATACAATTACACGCTATATATAAAAGACTAATAATAATTGAAACGGTTATGTTCAGTTACAAGTACATGTAATTAAAGGCGATTTATCAAAATTTATCAAATTATATACACGACAGACATGACGGTGACTGGGTTTAACCGTGTTATAGACAGGCGTTTTAGTGATCAAGAAAATAATTTGATGCATCCGTTTGAAATATAAGCTTTGATCAGTATCTTATAATGAAAAAGTAAAAGTACGAATGTCATCCCAATATTGAAGGTAGTAATGTAACAGTTATATTATCATAGTCTATTCCTGCGCAAACATTAAAAAAGAATAAAATAAATGAAATAAAATAAAATAAAATAAAATTAACACTGAGAAATGTACTTCACTCAATGAATGCTTTTCCTACGGAATGTGAATTGCTAATAGGATCAAACCAGAAACTTTTCTTACTGTCCAAAAAGTCAAATTGCAGATAACTCAATGGACAAAAATAAAAATCAACGCAAAAAACCGTGAAACCTAAATCCATTGACAACGGTAAAACCTATCAAAACCAGGGAGTAGACATTTCAGTTTCCTACACATCACCCGTCATCTGGTCCAAAAAAGTCATTTAAGTAAAATTCACAGTGCATGAACATGTTTTACGAATGAAGAACGTCATTTGGCATACTGGCGCATGGTATCGGTCAAACAATTCGTTATGATGACGACCAAAGAATTTTAGTAGTGATGCTATTAATCCACTACTGACAAACCCTGGCCAAGTAGCTACTGTACCAGCGATCATCTTCTCCGTATAATATTTTGGTACACATGTCTTATGTATACCATTGTGTTTTTGACATATACAGTCGACCCTGCTTTAAAGGGCACCTCTATATAGCAGATCACTGTCTATAAAGGGCACAGTGAAAAAAGTCCCATTCATGAAGAAAGTATGTAAAATTAACCTCTGTATAGAGGGCACAACACGTTTGTGAAAATAGGCATGATAGGAAGGTTACCATCGGGTTTCAAACTGTAGCTTGACGGCAATAAATAATAAATAAATTTTAGGAACAAGTATTTATAACTGCTTCAAATGTTGCAGGAGTTACCATAATTTTCTATTGGTTTTTTTACTATACAAATTGTACTCCCACTATCTACAATTAAACTTGTCACTTTAAAACAAAGTTGGATTCTTCTTAAGTTATATGAAACGTCTAGGAATTACATAGATTACAATCAGACAATCCATTCACGTACATGTAGTCTTTATAATCTTAACCTTTAAGATATTTACTTATAAGATATATACTTAAGATATGTTCATATAAATAATAAAAATTCGAAAGGAATCATTATGGCATTGGTATTCGAAAGTTTAAGTCCACAGAATGTTTAACCAATATTATTCTTTGATACCAACCAAAGTATGTGGAAATCGTCGAATTATGACTCATCAACAGAAAGTATTATATAAATCGTGCATGTAATTATATTTCAACCATATTAGTTTGCTCTATAAATGTATAAATGTAAGGCTAATCAAATTCAAAATTACCTTTAATAAGCTTCAATTCAAAGAAGAAGGCTTTTACTATCATTAAGAGAAAACAAAACAACAAAAGCCCAAACAAACAAACAGATAAAACTAAAAACATAATTAAAAAAAAACAAACTGAAACACAAAAAATCAAACAAACCAAAATAAAAAAAAATAACAATAAATTAAGGCAGAAAATACCAAAGAACAAAAAAAAGAAGAAAAACACAAAACAAAATAAGATATTACATTTCAGATGCAATACATAGTGCAATTGTCCTTTTAATATTTCGTAGATATTAAGTAGTGTATTACTCTAAGAAGACTGAAGCATTACATTATAATTGCATTATAAATCCGAATCCGGTTAAAAATTTCCAGTTCTGTATTGGTAGAAATGTAAGGATATTTGATAAAATGAACATTAAGATTGTCACGATAAACAAAAAAATATTTTAATTCATTTTATTGATAGTAAATATGAAAAGATAATTTATGTTCAAACGAAAATTAAGAATAATTATAAACATTTAAGAAAATGAACATATATAAAATTGATTTAGACGTTTGTTAAAAAACCCATTAAGACATTTTAAATGGGGAAGTCTCCGTAAAAACAGGCTTAAAAATACTTTGATTGCAATTGGTCTATCCACATTCAGGTGGTGAGGGGAGGTACGATAAAGGTAGAAATTTTTTGAAATCATATTGATTATTGTGTGTAAATTCAAGCATTCATTTGAATGAAAATTAATATGTGACTTTGGATGCAATTTCATATTTTCTTTTGATTGTGATATAAATGAAGCAATGATTCAAACAGATTGAATAACTACCCTGGCACTACATGCAATTATTCAAACAGATTGAATAACGACCCTGGCACTACAACCAATTATTCAGACAGATTGAATAACGACCCTGGCACTACACCCAATTATTCAGACAGATTGAAAAACGACCCTGGCACTTCACCCAATTATTCAAACAGATTGAATAACGACCCTGGCACTACACCCAATTATTCAGACAGATTGAAAAACGACCCTGGCACTTCACCCAATTATTCAAACAGATTGAATAACGACCCTGGCACTACACCCAATTATTCAGACAGATTGAAAAACGACCCTGGCACTTCACCCAATTATTCAAACAGATTGAATAACGACTCTGGTACACACCCAATTATTCAAACAGATTGAATACGACCCTGGCACTACACCTAATTATTCAAACAGATTGAATATCGACCCTGGCACTACACCCAATTATTCAAACAAATTGAATAACGACTATGGCACAACACCCAATTATTCAAACAGATTGAATAACGACCCTGGCACTAACCCAATTATTTAAACAAATTGAATAACGACCCTGGCACTACACCCAATTATTCAAACAAATTTAATAACGACCCTGGCACTACACCCAATTATTTAAACAGATTGAATAACGACCCCGGCACTACACCCAATTATTCAAACAGATTGAGTAACGACCCTGGCACTACACCCAATTATAGAACTAGAACTGTGAGGGGACCTCACTAGCTATACCCCCGCTTCTGCAAAATTAATGGACTAGGGCATCCTTATGATGGTGCATTGTCTCACAATTTCTAAGTCCAACTGGGTTTAACTGAGGGAACAAAAGGGTATAGAATTATGGGAAAAAATATTGTACCAGGACATACTTCGCATGCGCACATCTATGTACTAGGATCTAACAGTATGCAAAGTTTAATTAACCTCTGATAAGGCATGTTTGAGAAACTGTGGGTACAAAAAAAAATTCAGGGATAGACAGAATTTCTAAGTCCAAAAGGGTATAAATTATGGAAAAAAGTATTGGACCAGGACATACTTCGCATGCGCACATCTACCTACTAGGATCTAACAGTATGCAAAGTTTAATTAACCTCTGATAAGGCATGCTTGAGAAACTGCGGGTACAAAAAAATGGGGAATAGACAGAATTTCTAAGTCCAAAAGGGTATAAATTATGGGAAAAAGTATTGGACCAGGACATACTTCGCATGCGCACATCTACGTACTAGGATCTAACAGTATGCTAAGTTTCATTAACCTCTAATAAGGCATGTTTGAGAAACTGCGGATACAAAAAAAAATTGGGGGATAGACAGACAGACAGACGGGCAGACAGACGGACATGGTGGTTCCTATATTATACCTCCCAAACTTTGTTTGCGAGGGGTATAATAATGACCCTGGTACTACATAGAAACCTCATTACTATGCACCTTTTAGACAAAACTGAGGCTTTATGTCTTTCAAGGCATCATCCCTCTTGAAAATGACCTATATCGTAGAATACTGCCAGAAGACAAGATTAGAATATAAATTTTAAAACTACATGTATCTAACTAAAACAAACCTGCGAGACCAAGACGTGACTATTGACTCATTTGTACACTTTTAGTAATCATCGCAGTCACTGGCAGATAAACTTTAAATTTTCTTTAAAATGTTCAAAGGTACATTTATTCCTAAACTTTTTCACTGCATTTGACAAGAGCGCCGTCTCTTTTTAAGTGCTATTTAAGCCATCTATGACAGCTGTACAAATGTTGCATAGAAACTTAAATTGCTGGCATTAAAACGCTTGTAAGAAAAAAAATAGTTTCTTTAAAGTGTTCACAACGAAATAAAAACCAGAACGTCAAAATCAAGAATTTTCTCTACGTTCGTAAGGACATATTTTAAAAATAGTCACTCAGTAGGTCAATAATCATTTTTAGGTCGGACCAATTTTGCAGAGGCAGGCGGTCATCAAACCTATATATATTTTGGGCCTAAACTAAATTCTTATCTTTATTTTTTTTTAAATGCACTTTTACTTTAGTAAGTTTTTTTTTATGAAAAATGCACTTTGAAAGGTAATAAAATTTCTAATATACAAGCTAAAGAGTGACAAATGTGATCTTATCCATTGATATGTACCAATCAGAGAAAATAATGTTCAAAATATATTTTTTTATTCCGTTAATGGAACACTAATATATTAGAATTATAATCAATAAAAAAAGTCGGACATTAAAAATTTTACGTCTCTGAAATTGAAAAAAAAAATGTTATCTACATGTATCTCATTCTTAACTGTGTTATAATTTATTCTTCTACTTGTAAAGTGGAGGTACCCAAATCGCCCGGCTGAAAGGATGTTTTTCGAGCACTGGAGGAAAAAGGTAACAGCGAATTTGTTGATGATTATCTATGTCATTGCTGGTGGACTGTAAGTCCCCGAGGGCATTATCAGCCCAGTAGCCAGAACTTTTGTCCTGGCATGTTTCATTACTTAAATGCCTTTAAACATGTTAAATTTTCCGTTCATAATTTGACAAAATTTACTCGAAATTTCTAATGCTCTCCCTTTTGATGCAGAGGTAACCCTTAGCTAAGTTTGGATTCCTGTTTGTTTTAATTGTTTTGGATTTTGATGGTTGTACTTATAAATTTATCATTATATCTTTAACCTTATTTCCAATAATTTGATATCGAGCACTATTGATGAGTTGTCAGTCAACGAAATGGCCATACACTACATCAAATTTATTTCGGTATTTTGTGATATATTTTATTACATGTCAAGGAGACAACTGATTTGTTTTTAAGGCATAATACCGGAATCTGAAAACCTCCTGGTTACATAAAACTGACGGCATTTAAGAGAACAAATGTAAGGAGCAAACCAGGAAACGCAATCTATTAAACAGACAAACCTGAGAAAAGGCAACTGAACAACCACAAGCACAACAAATAAACACTGAAAACTAAAAAAAACAATGAACAACACGAACTCCTATCAAAACCTATATCAACAAAGAAACGAGTGGGTTATTTTTTGTCCGGCGTTCTGTCAGTTGGGTTGCCTTGATGGATCGGTATGTCAATGTTGACCTTTCCTGTTATCCATACTGTTGTTTACTCAAACCACCCATGCAGATAAATGGGCCCCTTCAATAGATATACATTAAAATACTATGACATATATAAGAATTATAGTTATGTATAACAAATCGCTGACTTCAAATACCAGCAATAGACAACGCGTGACCGAATTACGCAGTAAATCACCAGGGCGCGCAGCGCACGAGTTATTTACAGCTGTAGTTCGGTTAGAAGTTTTTTATTTCTGTTATTTCAATTCAGCGATTAGTTATACTTTTTATTACATTGTGACTTTTGATATATCTTCTCGGCAACTAAGGTTGTAAAGTGATTCATACGTGTAGAGCTAGTCCAATACGCTACAACGTCAAAACTTGGTTTTTTTGGCAGTCTGGAAGGGTAACGCAAGTTACGCTAACAACACAGAAACTTGTATAACTGTTGGGCAATATGAAAAATTATTATACCTCATATCAGAAACTACTGTGATATTTGGTATATTAATAATTTGCATATAAATTCCAACCTATCCAGCAAATACGGCATATGAACTACAGTAATATGTCCACGTGCGACTTTATATGTCGCGTGAGTTTATGTGTACATTTAGCCGGCAAATGCGGCATATGAACTACAGTAATATGTCTTTATATGTCACGTGAGTTTTGTGTACATTTGAGGTTATAAAAAAGAGTGTTTTTCATGAATATTTACAGTAAGGAATGTCTCAGTCAGCGACGAGCCTTTTTTCATGAGAAAAGTGAATTAATTTTAAATTAGTTGAATTCTTAGCATGAAGTATAATAATCACAATATTAAGGTCTTGTGACGGTCATATGCAAGTGACATATTACTCGACGCGAAGCCTGACAAATATTTCGCATATAACCGTTACAAGACCCTAGTATTATGTAAATATAACCCTTCTCATTGTCGACAGATCATACGAAGTTGAGCGTAACTTCGGACCGTAAATTAAATACTACTTTCAAAGCGCTGGTACCGCTTTAACATGTATAAACAACAACCGAATGTATAACGATATTTTTCGCAACATTTAAGTTTGAAAAGACAACTCGCGGTCCACATATTTCCAGCGGGTTAAAGTACAGATATTTTATGCCAATATAGTATTTCAAAAGTGAAACAGGATCTCTCGACCTTAGTTTCATAAATCATATTCAAATTACAGCAGAATTGGCTGATAATTTCAGATCGGATAATAAAACGCTTTAATGAATTCTTAGATATGAAAATGGAAGTAGAACATAAATTCATGTCATAATATTCACCTGTCATTACTCGTTATTTTTTAGGTTCATATAGTTAAAGATTTTAGTGCAGTTAGATACAGTAATGCAATGAATATACATTGTAAATATTGATATATAACCTCCGTAATTAAAAATATAATGAATATATTCTGTGGTTAAAAATGGGAACTGACGGAAGAATAAACATAAAATCTTTATAGCAACATATATATGCGTAAAAAATTTAACTCAGAAACCTAAATTTATTTCTAACGAGGTGAATGTCAGGTAAGCTCGTGGCAAAAACTTTTGGAAAGGCAAAAATTAACCCAAATTAGGGGAAAAAAAATGCAGGACATGTCAAATTTGCCCGATTTTAAACATCACATTTTACACACCGTACACACTGATTGTGTTATTCGTTCAAAACAAGATTGACACGTGCACGATGCCAATAATGTATCATTATCGAAAGATACATTGTTAAATTCCATTTCCAAAGGATAACTGAAACCATCTAAGGCTTAAATATTGGACATACTATGTATGAATAGTTCTGTAAGTATTCATAGTTTGATTGTCATACTAAAAACTCATCGACGATTGAAAAAAAGAAATAAACAGTCGTTTTGTTAAAAATTCGAAATAAGGAGTAAAAGACTTGAGAAAATGTACTTTATCATTAACTATCTTGATGTATTTCGATTATATTCATTAAATTGAGTCAATGAACAACCTATTTTATTCAAGAATTAAAGAAATTAAAATAGAAATCCCAAAATTCCATCTCTGTGCTGTATGACAACAGCGGCGTTTGATCGTATCAGTCGAGTTTCAATCAAAATGATTATGGTCGGTTGTACGATGTGTTTAATCCAACAGTAAAATTCATATCAAATTTTGTGTGTCACATACGATCGGTATAATCCATTCAGTGTGTTACATTGTGCAATTAATTGTCGATATAAATGTTGTTAAATGTTCGACACTATAGCTTTCAGAAACTGTTCAATAGAAGAATAAAAACTAAGAAGGATCATCCTAGATTCGAAATACGAAACTCAGAAATCTAAAAAATGTTAAGATAATT
The DNA here is from genome assembly GCA_028015205.1 of Mytilisepta virgata. Taxonomy (NCBI): domain Eukaryota; kingdom Metazoa; phylum Mollusca; class Bivalvia; order Mytilida; family Mytilidae; genus Mytilisepta; species Mytilisepta virgata. Next base: position 41,130,980 of record CM051510.1, on the reverse strand, counting down.
CCGAAACATTCTAATGATAGACATTTCTTGAAATTCTTTAAAAGTTTCTTGATTTTCTATAGATAAATCAAAAGTAGCACTAATATCCCACTTATAGCTATCCCTACAGTGAAAAGATATTTCATTGGTTAAATATTATTCACAACTTAAAAGCTTTCCTCTTTGATGTTGAATTTCGAATCCCGAATTTAAGATGTCGAATGTCGAATTTCCGTATTTCAAACTTTGGAAATTGAATCTCAAACCTCGAATTTCGTATTTTGAATCTCGTATTTCGAACTTTTCATATTGAATCTCGCATGTCGTTATTCGAATCTCGAATTTCGTGTTTCGAAACTCCTTCCGTGCTTTCGTATAGAAGGGTTCTTCTGCTTTTTAATGGGAATTCACATTGCTAGCGCTTTAGTTTCTGTGCTGCCTTGTTCTAGTTTAGCTTATTATACGTTTTTTTTTTATTATTTTAGTTATACATGCATTCTTGTGGCGTTTGTTTGTTGTGTTCCATTCTTCTGACTTTGTCTTTCCTTGGACTTCGAATTTGTGGACTTTTCACATGTTTTGTCGCTTCGGTATTCTTTTGTCGATATGTTCTTCTTCACTATCATTTTATGAATCTATTAAAGCGTGTGTGTATCGACTAGAAATCATACCGGAAGTAAAACCAACTTCATAAAACAGCTCAAATAAGTAAAGAAACTTCCGGTCTTACGACAGATGAATCAAATTCAAAACTAATTTTCATACATGTAAACGTATACACCATTAGTAAAGATAATATCTGGTTTGTTTTTCAGACCGTAACGACCAAAGGTTCAAAAAGAGTTGAAGCAGTTCCCAGCCAAAACAATTTTTTTCAAATAATTTCTCCATTTAATTTAATTATTTTAATTTCACGTTCCTTGAACATCAATTTCGAATCAAGCATACGTGTGGTCGTCATATCTTAATAATCTAGTAAACAAATTATACAATAAAAAATACTTGTTTTCTAAAATACCCGTCTCTTCTTCTTTTAAATATGCTTTTTATATTTCATCTTCAAATTAGATTTTATGTAATCAAATTCTAATTAGACGAAAAGTTTCAAATTTATGCGCATGTAAAATTTCAGATATGCCGAGTGGGTGTCCGCTTGAAATCGATATCACTATCGATGAGTCACATCGTGTAATTCTGTTGTCAAAATGAAATGCTAAGTCATTTTAACGAAAAGAAAATATGACTTTGTTAATATTTATTATCAATATATGCAAATATGTATTTGTAAGAAAGTGGATTCGAACGCTTTACTTTTTCAGCCAACGTAATAAAATATGTATTCTCATTCTAATTCAAATGCTGAAATAGCCTGTGTTTAGGCATTGTTCAAGCAACTATATATAATATCATAGTACTTTATAAACTAATAGTCCGGTCAGACTAAGTTTTAACCTCAAACTAATTGCAACAGAAAATGTTTTAGTTCTAATCTATAGCATTAAGCCCCAAATATACACAGAAAAAAGTCCCATAAAATCTAACGTGAGGAAAACTCAAAATCAGCATTTTTAATTTCCTATGGAAATTAACATTGGAAAGGGGAGATAACTCCGCAAATATGAGTCTTTTTTGTCAGTTTTTGGTTGATTTTCTTAAAATTCATGTAAAGTATGATACTTTGATGGGGTTATAAGTTCGTATTTGACTATATTATATAATCTTCTGCTCATGAAATGTACAAAACCGAAATGTTATGGGTTTTTTTATTTTTTTTTTGCGCATTTTTCATTAAAGAAATTGCAAATTTGTGGCTTTGTGACCATTTTGAAAAAATAATGTGAAAATTTGGTATTGTTTATATCTGTAAATTATATTTGTTGAGCATCTACCTTGTTTAAAGAAACTTTAAACCACAAAAAGAACAATATATGCTTAATTATTTTTTATTAAATTTGAGATTCTTTACCTTGACATGTTGAAAAATTTAATAAATGTTCAACTAATGAATTACAAAATCTAGGTTGTAGCTTGATAAAAGATATGAAAAAACCTTTAGAAATGTTTGTTATACTCTAAAGACGGCTAAAATATCAAAAATCAATACATTCTGCTGAATAGAAGCGGTAAAGTTATAATTTTGTATCAATTTTTATTAATATTTCTGCCTTTTTGCAGAGTTATCTCCCATTTTCAATGCAAATCTCCATAGGAATTTTAAAATTGTGATTTTTTAGTCTTCCTCAAGTTAGATTTTGTTGGACTTTTTTCTGTGTATATTTGGGGTGTAATGCTTAAGATTAAAACTTAAAAATCTTCTGTTGCAATTACTTTAAGGTTAGGATCAAATTTATGCTAGATTGACTGGACTATAAATCTCTTAATGAAAATGGCACGGCTTTGCTTAAATTTTACACATTGCAAACAAGAATGGGAATTAGAATAAAAATAGAACATATATATTTAGATATCCGCAATCCATTTATCATATATTACAATTGTCATATTGTTAGTATTAAATATGGTTTTTGCATATGTGTAACGACAGGAAGTGAATAATTATAGATAAATACATGACCCGGTCCGATATGGAGAAGGTCTTGTATTAATCTGTTTATCATATACGGCCTATTAAGTACTTATTCCGAACGTAACCGGTCTGATATAGCCATATGAGCCTGACCACGTGACTCAGCCGGTCTAATATGGACATATTACTTGAATAACGCGTTCTTAGCTTGTGTGTGCAGATATAGGTTGTTCACTTCCGGTCGTTACACATGTGCAAAAACCATCATATTTAGTAATAGGTATATGATAAACCATATTTGCACATTATTTTGAAATTTAAAGTAATAAAAAGGCATATTCTTAAAAAAAAATTAACTCTGTATTCAAGCGATGATTCGGATTAACAGAAATAGTTAAATTGCAATTTCGTAATTAAATTTTCAGCGGAAAACGTGCCTTTGTAGATCCCGAATATTTTGGATGTCGGTTTCAAGATTTTTACACCAAAACGAAAGTTTTTTAACATTTAAGTAACACTAAGATTAGATTTGAAATCTGTGTGATTTCAGGAACTTTCATGCTTATCTATTGCTCTTCGTTTTAAGATGTATATTTTGGATTTCCGTATTATTCGTACCAATGGTCTGTTGAGACGGTATTTGTTGACTGTGATATTATAAAACAATTATTGATAGTTCTTATACATCCGTTTAGTAAAGTTTGATGTTTTTTTTTTACCCCTGATCATAAAAATAAATAAATAATAATTGCGTACGCAATGATACACTTCGCATTTTTAATAGACTTTAACACATAACATTTTCCAGCATTTGAAGATATGCTGAATTTAATAACAATATATCATTCTTTATAATAAGAAATACTATAGGGTTTGGTTTGTGGTGCTTCTCCCAAAATTCCTTTATAAATTGCAAATACGAAAACAATATCTAAACCGTTAAGTGCAGGCCATCTTCAAATAAAAAATTTCACTCATGCCCTTTTATTTTTAAATCTTCCTTTCAATGACGTCATAATATGAAGCCAAATTCACTTCCACTAGTGATATATCGTAGAACATTCCACTCTGAATTTTGGTTGCCGTCTTAATAGAAGACCACGATGATATAGAATGTTTGTTTCCTTTAAATTTTATACTTACAGCTCCGTAATGTTTGTTGGAATGTTGGCTGGTATTGATGTTAATCCTTTTGCGTTGCAGTTTAGTTTCGTTCCTAAGCAAGTACACACAGTACATGCATCACCATCAACTTCACCAATAAACATTAATGTACTGCACAAAATTATAAAAATGTGCGGCGCTTTACACGATCGCATCGTGAAGTATCATTCCGTCACTCTATCCATGCAATAGTAACATCCTGAAATGTATATAGACGTTTTAACGTTGTTAAGGTATAATAGTAGATCATGATCGAAAATTTTATCTCTTTTATACCGTGAATGGCTGAACCAAACAATTTAAAGCTGCAATTTTGTATATATGTTTTTCTCAAGTTGAAAACCCCTTTGTTGTTAATATGCAGAGGCTGTAAAAATAAGTTAGTTGTATTTTGCCGATAATTGCCGAGGTCATTTCAGTTGCGTTGTATGGAACATCCGGGAACATTTGAATAATCACGTGGTCATTTATGGTCGGGATACCTTATCGAGAAAGAAATACCTGCAAAATGCCAATCCGCGAGTCGGAAGTAAAATTTTATTGTTGGAGATCAGCGTTTACCACAACACGCGCCATTCTAATATGACGTCCTATATATCTTGAAACAATATATTACCCGATCTATCCACTTTTACATGTCGCACATGTGTATATAAGCTTTCTGTAAACGAGAATTGTGTGAATTTTAACTAGAAACAAGAAATTGTTACACAGAAATCATGCGATGCTACCACAACAGTAGTGTACAACAATTCACATTTCCGTACCCTACGCCATTTTGATATTTAAACGACGTGACGGTTACCAGTAAATTGTGAAACATGTTTTATGGACTATTCCTGTGTAAAATTTGACTGTGCAAAAAGTTATTTTATGAAAAATAGTTTTATTCAAAGTATGCTTTTAAAATGACAGATTGCGTCATATTAATCGTAAGAAAAATTGAACAGCTAAACCAATGTTAGATACATATAGGAGAACTCAAATGTGAAAATTTGTGATTCGTCCTATTTTTAAATAGAAACTAGTCTATTCCCTATAATAATAATCATTTATTGGTACCAATTTATTGTAATATATTGAAACAGTATTCAAAAGTAAACTGTAAATACTTTAATTCCCTCAGACTTGAAATTGATAACTACTGTTTTGAACCTGGAGCCTTGGGTGAAGTGTTCTTTATAAGACGGGGAAGCAAGCATATTTGCCTTTTTTATTTTCATTCATTTTGGGCATGTGGTCGCTTTTTAAATTCCCAATGCAGATGATTGAATAGAAAGACGATTGTTCATTTTCTTTTGTGCATTTTTCTTTACACTTACGCAACGAAATCCTAAGCTGTCTTTTATAGACAAACTTTTCCTCGGTCGATACCGGAAACTTCTTGTAATGTATACTTCCGGAACGGTATCGGTTTTCGTAATCCGGATTAATTAATTAGGGGTAATTAGCAAAACGCGGAAACAATTGCGTATGTACTGATAAAAGTTTTAAACTGCACAATGGTCTCATACTTCTGATATATAAAGATCGCACGTCGCATTTGTTGTTGAAACGGCAACCCGGCTAACAAAAATTTGTCTCATTCTTTTAGTAGTATTAATATATCTATGTGACTAGAAGGGATTACATTGTATCGCGAATGGAAAATGAAGAAATGTTTCAAGGTGGTTTATAGAATTGAAACCATTTACTTATGGACTGGGCCTTCACATTCGTATTTTATACCTCGTTTTCGCTCGGTATAAAATATTCGAATATAAAGTTCCAGTCCATGTAAATTTGACTTCAAGTCTATAACCACCATGCGGTACAACGTAATGCCTTCTATTCAAAATCTAGACGAAATGTGGACAGTAAACATATAACGAGCTATATACAAAACGCCTTTATTTGCAATCTTAGCCTCTCACCAAATAAATTTAGAACCACCACTTCTTTGACTTTTTGCAGGAATTATTTTCACGCCCATAATATTATCAAAACTATATTAAAAACTTCAAAACTTAACATTAGATTGCACTCGACAGCAAAATGCTTGAAACAGGCTTTTTTCAGTGTATAATTGCAAAGTTGGTCATATACATGTTGACAAAACTACAAGATACAGTTTCCATGCGACAACTGAGAATAATTGTTTAGATTTAACTATGATTTCTGATTAAAAATACAATTTATTAACTTAATGATACATTTATGTATCCTTTAATTTACACTGTAATTATTTAGTTTATTTTATCATTTAGATTATATCTGAAATAATCATAAATTATTTAACATTAAAAGAATATAATATATAATTAATGTAAATTACTACGGTCAGTAAAAATATAAAAAAATATAATACCTTTTTACCTATTTTAAAATAAGCTTAAGTTAGAGCATGGCTTCAATGAATTATTTCTTAAATAATACTGACTTGCACCTCCAAATGTCCATTTATTCATCAAATGTGATAAATTAGCGAAATGTAAAATTTTATTGCTTGGGATTGAAAAAAAAAACCAATAACATTGGTGTGATTTTGGTCAAAGTTATACCGAGCTCTGAATATTAAATCAAAGGAGGGATAATTATTTGAAGACATTATGTATATCTGTAATAACTTATGATCTAAAAACTGATTTTATTATGTTGTAAAAATATAAATATAGGGCGATATGTAATGTATCCAGATTTTTTCATGAATGTTATATGCTATTACATGTAAATTAAATGCACACAAAAGTATGCATATTTGCGCCACAATATATCATAATGCGCAAAAACGTTATTTACCACCATTTGGGCGGTTAAATAAATTTAATTACTATACTTTATGTAAAAAATGCAAGTTTTTTATTGGTCAGTTTGCTGGTAACATTCTAATCTAACAAATGCATCAGCATGTAATATTTTGTAATGTTACCGTGTCGTGCTTTGTGTCTTAATTTGTGATTTTCCCCATATACTAAATTCCGGACACATAAAAAAAACCACATCAATTAAAAAGTATATATCTGTATCTATTTAAGAGTGGGTGTATTTTGACACATATGCCATGCAATCATGGAATTACTACAGTAACTTTAGATAGAGTACATGAACCAAAACAAAATGTCAATATCGGTCCATATATGATGGAGGGCTTTAGGGTCTGATACGGTATACGCGTTCGAGGGGTAATATGTCAAGCTATATATATGGAGGTTTATACGAGATCCTAAATGGTCTCACGAGGAAAACTTATACAATTACATCGTAATAGACAAGTTTGACATCTGACATGCAAACTGGTCATATCAGACATTAAAATCACTTAAAGTAATAAGATAATAAAATATAAAGGAACGAGTATGTTCATAATATTAAACAGGGAATTTTGTTCTCATTATTATTGTTATTAATAATGTTTATTTTATATCAATATCATAATCGTCATTCTATTTTCTACTTTAAATTTGTTATTTTATATCATTATTATCATTTTATTTATTTAAAAAAATATTTTCTACTTTAAATAGACTTCGAGATAATAGATTTTCTGTTACTTACTATGCATCTGAAAATCATGTAACATTTGTCCTAACTTATTAATGCCTTATCAATAAATAGAAATCCGTCACTTCATGTGTGGTCCATACCCCATTTGCTTACACACTGTATTCTGTTCAGCTGACACTACCGTTTAATGGCGTCATACTTTACACAGACATGCAGAAAAGCATATTAAACATGTTAAATTAATTTCATTATTGTGCAATATAATAATCATGAAGAAAAGCTATTAAAATCTAATTTGTTAATGTCACGTTTACTAAGTCGTTTAGTAGGAAGGTATTCAAGTGAACAATGCAAGTGGCCTTCTCGGGTGTCGTATCATTAATTTGTTTACTTTTTATTGTTATTCTCATAAAAAGCAAAACCAAGACGCTTGAAGAATGAATAGTCACATTCTATGTTTTGTCAGCTAATGAAAGTGAATCCTGATTTAAACTTAAAACATTGCTGTGACGGATAACGTGAAAGATCCACATTGACATACCAACCAATTAAGAACAACAAGTTCCAACAAAAAATAGCATTAAAGACACAACAGAGAGTCAGGGTAGTTTGACTTGGTACAAACATTCAACAGTAAGTCTTTTATTACAAGACTTTATTTAGAATATAGGTGGCTGAATTGTACTTACAGCTGTCCAGCTTACAGTGTGGTGCAAACAGTTTTATCTAAATTAGACCACACTATTGGACAGATGTGGGAAACATTTCCTTAACACCAAACTTTATTCTAAATAAGTGCTATGTGAACAATTAAACTGTGTCATAATATTTAAAAGTGCATAATAATATCGTATTGGAAGGTGGTAAACATATTCTGCATCGTTTCCATTAAAATTGTCAGTTATAAATCTGAACATTAATTTCAGCATACATATATAAAAGAATACGTAAACATTTTATTAAGGATGATCGCTGGTCTAATAGGAAATAAATAGGATTTGAAGTAGGTGTTTTAGTTTGAGAGAACATATGAATAGTAAACAAATAAGCAAGAAAAAAATATAGGTTCATGTGCTCATTTTAGAGCTAGAAGGTCTTGAAAATTTGCAGAAAATGGGTTTTCTCTGGATTTTTCATTGTCTTTGCATTGACAACCTCAGTCTCTCAAAGAGTATGAAAAAATAAATAGGATTTCATAAAATTTTCTCAAATACCATTTTAAGGTATATATGATTAAATTATAAAAGAAAAAGTGGGGGTTCATGGGCAAAACATTTCATGTTTAAGAAATGGATAAAACCCGAGGATTCCAAAAATCTGACAAAAAGACCAAAACATGACCAGCGAGCATCCTTAAATATATTATCAAACTAATTTTTATATCTAATTTGGTGACCTCTTCCATAATCCAAATATAATAACATGATTCACAACTACTTACTTTGTATTCGGTATTTTAATCTCTAAAAATGTTTTCCAAAATTCCTAAATATAAAATTGAAAAAGCTATATCACTTCCTTAATTCAAATGTTCGTGTAAAGAGTACAAATATACATAGGGAGCAAATAAAAAAAAAAACGTAATCCATTGGTCAGACAGACCCGAGAAGACAAATGAACAATAACAAGCACAACAGATAAACACTGAAAACTAAAAAACAATAAACAACACGGAGTGAACCCAGGTGATCCGGAAGGGTACAGTCCCTTCTCTGTATACGGCACCCGTCGTGAAGTTCAACAAAGTCAATCCGGTGGAAGTCACAAACGAACCTTCAAAATTGAATGAAATCTAACTTTCTCTAGAGATCTTACCTCTATATACGTTGTATTTATCTTTCAATTGCATATTTCTTAAATTACATCCACCGAATATGTGTACAAAATGCATATATTAAAATAAATCTGCATTTTAATTTCAAAGTAAAAATATGCAAAATGTTCAAAGAAGAATAACAGTATACTTTAGAGGTTTTCTATTGTCTTTTGATGTCGAATCAGTACCTACATAATGTAAAATGAAGATATCAATAGTAAAAAGTGAATTTAATTCAATATGCTTCCATAGAAATAAATCTTTCAACAACTTCTACATTAAAGTATCCACGATTTTTCCTGATTCCATTACTAGTGCATTCTAACAAGTTATTTCAATTTTGTTTTGTATAAATAAACTTCAAGGATAATATTAATCACTTCATTGATGAAATGAGCCATATAATAAAAAAATATGTCTTTCATCCTTCCCTTTATAATTAGACTTATTTTAAGAAATCAGTTCTAAAATTGAAAAAAATTTATCCCGCTTATCTTTAGTCGTTCCTTAGAATGGCAAAATTTGAATATAATTTTTTTTATTATTTTTCGTTTAATACATAGAATATTAAAATCAAATTAAGAAATAAATTTATATAAAGTCAATTCAACAAGGTGAACAATCTGTTTTAAATATCAAAATTACTAAAAATGGAAACGATAACATCAAATAGGTCATCAACATGCTACGTGTTCTAGTCTAACGGGAACAGTTTAATGGACACAGATGTTCTCTGCTGATTTCTAAAGGCGTGTAAAAAAGAGTACGAATTCAAACCAGAGGCTCCCAGGAGCCTGTAATCGCTCACCTGGCATACAGTTGCCAAAGTTGACATTAAAATTCATCTTGTTTGGCGGGTGGGGTCATCGGATACAATTCTGAAAGAGACCTACCTAATGATCATTCCACCAAAGTTTGGTTCCATTTGAGCAAGTAGTTCCAGACGAGAAGATTTTTTAATGAATTTCCCATAGGGTCCTATGTTAAACTAAGTTCGGCTGAAGCAGCCATCTTGGTTGGTGGGCGGGGTCATTGGATACAATTCTGAAAGAGGATCATCTAAGGACCATTCCATCAAAGTTTGATTCAAATTGAGCATGTGGTTCCAGACAAAAAGATTTTTTAATGAATTTCCCATAGGGTCCTATGTTAAACTAAGTTCGGCTGTGGCAGCCATCTTGATTGGCGGGTGGAGTCATCGGATACAATTCTGAAAGAGGATCATCTAAGGACCATTCCACTTAAGTTTGACATAAATTGGTTGAGTAGTTTTGGAGGAGAAGATTTTTTAAGAAACCACCCCCTTTTTTCTATTTTTAGTAACGGCAGCCATGTTTGTTGGTGGATTGCGACCCCTGATACAATTCTGGAAGGGGACCACCCAAGGACCATTCCTGCAAAGTTTGGTTGAAATTGGTCCAGTGGTTTCAGAGGAGAAGATTAAAATGTGAATTGTGGACGGACGGACGGACGGACAGACGGACGGACGGACGGACAGACGACGGACGCCAAGTGATGACAAAAGCTCACATGGCCTTTCAGGCCAGGTGAGCTAAAAAGATAGAAAAGGGTGTACAAAAGATGAGAGAAATAATGAAGAAAAAGGAAAAAAAACTGTTAACACAAAGAATTATACCCAAATGAATGAATAACAAATCAAAGACGATTAGAAGAAGAATAACGTAAAGCACTAATTAAATAATATCAATTCACAATAAATAAGTAAATAAAAAACGCAATCCATTAAGCAGACAAATCCGGGAAGACAAATGAACAACAACAAACACAACAACTAAACACTGAAAACTACAAAACAATGAACATAAACTACTATAAAAACCAGGAGTGAACTCAGATACTCATGAAGGGTAAGCTCCTGCTCCGAATTCGGCATGCTCCGTGAGTTCAACGAAGTCCATCCGGTGGTAGTCACAAATCAGTGAAGGTATATAAAATGTTACGACTGTGGGAACAGTTCCAACATCATATTCGATATTGGAACACTGTAGCGGTCAATTAATTTGTGATGACGACCGTAAAATGTCCGAAGCGATGATATCAACATATTCCTGAAAAGCAGCATTTGTGACAGCAGTAACCCTCTTTGTTGAAAGTCGTTGAAACTCACGCACGCTCCTGAATATCGTATAGGCTAAGAAACTAGACTCCATATGCAGACGATGCTGCTATGTTGCTACTCATGAAGGCAAAGTTAACAATAGAAAAGCTGAAGTCATCACATTTTTTCAGAACGTTTTGTTTTCAAATGTCCCGCGTTCTCTATTTCAAGAAACAAATCCAAATATGAAGCGGACCTTGATGTATCTGTAGTATCCTTAATTTCAAGCTCATTTGGGTAGAGGAGATGTCGAAAGTCTTAGAATTTGTCGTTATTTAACGACAACACGCCATCTATATAACTAAAAGAGAAATTCTTTGGATTGTTATTTTGAAACTCCTGGGATGATGCCTCTGCTGGTGGACCATAGGTGCCCGAGGGTATTCGCCAACCCAGTCGTCAGACTTGTCTGACATGATTATTCATTGATTTGTTTACAGAAATTACCAGTATTTAGCAAAATTCAAAAATAATAGAAATACTAAGGGTTCATTCCTTGTATCGCACATGGTAGATCTCCTTAGCTGAAATTTGGCTTCCTATTTCGGTATTTTTGGTTGAGTACTTCTTGTTTAATATAAGTTTGGTTTTTGGTCTCCCAAATGTTTCGATTTTAATGCTGCTGATGAGAGGTAACTCCTTGAAATACGTCGTATACAGCATAGTATAAATTTACTGTATCTAATATTAGTATCTTTGGATTGTTATTTTGAAAGATTGGGCTAGCTTGTTTTTGTTTTCACGTAGTAGCCCTTGAATACTCGCACAAGTTGACAATTCTGGATTTTTTTACCCCAGAGGAGAACGTTATTGTAAATCACTTCAGTTTGTTTCCAATTCATCCATTGTTTATAATCATATTTGTTTGTCTAATACCGCTCTCAAGAATTGTCTCTTCATCAACAGACTTTAAAAAAAAAGGACAAAAATACCTAAGGGGCAATCAAAAAAACGTAATCCATTGAACAGACAAACCCGGGAAGACAAATGAACAACCACAAGCACAACAAATAAACACATAAAACTAAAACACAATGAACAACACGAACTCCTATAAAAACCAGGAGTGAACCCAGGTGCTCCGGAAGGGTAAGCAGTTCCTGCTCTGTATACGGCACCCGTCGTGAAGTTCAACAAAGTCAGTCCTTGGGAAGTCACAAATCGGTGGAGGCACATGAAAGGTTACGACAGTGGTAACGGATAAAAGATATCTTTACTTCATTGTTCATTAATTTAGTATCTTTCAAAATTGATTAAAAAGGGAATGAAGAAATAAAAAAAAATATTATTAATTATAATAATAATAATAAATTCCACTATTGTATATCAAAAGTAAAAAAAAATGATATGATAACACATAAAAACCATTAAAATTATATTTCTTGTTAATGGAAAATAATTTAAGCTTAACATTTTGAAATAAACTTTGTAGTTTGTATGCGGTGTCTGTGAAAATAAATTAAGGTTAGTGTACATGTACGTTGCATGGAACATGAAGGACGTTTGGAGTATGGATACCTTGGATCCCTTCCTTACATGTACAATGAACATTTCTGCTCATGACCAAAACGTATCATCAAAATAGCGTGAATAACATATCTATATACCTTAAAGGTTTATAAAAATCAGGACTGTCAAGGTACAATATACATGTCAATCGGTAATCAGTTAGTTAGCTTTAATACACAACATACATAGTGCCCACCAGAAATTAATTTTTCTATACCTAAACAGAACATGGTTAAAATCCATGTAGTCTCCTTATTGAAACATTCTTTTTAAAGGAATGATCAATTACCAACTGAAAATTCAACACAAAGATCTTAAAAATCCTTACATTACCAAAGTAATTATTACTGAGGGGATGATAATAACATGACCCTACAGTTGATCTGCAACGGTATCAACTAGGTGAGTTGTAGAAAAACAAACTTTGATAATAAAATGCTCGCATTTTTGGATTAATCTTCACCAAGGACACCCATGACAAAATTAATTTGCAACAGACCAGTTAAACAGCTATTAAAGGCAAAAACAAACAAACAAAAAACAAACAAACAAACAAACAAACGAAAACAACAAAAAGAAACAAATCAAAATAAGCAAAAGAGGAAAGAGTGAAGAGACCATTGTAACACTTTAAATAGTTAAAGTTAAATTAAAAAATTAGAGAAAGTCCTTGCAATGGGAAATACTATATGATGTCATTTATAGCAAAAAAGTCCATTTTATTACTAAATTAATTGAAAACAGTTGATGTTTATTGCAGTTTGGTATAAAACAAAATAACTACACTGTAATAAAACAACTCTTTTATTTGATTGTTTCAAATGATAAATTATATTTTAACAAAAATCAACCGTCTGATATAAGTCATTTTATAAAAAGTATTACATTTGTTTATAATTTTTGAAATATTAAAATTATTCATTTGTTATCGCTATAATTGTCGTTTTGAGAGAAATTAAATTTGACTTTAGATACGTTTGGAGATAACAGCTTTCATATTACATGTATAAATATTCATGAGTGACTGCCTTGTGTTGATTTGATTAATTTTTACAGTAGGCTTTACAGCTGCTGTATTTATGCATGTCAAAGACTTGAATAGAAACGATAAAAACCCAATGTCATTAAAAAGAATAAAAGATTAATCAGAGTGTTCGGTATGCATTTTGCGTGGCATGACAAACCAGTTTCAAATGAAATAAATATATTATTCTAAAACATATAAATATAATGTGTTCAAGGTTACAAATGGAGCATATACATTGCTCCTATACTCTACATGTCATGGAATGTTGTTTAAGGTTATGATACAATAATAAAATAATACTCCTGTAATTTTGAAATAATATTGTTCTTTTCCTTATAACATTTAGAAAACAAGAGGCTCTCAAGAGCCTGAATCGCTCACCTAGCAAACAATGCACTATAAACTAAATTAATATATTAATGTTTGTTGTAATGGGTAAGGTTCTCCTTACTCCTACAATGTAAGATGTTGGAATTCCGTTCCTCCATACCCCCAAGTCAGTAAATAGCTTGCCAGACAACCTCTAGCATTGCTAGAGTAATGTTCTCTTGTAAGTTTTACTGAATTCCTATGTAATGGAGGTGGTCGAAATGATCTCCCCTGATGTGATGAATTTGTTATCCTGATAAAATATAAATATAATGCAATGGAATACTTTAAATTTTTGATATGTTGTGAAGGACATATAAACAATGGACGGTTAAACAGCAATATTTCTACAACTATTGTGTTTGAAGTTGAAAATTGCCATTTTAAACGAGAGTTGATACCGCTTAGATGAAATTAACCAGTGGTAAGTACCTTTGAACAGACTGTTCTGTGACCTTACATCTTTGGCATCTAAAAAGTGAACCCTCTTTTTCTGAAGTATCACAATTTCAATTACATGTACTTGAAAAGGAAATATTGCAGGAACAATCATGCTACGTTTCATCCAAATCCCCCTAGTAGTTTCAGAGGAGAAGATGTTTGAAAATTTGTTAACAACGATGATGACGGACAGCAAGTGATGGCAATTAAAAGCTCACATACTATAAAGTCTAATCATTGTTATAAAACATTCTCATCATCACCATTCACTAAGGATACCACTTTAAAAACCAAATATTGTTGAAATCCGAGCAAGTGTAAAAAATGGCGGGAAAATGGCAGCCATTTTAAAATTGGCCATCCAAAACAAACTTTCATCATCACCAATCACAAATCCAAGCATTAACTTTTTGCAGGATACCCTAAGGAACAATCTTACTAAGTTTCATTTGATTTTGAATAGCAGTTTCAGAGAAGAGTTTTGAAATAATAACATAACAAAAAGCGAAAAAATGTCAAAAAAGGGCAATAACTCTAACATCAGTTCACGAAAATCAACACACAGGTAGCTCTCATCGTGCTGGACACTTTCAACCTGCCAGAATTTACCGTAACCTAATGATTTTTTAGATATTTGCAAAAAACTGTTGTTTGACCCCTATGTTCTATTTTTAGTAACAGTGGCTATGTTTTTCAACGGATCAAAAATCGAAGCATAACCTTTGTGCAGGAGACCCTAAGGAACAATCTTACCAAGTTTCATTTGATTTTGAATAGTAGTTTCAGAGAAGAAAATTTTTTAAATAATAACATAAAAAAAGCCAAAAATGTCAAAAAAGGGCAATAACTCTAACATCAGTTGACATATTTTCACGAAAATCAACACACAGGTAGCTCTCATCATGCTGAACACTTTCAACCTGCAAGAATTTGCCGTAACTTAATGATTTTTGAGATATTTCCAAAAAACTGTTGTTTGACCCCTATGTTCTATTTTTAGTAACAGTGGCCATGTTTTTCGACGGATCAAAAATTGAAGCATAAACTTTGTGCAGGATACCCTAAGGAACAATCATGCTAAGTTTTATCCAAATCCATTCAGTAGTTTCAGAGGAGAAGATGTTTGAAAAATTGTTAACGACGACGACAGACGACGACAGACGACGCCAGACGACGACGGACGCCAAGTGATGAGAATAGCTCACATGGCCTTTTAGGCCAGGTGAGCTAAAAATGGTTCTATGTCGAATCCTTTGAAAGATGCAGTATAAATTCAAAAATTGATGTTGGCATTATTAAATAAACATATTATTTGAATTGATGGCAAAGTGTACAACCGAAAAGATATTATTACATACAAAATTCATTGGAAAACCCGTTCTTAATGCAAAATGAGCGTGTCACATATAATCTCACAGCAGCCAATCAGTCTCCTCAATTGATCCATTCAGAGTCACAGACGTCTTTAATGTCACTATCGTTTATTGTATTGACAAATCCTCTGGAATATAAACTTTGAATTCTAAAATTTATGTGGGCTTTTATCAACAAACATTTCATTTGAACTGAAGACAAAATGAAGCCATTGAAACAAAATGTATTGGGAAAACCGCTTTTAGTGCGATACGACTGTGTCACATGTGATCTCACAGTTGATATAATTGTTTACTTCACTGACAAATACCGGCGTTTTAGAGTGAAACAATATTTCACGTGTGAAATAAACTCCGTTCTTATACTCAAGGAAAGTATGTAAAAATAGAGGTAACTAACGTTATACACAATAAGCCAACACAAATAGAAGTATATTATATATATTTTAAAAATAATTAATTGATTGTCAACATTTATAACTATCGAAAAAAGAATATCGAAGACAGTGGGAAAGTTCACCAAGACCAACATTCAAGGACAAGCCAAATGAGATCGAAAACACAGGAAAAACAAACAAAAAGACACAACCAAATGTGTAAAAACCATAGCTACCAATAGACAATCAACAATTCCATGTATATACACGTAACCCTTAAAATTTGAATATGTATCGAAAACTGAAATTAAAGGACTGTGCCACTCGGTTTTCTTTCTTCTTTAATAGACCTTTTATAAACTTAGCTTTATAATAAAATAACAGCAGATCTGAAAAAAGCAGCCCATAGTGTGTCCTCAGATAAATTACAATATTCTGCTGGAAAATGTGTCCCACAAACTCAACAAATATATTGTCGATCAACATGTTAACGACATAAGCTTCAGAGTAATGTTTGTTATAATCGGTGTGCTTTTTTTTGTTTTGAAAAAAATTGTTTTTTCTCACTAGATACACGTATCTTTGTGTCCCTTGTTTATTCCAGAAACATTTGTATATAAAATATGATACATGTTGTAAAAACTGTCCAACAGTAATACTCTAATAAATTGTATGCAATCATTTTCCAATGTAACTTCCTGGTTCATGCAAGTGACGTATTAATTCACACATATATAAGACCCCTCCCCCCCAAAAAAAAATTAAAAATAAAAAAAAAATAATAAAAAAAAAAAAAAAAAAATAAAAATAAAAATAAAAAAAATGTAATATCTTCTGGTTTTTCATTCGGCTCGGTAAATAATATATTTCTTCTGGTCGATAAATTATAGAGACAAGCTTTATAAAAGTTAATAATACAAGGAATATAAATGGAAAATATATATGCAGGTTCCTATCACGATTTATTAACTAGAGAATATACATGTTTACTGACAGGTCTGGCTGGGTCATGTAAAATTTTTCTGATTGATAATTCCCCAAATCAACTTTTTTGTTTAACAGTCAATAAATGTGTAATATAAGTTACATAAATTGCCTAGTTTTACTTTTCTTTTGCTTGTTTTATTGCATGAAATTCTTTATGCGGATAGGAAGTACAAATGTTTACATTCCTGCTTCAAAGCTGAAACCGCAAACTGTCGTGAAGACTTCTAATATTTCAGAATTTTTATTTCATAATTCGGGATCATAAATTCAAATACACCAAAATTTCACAATAATCATTTCCATTTAATGCTGGATCACTAAGGGACCAATACACGTGATATAATCTAAATGCTAATTACCTTTAAAAGCAGTCATCAAACATATTTCATATTTTACAGAACTCTAGGATTATTTAATATTGGTCGTCCTATACTCCGCTTTCGTTTGAAAAGTCTCAACGACAGACAAATGACAGATACATGTTATTCCAAATTTGCATTTCTATTTTGGTCAATTCAGTCGTATGTAGATGTCTGCCACTTTTAGAAACTGTTCATTCATAATACAACAAATATAAATGAAATTAATATATATGTAGGTTCCTATCATGATTAATTTACCACAGAGAATATACATCTAATAATTCTAGTGACAGGATTGTAAAATTTGATTGATAATTTATCATATCAACTTTTTCTAACAGTCAATACATTGTTTAGCCTATTTCATCGCACGTACTTCCTTCTGTGGATTGTAAGTACAAAGTTTAACATTCCTGCCTCAACCCTGAAACCGCAAACTGGCGTACGTGAAGGACTACCAATTTTTCATAATTTTGATTTTATAATTCGGGATCATAAATTTATGTAACCCCTAAATTGTACAATATCTGATCATTTCCATTTGCCATAATTGATGCTGGGTGACTAATACAATGTAGTCCAAAATAATGTATTTAATGTAAATACTATTACCTTGTATAGCAGTCATCAAACATATTTCATGTTTTACAAAACTTTAGGATCATTTAATAATTTCAGAATTCCCATTCTGAATCTCGATTTGTCAAATATTGGTCGCCCTATTTTTTGTTTGAAAAGTCCCAACGACAGACAAAATGACAGATAATTTCAAATGTAATTTTGATTGAATTTTTTTTGTCAGTCAAATCAGTCTTAAGTAGATATCTGCTATTTTACCACACTCCAGACCATTATTCAATTACAAAGTTATTTATTTCATTTACAATCCTGCCTGAAGATTTAGCTTTGATTTTAAGCGATACACACTACCTTAATATTTTTCGACCTGAGTTCCAGAGATTAATCTAGGTTTGGATGCATATATAAATGTGAATAAAAGATATTTTCCATATTTGTATATTTTTATTTCATGTTTTCCAATTTTGTACCTAAAAGGAGATCCTATCACATAAACCCCAGTGATGTATATCTTAATTTTATATTAATGTTCCGTAGTATTTTATATCTGGATGAAAACAAACATACTTTTCTCAATTTCATTTTCCTCAAAATTATTATTTCTAATAATTTTCCAAAGACAATCCATCGTAAATGATTTTTAGACAAATTGATTATATTTTAACTTAGACTGAAAAATAAATAGTTATATATGTAATTTTTTTTTCAATACAAAAAAATAATAATAATTTTGAAAACAAACATAGACATGATAGAAGAAAATATTATATGAACAAAAAATGATATCTTAAATTGACATAAAAAACTTCTTACCTGACTTCATAGGTAAATATTAAATGGTACTCATCACATTACAAATGAATTTGTAATTTACACCAAATAAATACCTGTATTTTTATTTTTATCTTACGCATGAACACCCCTGATAATTTTTATATTGTAAATTTCCCTTTTGATGTTTACTATCAGTGTATGAAATGATCTTGAATTAAGAGCATCCTTAAAAATGTTTTAAATCGTTTTAACGAATAACATAGATACTATCTGTAAACGACAGAGACTGTGTTATACATTTTTACAATGGACGTTAAACAAACAACAAATTGGTTCTAGTTCGTAAACACATGTCGGTGACAGTAAGGTGTCGTAACGCCTAAAGTATAAATCATTTTTGATAACGTCGGTAGCTTACATTTTTACCATAAGAATAGCTATACCACAAAGTTTGTTACATCAAAAATATTTTCTATATCCTTTTCAGTATGAAAAAATGATTTATTATGGTGTACGTTGTTAGTTTAAGGACAAATTTGAGCTCTAAATATTTTTTAAGCAATTGGAAAGAAGAATGTTATCATTTGTGAAGTAATGATATAACTCTTTATAAAAACAACATATTAAGCTATAAGTTCCGTTATTTTGTATGTATTTGTAATTTTAATGTTTTAAGTTCGACTGGGGATCGAATCCGCGACATTCCGCACTCGGGCCGAGCCCGCTACCACGAGACCACTGACGAAGCTCGTTTTAGTTGGATATTATGAATTAAATATAAATGTAGATGCAGGATACTGATTCATCTAAATCATCTCCACATATAAATTTTGAATGTAATAAATTATAATCTGCACTTCTTATGGTATTGCATTTCAAATTATCTTTTAAATGTCAAATATATGACGCACATTTATTACGAAGAATTCCACAAAAATGTTAAAGTTGCATCCAAATTGTTAGTTTAATTTGTGGTATACGATTTAGCAATAAGTGCACACTACATTTTTTGTAATAAATTGCAGTAAAAAGTCCAAAGTATCATGAAATAGCACTGCTAAAAATCAAATATAGATAATAATTTAAAACATACAGAATTCTGTATAATCTTTCATTCATACCACCCATTTAGAAATAAACATTCTTTAGATCAAACGTATTTCATATAAAAGTAACACAACTGTCACAATTTGCAAATAAAAAACATCTTTTGAAATAAGTAACATTTAATTCTTTTCATACAGAATTTCTAGTTTAGGTAGAGAAAAGGCTTATTTCGTAAAGAACCGCTCTGACTAACAAACAGTATTCTAAAGATAAAATAACTAACATGTTAGATTTTCTCATAGACAACATATTTGGCGGTCGAATTTTTCAACAAACAATCGGCATTCATATAGGAACCAGCTGTGCTCTTGTCTCACCGAGCTGTTTCTCTACTCATATGACACGGACTTCATTCAAAGGCGACTAAGTGGAAACAAAAAGAAACTAGCCCAGTCATTTAATTTCACGTTTTGTTATATAGATGCGGTGTTGTCTGTCGTTAATTAACGCCAAATTCCAAGATTTTGTACATCTCATGTACACCAGGAGGCTTACAATTAAGGATGCTATATACAGATACATCGAAGTCATATTTGGATTTGTTTCTTCAAATAGATAATGAGAGACGTTTGAGGACAAAACTTTATGACAAACTTGATGACTTCAGCTTTCCTACTCTTAACTTTCCCTTCTTGAGTAGCAATAAATATACCAATTACATCTACGTTTCTCAGCTTACCAGATATTCAAGGGCATGCGTGAGTTACCATGCCTTTCGACAAAGAGGGTAACTGCTGTCACAAAAGCTGTTCATCCAAGGTTTTATCAGGAATACGTTGATGTAATCACTTAGAAAATTTGACGACCGTCATCACGAATTGACTGACCGTTACAGTGTTCCAATATCGAAAATGATGCTGGACCTGTTCCCACTGTCGTAACATTTCATGTACCTTACCCGATTTATGACTATCACTGGATTGACTTTGTTGCACTTCACGACGGGAGCAGGAACTGCTTACCCCTCCAGAATACATGACTTCACCCCTGTTTTTATATGACTTCGTGTTGTTCAATGTTTTTTAGTTTTCAGTGTTTATTTGTTGTGCTTGTGCTTGTGGTTGTTCATTTGTCTTTAAGGGTTTGTCTGTCGATTGGATTGCGTTTTTTTTTTTTTTTGGATTGCCCCTTAAGTATATGTGTCCTCGTTTGGTTTCATCTTACCACATATAAATATGTTGTCAGTCTTGAACCACAGGCACACGTTGTAACCAGACAATAGCTATGAATTTTTGTTTTATGAAATATTATTTTTACCATTAACGTTGACTCAAGACATTGGGGCCCCAACTCGTGATACAAACGCATTTTGACAGTCACAATGTTGAAGGTATCGGGCAGCAACTTTTGTTTTTCTCTGATTCGAATGTACTCTTTAGTCGTTTTGCTTTTTGTCTGAGTTGAAGGGGTCAGACCTATAGATTTGATTGGCGGAAATCCGATATCCGTTCCATAGAGGTTGCAATTACGTTAAAATCTAGAAATTTCATTGGAATGATGTCGGATTATGGTTCATGAATTAAGCCCGAGGTATTGTCGGTTTCGGTTACTCTGAACTGATATTAGAAGTCAAGAGTGTTTAAATGTAGGACAGTATTAACTATCGTAGTCAGTTTTATGATAATGGACGATTGGTCGGTTTTGACCTCGGACGATCCGTAGAATCGCAGAGATCCCAATGTAGTCCAACGGTTTCAAACACGTAATACTCGATGTTGACAAGTTTAGCACAGGTAAATCGCAAAATATTTCTGAACAGATGCTTACTGGTCTTAACCAGTCTTCATTGACTGCAAGTCGATTATATCCTGTCGTGTTGATAAACAACAAAATGGAAAGGTTAGCGTAGACATTCTAATCAATCAACCAACCCACAGACAGAACAACGATCAAAATATTACATAAAAGATCACAAAACACAAAAATCAACACAACGAAGAGTCAGGACAGTCTGACTTGGTACAGACGCTGAACAGTGACGGAGTTTAACAGATTTTTAGGGTACCTAAACCTCCTTATCTATCCTGACACTCTGGTGTATAAAACATCCTTAAAGACCAATGCAGTATAATTATCAACAAGGTGGCCGCTTGTTAGAAAAGCAAAAACTGGTTGACGGAACATAATGTAGAAATTTTACAGTCGTCATCACGAATTGATTGACCTTTACAGTGTTCCAATATCTAAGATGATGTTGGACCTGTTCCCGCTGTCGTAACATTTCATGTGTCCCCACCGATTTGTGACTGTGACCGGATTGACTTTGTTGAACTTCACAACGGATGCCGTATACTTAGCAGGAACTTCTTACCCTTCCAGAAATGGTCGTTTAAGAATAAAATTGGTTTAACGGTATAGTAAATGGTTACAAATATCTTAATGAGATTTATTTATAACATAGAATCAAGACTGAATATGTAAAAAAACACAGAATACCAAGAATAAACATTAAAATTGCACCTTGTATACATCAAAATTATTATCAAAGAAAGTTTGTCCTAAAGAAAACATTCACAACTTTTTTATGCATTGATGTATGCAATTGGGTAATCAAAAAAAAATATTCACCGTCTTCTTGTTAACATATATTACGCCCATACAATACAAATTTGTATGCATAGTAACACTAAACTTGTTTCTTTAATACTTTGATGCAAGTGGATTGTAAATAGCATTATTAGCTTTCAAGCTAAACAATTACGAAGATAATAAATAATGTATGTTAAGGACTTTCTCAACAGGCTGACTGACTACACTTCATTTGTAAAATTTTAAATCAATCATGTAGTTGGAATTCATCTCAATAACGTAGATGTTATCATTACCTTAGCTATTATGTTATAAATATGATATCATTAAATAATTTTGCATCTTTCGTTTAACTGGAAAATACAAAATTTATTTTGATAAATTAATTTTGCAGCGCCATTTCACATCTCAAAAGAGGTGAATATCAAAAATCAAAACTATAACTATTTATAAAGTTATTACTGCCTGGCGCCTTTTTTGAAAAAAAACCACTTCAGATAGCTTTTTGAAGACAGTAAGAGTTTTTTTGCACATTAATAAAATTATTTTTATGAGAAAGATATGATCTAATACATTTGTATATGACAATACTGTCAAACAGTTATTTCCCGGACCCAAACGACATGGAAAGTTTAAGCATAACGTTAAACCTATACATAAACCAAAATGAACAAAATGCAACACCAAAAAATCATCTTCGCATTTTCCAATGACTTTCTATGTAAAATCACCTCTTGTCAAAATAACTAATTGGAGGTCGTTCTTGGTCAATTTTTATAAATTTTTCACCATTGGTCCGAAACTTTTGATATATTTTTTTCCCGGTAACCATTCAAAAAAGATTCATTGGTTTAATAACAAAATATAAATTTGACTGCACCAATCTCCTATATACGTAAGTAATTTTGTGACATCATAAATTTTCTGTGTATTTAAAGGTTTGCTTTATTATAACAGCAGCACTGATGAATATTTGAGAATGAACAAACAAACTGTGGATACTTGTATGTCCCATGTTGCTAATTTCATAAAAAATCGGTTAAAAAATTAATTCGATATAGTTTTTTGAAAAAAATGTGATTTTAAATAGAACTTAATGCAAGAATTCGGAATTTCGCAGCAAGGACTATATATCGAATCCGTATCTTTTTATTTAAATTAAAACTTCTTAAAAAGATGGCAATACTCACAAGTTAAGATCGGGATGGACTGAAAAAAAAATAAATGAATTATGAAATATGTGCAAAAGATTACTGGAGCAATAAAATACATGAGACTCGATTGCCGTACAAGGAGCAGGAACTGCTTACTGTTCCGGAGCACCTGTGTTCACTCCCGGTTCTTATCATGTTCATTGTTGTTTAGTTTTTGGTGTTTATTTGTTGTGCTTGTTCATTTGTCGTGCCGGGTTTGTCTGTCTAACGGATTGCGTTTTTTGGTTTGCTGCTTAGGTATATGTGTCCTCTTCGGAAATATCGATTGTCAGTTGTTCATTAATATTGTTTAACTTGATATTCCTTAAAAAGCTTACTTGAATAGTTTAAAGTTTTATAAACACTTCATTAATGGTATTCCTTGTACATAGATTTCCAAAAGTCTTTTTTCCACATATATTGGAGGCAGACAACACACTTACCAGTCCACAGTGTGTCTCCTGTAGAGTAAACAAGTATTGTACATATAATGAAACATTTTAGTTTTGTGTATCCTTTTTTGAATATTATTTAATTTGTATGTCACTCAAATAATACCAATCATTGATTTTATAATGTTTAATGTATTATTATGTTTTTATTTATTATATGCATTTATTTCATTATTGTAATTATTCTGCTCAGGAATGGGTGCCATGATTGGCTGAATAAAATTATCTTCTCTTATCTTTTCTTATACATATATTTAGCATATTGTGTTGTTTCATTTCCATTGAATTCACGAAAAGCACTTAAATGTACATTTATTGGTATTGAACGATATTGTGGCTCTTAGTAAAAAAAAGTAAAAAGGTATAGAAAATCATTTTCTGTTCAAGATCTTGACCTTTGTCTTACTTGTAAAACAAATCGTTCTTTAAAAGCAAACTGGGTTATTTATTCGGTCAAAGAGTCCTTCGTAAATAATCATCATTTTTCTCTCTGTTAGGTCCTATATACATGTACATTAATCAGTGTCATATTACGAAAATGAGATAATCCCAATGACATCAACGTGAAAACTTTGCATGTCTCCAATTACAAATGGCAATTGGTTAGATACACGTGGTGTATTTATTCTTTACAATTGGCGTTATTAATGGATATACACTTTATTCATTTGTATTTATAATGACTAGATCATACCCGGGAATTCGCGGGTACGAAGTTATGTATCAATTGATAATAACCTATTCAACCCGTGTTTTTATCTATTAGTAACCTAATTTTCAGTCCCCTTGTTGAACACTAAATACCCTAAATCACGTCTTCAAACTCGTCGAGTACAAACTGCACTGTGCAACACATAAATTTAGTAATATAGATGCCATAGAATATAACCAGATATGCTGCAGTGTGAAATTCAATATATAAATTAAAGAAATTTCTGTTACTATACATAATTACATTAAAACAATTTTGTTATACTGTAAAGTGAACACTGTAGGAAATAAGTTATTTCCATGACAAGTTTGGAGGATACTAAATGTGTTTTAATTGTTATATAAATACATGCATCGTGTTCAATTCACTGATTTATTTCATTGTTTTTTAGTTTTCAGTTTTATGTCTTGTGCTCATTTGTCTTCCCGGGTTTGTCGGTCCAATGGTTTAGGTTTTTTTTTCTTTGCTCCTTAGCTATAAGTGTCCTCTTATATAAATACACTGTATGTATGTTATATAAACAACATATACATGTCAAAGATAATACAATTTACTGACCAATATTCTTGAAATATTATATTAGAACGTTTTAAATTTTATTGTGAAAAAACTAGTCCCTGTAAACCAACCAATAGATACAAAAGCAATTTGTGGTTAAATTTTGAACATATCTTCACACATTTCCCTATAACATCTATTCGTCGTATGTGAGTGCAATATAATTTGCCTAAGACTTTCACATAAGGGTCTTATTTATAGATTTATATGGGCAGAAGTTCAAATATGTCAGTTCTGTTATAATTTATGTTTTCTGAGACAAAAATATGATATTTTAAACTAGAGGCTCAGAGGGCTGAGCCTGTATCGCTCACCTGGCATGAAAGCCATTTTTATTGATTTACCTCAAAGAGAGAAGGGATCGGCACCAGAGTAACAACACTTAGTGAGCAACTTCAGAGGAACATTCAGAATATGTTTGGTGTCAAGCAGTTCTGCGGTGCTGCAGATTTTTGTTATATATCATAGACACTTTCTGTCAAGTTTGGCTCCATTTGGCCGAGCAGTTTAAGAGAAGTTTTTTTTTAAATCAACCAGTCAGAAACAAGAATTGCCCATGGCGGCCATGTTCAATGACTGATCTGGACAAAATGAGGAAACTTTGTAAAAAACGTCCAGTAGATGCTTCCTGTCAAGTTTCGTTACCTTTGAACAAGCTGTTTCAAAGAAGAAGATTATCAACCGATGAAAGAAAAGAACTGCCCATGACGGTCATGTTTGTTGCCTGACAAAATGAGGAAACTTTATAAAGGATCTCCCATATATTATTCCTGTCCGGTTTCGTTTCATTTTGGCAAGCGATTTCAGAGAAGATTCTTTTATATTAGCCAATGCGAAACAAGAACAGTACTCCGATCGGGATGAAATACAGACATTTTGTAAAGAACCTCCGATAGAGGCTTCCAGTAAGGTCTCATTTCATTTGGCCAAGCAGTTCCAGAGGAAAAAAGTTAAATCAACCAATGAGAAACAAGATTTGTCTATGGGGGCCATATTTTTGTGCCGACCGGGACGAAACGAGCAATCCTTATACACCTTACATAGATGCTTCCTGCCAAATTTAATTCCATTTGACTCAGTGGTTTCAGAGGAGAACATTAAAATTTTGAAAGTTAACGGACGACGGACGGACAACGGACGCCAAGTGATGACAAAAGCTCAGAGGGCCTTTTTAAAATAATATATTAAGGTAAAATAAAGGTTAGGTTTACCTCTTTTAAGTATTAACAGGTAACGCACATTTGGTCATTTTGGTATTGTCTACTCTTATTGTACCTATGTCAAGATACATATAACAAGATAAAAAAAAGCACAGATGAAGTTCAATATTACATAATTCATTCTTAATTTTTATGAAAAGTCTTGATTGACTGCAATGCAGGGGATTTTGTTTTTGTCTTATTATATTGACTTTGTCTATAAGTTCGGAAATTGTAAAAACACAAGACTGTTTAAGAACCAAAGAGTGTTACTATTGTTTGTTAGAAGCACATTTATATATCCTTTATAAATATATAATGAAATATACTATAACCCTAAAACAACAAAGCTGTTTAACATGGTTTTATTACAACAGTAAGCAGATGGAATCGGTTCTAACCTCTCTACTATTCTGTCAGCGAAAACAAATCTAGAACCATTCTAAGGTAGAGCCAACCCTGTCATAAATGGTTCTTAGGCAGAACTGTCCTAAATGGTTCTGAGGTAGAACCGTCATAAATGGTTCTAGGATAGAAATGTCAAGAATGGTTCTAGGTCAGATCTGTCCATGAAGGTTCTACGTCGAGACACACACGATCATGTTCTTCTAAGCATAGTGGTACGTCTCTTTAAAAATGGGCATATGGGAACGATTGAGAAAAATGTTATCAGGAATAAGTTGATGTCATCACTTAGGAAATTTTACGGTCGTCATCACGAATTGATTGACCGCTACAGTCTTCCAATATCTAACATCATCGTAACATTACATGTGCCTCCACCGATTTGTGACTTCCACCGGATTGACTTTGTTGAACTTGTTATTAGACATGTGTATCTACAAAATAATTTGGAAGAAACCATAGAAGATCCTGCAACAGGTCTGGATGTGTCACGTTTTTATCTCTTTTATGGTCATAAAGTGACAAGAAAGAAGAATCCAACACTTATTACTACTATGTCTCTTAGATTGGACAAAGAATATAATATCCTATACATAAACAATTTTACCAGGTCTAACGAACAAAATTTAGAGAGACAAGACATTGGAAAAGTAGAAAGTACCAAACACGCGAGACTGTAATACAGCAAACAAATACAATAAGACTATAACCAAAAGATAAAAACTACAAACACACACACATACAAAAGAAAAACAATAGCACAAAAAATAAAGCACTAGCAATGTGAACTACCACTAAAGACCGGGAAGGATATCAGGTGCCCTTGAAGGGTAAATGTAAGCAGAACAATATCAGGTACTCTGGAAGGGTAAATGTAAGCAGAAAAATATATTAATATTTGTTTTCCATTGTTCAATATGTTAAACAGGTAAGTTCATAATTCGAATGTAGTAGTCTTATGTACAAGTAAGTAGTTATTAAACTATTAATTTGTGGGCAATGTATACTATACAATACTAGGAACATCTACATACACATGTATATATAGCATATAATAATTCTACTATTTAACCTTGATTTTTACGAGTCATTCAAAAATATCTATACAAATTATTAAAGATACATACATTGATGTCCTCATAGATGAATTAAATCCTTATGACGTTGGTTAAAATGATTTTAAAATATGTTTTATTATAATTAATAGGTTGTAATACATATTACACTACACATTTTTGTGGTGAGGTAATACGGTAAGCTATAGGAGTGTTAGTGAATTGCCTACTTTTTTTTATTCATAAATTGACAGTAGATTATATTAATTATATACCCTAATACCTTTCACTTTGCGCCGTGGTGTAGTGGTTAGCGCATCGGACTACGAGGCCAAAGGTCCCTAGTTCAATTCCCGTTCGGGATGAAGACTTCAGGGATCAAATTTGCAACGCCCCATCGACACCATTTGCGAGGATGGTCTCGGTAAACGATGCTAGAGAGTCGGATGGGGACGCAAAATGGCTGTCCTGTGTTAAGGAGGAGAAACACCCTTAGCACGTTAAAGACTCCTCTGTTGATGTCCATAAAGAGTAGGCTAAAATGCCGGTACAGGGGCCCGCTCTCGCACCAGCCAGGTGGTAGGGATTATATAAGTTGGTATAACTCGTTGAAAACATACATTATAATTCCAAGTTCATGATATTTCACTTTAGTTTAGATAGCAATATGAAGAACAAGTATACGAAAAAAAAACAAATAAAATCATCAAAAGATGCTTTTAAACAGAGGTGATTTTTCAATGTACAGTATAAATAAATCAAAACATGTCAAATGTCGTACTTAACTTTCTGGATTGACCATCGTGATTTATCTTTTTGATGCTGGACATTGAATGTTACTTTTTACCTCAAAAATGGATGACTCTTAGTAGAAAATCCGACTTAATCCAGGGTTGTAACTCTCACATGTGCAGGTTAAATAGGGAAGCTATTATCATTTAACGCACGGCTCATTCAAAAACATTTTTGCAAATGTATACATGGGTGTTTATGTTGATAGAAACATGTCTATTCATCAATTCATTATGCAGTTATATGTAATCATTAATATGTAAAGATGTGTAAAAAGTTAATATGGTGTAAGTAGAAGTGTATTGATTTTATACTTTTTTCAAAATAGACCAACAGCTAGATTAGGTTTTATCACACCTATCAATTTAGATATACATCATAATTTCAATTCAGCAAACTTAGCACTACTTTCGATAAAAATAGAAAATAAATAACTAACTAACAAAATACAACATTATATATACTTATTCACTGGGTTTGGGGGGAATAGTAAGTTTATTGTCCCCGAGACTTGGTCGATGGACAAGAGTTGGTATCTAGGGGACAATAGTAATATACAATTAATTACTCTTCATGAGGTCAACATGGGGAATTGAGGACCCGAGACCTGACTTACGAGGTGACCTGACCTACGAGGTGACCTGACCTGACTGAGGTCAATGGTCGAAGTCAGGTCAGATCAGCGTGTGGGTCAGATCAAGGGACCTCACTTCCCCATTTCGACCTCATAAAGATTAATCAAATGTTTTATTATAGAGGCTATAAATATAACCCAGCAGTTTAAATTTCTTTTTATTAGTAAAATCAACATTATAACATATAACAACCACAAAAGAGCATTAACAGTAAACGGATAAATAAAATTGGAAGTCATTATAACGAGCCGATACAGGTCATTAATTTTATTGAGGGAGTCATTATAACGTACGCGAGGTCAGTTTCTTGTCCAGTTGGAGTCATTATCACGCACGAGAGGTCATTGTTTTGTCCAGTTGAAGTCATTATAATGCACGTGAGATAATATCTGTTCAAGTAGGCGTTTTCGGAGTCATTTGCCGATTTTAATGTTTGGTCAACAACCAATCAAATTGTTAGATTCTGATTAGAGGTATAATAATGGAAACTATTGACCGGTAACTAGTTTAAGGTTTAGAAATAGACAAAACAGTATTTATTGTCTGGATTTTTATATAGAAAAAAGAGGCTCCCAAGAGCCTGAATCGCTCAGCTGTTATTTTTTGGTTTAGACCTTGTATCAATGATTATTTTTGCTATTTAATGTGTACCGTCACATTTTTCGACTTAATATTAACTTGTACAGCTTACATATAGAATCCTAAACCCAAAGATATGGTTGCTAGGGTTTTTTCATCGGTTGCTATGGACTTTTTCAATGACAGTGACTCGTGACCTTCCGTTTTGACTTGAATAAGTAAATTGTAGGGTCCTGAACCAAAATATATATGGTTGCTAAGGACTTTTCCATCAGTTGCTATGACTTTTCAATGGCTTTGCTCCTCGAGCCTCCATATTGACTTGTAATGCTATATTATATGGTCCTGAATCTAAATCTATATGGTTAATAGGGACTTTTTTATCGGTTGCTATGGATCTTTTCAATGACCTTTACTCGACCTTTCTTTTTGACTTGTACAGATAAATGATAAGGTTCTTCGCGGGAATTTATACGGTTGCTAGGGACTTTTTAATCGGTTTCTATGGACTTTTTCAATAACGTTGACCCTTGACCCTCCATTTACTTGTACAGCCACCATTTAATTTATTTCAAGTTATGCTCTACACATCTGTGACAATATGTCAGACCATTATCTTTACTGATATACTGTTTACATGTAAATAATCTTTCAGAGGCAATAAGTCATATAAAGGGTCAATTGACGAGTGTGGTCACGTTTGACCGATTCGTCTCAAAATTCCATGGCAGGTAGATCTTGACATTTTTACTTCTTATCAGTTTTGCTCTAACTGCTTTAGTTTTTGAGATATGGGCCAAAAAGTGCATTTTTCACCTATGTACTATTTTTAGCCATGACAGTCATGTTTCTTGATGGACAAGAACATAAAATATAAACTTTATACTAGATACCCTAATAATCTTTCAGCATAAGGGCAAAAACTCCTATAAGAAGTCAATTAACGATTTTGGACATGGTGCCTTATTTGTTGAACATTTTAGCCTAAAACTGCAAAATTTCCTTAAAATTAAAACATCAGGGGCAATAACACCACAAACGGTTCACCGATTCGTCTGAAAATTTCATAGCAGGTAGATCTTGACCTGATGAACATTTTATTCTATGTCAGTTTTGCTCTAAATGCTTCAGCTTTGAGATACATGCCAAAAATTGCAGTTTACCCCCCTATGTTCTATTTTTATCCATGGCGGCCATGTTTCTCGACCAACAAAAAATGAAACATAAACTTGATTTTAGATACCTAAGCATCATTCAGACTAAGTATGGCTGTAATTTCAGAAAATGTTTGAAAAGGTTTACGACGAACGGACGACGGACGCCAAGCGATGGCAAAAGCTCACATGTGCTTTTAGGACAAGTGACCTAAAACATGCTGAAGTATTATCCATTTTATAATAATGGATATAGTCACAAGATCAGTGTTTTACAATATGGTTCTGGATTAACTTGCATGAGATGTGCTCATTTATCTTCTGATGTCGGTGTCGGAATGTCTATTACTGTCATTAAGGTTGTGTCCCTTTTAGAGGACAAACAAACGGACTTTCTTTACATCATATGCATGGGAAATAGGAAGGGTAATATTATTAAATTCACAGTTCATTTCAAAAAGATATCTGAAGATGTATATCAAATGTATGCTTGATAGGAACTAATCTAAGGTTGATTATAAAGATACAAATATATGTTCATTTTTAAAGCTAATATGGTGTAATAACGACATTATAATTTGATTTGGTGGTAGGTTAATACTGAAAGCTGTGGGAGTGAATTGAACTTTATTCGTGCATAAATAAGCTGTAGAATTAAGTTTTATCATTTCTGACATACCTTATAATTTCACATTTCACATTTACAAACTTTAACTGTATGTCACGATGAAAAATATAGCAATCATAGACTGCTTCCGGGTAGATCAAGGGTAAACCATTGAATTTTTGCATCGTTATTAATACACATAATATATCATATATCCCTTTAATGTTGTAACAGATCGATTTTCTAAATTGTCTGACCAACGTAAGAGTCACCATATGAATTTCAAAATGTTATACTGATTTTATTACTACTGGCAATGAGTATCAATGGACTCCTTCAATCGATAATAACAAAACTGTATAAAGTACAGGAATGGATTTGTCAAATAGAAAATGTAAAAACCCAGCCTTTTAACTCTCTCTGTGAAAAAAGGACATAAAATCTTTAATTACTCATTAATTACTCATTCATACATTTTTTCCCAAATACTATATAATGCATAAATAAATTTAAAGGTTAAAATACAAACATAATTAAACATAAATAAATGAACGAAAAGATATTGCATTATAAGTTCCTTTGAAATATTTTAATGCATTTGAGATCTATTTTGACAACCCTATCTTTATGGTAAACACTACAAATGTTAGAAGTCTGAAATTATAGTGCGCTTGATACATTGCTGAGATGCGGAATTCAATAAACTTTTCACAAAAAGATCTCCTCATAGTAGCCATGTGAGCAATCTTAACTGACATGCGTAGAATAGTAATTCTTTCGTGGCAGTTTTGATGCCCAAGATATGCACACTTCGTCGATTTACAACCCATCCGTTGTGCTCAAGGCCTAAAATGTTGAAAACCAAAACAATATTCAAAAAGTTGAAGTCATTATAAAACATACCATAAACAATACATGGACATTGGCAATGGGTTTTTATATTGATCTTATATAGGGCAAATATTGAAACCCATGACCTAATATGGATGTTGTTACACCTGTGCATAAAACAAACATATATTTAGTAGTTACATGTACTACCAAACCTCAATGAGGAACCAGAGTGAGTTATCTTTTCATAACCAATGTAGGTAAGGAAAAGATAACTTACTCTGGTTCCTCATAGTGTACTTTGCAACAGTATGTATCTGTATCCTAAATACATCAATCTATAACTAAGGCCCTCAATGGCTTACAATGATTTAATTCAACAACGTTATCAAAAGGCCTTAAACAACATTATTAAAGCCAATGCATCATGTCTATATATCAATTCATTATGAATTTATATGTCATTTATAAGATAATATGATGTAATAACGACAGAATGGTTTATATTTAGTGACGGGTTAACGCTGTAAGTGAAGAAGTGTATTGATTTTTGTACATTTTTCATGCACGAATAGGCAATTAAATTAACTTTTATCAAATGTATCATTTTATTGATTGCAGAAATGCATTAAAAATTTTTCAAATTAAAAAAAAACTAACATTAGATAAAAACAGAAATAAAACAATAAACTAATAAAACAAATCCTTAAAAAAACCGTTTTATATAATGAATATAGTTACGTATTTGCATACTTTTTTGCTGATATTTTTTAAGTAGCAGCGACCATATTAATCAATCTGTCCGGACCGTAGAGACAATTTTAAAAGGATACAGCCTAAGGCCCATTAACCAAACCTTGGCCTGGGTTATACTAAATGTGACTTTTCTAGTTGTAGTAATGGTAGTGATGGAAGCCATGGATGCCATATTAGTTAAAGGTCTGCAACATCAAATAAACATTTGAAGGGGAACCATTTGAGGACGTTTCCACCAAATTTTGGTCTGTTGTTCAGTTCCAATAGTATCAGAGAATAAAATTTTAAAATAATGTTTCCTTGTTTTTTTTTTCTTCTATTCAGTAATAGTGGCCATATTCATAGGCAAATATATAACTTATACTGTAAATTCAGAAATTATTGTGTGCATTTATTATTGCGATTTTATCATTTTAGACCAAAATACGATTTTAATTTTTGCGATATTGAGAAAAACCCCGCTTCATTCATATAAAAAAAAATTCCAAAATGCGAGTTTAAATTATTGCGATAACAACCCTGTCGCATTTTTCGCAATAATAAAAACATCGCAATAATTTCCGAATTTACAGTAACAAATGATAAAATGATTACCGCAATAGTCGATCTCAGATAACACTTGTCTTAATAAAAAAGTTGCTTACTAAATATTGTTCTCTTACACCACTAAACAGATTGGAACCAAAGTCTGCAGAGAAATTTATTACTCAACGATTCTGCATGTTAAACTTAATGGCTGCAAGTTTGTTTAAATTAAAGGAAGTAGGTTCACTTTCCCTTGTATTTGTTTCACTCATAACTATGAATTGTTTAAGTGCCCTAAAAAATAAGTTTTGAAGGACCATCCCACCAAATTGTATATTGCCCCATTACTTTCATATAAAAAGATTATTTCATTCTTTTTTTTAATTCATGGATGTTTTGTCTATTAAAATCGACAATATGTGTTTCCGGTCCACACCCTAGGACTATTACACAAAATATTGGACACAATTTCCTCAGTAGTCTCAAAGGGGTAGAGCCTTAAACAGCATCATGCGGATTGTTTTTTTTTTTTAATTTTCAATAACAGTTCCCAGATCCAGATTCCCGGACAAATATTTGATAGGGAACTATGTAAAGACTATTCAATCATGTTTTGTTCTAAACTGCCCCAGTAGATTCAGTAGTGAATGTTCTTAAATGCAAGGTTACCCATTATTTTATTCTGAGTAACGATAGTCATAATATTCCCTAATAATCTGTCAGCCTAAGTTTGGCTAAAATTGATTCTGTAGTTTCAGAGGGAGTGAATTGAACTTTATTCGTGCATAAATAAGCTGTAGAATTAAGTTTTATTATTTCTGACATACCTTATAATTTCACATTTCACATTTACAAACTTTAACTGTATTTCACGATGAAAAATATAGCAATCATAGACTGCTTCCGGGTAGATCAAGGGTAAACCATTGAATGTTTGCATCGTTATTAATATACCTAATTTATCATATATACATTTAATGTTGTTAAAGATCGATTTTCTAAATTGTCTGACCAACGTAAGGGTCACCACATGAATTTCAAAATGTTATACTGATTTTATTACTACTGGCAATGAGTATCAATGGACTCCTTTGAAGTTGAAGTCATTATAAAACATACCATAAACAATACATGGACATTGACAATGGGTTTTTATATTGATCTCATATAGGGCAAATATTGAAACCCATGACCTAATATGGATGTTGTTACACCTGGGCATAAAACAAACATATATTTAGTACTTACTACCAAAACTCAATGAGGAACCAGAGTCAGTAACCAATGTAGGTAAGGGAGGTAATAAATTTGTCTCCCTTCAATCGATAATAACACAACTGTATAAAGTACAGGAATGGATTTGTCAAATAGAAAATGTAAAAACCCAGCCTTTTAACTCTCTCTGTGAAAAAAAGGACATAAAATCTTTAATTACTCATTAATTACTCATTCATACATTTTTTCCCAAATACTATATAATGCATAAATAAATTTAAAGGTTAAGATACACACATAATTAAACATAAATAAATGAACGAAAAGATATTGCATTATAAGTTCCTTTGAAATATTTTAATGCATTTGAGATCTATTTTGACAACCTTATCTTTATGGTAAACACTAAAAATGTTAGAGGTCTGAAATTGTAGTGCTCTTCATACATTGCTGAGAAGCGGAATTCAATAAACTTTTCACAAAAAAGATCTCCTCACAGTAGCCATGTGAGCAATCTTAACTGACATGCGTAGAATAGTAATTCTTTCGTGCCAGTTTTGATGCACAGTATGTGCACACTTCGTCATTTACAACCCATCCGTTGTGCTTAAGGCCTAAAATGTTGAAAACCAAAACAATATTCAAAAAGTTGAAGTCATTATAAGACATACCATAAACAATACATGGACATTGACAATGGGTTTTTATATTGATCTTATATAGGGTAAATATTACAACCCATGACCTAATATGGATGTTGTTACACCTGTGCATAAAACAAACATATATTTAGTACTTACTACCAAAACTCAATGAGGAACAGAGTGAGTAACCAATGTAGATAAGGGAGATAATAAATTTGTCTCCCTTTTAGCCTGAGGACAAAAGGGAGAGAATTTAATTATCTCCCTTACCTACATTGGTTAGGAAAAGATAACTCATTCATTGTGTACTTTGCAAGATTATGTATCCGTATCCTAAATACATCAATCTATAACTAAGGTCCTCAATGGCTTACAATTATTTAATTCAACAACGTTGTCAAAAGGCCTTAAACAACATTATTAAAGCCAATGCATCATGTCTATATATCAAATCATTTATATGTCTTTAATAAGATAATGTGGTGTAATAACGACAGAATGGTTTATATTTAGTGACGGGTTAACGTTTGTACATTTTTCATGCACGAATAGGCAATGAAATTAACTTTTATCAAATGTATCATTTTATTGATTTATACAGAAATGCATTAAAATTTCAAATTAAAAAAAAACTAACATTAGATAGAAACAGAAATAAAACAATAAACTAACAAAACAAATCCTTAAAAAAACCGTTTTATATAATGAATATAGTTACGTATTTGCATACTTTTCAGCTGATATTTTTTAAGTAGCAGCGACCATATTAATCAATCTGTCCGGACCGTAGAGACAAATTTAAAAGGATACAGCATAAGGCCCATTCACCAAACCTTGGCCTGGGTTATACTAAATGTGACTTTTCTAGTTGTAGTAATGGTAGTAATGGAAGCCATGGATGGCATATTTGTTAAAGGTCTGCAACATCAAATAAACCTTTGAAGGGCAACCACTTGAGGACGTTTCCACCAAATTTTGGTCTGTTGTTCAGTTCCAATAGTATCAGAGAATAAAATTTTAAAATAATGTTTCCTTGTTTTTTTCTTCTATTCAGTAATAGTGGCCATATTCATAGGCCAATATATAACTTATAACAAATGATAAAATAATTACCGCAATAGTCGATCTCAGATAACACTTGTCTTAATAAAAAAGTTGCTTACTAAATATTGTTCTCTTACACCACTAAACAGATTGGAACCAAAGTCTGCAGAGACATTTATTACTCAACGATTCTGCTTGTTAAACTTAATGGCTGCAAGTTTGTTTAAATTAAAAGGAGTAGCGTCACTTTCCCTTGTATTTGTTTCACTCGTAACTATGAATTGTTTAACTGTCCTAAAAATAAGTTTTGAAGGACCATCCCACCAAATTGTATATTGCCCCATTACTTTCATATAAAAAGATTATTTCATTCTTTTTTTTTAATTCTTGGATGTTTTGTCTATTAAAATCGACAATATGTGTTTCCGGTCCACACCCTAGGACTATTACACAAAATATTGGACACAATTTCCTCAGTAGTCTCAAAGGGGTAGAGACAGCATCATGCTGATTGTTTTTTTTTTTCAATAACAGTTCCAAGATCCAGACTCCCGGACAAATGTTTGATAGGGAACTATGTAAAGACTATTCAATCATGTTTTTGTCTAAACTGCCCCATTAGATTCAGTAGTGAACGTTTTAAATGCAAGGTTACCCATTATTTTATTCTGAGTAACGATAGTCATAATATTCCCTAATAATCTGTCAGCCTAAGTTTGGCTAAAATTGATTCTGTAGTTTCAGAGGGAGTGAATTGAACTTTATTCGTGCATAAATAAGCTGTAGAATTAAGTTTTATTATTTCTGACATACCTTATAATTTCACATTTCACATTTACAAACTTTAACTGTATTTCACGATGAAAAATATAGCAATCATAGACTGCTTCTGGGTAGATCAAGGGTAAACCATTGAATGTTTGCATCGTTATTAATATACCTAATTTATCATATATACATTTAATGTTGTTAAAGATCGATTTTCTAAATTGTCTGACCAACGTAAGGGTCACCACATGAATTTCAAAATGTTATACTGATTTTATTACTACTGGCAATGAGTATCAATGGACTCCTTTGAAGTTGAAGTCATTATAAAACATACCATAAACAATACATGGACATTGACAATGGGTTTTTATATTGATCTCATATAGGGCAAATATTGAAACGCATGACCTAATATGGATGTTGTTACACCTGTGCATAAAACAAACATATATTTAGTACTTACTACCAAAACTCAATGAGGAACCAGAGTCAGTAACCAATGTAGGTAAGGGAGATAATAAATTTGTCTCCCTTCAATCGATAATAACACAACTGTATAAAGTACAGGAATGGATTTGTCAAATAGAAAATGTAAAAACCCAGCCTTTTAACTCTCTCTGTGAAAAAAAGGACATAAAATCTTTAATTACTCATTAATTACTCATTCATACATTTTTTCCCTAATACTATATAATGCATAAATAAATTTAAAGGTTAAGATACACACATAATTAAACATAAATAAATGAACGAAAAGATATTGCATTATAAGTTCCTTTGAAATATTTTAATGCATTTGAGATCTATTTTGACAAACCTATCTTTATGGTAAACACTACAAATGTTAGAAGTCTGATATTGTTGTGCTCTTGATACATTGCTGAGAAGCGGAATTCAATAAATGTTGTTAAAAAGAACTAGTTTTCTGATATCAATTTTTGATACAGCCATGTAAAATATATTTTTATTACGTGTACAAAACACTATGTATGATATAATTAATCTTTTTCTAACTTTTCACAAAAACGATCTCCTCATAGTAGCCATGTGAGCAATCTTAGCTGACATGCGTAGAATAGTAATTCTTTCGTGGCAGTTTTGATGCACAAGATGTGCACACTTCGTTGATTTACAACCCATCCGTTGTGCTTAAGCCCTAAAATGTTGAAAACCAAAACAATATTCAAAAAGTTGAAGTCATTATAAAACATACCATGAACAATACATGGACATTGACAATGGGTTTTTATATTGATCTTATATAGGGCAAATATTGCAACCAGTGACCTATTATGGATGTTGTTACACCTGTGCATAAAACAAACATATATTTTGTACTTACTACCACAACTCAATGAGGAACCAGAGTGAGTTATCTTTTCATAACCAATGTAGGTAAGGGAGATAATAAATTTGTCTCCCTTTTAGCCTAAGGACAAAAGGGAGAGAATTTAATTATCTCCCTTACCTACATTGGTTAGGAACAGATAACTCACTCTGGTTCCTCATTGTGTACTTTGCAAGAGTATGTATCCGTATCCTAAATACATCAATCTATAACTAAGGCCCTCAATGTCTTACAATGATTTAATTCAAAATAATGATCAAAAGGCCTTAAATACAACATTATTAAAGCCAATGCATCATGTCTATATATCAATTCATTATGAATTTATATGTCATTAATAAGATAATATTGTGTAATAACGACAGAATGGTTAATATTTAGTGACGGGTTAACGCTGTAAGTGAAGAAGTGTATTGATTTTTGTACATTTTTCATGCACGAATAGGCAATGAAATTAACTTTTATCAAATGTATCATTTTATTGATTACAGATATGCATTAAAATTTCAAATTAAAAAAAAACTAACATTAGATAGAAACAGAAATAAAACAATAAACTAATAAAACAAATCCTTAAAAAAAACGTTTTATCGTTTTATATATAATGGATATAGTTACGTATTTGCATACTTTTTTGCTGATATTTTTTAAGTAGCAGCGACCATATTAATCAATCTGTCCGGACCGTAGAGACAATTTTAAAAGGATACAGCCTAAGGCCCATTCACCAAACCTTGGTCTCAGTTATACTAAATGTGATTTTTCTAGTTGTAGTAATGGTAGCCATATTATCTAAAGGTCTGCAACATCATATTAACATTTGAAGAGGGACCACTTGAGGACGTTTTCCACCAAATTTTGGTCTGTTGTTCGGTTCCAATAGTATTTTTGAAATTATGTTTCCTTGTTTTTTTTCTTCTATTCAGTAATAGTGGCCATATTCATAGGCCAAAATATAACTTATAACAAATGATAAAATGATTATCGCAATAGTCTTAATAAAAAAGTTGCTTACTAAATATTGTTCTCTTACACCACTAAACAGATTGGAACCAAAGTCTGCAGAGAAATTTATTACTCAACGATTCTGCATGTTAAACTTAATGGCTGCAAGTTTGTTTAAATTAAAGGGAGTAGGGTCACTTTCCCTTGTATTTGTTTCACTCATAACTATGAATTGTTTAAGTGCCCTAAAAAAATAAGTTTTGAAGGACCATCCCACCAAATTGTATATTGCCCCATTACTTTCATATAAAAAGATTATTTCATTCTTTTTTTTTAATTCATGGATGTTTTGTCTATTAAAATCGACAATATGTGTTTCCGGTCCACACCCTAGAACTATTACACAAAATATTGGACACAATTTCCTCAGTTGTCTCAAAGGGGTAGAGCTTTAAACAGTATCATGCTGATTTTTTTGTATTTTCAATAACAGTTCCCAGATCCAGATTCCCGGACAAATGTTTGATAGGGAACTATGTAAAGACTATTCAATCATGTTTTGGTCTAAACTGCCCCAGTAGATTCAGTAGTGAACGTTCTTAAACGCAAGGTTGCCCATTATTGTATTCTGAGTAACGATGGTCATAATATTCCACGTACAAAATTTCCCATTATTTTATTTTTAAAGAAGGTATTATCATAATAGTCCAAGGTCTACAGCCTTTGGCACAATTTGAAAAAGGGGATAGCCTAAGGAACATTTCATCACAGTTGTTCCCAATCGCCCCAGTAGTTTGAAAGGAGATTTTTCAATATTTTTTTCTTTTAAATTTCTACTAAAAGCAAAGAAGAAAAGGGATCACCCAAGAAAATTTCCCCATTGGTTTCAGTGGCGAAGGTTTTCGAACAACGCCCAGTGATAGCAATAGCTCACCTAGACCTTCAGTGTTAGTGAGGTAACCATGTGAAATAGATATTTCAGTATACCAGTATGGACGCATTATGTGAGCATGTTTCGACAAATTGTGTCACAACAGGAAAGTTATTAAGTTATGGAAAACACAAACAGTCATCTAAAACGTTGGAAAGCAGTAAACAAAAATATAAAGATGAAACGATCTAAGTCATTGATATTGGAGATAGAAACATTTACTGTTTTGATTGTTTGGAGCTGTGATGTATTATCTCCCCTGTTCCTCATTGTGTTTAACTGCATTATCAAATTTATCGAATGGTACAGGTTGCAGTGTTGTGAACCTTTCTCTATCTTGCTACATTTAGATTTGCAATATTGATACATGTATGGATGATTCCTACATGTAATAAATAGGAATGAACATATTACACAGATTACGACCGAATTTAGTTCATGACAAGTTTTATATATCGTCAAATCATCAGCATCAATATTACGTATTTTAAAATTAATATTGTACCTTTTCAATACATGTATGTTAAATTTTTCAGGTTTTTCATATTATGATTTATTGTACTTGTTTATAATTTGAATAAACTCATACGATACGGAATAAAGCCACAGATGTTTATCTAAGTGAAACAACCCATATGAAAAATTATACTATTACTGACAAAAGTGCATAACACTTTTTTTCTTGTTGTTTTTTATTTTTTATTTTTTATTTTTTTATTTTTTTTTTGCTCTGATTTGTTTTTTTTGTTGTTTTTTGTTGTTTTTGGTTTGTTTTTGTTTTTGTTTAATGTTTTTTTTTAATTACTTTAAACCTTTTCAGAAACCATTCCTGCAAACGAAGACCCTTTGTAAGAGTTGAAATCACTTTATCATGGAATCCTTTCTGGGCTATTTAGAACATACATATTTCTTTGTTTGCCTAAAATATATCAAATTACAAAAGGATGACCGCAATAATAGATCAAACATAACACAGGTCTTAATCAAAAAGTTCTTTACTAAATATTTTTTCACTGAAACCTCTAAACAGAGTGGAACCAAGGATGTACAGTGTTTTACCCAAAGATTCTGCTTTTTAACCTAAATATCTACACGTAAGTTCAAACTAAAATTTGGGTTATTCAACATTTTTCCGCTAGGAGAAAAACGTATTTCGACCAAATATGCTTTATATCTTATGCATCAAAATTAATATCATTGAAAATTTATAAAAAAAAAATATCAAAGTTTATTAAAGATTGTATCCGTTAGCACATTTCCTGAACGAGTCAAATCCGATGAGTCAGTTCTTATTCTCTTCTTAATAGGTAACTCACATTACTACTTTGGTATATGTACACAGATTACACAAGAGAATATTATATGCGATTTACACAACAGTAATAAATCAGTGTTGGGTTATTTTGTCTTGTCACTGTATGGTCATAAAATTGATAACAACTTATACTATCAGACCTGTTCATATAATCTTCTATACTTTCTCCCAAAAGAAAATCATTGCTGATACATGTACATGTATCAATGTTTTTATTACTACACAATTTTGTATGGATTTTATAACTTTTAACACCTTATCATTTAATAAAATTGTTATGACCAAGATATCCAAATTTTGCTGATAAAGAATACATGTATACCTATTGTTTAATACATGTAGATGTTTTCACGCGAGCATTATTATATTAGCAAGAACTTGCAACTTTTCCCATAACATTACACGAGAGTAAAATTTTTAAATCATCCGTAATTTTAATTGTCAACACTAAGGTCTACTTTACTTCTGATGTACGAACTTTGGCGTAATTATAGCATATTTAATAGCGAGCGGAGCGAGCGCTATTAGAGCATATGGGTGATTTAGAAAAGTCTTTGTTTAATAGGGGTGGGGGTGGGGGTGGGGGGGGGGGAACCATTATACAATCCAAAGTGAATTTATTTGTTAAAGCCAATATGGCCATATTGTGCTATATACTAAGGATAGAAAAAGTTTCGTTCGCCGGAAACGGAAGTAAGTAAAATAAGGGAAATAACTTGCTTCAAATTATAATTTAAGAGTCAGAATTGTGATACCAGAAGTGAGTTTCTGCAAAGAGCTATTACTGTGCTCACATCAGTGGCCACGCCAACAGCATATTAGTTCATTATTATACAACAGAAATTCTACATTAAGGAGAAAGAACTAATAGTATTGGTTACATAAG
Organism: Mytilisepta virgata; assembly: GCA_028015205.1. NCBI lineage: Eukaryota > Metazoa > Mollusca > Bivalvia > Mytilida > Mytilidae > Mytilisepta > Mytilisepta virgata. The sequence continues at coordinate 41,087,906 of CM051510.1, read as the reverse complement.
GCTGTTATCTTATAAAACATTTGCAAAAAGGGCACGAAACATAACTGTAACGAGTTCTCTTCTGGTGTGTGTGATCAATGGAGTCAAACTACTATTATTTTTATTTCTTTTATATATATGAAATTGTTTTATAGACGACAAAAAGTTCTATGATGCATGGGCATAAAATGTAAAATGTGAATTTTCCCATGAGCGTGATGAGAGAGTCAAGATTCGAGTATTTCGAATTTTTATTTTGTAATAAAATAGTATAGCATTTCAGTCATATTTTTATTTGCACTGTTTGTAATACCTATGTTATACAACCATACTACATGTATAATGCTATTCCTGTTCTATAATGGAGAATGTTCATAAATTGCTCACAATTACCTGTATTGTGTTCAGGCTCAAGAACATAAATTTTGTTAAAATATAACTCTTATGTGTATAAAAATGAACAAAAGTAGGGCAACTGTCATAAAAACTATCCATCTCTACTATATTATAATGTTTTTCATTTCTAAAGTAGTTTTCAATTATTATTATTGTTAGAAAATTTATATATTTTTTCCTAAAGGTACCTATCATCTGAGTCATAAATTTCTATCGTTTTCACAAAGCTGCAAGGCAGCAGCAGCAGGGACACCAGGGTATGTGCTGCTGCCCACAGCTTTTCATTTCATACATTCTGGATGTATCAGTTTAGAAGAGAGAGAACATAATCAAAAAAAATATGTTTTGTACATGTATATCTCTTTGAAATCAAATATATCAATTAATTAGAAGGCTGTGAAGCGACAGCAGCAGTGATTTTGCAGTATGTGCTAAAGCTCCATGGACTTGTGTAATTAATATACAACTCTCTTGTTGGGCTATAAGATACAATTTAAATATCTTTATATAATATTTTGGAGAAGAAGAAATAATAAAAAAAAAATAAAAAAAAAAAAAAAAAAAAAAAAAATAAAATGGGAGGGGGGGGGGGGGATTAGTTATTCAAATATGTATCTCAAATCTCTACATATTACAAGTTTGTTGCCTTTTTATTGACACACATTACGTAATGTTTTACAATTCAGCCTAAATTTACATATAAATTATCTTCTACATTTGAGTGTACATAGCATAAAAAAGTACAAACATAGCAAATAGAAAATATTGTTGTGTTTTCATAGAAAGAACAAAATCATATACATTATACAATCAAATTTATTTTTCTTCAATTCCATTTCCATTGTTGTCGTCTTCCACATCATCCGGCATTTCGTCAGGGTCGAACTCATATTTCTGCCATCCCTCCTCTGCATTTTTACGGTACTGTAGGTAAACATCTGAGTTAGTTTCTTTTAGATATGTTTTCATTCCTTCTTGTCTCATCTTGTATGCAATCCTTGCTAATTTGCCACGTTTAACTTTTAAATGTATGGGTAAATCTGTACATACAGATATCTTTCTTTCCTTTGCAATGTTTTTAGCATGTTTCAGCACAAAGTTACGATCCCTAAATCTGAGAAATTTCACAATAATGGGATTTGGAGCTATGTAACCTGGTTTCAAATTCTTTTTCTGATTCTGTCGTGTTTTAATGCGATGAGCATTGGCAATGTCAATTGCTTCAACATCCTCATTGCTAATGTGCATTTCCTTGATTAGGAAGTTACGAAAAGAACGTTCTGTATCTTCCTCCGCCTCACCTACACTAGCACTTGTTGTGATTCTCTCTGGGATACCATAGAACAGCAAGTTATACTTTCTACTTCTTTGTTCTTGGTATATTTTATCCGCCTCCAGTTTCTCAATTCTTTTTGTTAGGCTTAACACAAGCTCAGACTGTTTCTTAGCTTCATCACAATCATCAGAAATAAACTGAAGTGAGCACTCTATATCAGAAATTCTCGAATCTGTACTTTTTAAGGCATCTCTTACTGCATCCACCTCCTTGAATTTATTTTCTATCTCTTGTAGTCTATTATTAAATTTATCTTCGAATTCCTCGAATTTAGAAGTCAGTTTATTTTCGAGTCTTTCAATGAGTTTTGCAATATCTCTGTTTGTCATATCACTTTCTGTTTGTTCAATTTGTTTTTGTTTTTGTTTAGCGGAGTTGTCGTTACTGTTCGACATGCTACTAGTCGAGTTACGAGTAAAATATTTGTGAATATTGTCACTTGGCGTACCTTTCGTCTGTCGATATGATTGTGACCTTCCTCTCCCCCTCATATTATCCATGCCATACTTATCTACAGGGCATTAATGTACTTTTTGGGTAGTTTATTAATCAGCGCAAAAACACGCTTCCATTTTGTTAGGTGCGCATACCGGAGTATTTCAAATAAAAATTTCAATGAGAAACCAGAGCGAGTTATATTTTCCTAACCTATGCAGGTAAGGGAGATAATAAATTTGTCTCCCTTTTAGCCAGGACAAAAGGGAGAGAATTTAATTATCTCCCTTACCTACATTAGTTAGGAAAAGCTAACTCACTCTGGTTCCTCCTTAAAGCCCTAAATTATAAAATCTACGATGATTATATAGTTAAAAAATGATCTTATTTTTTTAACTATTTAAAAAACTTTTTCAAAAATATTGCAGAAAAAGTATTCTATTATTTAAAAAAAAGTATTTTAAATTCTAAATATTAATGATATATATTATGAATAAACTTTGATATATGAATAAATATATAAATAAATAAAACACACTGGCTTGCAAAAGAACTACGAATGAACAAATATGCAGCTATATTCTATTTTGCGTGGTTCAATACAAAAGTTGATAAAAAGAATCATAAACGTATCTATATCAACAAGAACATTGCTAAAGGAAGTTCTAGGATTATTTAGTCTTACATAAAAAGCTTACAACAAATGATTAGAGGTGGTATTTAATGTGCGTATAAAACCAAATATTACCTAATCCCTATCAAATTCTAAAAGTCCAAGCCTTACAGCGACTTTCAACATGTTAAACGTGATTTTGATGATGGGTGATGGATGTAATGACATGCAAATATCTCTACAGCAATGTTCCTGCTTTTAAATACATTTATTTTTTTATTTGTTTAATGAAAGTATTAAAAAAAGGACTGTTTTTATAATGGCCCTATAATGTGTCCTTGATCTGCGATAATGACCTCTGGGCTGTAATGGCCCTCGGCGTTGCCTCGTGTCATTACAGCCTTCCTCGTCTCATTATTATAGACCTGGGGCACATTAAAGGGTCATTATAAAACAAAAATTCAGCAATAAAAAAGGACTAAACGCACTGGTTTAATGCAACGTCAACGGAGCATGTAGTAAAACTGTGTTCTTCCGTACTGTGTTTGTCGGATCAAAGTAACCATACGATTTAATTTGTTTACTTTTGTAATGTTGTTTTATATAAAATATGCAACAGGCAAAAGTAAAATGTGAAACTGCGACTTTTCACTTGAGAGTTTAAAAATCTTATTTCCAATATTAGCAAATTGACTTCTTTTTTAAGTCTTAAAAAAATGTTTTCTTGTATCAAAAATTATATTAGATATTCATTATATCTATATAAATAAATAAATAAATAAAAAGATAACATTTGGAACGATGACTTGTTCAAGTATTATTAAACTAAGTGTTGTCATGTTATTATTCATTAGTACATGTAGTAATTACGACAAACGTGAGTAAAGAATGGAAACGAGAAATGTGATTATTTAGTCTAAGCCCGCCACTCCCATGACTGCGGCCTTGCAGAATCGTTATCACATAAACATACAATATACGTTAGAAAATTAAATTTATTTGTCATGGTTGTACTTACGGCGAAACAGATGAGAAATGCTCGGTAAACCTTGCATTTTTACCTGTTTCTAAGAATCGTACAAATATATATACATGTATATATATAGTTGATATTTTCTGAAATGTGAATAAATTTTGACCACTCGACGACATTTGTATAGTAACGTTGTTGGCGACCGCTATACCATTTCCTAGAGAGAAATAAGTCTTTCTTTTCACTAGTGAATTATCGACTTTTTATCACCCGGAAATCACCACAATCAATGTAATAATGACAATGCAGTAAATAATCTTGAAATTTGAACAGTAATCGTCTATTCATCACATGAGAGAACAAAATTAATAATACAAAGAAATTTTCATATGTTAAAAGTGGAAATTTTCCGTATTGCATTTGTGTGTATTGACAATATACAAATTGGACAAGTTCAAAATGTTCCAAGGTCAAAGACCACAACACTAAAGCCCCCTTTACACTGAACGAAGACTGCACTACGACCATAAAAAATGTTTTGATCGTGGAACATCTTAGTGGGGTCGTACTGAGGTCTTCAAGTAGCGTAGTGTGATCGGCATTGCGCGTGATAGGTCGTAGTAGAATCTCCAGGTGCCACGACTGTTTTGAACATGCTCAAAATTTACATAGCGAGGTCGTCGCCACTTTTGATCGTACAGACATCGTACCGCTGTCGTAGAGGAAGCGCAGAGACATCGTAGTGAGATCGTAGTGAGACATCGTATATACATTCAAGCAAGAAATTGTCCTTTTATATAGTTTATTTGCTGGTCGTAGAGGAAGCGCAGAGACATCGTAGTGACATCGTAGTGAGACATCGTAGTGAGAACTAATATACATTCAAGCAAGAAATTGTCCTTTTATATAGTTTATTTGCTGATCGTGGCTAGATCGTGAGAACAACGTAGCAAGGTCGTAATACTCGTGGTAGCAGCGTAGTGACAACGTATTACGATCGTCATGCGCGTATCGATGTCGTGTCACAATCGTGAGAGGTCGTACAACATCGGCCTAGGGGCGTCGTGTGATAGTGTTATTGTCGTAGCTTGAACGTACCACAAACGCAGGCATCGTAGCGAAAACGTAGGAGAGCGTAGTAGCAACGTGAAAGATTATCGAAAAAAAGTATTTTGATCGTATGGGAAGCATAGGGGTGTCGTGAATACCTTTACACTGAAGATGGTTTTCCAATTTTTCCACGACCCTGCTGCGATCTTGGCGATCGTAGAGGTCGTGGAGAGCGTAGCACAGTCTTCGACCAGTGTAAAGGGGGCTTAAGGAACATCCGGGCCATAATATATACATATCTCACATTAACTCAAGGTTTCTTTCATTAAATGTCATATGGATTGTATGCAATTCTAATATGACGTCCTATATAACGATATACATGTATAAACCGGCTTTTAATATGTAAACGCGAACCTGGTACTAAGCTTTAACGACAAAAGTATCTTTTTTCCACACCAAATTGTTTACCTTCTATAACCCCCATGAATTATTTCTTAAACTGCACATAGTCCAAATTTCCAAGTACAAAGGAACATAATCGTCCCCTTGGAGATTTTTGCATATCACAGTCTGTTGTTGAAGATTAAATTAAAATTCTTTGATACCTATTTTGACGCACAAAAAGTGCACATTTCGTCGATTTACGACTCATCAGTTGTGTTTAATGCCTAACATATTAACAACCTAAACAATAATCCAAAAATTGAAGAGCAAATTCAAAAATACGAAATTGACCAAACGGGGTATAGCCTAAGCCATCTAAGGACAGAGCTATACACGAGGTGGACACTCCTTAGTTTTCACAAATTTTATAATTTTATAACAATAAATTTAAGTAAAGGGCATGGAAGATGTGCAGACAGGCGGACAGATGAATTCCTATACAAACAAACTTCATTTGTATATACATTGTATATAAGAATTTGTCCTCCAAACAGAACTTCTAATATGTTATGAATTTACGTTTAATATTATAAAATTTGTACTTTACAAATTAAAAAAAAAAATGCATTTTCAAAACCTTTCAACATTTCTATTATATCGGTACCACTTTTAAACGCACATGATAAGCATATTTATATTGATAGGATAAATTATAACAAAAAGTCTAGAAAACCGAATTATTAATTAAAATGCTGCTGAGCTGATTAACGTATAAAAATGGTAAAGCTAAATGCCATTAGCTGGACAGTGCATAACTGCTTAAATCAGTTTGTAACCACACAAGACTGGCAAATTTGGATAGATATAAATAAGAATTATATTATTGAACCTAGTGGCAAACATATCGAACAAACATTTCGCTACAATTTTGACCACACTCCACCATATCCGCCTATCGTTGTTGATTATACCAAAATAATGTGGAATCACCCAATATTTACTTAATTGTTATATTTCTCCACATCAGTTCATCGTCCAACACAAGCTAGTCCTGTTAATACACGGGAAAGACATATCCGGTCAGACATCTGTAACAGATCGAGAACGTGGGTAAAGTTTACCTCAGCCTTGTCATTTGGTACGGCAGCGCCATCTACTGAAAGATGTTCATAATGCATGTGACTCATTTCGAGAACAGCAACTATTACTTTAGTTTTGTGTAATATAAGTCCCACAGAGGACGGCTTTGTTAATGCATTAGGCCATTCCAGTAATAAACTTTGAATAAATTCAACTGAAAAGGGACTATAAGCATGTGTTTTTGCATTTACATTCTTATCAGTGTCATTTCTTGATGTGTTTCCATTAAATACAATGAATGTGCAATTGTCTTGTGGATTGATATCAAGTGGGTTACTAGTTTTATCTAATGCAAAATATGAAGTCATTGGAGAATCAGAAGTCTCCTGAACGACTAAAGGTTGCTGTAACAGCCCGTCAGCAGACCTAAGACAAGTATACGTTCGTTTGCCTATTCCATATATATCGTTATTATCCTGATTATCAGCTGTTGTTGTCCTTTTCTGATTATCTCTCGCCGTGTCATTGCGATTAACACACGTAGTCTCGTTCTGTTTATCACCCATTTTTTGACCCTGATTATTCCTTGTGATCTCATCACGAATATCTTCGACATTTATACCACTACAATTTTGCTGTTCTACTTGATCGTGGATGAATTCTGAATTAATTTTGATATTTCCGGAACTCATGATTTTATTTTGAGTAACAGTATAGATTGGATATTCATTCTTACAATTTTTATTATATTTATCATCTATTAAATAGCTTTGTGGGAAACTATCAGATGATTGACAATTTAAATCAAATCGTCCATGAAAATTTAGATCGGTGTTTTCGGTATGAGCTAATGAATCGGGTAGACCTGAATCACTACTTAATCTTTCTTTCCGACTGCTCTTCTTAGACTTTCTTTTCTTGCGATAAAATTTCTTTCGCCTTTTTATTATCTGTTTTCTCTTTGCACGTATTTTTTCTTTATTAGGTTTTGTTTCATTTCCTCTGCCTCTAATCTTAGACTTTGTGTAATACAACCTTTGGTGTATTTTTAATTGATCGTTCCGTTTGAAATAGTGATTTTTCTTCATGAATTTTAGATTTTGTTCTGTCAATGTATGCTTAAAATAGCGTGTTTCTTCAAACGTAGTTCCAAAGCCATTTCTATCACTTTTAGCACAACACTTGCAAAAACATTTTACACAATCATTTACATGAGACGATGTATTTTGGTTATTTTCAGCACTGTTTCTGATAGTTTCATGATCCACTTCAAAACTGATTCCACCAGAAGTACCTTGTTCTAATTTAATCATTTTACAAATACCACTGGTTCCTGGTTCATTACTACACTCTTTGTCAATTTTCCCTTCACCTGGACAACCATCTGTATCAGTATCACTAGACGAAGTTGAAAGAAACTCTGCACTGGATTTGCTACCGTTATCGGTAGTACCATCGTTACTTTTTTTCTGTCCGTTTTTGTTTCTGCCTATCTCATTTCTGATACATGATGTTTTATCCATACATGCATCATTTCTGGCTTCTTTGTTGGTCTGCTTTCCATCTTTAAGTCTTGCTTCTGTTGCTTTCGGTGATGATCCCATGACTGGAAGAAGAAGTTTAGCAAAGGCAGACTCTGTGGTCTTTTCCTTTGTATCTTCCGATCGCATACCAGCAAAGAGTCCTTTTGGTATATTAATCTTTCTTCCCGGTGCTTGGAAAGACGGATCGGGAATACGACCAGCGGTAAGATTTGTCACTTTAACTGTTTGTAGTCGATCCGGTGGAAGATCTGTGATCTTAGATTTATTACCCGGCAATTCTTGTTGCAAAGCCGATCGTATGCCATCAAAGAATCCTGTCGGAGTATTAGGATTTCTTCCAGGTGCTTGGAATGACGTATCTGGAATACGTCCTTGGGCAAGACCCGCCCCATCAGGTTTTTGCTGCTGCATTGCTTCCTTAGAACTGGGAAACTCTTGTTCCATTGCCGAGAGTAAACCGGCACATAGTCTTGTTGGAAAATTAAGCTTTCCTCCTGGCGCTTGGAATGGTGAATCTGGAACATTTCCACCCTTCAAACCCACCCCTGTTCTCGTTTGTTGCTCTGTTGTTTCCTCTGAATTCTCTACGTCTGGTGCTAATGTTATTATTATTGGAATTTTGTTTATCACTGCATTGGTTGGTGACAATTTAACTGCAGGCTGTTTAATACGCCCTTCGAATGTTCGCTTTCTTTGAACACTTAATGCATTTTCCTGTAGATTACGATATGGACTAGAAGATTCCATTTCATCTACCGGTTTTCTGTCGAATGTAGTTGGAAGATTCTGTACCCATCTGTTCGTCATTTGAGCTCTCAGGCTTAAATGATCTTGTTTGTTAGGGATTTCCATTGGAGATGTACTCTGTGAAACTTTTCCTGGTACTTCAAGGAGATTAGCTGTATTCGCCATACTGTAAAAGAGGTATTGAAAGATTTTCTACTTAGCTATATGATTTGAGGTGCAATGTGAACATGCTTAATAAAATAACATACACACATATATATATATATATATATTGAAGTCTCTGAGACCCCTTACGGCAACTCCGCCTAGCATACAAAGCATGGCGATTATTAAAATTAAACTCATACGGACGTCCGCTGGTTGAAAAATATGTAAAATCACTGCCTCGGATTGATCCTATATCTAGAGAATTTATATATATATATATATATATATATATATATATATATATACACACACATGTATGTATATCTAATGTAACAAAGTAAATGTACACACAATGCATGTAAAAATTTCAATAACCACGAATATTCAGCGTACACATCATGATATATACCATTTTATTCATCAGATCAAATAAAAACCAGAATCCAGTATGGACGCAATCATCACTGGGTGAAGTAAAGATTTTCATGATTTTACAGACCTAGTTTTTTTTTTTAAATTATGACAGACTCACATGTAAGTTAATCTTCCAGTTAATTTTTCACAGAAAAAACCCACTGTAGCAGACATTGGGTTGTGCTACATATACGTCCAAAGATACAAATATTTATTTAAAACGTGTAGGTAAAAGAGGGTTCGCTCGTATTTAACAATCTACAATTGCAAGTGGACAAAATTCAAACAAAAGATTTAATTTTTCATTGCTGTTTTTCATCTTGATGTCAAAATGCGGCCTTGAACTTGAAATTTATGATTCATTTTGCCAAGCAGTCTGATAGAGAATACTTGAGAAATAATTCACTGTGGCTTGAAAATATCCTAATTTTACCACGGTTATCCCCTTTATGCCAAATATTTTGCCACAAGCGATAGCAAGGTAAAATATCGGGCCTACCCGTCGTAAAATCAAGATATTTTCAAGCCTCCGTCATTGCGTCCGTGAATTATAAAAATATATATTCGAACAGGACACTTTCTACGATATTTTGAAACTTAACAACATAGGTATTCAGACACGATGTCGCCATTACACAACGCAAAGTAATACTATGACGTCGGTAAAGTTGTGAGAAACTTTACTGTGACGTTGCCAAACAAGCAGTCTGACGTGTGTAACTTTGGAATCAAAATATCCATATTTTGTCATGGATGCAGACTGAAAGCGTTTGGAGAAGGTCATATTAGAATTTTAATTCTTTTAACTACGATATATCAGAAAAAGAAAGTGTTTTGGCCAACGATATTAGTCGTCCGACCGGAATTTATTTGATACCTTTCCACAAATATTTTACATTAAATTTCAACTCAGTGGATCGATCACTTTCAAAGGAACTCAAAATGTCAAATTTTCAGGGGAATTCAAAATTTCAAAGTTATACTAACAGACAAACACCAGGTAGTGAGCTTAAACTGCATAAGCGTTGGTGGTTATCCTATAAAAAAAAATTTTGTGGGTTTAGATACATGTAGTTTGGACTTTTTTTTCAGAATGTTCGATACCACGGCTGTGTCAATATTTGGATTTGATGGAGGTTTGATCCGAATACTCCTCTGCATATAATGGCTCTGGAAATTAAAATGCACTTGATGCTTCATTCTTTAAAATAGAATAAATGTTAAAATAATCACAAAATTACAAGTACATTCTTGTACATTTATTTTACAAATTAAAACTGGATACAAAAGTTATTTATCGCAAAGGTTTGTAAGAGTTATGGTTTGTTCTGTAATTTGGAAAGTGTATTTGTTTTACTCATAACCTTTGATTTTTTAATCTTTAATAGTTACCCTCTTTTTATCGTAAACGATTGTATGCAATGCATTTTTATGTTAGCAAATAAGTTGTCTACCAGCAAAGATCGTGTACAAAACCATTCTAATGTCGTATGAAGGAGAAACTTAATTTCACTTACAGCCATAAATTCGTTTTGGTTCTGAGTTTCCTTCACGTTGAAAAACTTTCTTAAAGAGATACTTTGACACATTTGTGTTGAATATGTCTCTAAATACGATATTGAGGTCTATAGAAACTGTTGTTAGGTATTATTAGCAAATCTTTTGATACCACATACCAGGCTGTGCCTCCATAGATTTTGAAAGGTATTAAGCGACCTTTGAAAATGGCACTAGAAGTGAAATAAATACAGGGAGGGATGGCCATACTTCTTTTCTTAAATTATTACATTATACAGTTTTGAAAAAATGAGTTGTGCATATAATATACATGTACCATGGATATTGCGAAAGTCCGACATAAAAAAGCAGTTAGGTATTACTTTTTAAAATTATATTTTTATTTCGTAACACTTATTGATTCGCTTTTTTCATGTTCTTTGTTGTGTTTATTTTGTTTTATTGTCATTTATTTTGTTTTATTTTGTATTTTCTATGCTTTTGTTTGCTTATTTTTTTCATCATAATTATTATTATTTTTTCAATCTTTTGAATTACTAGTTTTTTTTTTTTTTTTTTTTTTTTTTTTTGTTAATAGAAAATTAAAGCAATCTTTTTTATCATTGACACGATTCAATAACTCTTGTTTGTGGAAAAAAGTGGCCAACCGTTATATCAATTTTCATTTAATATATATATGCAGATGGTGTCAGTTTATAACTCGACAATAGTGCTAAAAAAATTGAAATCTGAAATGATAACCTTAAGTGACCCGTCAGATCGTGTATATAAAGTCAAACCAAATATAGGTACAGTTTTCACAGACCTTGAAAATCAGCTGATATGCTTTTCACATTCCATAATTTAACAATTTATAATTAACAATATTACCGAAATACTACATATTTCAATTAAGCTAGATACTCAAATTTCGAAATTCGGTTATTTATCCTAGATGATTTAAAGGCTAGATAAAGTCGTCGAATAAACTTTAATTTTATTATGTCAGTTACTTAATAAAGGCTTTATCTTGTACACACGATGAATACAGCGTAAAAAGTAAAATTATCGGAAACTTATTCCATTTTCTCTATTGGGGTTATAAATACAAGAAATACATTAGCGTATATTTCGTACCGCTTACTGTAAAAAAATTCATCCATGTCGAATATGTAAGGGTTACCTGAAATGTCGTATAAAGATCATCAGAAAGAAATAAATAAAACAAACACTACTTGGAGCTGCTCTCCATACATCACTAAACTAATAACTGAATGTTTCCTTTGAATATTCAACCGCCTCGGTGGTCTCGTGGTAGCGTGCTCGCCCCTAGTGCGGAAGGTCGCGGTTCGATCCCCGGCCGGGTCAAACCAAAGACATTAAAATTGGTATTTGCTGCTTCTCCGCCAGACTGGTCGGCTGGGAGTCAGTATAATGTGTCCGAGTGAGGTGATATGTCTTCCTGTGGACAGTTACTTCGTGAGCTAGCACATTAAAAATCCGACTTAGCGTGTCGGTCTGGTACAAAGCAGGGATCATTTTCATTATCATAACATGTTCTCGTCCTGATATGCACCTGGTTGCCACTGGACGTTAAACAATAATTCATCCATCCGTCCTTTGAATATCCAAGTTAATACATATAAAACATACAAAAAAGGTTTTGTCAACCTTGTAATTTAACCTACCATTTTGACTGAAATTCTTCATCCGTGTAAGACAGCGTACCCACTGTACGTAATGATGTATCGGTCATATTAAGCGGAAGGAGGAACAGATCTGGAGATCCGCTGTAAATATCACCCGCCAACAATGACTTTCTCTGGAACATTTCACCAGAAAGTGTAACAATACCACATACATCCAAAAATGACGTGAACAAGTCGATATAAACACTTTTAGGAACCGCATCAGATCGGAATAATGATAACAGAAACAATTTTATCTTAGTAAAAAATTTCTCTGTCATCAGAATTATTTCTCTTTGTGAGGAGCTCAGACTAGCGTCCAGCTTCATCGATTTCAGTTTAGAGATGGCTTCCCTCGTTCTTGCTACTGAATTCCATAAATTGCTTTTGTCATTCGACTGTAAATCATTCAGGCACGTATCAAACTCCAACTGCCGCAATATGTTTTCAGTAACATCTGCTCGTTCTTTGCAAACTGGTACGCAAACAGAAGGCAAAATTCTCTTATCGTGTTGAACGGGAGATTCAGCTATTTGAATTTGACATTTCTTTAACAGTTTACTTTCGAATTTGTCCGTATCTTTTGTATCCATTTTGCCTTCTTAGCGATTCTTTGTTTCAGTCTCCATTCCTACATTTTGACTGTCCTAAAGCTTTCTGTGCTTTTTCGTTGGTAACGGTAACGTCTGTTGATTCAGTGACGACGTAAATTGCTAAGGCAACAATTGTTTTGATTTTTTAAGGAAATACTACTGATTGTTTGCTAAAATTTTACAATAAGGTCAGTTTTTATGTCTACTTTTCATATACGCAAAAATAAATATACCTTTATGACTTAGTTTTTAAAATACTTGACACTGGTTTTGGTATATATTTGAGTATAAATCCATTGCTTGTTCAGTTATCAACACTTTCGCAAAAAGTTAGTCTAACTTTTTTATCATAAGAAGATAACGTCACGGTTCTTTTGTAAAATATTCCAATATATAGTATACATATTGATTGTTCTCTTATAAATAATGGGTGGCAAAGATCGATGGTGTATAATTATGAAATTCCGCAAATGTTGGCCAAATTATGAATATTGATGATAGAGCCATGTAGAAAAAGAATTTTCGTTACAATTTAGTATATTGATCTTGAATTAAAAATGCAAAAGTGGGGTCCAGATGGGCCTATTACGAAGATAATTGATAAAAACTTCAATTTTTGGATTCATAAGAGCTTTCCTTAAGAGATACTATGACATCACATTGTTTTAAGCTCTTGGCGACGTTATTAACTCCCCTTGCTACTATATCGTACATTCCTTTAAAAGAGAACAAATGAAGGCAAAATTTATATAAGTCATTGCTGCAGAAACCATTTTTATTAATTATATAGTTTGAATACATGTAAGCAGATAGATCTACAGAACAGATTGTACATAAGTAGTGTGCATGCTTAGATTACAGTTGCTGAAAAAAAAATTCAATAAGATTCCTTGGGGGGTAACTTAATGATATTTACATGTAGATACAGGACGTGCGGCAAATTCGGGTCAAGGTTTTACAAAACCGGCGGAGATTTCGGGTCAGGATTTTTTTACACTATGGAGAATTCGGGTCAGGATTTTAAAAATTTCTGCAGATTTTTATAAAGCACTGAAGAGAATTCGGGTTGACTTTTCAAAATGTTAAATGTATAAATATGTCTCATCATGATAACTGCCTTTTGTTATTTTTGGATGATTTCGGGTATGTGATTTTATAGCTTTCCTGGATATTTTCGGGTCACAAATTCGATATAACGTGCATAATTTCGAGTATGGGTTTCTAGTTCACCGACGAACCCCCGCCATAAAATGGTCAAGATACCCAAAAGCCCCGAGTAAGATTCACTCAACACATGTATTAAATTTGCTTAAAGCTTCTTTTGCACATTGAACATGCATTTTGATAAATCGTGTTTTGGACGACGGCTTATGTTATATTAATAGAAAATAAAATAACTATGGAACTTTTGAAGTCCAAAGCTTTCTTTCCTTTTTATAATATTATGTATATTCGTTTTTAAATTTTGAAAGAATTTATTTCTTAAAGCGACAAATTAAAAGTGTTCACTCTATAGCAGTTATATATATAACAATCAAAACAATAAAACAGGCTCTATATAGTTCATACTGCTTTTATATATAATATTTGATAGATGATTTTCATGTTTAATCTAATAGATATTGTCAAATACTCCATATCCTATCATTTTCAGCTTTAAAATCTAATACTTTAAACCTTCACGTCTTTTTTACAAATTTTAACTATAATCAGAACCGTTTTTGTAAGAAAAAATAAATTTGTAATGACCAGCAACATTAAAGTAAATATTGTGTTTCTTCGAGCTAGATTTAGATCAAACGTGTTGACAAGTATAGCAGTTAGTGCATTTAACAATGGTAGGTAAGCTGCAAATGTGTAAAAAGTGTATCTTGACAACGCGAAAACATCTAACAAAAAGTAACAGGTTACAGCAACGGCAAATATTATTAGAGAAATGGTACTGCTCCAGTCCTGCGTAACTAAACCTCGGCAAGTCATCACTATTGATAGATTGAGCAAGGTTGCCACAAATACCCAGCCGGCGTAGAAGGACAGACCATTCTGGACCAAAATTCTCACAAGCCATATTTCCTTTACCATCTTATTTGTCCTCAGTTTTTCAAGATTCTTTTCGAGATAGATGTAAGAAATTGTAAGAGCTGTGACTGAAGTCACAACCAACAACGCAACAATTACAAGTGATGCAATGAACTCTTCTCTGTCAAACGCAAAAAGCCATCCAATCAGTAGTAGGTTGTTAATGATGAAAACGATATAAATACTAGGTGGAGAAATGTTCAATTTGTAAATATAAACTCCTTCATTGTCCTTTCTACAAACTGTCGTTAAAGCATATAGCATCCATAGGGTTAACCACGAAAAGATTCCAAACCAGATAAAAAATGCCCAGTCTGCTGGTGTGATGTCTAAAGGAAATTTGTCTGATATATCTCCTATTGATTGAATAAATAAATCTGCAAAGTAAAATAATGAAACTAATTAAACGTGCGTGAAGTAACTATTAATTTGGTTGGTCTGGCATTGTATAATCTGATATCGCAAATTATTGAATAAAAGAATTCAAATATTTTTTAATTAAGTTCTTAATTTAAAGTAGAAAATCAGCATATGGTTTGGTGCATCGAAGTTGGTATCAAATAATAAATGCTGGAAAATAATAAAACTAATCTACCAAACAAAGATAAAAAACAAACGAAAACAAAACAAAGTAGGTACAAAAACGCAACCACAATACAAGATTAAAATCAAACCAGAAGAAATGAAAAAGGTAAAACTAGTTCGATCAGTGAAGTTTGGTTTGTTTGGATTTTACGTCAGTTTCAGTCCAATTGGGTATATCGTAGAGACCAAATTCTATTGATAGAGAAAGCCCGAGTATACCCACGACAGGAAAACTGGAAATCCGTGTCATTGAAAGTCGGAGTTAACCAGGACTGGCCACGAGCTGGATTCGAACTAAGTACTTCAGTATTGGAGGGTGATACAGGGTATGATTTTCCTAATTCCCTAAAAAAAATCGCCACTTTTCCCCATTTTCTTAAAATTTTTGCCCCTGTTTCCCCAATTCCATTTTTTTTTTTGCTCAATCCCCCCCCCCCCCAAAAAAAAAAAAAAAAAAAATCCCAACCCATTTCGCAATTCCCAATAGCGTGTCTCCACCTCAGTATTGACATTGACAGAATGGTGACTCTAATGAGTGGTTATGACGAATTGTCTAGACCACTCGGCAACATTGGTCTTTTAAACCAAAAAGTTAAACTTAATGAATAATATACCATTCCCTCCTGCTCCAGCAAATCCGTTGAAAACAAGGGCAGTAATGTAAACCAAGACAGTTGATATGATTAGAGCTATAAACCATCTATTGTGTCCGGACACTTCTTCAGTGGACCACGGCATCTATAACAGAAATATAAAATTTAATTGTCAGTCGTCAATATTTTGTTTCTTCGGTAATTTTTTGTCGGTTCAGTATACGTGTGATTTTATATAGTAGTAATCAAGCAGTTTCTGAAATAATTATCCCTTTCGGTTTTTGATTAATTGAGGTAATAAATAAATAAATAAATAAATAACTAAATAAATAAATAAATAAATAAGTTAAATAAATTTAAATAAATAAAAAGAAAAATAAGTTAACTAAAGTACTTACTTTTATTCACAAAGAAGTCCTATATCGTCTGATTATAATTCAATATTTGTGCGTTTTAGGTACATTTATTCAACTGAAGCTCCGTTTGCCCATAAAAACATATAAAACCATGCATTGCAAAACCCAGAGTGAATAATTCATGGATCCTTTATAAATTTTGTATTAAGACGAAATCATTTTCGTGAGAGTTCCGTCGCTGCCGAGTACTGCTTATCTGTACCTTGAACTAGGTTCAGATAAGCAAATAAGTGTTTATTTTGTTTAAATCATTAACATGATTAATAAACAATGAAAAAAAAAGTTTTCCCAAAGTTTGTTATTACTGCATTCATTGAATAACATGAAAACTATATGTCAGGAAGGTGAACTTAATGATTATCTGACCAAAGGTCCCTTTTGCATTAGATTTTCGTTTGTGGGGGGAAGGGGGATGAGGGTGTGGCTATAATATACATGTAATAATTGAAGGCGTGATCTGTATTAATTTAATATGTTCTATTTCAAAGAAAACTGAAACTGACTTCTAATGTTTCTTATCATCACACATTTTTGTTTTCTTGGTATTATGTATAGGGAAAAATTATCATTCAAATATTTGAATATTACAATAATGCAAATATTTCTTTTTTCCATATACTTAGCACTAAATAAAGGAAAATTGCATATATGATTCCGAAAGAACGTTGTCAGTTCTGTTTTCTACCATGATGATATCGATATCATCACCCCTTTATCATAATACCCCTTAAAATGATATTGGTCATGTGACCAGAAAGATCTGTTGAAATATATGATAAAGCGTATAAAGCATGTCAAAATCCCCATCCCATGCAGTATCACCCCTCGATCAAAATCATCCCTCGGACCAGAGGCCATCTGGCTGATACTGAAATCTATGGGTGATACCGCATATGGTTCGGATTTTGCCATGTATTATTCTGTAATTATTAAAGATAATAAATGGTTTGTTTTCTTTCCTGAAAAATTTATATGGTCGTAAAAAATGTATGAATCGATACATATTTAACAATATCGTTCCTTCATGTTGCTCATTTACGGTGTACATAATGGTCCTTAGTCCTTACTTTATATCAAAATGTGCCCGAAAGGTGTCCTTAGTCAGTGTCCGTTTTATGTAGATCGTCTGATCCACAGGGGCCCGACTTCTGGATATTTATTTCTTTTTTATTTTATTTTTTTGTTGTCTTATTTCATGAATACTTTTTAATAAATATTTACTATAACAACGCAAATTATGCGTTTATTATCAATGTGCTATACACTATCCACGTCCTTATACTAAAAAATCCGTATAAGGATGTGGATAGTGTATAGCATATTGATAATAAACGCAGAATATTCGTTGTTACAGTGAATATTTATTAAAAGTGCTCATTAAATAAGATAACAAAAAATAAAAAAATAAAAATAAATAAAATAAAATAAAAAAGAAATAAATTTCCAGAAATCGGGCCCCTGTGGTCTGATCATCTATTTTTTAAAAACTATTATTGATAAATATATAAGTAAAATAGGGGGAACAAATTCTGCCTGTTTCGTAGATTTTAAAAAGGCTTTTGATAAGTGATTCATGCAAGTATTAAATATAATTTTTTTTTAAAAATAAAATATCTGGGAAATTTTATTCTATTGTTTAAGACATGTATAGTAAAAATGACTTATGTGTAAAAATTGGTAATAGAATGACTCCACTTTTCAAGTCTTGCATTGGTGTGAGACAGGGTGATGTTTTAAGACCAAATATCTTTAAAATACTTATAAATGATCTACCAGAGAAGTTCTTATCATGCCCTGATCCTGTTAATATTGATAATCATAGAATTGATTGTTTATTATGTATGCTAATGGTTATGATGTTGTAATGTTCAGAAACACATGATGGTTTGCAAAAGAAAATTGATATGTTGCAAAATTTTTGCGCAGAATGGTGTTTTAATCTTAATAAGACAAAGATTTTAATCTCTAATAAAGCAAGGAAAATTTTAAAAATTCACAATTTATTTTGGAGTAAATGTGCTTGAATGTACAAAATTCTATAAATATCTTGGAATTACACTTACATCTAGAGGAAAATTTAAGCAATGAAAAGATGAATTATATAAAAATTTTATTCTATTCTATTCTATTCTATTCTATTCTATTCTATTTTATTCTATTCTATTCTATTTAAAGAATGTTTTGATAAACATACGTACTCTGTACAGGTAAACATCTTAACATTTAGTTCATAAATATTAATTAAGTGTTAAATTAGAAAACTGACCTTTAATTAAAACCAGTCCCAATATTCTATTCTATTCTATTCTCTCTATTCTCTAATAGAATACTATAGAATAGAATAGAATAGAATAGAATCGAATCGAATCGAATCGAATCGAATCTATTCTATTATATTCTCTCTATTTTATTCTATTCTATTCTATTCTATTCTATTCTAGAGAATAGAATAAAATAGAATAGGATATAATAGAATAATAGAATAATATAATAGAATAGAATATAATAGAATAGAATGTTTTGATGAACATACGTACTATGTACAGGTAAACATCTTAACATTTAATTCATAAATATTAATTAAGTGTTAAATTAGAAAGCTGACCTTTAATTAAAACCAGTCACAATGAAAAAATGTTATCTTTTTTTCAATAAAAAAAACCAGATTCCAAGATGGGGGGGGGGGGGGGGTTGGTTGTATTTATTTACGATAAAGTGTTCAACTATCATTACTGCTATTGTTTTTGGTTCCATAAATATTTTGTTTTTAATGGCATATCTGCTTGTTATGATTCCGCGGTCTTTAGATTGATCCTTTGAGCATCACAGTAATCACCCCTCTCCCTTTCAGTAGATACCTCCCACAGCTGCAGACGGCGGAAATGTCGCGGGAAAATTTCAACATAGATCTCACAGTTTTATAATTTCTGTAAAGTTTTAGTCATGAAATGTCAAAACTGCTTTTGTAATTATACATAGAGAAAAGCTGGTACTAGTAAATGGTGGCTACCGGCATCCTCAAATGAAAAAAATTGAGCCCTCTGCATACACAACTTGGTAAACCACAGGACTCGTATCTTTATTTTTTTGGAATTAAACAACATTCGAGACGGTCGATTCCTGTGTCCGCTCAGTATTCCGAAGCCCCTATAGTCCAATGTCCATAGGTCTGAGGGCTCGAAAGTCCGAAAACCCGATACTGCGAAAGCCTGTTAGTTTGAAAATCTGATTTCTGCTCATAAGTTTGGAAATAAATGAAATAAACAGTTTTTAATGGTTGCATTAGTATGTTAAGAGAAGTGTATTGTATTTATTGATCGTGGATGACAATCTACCATATTAGTACCGCAAACATCCGTTTTCTAGACCGCTAACGTGTTGCTGGAAAACCCCGTTTGTGCATGAGTCAAATGAATGATTGACAGCACCAAATATTCGAGTTCTCTCCTAATTTTAAGAATTCTTGACATTTCTTCACAGATTTGATTTCAAAAGTCAAAATAGAATAGAGAATGGAAACGGGGAATGCGTCGAAGAGACAACAACCCGACCAAAGAGCAGAAAAAATAGTATGGTAATGTGGAAAAAAAGTGAATTAACCCAGACACATAAAAATTCCATTTCTTGTAAACAATTATAACCTTCTTTATTGTCTGTTTTCGCTGAAAATGTCACTGTATATCAGTTCAGAAAATTTGGATAGCACACTGGTAACCTCGATGCAAATTTGTCACAAAATACATGTAGTCAAAAAAAAAAAAAAGTGGGGGTGGGGTTAACTACAAAATACAAATGTTATAGTGCCAGTATACATATGGTATACCTGTATAAAAGAGATCAACACATCATACTAAAACTCATTTCAGTTGTTCTGTTTTTAAGGTAAAAGGTAAAATTCATTTAGGAATAGATACCAACTATGCAAAAGTGTATTTAAAAATTTGAGTTTATAAAAGTATAAATTAAACTCGTACTACAAGGATTAAAAGCATTTGCCCAAATGTCTTTACATAAGCTATAAAATCAAGCTATAGGTCAACCTAGGCTAGTATAGAGTTGCTTCTGGGTGGTTCTGTGTTTTTTTTTTATTTCACACTATGCTTATTAGCTAAGTACATAGCTAAGCACAATGTTGGCTTGTCAAGATTCAAGACCCATCGTTTGGTTTCATGTTAAGTTTTAAGAACCATTTACACAGCTTTCCTTGCATGTCATGTTTAAAGATGAGCTATAGATACACTTTCTGCCTTTTCAGCATCTATACATGATTGCCTACTTTGGAAGCTGAAGGAGTTTTACACAAGTCACAAATTACTTTGGTCACGGTAATTTTCAATATCGACGTCACTTTTTGGACTTTTCTGATCCAGTCTTGGTAACCCAATTGAAATGAGGAATTATCTGTGGTTCTCCATCGTTTTGCATTTGGTTGTGACACATCTGAGTTCTCACTGATTCCAAGTCGATATGAACAGCTGATGAGCTGTTCAGTGTAATTGACCTAGCTTTTATGGACACAACCTTGACACGCATGATTTATCTGAATATCACCAGACTAGTCTTTGCATAAAACAATTGTCAATGTCAACTTTACACTTTTAATTAAATTAATTTGTAGCATCATCGTAAACGAATTCAAATGTGCCATGATAATCAACTGGATACCTGGTACATACGATTTGTTTTTGATAACTCAAGAGGAAACCAGTTAAATTGTTGAACACATGTTTACCGGTGTACTGGCGATCATTATAGCAAAGTGATAATGTTCACTGAAGAACTGTCAATCATTGTAAGTGACGACATACACTTTTGTAAATCATTGTAGAGTTTTAAGGATTGTGTACCCCCTTACATTCCAATTTGGAAAATCCCCTACTCTAATTACTTCACTGTTGATTACAAAACTGCGAAATGGCAAATAGATATATTTCATCACTTACGATTTAAGAAGTTTTTTTTCTAATTGAACACAGGAAGCAGTTCGAGTATGGATTTTGGTATTCCAAATTTCATTTTAAAAATTGAGGACAAGATACATGATGTGTTTATGTATGCACTCCTCTTATTTACTTTTTAGCTCACCTGGCCCACAGGGCCATGTGAGCTATTGTCATCACTTGGCCTCTGGCGTCATCGTAAACTTTTCTTTAAAGATCTTCTGCTCTGAAACCACTGGGCCAATTAGAACAAAACTTGGCAGCATTGGTCCTTAGGTGGTCCTCTTTTAGGCCTACAAAAGTCTCCATAGGTTGAAGTTGTACCACAACTCATTTAATAGTTATTGCCCTTGACATTGGCCTATTTTTATCAGGCGTATTAGAATTTTGCTTCAGGTTTTATTATATTACTTTCAGATCGATTCATGTTCCTGTAGAATTTGATAATGACAGAAGAAGGAGAGCCACTGAAGAAGAAGAAGAAAGTCGAGGAAAAGGGAGAATATGAAGATAAAATTGTAATTTTATTTTGATTATTTAAATTTCATGTTTTAGCCACTTCAATCACAGTTGGATATATCATGTTGTGCAGTGTTTAGTTTCAAGAGTACCTGGATAGAACTAGTAACCTTCAGTAGGCAAACTGGCAATTCTTATATAACAGCCCTTGCCACAAACTTAGAACTTCAGAGCTTACGGGTGACTGATTATTAGTACAGTTTTACTACTTAAAAATGAAAAAATCAGCTGCTGAGACCCTGAATGATTTGAAACTTTTATTATATGGGGTCTAGAATGTAAGGCATACATTAATCAGACATGGACAATATTCATCAAGTAGAAGTGTTCACAATTTTGTAAACTGTTAAGGTAATCTATTGATTATAGGAAGCAAACAAGAAGAAAAGATTTGAGTATTTACTGAAACAAACGGAGCTCTTTGCTCACTTTATGCAGACTGGAGCAAAAGAAGAGAATGGCCCTTCTACAAGTACTAGATCTACCACTAAATCAAAGGCTTCTAAAAGGAAAAGGTCAAAGGTTACAGCTGGAGGGTAATTTGTGTTTTTAACCTCATTTAAGCAATTCAGAAGTTAAAATATGTTGGAATGAAATTTGTTTGTTTGAAGTTCAAGTGTTCAATAGAGGAATTTATTGACTGGATTATAACAAATAAGTACAAATGTTTTTAATACCAAGATAGTCCCATTTTGTATAGATTTAAATAATTGTTGAATTTATAGAGACCTCTGTACTGTACATGTTGGAAATGCAAAATCTAAAAATTACATTCAGGTAACATGTAGAGATTAACTGTCGTTGTCATAAATCAAGTTTTATGGTGTCTTATTGAAACTTATAATACACCTTAAGCTTGGGGAACTTTTCTACGTTTTCCAATCAGTATTTTTACTCTTATTATTTTTTTTTTAGATAAAAAGTCGGATGAAAATGTAAGAATTCATTTCAAAATACTTATTTATTTACATTGGCAGAAGTAGACATACATTAAGTGAAAAAGATGAAGATAAGTTTATGTTAGAGGAAATCAGTAAAGAAAAAGAGATGGTAGTATTTGACAAGTCACCATCTTGTAAGTATATCAATGTACAGACAAACTTCTCATTTATAAAGTTCATTATTTAAAAATTGTTTAGGGAAATTTGTTTGCAATGAATATAAAAGTGCCAATTTGAAAATTAAAAAAGAGACAACTCACATTTTTTTAGGAAGATTAGCTTTGAGGTCTTTATGGAGCAAAGAAAGTAAATCTAAATTATTCAATTCTTATCCATTTTTCAACAATTATATTTCAATTCATGCATAGGAATGTCTTGGACAGGAGCTTATAAAATGACAGACATCCTTCAATTTTCTCAAAATTAAGCACAAGGGATGAGAGAAACTTTGCATTCAGAGTCATTTTGTGAAAGAAAAATCAAGGATCATCATATATACTATATTTGCAGCAGTTTTAAGATCTGCTGTTCTTGTGCTTTGCAGTGAGGTATGTCTCTTTTCAAAACTTAACACCTGTATGTACAGGCTGTCAATTTAAAATTTGGCCAAAACTTACAGGAATATATTGAGGTGTCATAGGGTATAGTGAGACAGAAATCATGAACTGGAAAATTAAGAATTATCTTCCATTTTGGTAACTAAAAACAGGGAGATAATCCAAGATATGGGTTGGTCAAATTGGTGTATGATGGTTTTATGCTGAGGAACCTGGAGAATGTATAACTGATAAATTTAGAAACAAGTTCTTCAAGTACTCGTTTCTATAGTTTAGTAAAAATTTGTTTTGAAAATATTGAATTAAGAGGTGTTTAATGTCCATGATGTTTAGACAATGTACATATTTTTATTTTTTTTTAAAGATATAAAATCTGGAGAAATGAGAGACTACCAAGTAAGAGGTTTGAATTGGCTGATATCATTGTATACTCATGGTATTAATGGAATATTAGCTGATGAAATGGTAATTATTAGTAATTTAAAATACAGTAAACTAATGTAAACTTTTCATATTTAGAATACATGATATTTCAAACTTATATTTGGTCCCAATATTATACTTTGCATTATACATGTACTCAGACTTGATAACTCAAAATTTCTGTTATCTCAAAATATATGACAAGGAAGGATCTCTTATTAAAGTTTTGAAAAGGACATCTGATTGAGTCTTAAGGTAAATGATTTCAAAGTACAGATAAATCTCTCCCATCTTAACTTTTAAAGGAAAACTGAAATTGGGTCACACAGGACAGATTAATACAGGTTCATTTAATATGGTATGCACTGCAAAGGCAAATAAAGAAATGTTCGCATAACTTAAAAGTAAAGCTGAATAGATATGGTCACTGGCAGGATTTTACTGCAGAAATCATCTGGTAGCAACACTCATATGTATGATTTATTTGGTTTAGGGCCTCGGTAAGACAATACAAACCATTGCCATGATTGGATATCTCCGACACTATAAACAAATACCAGGTCCTCATCTGATCATCGTACCGAAGTCTACGGTAGATAACTGGATGGCAGAATTCAATCGCTGGTGTCCTGACATAAAGGTCATTATAATGAGAGGAACCATTAAGGAAAGGGTAAGTACCGATAACTGAAATACTAATGTTTCTTGTCAATCTTGCTTTATTGAGTGCAAATCAAAGACTTTTAAAATTGGTAATTACTGTTTTTAGCATGGAATAAGTGTATTGGAAAAACTAGTAATTTTGATGACAGTTTTGGGTGCAAGGATACCATGAATTTGATTTTTTTGGGGGGACAAAAAATGCATTCACATTTGAAAGGATATCATTAGTCAACTTCAAACCCAAGAAATTCTGTATCCTTCAAATATTTATTTAGAAAACAGAAATTGAAGTTAACATGAAAATAAATTAAATGACAAATCTCAGATTTTATCTTTTTTTATTTCTTCAACAGAGAGACTGGATCAGAGATGTCCTTAAGAAAAGTAATTGGGATGTATGTGTTACAAATTATGAAATGTGTATCAGGGAGAAGTATGCATTCCAGAAAATCAAATGGCAATATTTTGTTATTGACGAAGCTCACAGAATAAAGAATGAGAAAACACAGGTAGAGTATACTCCTTTATCAAAACCGCTAGTCAGTGATACAACATTCCTCATGTCAGCTTAACCAGCTTGTAAGAAGATGGTGAATAAATTTCATTTCAAATAGTATCAAAATCTCCCATTATATTACATTGTAAATTCGGATATTTTTCATTGCGATTCTTTGTTAACATAAATTAAGTAATGTCAATTTGTGTTCTGATACCGTCAGACTTGATCAGGTTAGTTATTGGATGAGCCCGGAGGCGAGTCAAATGGAAAATCTGATAAAGGCAGTATCAGAAGACAGATTCCCAAATTTGCTAAAGACTGAAATATTAAGAAAATGAATGTCATGTTTTTAGCAGATGTAACGTTATAATAAGTTCTTCGGTGTTATGAATAATGTTATGATTATTTCAGGTTATGACACATATGAACATAGAAAAACAATGTTGATATATAGCAATGTGATGTCATCCTTGATACTGACCCAATGAAAAGTTTATACAACATGCAAAAAAACTATTCAGGGGTTTTGGGTAAAATGCAGGTTATCCACAAAAGATACCCAAAATACTGCACACTGTAGATTAACATTTGAAGTTGAAAACTTTTTATGAAACAATTGCAGAGCTGTTTACTTGTATTGATTGAAAATATGCAGTATGGATTTACGATAAAAAACTCTGGATTCCTGCGGACAAGAAAAAATCACAGTTGCTGCTGAACAAGAACAGGAACGATCTTTATTTAAAGCCCACAATTGATGTCAAATTATGGAAAATGAGCAAAAAACATTGCAGCCCATGTTATATATTTTTTATATGGAAAAAATGCTCGAAATATGGAAACTCACTGCTAGAATACTGGTCAGGAGGGGTAAACAGCTTTGTAGTTGTTCATGCTTATAGACCAAGTTAAGAAATAAGGTTTTGGTTACCTCAAGATATAGAAATAAGGTTGGTAGGTAGGGATTTTTGTTATTTTGCAATTTTTATATAAATTGAGTGTATGAGAGAGACATTCTGACATGAACAGTGCTTATTGTAAATGTGAAAAATCTTTAGGATTGATCCAATAAATAGTGTAGGTTGGACATGTTTTTATTTGCCCTTAATTCATTGTTTATAATTGATCTTGTATGTTAATAACCTTTCAGTTAGCGGCAATAGCAAGATCCATCAAATCTACAAACAGACTCTTGTTAACTGGTACCCCTCTACAGAATAATTTACATGAGTTATGGGCCTTACTAAACTTCCTGTTGCCTGATGTGTTTGATTCTTCTGAGGTAAATCAAACTTATATCTTCATATTTCAATGTTTATATTTTGCTTTGTTGAAAGTTACTGATCAGATGACATATCAAATGGAAATCTTGTTAACGGGAAAAGTCTTAAAGCTTTATTAAAGCTTATCTGAAAAATAATAATATGCTGTTGGCGTGGCCAATAATGCGAGTGCAGCAGGGCCTTTCTAGAAAAACATTTCCGGTATCACAATTCGACTCTAAAATTATAATTTGAAGCAAGTTATTTCCCTTACTTTACTCACTTCGTTTCCTGCGAACGAAACTGTTTCTAGTCTTAGTATGTAGCACAATATGGTCATATTTGCTTTAACAAATAAATCCACTTCGGTTTTTATAATGCCTGCCCCCTTTAAACAGGCTTTTCTAAATGACCCATATGCTCCCATAGAGCTCGCTGTGCTAGCTGTTACTTAAACAAAATATGAAATTTTGTCAGGAGTAAAATTCTAATATCAAGAGAATAGGGAAAATTTGCATTTCCTTAAGTACTTACATTGAATATTCAAATTTTGGTCAGTAACATCTGAATATCAGGGTATTGATACCTGCAGACTAAGGCTTTGAAACATCTTCAAAATGTATTTGGGCTAAATTTATTATACAGAGTAAATAAGTCTTTTCTACATGTATTTTATCTACAGGATTTTGATTCTTGGTTTACATCAGAAGGATGTCTGAATGACAAAGATTTGGTTCAACGTTTACATAGTGTAAGTTCTAAAGAATTTAACAAGTTCAGTTAATGATAGTTTCAGCACTGGGCATAAAGAATAGTTTTAATCAGTACATCTGGTACCCACACTGGTCTTAATAAAGAATTAGTGATTCCATAAGAGACAACTCCTCCTGACATTAGATGAAATTTGTATAGAAAATAAAGATTATTAACTTGCATGGAAAGTGAGGCATTGACATCACACTGACAAAAAAGTATATGCTTGATTACTGAAAATTGTTTTGAAAAAAAGAAACCGGGAATGAATCATCACTGGGATTATCACTTGTCAGAGATATTGTATTTCAATAATTTCTTTATATTGTTATAAACATATTTCACCTGAACTCAGAGTGATATACACTGTACATTTGTGTAACGCTTGAATATTGATCAAGGAAATAGAGGGCAAGGAATGTATTTTTATTCTTTTAAATTCATCTTTTGATTTAATTTGTTACCAGGTACTGAAACCATTCCTGTTGAGAAGAATAAAAGCCGATGTTGAAGCAGGACTCTTACCAAAGAAAGAAACCTACATATATGTTGGACTGAGTGCCCTTCAGAGAGAATGGTTTGTGGTTATTTTTAATTTGGAACTTAATGTGATTGTAATCGAATCACTGATACCAACATATTGATTTTAGGGACTAATCTACATGGCAAATGGAGGTTTAAGTCAACAAAAACTTCTTAAAATGCATTCAAGTCGCCAAGATATTTTGGCAAAGGGAAACTAATCTGAATAGTCTTAAAGAAACAATATGGGGCTGATCAAATAAACAACAACAAAAAAACAAAGTTTTGTTCTGTCATTTTGTTGCTTCAGTTTTGATAAATACTTCAAATTCTGATGAAGCCATATGATAAACAAATTTTACGCACATTATTAACTTTGATATTGACTTCATAAGAATATTTTAATATGATATTAATACATGTAATTGAATATGTCAACGCATTGATTGTGAGTGATCAAAAAGGATTTAGGCATGTTACCTTTTCTGATTGACTTAATTAATTATAAAAACTAAAATAAATGGCTATTGTAAAAGATTAACATGCCTTATTTGAGCATGTCTTTGACAAATTGATAATGGGCTTCACACAACCAACACCTGAAGCAAATCAGTTTGAAAAGAAGAAATAAAAAAGATGAAATTGTCTCACAAAAAGGAGGAATCAAGAAAATGAACTAAAATAATGAGTACAGAACGCTTTAATGGACTAACATGAATTAGAACTTTTTTCTATATTTTCTTCTACCAAATCGTCTAGATTTTAAATACATATAGCTAAGTTGAATACAAAAATAACATCAACCATTTTTAGCTCACATGGTCTTTGGCCAGGTGAGCTAAAAATGTCATCACTTGGGTTCCGTTGTCTGTTGTCTGTTAACTTTTCACATTTTAATCTTCTCCTCTGAAACCACTTGGCCAAATTAAATTAAATTTGGCAGGAAGCATCTATGTAAGGTCCTTAATAAAATTCGCTCATTTCCTCTGGACTGGACAACAAACATGGCCGCCTTGGGCAATTGTTGATTTTGATTTGCTGAGTTTTCAAAAATCTTCTTCTCTGAAACTGCTAGGCCAAATGGAACAAAACTTGACAGGAAGCATATATGGGAGATCCTTTATAAAGTTTCCTCATTTTGTCCCAATCGGATTACAAATATGGCCACCATTGGCAGTTCTTGTTTCTGATTGGCTGATATAAAAAAATCTTCTGAAATTGCTTGGCCAAATGGAACTAAACTTGACAGGAAGCATATATGGGAGGTTGTTGACAAAGTATCCTAATTTCGTCCTGTTCCGGCAATAAACATGGCCATCATATGCAAGTCTTGTTTCTCATTGGTTGATTACAAATATTTTTTTATTCTCGAATTGCTTGGCCAAATGGATTGAAACCTGACAGGAAGCATCTATATTCTGTACAAAGTCTCCTCATTTTGTACTGATCGGACTTCAGATATGGCCACCATGTGCAGTTCTTGTTTCTAATTGGCTGATATAAAAAAATATTGTTCTCTGAAATCACTAGGCCAAATGGACAAGTGGCATATATGGGAGGTCCTTTATAAAATTTCCTCATTTCGTCCCGATTGGACTACAAATATGGATGCCATGGGCAGTTATTTTTTTTGAAGTCGCTTGGCCAAATGGAACAAAACTTCACAGGAAACATCTGTTGGAGGTTCTTTACAAAGTTGACTTATTTTGTCCCGATCGGGCAACAAATATGGCCGTCATGGGCAATTTTTGTTTCTCATTGGTTGATTTAGAAATAAAAATTTCTGGAACCACTTGGCCAAAACTGTTGAAGCCAAACTTGACAGGGAGCATCTATGGAAATTCTTTTATGAAATAAATTTTGTTCATCCTGATTGGACGACAAGCATGACTGCCATGGGCAAATCTTGTTTCTGATAGGCTGATATAAAGAAATCTTCTCTGAAATCGCTTGGCCAAATGAAACGATACTTGACAAGAAGCATCTGTGGGAGGTTTTTTACAAAGTTTTCTCATTTTGTCCAGATAATGCGACAAACATGGCCACCATGGGCAATTCTTGTTTCTGCCAGGTGAGCCCTCTGAGCCTCTAGATATTAATGTTGCAGTATTTTGTCTTCAAATTTTGAAATACATGTAATAAGTGCATGGAAACATTTCTGAATTTACAGAATAATGTTTTGATCCAGTATTGTGATCTATTTTTGAATACAGAAAGTTAAAACCATTAAAAACTGAAAAATTGCTGAGAACTGTAGAGCAACACTAATTTCTGGGTGTGAAATATTAATCAGTGTTATGCTACATGTATATTTGTTTCACAGGTATACAAAGGTATTGTTGAAGGATATTAATATTATAAATGGTTTTGGTGAAAACAGTCGTATGAGATTATTAAATATACTGATGCAGCTGAGGAAGTGTTCTAACCATGCCTACCTATTTGAAGGGGCCGAGCCAGGTGAGACATTAATAAGCTCCAATTTTCGGACTTTATAGATTGGAGGGAAAATATATTTTTGCCCGATTTTAGAGAAACATTTTTTGCTCGCTTCATTTTTCAAAAATGCTGGAAATTCGCCCCAAATTTTCATTGTTCAAGAAATTAAAAATAAGTTGTGTTTTGGTGAAAAATAGGGATTTTTTTTTCTATTTTTTGCAATATTTTAATGAAAAAATTTTGAGCCGCATAAAAAATCCAAAGAGCTAAAAAAAATTTGCTGTGACATATGATAATATGTTGTTGGTCTCGCCAATGATGCGAGCACAGCAATAGCCCTTTCCAGAAACTCATTTCTGGTATCACGATTCTGGCTCTAAAATTATATTTACTTCTGTTTCCGGCGAACGAAACCTTTTCTAGCCTTAGTATGTAGCACAATATGGCTGCCCCCATTAAACAAAGACTTTCCTAAATGACCCATATGCAGAAAATGCATATGCTCCTATAGCGCTCGCTATAAAAATGAAATGATAAGTTGATGAAAAAAAACATCCCATAGGACTGGATATAAGGAAAAACATAATTACATGATCATGGGGTGGCAGAAAACAAGGAACAATACAAGTATATACATGTGGCCCTTTAAACATTGGTGTTAAAAAATTGAACATAAGTAACCACAAATCCAAAATATGTAAATCTAAGCACATGTATTTAAAATTTGAATTTTGTTCCAGGTCCTCCTTATACGACAGGCATGAATTTGGTAGATACATGTGGTAAAATGACAGTCCTTCATAAACTGTTACCAAAGCTGCAAAGTGAAGGTAAGGCAGGGTTATAGTTAGTCCTAGATTCCTACAACATCAAAATGTCTCTTTAAACTTGTACTAGATTGGTTGGTGAAGTATCATTGATCTGTAAGCTGTCTATTGTTACTACCATGCTTACACCAGCCTTGTATGTGATGTATTTGACAAAATCAGTAATAGCTGTTTTCAAAACATAGAAACTAACATATGACAGCTGTCAGCAATAAACTGATCGATACAAAGTCATTACTTATTATCTCACCTGGCCCAAAGGGCCATGTGAGCTATTGTCATCTTTTTGCGTCCGTCGTCATCAGTTGTTGTCGTCGTAAACTTTCCTTTGAAGATCTTCTCTGCCTAACCACTGGGCCAATTGGAACAAACTTGGCAGCTATGGTCCTTAGGTGTTCCTCTCTCAGAATTATATCCAATGACCCTCCCCGTCATCTAACATGGCCACCAGAGCCAAACTTAGTTTAACATAGGACCCTATGGGAAATTTACTAAAAGATCTTCTTGTCTGAAATATCTTGGCCAAGTGGAACAAAACTTGGGAGCAATGGTCCTTAGGTGGTCTTTCAGAATTTTATCTGATGACCCCGCTCGTCACCCAAGATAGCTACCAGAGCCGAACTTTGTTTAACATGGCACCCTATGGGAAATTTACTTAAAGAGATCTTGTCTGAAGGCACTTGGCCAATTGGATTAAACTAGACAACAATGGTCCTTAGGTCGTCCTCTTTCAGAATTGTATCTGATGACACTGCCCGTCATCCAACATGGGCACCAGAGCCGAACTTAGTTTAACATAGGACCCTATGGGAAATTTATTTACAGATTGGCAAATTTGAAAAAAAAAGATTTGCAGCAATGGTCCTTAGTTGGTCCTCTTTCAGAAATATATCTGATTACCCTGTCCACTATCCAAGATGGCTGCCAGAGCGGAACTTAGTTTAACATATGACCTAATGGGAAAGTTCACTGAATGATCTTCTTGTTTGAAACCAGTGAGACAATTGGAACTTGACTGGAATGTTTCAGGCTGCCAGTCAAGATGGACATAGCCCAGGTGAGCGATACAGGCTCCTGGGAGCTTCTAATTTTATTTACTCAGCCATTTGTGGGACTCAAACATTAGGTCCAATTCCAGACCTTGGCTTCAGGTGATCAGAAAGTCAGAGATTTTTATTTATGTAATGTCTTGGGGTCAGGAATTTTGTGAAATAAGAGGAATGATGGGCATTCTGTTTTCTTAGGTCATTGGGACAAGATTTTTTGCAAGATAACTAGAACAATTAATATTTGATTTTTCTGCAGTGCTGCTGCAGTGAAGATAAGCTTTGTTTATCAAGCTGACGCAGGGCGTAAGATTGTCGATACGCTGGTATTCTACTGTAATCTAGGACAACCAACTTCTTCTCTCGTATAAATGTGTTGTTTACTGCTTGCGTATTGATACAATATTAGTAATACAGTCTCCATTATCAGGGCCCCATTCAACATCTGTGGATGTCCTTGAAAGTCTAAACCCATGTTTCTGAAACTTTGACCAGGGACATTTTGATCTCTATGTTTTTAAATAGATTTAATTATATGAATAATTCACGCTTTCTGGATTTTATAAACATTGAAATCAAAGAATTAAATCAGTCGCACTGACTGATATAATTCTTTGATTTTGATGTTTATACAATCCAGAAAGCGTGTCTCAAAGATACATGTAGGTCAAGTCCCACCCACTAATACATAATTGGATGCTACGTCACAGCAGCCAGTTGTATCTTGTTTACAAGTTCATGGTCAATGTCAGCAGTCACATAACACATATAACATTCCCGTAATCAGCTGTGCCGTTACGACTGCTTTATTTTTCTAGGTCACAGAGTCCTGCTTTTTTGCCAGATGACAAGAATGATGGATATTTTAGAAGATTATTTTGTCTGGCAGAAATATAACTTCTGTAGATTAGATGGTAGTACATCATATGAAGGAAGGGCAGTAAGTAGTATCAGCAGTAAATATATATCTGTTTTGTGACATCAAAAGTATAAGGGGAAAATTGTACTAAGTAAATAACCCTAATAAAATAAAATTGTATTCCATGAACCCTCAGAATTTGTTTGTTGTTTGAATACTTGATAGTTTTTTCCATAAAAATTAGATTTTGGATGTCAAATCTACCTTGGCATTTTTCTGCCTTGACAATTAGAATTTTCTATATTAAAATCTTGCAAATACTGTATGTGTGGAATTGTTTACTAGACTGGTTAAATCATGTACATGTACATTATTTTTACTAGCTCCTAGGAGTTGTTATTAGAATCGAGTAGTTACTAAATGTGCAGACTGATAAAATCAAACTGTTAAGTGTTTTGAAGGCTTATTATGATGTTCATTGCATAGTGGACTGATTGATTCATTTTTAACATTTTGTGAATATAATTTGAAATTTTAAGAATATAATTGGTAGTTATTACTCAATTCACTAATGGATTTATTGTTACTTTTAGGAGGCAATTGAAGAATTTAATAGACCAGGAAGTAAAATTTTTATCTTTCTGTTAAGTACGAGAGCTGGAGGACTAGGCATTAATCTAGCTACAGCAGATACGGTTATATTTTATGATTCTGACTGGAATCCACAAGTTGATCTTCAGGCTATGGTAATTAATTTTATTGTAAATGATGCAAAAATATAGTGCTGTCATTGAATATTATAATCAGGATGTCATTATATCAATTCAGTATATAATGAGGAACCAGAGTGAGTTATCTTTTCATAACCAATGTAGGTCAGGGAGATAATAAATTTGTGTCCCTTTTAGCCTGAGGACAAAAGGGAGAGAATTTAATTATCTCCCTTACCTACATTGGTTAGGAAAAGATAACTCACTCTGGTTCCTCATTTCTTGGCAAATGTGGTATGTAATTTTCAAAATTAGTGTTATTAGAGTTCAAGAATAAATGATTTTCACTACTTACATGTATTTTATAATAATAAATTCTAGTGTCTGTGTTTAATATATTATTTAAACAGGTAATTAATCCATTAATGTAAGATTTTTTTTTTAAATGCCCTCTAGTGTGCTTCCCATATACTTCATGAACTGATTTGTCTTGGGAAAAACGTGTCGATTTACTAGAATTGTGTATTTTTTTTAATGATAACCAATTATTTCTTTCATAAAACAAAACAAAAATAACAAAAATAGCACTCACTGTCCAGCAATGTCATATTTGTCTGTAATGATATCATTTTTTGGGGAAATGACCTGCAGTTGACCCTGAATAAATTGGTCATAATACAGACCTGATTTTTTTCAACTTTAAAGCAGGACTCCAGTTTTGGAAATCAAGATTTTTCCATTACTGTACCTTTATTATACATAGTAAAATGGCTGCTGAAGTATCATTTCTGATCTTTTACACGGTTGTCAAAATCAGGTCTGATAATATTTGATAGAATTTTTTTGCTTATACTTTTCGAAACAAAACAACTTGGAAACTTGAAACAACAAAATGTTGACAAAGGTTTAGTGACCTGTATTTCTTAAATTTCTAGGATAGGGCCCACCGTATCGGACAAACAAAACAAGTGAGAATATTCCGTTTCATAACAGAACACACAGTTGAAGAGAGGATAATAGAGAGAGCTGAAATGAAACTCAAGTTGGACAGAATTGTTATCCAACAAGGTAAGTTCTCTGAATAATAGTTTTTAACCAGAATTTCAAACAGAAAAAAAACTGGTTACTAGTTTTATAATGTGGTTGAGGTCCTCTAAACACTGATAAAGGAAAATTTAATTTGCTGTCAATCAGGAAGATTCTTGTATCACACTTAAACATGTATGCAGTCTTTAGCTAGGAGTGATAGTCCACTGCAAAAGTAATTCACTCGTACTAGAAACAAAATTAATTTGTCTTGATTTTCTGTGTGGAAAGTCCTGGGTTCGATCATCTGTAGGTCAAACCATAGACCGTAAAATTGGTATTTGCTGCCTCTCTTCCAAGCACGCAGCATCTAGGAGTGAGAGCAAAGGACTGATCGGCTTGGAGTCAGCATAATGGTCAGGTCGGGGGGATATGTCTTCTGCGGACTGTTTCCTCGTGAGCTAGCATGTTAAAATCCAGTTCAGCGTGTCAATCTAGTACAAAGCAGGGTCCATATTCATATCATATCAACATGTTCTTGTCCTAATATGCATTTAGTAATTGCTACTGGTCATTAAACAATAATTCATCCATCCATCCATCATGATTGTCTGCATCGCCATATTTTAAAACAAAATCAAGATAACTACATAGATTGAATCAAGACGGCTTTTCTTGCAGTCATTCAGCACAAATTTACATCAGTTCAGCACTGGTAAATTTAAACATAACATGCATGTAAATCATTCTTAACTTTTATGAAGTTGATGTAACCAGTTTTATTGACTGTAAGGCATTTAATCATGTTTTTGTCTTATTCTCCTTTTTCAGAAATTGTAAAATTCAAGACAGTCAAGATTGAATAAGACAGATATGGCTATTTAAGATGAAAAATGTTTCTAGTGTAAAAGTCTTGTTAAAAGTGGTGTCAAAAATTTAACAAAACCATATATCCTAAATATTGCTTATTGAAATATAATTGAGATATTTTATTGTAGGCAGACTTGTACAACAAGGGCAGAAACTAAATAAAAAGTGTATTCTTGCAATGATTCAACATGGTGCCAGACATATTTGTGCCTCTAAGGATTCTGATATCTCTAATGAAAATATCGATGAGATATTAGCAAAGGGAGAAACAAAGGTTTGTCAAACTAGTATAATGTGATTGCAGTTATTTTTTATGACACCAGTTTCCATGGATTCAAGGAATAGGATGTTATTATGAGTTCTTAAATTTTAAATTGAAATTTAAATGGTAATATATGGGAAAAATCAGATACTGAAAGATGTTAAGAAAAAGCAAATCAAAACTTTAGGACAAAAAAAACCCAAAAAAAACAGAATGAAAAATTAAATAGAGAACCCAAAAAGCTAATAAAGTCAATACATTGCTTCAGAATAAAATGTATGCATAAATTTTAAATAAACTTACATATATACATATTGATATTTGTAATGTGCCAGATTTTTTATATTTTAAATTTTTTTGTTTTTGGTTTTTTTCTTAAATTTCCCACAAAATTTTATAAAATTAATCAAATTAATAACACCAAGAGTACTAAAGAATATTTATAGAATACAACTTTAAGATAGTTCTAGCCTAGGTGGTGTTCTAGATTTTGTAACTAAATGTTTATATGACATTTTGCTGAAAGTAATTTGAGAGTTAATTAATAAAGTATACATGTATTTTACAGATGGAAGAAATGAGAAGTAAAATAGTAAAACAAGGGGAAGGAGATCTAAAATCATTAACCATGGAAAATAAAGAATTTACAGTGTACAAATTTGAAGGAGAAGATTACAGGAAGAAACAAGTACCAGTTTTGGAACCAGAGGTTGTTCTTGAATCAACAAGAGAAAGAAAAGTGAAACCAAAGTATAATGCTATTAAGGTTTGTGATATGAAGTAAATGTCTCATGACCCTGTCTAATATGGACTGTCTCTTATTTTTAGAGAAATTGTAAAAATCTAGCCATAATCATAGCAGTATATTCCTGACTTGCGTTTGACTATCCCGCCAAAAGTTTCAATCCGAAAGATAAAACAGAAAATCTCAAAAGATGAAGGGAATTCCTCATTATATAGGATTTGCTGTCAATTTTATGTAGTTGGGATACATTTGAAAATTTTCAATGTCTTACCAGTGAAAAAAATGGAAAAGTCCTAAGTTCTTGATTGCACAGTTAATATTGTTTTTAAGGAATTCCGTTTTTCGTTTGAACTCCTCGATCTTTTTTCTTCAATTCTGTTGAAATTCCAGGAGTGACCTCGAAATCACACCTGCTGTGAGGAACGATAACTCTGTCAAAATATAAAATATGTATGCAACCCGAGCTCTGCAAGTAGGGAATAGTTAAATGAGGAACATACATGTATGTTTGGTTACAGTAGCTTATCATACAGAGCCTGTCTTGTGCCTTATTTATGATGAATAGTATAAGAATATTCATCCTGCAGATAGCTGATTTACAGTGGGTCAATTACACTTTTAAAGATTTATTAGGTTAGTAGCATAATAAAGTTTCCTAATATCCTTGTCCTCACATTGTTTTCTGATACACAGGGTTTATGATATCATGTTCTCCCTAGATTATACTCCAAAACAATAGATAGGAAAATTTCAGCAGTGGTAAAATCTTATGGAAACTGAAGGGTACATGTATTAATGGTTGGTTAGCCCTAACTATTCTATATGCTAGTTTTACCTCATTCCAGTTATAGCTGCTGCTTTCTACCATTTAATTAATGAATAATATTTTTCAGCTTAAAGAGAAAGATATGTTTTATGTTAGTGAATGCAGTCTATTAAGAAAGAGGGTGAGTTTGATACATTGTAGAAACGTAGAAATCATCTTAATTTTTCAATGGCTTCAGTTATTGTCACTTTTAAGAATTTATCAGAAAATGAATTTTTGAAATTTCAAATATTTTGTCATTTTTAAGATCAGAATTGGCATGGAAATTTTTTACAATAATTAAGAAGTGTAATAGGTTCTGTCACGAGTTCAAATTGAAGGCTGAAAAATCTTCAACACGTTTTTAAAATTTACATTTTTGCTGAGTGGAGAATAGTATTTCAATTCTTTATTGAGTGGTTAGTTCCTTAAAAAAAAAATGCATTCATCTAAAACATGGATGGAACAAAATCAAACATCGGTAGCTGCAACTCAGGTTGCTCGAACGCCACTGATGGCTAGAACTGTCAATTTTCCCTGAACTTTTTGTTATACGACCGCAAAATTTTTGCGGTCGTATATTGGTATGATGTTGGTGTCATCGTCGTCGTCCGAAGGCATTTGGTTTACGCACTATAACTTTAGTATAAGTTAATAGAAATCTATGAAATTTAAACACAAGGTTTATGACCACAAAAGGAAGGTTGGGATTGATTTTGGGAGTTTTGGTCCCAAAGTTTAAGAATTAGGGGCCAAAAAAGGGCCCAATAAGCATTTTTGGTTATTATCTTGGTGTAAGGGAGGTAATCCAAACACATTTAAAGTAAAATGTTGTGTATGATTCGATTACCTATCTTACAAGTCGTAAATTATGTATAAAGAAATGTGGGGGGGGGGGGCATTTTTTTTCTCATTTCAGATTTCAGAAATTAAAAAGAAAATTTCAAGTTTTTTTTTGCAAAAAAAGGGGGGGGGGTCAATTCGCCACAGCATATTGTATTGCACAAAAAGCAAAAAATTGAACATAAATTCAAATCACATGACCAATTCTAAGTTCTTTGATTACAGTTATTCTGTTTCAGAAACCTATTATAATGTGTCAAATATTTAATTACAATCCAAATTCAGACCTGTATCAAGTGCGAATATTGTGTCCATTTTTGCCCCAATTGTTCAGGGTTGGAGCTCTGCGGTCGTATCCAGCTGCGCTCAGCGAAGCAATTTATTATACATGTACTTTAAAGTGATACAATTGGTAATTTTATCTAATAAGGAAATTATTAGGTCTGGAAACTTTTTATCAGTTGGGGAAAAGCCAAATGCTATTGACGTCATACTTTACGTCAGTGTTGACCAATGAATTTGCAAGTTGCTGTCTCATAAATGTAAAAAGTTGGCTTATAAAGCTACTCAAAAAGCCAGTATCCAAAACTTTATCATGATTTATATAGAATTTTGAATGATCAGCTGATGATATTTAAACTTTGTATTTAGGTTAATGGAAAGTGGGTGTCAACATGTCATTTTTTCCAACAGATATGTATTGAGGAGGCTGTAAAGCAGGGTTCGCAAGAGCTTTATATGGTATGGTTATTATGATCCATAATGTTCTCCAAAAATAAATAAATGGGGTTCAGAGATATTTATACATCATAAACAATTTTTGATAAGTTGATGGTAATCCTACCATTTTGGTAGTAGTTCTAAAATTAGCTTTACATTCAAGCTGATATTTTGAAAATTGATGATAGCTTCAGAATTTAAATATGCATGCATAAATTAACACAAGCATGTAAGATACTACAATATAACAAGACATAAACTGCAAAGATAGATAATAATGTAAGGTCAACTCAAATTTTATCAATGTGGAAAAAACAAATTTACTCTTACTCCTTATGGGAAGATACATTCAAATAGATTTTTCTTTATAATTAGGAAACCCTTGATATCCCCACCCTATAAACATGTATTTTCTTACTCCTTATGAAAAGATGCATTCATTGATATATGGGAGGGGGTCCATTGTGGGTATGCCCCCACCCTCTCAAAATCACGTTTTATGAATTGGAAATGGCTTAGGTCCCACCCCTAAAACCTTATATGTTGGTCCTCCTTATGGGAAGGCACATTCAAGAGTTCCTTGTACAGTACCTTATGGGGAACTTTGTTTTGGGAGACTTAGTGTTGGTATCCTAACACAATTGTTTTCAGTTAATTCAGTATCGTATATGTGTACTAAAAAAGTGTTTCACTGTGTTTTCTATTATGGTTATTGCAGAGGGGAGCACTGAAAAAGCAAATGGGTGCTTTGGAAAAGTGGCAGGGTGCTGTACCCCTCTATTTTAAGCTAGCTGGAATACTTCACATTCTTCTTAAGTTCTAATCTATTTTTAGCCATGTAGGAACATTAAACTACGAATCCTTTTGATATTTTGGCATAAATATCTGATTATAAGCTCACTGAAAGTACAAATGTACTGGGATTATAATCTAAGATGACAATACTTTTCTGTTTATTTACATCTGATACATTGCAGTTGAGTCATTTAGATAGAAAGAGTATCAAAAAGTGGAAGTGTCTGTCAGAAGAGGAACAACAATTGTATGAAAAGCTGAGGGAAGAGGATGAGAAGAGATTTACTAGAAGACGTGATTTGTTTCGTGTGTATAAAAAGGATATCTCAGATATGATGAATGAACTGCAAACAAGACTGGTAAGATATTAAGCTACATTAAACAGAAGTGAAACGAAATTTGTTAGATGAATTATCTTTATGTTAAAACACAAAAAATACATGACATACATGTATGTAAGTAAACCTGTTACCTCTCCAAGCCGTCCTTCAGTGGCTGAATGTTCTAGGGACTTATATATATGTTTAACCTCACAGGAGAGAGGATGTAAAGTTACCTATCCAAGCCATCCTACTGTCAGGGCCTCAGTAGCTGAATGATCTGGGGACTTGCACATCCTTTTTACCTCCACAGGAGAAAAGACGTCAAGTTACCACTCCACTACTTCTATCACCTTCTGTCAGGGCTCAGTGGCCAAGTGTTCTAGGGACTTACAATTGAATTTTACCTACACATGAGAGAGGAAGTGAAGTTACCACTCCCCTCCATCCTCCTTCAGGGCCTCAGTGACCGATTGTTCTAGGGACCTACCTTTGATTTTTACCTCCACATGAGAGAGGAAGTGAAGTTACCACTCCACTCCTTCTGTCACCTTCTGTCAGGGCCTCAGTGGCCGAGTGTTCTAGCAACTTACAATGTATTTTTACCTCCACATGAGGGAGGAAGTCAAGTTACCACTCCACTCCATCCTTCTGTCAGGGCCTCAGTGACCGATTGTTCTAGGGACTTACCTTTGATTTTTACCTCCACATGAGAGAGGAAGTCAAGTTACCACTCCACTCCATCCTTCGTCAGGGCCTCAGTGACCGATTGTTCTAGGGACTTACCTTTGATTTTTACCTCCACATAGAGAGGAAGTCATGTTACCACTCCACTCCATCCTTCGTCAGGGCCTCAGTGACTGATTGTTCTAGGGACTTAAAATTGATTTTTACCTCCACATGAAAGAGGAAGTCAAGTTACCACTCCACTCCATCCTTCGTCAGGGCCTCAGTGACCGATTGTTCTAGGGACTTACAATTGATTTTTACATCCACATGAGAGAGGAAGTCAAGTTACCTTTCCACTCTATCCTTCTTCAGGGACTCAGTGACCGATTGTTCTAAGGACGTACAATTCATTTTTACCTCCACATGAGAGGGGAAGTCAAGTTACCACTCCACTCCATCCTTCGTCAGAGCCTCAGTGGCTGATTGTTCTAGGGAATTACAATTGATTTTTACCTCCACATGAAAGAGGAAGTCAAGTTACCTTTCCACTCCATCCTTCTTCAGGGCCTCAGTGACCGATTGTTCTAGGGAA
The DNA here is from genome assembly GCA_028015205.1 of Mytilisepta virgata. NCBI lineage: Eukaryota > Metazoa > Mollusca > Bivalvia > Mytilida > Mytilidae > Mytilisepta > Mytilisepta virgata. The sequence continues at coordinate 41,046,747 of CM051510.1, read as the reverse complement.
TTACAATTGATTTTTACATCCACATGAGAGAGGAAGTCAAGTTACCACTCCACTTCATCCTTCGTCAGGGCCTCAGTGACCGATTGTTCTAGAGACTTACAATTGATTTTTACCTCCACATGAGAGAGGAAGTCAAGTTACCTTTCCACTCTATCCTTCTTCAGGGCCGCAGTGACCAATTGTTCTAGGGACTTACAATTGATTTTTACCTCCACATGAGAGAGGAAGTCAAGTTACCACTCCTTTGTCAGGGCCTCAGTGACCTATTATTGTATTTGATACTTACTTACTTATATTTACTACTACCCATGGATGATTGTATTCCGTTTTTTAGTGCATTTTTGCTTTTCCATAATGGTTTCATTATTATACATAGCAATATGGCTTCCGGTAGAATATTTCGGGTTTTTTTTTTTGGCTGGGAAAATAATCCCTGTTTTTACCTGCACAGGAGAGATTACGTCAAGTTACAGGTCCAAGCCATCCTTCTGTCAGGGAGATTGTAGCTTTCCTGTCAAAATTCACTGGTTCTCGGGCTTCCTCAACTGATAAAATTTTGCCAGAGGGCACAGTGGTATAGTGGTTAGTGCATCAGACTACTAAGCCTAAGGTTCCTTGTTCCATGCCCATTTTGGATGAAAACTTCAGGGATCAAAATGTGATGCCCTATCAACACCATTTGCAAGCATGATCTTGATAAAATATAGTAGTTCATCAGATTGGACAAAGAATGCTGTCCCATGTTAAGGGAGAGCAACGGCCTTAACACTATAAAAACTACCCTGTAGATATTGGCTAAAATGTCGCTGGAAGGCCGCTCTCTCACCTGCCAAGTGGAGAGGGATCAGAAGAGTGGTTGTAACTCTATGAATAAATAAGTGAAACTAATAAATTCTGGCCACCACAATATAGAGTAGTCTTTTACCCTGCTAATCATTTGATATAATACATAATTTTATATTTTACAGACTAAGGATACAACAAAAGTTATAAGTCATTATGATGTCAAGGAAGTTGATCTCCCAGATGTGTTCCTTGCTGAAGAATCAACAGTTCCTTTGATGATGGTAATGAATTTGTTTATCTAAACAGATGTATCATGATCAGGATAAACATTTGTGAAAAATAATAGTTGAGAGATGGTAAAATATCCCGAGCCACCAGGCGATGGATATTTAGTCTCAAGACAAGTATTTTTGGCAATTATCATGACTGCTTATAATACATTGTATATGTATCTGTTTAATTACAATGAATATCATTTACTAAAACACAGTGATGAAAACGTTACAAGCATCTGACTGAAAAGAATATTTTTCACATAAACCCAGATTGTAATCAAACAAGATGATTTGTGAAAAAGATCAGACTTTAACCAATCAGAATCCTTGTTTCTTATATAAGGTGTGATTATAACCAAAACATAGCCTGCCTTATCTGTTGTCATGGAAATAACGTCATCCAAAGTCTATAAAATGTTATCTGACATTGTTATCTTCTCAGGCAAATTTTTTATTTTTTCTTACATCCCTCAACAACTTCTTACTTGTTAGAAAACATTTTGCTGAGCAAATTTTCTATACGTCTCAAATATCAATTATAATTTTCAGGATAGATAATGATCAAATCAAAAAAAATTAAGGATTACAAACTTATAACTACTCTGGAAACTTGTTCTCAGACTTAAATTTGTCACTAAATTGTTGGGTAAATATCAAACTTATGAAACACTATATTCAAGACATGTCAGAAATAAGCTTAAAATCCTCAAATGTAAGGAGCACAGGGGGCTATGCCTCTGTTCAACCAACTGGGCTTTCCCCCAGGACCCCTCTAAGGGGTTTTGGCAGCCCCCAAAACCACAGAGAAAATTTTCATATTTTTTCACCAAATGCCATGTTCATCTCTGGATACTATTCCCAGCTTTAGACAAGATGTACATGTTTAAGATTACCATGGAGACATTTCCACATTTCAGAAAATGTTTTTGAAAGATTATTCCATTAAAAATTTGAATAAATTTGATTTCAGTGCTGCTCAACAGAATATAATTGTAATTCCTGTTTCAGACAGGATATATAGTCTGACATACCCCAGGGCCCAGTTGTTCAAAAGTTAATCACTTTTTTGACTTTCCATTTCTTTGATTGTTAAGTATTATTTCTGTACTGAACTTTACATGGACACACAAAGTCATAGGATTAACCCATCAGAAAATTTTCAGTTCTCCGGCATAATCAAGGAAGTGAAAATTTGAAACTGAAAATTGTGGTTAACTTTTGAACAACTGAGCCCAGATGATTATCTTATCCCTTCACTGTACACCGCTGGGAATATCAGTATACATTGAAGAAATGTCAGACTTTATACCCTGTCTGAACCAGAATAACATATAATGTTATTGTAGAAATTGACAATTGTTGCACTGCATTAATCATCTTAGATTTAAAGTCAAGCTGAATATGATAATCTATTCACAGAAAATATTTTGGGGCCTCGGTGGCCGAGTGGTCTAGGTAGTTTGTCATGACTACTACAGACTACGCGAATGATTTTTTATTTTACAGGACATTCGGTCTGGTAAACAACCTAGCTTTACCAGACCGAATGTAATTTTACCAGACCAAAATTTCTAATGGGCAAAATTTCTTTCTTAACTTAAATTCTTATATTTACCCTTGATTATATATAATCCGACAAAAATACAACAAATTTAAGCCTTGCTATGCCCTACTCCTCTCCAAAATGCACAAAAACAAAGCAATCATTGAAATGATATCATGACAAGAGTGTATATTTTGATGGAAGTTGCGCACAATGTGTTTCTGGAATAACCTTCATCAGGTATGCTAGGTCGAAAATTTGGAAAGCCAATTATTTAACATATGATTCTAACTTGGGACAAGGCACATCAAAGAAAGCATAGTGAGTTAATAACTAAGTTTATTTTATTATGTTTAAGAGTCTCTTGCAAGAGAGAAAAGAGAAAGCCAGTTGTCTCCTTCAGAACGGAAGTCAACGCAAAATTCCTCATCATCATCATCCTCTTTCTCATAAATATTGTTTAATTGGTCAATATCCAACTGGCTCCTTGAGTATATTTTAATCCTATCATTGACATTACGAAAATAAACGGAAGTAGTATACTACCGGAAATACGATAAACCAAAAAAACAATACCGGACATTTGGTCCGGAATTCAACAAAATTTTACCGGACCGATCCATTTTTTACCGGAAATGTCCGACGGTCCGACGAATTTCGCGTAGTCTGCTACTAATGATCACTAGCCTGTCAACGCTGAGGTTGTGAGTTCGAATCTCACCTGTGGCGGGGTGTGTTCGACTCTGATCTTAATTGACAAGGATTGCTAATTTTCCTACCAAAGGTCGTTAGTTATGTGGCTTCCTCCACCAATAAAAACTGGCCGACGCGAAATAGCCAAACGTGCTGAAAACAGCATAAAACCCCAACTAAATAAACAAACAGAAAATATGTTTTTTCTTTGTTATAGATCAGTGAAGAGCATTTAAGAAATATATCATGGAGCTGTTTTCTGAATAATAAGGTATCTACTCTTAAATGCTAGAATCCTAGTTTTCATTGACAGTCGTTATTTTCATGTTATGTATTCTTTTATTTTCATGCCATCAGCATGTAGTTTTATTTCTGATTCTTATGAAAGACGTGCATTATAATCATAGGGGCCTCGATGGCCGAGTGGTCTAGGTAGTTTGTCATGACTACTAATGATCACTGTTCGATTCTCACCTGTGGCGGTGTGTGTTCGACTTTGATCTAAATTGACAAGGATTGCTAATTTTCCTACCGAAGGTTGGTGGTTCTCTCTGGGTACTCCGGCTTCCTCCACCAATAAAAACTAGCCGCGGCGAAGTAGCCAAATGTGCTGAAAATGGTGTAAAACCCACACTAAACAAACAAACTTTATAATCATTTGGTATACCTAATTAAGAAAAGGCTTATTTGTAACAACTGAAATGGTAAAAACAGTTATGAACCTAGAATTTTTAATAAGTGGTCATTCTAATATCAATATTTCTACACTACAATACATCAACATTTAGTAAAGATTTCCACTCAAACATATGCTTTGGATGATCTTGAAATTGGTCTGAGTTGTGAAACATTTTTTGACTTATTGTAGCTCTTACTGTATTGAACATTTTTGCTGTTTACAATACAGTTTGTCTTTATCTATAATAATATAATATTCAAGATAATAACCTAAAACTGCAAAATTTCCTTAAAATTAACAATTCAGGGGAAATAACCCAACACCGATTTGTCTGAAAATTTCATCGCATGTAGATCTTGACCTGATGAACATATTTACCACATGTTCTGTTTTTAGCCATGGCGGCCATGTTTTTCATGGGTAAGAAAATAAACTTAATACTAGATACCCTAATGATCATTCCACCAAAGTGTGGTCCCAATTGGCAAAGTGGTTTCAGAGGAGAAGATCTTTAAAGAAAAGTTTACGCCATATGACGGACGCCAAGTGATGGCAATAGTTTACATGGTCTTTCAGGCCAGGTGAGCTAAAAAGCTGTTATGTTGCTTGAACTACGTATTGTCAGATGCAGGTGTGTGTCAAGAATTTATCAATATCATCCTCTATTACCCATTATTCCAACATGATTTGCTGCTTTGGTTTTGTAATTAAGTTACATTAAAATTCTCAATAAACTATGGTTAGCTTACACCTACATGTAGATGAGTCAGACTGAGAAAAAACTACTATTTTATATGTTAGCTGTTCCAAGTCACTTGAATACTTTTCGGAGTGTTTGCATGCAAAAATTGAAAACCACAGAGTTTTCCTATCAATAACTTTGAGTATTGTAATATAATATCATTTGAAATTTTGGAAATATTGTTAGGGACCACTAAACACAGATCGAATTTGAATTGCCATACATCATATTTGTCTTTACCCCATTACTAGACAAAATTAAGGCTTCTGTTCATTAACTTGAGTAATTCATTTGAAATTTTGAAATATTGTTAAATCAGATGGACAAATCCTGTCCATTTTTTTTTTGTTTGTCACTTACAAGATCTTACAGAGGCACTTCATTTATGTAATTTTGCTTTTTTTCATATTGGAATTGAAATATTTATTTGTGTAAGTTTTAACAGGTAACTTTATTTGCTTTTATTTTATCCTAGCCAATATTTTTAGATAACATTTTGCTGAAGGAGTTGTGTCCGCTATGAATTATTTTTTAATGTTATATTGTATTTTCGTTCAAACTAAAAGGTTATTTTTTTTATACAGATGTCAAATAAATGGAAGTCACCATGGAACTATTACTTTCAACAGTGTGTGGAAACTGCAAGGAGGAAACGTCCAAAGTTACTATTACAGGTATGGTCTGTCCTTCCATTGCAAACCTTTTTTGCAAAATTCTCAAAAATTACAGGACAAAGTTGATATGAAGCGTGGGTTGTAAGGTGGGTACTGATTTCTTACCTGTAGCTGTGACATACCTACTTACGGTTAATCAATCTGCCTTAGATTTTTCACGGTAGGCGCTACAGAAGTTTGATGCATAATTTTACAATTTCGGATTTTTGCAAACTACATGTAACAGTGATATGAGTTTTTAACAAATATGATATGCTACATGCTATATTATCCCTTGTAATAAATTTCGGCTGTTGATTGGCTAAAGTGACATCGGTTATAATCCATTGCCCATGTCTTGTTGGTAGGTACTTTTGTTACCACATCTAAATGTCCTATTTGTGTTGACTATGCTTTTGCTGAAACATATTTATACATTTGAACATTATTTTCTCGGGACAAAGAAGTAAGTTTGCTTACCAATGACGTCAAGCCTATTATAAAATGTCAAAACATACTATTTAGTGGAAAAATTGAAATAACACTACATGACCCATTTCGTTATAAAAATTAGATAAAAAAAACAAAACTGAGGTTGGTACCATAGGTACAAATGCCTACTGATATAAATATATAAATGTAAATAACTGATAGTGTATACTGTTGAATTCTCATTTATATCTAAGTACATCCTCTGTGGTCTTCTGGTAGCTTGCTCGCCTAGAATCACGGCCTCGATCCCTGGGTCAAACCAAATTGGTATTTGATGCTTCTCCGAGTCATTGATGCATCTGAGTGTAAGGGTAAAGGGCTGGTCTTTATGAATATATTGAAATACCGGTTAATTTCTACCACTAAATAATGTGGCTGATCATGATAACGGTGATGATACATAGTGTCTTACCACTCTTACGTAATCAATTAATATCAACGTGGACATTTACTGCCACGCTATGTACCACAATAGCCACCATGACACCACACAATGTCGCCTCGATTTTCTCAGCGTGGACTGCCACGATAATACTATGACTGTACGTCAGGTTAAAAACAAGTTTGTTGAAAATGTTAAAAAAAATAGACATGATAACTTTCTGCCTGCTATTAAATCAAGAACCATCATTTATCTTTCAGTTGGAGAAGTTCATACGAGCATGCCTTAACCAGTGGAATGTTATTTCATCCTTAGAAAAGCGTAAATATAATATTATGATGGCTGAAGATGACAAGAAAAATCAGAAAACTATTGATCTGATAAGTAGGTACCAGAAACAGTCAGACATCTTGAAAAATAAGTTGGATCAACTGCATAAGATATATAGAGAGTTTATAGGGAACATGGTAATTATTGTAATGATAATATAAGGCCAGTGGAAGTAAATGGATAGATTATCATCCCCCCCCCCCCCCCCCCTTCAAATTCTATATTGTTTTTTAGCTCACCTGGCCCTATGGGAAATTTACTTGAAGATCTTCTTGTCTGAAACCACTAGGCCAATTGGAACAAAACCTGGCAGCAATGGTCCTTAGGTGGTCCTCTTTCAGAACTGTATCCGATGACCCCGTCCATCATCCAAGAGGGCTGCCATAGCCATACATAGGTTAACATAGGACTTACTGGGAATTTACTGAAAGATCGTCTTGTCTGAAACCGCTTGGCCAAATGGAACGAAAGTTGGTAGCAATGGACCTCAGTTGATCCTCTTTCAGAATTGTATCAGATGACCTAGTCTGTCATCCAATATGGCTGCCAGAGCCGGATGTAGTTTAACATAGGACCCTATGTAAAATTTAAGGGTGCCGTGGTGTAGTGGTTAGCACATCGGACTATGAAGCCAAAGGAGAGCAACACCCTTATCACGTTAGATACTCCTCTGTAGATGTCGAAAAAGAATAGGCTGAAATGCCTCTACATGGGCCGCTCTCACACCCTCCAAGTGGAGAGAGATTACTATAAAGAATTAAGTTTAAACTAAATTTACTTAAAGATCTTCTTGTCTGAAACCACTAGGCCAATTTGAACAAAACCTAGCAGCAAATGTCATTAGGTGGTCCTCTTTCAGAAATGTATCCGATGATCCCATCAGTCATCGTATATGGCCACAAAAGCTGAACATAATTTAACATAGGACCTAATTGAAAAAATCACTGAAAGATCTTCTTGTTTGAAACCAGTGAGCCAGTTGGCTTGGCAGCAATGTTCCAGGCTGCCAGTCAAGATGGACATACTCCAGGTGAGTGATACAGTCTCCTGGGAGCCTCTAGTTTATTTTCCAGAATACTGCTTTCAAATTTTTTAATTTTTTTATGTGTTCGTTTCTAATTAAATCTTTTATTTGATATATACTATGATTTTGTGAGTGGCCAAATTGTCCACCAGTCCATATCCTGGATCTGACAGATAGCTTTAAAAAAAAAGGCAAGTTGGTGTCTGTCATAAACTTTCTATTGAAGATCTTCTCTGCTGAAACCACTGGGCCAATTGGGACCAAAATATGTTGGAATGGTCATTGGGTGGCCATCTTCCAAATTTGTGTCTGGCATCCCTGATGGCAACCAACATGACTGTTCTTATTAAAAATAGAAAAAGGGGGGATGAATTTAAAAAAAAAATTCTGTGGAACTACAAGGCAAGATGAAACCAAACTTAGGTGGTCCTCTTTCAGACTTGTGTCCAATGACCCGAACTGTCAACAAGGTTGGCCATCAGCCAAACTTAGTTAAACATAGAACCCTATAAGAAAATTCGATTAAAATTTCCAATTGGACCAAACTTGGTAGAAATGATCCTAGGTAGTCCTCTTTCAGAATTGTGTCTGATGCCCGAGACTGTCAATCAAGATGGCTGCAACAGCCTAACTTACTTTAATATAGGATCCTATGGAAAAATGTATTTCAAAATTTTCTTGTCTCAATCCACTGAGTCAATTGGAACCCGACTTCACTGCCATGGTTATTAGATGGTTCTCTTTCAGAATTGTGTCTGATGACTTTGACTGTCAACCTAGATAAGGTATCACAGCCGAACTTACACGGGAAAATGGCAAGAAAATCCATCACTTACGGTTGAATATACATGTTAGCCACTTCCGAATCTTGTCACGTGACTTCCGCTTCCGGTGACGTCTTTTCCGGTTGATCCACCACAAAACATAATGTAGAACCACCTATATATTACTAATATGGTTCAAAAGGAAAGTTATTTCTAAACGTTCTATTTGTTCTGAGTTTATTACTACAATTTTATTTTTTATTTTCATTAAATAGATTATTTTTCCATATTTCACTGGTATTTTAGATGCAAGTGTTCATTGGCATTTTTCCAGACTACCTTTTAGATTTAGTGCTATTATAAGTAATCAGAAATTTCACTTACACATTTATACCAACTTTTTTTTATTTTGTTCGTATAAATTCTTTGAAGTAATATATGCTTCAGCTATAAGACTATATTTATTACTTAAATTAGATAAATACGACAAGTTAGAGGTACATGTAGTTGAACATAGGACCCTACGGAAAAATTCAATTAAAAATTTTGTCTGAAACCCTCTTGGCCAATTGCAACCAGGTTAGCAGTGATGGTCCTTAGATGGTGCCCACTCACAATTATGTCAAGTAGTACAGACTGTTGTCCGTATTTTTTGCTTTTGATTCGCTTTTGATTCGCAGATTGTATCTAGGTGAGTGATACAGGCTCCTGGGAGCCCCTAGTTGCTATTGATAATTACAAGCAACTTTCTGATTAGAATAAATCACAAATTAGTTTTGCACCAATCCAATACCAAGTTTTTGATATCTAGAGAGACAATTCAATGTCCTATGTGATTTAAATTACTTATAACAATTCAAGTTTATAAACTGCTCACAGCAAGCAGGTGGGCTGACATGATTGTTTTGATAAATATAAAACCCCATAATTCGACAGAACAGATCCGATTTTTTCGCCAAAAAAAATGTTAGGATCGGCAAAACGGCCTCAAAAAAATAGGGTCGGTAGGGTCGGTAGGGTAACAGGAAAGACACATATATTTTTATTTGGCTTAAGCATGAATTTTTATAAGTAATACCAAGTACTTAGTTTAGATATAGATTTTTACATCATTACGAGAGAATTTTCATATTTAACTAAACCCGATAATCCTCGAGTAATGAAATTTTATTTATTTTGTATAGGATTATGGAGATTCAAAGGCTAGATTTGAATCCAACCCTCTACTGGCTTCAATCAGAAAAGAAGTACAAAAGACAAAGGAATTACTGCAGCAGAGTGACAGTGGAGGAGCTAGGGACAATTTACAGGAAGAAAAAAATAAGATGATGTATTATTCTTTTGTGGACTATTATATTAATGGAGAGTTTGAATATAGCGGAAAGAAGATTGAAAATAATCTTGCACAGACTTATACTGATGTTTGTCAGATACCTCCATGTAATGTGTGTGGTGCTAAGGGAGTAGGTGTATGCCATGGAACAAGCACTTGTAGATCGTAAGAATTCATTTATAAAGTTGATTTTGATTGTCCATCGTCGTAAACTTTCCTTTAAAGATCTTTTTCGAAACCACTTGGCCAATTGGAACAAAAGTTGGCAGCGATGGTCCTTATGGTGGTATTCTTTCTGATTCATATCCGATGACTTGACCCGTCATCCTGGATAACCGCCAGAGCCAAACATAGGAACCTATGGGAAATTTACTTTAAGATTTACTTGTCTGAAACCACTTGGCCAATTGGAACAAAACCCTTAGTTGGTCCTCTTTCAGAATTATATCCGATAACCCTGTCCACCATCCAAGATGGCTGCCAGAGCAGAACATAGTTTAACATAGGACCTAATGGGAAAGTTCACTGAAAGATCTTGTTTGAAACCAGTGATCCAATGAGGAACCAGAGTGAGTTATCTTTTCTTAACCAATGTAGGTAAGGGAGATAATTAAATTCCCTTTTGTCCTCAGGCTAAAAGGGAGACAAATTTATTATCTCCCTTACCTACATTGGTTAGGAAAATATAACTCACTCTGGTTCCTCATTGGAACTTGACAGCAATGTTTCAGGCTGCCAGTCAAGATGGCTATAGTCTAGGTGACTGATACAGCTTCTTGGGAGCCTATTGTTAGCTCAATTGGCCCAAAGGGCCATGTGATCAATTGCCATAACTTGTCGTCCATCGTCCGTCATAGTAAACTTTCATTTAAAGATCTTCTCCTCTGAGACCATGGGTCCAATTGGAACAAAAGTTGGCAGCAATAGTTCTTATGTGGTCCTCTTTCAGAATTATATTTGTTGACCTGGCGTGTCATCCAAGATGGCCATCAGAGTCGAACATAGTTTAACATAGGATCCTATGGGAAATTTACTTAAACATCTTCTTTTCTGAAACCACTTGGCCAATTGGATCAAAATTTGGCAGCAATGGTGTCCTTATATAAGTGGTTCTCTTTCAGAATTATATCTGATTACCCTACCAGTCATCCAAGATGGCCACCAGAGCCGAACATAATTTAACATAGAATCTTATGGGAAATGTACTTAAGGACTTGTCTGAAACCATTGGGCCAGTTGGAAGAAAAGTTGGCAGCAATGGTCCTTGCATAGTCCTCTTTCAGATTATATCCGATGACCCCACCCGTCATCCAAGATGGCCACCAGAGCCGAAAATAGTTTAACACAGGACCTATTTTGAAAAATCACTGAAAGATCTTCTTGTTTGAAACCAGTAAGCCAGTTGGCTTGATAGTAATGTTCCAGGCTGCCAGTCAATATGGACATAGTCCAGGTGAGCGATACCTCCAGTTCTAAATTCATGTTGACCTAGTAGGTTGTTTTAATTGTTTTGGTTATCAGTGTACCTGATTTAGTATGAATTTGTCTGTGTGCAAGTCCACACTTAATATGGAAAATGTTGGTATTTAGGTTGTCAGCCACTGTCTGCATTAATTATGCTCCCCCTATGAGATATTTTTGAAAATTTATGGAGTAAACACAAAATATTTTCTCAATATCATACATAAAGTAAACAAGAAAAGTAAGGCCAAACAAACTAATACCTGTGTTTCCGCTACAAGTACAGTGATCCATGATCCCATATAAAACGATGATAAAAATTAGGGTTGGTAAGTAGGCAATTGATTTTATTTTTTTTTAAAAGTTTATGACTGGTTTCTACTGGAGAAACAGCCCGGCTTTAACAGTGCTTGATCAAAAATGGCAAAAAAAACTTTTGGGTAGGCACTTAAAAAATTAGAATAGCAGCAACACTTATATTTTTTTCTTGGCCTAAACACACTATTTACTTGGGCACTTGTAAAAACCCTGACTACACTAAAATAAATAAAACATTTAAAAAAGTGACAACCTTACCATGGTCTCAGATATCAATGTTAGTTTCCTATCATAGACTCATTACTTGATTTTTCTTCTAAATTGGTGTCGGGGCCTCGGTGGCCGAGTGGTCTAGGTAGTTCGTCATTACTACTAATGATCACTAGCCTGTCAACGCTGAGGTCGTGAGTTGGAATCTCACCTGTGGCGGGGTGTGTTCGATTCTAATCTTAATTGACAAGGATTGCTAATTTTCCTACCGAAGGTCGGTGGTTCTCCCCAGGTACTCTGGCTTCCTCCACCAATAAAAACTTGCCGCCGCGAAATAGTCAAATGTGCTGAAAATGGCATAAAACCCCAACTAAGCAAACAAACAAAATTGGTGTCAAAGAATTTATTTCAGCTGACCGTGTTTACGTGGTTTACTGATCAGTTTCATTCTTTGCTCCAGGATTCATTTATTTCAACTTTTGATTAATAAATAACTTATGATTCTTTTGGTAATTAACAGATATTAAATGGATGTCACTTAAATGATCTGAAGTCCAGGTACATGATCGTGCTGATATGCACCTGGCTGAAACTGGACGTTAAACAACAATTCATCCATCCATCCATGTATATGAAAATGTCACTGAAATTGTAATCAACTTAGCACTTAGTTGTAAAGTTCACATAAAATTTGAAAGACAGTGTAATCTGCATACAGAATAATATACTAAAAAAATTTATTTATAAATTTCCAAAAATATAATAAGTCCTGATATTGAATTTTCCAACACATATGAAAATGGTCACATATCTCTCTGGTGGAGCAAATCAAATCAAATATGTTTATTGTGAATCAAAGACGCCCATACCAAGCAGAATAATCATGAATAATTACAGTATTTACAATTGATTGAGCCGATTGTTATTAATTCAAAATTGAGTGTATTTTACTTATCAATACAACTACAGTGATCCATGATCCCATATAAATCGAATTGAGAGATATAAAGTTTAAAATAATCATTTGTTGCAGAATTTGTCTATCCTTTCTCACCCTCCTCAAATGGTCACATATCTCTCTGGTGGAGAGGTATAAAGTTTAAAACCATCATCTGTTGCAAAATTTGTCTATTCTTTGCTGGCCTTCCTCAAATGGTCACATATCTCTCTGGTGGAGAGATATAAAGTTTAAAACCATCATCTGTTGCAAAATTTGTCTATACTTTTCCCACCTTCCTCAGATGTAGCATATACAGCTACATGAATATCTGCCAAACTATCATAGGGTAATTGGAAGTGGCTGCTTATAGGTCAGTACCATTCTTATATACAGAATTAAAAATTTAAAGTTTTGCAAAGCAGTTGCTGAGTTGAAAGACTATGTTCATCTGTAAACCTGATCACATCTCTTGCAAATAGTTCAATAAGCCAAGTTAGTAAAACCATTATGAAAGGTAAAAATATTGCCATTACCTGGATCTTAAATCTAGTGTAAGAATGTGTCACACTTGTGCATTTTTACATTGTTTTGTGCCCAAGTCAGCATTGTTCATAGAAATTTCTTGGCTTAGTTGGGCTTTGCCATTATAACAGTATTAACATTTGAGGATAGTTCTGCAATAAATTAGAATTTATTTATTTTTAAGGTGCAATACATTTTTTGAAAGCAGTGTCCAAGGAAGAAGGTTATACAGTTGTGAGAAACAGAAAAACTGTCCTGTCTCATTCTGTCTCAAAATGTGTGAATTTTGTCGATTTAAGAAATGTCTCAGAGTAGGAATGATTGTAGCAGGTAAGAATGTACATAGAATAAGAGAGTGTATATTATGATTTTAAATATTGTTTTAGTATTAGGCATGACATGTATGGTTTGTTTGTAAATTTGAATTCAAAAGTCATATCATTTTTCCATTTTTCGGAAACTGTAACATTTCTAGATAAGAAATTTGATTAATAAAGATTTCACATCTAAAAGGCCATGTGAACAATTGTCATCACTTTGTGTCCGTCGTCCGTCCCTCCGTTAACTTTTCACATTTCAGTGTTCTTCTCCAAAACCCCATGGCCAAATGAAACCAAACTTGGTGGAGATATTCATTGGATGGTCTTCTATAAACTGTATGTTTTTGGTTCTGATAAAAATGTGGCTGCCAGGGCCATTTATGCACTCTGATTGATTTAAAGTCAGGTAATGGTCCCTAACAAAATGGATGTTTTTGGTGCCATTCCGAAATTTAAAAACATGGCTGCCAGGGCCATTTATGCACTCTGATTGGCTGAAATTTAAAAAAATGTTCTCTAAAACTACAAAAGTAATTAAATTGTTATATTGCAGCAATGATCCTTACATGGTCTTCTAAAAGTATGTTTTTTGTGCCGATCTGAAATCCAAGATGGTTGCCACTGCAGGACACATTTAACATAGGATCCTATGGGAAATTCATACAAACATCTTCTTGTCGGAAACTGTTTGACAGATGGAAGTAATATTATGCCTGAATGATGAGATAATGGTCCCTAACAAAATTGATGTTTTCGGTGCCGATCCAAAATTCAACATGGCTGCCAGGGAATGATCCTTACATGGTCCTCTAAAAAGTTTATATTTTTGGTGCCGATCTGTTATCCAAAACAGCCACCACTGCGGGACACATTTAACAATGGATCCTATGGCAAATACATACAAATAGCTTCTTGTCGGAAACCGTTTGACAGATGGAAGTAATATTATGTCTGAATGATCCTCATAGTCCTCTACAAAGATTATATTTTTCAGGTTAATATGAAATCCAAGATGTCTGAAATCACTAAGCAATTGGAACCAAACTTGGCAGAAATTGTCATTAGGTGGTCCTCTTTCAGAATTATGTCCAATGACCCAGAATGTCCACCAAGATGGCCACCACAGCCGAACTTAGTTTAACATAGGACACTATGGGAAAATTCATTAAATAATCTTCTTGTCTGAAACCACTCTGCCAAGTGGATCAAGACTTGGCAGCAATAGTCTTTAGATGGTCCTCTTTCAGAAATATGTCCAATGACCTCGACTGTCAGCAAAGATGACCGCCTCAGGTGAACATAGTTTAACCCTTTCGCCGAGGAGTCCCAGTTTACCGGGATTCCCAAGTCAACTCACTGACGATGAGTCCTGTTTTACTGGGATTGTTACATAGATTTTATATTTCCCACTCTTGGAGCTAACATCAAGAGTTATTGTTCTTATATTTGAAACCCACATAAAGATAAAACAATGGCGGATCTTTTACAAAAACTGTGTGAAAAAAAGACCAAAATTTGAGGATTTTATGGATTTCAAAGTTAGGAATATAATTTTAGAAATGTTTTGGCAAGATTGGATGCAAGGAAAGTATCTATTGCTCATCAAACATGCCTAATTTGTCCAAAATTGATTGGTATGGACATCGATGATTGGAAGTTTATTTCTTAAAATAATTTTTACAATTTTTAATGACAAAATTGCATATTTAGAGCAATTTTAATGATATTTGAAGAATTTCAACATATTCAGCTGCGGAAACCCCTGTTTGCTACCGAATCTTCACATTTTCATTCAAAAACTAAAAATATCGCGAAGATATATTTTATTAACATTTCAAATAAAGAAAAATGACCCAAAATTAATGCTCATGGCCACCAAAACTTAACTTAAAGCTGAACTTAATTTAATAAAGGACTTTATGGAAAATTTAATTTGCAGATCATCATACCTTAAACTTGGCCATTTTGAACCAGATTACTGGCAGCAATGGTCCTCTTTTAGAAATGTGTTTGATAACCTTGAATGTCAACTAAGATGGCCACCACAGTGTAACTTTGTTTAACATTGTATCTGATTGGAAAACCAGCCAAGCTAACTGCTACACTTAAATTTTTAGTCCTGCTGAAGGTGGAAAAGTTCAATCCAAGTGAGTGGTACAGGCTCTTGAGAGCCTATAGTTCCAAAAAAGTAAAGAATTTAAAGAAAGAATTTTTTGGGGAAGGAGTGAAACCTTAAGAATTTTTTTATACTATTAATACACATTTCAGATGTACCTGTATCAGCTGAAAGATTAAATGAATTCCAGAATGTTATTTGTGAAGAGGTATGGTGATAGAATGATTTTATGTCAAATTTCCTTGAAAGGTTTCAAAAGAAATAACATTTGGAGTTATCTCCCATTAAAAAAAAAAGGTGAAAAGTAAATAGAACATTGAATTCAGACTTCATAATGTAGAAATATTTTTCTAAAGCTCATTGTCACCATTTAGAAGTAGTCACATTTTTCTTACCAAATTCTTTATGTAAATTGTTTGAAATTATTGAAAGAAGGTAAAACCATGTAAAATACTGCTTTAGCTGATTTGGAAAGGAAATGAAAAGAAATATATTTATACAGATTAAAGAGCTAACAATTTATATAAAGCATTTGGAAAGAAAACATGATGACTGACAATGAGCTTAATGTGTTAGGAAAATATATCTACATTATGAAGAAAAAGTATATCATATTTGTTTTTCATTGATATATAAACATTTTTGAAATGTTACATAAAACTTGGTCAAGAAACCCAAAGCTGATTTCAGTAATATGACGTCACAGATGTATTACAATGCTGTCTCAGTTTCAAGTAGTTTGCCTTGACTCAGCTTATCTAGTGCTGTATTGCCAGGTGCGGATCCAGGATTTTTGAAAAAAAGGGGGGGGGGGGGGCATAAATTTTAAAATTGAAAAAGTAATGCGAAAATTTTTCTGACAATTTCATGCTAAAAAATCAAATATATTGGCCCCTTCTAGATCCGACACTAATTGCATTACATCTGTTCAAATAATGAAATGAATCCTTAAGTATATTTGACATGTTGATTGTTTTTAACTGGATTTTCCCAATGAAAAGTTCTGGTTATTAGTTTGACAATGAACAGTAGAAGTGTGGCTCCAAAGGGAAAGGAAATGTGATTTGCTCTTAGTGTTAGGCGCTGGCATGAAGTTGATACTTCAGTGTTTGCTGTTTTGTTGTTAGTGAGTATCTCATGCATTGCTCTACCTATAGATTTTGATTTTACTTTTCCTTTTGGTGTTTTTGACATTGAATTAGCTAGGCGGCATTTGGTTGAGAACATTTTTCCGTTAGGCCAAGCAAAAAAATAAGTAGGGTTCCTGTTATATCAAGATTAAAAATAGGATAGGTAGGTAGGGATTTTTTTTTAAATTTTACAAAATTTGTTTAACATAGAGTCAATGGTAGGGACATTCATGCTTATTAAAAAAATCTTTAGAAAATAGAGTAGGTAGGGTAACAATTTTTTTATTTGAACTTTTCAGCCAATACCTAGTACTAGTCGTTCAGCAGGGTCTTCAGCAAATAAATCACAGACTGCTACTGTAATCATGACAGATACACCCATAGAAGTATCTAGCGATGAGGAGGATGAAAAGCCATTGATAAAATTCATGAAAAGGGTTTCTAATAATGTCATGAGTCTATTGACCAAAGCACCTAAAGACACTCCTGCAGTAGATGTTAATAATAGTAGCTGCAGTAATATTCAGACAAATACAGCCCATTCATCAAATGTTTTGGATATAGTGAAGGAAGCTAGTTCAAAGGCAGAGACAATTAATTTTTCAAACAAAGGTTCACTGTCATCAGTCATATTGAAATCATTATTTTTAAGTGACAAAGATGGAGAGTTGAGCAGTAAGGCTATCAGTGCAGAAAAAATTTTTCTTCAGGATGGAACAACAGATATAATTGAACCAATGTTGAAAAATACAACAGAAGGATCATCTGAAGAACAATATACCCACAATGCAATATTAGGACGTGAAGCTCGGAATTCCTCATCTCCTGAACTATTAACCATTTCTGAAAACAGTGATTCAAATTCCTGTTTTGCAGATGACTTCCAGCTTCCTGTCATTATTTCATCAGAAAGTTCAAATGAATCTTCTGTGTCTTCTAATACAGTTGGTTTTGATTATGACACTGGTTGCTTCAAGTTTGATGTAGCAATGCAAGAACCAGTAGAAAATAATGAGAATCAAGAGACATTTAGTTCTAGTAATGATTCAAGAAATGAAACATTAAAGGACAAGACTTGTGACTCTGAAAAGGAAATTTCAGGATTTGAATTTAGTAGTTGTCAGTATTAATATGGAACAAAGAAATGTGAATGGGAAGACAAACAATTTCTAGACTGAATGGCAAAAATGACACATACAAATGGAAGAACAATTTATAGATTTAAAAAATGTGATCGGTAATACAGATTTAAAATTCAATTTTAACACACAAAAATATTCATTGCAATTGTAATTTATGAAAATTCATAATTTTAATCTTAAGGATGATGGAAATAGTTATACATGTAGATTACCAATTAGTGTTAAATCTACTTTTTTTACAAAATGGTGATATTATTGCTAGCATTATAGTTTTTTTGTCTCGTGAAGGTGAGATATAGGTATTACTTTCCGGTGGTTTTAGGCTTGAATGACATGCATCCGATTTTTCAGACAAATTATCGCCTGACCATTACTATTTCTTTTAACACATTTTCCTTTGACTTGCAATGTCGGGTATCAGATAATCATTATTCTGTGTGCATACTCAGGTGAGACATGTAGTGTGTCCACTCTTGTTTTTCATTTGAATAAGAACCTGTAATAATTAATTTTATATGATATAAGACTATGGACATTATTTTCTGTTATACAATATGTACATGTACAATAGTTAATGAGTTTTTTCTCTGTTTTACTTGGTATTTTTTTTTATAAATACATGTTATATTATGAGTGTTATTTTATAGCTTTCCTGGCCCTCAGCTATTGCAGTTACACTACACCAGTCTAACTGTCAACATCATATAAATGAAGGAAACAAATTGACCAATTGGAACTTAGGTGGAATTTTCCCTGCAAATTCAAAATTGTGTGTGGCAGTCCTAATATGACAACCATGAAAAAGATGAACAAAAATCATTTTAGAATCTTCTCATAACTATTTGGTGTGTTACATATTTGATTTTATGATTGAATGGGGATCTGTTTTCAAAATTGTGTCCTTTGTGCCAGACCTTAGATCAATATGATCACTTTGTATTAAAGGAAAGCGTTTTGAGCAAAATATGGTTCAGGTTTGATATAAATGGCCGAGTGGTCTAGGTAGTTCATCATGACTACTAATGATCACTGGCCTGTCAACACTGAGTTCGTGAGTTGGAATCTCACCTGGATCGGGTGTGTTTGACTCTGCTCTAAATTGACAAAGATTGCCAATTTTCCTACTGAAGGTCGGTGGTTCTCTCTGGGTACTCCGGCTTCCTCCACCAATAAAAACTGGCCGCCGCAAAATAGCCAGATGTGCTGAAAACGGCGTAAAACCCCAACTAAACAAACAAATACAGCAATCTACCTTCAACAAATCTACCTTCAACAAAATTTAATTAAAAAAATTGCAAAAATAATCAATGTTAATAACTTTTCCAAATTACAAAAATTTGCAATTATTTTGGAATTACAATGTATATTATTATTTTTTATTTTGATGTGTGTAATTTTGAAGGATTTACAAAATAAACCAAAATATAACCACAGCAAAAATGTCCCAATTTACGATGGGTAAATGTTGATGAGAACAGAATCTGAAAAGTATAAAAAGTATAAAAAGAGGTCCTCCTACAGCCTTCAGCTCAGAACATGTGTCCTTTATACACACATGCATAATCTTAAATTTCCCATAAAAACATTGTGAAGATATACTTACACTACAAAATATAACAAGGGTCAACAAATAAAAATATCTCACCTCATGACTCATGTATAGTTAAATTGAGTTCAAGGTCATGTGACATGTCAGACTGACAAAATACAAAATCATTACTTCACACAACAAGTTTTGTTGACCTACCATGCATAGTTACTGAGAAACTGAGTTAATCACATAAACCTGTGCATTTAATTGAGGTCAAGGTCAGGTGACAGATATCAGATGGATATATCATTGACCGATGTATTCTTATTTCATGTAATAATATGAACTAAGACAAATAAATCGGTGAAGCACGGGTTAGGTGAAAAATGTCCGAATAACATCCACTTAACCATTGTTCTTTACACAGCCATCATGTATATATTCTGAAGAAATAAGCCAATCACAAAAACTAGACCTCAGTCAATGAATCATGAAATTGATGTCAAGGTCCGGTGACGGATATCACACCTAACAGTGATTCTATACACAAAATATCGTTGATCTGTCTTGTAAGTTCCTAAGAACTGAGCTTTACAAAGTCAATTGACCTTGAAAATGAGGTCCAAGTCAGGTGATAGATGCCTGACTGACAAGTTTGTATTATAAACTATATTATGACCAAGTTTGGTTGTTCTTGGTAAAAAAGATTCAAATTTTTAACTTTCAACAAATTGAATGCCTCTGCCGCAAAAGCAAACCTTATGTATCGACTTCAGCAACTTTGTAACAGGCAAGGATTTTCCAAACTGCATAGAAATACCATGACACATTCAACTACCAACAGATGCAGTGCCTCTTGACTAAGGAAAAACAATAAAACATATATGACAGGGTCAAAATAGGATAAAATTCCAATAGGAAACCGCAGTCAAAGAGAGTCATCCCAAGTTAAGATGGTAAACAAAAAAGTAAATGACAAGACTTAAAAGTGCCGACTAATGAATGCTCGCTGTTGTATATTAACTGAATTTAGTGTTTTTATTTTGGGTTACTTTAAGTACAGGTGAACATCTAAAATCATGACAAAACTGAAATATAAAGCAATAAAACGGGTGCCAATAACATTCCGGAAAGTAACGGGTACCAGTAACATTACGGAAAGTAAGGGGTACCAATAACATTCCGGAAGTAACGGGTACCAATAACATTACGAAAGTGACGGGTACCAATAACAACGGAAAGTAACGGGTACCAATAACATTCCGGAAAGTAACGGATACCAATAACATTCCGGAAAGTAACGGATACCAGTAACATTCCGGAAAGTAACGAGTACCAATAACATTACGGAAGTAACGGGTACCAATAACATTCCGGAAGTAACGGGTACCAATAACATTACGGAAGTAACGGGTACCAATAACATTACAGAAGTAACGGGTACCAATAACATTCCGGAAAGTAACGGATACCAATAACAACGGAAAGTAACGGGTACCAATAACATTACCGAAAGTAACGGGTACAAATAACATTACGGAAGTAACAGGTACCAATAACATTACGGAAAGTAACAGGTACCAATTTTACGAAAAGTAACGGGTACAAATAACATTATGGAAGTAACGGGTACCAATAACATTACGGAAAGTAACGGGTACCAATAACATTACGGAAGTAACCGGTACCAATAACATTACGGAAAGTAACCGGTACCAATAACATTACGGAAGTAACAGGCACCAATAACACTACGAAAGCGACGGGTACCAATAACATTACGGAAAGTAACGGGTACCAATAACATTACGAAAGCGATGGGTACGAATAACATTCCGGAAGTAACGGGTACCAATAACATTACGGAAGTAACGGGTACCAATAACATTCCGGAAGTAACGGGTACCAATAACATTACGGAAAGTAACGGGTACCAATAACATTCCGGAAGTAAAGGGAGCCAATAACATTACGGAAGTAACAGGTACCAATAACATTACGGAAGTATCAGGTACCAATAATATTACGGAAATTAACAGGTACAAATAACATTAAGGAAGTAACAGGTACCAATAACATTACGGGAAGTAACGGGTACCAATAACATTACAGAAGTAACAGGTACCAATAACATTACGAAAGTAACGGATACCAATAACATTACGGAAGTAACGGGTACCAATAACATTACGGAAGTAAAGGGTACCAATAACATTACGGAAATTTAGGGTACCAATAACATTACGGAAATTTACGGGTACCAATAATATTACGGAAGTAACAGGTACAAATAACATTACGGAAGTAAGGGATACCAATACATTACGGAAGTAACGGGTGCCAATAACATTACGGAAAGTATCGGGTACCATTAACATTACGGAAAGTAACGGGTACCAATAACATTACAGAGGTAACAGGTACCAATAACATTACGAAAGTAACGGATACCAATAACATTACGGAAGTAACGGGTACCAATAACATTACGGAAGTAACCGGTACCAATAACATTACGGAAAGTAACGGGTACCAATAACATTACGGAAGTAACAGGCACCAATAACACTACGAAAGCGACGGGTACCAATAACATTACGGAAAGTAACGGATACCAATAACATTACGAAAGCGACGGGTACCAATAACATTCCGAAAGTAACGGGTACCAATAACATTACGGAAGTAACGGGTACCAATAACATTCCGGAAGTAACGGGTACCAATAACATTACGGAAGTAACGGGTACCAATAACATTCCGGAAGTAACGGGTACCAATAACATTCCGGAAAGTAACGGATACCAATAACAACGGAAAGTAGCGGGTACCAATAACATTACCGAAAGTAACGGGTACAAATAGCATTACGGAAGTAACAGGTACCAATAACATTACGGAAAGTAACGGGTACAAATAACATTACGGAAGTAACGGGTACCAATAACATTACGGAAAGTAACGGGTACCAATAACATTACGGAAGTAACAGGTACCAATAACATTACGGAAAGTAACGGGTACCAATAACATTACGGAAGTAACAGGTACCAATAACATTACGAAAGCGACGGGTACCAATAACATTACGGAAAGTATCGGGTACCATTAACATTACGGAAAGTAACGGGTACCAATAACATTACAGAGGTAACAGGTACCAATAACATTACGAAAGTAACGGATACCAATAACATTACGGAAGTAACGGGTACCAATAACATTACGGAAGTAACCGGTACCAATAACATTACGGAAAGTAACGGGTACCAATAACATTACGGAAGTAACAGGCACCAATAACACTACGAAAGCGACGGGTACCAATAACATTACGGAAAGTAACGGGTACCAATAACATTACGAAAGCGACGGGTACCAATAACATTCCGGAAGTAACGGGTACCAATAACATTACGGAAGTAACGGGTACCAATAACATTCCGGAAGTAACGGGTACCAATAACATTACGGAAGTAACGGGTACCAATAACATTCCGGAAGTAACGGGTACCAATAACATTCCGGAAAGTAACGGATACCAATAACAACGGAAAGTAGCGGGTACCAATAACATTACCGAAAGTAACGGGTACAAATAACATTACGGAAGTAACAGGTACCAATAACATTACGGAAAGTAACGGGTACAAATAACATTACGGAAGTAACGGGTACCAATAACATTACGGAAAGTAACGGGTACCAATAACATTACGGAAGTAACAGGTACCAATAACATTACGGAAAGTAACGGGTACCAATAACATTACGGAAGTAACAGGTACCAATAACATTACGAAAGCGACGGGTACCAATAACATTACGGAAAGTAACGGGTACCAATAACATTACGAAAGCGACGGGTACCAATAACATTCCGGAAGTAACGGGTACCAATAACATTACGGAAGTAACAGGTACCAATAACATTACGGAAGTAACGGGTACCAATAACATTCCGGAAGTATTGGGTACCAATAACATTACGGAAGTAACGGGTACCAATAACATTACGGAAAGTAACGGATACGAATAACATTCCGGAAAGTAACGGATACCAATAACATTACGGAAGTAACGGGTACCAATAACATTCCGGAAGTAAAGGGTACCAATAACATTACGGAAGTAACGGATACCAATAACATTCCGGAAGTAACGGGTACCAATAAGATTCCGGAAAGTAACGGATACCAATAACAACGGAAAGTAACGGGTACCAATAACATTACCGAAAGTAACGGGTACAAATAACATTACGGAAGTAACAGGTACCAATAACATTACGGAAAGTAACAGGTACCAATTTTACGGAAAGTAACGGGTATAAATAACATTACGGAAGTAACGGGTACCAATAACATTACGGAAAGTAACGGGTACCAATAACATTACGGAAGTAACAGGTACCAATAACATTACGAAAGCGACGGGTACCAATAACATTACGGAAAGTAACGGGTACCAATAACATTTCGGAAGTAACGAGTACCAATAACATTCCGGAAAGTAACGGATACCAATAACAACGGAAAGTAACGGGTACAAATAACATTCCGGAAGTAACGGGTACCAATAACATTCCGGAAAGTAACGGATACCAATAACAACGGAAAGTAACGGGTACCAATAACATTACCGAAAGTAACGGGTACAAATAACATTACGGAAGTAACAGGTACCAATAACATTACGGAAAGTAACGGGTACAAATAACATTATGGAAGTAACGGGTACCAATAACATTACGGAAAGTAACGGGTACCAATAACATTACGGAAGTAACAGGTACCAATAACATTACGAAAGCGACGGGTACCAATAACATTACGGAAAGTAACGGGTACCAATAACATTCCGGAAGTAAAGGGAGCCAATAACATTACGGAAGTAACAGGTACCAATAACATTACGGAAGTATCGGGAACCAATAATATTACGGAAATTAACAGGTACAAATAACATTAAGGAAGTAACAGGTACCAATAACATTACGGGAAGTAACGGGTACCAATAACATTACAGAAGTAACAGGTACCAATAACATTACGAAAGTAACGGATACCAATAACATTACGGAAGTAACGGGTACCAATAACATTACGGAAGTAAAGGGTACCAATAACATTACGGAAATTTAGGGTACCAATAACATTACGGAAATTTACGGGTACCAATAATATTACGGAAGTAACAGGTACAAATAACATTACGGAAGTAAGGGATACCAATACATTACGGAAGTAACGGGTGCCAATAACATTACGGAAAGTATCGAGTACCATTAACATTACGGAAAGTAACGGGTACCAATAACATTACAGAGGTAACAGGTACCAATAACATTACGAAAGTAACGGATACCAATAACATTATGGAAGTAACGGGTACCAATAACATTACGGAAGTAACGGGTACCAATAACATTACGGAAGTAACCGGTACCAATAACATTACGGAAAGTAACGGGTACCAATAACATTACGGAAGTAACAGGCACCAATAACACTACGAAAGCGACGGGTACCAATAACATTACGGAAAGTAACGGGTACCAATAACATTACGAAAGCGACGGGTACCAATAACATTCCGGAAGTAACGGGTACCAATAACATTACGGAAGTAACGGGTACCAATAACATTCCGGAAGTAACGGGTACCAATAACATTACGGAAGTAACGGGTACCAATAACATTCCGGAATTAACGGGTACCAATAACATTCCGGAAAGTAACGGATACCAATAACAACGGAAAGTAGCGGGTACCAATAACATTACCGAAAGTAACGGGTACAAATAACATTACGGAAGTAACAGGTACCAATAACATTACGGAAAGTAACGGGTACCAATTTTACGGAAAGTAACGGGTACAAATAACATTACGGAAGTAACGGGTACCAATAACATTACGGAAAGTAACGGGTACCAATAACATTACGGAAGTAACCGGTACCAATAACATTACGGAAAGTAACGGATACCAATAACATTCCGGAAAGTAACGGATACCAATAACATTACGGAAGTAACGGGTACCAATAACATTCCGGAAGTAAAGGGTACCAATAACATTACGGAAGTAACGGATACCAATAACATTCCGGAAGTAACGGGTACCAATAAGATTCCGGAAAGTAACGGATACCAATAACAACGGAAAGTAACGGGTACCAATAACATTACCGAAAGTAACGGGTACAAATAACATTACGGAAGTAACAGGTACCAATAACATTACGGAAAGTAACAGGTACCAATTTTACGGAAAGTAACGGGTACAAATAACATTACGGAAGTAACGGGTACCAATAACATTACGGAAAGTAACGGGTACCAATAACATTACGGAAGTAACAGGTACCAATAACATTACGAAAGCGACGGGTACCAATAACATTACGGAAAGTAACGGGTACCAATAACATTTCGGAAGTAACGAGTACCAATAACATTCCGGAAAGTAACGGGTACCAATTTTACGGAAAGTAACAGGTACCAATAACATTACGAAAGCGACGGGTACCAATAACATTACGGAAAGTAACGGGTACCAATAACATTACGAAAGCGACGGGTACCAATAACATTCCGGAAGTAACGGGTACCAATAACATTACGGAAAGTAACGGGTACCAATAACATTCCGGAAGTATCGGGTACCAATAACATTACGGAAGTAACGGGTACCAATAACATTACGGAAAGTAACGGATACGAATAACATTCCGGAAAGTAACGGATACCAATAACATTACGGAAGTAACGGGTACCAATAACATTCCGGAAGTAAAGGGTACCAATAACATTACGGAAGTAACGGATACCAATAAGATTCCGGAAGTAACGGGTACCAATAAGATTCCGGAAAGTAACGGATACCAATAACAACGGAAAGTAACGGGTACCAATAACATTACCGAAAGTAACGGGTACAAATAACATTACGGAAGTAACAGGTACCAATAACATTACGGAAAGTAACAGGTACCAATTTTACGGAAAGTAACGGGTACAAATAACATTACGGAAGTAACGGGTACCAATAACATTACGGAAGTAACAGGTACCAATAACATTACGAAAGCGACGGGTACCAATAACATTACGGAAAGTAACGGGTACCAATAACATTTCGGAAGTAACGAGTACCAATAACATTCCGGAAAGTAACGGATACCAATAACAACGAAAGTAACGGGTACAAATAACATTCCGGAAGTAACGGGTACCAATAACATTCCGGAAAGTAACGGATACCAATAACAACGGAAAGTAACGGGTACCAATAACATTACCGAAAGGAACGGGTACAAATAACATTACGGAAGTAACAGGTACCAATAACATTACGGAAAGTA
This sequence comes from Mytilisepta virgata, assembly GCA_028015205.1. Lineage (NCBI taxonomy): Eukaryota > Metazoa > Mollusca > Bivalvia > Mytilida > Mytilidae > Mytilisepta > Mytilisepta virgata. Next base: position 41,019,992 of record CM051510.1, on the reverse strand, counting down.
ACGGGTACAAATAACATTATGGAAGTAACGGGTACCAATAACATTACGGAAAGTAACGGGTACCAATAACATTACGGAAGTAACAGGTACCAATAACATTACGAAAGCGACGGATACCAATAACATTACGGAAAGTAACGGGTACCAATAACATTCCGGAAGTAAAGGGAGCCAATAACATTACGGAAGTAACAGGTACCAATAACATTACGGAGGTATCGGGTACCAATAATATTACGGAAATTAACAGGTACAAATAACATTAAGGAAGTAACAGGTACCAATAACATTACGGGAAGTAACGGGTACCAATAACATTACAGAAGTAACAGGTACCAATAACATTACGAAAGTAACGGATACCAATAACATTACGGAAGTAACGGGTACCAATAACATTACGGAAGTAAAGGGTACCAATAACATTACGGAAATTTAGGGTACCAATAACATTACGGAAATTTACGGGTACCAATAACATTACGGAAGTAACAGGTACAAATAACATTACGGAAGTAAGGGATACCAATACATTACGGAAGTAACGGGTGCCAATAACATTACGGAAAGTATCGGGTACCATTAACATTACGGAAAGTAACGGGTACCAATAACATTACAGAGGTAACAGGTACCAATAACATTACGAAAGTAACGGATACCAATAACATTACGGAAGTAACGGGTACCAATAACATTACGGAAGTAAAGGGTACCAATAACATTACGGAAATTTACGGGTACCAATAACATTACGGAAAGAAACGGGTACCAATAACATTAAGGAAAGTAACGGGGACCAATAACATTACGGAAGTAACGGGTACAAATAACATTACGGAAGTAAGGGGTACCAATAACATTACGGAAAGTAACGGGTACCAATAACATTACGGAAAGTAAGAATATTGTATTCCATGTTACCAATTTTGTTGCACAAGATGAGTAAATTTTGATCATTGAGTACTCGTCGGTTATGCCAAAGCCTAAAATTTTGCAACTCTGAAGAACTTTTTAAACAGAGGTACAAGTATGCATGACGGAAATATTCACTATTTTTTTTACAAAATTTAATAGAATAGAGAATGGAAACGGGGAATATGTCAAAGAAACAACAACCCGACCAAAGAGCAGAAAACCGCTCAAGGCTACCAATGGGTCATCAACGCAGCGAGAAAATCCCGCATCCGGAGGCGGGCTTCAGATGGCCCCTAAACACTAATGCATACTGGTTCAGCAAAATGGACGGTACACTAAACTCCGAAACATACAAATGAACCAAAATTTTTATAACAGTGAATTTAAAGCATCAGTTTCACGATAGAATATATAATATAACCTAAAATATTTTCGTCAAATATAGTTATCTGTTACAAAATTGTTCCTGAGCATACGGGGGTTGAGTGGAGTTGACTGCATGGCGGCGATACTACCCCCCCCCCCCCCCCCCGCGAAACCCAATACTTTCTAAATCAATTTAAAATTGGTACATATTCTGTACCTATTACATGTACATGAATTATGTGCATGCATTTTAACTGTTACCATTAGTATAGACAATGATTAATGTAAAATGCTTTGTCAATATCCACAAGTTAAACAAGATAATTTGATTGTAAATGAACACGGATACATATCAAGTGATCACTCAAGTGCATTACACTTCCTTTTATTATGAATAGAATATTATCTAGTTCGGACAAAATACCTTTTTAGAATTTGGGATTTCCATCTTAAAGTTACGTCTTCTTTCCTTATAACAAAGGACCTTTCTGAATATTTGCAATCTTTTAATCCGACCTAATATTAAAATGTCACAAATTAGACTGATTATTTTAGGACTACAGACTGTTTTATACGGTAAGAATTGACTAAGTAGGAAAGGAATATATATTTTTCAAACCAATTTGAATCTAATCACAAGAGTCTAATAATAATCTACAAAATTGTGTAAGTTTATAAAAAAATAGATGTTCACTTAAAATCCAGTGAGTAATTTTACAAAAACATTGTGACATTTAGAACTTGGCAGCAAAGTTCCTCCAGACCACCAGCTTGCAAATGATTTTTCAGATGAGCGAATTAATAAACTTGCGGTATTTTGACTGCGTTCATTGTAATTACACCAATTATAGTTTCATACATGCATTTATAGTAACATCATGATAAAAAAAATTACAAATGTACCGTCCTGTTTTTTTTTTAAATTTTAGTTTGTCATGGTTTGGAAGTCATGGAGTCTTACAAAGTAGAGTTTGAACAGGCAGCGGTAGAAGGTTTTTATATTATTTATTGATTTTTAATCAAATTCGTAGCAGCAAGTTATTTTGTGGGAAAATAACAAGAAGAAGAAAGGAGTAGGGGCATTTTCCATTTTATTTGTTTCACTCATAACCATTGGTTTTTTAATCTTAAATAATTATGAGAATACTTTTTATCGTGAACGATTGTATGCAATGCTTTTTATGTTAACAAACAGAATTTGTATGCTAATCAATCTTTCCATCCGCAAAGGTCGTGTATATAGGCTATTTAGGTCAATTTGTATCACCTTTTGGAATATTGTCAAGGACATTCAGAACCTGAACCGATCTACTGTAAATGTAGATACATAACATCACTTACAGCAAACAGTTCGTTTTGATTCTGAGTGTCTTTAACGTTGAAAAACTGTCTTAAAGTCCCAAACTGACATTCATGCAGGTTTGTATAAAAAAAAATTAGTAATTTATTTGTTAGTTATTATTAGCAAATACATGTATTTAGAGATCGCTATGCCCGCAGAAATTTAGAAAGCCTTTATGAGACTTTTGGAAATCGTTCTAGAAATGAAATAAATACAGTACGTAGGAAATACCCCTACTTATCTATCTTCCTTATTCATAAATTTTGATATTTTTAGAACATTTCGATAATATTTTATTTCATTTTTTTTAAATGTCACTGTTGTATTATGTCAACACATTAGATATTTCTTTTCATAGTAAATTATTGTTTTTTTCCAGTTGACACAAAAGACTTGGTTTCTGCAAAATGCATGCAATGTATCTGTAAGGTATGTAGTATTATAATATTGTACTTAAGGAGGTCCCCAAATATTTATACGCCTCCATAATTCCATTTTAAGACGTACTGAAATATATAAGAACCCGGGCCCCTCATCCATAAATCAAAACTCCTGAAATATCTTTTTGACCTCCATAAATCGAATAGGAATGATCTCCCCATTGTTATTTAAATTTTATTGAGGTCATGATATTATAAAAAAAAAATAACTTCCTTTGTCACAGGTTGAATCAAATTGTCAGGAAGTTGGGTGTCAGATGGATGTTGGATCCTTGTCATGTGGTCCATTCCAAATAAAGCAGCCATATTGGGAAGATTGTGGACGTCCAGAAAGAGGTTAATTTGACATTATAGAAAATTAAAAATTTATAAATGCCTTACCTTAACAACACCTCAAATTCTTTCATTTTATTTTACTTTTTGGACCAATTTGTTAGCATTAAGTTACTGATGGTCATGAAAAGAATGAAATTTATTATAATCCACAAACATTTCTGCATGGACTGGAACACTTGTGAACAGGAACAATTCGTCACAGTATACAATTGTTGCATAAATACATGTGTCAATTAAAAACTTAGATAAAATCAAATTGAACAAGCATATTCGTATTCTGGTTTTTCTATACTATATGTATGTATTTCTTTTCTTTGGCGTTTTGTGCTTAATTGCTTGTTTTCAGAGAATGTTTTCTTATGATTTTGAATTGTGTCTTATTTTTAGATTACCAGACATGTACCAAGGATTATTCATGTTCTTATAAGTGTGTTCAAGCATACATGGCTAGATATATTGGTCGCAGCGGATGTCCACGTAACTGTGAAAGCTTTGCCAGAATACACAACGGAGGTCCTAATGGATGTAAAAGTGCAAGTACTCTTGGATATTGGAAAAAGATTACACAGGCTGGGTGTAACCCGGACAGCTGAGATTAAGTGAGAGAAATCGCCAACATATAATGTTCACTACAGACAGCTAAAATATGCAACTTTTATCAATATGATTTTCCAACTATAACAAAAAACACCTAACGTTTTGTATTGTAACTCAAATGTGTAAAATATACTGATATATTACATTATACATCATTTTAAATTATTTCTTTATTATGCAAGGAAGAATTGATGTTTGTTTCATTCGATATGGTCTAAAGTGATTATATTTATATCAGTGAACATATATCACAGGTGGAACATGTATTGTATGGGAAGACCGACAATTTTATGAATGAATGACGTAAATTACACAAAATAAATGAAAGAATAATTTGATAGATTAAAAAAATGGATCAGTAATGTAATTAAATCAAATTAATTTTTTTTTATGATAGGAAGTGGAAGTCCTATTATAACCTCATGAAATAAAATGAGCAATACACATTTTATGATCTTCTCATCACTCTTTGACTTATTTCATGTTTGAATTGATTGAATGGGGATCTGTTTTCAAAATTGTGTCTTTTTGTCCATTCCTTAGATCAATATGACCACCTTCAATTAAAGAAAAGAGTGTTGGAAATTATGGACCAAATTTGACTTAAATCATAGGAATGTTTTGTACTTTTTAAACTTTTTTCTGGCTTGTCTACGTTTTAAATATTTTAATGGTGACGAGCTGATTAATTCTCATGGAAGTTACTACTATAGCTAAGAAAAAATGGTTCCTTAAAGGTTTACTCGATTAAGATTGCCAAGCAATGGAACAGGGTAAATGTTGATGAGAAAAAGAATCTGGAAATTACAAAAAGAGGTCCTAAAACCTTCAACACAGAGCAAGAGCCCTCAGTAAATAGCAAGCCCTTAAATTTCCACATAAAATCGATGTGAAAAATGGAACCCACAAAATGCCTGAAACAACAGTTAACACAATCCAAATCATAAATAGTGTTTACCTACTACCATGGACAATTACTGAGAAACTGAGCTAACCACATAAACCTGACCTAAGTTAGTGAAGCAGGTTTTTGAGGTCACAGAAATGTTACATAAATCAGATGGACAGATCATTGACTGATGTATACTTTATCTCATGAAATAATACAAATTTTCTAAAGTCAGTGAACCACGAAATTGAAATCAAGATAAGATGAAAAATGTCAGATTGACATGCACCTTACACCTAACAAAATTTACACATTATCTGCATTGTATATATATTGAAGAAATAAACCCATCACCAAAAAATTGACATTAGTCATTGAAGCATGAAATTGAGGTCCAGGTCCGGTGACAAATATCAAACCTAACAATGATTTTATACACCAAATATCGTTCATTTGACATGGATATTTACCGAGAATAGAGCCTAAAAACAAAAACTTTACCGACGTCAGTGAAGCATGAAATTGATGTTAAGGTGAGATAACATTTACCTAATAATTTCACACATCCAAAATTTTGAGTTAACATCTTTACGTCATGAGATTTTACCAATAATATTAACTTGAAGTAGTTGTATTATTTAACTTTAAAAAGTTTACCTCGAAAATGAAGTCGAAGTCTGGTGCATGAATGTCAAGGTTATATCAAACTATATTACGGCCATACTTGGTTGTCCTTGGTCAAAAGGGTTCAAATTTCTAACATTCAACAGCATTTTATGCCTCTCCAATATATGTATCGTCTTCCTCAACTATGTGAGACAGAATCATTCTCCAAAATGCATAAAAATACAAAGAAGCATTCAACTATTAACAGATTTAGATCCTGGGGACTAGCGCAAAATGATATACTAGGGTTAATATACAATAAAATCCGAGATATGAAACTTTGACCAACTCGAGTCTTGTTTCTTTGTTTGTTTAGTTGGGGTTTTCCGCCGTTTTCAGCATATTTGGCTATTTCGCGGCGGCCAGTTTTTATTGGTGGAGGAAGCCGGAGTACCCGGAGAGAACCACCGACCTTCGGTAGGAAAATTGGCAATCCTTGTCAATTAAGATCGGAGTCCAACACACCCCACCACAGGTGAGATTCGAACTCGCAACCTCAGCGTTGACAGGCTGGTGATCATTAGTAGTCATGACGAACTACCCAGACCACTCGGCCACCGAGGCCCCTGACCAACTCGAGTCGTCCCCAAGTTTAGATGATATAGAAACAATTAAATGACAAGACCTAAAGTGCCGGCTGTTGTATATTAGCTGAAGTTATTTAGTGTATTATTTATAAATGCAGCTTAAAAAAACCTTATGGCATGACAAAGCAATAAAATTGGCACCAATAACATTATGGAAAGCAAGACGTGTATTGCATTATTCTGTACCTATTTTGTTTCACAATTATTATTAGTATTCAATCGAAATTTTTTAATGTAAAATGCTTTGTCAATATCAGCATGATCAGCTGATGATAAACAAAAAGAATTGATGAAACATGGATACGTTCCAAGTGATCACTCAAGTGCATATATATTACTCTTCCTTTATTAGGAATAGAATATTATTTAGTTCGGAAGTGTTTTATTCATTTTATTGCTTATACATGTACTTAAACCCTCATGTTATTTAAAATCACGCGACAAAGGACGTTTATAAAATTGGGAATTTCCATCGTAAAGTTAAGTCTTCTTCCCATATAAAGGATCCTTCCGCATATTTGCAGTCTGTTCATCCGACGTAATATTAAAAATGTCAGAAATTAAACTTATTATTTTAGGACTACAAACTGCTTTATACGGTAAGAATTTTAACTCCTATTGTGACTATGTACAGAAGAATATAAATTACTTGAATGAATGAATACTTTATTGCAAAAGGCACAAATAACATGCTATAGTAACATCAAAATAACATTTATGTTCTACTTCGCTTCGCTCATCCGAACATAAAGCTGTTCTTTTGTAAACAAATTAAACAAGACAAAATATTGGATATGGCTCCACACAGAGACCAGATTTATTAATAATAATAAAAAATGTCTTGAACTCATCCGCTCGATCTGCACCTCATGGAAATCTACAATTAAAAATACAAATTGTTAATGTACAAAAATTAAATCGTAGTGTTCTGGTTGTGTGGAAAACCTCGACAAACTGAAATTCTCTGGTGCGAAACCTTATATACTGACTCAAGGGGTCAAAGCATGCTGAACTTTTTCGGCGGCAAAATCTGGACAGACAAAAGTACGTTTTCATTGTATGAATGAACAAAAGCTTTATAAAAGAAAAGGAAAACTTTATAACCAAAAGAAATAAATTTATGTTCTACTTCGCTTCGCTCATCCGAACATAAAGCTGTTCTTTTGTAAACAAATTAAACAAGACAAAATATTGGATATGGCTCCACACAGAGACCAGATTCGACAAAAAACAAAGGGAACTAAAAGCTAGCGTTGATAGAGATGAAAATTGCGTTATTAATAATTACATTAATTAAATGCCCAAATTCTTTGAAACTACTAGCTTGTTCTTTAAACTTTCCTTAATATATCCATCTTTCGCTCTTTCGGACTTCCATCTGCCATGCGATTTAAGCAACCTATCAGGAATATCCTCACTAGCGGCTTGCGAAGCCCCTCCACTCCTAAAACTGTGCAAGCCATACTTTTTCTTATCTAACCCCAATTGTTCTAAAACTTCCAAAACAATTTCCCTCGCTCTTGTGTACGATATAGGTTTATTGCTCTTGCATAACTTATGTGAGTTTGAAGACTTGAAAAAACTAAGTGAACGAAAAATGAATTCATCTCTGTCTTTATCAACATCAAAACCTGCAACTTCAAAATATTTCTCCAACATATTTACAGGACAAGTAGCATTGTCTGTCCTAGCAACTATAATCAAATTTCCCTGTCTGTAAACATCAGTTTTACTTTTATCTAAAGTAATTTCAAGGTGAGAAGGGAGAAACTTAACGTGCTGGACTTGTAAATGCGAAAGCTCATCAAAACGTAAGAATCCAGCATAACTAAGCAACATTATACAACAAATTCTTAAATCTTTTAAACTGTGTTGGTTTGCGTACTCTGCGACAACCTTTTTCAAAATATCCGGTGTAATGGGTTCTTTCCTATTTACAGGTTTAGACAGAAGTTTGATGCCTCCGTCCATGATCATTTTGATCAACTGATCTTCAAAAATTCCTCCAGAAAGTAAATTCATGTCATGCTCCCATTTGACTGCATAAAAAGTTGCGTTAAGAACCGCAGTAGAAACTCCACGCTGAATTAAGTAAGACAAGTACAAAGCTAGCGAGCAAACTGTCGTAGGTAAAAAAGGCAAATTATATCTTGAACACCAGGACTTAAACCTTTGAAAATTGGAATTGTATTGTTTCAAAGTGTTGTCGCTTTTAGACGCTCTGATTATTGTAGGAAGAAAATCCGAGAATTTTGTTAAACTTGAATTCGAAAACTTATTTAGAGTATTCCAATGTGTAGCGTTAAAACGTAACTGAAATTACAAAAAAGAACATTTCTTTAAAAAAAAAAAAAAAAAAAAAAAAATTTAAAACTATAAAGATCTGACTGTTTCACCGGAAAACTATTTTTAGGGTCAGAAAATTAAAAGACGTTCTCAAAAATATGTAATAATATGCCCAAACGTGACTTATCTCCAAGGGAAAAAAGGAACAATTTTCCACTTACAATACGTGTTATTGATTACTGTGCCCAAACGGGACTTGTTTCTGAAGAAAAAGGGGGCAAACCTCCAGTCGCAATTGATGTTAAAATTGTTATGCCCAAACGGGACTTATTAAGTCAATATAAAATATAAAATGCCCAAACGGGACTTCCTGGGTCAATACTGACTCGTGCCATAAAATATAAAATGCCCAAACGGGACTTCGCTAGACAAAACAGAGTGCCCAAACGGGACTTCCTTAAACAAACAGAGTGCCCAAACGGGCATGAATCAATCATAAAACTTCATGCATATATCTGTATGAGTAGAATTTCTGCTGAAAACACATTTTCTTTCGGCACGTCCTAAACGACTAAATATTGCAATAGGCCCAAACGGGACTTGTGAACAATGAATAAAAAAGAAATGCTTACAATGCAAGCCTTCAAAAATGATGGAGAGCCTCTGCTAACTTAATTCAATCGCTCAGACTCGCGCTTACTTATCGTACATACTGAAAATCAAGGTTTAAAATCTGATCTCGAACTCAACGTCTAAAATCTATTCTCAAAACAAGAACGTTAAAAGTGAGCGGTTGAGCGGCAAAAATGCTATTTTTATCTGAACCTGCCTCAAAGAAACTGGATGGCCTAACATATTCTACTACGTCTTTAACAAAAAAGTTAAACCGGCGGTTATCCGATGACCACAAAAACGGCCAAAAACAATTTGAAGTCCATTTTGGTACCACAAGAGTACCGTGGCTCTCGCAAAGAGCCAGATGCTGAATTACTCTCGGCACTTGATTTACAGGTGGAACTATCCAACAGTTATACAAACCCCAATCAAACGCGAATGCATCGACTCCAACGGTGCCAGGACACCAAAATTTAGAGAAAAAAGGAGACATTTTATGGTTGTTAACATCTGCGAACAGATCAATGTCGTATGGGCCCCAAATTGAATTAAAATAATTAAAATAGATATTACTGACTCCCCAGTCGTCGAAGTCAAAAACCTTACTGTAAAAATCCGCCACTTGGTTGTCATCTCGAGGTATCCATTCAACTTCTAATGATATTGCGTCTACAACGCAAATACTGAAGATTTTTGTTGCCAAAGAATGCAAATCACTTTTCATGCTCCCTGCTCGGATAATTCTCACGACGTTTTGATTATCTGTATAAATTTTAACGATTCGATTAGCCAAATCGCTTTTTAAAGATTTTAATGTTATTAAGACTGCGAGTAACTCTCTGAAAGTAGAACTCTGCTTGGCCTCGGTGTCGGACCACATTTTGTGTACGATTTTTGAATTTGTTTCGACGGTAAAAGCGGCGCAGGCAAAACTGCTTGCGTCAGCATAAACGATTTTATCAGGAATACGGTTTTGCGCCAAAAATTTCCTGGTGGGTAAAGACTGACAATTAAAAAACCAGAATTCGAGCTCAGACAGAGCGGCATTTGTAAGAGTAATCTTTTGGTCCCAAAACTCAGATGTTGCAATAATCATGAGCATATTTCTACTCATAATACGGCAAATATTACCGAAGCTAGGCATGAAGGAGATAATTTTTCCTGTAATACGCGCCAACTTTCTCGGAGTTAAATCTTCCAAGCTATCAAGAGTATTTGAAATGATCCCTCGGAATTTCGAAAGTTTTTCCTGTGGAATTTCCAAAGTGAGTGCAGAAAGATCCCAGGTGAAACCTAACCAAGTTAACCTGCGAGTAGGTTCCCAAATGCTTTTTTCGTGGTTCAGAAAAAGACCTGCAAGCGATAAATCCCCTCGAACTCTGTCAGCTAAGGATTTGCAAGAATGGTACGAATTTTCAAAACCCCAACCATCATCTAAATAAAGTACCATGCGATAACCAAAAGATCTCCAATATTTCACTAACGGTCTGAGCACTTTTGAAAATATATGTGCCGCTACTGATAAGCCAAATGGAAGACATTTAAATGTAAAATACCTTGTTCCTTCTGGAAAATCCCAAGAAAAGCCTAAAAATTTTCTATGATCCTCGTGAATAACAATATTATGATATGCTGATTTGAGATCGAATTTAAAACAGTAACCTGGACTTGAAATAAACTGAATAGCTTCTGGCACGCCTTCAAATTTAAATTTTCTTCTTTCTATAAATTTATTTACATGTCGTAAATCTAATATGAGCCTTTCTTTGCCGTCGGCGTTAACGGACACGGTCAAAGGATTAATAACGAAAGGGGGGTTATTCTGACAATCGATAACCACTCCTGGGTCTAATAATCTGTTGATCGCTGAAGTTACGAAGGATTTGTGTGTGATAGCCGAACTATTGTTTTTCATGATTTTTGAGGTAGGTGAATCAGAAAAGGGCATTAAATAACCGTATTCTATTACATTCAGTACAAAATTACTAGCTCGTAATGTGTTTTTCCAAAACGATAAATGAGATCTTAAATTATCTACAACAAAATTATTTACCTCATTTAAATCCGCGTTCGATTTTAACTCGTTCTTAATAGATAAAATGTGAGAAAAATTATACTTAACTGCATAGTCATTTTCATCGCCTGGCTCCTGTGCTGTATCTGCTGTCTCTAAATGGTCTTGGTGGGCTGGAACGGGCTCTTCTTGGGCAGTTGTATGCCCAGTGGTTTTCGTCGTTGCAGTAATAGCATCTCCCGGAATTGCTGGTCTTTCCTCCGTAAGCGTTGCTGAAGTACTCTGAAGGGGTGTACGAGATACCGGGCGATTTGCTGTCTGAACCCTGGGCTGTGTGTTTAGGTGCCGATCTTCCAAATGATGCGCTAGAGTCACGAAAAAGATGAGACGTATTCGGCTTCTCTGCTGTACTTGGTCCGGCGCTGTAAGGTGCGTATTTCTGCCTCTGCTTTTCTCTCCTCTTCATTTTTGCCCGATATTCTGCCTGTCGAAGCTTTACAGCATCGTCGCTGCCGTCCGTTAGGGGATCGTCGGTGTACTCTTCTACAACGTCCCAACCGTATTTATCTGCGATGCGCAGAAGTTTGTTGCGCTCTTTAAGTGCGGTGCTGCATTTCTCTAGTGCATCCACTGCACAAGCATGAGATCCCCTCCTGATAAAGTCGATCACCTTTGAAACCTCTTCGAGACGTGCGGAGTTAAAATCAAACTGCTTGGCGTTTGCCTCGTAACGGAAAGTTGGTGTCACCTTTGGAGTTGAAACTACTGTGTCGGCTGGCTGGAGCCTAATACGAACTTCCATCTCGGAAAAAATGTCATCTTTCTGCTTTTGTAAAGCGTCATCTAGCTTTTGGGTGAATAACGCTAAAGCATCCTCCGGCGAAAAATCAGGAGACCCGCGTGACGACGGTGGTGGCTGACTCCTATGTGCGGATGAGCTGTTTCCTTCTTCGCTCGTGTTTAAAACTTGCTGAAATCGCTCAAATTAAATCGTAGTGTTCTGGTTGTGTGGAAAACCTCGACAAACTGAAATTCTCTGGTGCGAAACCTTATATACTGACTCAAGGGGTCAAAGCATGCTGAACTTTTTCGGCGGCAAAATCCGGACAGACAAAAGTACGTTTTCATTGTATGAATGAACAAAAGCTTTATAAAAGAAAAGGAAAACTTTATAACCAAAAGAAATAAATATATACAATATGACGAGCGGTGAACAACAGAGAACAATACTACACATAGATTTCTAACTTATAACTTGAGATCTTAACTTCCATGCATTGTTTATATAGTTACATAATTTGATTGTCAGTCACTTAGAATTACCTTTTAACAAATATCGTAATTTCGTAGCATTTGGCCACGAACAATAGTATTTGGGTAAAAAGTGTAGCCTTATAGATCTAAAAGCTGGACAGACTAGCAAGAAATGGTATTCATCTTCCAGGCAGTTCATATTACAACAGTTACAAAGTCATGATTCTCTTGGTAAATTCATATATCTACCTACTTCAATGTTAAGTTTCATCGTGCCACTGCGTATTTTAGAAAGAAAATGAGAATTATAAAAAACCTACATAATTTTCAAGACAAAATTCTAGTTTAATGTTCTTATAGATATTCAGTTTATCACAAGTTTCAAACCAATCAAATCTAATAACGACAGTCTATACGCTCATAATAATATAGAAAATTATAGGTTTCTAATAAAAAAAAATAGATGATAAGATCATGGTTATCAGTTCAGAAAAATGTTACAGCAGAAGCGTGCATTTTTAAATTAATAAACTCACATGTGTATAGGCTGCTAAAGGAACCCCTCTCATACATAAATATTAGGATACTAGTGAGCGACCACTCATTAGAAATTGAAAAGGGAAGACACCAAAAAATTTCAAGAAACGAGATATTGTGTAAAATTTGTAATACTGTTGATAATGAAGCTCATTTCTTTCTTTGTTCTATTATTGATTTTGTTAGAAATAGATATTTGCAACCTTTTAATTTTGAGCTCCAAATTAATCGAGAGGATAAACTGAAACAAATTTTGAACCCCGAAACAAATGAACAAGTGAGATTGATGGGCTCCTTTTTGAAACAGTCACTTTTACTGAGGACAGGAGACCGCTAGTTTTGTATGATTTACATGCACTATTTACACTATTTGTTATATTGATTTATTGTTTAATGTTTTGTCTTGTTTGATGAATTTACATATACATACATGTAGCCATTAAGTATATAATTTAATTGGGATTTTATCCCATGTACATTAACATCAAAATTGAAAGAAAAATACATATGTACATGTACAAGCCTGTTTTCTATTTTAGTTTGTTATGGTTTGGAAGTCATGGAGTCTTACAAAGTAGAGTTTGAACAGGCAGCGGTCGAAGGTTTTTATCTTATTTATTGATCCCTTGATCAAATCAATAGAATCAAGTTATTTGATTGAAAAAATAACAATAAGAATAAAATCTTCCTTCTTGACAAATGCTTGATAAATTCAGATAATTTTCAAGCAATTCAGTATTTTAGTTCATATTTTTAAATGTCACGTATATGTCACTGCTGTACTATGTCAACATATAAGATATTTCTTTTCATTGTAATTGATAATATATATTTTTTCCAGTTGACACAAATGACTTGGTTTCTGCAAAATGCATGCGATGTATCTGTACGGTATGTAGTATTATAATATTGCACTTGAGAACGTCCTCAAATATTTATACGCCTCCTCAATTCAATTTTAAGACAGATTGGAATATTTTAGGAGCCCTCTATAATAAATCGAACCACCTCCATAAGTAGATTTTTTTATTTATATGTAATACGTATTTATGTCAATGAGGGCGTAGTTATTTATTTTTGTTTAAGTACTATAATTGTGGTCATGGGATTATTAAAATTAATAACTTCCTTTGTCAATTAATAACTTCCTTTGTCAATTAATAACTTCACTTGTCACAGGTTGAGTCGAATTGTCGGGAAATTGGATGTCGCATGGATGTTGGATCCTTGTCATGTGGTCCATTTCAAATAAAGCAGGCCTATTGGGAAGACTGTGGACGTCCGGGAGGAGGTAAATTGTATACCATACCTTATCAAGTAGCCTTCATTTGTAAGATAATTTGGGTCAATTGATGCATGTTCTAGACGATGAACAGGGTAACTCTAACCTTATTTGCTAGTATTTAGTTATTGGATAGTCATAAAATAACACTATAGTATGCAATTTATCACAATAGGTAAACTTTTTAACATTTATTTCGGCATTGACATAACTTTCCTGTATTAAACTAGAACACCTGTGAACTGAAACAAGGACAAGGGGCGTTAAGTTCCGTATTTCGCCTAAAATATGGCCAAAAATGAAACCCCAAGCAAACGAGAAGATGTATTTGTAAAAGCAACCTTTTACAAACCTACTTTGTCAAAAATAAAGAAGAGTACCGTATTTCCTACATTTATATGTCAATAAACCATCATGAAAATGACGCAGTTTTAGAAAATCTCAAACTTTTGATGATTTTGGCCAATTTTACATAAACTTTGCAACGGGAAACTGCCTGCGCATGCATGAAACAACTTTATATTTGACATGAATACGGATAATATACATCTCTTATAGAAATATTTTTTTATTTCTCGAATGTGCACAATGTTTTCTCAAGCAAATTGCTAACAATCAGCTATTTTCAAGATATTTGGTCAGTTAAGCAATATAAGAACATCATTTTGACGTCACAATGCTGGAAATTAAGCTGAATTGAGCTTTTTCAAGCACCTTTAGTTATTTATTTTACGAACTCCTGGCATATTTTGAATCCATTCTCAAATGGTCATATCTGTAGGGTAAAAGTTGGCCTTATTTCCCTTACTCCTTTGTCAAAGTTTTCAGTTTTTCAGTGTTAAAGTATAATAATCATTCTAGCTTTTCATGAATTTCATATAAATATCTTTCTAAATTTACTTCTTTTCGTTTTGAACATGTTTCAAGAGACTTTGATCGAATGATTTTGACTTTTGTCTTAAATTTAGATTACCAGACATGTACCAAGGATTATTCCTGTTCTTATAAATGTGTTCAAGCGTACATGGCTAGATATATTGGCCCCAGCGGATGTCCACGTAACTGCGAAAGCTTTGCCAGAATACACAACGGAGGTCCTAACGGATGTAAAAGTGCAAGTACTCTTGGATATTGGAAAAAGATTACACAAGCGGGCTGCACACCATACAGTTGAGATCACTTAGAAATCTCGAAATGTATATAAAGTTCACTACGGACAGCAAACAAATACCTTTTCACTTGTTTTATCGTGACTTTTTGAACTATAACAAATAAAACCACCCAGCTGTATATGTGGGTTTTGTATTGTAACATAAATATCTAAGTTGTATAACTCTCATTCTATATTATAACATTTCTATTTTTTTTTCTATATGTTTGTTTCAGTCGATATGGTCTTAAGTGATCATAGAAAAAGATATTATATTTACACCATATTTTGAATTTTGTGCCTTCTACAATAGATTCCTTATTTTACTCTTCCTAAATCGTTTTAAAGCACTTTTAATCTCTAAAATTCATTCGTCATGGTCTTAAGTGATTATACTTATTTCAATAAAATAGATATCTTATTTACACCAGGTGACATATGTACATAGTAATGTTAAATGACAAATATACCTAAGGAGCAAATCAAAAAACGCAATTCATTAGACAGAAAAACCCGGAAGACAAACGAACAACTACAAGCACAGCAAATAAACACTGAAAACTAAAAAGCAATGAACAACACATGAAATGTTATGACTCTGGGAACAAGTCAAACATCATCTTAGATATTGTAACATTGTAACGGTCAATCAATTCGTTACGACAACTGTAAAATTTCCTAAGTAATGAAATCTAATTCATACTTGATAAAACCCCGGTTAAGAAGCTTTTGTGACAGCAGTAATCCTCTTTGTTGAAAGCCAGGGTAACACACGCATGCCCCTGAATATTGGATAAGCTGAGAAACGTAGACGGCATATTGCTACTCAAGAAGGGAAAGTTAACAATAGGAACGTTGAAGTCATCACGTTTGTCTTCAAATGTCCCTCATTGTCTATTTCAAGAAACAAATCCAAATATGAAGCGGACTTCGATGTATCTGTAGTATCCTTAATTTCAAACTCCATAAGGTAGATGAGATGTAGCAAGTCTTGGAATTTGTCGTTATTTAACGGGGAACACGTCATCTATATATACTGAACCGCAAAAGAAACGTCGCACAAAATGACATGTTCACATACATTTATTTCAAAGTGACATTTATATATTTTAAATTAATTTTTACAAAATTTAATGAATGATTTACAGTCTTTTGGTTACAATGTTCACAAAAACGTCACAATTGTCGCAACGTCACATGTTTTCAATGCTGTGCTCCCACGTCCGTTAATAACGTGTATGTCCTCCACCGGCACCAATTACTGCGGCACATCTTCGGTACATTGAGTTGATGAGCCGATTAATAAACGCCATCGGAATACGTGCCCATACTCTCTGAAACGCTTGTGAAAGTTCAGCTGCAGTTGTCGGACTTGGCTGCTCATTATTCAACCGTCTTTGAACTTCGTCCCATAAATGTTCAATAGGGTTTAAATCTGGACTCAAAGCCGACCAATCCATAACATTAATGTTATTCTGCTGTAGGAAGTCTCTTGTGGCTCTTGCGGTATGCGCACGTGCATTGTCCTGTTGGAAAGTCTTGTTTTGATGACGTGCGAAATGGGGCTGAACATGGGGTGTCAAGACTTGGTCGATGTAACGGGCAGCTGTTACGCCATTTCCTCTGCCTGGGCCAAGGTTCTGAAAGATGACTGGACCAAGTTTAACGTTAAGGCCGATTCCACCCCATACCATGATGCTAGGTCCTCCCCACGCGTCTGTTTCCAGAATGCAGCTGTCTTCGTAACGTTCCCCGCGTCTTCTCCACACTCTGGTTCTGCCATCGGCTGTTGAAATGCAGTAACGGCTTTCGTCAGAGAAGATGATGTTACGCCATTGTCGATTTCGCCAATTCTGTCGCTGAGTGGCCCACTGAAGACGAGCTTGACGGTGTCGAGGAGTAAGAATAGGTCCTCTTGCTGGACGGCGACATCTCATGTTTCTAGCAGCTAATCGCCGACGAACCGTATCATCACTTATGGGTCATCCATGTGTTCCAACAGTGTTTCTGGCAGTTTCGGCAGCTGGGGTGAACCGATTCATCAAATGGTGACGAACAATGCCTCTATTCTGTCTAGAGGTAGTGACTTGGGGTCTACCACTCCGTGGACGGTCATTTGTGCTGTTTGTTGCATTGTACCGTGTCCGTAGACGTTCAATTGTTCGAACAGCACAGTTGAAGTCGTTGGCAATAACTCTGGCAGATTGCCCAGCATCCAATCGACCAATGGCCTGTTCTCTCTGTTGTGGAGTCAGACGTGGCATAGCTTCTGTGTCAACACTGATACTAACACTCTTTAATTTTCTCCGGCCTTTTATACCCATAAAGGAGCATGAATTTCACGAACATTTAAGATTTAAGAAAAATTACCGCAAGTGTGTCCCACGAGCGGTTTTAGGTACGGTCGCTCTACGATATCAACTGAAAATTATTCAACCGAAAATTTAATTCACAGGTAATTTAATCTTACCTGGTGATGTAATCGTAATACTGATTATATAAAAATCATTAATTAATATTTATTTTGAATTTTGCTAACATTTTGAAAAAGCGACGTTTCTTTTGCGGTTCAGTATATAATGAAAAGTGAAATTAAAGGATTCGGCTAGTTTCTTTTTGTTTTCACGTAGGAGGCCTTGAATGAAGTCCGCTTGATATGAGTACAGAAACAGATCGGCAAGGAGAGGAGCACAGTTGTCTATAAGAAAATCTAACATGTTTGTAATTTCATCTTTAGAATACTTTTTGTCAGAATCAGAGTGGTACTTCACGAAATACACCTTTTCTCTACCTAAAACTAGAAATTTATACCTGCATTTGCGGTTTTTTCTTGAAAAAACATTGATGAACCAGTTGTTTTAATCTATATTTTAATTGAGAATTGTTATGGTAGTGTAGAGTGTAGATAAATCGAATGTTTTTATGGTGTTACATGAAGCCACAGATACTTTATTGTGCATAATGTCAAAGGGAACAACGTCCTATAAAACATACTTGAGTTGTCACATATTTATAAAAAAGATACAGTTTTACATGTGAAATAATCGAACGGGTTTCTACATCCAGGATCTAAACACAATACAAATTCTGTATTTTGATGGGAATAACGACACAACGAAGAGCATATTCGTATGCCAAACTGACCGAACGTGTAAATCTAAAGCCACCTAAGGAGAGAGGGAGGCATAAGTGAGATGTTCTTAGTTTATGGCGTATGGAGTGTATATTTCACAACTCGGTCGTTATTCCAGAGCTTGTGACATATACAATTACTTCCTGGACAGAGCCTGGGTCCTGACAGAAAAGTTACCAAGACAGTGATATGTTGCTCCTAAGTTGCAGTCATCCTTATTAAAGTTTTATGGACGTCATCACGACTTGGTTGACAGGTATGAGAAAACCGTTTCCCAAATGAAAATGTACAGGTTCCACTGATGTTGTCCCTTCCTCATACCAGATTTCACATGGGCAGCATGGCGAGTGTCCTGCAGGAAGCAGAGACTTCCGGAGCACCTGAGTCTACCCCGGGTTTTTGGTGGGGTCCATGTTGTTCATATTTGTAAAAGTTTTATGTGTAGTGTTTGTATTGTTTTGGTGTTGTCTTCGTTGTTCTCCGGAGTTTGTCAGTTGTTTTCGATTTTCACCTCCTTTGAACTAAAACACTAGCAATGAAAGGGTATTGCTGTGCTCGCATCATTGGCAACGCCAACAGCATATGACTGAAAGAATGATAATTAGTGTCACTAGTATCTAGGTACAAATATTGGTAAAATAACACCGAAGCAATGAGACAATAGGGCAACTCTATAAAACCAAAATACAAAAACAAGGCGAACAATAAGATAGCAAACAAATGCTATAAAGACACAACTAAAGGAGTGAAACACAGAGCAAACCAAGAAAATTATTACAGAACCGCACTAAAAACTAAGACACTTGCAATGTTAATTAAAAAAAAAACCAAAAAAAAAAAAAAAAACAAAAATATCCGAAACGGTAAGCACATCCTGCTCCTTTAACGACACCCGTCAAGTTGTAAGAAATCAAGTCCGGTGAAGTGTCATTTTGGTTAGACCATAATTCTAACTGAAGATATCTCTTCTGATCGTAACAAAGGGTTTACAAACATATGGATTGATTTGTACTAAACTAAAATAAGAAAACTACTACGCTAAATTTTACATTTTGTACAAATAAAGCGGTAATATGTTTAAGGAATGGATCTATTTTTTCATGAATTAACATATCACATTATGCTTGTATATGTAATTCTAGTTTGTCGTGGTGGATATGGAGTCTTAGAAGCAAAAGAAGGCTTTTATAATTTTGTCACCAAATATCAGCAAAAGAATACCTTAAGACCAAACCAAAAGACAAGACAAATGCATGAGAACAGTAAACCAAATACCAAAAAGACAAAATAAAAAGAATTTAAAAAATTGCAAGCCCACACAGTTGTGTTATCAGAGAGGTTTTCAAATGATTGACTTATTTTAAGATTACAAGACTTGTACCAAAGACTTTTAATGTTCCTGTAAGAGTGTAGAAGCATACATGGCTAATAGTTTAGGTCGCAGCGGATGTCCACACAACTGTGAAAGCTATACCAGAATACACAACGGTGATCCTACTCTCTGTATAAAGGCAAATAATCTTGGATAGTGAAAAAAGGATTATGCAACAAGGCTGCACTCGATCTAATTTACAATGGAAAAATGAAGGATATTGCGTAATTGTGTGTTCGCTATGAACAGCTAAATTCTTCTCTTCAAACTTCTTCGTAAATCTCTCGAATATATACTTTTAAATAAAACTCTAACGACAATTTATGTGTACTTTTTATATTGACTACGAATGTTATGTAATAAAGTCCCTGTGTACATTTCAACTTTGAGCACTCAAGTACATTACAAATCTGTATTTTACGAATATAACAGAAATTGCGGAAATTATTCGTGTTTGTTGTATACTTTAACCCTTATTAAAAAGTAGAACACATGCACAGAACGCTATTCCTGTGGGAACTTATATTTTAAATAGAAGATTCTTCCGCATAATTGTCATTTATCTGAAATTCTAATAGTAAAATGTTAAACGTTAAACTTGTCACTTTAGGACTACAAACTATTTTGTATGGTAAGAATGATAATTCTGAATGTTACTATGTATATAAAACAGGGTCTAATTAACAAAATTATACAGTTGGTCAGAAATGGGTATAAGTGCACGTATATACATATAAGCAATTTTAGATCGGCAAAATCTCGGTCGGTTGGTTTGTTCAGTTGGGGTTTAACGCCGTTTTCAGCACATTTGTTTATTTCACGGCGGCTAGTTTTTATTGGTGGAGGAAGCCGGAGTACCCGGAGAGAACCACCGACCTTCGGTAGGAAAATTGGCAATCCTTGTCAATTAAGATCGGAGTCTAACACACCCCGCCACAGTTGAGATTCGAACTCACAACTCCATCGTTGACAGGCTAGTGATAGGTTGGAGTTATATCAATAGTTATTAAAGTTTCATTATGTGAAAATTAAAATCAAGACTAGAAAGGTAGGTATGGGCAATTTATTATCTTGTTTCATGTGTGGTACTTTTTTTTTAGTTTGCCATGGTTTAGAAGTTATGGAATCATACAAAGTAGAGTTTGGAGAGACAGTAATTGAAGGTTTTTTTTTTTACATTATCCATTGATTCCCTCTTTCATATTTAAAGCATTAAGTAATGTTATTTGGAAAAATTGCCATTAAAAGATTTATTTTCTTTTTTCTCTCTCAAAAATCTGGATAGATAATGAATACTCTCAAATATCTTTTATTTCAGTTTTTGTTGTTTTTTTATATGTCACCAAATGTACTTTTTTCATTGGAAACAATTTTTATATTTTTTTTTCAGTTTTCAAAAACGAGCTTGTATCCCCAAAATGCATGCAGTGTATTTGTCAGGTATTTGTATATTAATAATTTAATATTGGATATAACGCGTCATGTGATTGGTCAATTCTTTTCGTCTATCATATCATAGACTTGGGGTGCTTTCCATTATGCGGTACGTACCGACTTGCACTAATTCTTCTACCGGTTCGTCTGGTACGTCATTTCTAAAGAACCACTGTGGTACGGACCAATAATGGAACACGAATCTTTGGTTCAATTGGAACGTACCGCATAATGGAAAGCACTCTAGATTTTCGTTTTCTTAGACGTCATCAAAGGGAATCCCAGCGTTTAAGACGTCAAAACACCCGTTGGAATTAAATTATAAGGATTGACTGTAATTTTGTTTTCAGTCTATTCGAAATAACCCCAATGCACATGGTGCACACTTTCTTTTATTTAGTGTGCACCACGTGATTGAGGTTATTTCTTCATAGACTGAAAAATAAAATTACGGTCAATCCTTAAATACAATTTGAGACGCAAAATTGGTCAAAAGTACCGTATTTTAGGAGGTAAACAAATATAAAATATTTAGGGGATTATTCAAAACACCGTGAAATATTTGAAGACCTCCGAAAACCGAATTTATAACATGAAAATTCGCACACCAATTAGATGTATTTATGGAGGTCCTGAAATTTATTATTGGGAGCTCATATATATAAAAAAAAAAAAAAAAAACGTAAATATTTGAAACCTCTTAAATACACTAATTTTGGTCAAGTTCGCGCCCATAATACAATTTGCATTCAGTATTTAAACAATCGTATGCAAAATGATCTGTTTATTCCTCTTGAGTATAAAGAGCAAATATATGAAAATAAAATACTGAATTTAACGACAACAAAAAAAATGAATATGTTCGTGTAGACCAATTGTTAGAACTCCAGTGATATTTTTGTTTCTTTGTTACGTAAATATATTTGATAAATAAACCATATACAACTCTACCTTATTAAGGGGGGCCTCGGTGGCCGAGTGGTCTAGGTAGTTCGTCATGACTACTAATGATCACTAGCCTGTCAACGCTGGGGTTGTGAGTTCGAATCTCACCTGTGGCGGGTTGTGTTCGACTCCGATCTTAATTAACAAGGATTGCCAATTTTCCTACATTGTGGCGTCGCTGATAACTTTGGGTCATCCGCCATTAACGTTAGTGACGTCAGAACAGGCCGTTGCATAGATTTTTTTACTACAAAACTCTGCAGTTAGGGATAGGCGTATGGTAATGCAATAGAAAAATATTGATACGTCCTATTGAGGATGTTCGTCTAAAGACATCGGACAAGGACGAAAAATCATTAACCCATGTTCGGAAAAACTAGCCCTAAAGAACAAAACCAAATTCCATTTTAGATTTAAAACATATATAACATGTATAATGACTTAATTATGTCCATTGTTATAGGTCGAATCCCGCTGTCAGGAGATCGGATGTCAAATTGGTCCTGGGTTCCTACAATGTGGACCATTTCAAATAACAGAGCCATTCTGGGAAGATTGTGGACGCCCAGGGGAAGGTAGGGATATTATAAAGGAAATCTGTAAATAAATCATTTTCAAAAACTTTTACCTTCAAATGTATTTGCAACGATAATTTATATAATTCGATATACTAGTAAAGTAAGATAATGAACGGGAAAAGCACTTAGTACCAAATTTGATTGTACATATATCGGTATATTTTACTTTCAACCAATCGGGGGAATGAAAATAACATTTCAGAATTCACGCTTATCTGTAAACAGTTTGAATTTTTAGTTAGCCATTAGAAGTATTGGCCCTGATCACTTCTGAAAAGGCGTCATTTGTTAATTCACAAAAACGTATATCAAAATGTCCACTTAAGCTAACAAGGATTAAATGAAAGTAAATAAAACCACAAACTTGGAAAAATTAATACATGTAATACATGTCAAATGGCAAGAAAAATAGTGAGAATGCAACACACTAGTTAATTATTGACAAGGCAGTATTTGTTATATTATACTGAATGCCAATTATCTCTATATACGGAGAGGATAAAACTCATCTCCGGTAGGGAGAGGATAAAATCTCCGGTATGGAGGGTGATATCCCGGCAAGTGGGTGGTATTCCTATCCCTAAGGATCGAATAACACCCATCGTCAAGACGAGTGCCTAGTTTAATACAAACCAAAGGGATATATACCAAGAGATAACAGAAATGTTTTTTTTTTAAAGAATATGCCAATAAACACCGAATTTATTTATTATTTGGAAGTTTAGCTTATAACTCCTGTTTTCAGTAAACTTGACCAGAGACGTGTTTTAAATTATTCTAACTACGAGTTAATTTCAGATTACAAGACATGTACCAGTAAAAATGTTTTCTTATGATTTTGAATTGTGTCTTATTTTAAGATTACCAGATATGTACCAAGGATTATTCATGTTCGTATAAGTGTGTTGAAGCGTACATGAAAAGATATATTGGTCCCAGCAGATGTCCACATAATTGTGAAAGCTATGCTAGAATACACAACGGTGGTCCTACTGGATGTCACAATTCAATTACTCTTGGTTTTTGGAACAAGGTTAAGGAACATGGCTGCACCAAAGACAGTTGATGTCCACTATGGTAAAATGGTGGAAATCTTACTGAGTACAGCTGAATTCCCAGCTTTTTACTTGTTTATTAATGCAATTTTGTAATAATGATTTCGAAAAAATTAATTAATAAAATTGGGCTAATCTATATGTATTTTTTTGTTTTCTGATTTTTATATGACGTCACTGGATAATAAATATTAGTTGATTACACTCCTGATTTTACAAAATCTTGTCTCAAAATTTAATGCCCAACAACCCTCAATTTTTCTCAATCCAATAAAAATAAAACCTAAATTGAGACATACTATTTCATCCATGATAATTCACACTTTCTGAGTGCTTCACTTAAATTGACAAAGATTCCTAGGGAGAAATCATAGAAACCAAACAAACTCCAGAGAAAGTTCATCCATCATCATTTAGACTTTCCGAGCACTTCACTTAAATTGACAAAGATTCCTACGGAGAAATCATAGAAACCAAACAAACTCCAGAGAAAGTTCATCCATCATCATTTAGACTTTCCGAGCGCTTCACTTAAATTGACAAAGATTCCTAGGAAGAAATCATAGATACCAAAGAAACTCTAGAGAAAGTTCATCCATCATCATTTAGACTTTCCAAGCGCTTCACTTAAATTGACAAAGATTCCTAGGAAGAAATCATAGATACCAAAGAAACTCTAGAGAAAAACAAATCAAAATGAAAAAAAGAAAAACAAAAAAAAAATATGTGTTTATTCCTTCGGTTGGGTCACACAACGGAAGCAAATGCAACTTCAAACATAACAGCAAACTCTTTCTCTGAATTAAATTTTAGAGTGTTTGACTCTGATGTATGTTTAGGTCACACGGGTTACTAAAATATGGATAATTTATTTGAAAAGGGTTATTTGTTTATTTTTTTTTACAGTTTTAATATATAATTTGATTCTCTTTATAATCCACATTTTGATTACATTTAAATGATAACTAACTGTTGCAGGATTTATGGTCAGACAAATTCACATTGTGCCGACTTCTACATCTCCGTGAATCTTATTTACTTTGTCACTCCATTCGGAATACTTTGAATTCGGAACAAAAATTAGTATAACCAGATATGACGTAAGAGTTCCAATAAAATAAAACCAAAACAATACTCGATCAACAACAGTTGCTATGCGTTGCCACTCCGCTACTATGAACTTCCTCTTTAACAATTCGTTGCGAGTTTTACATTGAATAGCATTTAAATTAACTTCTATTTCTCCCTCTTTACAAACGGTTATATCGGGTGTTGATGATGTTGATTCTACACACTTTGATTCATTTCTGTTATTGTTGATTGAATGCTTTTTATTGTATTCTGGTTCTTCACATTCATTCTGAAGTTCTTGAAGTTCGTCACATTTTAGCCAAGACATTTCTTCATGTTCAATACCAGGTTCAAAAGATGCTGCATCTGATTTGGCTCTATTTCGATGTCTTAAGGATAATGTATCAAAATTTTGACGTTCACCTGAACTTGGTCTCTTGTTGGAATGTTTGCTTGGAATTTTGTGTCTTCTACAGAGATATAGACCTTCTTTTTCCTCCTCCTAAAAAATGTATATAGTTAAATTATTGTGCTATCATTGCACTCGGAATCCCTTACGCCAATGAGAAATTTTCATTTTACTTAACTACATACACTACATAACTAATTGATTTACATTAGTTGTGAAAATCAAGAATAAAGGGTTCTTTATCATGGACTAGTTTATAGGATAGTAAGTGCCGATGTCGTAACTAAATACATACAAGCCGATGTGAGCGACCCCTAGTATCTGATTTTAATACCGTTTTTTTCCTGTTTTCTGTTGTGAAACTGTATCGGAATACACGTGTCTGCTCACATAATTAACGTTTAGCAGAGGAAGTTTACCCTGTCGAAACATTTAGCCTCCGTGCCTTAGGGTTGACATCCATGTTTTGTGTCTAAAGCTGGCGAGGTTACGGAAAATTTATTTTGCTTAGGAATATTTGTTTTCTTTATAGTTTCAGCACAAGTTACTTAAAACTGCCAAAAAATCTGTCGGTTAAAAAAAAATCAAAATCTTGTGAAATTTTGAATTTGCTGTATAAACGAAAATAGATATATAAAAATATATAACTTACCAATGATATCGAGCTAGCTATTTTATAAAGATCGTGTTTTATAAACAAAGGTTTTGAGACCCATCTAAGTGCAAAGGTACGTAACCACAAAGGCGCTCGTTTGGTTCTGATTCCTCTGTTATACAAGTTTATCACCATGACAGCCATGATCACAGACAGAGAAGTCATTGTCATGACTACACATAGGTATATTCCTGTGAGAAAAAAATATTGTCAACATTGTTTTGACTTTTGGTTGCAACACTTGCACAGCAACATCACATCGAATATTTTTACGGAAAAAGCAATGAATTACTCAAAGAAAACTGCATATCTGCTGTCTTTGAGGAAATTCGAGGTATGTAAGCACTGTAAACGCAATGATTTGTTTTAACTAAACGAATGAAAAAGTACAATAAAACAATATATAATATTTATATTTTTTATTTATTTAAAAAAAAAATGTTATCCAGAATACGAGTTTAAAGTTTATGTGTAAAGTACCATAGCATTATTCTTTTTTGTCGATTGGATGGCGGTAATAGTTGGTACGTCATTATTAACCATTTCTATAATTGATTTTATTGACAGATTTAAGATATATATTTAGAAAAATTGTCATACATACCAATTAAAGGAACTGCTTCAGATGTTGCTGGTACCTCTTCAGCAATTAAAACCATAAACATCGAAAAGGCTAAAAATACTGACAGTCCAAGAGTTATTTTTTCGCCGGAAGTAGGCGGCAACCAGAAAGTTAGCAAAGTGAGAACTGATAACATAATACATGGCACAATTATATTAAAAATGTAGTAAAATGTTTTTCGTCGTATGTGTAATATGTACGTCAGATCCGGATGAGGATCAGGACAACAGGAATGACGCCGGATATTTTTCTCAAGAGTAACAGATAACAAATCCCATTCGCTATTATTGACGTATGATGTCAAGTCTATTGGTGTGTCGTTGTTCATTGCCTTATAGTCCATCCATGCGCCGCTGTATATCCATGATCCAAACCGTAGAATACATTCCTGATCATCAAAAGGGAAATAAGTTATATCAACTTTACAAGAACTCTTTAGTTTTACTGGAACTGGCCATAATACTGTTCCATTGTACGATACCAGGATATATGTTCCTTGCATGAATCCAGTCGACCCATCATCTGCACTAAAAAATAATAAAATATTATTCAGTACTGATAACATGATATTTGAAAAATGGGTCTTTTATCATTTAGATAAATGCCAAGTATGCAATACGGGTGTTTATAAACTCCATTTGCAGTAAGCATAAAAGGTACTTCCGTTTGTGTATAATTTTCATTAGATAGCACCATTAAAAGTGTATCATACGAAAAACTAAAGTAGTTAGTCCAATAAGGTTCATTGATGGATATACATAAAGCCGATAAAATTCATCTATGAATAAACTGTTTCCCGTCTAAAATGAACAAAAATCATTAGGCGAGACTTGTGTATTACCCGTTCCGCAGAATTTACAGTAGAAAATAGCTTTACTTCTGAGACGTTATATCAAATTTGATAGATTTCTGGTATCTGTAATAACTAGAAGTTAGTTGGTTATATTGTATTTAGCTCAGGCTGCAAACCGATAATATGGCACCTCGTGCAAAGTAAGGTAGTGAGTACGTCCAATGTAAAGTCGCACCGCAATGTCCTGCAGGGTAACGCTGATTTGATATTGTTCGGAAGTATATGGCAAAGCGATTAAAACGTGATGTTTTCCATATCAGCCCTTGTGTAATCCTAGACCTATGTAAGTCCTCGATTAGCATCATTGGTAAGTTTAGGCGTCTTGGGATTATATAAGCTGATATGGAAAACATCATGTTTTTCAATGCTTCCCAGGATAACCAAGATTTGTAGCAAGAATTTACAATATCTGCTTTCTTTTGTATGTGATATCTGACAAATTTTCAACTTTCAACACAGTTTTCCTTCCAGCTCCATATTACGCAGGGTATATAGCCTTTTTGTCACCACTCTTCTGTCTTTCACGTTGAAAGGTGCCTGGTTGTTAATCTGCTTATCACCAGAAAGTTTTGAACAAGTTATACATCCTGAAGCAATTTTCTAGATGAAGAATAGCCAGAGAAATGTTTATTATTTGTTGTTGTGTGATATGCTAGTATTACATTGGTAAGTTTTCTTTGTTTACATTCACCTCAAATCCCTGTTTTACCTTTTTAACAACAAATACTTACTTATTATATATAAATGTATCTGGTAACCAGACTTGTTTTGTTGGTATACGTAATGACTTTACATTGTTATACTTTAGAGGCTCCCACACTAAGTTCTCGTCTTTCCATTCCTAAAAATTTAGTTACAATGGAATTTAAAAGATTTTTATACAAGACTCTAAGATTTATTCTTAATTTCAGTTTACTGTTTCTCGAATTTTACTTGACAGCACATATCCCTGCCGTACATATGTATTCCGAGTCGACTTTTTCATGCATTGATAAAGGCAAAGACGCTTTTAGCATGCTTGTTGGTGTTGTAAACCAAGCTAAATCTACTGTTCTGTAGACAGCTATAAGAACTCATACATAAAACCGTATTAAAGAAATGGCTGTCAGATTGACAGAAAGCCGCATTTTTTATTTAATGTTCAGCCCTCCTCCTGTCATAATCTCAAAAGTAATAAGAACATCCAGTGAAGAATTGAATAACAGATGTATCAAAATTTACCTGATCAATAAAAACACTGGTTGTCAGTACCTGATGCCGTTCATCCTAGAATGATAATATAAGTCAGTATGTAAGTAAAATCTTTATATAAAGAAGGCAACCCAATTAGAACTAGTCTAATTTTCATTGGGGCCCTCTAAACACATACATCAACATAAAACAAATATACAAAATAAATACAATAAAGTATATGTTAATAAACAGTTTTCTAATTCAATTACTCATCAACATTTTCTGTTGTTGGAAAGAAGTGTTGAAAACAATATTTTTTAAATAGATCTAAAGAATTACAACATTTAATGATCGGTGGTAGTTCATTCCGAATTTTCATAGCTGAAAAATGGAAAGATCTTTTGTAAAAAAATGTGTTTGGTCGACGCAGAAGTAAGTCATTGTTTCAAGAAGATCTTAAGCTAAAAGGCTGTCATTCACCTTGCAAAAGTAATTTGTCAGGTACCATACCATTTACAATTTCTACATTAGTTTAGATTTTTGGTATTTGACTCGATTAGGAAATGATAACCATTTAAGTGACGTAAACATGAAAGAAGACGAAACAGAATAATCACAATCTAAAATAATTCTTCCGACTCTTTTTTGCAGCTTTATAATTCTATCAGAGTCTTGTTTTGATCAATATCCCCAAACTGTACTACAATAATCTATATAAGGTAAAATATAAGAGTTATAAAACTGTCTCATATGAATTGGTAGATATACCTTTAACTTGTATAATAGTGAGATTTTTGTTAAAATAATTTTACAAATGCGCTTCACATGTTCATTCCAGTTTAAGTTTTCATCAACATCTATACCTAGCAATATTTGTGACTGAACATTTTTGATAACAATATTATTGATTTTAATGTCTTAATTTGAAGATAAGCTTTTGTCTAGAACATAAAATTAGGGACTTTGTTTTTTTTAGTATTTATCTTCATACTATTGTTTTCACACCATAAATCAAAAGCATTAACATCATTTTGTAATTTAGTACAAATACTGTCTATATATTCTTGGCATGACAATGCAAAGTGGAATCGTCAGCATACAAGTTAATATCAGATGAAGCGGTAAATCATTTATGTATATATGTACAGTTTCCTTTTCTGATTTCATATTTGAAAAATGAACTTTTTGACTTTTATTGCTTAAATATGACTTTATCCAGTTTATAACATTGCTCTACATATCATAGAATTTCAGCTTAGCAATATAACCTTATATATAATATATATACAAACGTATTGTTAAATTTATTTAACTTGAAACTAATGAAAAGCTGTCTACTTATCTGGTCTTGATAAGATGATTTTGAGAAATAATATAGATCTGCATTATATCTTGCGGATATATCTTATAATAAAAGAGTAGGGCCATTTCCCCCCTACATTTATTTCTAGGGCCATTTTGGAGCATATCTTGGCATGTGGTCTCTTAAGATTCGCTAATGATATCTAACAAATTAGTAACTAAACTAAGAAATTTTCTACTTACTAGACGTTTGCTTTAAAGACCGTTCGTCGACGCGAAGTACACACAGAATGAACAAGAATTTTGGTTGTAAGCTTATTTGTATCTCCTTTTATGTGACAGTAGAATGGTTTTTGTTGTGAGTGTCCTTTTTATCAATAAGATACAAAAGGCTCGGCAATTAAACAAATCCACCACTATACACGAGTTAAGCGGAGGAAAAATTTGAACCTATTGATGATAAGGAGTAAACTTTCTGTTTGTTAACATAAAAAACCATTGACAGAAGCGTTTATGAAAAAAGTAGGTATATATTTAGGATTTAAAACAATACAGGGGAAAGTGGCCTACTCCTTTGTAGTAGTAAATGAACCATCGAAGTGTTAGTTGGAAACGACCTTTATTTCCTTGAAACTATCCGTCCGTACTGGTATTAATGTCACCACTATCCGTACCCCTATTTATGTCACCACTATCCGTAACTGTATTAAAGTCAGATATACTAAGTAAAAAAATTGATATGAGTGAAGCCATTCCAAGTTTCTTACAAATATCATATTATTAGTCTATTATTACTCATACCAAGTCTGCAATTTGGTTGAGCTTCAGTCCCAAGGTGACTGTTAAAACGGAGGAAGAGTTGATTACAGGCCGAACCGATTTTTCATATCCTACCATCAAATCTTCGAGAAGGAGCTGTTCGTCAGGAATTCGGGCACCTGTTTTTGAAATCAAAATATAAAATTAACAGGAATTAACTTAAAAGGTATGACAGGGAAATCTTTTATTATAATCGTTATATTGATACTTTAAATTTTCTGTTTCAAAAATGTTAAATTTTGAGAAAAACCAAGGAGTATCTTCCCACAGCAAAGCTCTGTCCGCGGATGTTGTTGGCTTTACCTTTTTGGTCGTGTTGGTGACATTAAATTTGCTCTTCAACTGTTTGGATTATTGTTTTGGTTTTCAAAATTTTAAAATTTGGTTTTCGAAATAAGCACATCTTGTGCATCAAAATTGGTATCAAAGACTTCATTGTGCATCAAAATTGTATCAAAGACTTCATTGTGCATCAAAATTGTATCAAAGACTTCATTGTGCATCACAATTGGTATCAAAGACTTCATTGTGCATCAAAATTGTATCAAAGACTTCATTGTGCATCAAAATTGGTATCAAAGACTTCATTCGTGGTAATTAAGGGGGAGATGTGTAATGCGTGTCATTGTATCTTTTAAATCTTGTCTCACCAGGACTAAAACTGACATCAATAAAATCAAAGTTTTTATCTGTTTTTTATTCATGGAAGTTTGGCTATTAGAATGTACAAATCTTTCAATATAAAATATATATTAATGTAAACAATAAAAACGAATATGAAATCGATGATGTCAAAGACAGATGTTAAAATTACCGCAAATGAATACATTTTCCAACATTTGGTCCGCTATTAAGATGCAATCAGCTAGCGGAAAATTTGTTTTATGAACAAACATTATCAACATCATATGAAAAATCTGATATAGTATTGGATGATTAATGTTATAGAATAAATAACCAAAATCAAATTATGTTCGATTATTCATGTTTTTACAATGTATTAATTTTGGATTTTCCATTAAACGCTTAAAACGTGAATCTCGGGCTGCCTTTAAAAACTAAATACACTTGACTATTTATTACTGATAATTCGAAATAAATTTGATTTAATAAAGTAATTCGGCGAGTAAGTTCCGTAAGAATAAAAAGAAATTCACTATTATCGAACAAGTCTGAACGTAACTGAAGTAGCCACAGCCGTCCTTATGCTAGACTTGCCACATGTTCCTCTGTAAGTTTTGACCCCTTTAAAAATTATTTGCTATGAAAATGTACAGAATACTATCAAATACGTGTACCGCAGCTGGATAGTAAACAACTATTTGATAGTATTCTGCACATTTTCACCGCAAACCATTTTAAAAGGGATAAAAACTTATTTGTGGCAAGTCTTCTCTTATGCATACATTGGTTGTCCTCCTCAGATTCTTGTAATATGACATTAAATTGTGTAAAAAGTACAAAATGTGACCTTTTTAACTTAATATGTTTTTTTTTTCAAAATGTTCAAGAATTTTGTTTTCTAAACTTAACGACCAACAACCATGCATTCCCGCTCAAATCTCCACAGTGCTGTAACTATTGCAGAAATGTTTTTGAACGACGAAATTCTTCCTCATCGAAAATAGTTCACATGCATGGTATGAGCACATGTTTATATGAATTACTAAAAATGTATATAAACAAAACCTTACCTTTTAAGTAACATACATGTACGCAAAGCAGGAAAATCCAATATAAAGTTCTACGTTTATTACAATGGTCATCGCGCATGGTCTCGTCATATGTAAAACCAACTTAGCTCTAATAATATGAAGAAGAAACAAACAAATTTATAAATAGATAATGAATGTATATCGAATAATATGATAACAGACAATAAATTTATTTCACATTTTAAAACTCCGTTTTAAACATCTATGTACGTGTTTTTAAGTTTAACTTTTATCTTCATTGTTTTAGGAGCGAATTTGATGATTTCCAATCTTTGATAGTTTGGCAGAAATCCAGTAGCGTGTGTGTAAGCATTTTTCATTTCGAATACTTATCAGACTATAATCTCAACTAAAGTAGATTTTTAAGTGTATAGAAATATTCTAAAAAGAATATTGCTTTGATAGACATAAATAAATTATAATTTATTGCATGTTTGATAAATGTAGCACCTTAAATTAACATGTAATTACATTAGTATAAAGTAATAATATAAACAACAGAAGCGAGATAGTAATAAGTGATTATAATTACCACTACTTAGGTACCCACGGGGATTATATTAGATAAGGGAAGTTGCAGTACTCTAGTTGAATTGATTCTGATAAACTTTTTAACAGAAAGGCTGATGGAACGTTATAAGATAAACATTCTAACTTTCTAGGGCCTGTACTTGCATAATGATTACATGATTGCATTGAAATCCGTCTTTATTATTGGAGGATATCAATCACGTGGTTCTCAAACGTGGTGCTTTATAACCTAATAAAAGTCAAAATATTGTTCAATTTGTACTCCCATGACGACATTGATGATGCTGCCGACAATGGGGCGGAGTAATATTTCAAGACAATAGGGAGAATATTTAAAATTTAAACTCATACTTCATACTTTTCAAACGTAAATGTAAATGAATTCATCATTTTAGTAGTTTATAGGGTTGTAAAAGTCTTGACCAGGTGCATGTTTTCAGTATGGAGCACTTCCGCGCAAAATGTGCTTCGGTCATGGCTTTTACACCCCAATAAAACTACAATTTTTTTTAATTAATAATTGCAACAAATAATGTCTCTAAATAAAAATATAGAGTAGAAAACATAACCTAGGACAGCAAACTACTTTAGAAACAAAATAGAAAATTTGTTACAATAACAATATATAAAGAGATTTCTGTAGCTCACAGTCTGCTATAACATTACACTACAATTTTGTTTTACTGCTATGTGCACGTTTGTGGACGACCTTTGCTCCGAGACAACTAGTGTAACGTCATAGAATACTGTGGCAGTAAAGCATTCTGTTAGTTATCAGTTTCATAACTGTTTTCTGACCCTAGATCTAACTTCATCTGCAAACGTAGTGAATATAGGGAGCTTAGGAACAAATCTAAAAACCGAATCCATTGGACAGACAAACCAGGAAAGACAATTGAACAACCAAAAGTACAACAAATAAACACTAGAAACTAAAAAAAACGCGAAATCGTCTAATTATAGAACCATGACTGAGGAAGATAATTTCCAAACATTTAACAGTTTTAGTTTATATACAGGAAATTAAAAATTTTAATTACGCTCTTATTCTAACAAACTAATATATTTACAAACACAGTATTACTAATCAGAAAACACCGTCGATCAATAAATGAAAAGCATTACAAAAAATCGAGCGTTAAGAAAACAACTTTAAATCCAAAATAAAAAAATGATTATATTCGTATAGATATGTATCAACTGATATTGACAGTACCTATAAATATCTCACTGTTTCAGATATGATAATTGATGGATATGAAGTATTCTAACAATTTGAACATCCTGAGAACGGTAAATCCATGTCTCGTTGTTTTAATTTGTTTGCCTTTATTTTCAAGGGATCTTTGTTTTTTTTTCCATATTTCTGTATGTTCGATAATAAAATGTTTTCAGGGAACAGAAGAAAATAAATGGTACCTTCAACTTTTCTACCATGCCTTTAAAATAAAAAACAGCTTATTCTATATAAATGACACATTTCTAAGAGGGTGACGTGGTATATTGTAACCCCGAGAAAATATTGTCAACCGAGGCGAAACCGAGGTTTACAATGTTTTTTGATGGGTAACAATTTACTCCGTCATCCTCTTAGACATTTGTTTTTTTTTATTCTACTGAATGTCTTGGATTTTATGAAAGGGTGACAGAGTAAAATACCACATTCTTGTAAACCAACGAAAATGCATTAAAAGTAGAGAAATTTACTTAAAGTATAATAAACCAAATAACTGCTCCTTTACTTAAACAGAACAGTCAGCCAACTAGACCAAATTCAAAATGTACATTTTAAAAGTGTGTACAGACGTATCATTTACAAAAAGATACAGATACACCATGTAGAAACACGATTACGCATTATCTTATGACTTGCATTATAAAATATTGGTATAATGGTATTTTATGGAATTATATACTTTTTGATTACAATATATTACTGCTTTTTAGATTTTTCCCCGTACTGAATCTAAAAAATACACTTCTGTATACTAATTCATTAGCTGAATGTTTATAATTCTGTCGCAGCGGCTGTGGTTCTCATAAACGTTAACTAGATTAACTTCAGCGATGCTGGTCATTTGTGGCATATAATTTAATCATATCTCTGCTTCATTTTTGTTTAGCGCCTTGTCATATTGAATCTTTTCGACACGTCTGTGTTCTTTCTGACAATAGATGTCTTGGTCATTAGCCAAAAATATAAAATGAAATCAATGAATGATGTAGTGTCATTCTTCTCATTCACTATATTTATGACATCTTTATTCTATTATCACAGAACACACAACAACCAGAAATCTAAGGATTCAGGGACAGTCTGAACATTAACGTGTAATAACCAGTTACTACGGGATATAGTATCGACGTCCTATTATCGTTATTTATGGGTTTTCGTCTTGTCACCACTACCATTACTTAGTTCCTTAATGTTTAAGTAAAGCAATTTGGACTGTATAGCATTATGTCGCAAGTATGAATATATAGAAACAAACAAAACCGGCAACAGGAAAGGTCAACAATGTTATACAAATCAATTAACGTCACCCAACAGATCATCGGACAAAAATGACATAAATAGCACTAAAGACAAACATGGAAACAAGAATCAGCTGGATAGTCTGAATTGGTACAGACGCTAAGTAGTGTTGGGGTTAAACGGCATTTTATAGGTACTCAAGCCTCAGATTTATCTATCCTCATACAAGTCCTTACAGTATAATTACCAACAATATCGAACAAGGTGACCGCCAGCTAGAAACCTTAAAAGTTGTCGGACGTTACACACATTCATAAACAAGCGCACGTAACACTAGATTCCAATTCACTACATCCAAACAAGGAAATAGGCAGAAAGTACAAATGAACAACAGAATTAATAAATATATTCCTTTGATTCAAAAGAGTCAATTCCTTCTTTATCAAAATTTCTTAACCCCCCCCCCCAAAAAAAAAAGGGAAAAAAAATAAAAATAAAAAAATAAAGATACATTAAAAAAAACCAACTTGCTCTAGTCAAACATTTACATTGGGTCACCTAAATAAAATCGAAAAGGAAATACAAAGTCTACAAGAAAAGATTTTAGGTGTAATGAAAAACATAAATATTATAATATTCATACAAGTAAAAACAAGTTGCTTTCTTTAAAAAAAGAAAAGCAATACGTGAACCCACGACTGCTGACTGGTCACCAACATTTGTTGATTTTATTTGCTTTTGATTTGAAATAATTAGCTGTGAATTAGATATTGATAAATATTGATGAGTTTTGTTGTCACATCATCATTGAAAATGTGTAATAGTGTGCAGATTATTGCACAAGTGAATAGGAATGTAGATAATTTTTACTTTGTGTTTAATGTAAAAATTCCTGATCCTATTGCAATTCCCAATTTCTGCAAACTCTAAAGTGACTAAGGCAAATTGCATTGACTTTGCCTCAGGTTGCTATATTTTCCGGCTCAATTCATTTTAACTTTCAAAATTCATATCGACTTAATTTGTTTCCTGGATGTTTTTAATTATCCTGCATAATTATTTGAGACTGTCTGTAACAATCATACATACTTTATTTGTAATGTAAGCAATGAGGACATATACTTAAGTGTAAATGATAAAGTTTTTGACCTCACATTTGAATATGGTTTTGGCTTTACCTATCAAAATACCTTTATATATGACTAATAATTGCTCTTATATAAGAGGTGTGCTGTGATATACCTTCAAGACTAAAGGAAACCAAATAAATATAAAAAAGAAGTTTGGTATGAATTTCGATGAGATTGTTTCACAAGAGACCTTATAACACCGAAATTAACAGCTAGAGGTCACCAAACAGCCTTCAACAAATAACGCAAAGCCCATACCACATAGTCAGCTATAAAAGGCCTTGAAATCACAACTATAAACAATTCAAACGAGAAAAGGAACGACCTGATTAATGTACCCAAAAAGGAACGAAAAATCAAACATGCAACACAGCAACAAACAACAACCATTGAATTACAGGCAGATGCATACAGAATGTGGCAGGGATATGTTTGATAAATATTGGTAACTCTATACAATTTAAATATGTCGCCAATGAAACAACTATCCACCAAACCAAATGAATAACCTCATGCAAAAAATAAAGACCACTTTTTTCAAATAAGATTTATAATACTGTAAATTCAGAAATTATTACGATGCTTTTATTATTGCAAAAAATGCGATAGGCTTATAATCGCAATTATTTATACTCACATTTTGAATTTTTTTATAAGAATTAAACAGGCTTTTTCACAATATCGCAAAAATAATATTGCATTTTATTCTAAAATGATAAAATCGCAATAATAAATGCAGGCAATAATTTCTGAAATAACATCTTATGTTGGCAATGAGTTGCCTATCCACCAAATCCAAATGTATGTATGCTTGGGAGGAAACAAAAAATTATTTCATGTTACATAAGTGACCAAAGTATCTGGGATGTTCATGTCCGTAATTATCAACTAATTTAATTTTAAAACAATAAACAAAGGCGATGTCTTCAAAGGATTATTTATTTATATACAATATTGACACATCATGCTTTCATGATCACACTTACGCAATTTACACATAAACAATGCAAACTATTCTCATAATTGCAACATATGTTAAAGATTGTTGAAGATTAGACTTTAACTGTTATTTAAAAACAAAAATAAAAAAATAATTGAATTTTAATGAACATAAATTCATATTTAAAAATCTTTTAAGAAATTTCCAAAAACTACCATCAATAAACCAAAACTAAAATTCAAGTTTTTGATATATTCGTATATTTTATCAACATCATCTTGAAATCTTCCTTTCCCGTTTTATGGATATATTACAAAACAAAAAATTAAATAATAATTACTTATAAAACCTTACTAAAACTGTATGAATTAATTAACGCATAAAAATAAATACTTTTAATAAAAATAATAATAATATTATCTTTCTGTTTTCCGATTTAATATAAATATTTAAACCAGAATGTTCTCTCCCAAGTTTATGATGAAAAATACACAATATCACGTGGTTAAACCTTCAGACATAATTTAGTTTACATAATTGACCTAGATACATACACAGTGGACAGGGGTCGCATCAAAACAAATATAATAGCGTTGTTGTTTAGAAACTTTCACAGCGCTTATAAACATTCACATTATTAAAAAAACATATATTTTGTGAAAAGGCAAATAGTTTTAAATATTTAAACTAAGTCTTTATTGTTTAAGTTTGATTGTTGAAATATAGCCGTATCAAAGACGTAGATTACTACCTGTATAAATGATTGAAAACATTCGAGACATTCCGAGAATATCATTCCTACTTCCGGCCGAGAGATATCGAGTGGCCCATAGACACATCCAAAACTCGCCAATATATAAGCGTGAACCCCTCAGGGGGTTCACGCAAAAAAACTGAAAGAAACACAAACACAAAACCTAAGTAATACCTACATGTATTCAAAATAACAAAATATTTGAAGGGTGGGCATATGCTACAGGAATCGTTGCACTACCCTTTTTAAAATTCATCGGAGTTCATGGCACCTTATTCACATATATTACCAAATAATAATAGTGTGCAAGTCCA
This sequence comes from Mytilisepta virgata, assembly GCA_028015205.1. Taxonomy (NCBI): domain Eukaryota; kingdom Metazoa; phylum Mollusca; class Bivalvia; order Mytilida; family Mytilidae; genus Mytilisepta; species Mytilisepta virgata. The sequence goes on along the minus strand of CM051510.1, from coordinate 40,981,432 downwards.
ACCACCCCCCCCCCCCCCCCTTCTCCCCCAAATAAAATAAAATAAATATAAATAAATTAAAATATAAAGTTTACGACAACATTTATGTGTTCTTTTCGGATACTAGCTGATTCGTCTCATTAACATTTTCCAGCACTAAATATATAAATATAAAAACTATCATACTCTTTATATTAAAAATTGAATTTAAACAAAAAATAAATCTAAGAAATCTCATACCTTTACATGCTTTACCAAGCTAATCCTCCCACAAGTTCTGTATACAACAATATAAGAGAAGCCGTGTGTTTCACAACGAAGATAATTATACAGTTCACCAATACACAAAGAAAACAACCACTACTGCTGTGTGCGGGTAAAAAGTTCAATATTCTGTTAAATATTCCTTTATTAAAGCCATGTTACGATTATCGTTCTGATTTCCCGTTTAATCAATCTTCCAATTCAATCCTAACCTTACTGATTAATCACGCCAAACGATCTTAATATATCTATATCTATAGTTTCTGTACAATAACTTCAATGAAGCAAATGTTTGTCATTACAGTTTAGTTCAACTAAATGCTTTTACAGTCAAACACTGTGTTTGAGAATGAAAAGAACAGAGATCAAAACATGCGCAGACGTAGATATTTTGTAATTGAATTTTATTCCATTTCCCATATATATCGTTTAATTTACGTCATTTCAAAGCAACAATATACATTTTGCAAATGATATTACAGTCATGTCTAATAGAATTTTGGTTCCAAATAGACATATATGTATATACATAAAAATAATGCATGTTACCAGTAAACATTAATAGCCTTTTAAAGAATTTCGATTTATGGAATTTGGTCATCTAGTATATATAAGCAAGTTTTAAATTCATTGCTTACAATTTTATATTTTGCAGCTGATTTATCCATTTGATAGAACTTTATACGCATCCCAAGACAGCAAGAAATCCAGACACCTTTCAGTGAATACAAAACAAAAGAAAATTAACATCAACCTAACCAACTGTATTTCAAAAGGCTTTGTATAGTTATAAGATTCTTCATAAATTTCTTATAAATCTGTTTTTAATCTTTGGAATTTGGGACCAAGAGGATTTTGCATGTTTTCCTTCGCATAAAATATCCAAGATCCCGGCGCCATTACATGTATAAGGCAATAGAAACTTTCAAGATGTTCAGTTCTTTTGTTTTGCAAATGACATTTCATATGAAAACTACCTTTCATCAACTTTCAAGAGTAAAAGGAAAAAAATCAAAACCAATTAATAATTACACTAGGGTTTATGCTTATCTTCAGAAATTTAATGCACAGGAATATTACATATGACAAATTGTACGATGGATTAAAAACATTTTATCTGTCAAACACTGTTGACAAGTAATCTCTTGAGTACCGGTAGAAGATTGTAAATGCTATACTAGCGTGAAATTTTACTTTCATAAATTGCTGAATTTGAAACCCCCTCCCCTCTAGCGTGCTTTTTGTAAACTTGTGAAAAATGTTGACAATTATTTTTCGACCTTGCCAACAATTGGTGATTCGGAATTTTGTGAATCAAAATTGATATCATAGAAAAGTTTCAACACAAGAAGGATTCACAAAATTGATATCATACAATAGTTTCAACACAAGAAGGAATATGGGTAAATTCTTGAAACAAAAACACTACTTGCACAACAATAACCAAGCTGCTTTTATTACTATTCTTTACCCTAAAGTTATAGTGAATCCTTCAACATGGACAAAATTTCACGCCTCATTGTAGCAATGTCAGTAAACGCCAGGTGGAGCTGTTTTGGGGGACGTTATTTGCAAACTGGATTCTGCTTCTTTACAACCTTTTCCAGCCTATTTTGGGACCAGTATACTGTAAACAAACTGTGGTTTCCGCCCAGTGGCGCCCCTAGTGTTTACTGACATTGCTACTCATTGAAATTTCAGGACGGTCCTACGTTTAAAACCCTATCTGAGTTAACTTTTTCAACTCCATTTCACGCACATGTGCTTTTACACGATTTTAGTACGAATCAAATTTTATATAAAAAAATCAGGCTTTCGTTCCCTATAAAAACGTGTATAAATATTACAATTTATTATATAATAAAAAATATTTCCCATTGCATCTTCTGTTTACAAAAATTAAAATGGCGGAAATGAGATCGACTCGAACAACGTCTGTTTGTGAAAATGCTGATCTAAAGAAATAAACAGCTGCTAACGAACCTATTTGAATGTATTTCTGGTCAGTATAATGTAAATGAGAACAATGAAGATTTTATTTGCAAGAACCACCGAGATTTTTCCCAGTTTAGAAATGACTTCATATTGTAAAATCGTGCAACTGAATAAGAGTTTTATATCGTTCATATTCGCACTAGTTCAGCAAATATATTGTCTATTTTGTAATGGTGCTTGATGCTCTTGATAAAAATATGAAAATCGTAGAAAGTATTTATTGCTATATAATATAAAAAGGACAAATATACCTAAAAGCATAACAAATAAACAGAGGAAAAAAAAACATAAATGAACAACACCTCCTATAAAAACCAGGAGTGAACCCAGGTGCTCCGGAATGGTAAGCAGTTCCTGCTCCGTATACGGCACCCATCGTGAAGTTCAACAAAGTCAATAGAATGGATATTGCATGGATATTGGAGAATATTGCCCCTCGCAGTACGTACATTATATTACACTCGCATTGTTGTAACGCGGCGACGTAATATTTCAAGACAATACGGAGAGTTATGAATGAAAATGAAAAATGTTATTATAAGAATTGAATGCATCATTTTAGTATTTGTATAGGATTGTAAAAGCATTGATCGTGCGCACAGTTCATTTTGGTATGAAGCGCTCCAAAAACTACAAAAATGAAACATTCTATTCTTTTAAATGCAAATTTTGATGCGAAAGATTTGCACATTTCCTAGATGTACTACTAATCTGTTGTATTCAGTGTTAAAAGTTTCAACACTTACCCACACTGTTGAAGAGCAGATGATTTTGCCAAAAGAACCCAAAGTTTAAACAAAAACATAAACAAAACAACAACAAAAACAAAAACAAAAATATATTAAATAAAAGGCTCAATGTCTGGGCTAAATAGCCTTGATCACCATAATAAAAAGAGATGCTTACAGTTTTATCCGTTAAAAATCTCGTAATCAAAGATAATAATGTTAACACCATGTTTGATTTAATAGAGTTTACTCATTTGGTGCTCATGAGGAGTTTGTTTTTCACCCATGTCATCAGCGCACTTGTTTAACCCAGTCCTTGTCATAAGTAAAATAGTATACGAGATGTTACGTATACCTCTTTTCCTTTCATTTATAAACCTTTATATTGTTTACCTGTGATAGTGACTACCTGCAATGGCATACAGATGCTGCTTAATGAAATTTACAATGAACAATATTACATGTATATTACAGGTGGTTAGAGTTTATTAACGGCATTCTATCAACAAACTTTCATTTAACTTCATTGATTCTGATTTATTAACGTACAAGAGAGTACATCTTGAAAGAATTATATGTTTTGAATTTTTGCCAGGGCAATAGATTACAGTTATTGAAAGTTAATGAAATCATATCGCAGATTGAACACGTTAGATAAGAATGGTGCCTCATGGGAGAAATGTTGTTATATACGAATAGAGGAACTAAAAAGTACTGTTGTACTGTGGAAATTATTTTCTATGTCCTATTATGACCATAATGCTTCCAAATTTACAGCTATAGAAGAATTATTACAAAATCTGTATATATATATCTCACATGTAAAGCAATTTTTATAGTCTATGATTATATTAGATACGCAGATTTTATAATTTTTTTTATAATTTCTGGTCTTCCTCGTCCCCAAAAAGACATGTTTTTGTAGATATCATCAGATTAAACAAAACATTTATTTTAATAAATTCTTGATGGTTTAGAAAGGAAGTTCGATCACAACTAATATACTGAGCATCTTTTTCGGGCAACTTGCAAATTTGTATGCAAATATATATTTTCAACGAAATAGTATTTGATATAATGTAAAAATTAAGTTTCTTTGAATAAGAAATTGATAGCAAAACTAGCAAAATTATAAAAATTTATTCTAAAAGAACCCTTTCCTTTTTAATTGGCGGAAAATTTTTCTAATGAAATGTAAAGGAAATATTATTTTTTTGGAAATAGCCTGAAAAAAATTAAAGGTGACCCAAAATTTTCTTTTAAGAATATGAAAGATAAGTCTTCTTTTCACAATTTTATACAAAAATTCTATCTGCCAGTTTTTTTTTATTGTACGAGAAAATTTGGATTTTCCCTATATAATATATATAAAATTTACAAACGTTAAGACTCATTTATCTCAAAATCAAGGACGGTGACCTATGTTTTCTAAATTGAAATTTCAAATTATATCGATCCAACATCTTGCCAGAAAAAAATTAGGAAAATCTATTTGATATTGGTATTGAAAAAATTTAATTTACATAGAATTGAGTAGGGGGTTCAAAATTTAGCATGTCAAACATTACATTCAACTACCTAAATTTAACCGGTGATTCTCAAGTTTCAAACAATTTGAGGATTGAAAAAGACCAAACATTGTGGATCAGAAACAAGAAAGCCATGCAATGGTACTACTGAAATACGTTTATATAAGAAGGTGTACTTGTGATATATATCAATATTTTCCAAATAAAGTTAAGAGAGGGAGTGGCGTCAAGCAAAAACATATATGAATTATGTTTCTATCCTACATTGAATTTTATAGTAAACAAATGAACAAGAAAAAAATATAGGTTCATGTGCTCATTTTAGAGCTATAAAGTCTTGAAAATTTGCAGGAAATAGGTTTTCTCCGGACTGTTCATTGTCTTTGCATTAGCAACTTCAGTCTCCCAAAAATGTATGAAAAAATAAAAAGGATTTCATAAAGTTTTGTCGAATACCATTTTAAAGTATATATGATTGAATTATAAAAGAAAAAGTAGGGGTTCATGGGCAAAAAATTTAATGTTTAAGAAATGGATAAAACCCGAGGATTCCGAAAATCTGAAAAAAAAGACCAAAACATGGCCAGCGAGCATCCTTAATCTGGATACTGCTATTTCAATTAATGGTTATCTAACTTTCAAAGAGTACATTGATGCTCCTTACTGTATTTCAAAAACAACAATTAGTTATTTCTTTGAAAATAAGGTCATTGTTTGTGCAAATCATAAGGCAAGGAACGAATCCACAGATGAGGGTTAATCCGTGAAACAAGAGGTAATATGAAATTTATTTCGAATAAATGTTTAGTGATAAAAAATGCAAATTTTTAATTTTTCATTCAAGAGGAGAAAATTCATGTAAAAACATCAACTTTTTCCAATGAACAATATTTGTACCTAATGATGACACTATATGTCAATAAAGTTCCAAGATTTCCTGGACATCTGTATCTTTAACCTAACAAGATAGCTACTGTTACAATGTTCTTAATGAAAATTGTAGCAAAGCAGATGAAAACGTGCCTTTTTCAATTGAAAATTTATAATTCAAAAATGTATTTTAAACCAGTTGAAATTAAGATGTTACAGTAACGGGGCTCCCCTGGTATACGATAGCAGTTATACAACCGTAACAGGTTTATAACCACCCTTCATTAAGTCCACTAGTGAAGTTTTCCTTTAGCTCAGTTGATAGAGCGGCGGAGCACCGAACCAAATGTTCCAGGTTCCATCCCCCAGTTAGTGCGGTAGGTAATTTTCAGATAAAAATCATGCTCTACTGTTACATTGGTGCCCAACTAAAAAGTTCACGGTTGTCGAAAAGGAATAGTTGGCAAATGGGGTTAGGTTGGTATAACGCCATCGTATAAAGACAATGACTCTTGAGATGGGGGAGTGTAACGGGGATTTCATCGTGTTAGAAAGAACCATAACTGATTTATAACCACCCTCCATTGACTGTGCTAGTGGAGTTATCCTTTAGCTCAGTTGGTAGACGGCTGAGGTGGACTACGTATAACTGAACCAAAGATTCCCCGGATTCCATCCTCGGTTGATGTGGTAGGTAATTTTAAGAGACAAATCATGTTCTACTGGTTACAATCACCTCAAGGGGGGATTATTCCTCACGGTTTTTAAGCTGGAGTTGAAAGAAATTTTTTTCAGTAAAATCAATACAGCGTTAATCATGTTAATTCGAAATGTCGAAGTGAATACGAATTCCTTTTCAGATAACTATGGTAATACACACAGCAATAGTCGTCATGTATTTAAATTTTCTGAAGTTGGAGAAAAAACAAAAGCTCTAAATTATCCACTCAGATACATGTAGCTTACGATGTTAACAACCCACCCTTTGCTATCCCTGATCACCTAGAACTGCTTTGCCCACAATTTTTGAAAACAGAGCTATCTATAATTTTTCTGTGGAATTCTATTGAAAACATATTTGCAAAAAATCATATATCATATAAGACACACGTATCCGTAATACTAATTTCCGTAAACGGCGAAGTGTAAATAAAGCTATATTGTTAAACTGAGAAAAACATTGGTTATAAATGAGTTAAACCTATAAAACATGTGAAACGGCATGGCTGTATATTTTGTACAAAATCGATTATTTGAAGATAATTAGGTTTTAGTCTAGAATGTCTCATTAGGGAAAACAGGATACTACAGTATGAGTAACAAGGCGTCGGTTTGGTTTAAGTTTTCCCATAATTATTTACATAATCTGGGTAATGATTATTTATATGGGATACCATTATCTGCTTTTAACATGTAGGTTCCTCGAGGGAAATATAAGGGAAAAACTAACTTATAACATTCAGAGGACGGCTGCATACTGATTGTTTTTAAGCAAAAATAATATTGTATATCATGTAGGATGGCTTTCAACCGATTTTTAGCTGGATTACTTTGTTGATTTTTTAAAAATAATTATCTACTTGTAAGCATTAAAGTAATATTAAGATTATTCTCGATTAAAGAAAGTCTGAAGAAAAACTTACTTTTTAAAATCACGAACAATCTTGCACGTGTGGCTACGCGAGTTTTAAAAAAACACATTTCGTCGTCTACAACGAGACTGCCAGAACTGATAACAAGTCGACCATTGTCGACCTACTGACATGGCCAAAATAAAACTTAAAGTTTGCTTTTATACTATAGAAATTCTACTATACCAAATTACATGCACAAGGTGTGCAGATTTCGTCGATTTACAATTTATCGATTGTGCTCTGATAGGCCAAAAATTTTGAAAATCAAAACAGTAATCCTAGACATTAAAGAGCAAATTCGAAAAATGCCAAAATTACCAAACTGAGGTTGCCAAAAAAAAAAAAAAAAAAAAAAAAAAAATAAAAAAAAAAAAATAACGGTATTCTGCATTCCTTTTAATTCATTATTTATCATACACGTGATTTGTTAATTTATACCTATTCCACAAAGGTTTTTCACAAATTCGGTTCACTAAAAGGCTATTAAAGGTTAAAGACTAAGACATACTTTACGATTATTACCAACGAAAACAGACATATTTCATTGTCTAATGTGCATGCAATCTCCCATTAATGTGCTTGTTTGTCTTCCGAAATGTCCATGACTTCAAACTTACTGCGTCAGAATTGGTTAGTCCGTGCTTATATAGAACTGACACATTCTCTCACGTTTCAATGTTTCTCGAATTCAAAGTTTATTTTCTATGAAAAAAAACCTTATATTTTTTTTTCTTTAACTACTTTGTCTTCGAACTGAAAATAGTCAATACTGTTATTTTTAACTATTGGTTAGATTGTTTTATATGTCAATATTACCGTCATTCCTGTCAATGAAAGAAGAGGAGAGACCTTAAATCGGCATTACAAGTACACCACGACCTGAGATCCTAATAAAACAGTTTTATTTAACACTAAAACTGGTCACAAAAGTAAATCAATGATCGACAAGCATAGCGACATTTTACAGTTTTACAACTGAACTATTATTTTATGAATCAAATTATAAAACTGGTCGTATGAACTAAGAAGAACCTTTTACTATAGCACTAATTAATAGTTTGTGCTAATAAATATTCCTGTTCGCTAAAAACAGAAGAAAGGTTACAATATTGAATCTTGGGTGGTTTTTCTAGGAAGAAATAAACTAATCAGTTAATCTCGGGGTAATCACTGAGAAACTGTTAAGGCATTTCGAAAGCCATTGAACGTACATTTTTTAAACTTGATCAAAGTAAGATTTGTAAGTAGTAATAACGGCCACAGATGTTGAAAGTTAACACAATAACGCATGATGTAAAAATTTCTCAAAATTCTATTACGATAAATTATACACATGTAAACCATTGATATTGGAATCTTTTTTTCTCCCATTCTTGACGTGTTAATCGGTGGGATAAAAATACATAATATTTTTAACCATTTCCCTTTGATTAAATTTCTGCATGGGAGCTTACGCCATATTTTTAAAGTTTATTGGAAAGATAAACTAAAGAAGTTCCGAAATGGCGTTGATGTAAAAAAATGCGTTGCAACGACATTTTCTTGAGGTTTTTGTTGAAAATGATAGGAGAAAAAGATTCTCTTTCAGGTACGAGTGAGTTATGGAATTTCTCCACCCGAGATAGTTATTTTTTTATTTTGAACACGCGAGCTTTAGCGAGTAAATTGAAGGGGAATCTGTTTCTCTCTATCTACAATATGAATAGATTGAAATAAAAGGAGATCTTGTGTACGCCTTCTTATCTCTCGTATGCATAACAATTGATATTTGTAAATATTCTCATTACTATGTTTTATTTTAATAACTTATTTCTTTGGTGTGTTTGTTTAACTCTAGTTAATTAGACAACTGCAAAATCCGCTCTGAACTTATTTTCAGTCTCTTTCATAGCCAATATTAGTTTGGAACAGAGATTTCTACCATAATTGCATGTATCCAAATGGGGCTGATATACGTTCATCAAATGGGAAATATTACATCGAACACATTCCCAAAATTATGAAATTACCCAAATATTGTAAAAATTTGACACAAATCAATTGTTATGAATTAGAGAGATAAATAGGCATGTAGGATAACTGTTGATGATAATGTTGATGTACATTTTATGTATATACATGTATTGCAAAGTTTCACATTTCTTATGTCTTAAGAAAGTTCATACATACCTTACATTTTCAGCGAATCTAAGACTGGAACCCCTCAGCAAGTTTATGCATACATACGTGACATTTTCAGTGAATCTAAGACTGGAACTTCTCAGTGGTTTTATATTGAACAAACACGTATTGCTGGATCAATTGCCATCATACATTATAGTGTGAATCTTCGTCAGATGGATGCAAATGTCAACATACAGTATTTATTTTTGTTGTAACATTTCAAAATACCAAATAAACGGAAATTTAATTTCCTTAAAGTATCTTTTTCATCTTTATTTAACAAGAATGACACAAAAATCAATACAAGATTGGATAGCTGTGACATAATTAAAGTTAATTTTTGTGAGGATTGCAGTATTGATAATTGACAACTACTACTATTAGCCACGATTTGCTTCTGGTTATATAATACCTTTGCCACGATAGCTTTATTATTGTGTTAACTGCCATCTTACTAGAACTGCAAACACGCCCACATACAATTAGACCTGAGATAGAACTGAAGTATATTTTACGCGATTACAGGATTGTTTGTCTATAGTTCCATTATTTGTTTTATCTATAAAAAAATCGAAAGTGCTTTCATTATTGGTAATTCTTAAATAATTAATAGTACATTTGACCTTATTACGTTGTATTCATTACAGACTTTAACATGCATATGAAGGGATATCGGGTATACATCCTAATAAACTGAACGTGGTAAGATATTGATAACATGTGGGCGTCAGTGACCAGCATCACCCACAAATACAAGACTTGTCATTGTCCTCAGAAAATTGGAAGAAGTCATAAACATCATAAACACACACCGTATTATTTATAGAAAGGACTCTAATTAATTAATATATAACTTTATTGTGATTAAATATATCAATAATGCTTATAGCAAATCCAATACCGTACAAAACGTATATATACACAAACATATAAAAGTACAAACTGTAGTACATGTTTAGATTAAGAGACGTCTGGCCTCAGTTCTAATGACCGTTTTAAAAAGAAGTCAATCATTCTTACATGTCATGTCTGAATGAAGATTGATTTAACAAATATGAAAGTTTTTCATCTTCATCTCAAAATTAATGAAACTGACCAAATATACACCTTTTGGGTGTGAAATAGGATTTACAGTTTTGATTTGTATTATCCGAAATTGTCTATTATCTGTCAAAAATATGAAATCTCTACACTTGGGAAGACAAAATTATCACATCTGTTGTATGACAAAACACGTGAGCTGATCAACGGTTTTTATGTATGAAATATGCGTCACAGACTTGTGTCGATTATATGTCTTTATTCACATCATGTACACGTGTATCAGATACATGGGGTGTCGTTTCAATACTTGGGTATATCTTGAAGTTTGCCGATATACTTAATAAAATACCTAAAATATCCGAAAAAAAATTGACTTATACACGTCAGGGTAAACTGCAGTGATCGCCTTTATATAGATGTGTACGTAACCTGCTTAAACTTTAGAAGATGTTATACATTGTATGTGTCTATGCAGTTCTACTTATCGGCCTATTACTGGTTATACGTAGATTGTGCACAAGAAACCCTGCATCACCATCCATCTAATGAAAGGTCTCTTATTTTCTTGTAATATGACAAATTTCAGTGTAACTATAACACTTATTACCGCTACGAAACAGCTCGCTTTTCTTCCAATGGAAGCCCAAAGTTTTCAACAAATACATTTTCTATTTGTCGACCATACGTTTATTGTCCACCTCTAATACTTTTGTACATGTAATAGTTTCTATTGACAACCAAAAAGATGTACCTGAATGAGCAGTTTAAAACTGTCCTAAAGCTGATATAAAAAAATTAAAATTTGTCAAAACTAAGGAGTATATCCCTCGTGCATCTAATGGTGTTTGGATATATCCTTCAGGTCTACTGGCATGTTTTTAATAATTATGCTTTCTGTGTTTTGGATTTCAAAATAAGTCGACGAAATGTAAAAATCGTGGGAATCAAAACTGGTTTCATGGACTTTATTGTGTACAAGTATACAAAAATGAAATCTAGGATGCAAGTCGTTTAGAAATAAAGAACAATTTTTGCTCTTAGAACATATGTTTTTTATATTCACCAAATTCAGTGCTGACATTAAATCTTCACATTCTTGTAATTCGTATTCCGTTTTGATGTAAATCACACACAGTGTATGGGATAAATCTAATCAAGTCTGGTACAAAAAGACTTGAAAAAGTACACATATGACATGATTACTACTTTCGACTTTTTACTTCCATAAAAAGGATGTCAATTCATGCCTTTTATTGCAGCAATGTAATAAAAGACCAGAATCTGGCGTGACTGTCATTAATTTAACACCACGAGAAAGATTCTGTAGACTTGATTGATACAGATAATGGAATTTCTTACAAATATTTTATGTGATTCTCTTACTTTTATGTGTTTTATGCAAATGTATACGACGGTGAAAATGTATCGCTATCAAATATTGTTATTTATTGGTATAACATAATTACCAAGGAGATGTATTAGAAAAAATTACGCAATTCTATCACAAAACCAAAAATACTTGTATAAATGGAGAAAGGAGTATTTGTGAGATGGCTGACAAAATTGTTTGAGAAGGGTGGGGGTAGGGGGGGGGGGGCTACATGGATTCAATACTGGCACAATAAAAAAGTGGTAAAAAACGAAGTGATGAAAAGAAAATTCGAATTAATCATAAATCCAAATAACAAATAAAGAGGTTAAGAAAAACAGACATACCGAGACAACGACATAACCAGTGAATACAGAGTAATTGTATATCATCATTTTAACGTGTTAAAAACCCACATACAAGCGGCCATTACAAGAAAAATGAAATAACTTGCATTACCCATGTATATATAGGTACATATATATATATATACTAGTCAACAAAAGTAAAGATACACGAATTCGGAACAAAATATGGAAAATGGAAATTCCTAAAAGAGGGTTTAATTAAATTGCGGAAAATCGAGAAGAAAATCGACACACATTTTGTAAAATCGAAATCCAGCGGCTGAAATCAGTATAGAAAAAACTTAAAACCTTTTTCAAACAGACATTATGATTCACATAACGGGGTAAAAATACTGATTTTTTAATTTTTAATTTTAAAATTTGATTTTTGAAATCTCAAAAATTGGAATTTTTTATTTCAAACTCTTTGCGCAAAATCAATGCTTTTGCGATGAGAAAGCGATTAATCTACTATGAAAATCAGACGTGTGGGTATATTTTTCTGCTTAGTACAGCTATTTTAAATCATGAATATATGAAACATGTATCGTTTCTTTTGTTGACTAGTATAGTTGTTCATACAGAAACAACTTTTAGGGTTTCCAATTGTTTGTATTGTTGGAATGTTTATATCTTGAAAGCAACAGAAAAAAAAAATACAAAAATCAATTTACATTTCCCTTTAGAGAAAATATCACGCATCTATCCACAAACAACTGTAATCTGATGATGAATTCGGTGCAAAATAAGCAAGGAATCGAGTTTTATTTGATTAATATCGCTTTGGGAATTCTAGTGTTTTGCAAAGGGTTTGCCGTATATGATACAAATTTATTCTTAACCGTGATATTTATACGTATATTGAACATAAATTTTAATATATCAATAGTGTTCCTTGATCGAAGTAACTTATGAAAGACAATGAAGGTTTTAAATATAACATGGTTAATTTGAAAGGTATACAGATTTCGGTGTGTATAAAACGATATCTCTAAATCATGCAAGATAAATTCCTAATTTTTTTTTTAAATATTCATTATCCAATACATAAGCTTGCAGTTTATTCCAGCTTGCCCAGATAGTTTAAAAGCTTATCACAATTTTAAATTTCAGAAAATTTACATGATTTGCCCGAAATATCCTTCTGGGTGAGGCTCATTTTACCTTTCTTATTCCTAACAATGTGCTACGGTTATCTTTTTACAAATATGTTGAGTGATTTCAAAATTTGGGAAATAGTTCCCCGGCTGGTGAAGCATGTGTGTTACCTCTTTTAGATACACACAATTGGTTGCTAAATATGAACTCCGAACGAACACTGGTTATTAAAGAGACTGAAAATTAGATCAGAACAGATTTTGCGGCTTTACTACAAAAAAAAAAAAAAAAAAAAAAAAAAAAACACTACAGGAATAATGGTCTATTGAAGCATATTCGTGGAATAAGGAAAAAAGAGAAACAAAAAGAGAAACCATAAAAATATCAATTTGAATAAAAAAATAGAATAAAATAAATATAAATATAAAATTAAAAAAAATAGACTGAAATGGACAAATGGTTTACGTAAATGTGTAAGCGAAACCAATACTTCAGATTTTGTGAAATAAATTCATGATTAAAATCCTAGCCATTTTATATAAATATTAAATATGAATTATAATTTATTTATCCCTCCCTTTGCCATACGTTGGTGCTCTAGCTGCCTCCTGTGGCATGTTATACCAGTATAATGAGTACAAAAGTCAGACCACTGTGCTTGTTTGATATATATGTACCACATGTTATAAGAATATCCCTAGAACAAGTCATTTTTGCATCTTGTATAAATTTATACAGGACAAACTGAAGATGAGATCCTAATTTCTTTCTGTACTGTCCAACCTACAATATATTTAGGAATGGAGTAAATAAAAAAATAGATTGTATGACAAAGAGGACTCCTGACAAAAATGCTTTAATAATTAACGATTTCCACCGCTGCTTCATTACAACCTGTTATTTTCTTAGTGTAACGTTATATCATTGTCTCCGAGGAGGGGGGGGTATATTTCTATTTCTATATTAATTTTTTTTCTTTGTCAATTTTCATGCTTCAATTCCAATCAATGTGCAGCAAATAAAAAATAGTACACTTATATACACAAAGTATAAACATAAAGTTTTTTTTTCTTTTAGCAATCTGAATACACATCACCTAACTTAGCATTTCAGAGTTAAAAACGCAGTTATTTCCCTTGAAACCGGAAGCTGTACGATAAGAAGCTTTCGTGGCAACACGTAAACTAAAATGCCAACTTTTGAGCCTTTTTATATAATTTTTATTAGTACAATTGTGTCCACTACATACGGACATAATACTAATGATATTTTCAAACCTATGGGCCATTCTCATGAATTTGGAGAGGCAAAATCAGTCAGGTATGGGATTCAAACAGACAAAATGAAAGAAACTTCAGTTTTGGATTGTTTCGATGTTTCTGTTCAATTTCCCCTTGATATCACTTTTGTACTGTATAGGTATTTTAAAAATTGCTAGTTGGCTTGACATGCTAGGTAATTATTCAGCAAGAAATGGCAGTAACCGCCCAATTTGCAAACTGTTTCTGGGAATATTTTCTTTTCATATTACCTTAAAACAGATAGTTTTAGCGTGCTTTTCCTAAAAAATTTTACAATCAAAGTTGGCAATGATGCCGACGATTTCATCACTGTTGGTCAGAAAAAGGAAAATTTCTTCATTGTCAGATCTCGGGATGGTGATTTTGAAATTGGAAAAGGTGTGCTGTAACTTTTCCGACGAACAGTTTAAATATTTCTCTTCAAAACAGAGTGAAACTCAATTCGAACGAGCTTTTTCTGTGAAAATTATGTGATAAATGGGGATAATCAATGTTGACATTGTCAATAAAATGTAAACAAAAAAGGTATGAAGGTAACAATCAATCAAAAAAGGAAATATAGGTAAGATTCACGCTTAATTGTCAAATGATATAATAAATATGTGTCAACATTAAACAACCCATATTTAGGAATAAATGATATACAAGGAAAAAAAGGGGGGTGGTCAGGCAGGTGCTTCCACTTACTTCCATCATTTTCTTGTGGAGGAGTTCATAAATTTTCTGTTAAATAGTAGAATGTGCGCAAATGAATTTAATAAAAAAATCCATGGAAATTAACAACTGAAAGCCTGGGAGGTAGCTGAAGTACTGGTATAGGTCTACTCGAAATGTTAGTTTTTTTCAAAAACAGGACTGAGGAATTTTTTTCACTTTAATTTGGAAAAAAAAATACTTGCTCCAATTTCTATTTAAATGGTTTGTGCATTTTGCACTGGGAAGCTATTAGATAATGGATTTGTATCTTTATCAGGACCTAAATTGTGAGATTTTGGTTAAAAAGTAGCAAATTAAAAAAAAACATTGGAATTTTTTTTTTAATTAAAACATGGACAAACTTATTTTTGCCAGCAAATCACATGAATCATATGCATATTCTATTCAACAAAAGGAAATTCTACATTTGTACATGAACTAATGCCTTTTCAATCATGTTTTTCATGAATTGATATATATTGTATTGATTAAGAATAATTATTATTGCTTTTTGTGTATTTTACCTATTTCACCTCCTATACTGGTAAAAAAAATATACAAGTGATTTTATAGACCAATTTCTCATGCTTATTATTGAAATTTGCTGCCTTAATGCCTTTCCAAGTAAAAAAGTAAAAATCTGAACATGAACATGAATTAAAAATCATGAAATAACAAAATAAAATCATATGTATTAGAAGAACTTTAATATGGAAGTCTTACCCAAGATCCTGGATTTTGAAATTAAGGGCAGAGCACAAAAATTATAAATTTTCAACAGAATTTAGGTTAATAGTTCTATGAATGCTATATACATGTACATAACATGGTGAAATTCAGGTGAATGTAATGAATATTCTTTAAATAAGAGAACACAAACAAAATATAATAAAATTGAAAACTGTAACTTGATTGAATCATAGATTATTCTAATTAAATAGTCCCAGATGACATCAGAGAGTAAAAAAATTAAAATAATAAATGAAAAGAAATTAGGTAACCTTAAGTAGTACAAGTGGTTATAAAATTTGAACTGGAATTGTAGATATTACAAGATTACTATTTTGACAAAAATTTAAGAAATTATACACATAAAGACATATATGAAAATCATACACTATCTTCCATCCAAAGTAAAACAAATTCATCTAAAATATATTTTGATATACAATTTATTTACTAATAGTTTTCCTGTACATTGCCAATGATAATAAATAAAACTGGTAGCTCATAGGTTGAGTATTTATGCCTAATTTCACAATAGTGTTACTGTAAATACTAAAAGTGTTCCAATACTACCGGTATTTATTCAAATGTCAGTGAATCACTTTTTTTTATCTTATTTTTTTAAAAATCATCTCATCATGGATTTATTTCTGTCCATAATGTAACCTATTAGATGAACCTGAATAAAATTTGAAAAAAAACGTGCATAATCAACCACAAAAATGGGAAGGGGACTTTCCAGGTGACTAAATATCACCATATCACTCCTTTAAAATTGAATATCCAACATAAAAAATACTTCAAACGTGAAAAAAAGAAAAAACGCACTTCATTTCTTTTCATATTATGATACCCCTGGATATTGAATGAGAACTATGTAACAGAGTCTCGGGACAGCCTTTTTAACTTGCAAATGAAAGACACGATACTATATCTATTTGCAAAACAAAACATTATAGGCTCCTCCCAGTGAAAGGTACACGAGCGAGATCTGTTCATTGGCTAAAAAGTATCGTGAGGTGCGCAAAAATACTCACTTTTGATATCTCATACATTCATAATTTTCAGTGTCAGGTGAATCCAATAGGCCAGGTTGTTAACGAGATAATTTTAACATATTTCCATCCACGTTATTTGAAAGTCAAAAACTACCACAACGATATTTACACATTTCACACCCGTCCTGTCAATCAAAAATTCGAGTTGGGACTAAAAGCGCCATCTAGTGTAAAAAATTCTGAAATTATCTCCACCTGTTTCTCTGTAAATAGAATGCACTAGCACAACGGTCAAAATGGCACTTGGCGGTCCGACTGTAATAAAAGTTTAAACAAAATTAACTCAAACTGACATGAATGAATAAGCACATGTGTTTTATAGTCCACATACCCAAATTGGAGTACAGTACGCCAAATGGGGCTTAACAGGTGTTTTACAAGTTTGGAACGTAAGTACATGTATGTTGTATGTCATGTTTCTTGTTCATGTCATTTGTGGTACAAATATTTTGAAAGATCAAAACACCTTTTGTGCAAGGTTAGTAGTTGGCAACATTCTAACAAATAAGCAAATTTTAATTAATAGGACAAAACTAATTATGCATGAGTTTCTGTGTATACTATATACATTGTACCTGATTTAGAAACCAACCATTCAGTTAAAAAGACTAAGGTATGCTTACCGACAATTCAATTAAAAAGAAAAATGCACTTTTTTTCTTCAAAATGTTTTTTTCTCCAAAGCTTTAAAAAGATTTAATTGGCTGACAAGGATTTGTTACACGTTTGGTGTATTGGAGTTTTATGCTACTTTAAGTGTTGAATTATGCTATCATGTCCATCAATTTTTATTGCAGCATTGACAACAAAAGCTGACAATCCTTTGTCAAGTACACCTCACTACAAGCTCACAACTTCATTGTTGAAGGGCTAGTGATTGATCGTAAGCAGTGATGAGACACTACTTACAATGTAGACCACTTGGCTAGAAAGGAAAAAAAATATTGTTGTGCACCATGGAAACATAACAAATCTTAAGAGACGGATTTTTTATGCCAAGTATAGGTAGACATATTCTTAAATTTTCAGATATCTACTGTATGATGTCAACCCTGGTGAGGGGTTTAATCTGAGACGAGATGTTTACATGCGGATTGCTAACCTAGTCAAATTGCTGAATGAAGATGAACCATGGGTATTGGTGCTCCCTCCTTGGGGGAGGTTATATCACTGGAAATCACAGGATTTGGACCAGATCAAGGTGAAATGGTCAACTTTCTTTGACCTGGCTAGTTTAAGAGAACATGTTCCAGTCATGGAGTTTGATGATTATGTGACAGGTGACAGAGATTTATAAAGGAGGGAAAGACTGATTTCAAGGGAAATTCCAATTTTGCCTAAAAATAGGCTAATCAAACTTCATGCTTGTTGTGGGTTTTGAATCATGTTTACTTTCAGCTTTATTTGAAATACCTTAACCCATTTGGGTTGTGATGTATACAATAATAACAAGAAAACAAATAACATACATTTTAACACTTACTTATTCTTTGGTACCCAGAATGACAAACTTTCTTGTGTCATTTAATCATTGATATGTACTGGTAATAAAAAAAAGATAACAGTTGATTATTATAAAAAGACAAACAAAACTATTAGATACAGAATGGAAAAAACATTACAAAATTTCTGAAAATTTAGAAAAATCATATTTATTAAAAAGTCAGGCTTACAAATACATTGGAGAATATTTTCATCAGAAGCATACAATTTAAAAAAAAAATAATTTGCTGAAAATAAATCCCAACAATTTTAGACAAATATTTATTTTTAGTTATGGGTGGAGAAGTTATTGATGAGATATATTATCTACAGAGATACAAAGAAGGATGGACTAATGGAAAATGGGAACAGAAAATGCATATCAGAGATTGTATAGACAAAGTTCCTTATTATGACGTATGTATTATATCATGCATTTTAATCATATTGCTTACAAACATGATAAGCTGTGTTAGTGATTTAGATTTAAGTTAAGGTATGTACTAAGATACTTTTTTGTCCAATTTCTTCAAAGAATTGTTATTAATCAGTACTTTATATTTTGAGTTATTTCCCTTTGAAAATGCATTGCAAAATTGACCATATTCACTTTCAACAAAATAAATAATAACTGATTTAACATTAAAATCAATACATTGTACATGTATATATACATGTATGAAAAAATTATTTTTTTCTAATGTGCTGTAATAGTCACCGAAATTTTTCAAATATTGTAATTTAGAAATACTATTAATAGTGTAATTATTTTAATTTGATATTGTCCGTAAGTTACTATTTTTGTCAAGTTGCAGAAGCGAGACGTAGCAATCCTTCATTCCATTGTCTGGGGCGGCGTCAACATTTACTTTTGCTCTGTGGTTAAAGATTTTAAAACATTAATAACTTTTTTAAACTATCCTGGATTTTTACCAAACTTGGACAGAAGCAAGTTCAAGATCAAAAGATGGTATCCAGAGGAAAATTTTGTAAAAATGTTTTTCCCATTTTTCTGTATTTTACTTATAAATGGACTTAGATTTTCTCCCAGTTAACATGACATACAGTCTGCAGTTAAAGTTTTTAAAACATTAATTACTTTCTTAAACCATCCTGGATTTTTACCAAACTTGGACAGAAGCTTGTTCATGAACAAAAGATAGTATCCACTGGAAAATCTGGTAAAAATATTTTCCCCATTTTTCTGTATTTTACTTATAAATGGACTTAGTTTTCCCCCCAGTTAACATTACATACAGTCTGCAGTTAAAGTTTTTAAAACATTACTTTTTTTCTTAAATCATCCTGGACAGAACTTGGACAGAAGCTTCTTCATGATCAATAAGTAACATGTGATAAAAAATTATGTACATTCCACTCTTACACTGAAAACATAGACAAAAGCGAAAGCAGCTATATTTCTAAATATAAATACATAGGTAGCCTTGAGCTGTTTTCTGCTTTTTGGTCAGGTTGTTGTCTCTTTGAAACATTCCCGTTTCCATTCTCTATTCTGTCTATTGTATATATGTCTTCTTACTGTCTGTACATTTTTTCCAGTTAAGTTGTCTTTATTCTTTTAATACAATTTTATGTAGATTTTCTCAAAAATCCATAATTGACAAATTTTCCGCTTGCATATTGCACATAAATGAAGTTTAATGTATTAAGTTTAATTAATTGCAAAAAATTGTCATTTCATAGTCCAATAGAAAAACTATTTAAAAACATGTAATTTTAAATATGTGAGATTTTGTCTCAATAATTTCAAAGATGAAGAACGACAATATAAACATTTGTTAATATGCATTTTGTAACAATATATGATCAATTTTGTCATGTACAACTGTATATAACCCCACTTCTGTCTTTCATTTAGTTTTTCGGTATTTTTGGTTGAGTAATTCTTGTTTAATATAAGTTTGGTTTTTGGTCTTCCAAATGTTTCGGTTTTAATGCTGCTGATGAGAGGTAACTCCTTGAAATGCGTGGTATACAGCATAGTATAAATTTACAATATCAAATATTAGTATCTTTGGATTGTTATTTAGAATTAATTTGAAAATGAATTTTACATTTAACATGTTTTAATAAAATAAATTAACTTATTTCATATATGTTTTTTCTAATAAATTTTAACTTAAGGTAAAGAAAACCCAATTTTTATTTACATAAGGCATGATCACACAGGTTGGCCTTGTATAAAATATTAAAATTGTTTATTAGAAAAATCTTATTAGAATCTTTTTTTATGAAAATATTTGTTAACAGGATGGAGACAATACATGGAAAGGATGGTTTTTTGGATATGAAAATGTTTATGCCAGAGATTTTAAATGCCTATCTGTACAGAGTGAAGCGGGATATATGAAACCATTCCTGATGAGAAACACAACAGGAAGGTAAAACTATATATGTTTTGTAAAATTATAATTTATATATTTGTATATTTACAAAGTATTTACATTTTGCCTTCTACATTATTTTAGTTGTCACTTTTATCTATTTTATTTCTGTATTTCAAGACAAATATTAAGAGTTGTCTCCCATTATCTATTATAGATCATAACACAAATAATACTCTTCTCTGCAAAAGTAGTGATACTGTAGAATCAAAATAGAAACAACAACATTTTTTATGACTGAAGACCATCAAAATTTCTCTAGCACACAGTCTACAATGACATCATGCTATTCAGACCTCTACATTAACTTTTTTCCTTACCTGTCCCATCGGACAGGTGGTTTGAAAATCCACTTGTCTGACAGGGAAATTAACTTGTCCTAAAAAAAAATAATAAAAGCTAAATTTTGAAATTCTTTATTATGAGGCAAAGTTTTTGCACTGTCACAATATAAGATATAAGTCAGTTTCACTGTTGCTGAAGTGTTGTAAATCCAACTTTTCTTAAATCCATAGTTGCCATGCTGGTTAAATTCTATGTCAACTTCAATTGATAGATCAAAATGTAAAAGAATATGCTTTTTGAAACACCTGAGTGGTTACGTTTGATAATTTCTAGTTTTTTCCTTACATTTTATGACAAGTCGTGTAAACACAAAAAAGTAACACAGAGAACTTTTTTGCCGATATTGTACAGATTATCCAGTATGTTTGCTGGATTCGAACATTATATTAAAATTAAATTCCACACATTTATTTTTAACAGAATGCAGGTACATATTTACTTGTCCCGTCAGACAATTGCAACACCGTTTTCACTTGTCCGACAGGATTTTCGGCTGGTATCGAACTAACGTTAATGTCGAGCCCTGCTAATGTTTTAATATTTTGACACAATCAGTTTTGAATAACCATGGCTTTAAGACAAGAAGTCACTGATGACTGAGTCAGATAAATATATTGTTTGTTACCCATTAGGAATATTGTGACTGTTTCTGTTTTGATGTTAATTCGGTCCATCCTTATTTATCTTTTGCCTCGTTGGAATCAATGCTTTTTCATTGACCTTCACCTTATGTCCTTACAAACTGACGTGCAGTACACAAAATATGTTTTAGGTCAGTAATGTTAGATCGAGCTGAAGCCTTACTTCATGACAGATATGGAAATTCTATTTATTGGGCTGTGAGTAATTTACACTGTGACCCGTACCCCAGTGCTTGTAGATATGTACTATGTAATTCCTGGTAGAATGTGACATGTATTCTGACTGTTATAAGAATGGGATTTTGGTACCAGGGTTTTATCTCACAAGTTTGCATGTTTGTACAGAAAGGCTTTATTATAACTAACCATAACCAGTAATTTGCCATTAAAAAGGCTTTATCAGATGAGTTGCGAGTTCTGCATTAAAGTTGTGAAGGATTTATAATGTTTTACATTTTTTAAAGTCCCCTAGACTTTTAAAGAAAATTTCTTGTTTTTACTTTCATAACTATCAGCAAAAAACATAGCTGTTTACTAGTGTCAAGTCATTATTACCTATTATTTATTTCCTTAATTTGTTTTGTATTTTAAGTTGACCTTTGCACTTCTTCCAGATGGAGGGTCTGTGTTAAAATTAAATAAGTTTGAACAATTAACTTAATTGTATTTATTGAATATCAGATCTCTAAGCCTTTTTTGCTTTAGTGGAAAACACTTGAAGTCAGTACAGGTAATTATCTCAAAACAACACATTTCTCTACGGTGGGTCCCATTTTACTTGAAAAAGGTGGTTTCTTGATGAAATATTTGTGACTTGTACAATTTTTTTTGCATTTCAAACAGTGATCGGGCTTTTTGGTGGTCAGCATAGTTTTTGGTCCTAACTTCCCTTGTACAAAATTTTCCATTTAAATTTTAGGAAACCCTAAAAATATATTTCGTAATTTGGCCACAAAAATTCTATTTATACATTAGAGATGATAACTCATTCTTTACGAGGAAAAAAATGGCCATAACAAATAGAAATGTTAAAAAGCCTGCAAAAACAATGTATATGTGTTCTAAAGTGTTATGTATAAGAAAAGCCTTTTTGGATAATAGTGGAAACCCTCTACCCTTGGGTATTTGAGGTTTTTTTGGATCATGCTCTTCCATGGATGTTCATTTCTGTTAATCTCTGTTGTTCCAGTTTCATGTACCTTCTTATCCACCAGACTAGTAAAGCATAAGAAATTAATTTTATCCCTGTACAGGTCTATTATGTTAGACAGAGCTGAACAGCTTATACATGGACAATACAGTGAGTTTAGCTCTTTATATTGGACAGTAAGTCTTTATATATATAACTGTTCATTTTCATATATTGCACAGAAGGTAAACTGTGGGTTTATTTTGTTATGCATTGTTAATGAGAAACTTTACTTTTAATCACAAATTCTCTCAAAAAATAAGTCCGTTATCTTCCACAGCCAGCTTTTCAAAGGAGATAATTTGCAGTTAAAGGGAGATAGTATTCCGTGGGTATTTGGTAAAGGGAGATAACAATTTTTCCTCATTAACCAAATTAATTTACATGACTAAAGTAGCAGACTAAAGTTGATTTGAAGGTTATTTATCACATTTAGTTGTTTTAAAACTTTATGTACAACAACAATAACCCAAAGTTTACCTTAAGATCTTCTTTTGTTTGGCAGTTGTGTTGGTATTAGGACATTGTATAATTCTTGATACCATTTATAGGTTATCTCTCAAATGTATATCTACAGGATAACTTTGGTCATTTCAACTTAGCACTGCACAGACATAAAGTTGTTTTGTATTTTCATGGATGGTAACTTTCAACACGATTTTCCAGTGAAAAAATCTAGTTATTTTATTTGGTCAAGTAGAACAGGCAGCAACAGATAGTAATATTTTCTGGGGATCAAAATAAAATCCTGGGGGTCATTTCTTTAGACGTGTTAGCCATTTTCAAGGTAATTTTTATTCGGAATTCTCAATTATTATCGATATCGCATATGGAAAATCCAGAGAAAATCTAATAAAACTTTCAGGACTGGTTCCCAGTTATTGGACAGTATTATCAGTAAACATTAAAAAAGCGAAATGAACTAAAATTCTTTGCTTAAATAATCATGTTTGGGTATTTGATTGTCATAATAAACAGAATTTCGTGCATTGTGAAAAAACTTGTGATACGATACCTATATACCTATCTTGATATTTACTTGCGATACTTTGGTTGTTTACTTTGTCACTCAAAATTTACTTCTTAATTGGCAAATAAACAAACATTGTATGTCAGCTAAATTTTTGTCTGAAAAGTTACAATTAGAGCTGTTCATAGCTGTAATAAATGAAATGAAAGAAATGTATCTTAATATATTCTCGTGTTGACATTTTTTAAATATTTGAAACTGGTACCAAGACTAATGACAGTGCAACTTAAATTATTCCCACCAAAAACAGAAAACCAGATTTGAGATTCTAAAATTTAACTGGAAATGGTGCATTTAATCCGGAAATGTATCTTGATTCTGAAGTGATGATACGATATGTGTATTGTTGGAGTGCACTATCAAAACTATCAATAATATTTTGATGCATCAGTGAATCATTACACCAATATTTTTTACTGTAGAAATATTGATAATTGGAAATTCCAAAAAATAAAAAAAATATACAAAAAGTAATCTTGAAGGTTAAAAAAAGGTCCAATTAAAGAAGTAGACAAGTACTAAGATCTATAGGTCTGTTGTGTTTGAGAATTTCTAGTTGAAGCGGCTAAAGTTACACTTCAGAACATTTGACAGAACAGGGCCTTGCTTATTGTCATTTTCTGAAAAAGCTTTAAGGCTCTGTTTTTAATTTTATTTTTTTTATCCAAAACAAAATAAAAAAAAAAATCAAAAGAAATTCAGTACAACACAGTAAATTATCTCCCCTTAGGTCTATAATGCTTGATCGAGCAGAACATCTCATCCATGGAGTTCACGGCCAGCACAGTTCCACATATTGGAATGTAAGCTTCACATTTATTGGTGTTAAACACATACATTTTTTTTTAGTATTTAATGCTTAATTTGTATACTTGTTTAGTCAATTTAAATATTTTACAAATATTTTAGAAAGGAAAATTATTGCATTTTGAAGATAGGTTATAAATGTGACACAATTTATATACATGTATATGGTTAATTCCCTAATAATTATAACCGCCTCGGTGGTCTCGTGGTAGCGTGCTCGCCCCGAGTGCGGAAGGTCGCGGGTTCGATCACCGGCCGGGTCAAACCAAAGACTAAAAATTGGTATTTGCTGCTTCTCCGCCAGGCACACGGTATATAGAGTAAGAGCAAAGACTGGTCGGCTCGGAATCAGTATAATGTGTCCGAGTGAGGTGATATGTCTTCCTACGGACAATTACCTCGTGAGCTAGCACATTAAAAATCCGATTTAGCGTGTCGGTCTAGTACAAAGCAGGGGTCATATTCATTATCATATCAACATGTTCTCGTCCTGATATGTACCTGGTTGCCACTGGACGTTAAACAATAATTCATCCATCCATCCCTAATAATTAAGAAATAGTTCATAGGGGTTATAGAGTTGAAGTCTTTACACATTGGCTTGGGCTTTATATAAGGATATTTTATACCATGTGATAGCAAGGTATAAAATATAAATATGAAGGCCAGCCCATGTTTAAATTACTTCAACTCTGACCCCCATGAATTATTTTTATTATAAAAGGACAAAAACAGTTTAATTTAATATGACGCAATCTGTCCTTTTAAGAGCATATTTTGAATAAAACTTTTTTTCATAAAATGACCATTTGCACAGTCAAAGTATGTAGTTTATCATTTACACAAGAAAAATTTATAAAACATGTTTCACAGACTTACCGGGTCCCTGTTGGCCAAGTGGTCTAGGTGAGTTCATCATGGCTACTAATGATAACTAGCCTGTCAACACTGAGGTTGTGAGTTCGAATCTCACCTGTGGCAGGGTGTGTTCAACTCCGATCTTATTTGACAAGGATTGCCAATTTTCATACCAAAGGTCAGTGGTTCACTCCAGGTACTCCGGCTTCCTCCACCAATAAAAAACCGGCCACCGCAAAATAACCAAATGTGCTGAAAACTGCATTTAATCCCAACCAAACAAACACAGACTTACCAGTAATCGTCACATCATTCAAAAATCAAGATGGTGCGGCATACTTAAATGTGTATTGCAGTGTACAACATTGTCATTATTTTAGACAACTGCTGTGGTTATATTGCATGATTCCTTTGTAAATATAAATTTTCTTGTTAAGATTCCAATACATTTCACATCTACACAAAAGCCTCTAATTGCATGTGGTAAAAGTGGATAGATCGGTTAATATATTGGATGGGCCAGACAATGTTTTACAAGGTTTTCCTCCCTGCTCAGTGTGTTTTTCAAGTAATGATTTTTTACACATTTTTTATGTACACACAGTATAAAAATGTTAACTGCTGAAAATGACAGTAAAAAAGTAAAAATCTCAAATGCCTTTGAATCATTATTTTTAAAGTTTGAATTAAAATCTAAGAATTATTTTCCATGGCTGTACTGTAGAATAATTTTACACAAAATTAATGGTTGGAAATGTTTTCCATGTTTGAAAATACTTTGGATTGAATATATTATGATTGATACCAATTTTTTGTCCTTTTGTTTTGGTAACTGGAACGATAAAATTTAAGTATTTAACAAGAATTTTTGTATGTGTCTTTACTACAGTGTTAAAGAACCATGAAAATTTGATTTCACTGAAGCACTTTCAAAATTTACCATCTATAACTTCATGAACTTTACTTTCAACTTCTAAAGTTTCACCAGTGAGCAGTTTTAAGTTAAAAAAGAAGAAACAAAAATGTAGAGCAAAAACAAGAAAAGTGATTGGTACATTAGAAATGCATATGAATAAAAAAAAATGTACTTTCAATTCATGTACCAAATTAAGAGAGGTTGGGGGTGGGGTGAATTTCTAGAAAAAAATTTGTCAACTAATTTGATCCTATATTGATCTTTTGATGTTGTTTCCTAGGAATTCTTACATTTTCTGTTTTCAGTGTATGATTTTTGTTAGGACTTTTTATAGTTAAAGTTGATTAATTTTATTGTCTTTTCTATGTCAAAATTGTTTTGATTTCTTTCCTTCATTAAATTTCAATTTTTACATTAAATTAATTTTCTAGGCCAGAAGAAGTATGGTATTTGCCAAACATTTACGTGATATAGGGGATGAATTTAGAAAAGAATTCCTTAATTCAACAGATGAGACAGACAAAACTATTTTAGATGACTGGACAAAAATGAAAGTAGGTAATGTTTAAACATGTTATATTTGATTGATAGGAATTTGTTTAAATTAATTGCTGAAATAAATTGACATTAATGTATTTATACCATGTTTTTTCCGTTATGTTCAAGGATGAAAGTTCTCTCAGTTAGAAATAAGATTTTGAAAAATGAAAATGAATATAAATGAATTTCAGAAATTTTAGGGAAAATTTCTTAATTTTACACAAGAATATTTTGGAGAAAAAATGTGCAACCTCCCTCGAAAATTATAAAAAATGACAGGACTTTCGTATGTTGTAGGAGGGAGTTGTCTCCCATTTGTCAATGATTATGAATGTGTAAAATTATATGTGTTCTGTAATATGCCCTCCTGGGTCCCTAATTTGGAAAATAAAGTATCTATCTATCTATCTGTATGCCCTGAAAAATGAAATCCTTAAAATTACTCAGCATTTAGAAAAACTACCGTTGCCCAATAAAAATTCAACTTTACTTTTCAAAAGTTTAATGTTTGTCTTGTCTTTGTTTCTACATTTGTAAAAAGCATTTCATATATTCATTTGTAATGATTTTCTATATTGCATTTAATATCATATTTATAATTCAGCTGAAATAAGAGAGTATTTAAAAAAATTCAATATTTTTGTTTTTTTTAAGCCTGTATTTTAAAAAAGTAAAAAATAAAAAACATACTGAATTCCTGAATGAGAATGTGGAAAAAAACAGGGTTATCTCCCATAGACCATTTATATATCATCATTTCTAAAAGACAGAGAATTCTCATTCATAGTTGTATTCAACAAGGAGATATGTGGTGAATTTGTATCCTGTTAAATTACATATCACAAGGCATCCTTGTTATATTATTAAAAAATTGGTAATTGTCTTAATCGTTCAAATTGATTGTAAGTATTTTGAAAATTTCCTCAAAATGACTGACCCACAGACATATTTTAGTTAATTTGTCTGGATTTGAATACCCTATGATTTATATGAATGAAATTAGCAAGTTAAAATAAAATTGAAAAAAGAAAACTTTCAAGCAACCAGTTGTTGAATTTGAGTGTTATCTTTTCTCTCTCTGTAGAAAAAGCATGGAGAAGCCTTAGGAGGTCCATATATCAGCGTACATTTGCGACGTAAAGATTATTTATATGCACATAAAGAACAAGTCCCGACTCTGAAATATGGTGCCAAACAAATTAAAGCTCTTTTGAAAAAATATAATCTCAACAAAGTCTTCATAGCCTCAGATTGTGATGAACATGGTAAGTGGTTGTAGTGAGTTTATAAAAGTCAATTTAAGACCTGGCAGTTGCTTGGTTTTGTTCATTAATTCGGACATTCTTTTCTTATTATTTATTTCATGTGTGAAAATAATTTGGTAATTTAGTTGGACTATGTACGACAGAAGGTAAGTCAAATAGTTACGAAGGAAATTCGGTTTCTTTAAGTGAAGCAGTGCTTTACGATCTTCTAGCACAACTGATCAAGTGCCAGATTGTGCTATTGACATCATTTGGAGTCTGTCGTTTGTCCATCATCCATCTGTCATCTTTCATCTGTCTGTTAACTTTTCACATTTTGAACACTACTGAACAGATGGAACCAAACTTGGCAGAGATGTTTCTTCCAAAGTCTGTCCCAAGGACTAATGTGCCGATTTGTCAAATCCCACCAGATTGAGCCAAATTTTAGAAATATGTTTCTATAAAGGACTTTAACAAGTGTTGTTACTATACTTTGGTATGGATTTAAAATCCAAGATGGCTGCCAGCATCCTACTCAGTTAACATTTTATGGTTGTTTATGATTTGAAGGTACATATACATGTTTCTTGACCTTAAAAATTCACCTTCATTCCCGGCATCTGTTATTTTAGTAGAATGAAAGCTTCTGTAACATCAGCATTGTCTAATTACTATTTAATTTACTAATAAAATGTATATGATTTTTATACGACCACAAAATTTTTGCGGTCGTATATTGGTATGTAGTTGGCGTCGTCGTCGTCGTTGTCGTCGTCTGCGTCATCGTCCGAAGACATTTGGTTTTCGCACTATAACTTTAGTATAAGTTAATAGAAATCTGTGAAATTTAAACACAAGGTTTATGACCACAAAAGGAAGGTTGGGATTGATTTTGGGAGTTTTGGTCCCAACAGTTTAAGAATTAGGGGCCAAAAAAGGGCCCAATAAGCATTTTTCTTGGTTTTCGCACAATAACTCTAGTATAAGTAAATAGAAATCTATGAAATTTTAACACAAGGTTTATGACCATTTTTGGGAGTTTTGATCCCAACAGTTTAGGAATTAGGAGCTAAAAAAGGGCCCAAATAAGCAGTTTTGTTGGTTTTTGCACAATAACTTTAGTACACATTTAAAGTAAAATATTGTGTATGATTCAATTATGTATAAAGAAATGTAGATTGTCTTGGGGTGATTTATAGCTGTCAGTTTATTTTTAGAAGTTACTATTAATTAATATTAATTTTAGCCATATGTCATTTTCTATTTTAAGACTTCAATGATGTATTTAAATGGGTAATTATGTTTGCAAACTCCATGAGAAATTTGAATAGGGATTATGACCTTATCTTGAGGGAAAGAATTTTTTTTTTGGAAAAAGGGAAAGGTGGAGAGGGTGGGGGGTGAAAATTTAGGGGCTAAATAAGAAATTGTGGGGGGGGGGACAATTTTTTCTCATTTCAGATTTCAGAAAGTAAAAAGAAAATTTCTTCAAATATTTTTTTTTTGCAAAAAAGGGCTGGGGGGGGGGGACAATTAGTTTTTTTTTTATTGGGGGGGGGGGGGGGAGTCAATACGCAATAGCATAGTGTATTGCACAAAAGCAAAAAAAGCAGTAAAATTTAATTTATTTTTTGGGGGAGGGGGTTCAATTTGCAACAGCATATTGTATTGCACAAAAAGCAAAAAATTGAATATAAATTCAAATCATATGACCAATTCTAAGTTCTTTGACTACAGTTATTCTGTGTCAGAAACCCATTATGTGTCAAATATTTAATTACAATCCAATTTCAGACCTGTATCAAGCGCAAATATTGTGTCCATTTTTGCCCCAACTGTTCAGGGTTGGACCTCTGCGGTTGTATCCAACTGCGCTCAGCGAAGCAATTTATTTGCATATGAATACACGATACCTCATTTGCAGATTTTAAGATATTTTATTATTTTATTATTTATGCATATGCCAAATTTGCATAATATTAGAATTTTGACTTTGTTTGATTTTTAATAAAATTGAATGTTGATTATTTTGTTAACTTTTTGTGAAATTTTGCTAATGTTGCCAGAATGGCCTATTGCATTTGTCTGGTAGAAAAATTAAACAATAAAAGATATATAATAGCAGTTGTGAAAGTCATATTCCAAATGTTGATTCGGTTTCAGACACACACACGGTTGGATATCAACCATTCTGAAAGTTCTATTGTATATATCTTTATACAATGTGTAGAAAATTCCATCTAAAATCACAAGTAGAAATTGTTATATATATATAAACATTCTATAAAAATTATTTGCTATGCAAATTAAAAAAAAAACCGGAATATATGGTCAAAAAAAAAAAATATATAATAATAATAGAATGAAATGAGTTTTTTTATTTTGTTTTATTTAATTGTTTCTTTTAAGAACCTACAAAACAAATTTTTCTGAAAATTACTAATAAAATAAAAATGAAAAATAAAATAAAAAAAACAAAAAAAAAACAAGGTAAACTGAATATACAGGGTTATATTTGAATTCACTTTTTCAGAAAAAAATTATAATTCTTAATGAAATAAATATGAATATATCTTAATCTAATAGAAATGTATAATAATTTATTACTTTATAGATTATTAATTTTGTTTATTTGTTATCAAGAATTGTTGTTTTGATTCAATTCAATGTATATGGGGGCCTTGTTGGTCGAGTGGTGTAGTTCGCCATGAATACTAATCTTCTCTAGCCTGTCAACACTAAGGTTGTGTGTTTGAATCTCACCTGTGGCAGGGTGTTTTAGACTCTGATCTTAATTGACAAGGATTACCAATTTTCCTGCCGAAGGTCAGTGGTTCTCTTCAGGTACTCCGGCCTCCTCCACCAATAAAAACTGGCTGCTGCGAAATAGCCAGATGTGCTGAAAATGGCGTAAAACCAACTAAACAAAATCAATTTAATATATTAATCTGGTAAGGTATTGTATCGTAGACTTATTATATAAAGTTACATGTGTAGCTAGTGTTTAATGTGCTGAAAGCTTTTGGCTTTCAGACGAGCTTTCCAAATGGGCTGTCAATTTGAAACTAGCTTGCTATCATTGCCAGCAATTGTTGCTGCCATTTTGCCATCCTGTCGTTAAACTTTAACCGTCCATTTAGCATTAATGTATGTATATTAACAAAAGATTAATAATTATCAGATATGCTACATAGTTAGAATTAATATGACAGATAGAGTCATGATTTTCTGTAGAACTGTGATATTCAATAATTATATTGATTTGAGTTCACAATTCCAAGATGAAAGGTGATAAATTTCACCAAAAATTCCTGGAAAGATAATAATATTTCTCATATTCTTGACCTATTTAATCGGTGGGATAAAAAATAACATAATATTTTTAACCACTTCCAAGTGATTAAATTTCTACGTGGGAATTACCGCAGTTTTTTCTTCAGTCATTTGAACGATAAACTAGAGAAGTCCCAAAATGACGTCTATGTAAACAAACTACATAGCAACCAACATTTTCTTGGGATTATTGTCGAAAATCATAGGAGAAACAGATTCTCCTTCAATTTAACTGTGAGTTATGGAATTTCTCCACCCTCAATAGTTAAATTTTAGATTTTAAGACTCTCGCAAAAGCTTGCTTGTTGAAAATCGAAAATTTAACTATCTTGAGTGGAGAAATTCCATAACTCACTCGTACCTGAAGGAGAATCTATAAGTATTATCGGGCATTCATTTACAACATGGTTGGGTGAAAAATATAGTGAAACTTTGTCTCAAATGAACATAGAATAAAGCTGTATGAGTACACACAGTACCTGAGCCCTTAGGCACGACTGATTTACTGTCTAATTCATATGTCACCGATCAGTCAGAAACCCAACAAAAACTAGTTGGAAACCTAAAATCATTAAGTCAAAAGGCACTAAAGAATTGATGTCTACAACACATTCATTGACTTCTGATAGAGAGAAATGTAATGAACAAATTACATATTGGACTATTTGCACTAATTGGTCATTGCATCACAGTTCTTTGTTTATATAAAAATCAGAATTTTATTTCAGTTAAATCTTAATAAGAAGACTATTTTATAAAAAAATGATTGGACAAAAAGTCAATTGAAAGTCTATTGATAAAATATGGATTAGAACATTCTTTTTCAATTTGTCACTGATCGATAAGTCTTCTGTCACCAATCAGTCGAAAAACATTGCAATTAGTGGGTCCTAAGGGTTTAATAAAACGTATCACAAAATACTGAAATACATTTGATGCACTGTATGGCCATTTCGTTGACTGAGCAGTGCTTTATGTTAATTTTTAAATAAAATTGACCTTTGTTTGAAAGTCTGTACAAGGTCTTCAAACAATATATTCCAAAAGCTCAGACCTGAAGCAAGATCAAGATGACCACCAGTATCAATTGAATGTATGATTTCATATTCAGACATAAATAGGCCAATTCAAGTAAATTGAGATATTATCATCCAGTCCTTCTATGTGGCAGATGGGAGGCAAGTTCTGTTGTCAATTCGATCATGTATGGCAAGGCCAAGGCTAATTTGTTGCAATATTCATTTGCTGTCTGCAAGTGCAAGTGGTGGGGGGGGGGATAGGGCACTTACGGTTGATTTGGCTATTTATTAAGTCTTTGTATATGTCAATTAAAACATTTTCTAGGAAAAAGACTCAAGGAAAGCTAAGACGTGGAGGGTGGGGGGGAGGGGGGGGGGGGAGACCAATAAAACCGGTTTAACCGCATCACTGTTCAGTGTCTGTACCAAGTCAGATTATCCTGACTCTCTGTTGTGTTTATGATTGTGTTTTGTGCTCTTTAAAGTTATTTTTTGTCCAGAGTTTTCTGAAAATAGCTTTCTGTTAAAATCAAAAAAATATAGGGTGGGCAGGAATGATAATCAATCAATTAACTTTAATTGGCCTTATTTGGAATATCTCGCTCGGTATTTTAAGGGCAAACTTTTAGAATTGAAAATATGACATCTATATTTACTGCAAACTACTTATAGAAGTGTCATCCAGTGTTGTTTTGTAAGTACCTGTAAATTGTTCTGTTACTTTTAGATTATGAGACACTAAAAAGTTATTTTAAAAAGGCAGAAGTATATAGATATAAGCCAACACAAGAAGTTAGAAGGAGATATAAAGATGGGGGTGTGGCTATCATTGACCAATGGATAGCTGCTCATGCAAGGTTTGTAACTAATGTAAACGTTTGGTCCCTCAGATATTACTGATAAAAAGTATTGGGGTATAGTAGTTATAGGTAAGGATACATGTGCCTAATTTGTTTTAAATTTTGGGGACCTCGGTGGTAGAGTGGTCTAGGTAGTTAGTCCGTCATGACTACTAATGATCACTATCCTGTCAACACTGAGGTTGTGAGTTCAAATCTCACCTGTGGCAGGATGTGTTGGACTCCGATCTTAATTGACAAGGATTGCCAATTTTCCTACTATATAGGTTGGTCGTTCTCTTCAGGTACTCTGGCTTCCTCCACCAATAAAAACTAGATTCCGCAAAATAGCCAAATGTGCTGAAAACGGCGTAAAACCCCAATTAAACAATATTTTTAATTGTTGGAAATTAAGGTTTGATCAACTGAAGTGTTACTGTATGTTTAAATTCAAAAATGTTGCACACAATAATTTTCTTATTTTGGTTAAGTTAGAATTTCTGTAGTACATATATTTTCATAGCCTACCCCCTTATTTAGCAAATAGGACATTACACTGAGAGTCATATGGCAGTATATGTACCGTTCCGTCGCCTGCAAAGTTATACTGAGCAAAGCTTAAAAAAAAAATCTTCTGCTGTACCTTGTCCAAAGAATAAGGTTTATTTCCAAGCCACATTATGAAAAGGAAAATGTTTAGGTGTGTATCTCTGTTTTAAAAACAGTTTTTCTGATCCTGTGACTAATAAATTATTCATTATTATTACAAGACCATGAATTATGATTATGTTGAATATTTTAGTTGTAAGTGAATTTCAAAATTATGAAATTTCTTGCATATTTTTATAACAGAAAATTTCTTCATGTCCCATTTGTTAGTGTGGTAATTATTGCAAAAAATTTGCTTTTATTTCAGACATTTTGTAGGAAGTTATGTGTCAACATTTTCATTCAGAATTCAAGAAGAACGAGAAATTTTAGGATTTGATCCAGAAACGACATTTAATAGATTATGTTCGGAAACAGAAAAGGAATGTGAACAGCCATCTAAATGGAAGATTGTTTATTGATTAGGATTTATATGATAGAATGATTGTTTTTATGTTAAGATTTCAAATTTGCATATGTGTTTTAATTTGTCAAAATCTTTGTAAAAAATTTTGATTGTTTTGTGTGTGTGAAGCTCAAAGAATGTATGAATCATTGAGAAGACGACATGGGTAAATACATTATGGATTTTATTCACTGCCATCTTAAGTCTTCTGTCATTTAATAAGGATGTTTGAAAAATATATATCATGGCAAAACTTCTTTTAGGTGTTTTATTTAAGTTTTTGGATAAAAGGAAGCAAGTGTCCATATTAGAACTGTATTTCATGTATATTTAAAATTTCATATTCCATAAGTCTTTAAATCAAATCATCTATACTATACTTAGTATTTT
This sequence comes from Mytilisepta virgata, assembly GCA_028015205.1. Taxonomy (NCBI): domain Eukaryota; kingdom Metazoa; phylum Mollusca; class Bivalvia; order Mytilida; family Mytilidae; genus Mytilisepta; species Mytilisepta virgata. The sequence goes on along the minus strand of CM051510.1, from coordinate 40,946,536 downwards.
TTTGTTTTTTTGCTCTAATATGTAGTACTGACACATTGAAGCGTATGTTTTTACAGTTTATAATTATTTGTTTTATGACTTGTTCGGCCAATAAAAATAAATATGTTGATTTTTATAGGCACCATACAAGAAATATCTTTTCATTACATTCCTTTTTTTATTTGATAAGTTTTGATTTCCTGATTTTTTTTTTATGTCTGTTTTTTGACACCAAAATAAACATTTTTTGTGTTAATTTCTTTTGTGTTGGCATCATTTTTGAAATATTCAGATGAAAATATTAAATTAAACCATCTCATACACCACATTTATCTGGGTCATGGTAGATAAAAATCAACATAATAAAATTAAATGGCCTTATATGTATTTGTTTAATTTTATGTAAATTTTTATTTTATATCATTCTTTTCATCTTTTACATGTTTTCAGCATTACCAAAGAGTGTTCCTAAGGCCAAGTCAAAAAATAAGTGTGGTTCCTGTTACATCGAGGTAAAAAATACGGTAGGGATTGATTCTAGGGGAAAGACATTCTGACTTTAATAGTGCTTATTGAAAAATGTCAAAAAAAATCTTTGGGACAGGTGCCAAAAAACCACACACATTTTTTTATTTGGTCTAACTGATGCACCATTCATGCCAAACTATTTTTTACTGTTTTCTATAAATTTTAGTTACATATATTTTGTTAATTTTGTACATTTTCTGGTAAAGGGATTTTCCTATGGAAAAATCTGGGTGAATTATACAAGTGGACAGGTGGCTGGGTCTTTGGGCTGAGGGGGCAGGTGACTGGGTTTTCAGGCTGGCAGGTGGTTGTGATAGTGGGCAGGTGACACAGTTGGGCAGGTTACTGGGTGGTGGGCAGTTGACTGGGATGCTGTCACTCACACAGCTTCTTGTTATGACGTTTTCATCACCACCAATTCATCAATAAAAATGATTCTTATATCATTGTAGAAAACTATTTCATGTTTAAATCAATTGAAAGAGGTCGTGCAATATATTTCTGTATATGCTTGCTGATACAGACCATTATGGGTATATTCCAAACTACCGATAGTTTTATAACTTATTGTATTGTTTACAAAATTAAAGTGGTTAAAAATGGCATTAAAACTAGTCTTTTCTTTGATTGAAAATGCTAATTTGAAGAAAAAAATCATCTGCTGAGGCTCCTGTTAGAATACCTACTACTTTTATGATATAAGTAAATGGTAAAAGAGTTGGGAACAAAAACATTTTCCATTTTTGGAAGTGACTTCATACTGAACTAATGCCAAAACTAGTTTTATTGATCATATTTGCACAAGTAAGTAAATATGCCATTTATCTTGGTATAATGAATATTTATCAGAAAAAATATTATTACTATACAATAAAACTGTTATTGCATGAATATTTATAGGATAACTAATTCAAGAATTTGAATATCGCAAAATATTCAACGAGTGACTGAAAAACACCTTAATTCACGAATGAGTGCAGTGCATAAGTGAATTATTAGTGTTTTCCTGTCACAAGTTGAATATTTTCGATATTAAAATTCTTGAATTAGTTATACTGTTTATTGCATTGATAAAATAGACAAAAAATGCTTCAAAAGTGTCATATTTTCCTTAGATCCCTTCCTGAATCTTTTGAAGTCACAAACGTCATTTGTTAGTAACGGCCTTGACGACGTTAAATAAAAAACCTATCTTTCATTGAGTGAAAATATTGAATTTATTTTCAGTGGAAATTATGATAAATCACTATCCTCAGTGTAATAATTAAGGATATTTCCCCTCCAATTACATCATTATTGCACTCGCCAGCTCATGCGATTTGAGAGGTGTTTTAAACCGTGATTTTACCATAATTTATATGATTTTTCATCTCTGATTAAGAACTATGGATTGCTGTACTGATATTATGGTTTCTGATCATCTTTGAAAAAATTTTCACTCAGGTTTCTCTTTGGCAAATTTAGAAAATAGTGTATCTGGTTAGAGTCAGAAAAGCATTTAAATGAAAGGCTGTTAACGTAAAGCAAAAATGAAATCAACATGAGCAATACAGGTTCCTAGGGGCCTCTTAGTTTTGAAGTATTATTTATACAGTAAATGTATAAAATGTCAGTATGAGGTAGTTGCAATATGTATGTATGTATAGTTTATTTTTTAAGAAATAAAAGATATTTTGCTTTTGCTGATTTTTAGCTAACTTGAACCCATTGAGCTATGTGAGATATTGCCATCATTTGGCATCTGTTATTAAGTTTCCTTTTAAATTCTCCTCTGAAACCACTAGGCTAATTGAAAACCAAAATTTGGTGGAATGGTCCTTCAATCGCCAACTGAAAATGTTTGCCATAAACGAAATTAAAATAGTTGATTTGAAAATTCACTTAAAGATCTTCTTTTTATACACCATTAAACGAACTAGAACCAAATTTGGTGCAATGCTCCACAGATAACGTTATATACTAGTACGTCTTTGGCAGGTAAACAATATTGAATTGCAGATTTTAATATTTAATATCACTTCTCCTATTCTTGACGTGTTTAATCGGTGGGATAAAAGTAAATTATATCTTTAACCACTTCCCGGTGATAAATTTCTACGTGGGAATTACCGCCCTTTTTTCTACAGTTATTGGAAGGAAGTCCCGAAATGATGTCTATGTAAACAAACTACATAGCAACTACATTTTCTTGAGGTTTTTGTCGAAAATCATAGGAGAAACAGATTCACCTTCAATTTACTCGTGAGTTATGGAATTTCTTCACCCTCAAATGGGGTTCAATAGTTAAATTTAAGATTTTAAAATCGAAAATTCAACTATCTCGGGTTGAGAAATTCCATAACTCACTCGCACCTGAAGGAGAGTCTATATGTACATGTTAGATTTTGTTTTATATAATTGCAACGTCGTCTTTATTTCTCTATGCATAGTTTTATCAATATTTCAATTTTAAGGTATTTTTCAGTCCAAATGAAAAACATGAAAAAGGCAGGCTAGACTGTCTTTACTTTTCCATAGATACGTAGTCTTTGACAACCGATACAAGGGACAGTACAAGACAACTGTTATTGATATTTTTAAGAACCGGCATGAAGCGAAAATTTTTATAGCTTTACATCGAAGTCTAGACATTATACTAAAAGCTAGTATACATTTTGTAATCAAATAAACCGAAAACAGCGTTAAAAGACTCGGCGTTTACTTAATTTTTATGAGAAAAATGGATATTGAAACAGAGATTTAAAAACATTTTAGTTTAATAGTTTTTTTTTCATGTCTGTGTTATCATTATTATGTAATTACATATTTTTTTTATTGTCGATGATGGGCAAGCTGTAGGAAAGGTGTACTTCAAAGAATTCACAATATTCCGCTATATAAATGATATTTATATGCAAGGTAAAGCATTTGCCAGTAGCCACAATTTTTGTCACCAAAACGAATGTTATCATTCATGGAAACCCATAACTTCTTTCATTTTTTTCCCCGAAATACTAGATTTTAAATGCTTCTGGTCACCTTTTAGCTACTTACCTGCTGAATCGTGATTTTAATTAAGATTTAAATGAAATTCCAGGGTTATGAGGTAAGCGTCAACGTGAAACTATCCCACAGGGTTGAACAACTAAAACAATGTTTACATCCAGGTGTCTTTCTGAAACTAAAATTGTGTTAAAATTTATGTTGATTTTTTAAATTAAAATCTATGGGAAACATTTGAATTATTTTGGGTATACTGCTAGCTAGAGAATTCTACCACACCAAGAGAAACTTTGTGTATTTCCTGTATGAAAATACTTGTATATAGGTATAGGCCTAGCGCCAATGAGAAAGGATTGCACACAGGATACGATTGTTTTACATGTATATATAGTGGTCGTCGTGCGGGCAAATGGTAAAAAAAAGTTCTGTCACATAAACACGCGAAAAAATTATGTATAAGTAAAAGAACTGCTTTAAGTGACATTGTTAAGTAGAAAAAACTTCGTATATCATACAATTTAATTTGAAATGTAACGGGTATTTTTATTGGTCTGGATGGCAAACCGTTTTTGTCTTTCATATTGTTTGGAAGTTTTCAGTGCATAGTTTCTCCGTGCTTGAGACTTACAGTTACGGTGTATTTCTTTTTATTTGTTGTGCTTGTAGTTGTAAGATGAATACACAAGCAATGCCAGGGGATGGTCTTGACTTGTAGACCCCAGTGTGACTCTTAAGATGAATACAAGCAATGTCAGGGGATGGTCTTGACTTGTTGTAGACCCCAGTGTGACTCTTAAGATGAATACAAGCAATGCTAGGAGTGGTCATGACTTGGTGTAGACCCCAGTGTAACTTTTAAGATGAACAAAAGTAATATAAGAAGTTTTTTTTTAATTTATGGCTGGTTTTGCAGGCGTAGCATATAGTGTTTCGGTCTGAGCGTCCGCTGAACATACGTCCCGCTTTAGGTTAAAGATTACATTGAAGGCAGAAGATATCGTATCAACATGGAACGTTGTTACTAAATACCTTATGATGGGATCTATTCAAAATTTAGGTCAAAGGGTCTGTCTGACCTCAATTTCACGGTTGACTGATCATGATTAAGTGGTTTGTATGGAAGCGGGGCAAACTTTTTATATTTTTAATAAGAAATTAGGAAATGCAGCATCGGAATTATATAAAGACCACTTTGAGTTATTACCACATATATATATATATATCATCAGAAAGTCGTACAAAACCATGATATTGCACAATGATACTCCTTTACATTATGAGACCGCTTTCTATTTTTATGGTAATTTCTCACAGTCTAGTAATTAGCTGGAATCAAAATATCGACTTGAAACCTCTCTATAAAAAATCCATCTATTAAACTATGGTCGTCTTTTTCTGCTAGTAGAACTGAGATAAAAATGTAATTTTTGCAGAATTTTTATTATAGTTTTAGATAGATTCTTTCCTTTTACTCAGTTTTCGTCAATAAACTGAATATGTAGGTCATGCCTGATACTAATCTAATTTTTCATATTTTGCTATAATTAATGCTTATCATACCATTTTTGAACGAAAAATAATAAACACAATCAACAACACACAACATAAAGTCTGGGGAACGGGGTTTGTTCATTCCTCTTGAGGGCGTAAAATTCTCTTACTTTACATAGATAGTATAGCGAAAAAATATTATGTTACCAAAAAAACCCAATTGTTTACAGATTATATATTATTTATTTTTAGAAAATGCAAATGGTGATCCCAGTTTCCCCGCTTGTCAACAAAATGAGCATGTCCACAGATCCTTTTAATGAAATTTCTTCGAATGTAGCTACTTAAAAAAAAACTAAATAAATATAAGAATGATAAAGAAATAAAAATTAAAATTAAAAATTAAAAAAAAAAAAAACTTAAAAAGCTGACCATTTTCCGTGTTCTTGAAATTAATTATAAAATAATATTTCTTTGAAATAAAATAAAATAATATAAGTCCTTATTCTTACAAAAGTAGTGCAATAGATTTATTTTTTTACGCCAACATTTTTACTATTTTCATACAAATATACCTCTGTTTGGTCAACGTAGGACTATTCAAAATTATAATGAATCGATACCAGGACAGAACTTAGGTATGTAAAAATATTTGACGCACAAAGCTATGCGTACAATTTACAAATACATTGTATGTGGCTTCTTGTATGTTGAATTTCGTAAAATTTCATAGATGACCGAATGGACATAAAACTATTTTCATTATTTAATGAAGCGTGGTGTAGTATAATTTACGAAATTATTTATTCAAGGGATTGGCAATAAAAATGACATTTAATTGCTTGAAATGCGAAGAAAATGCCGGAAATGTACAATGAAAACATTTTGTCGTCTGCTTGATTTTATTGCGATTTAGCTGATCTAACTTCCGGTCTGTTATTGGATCCATTTGCGTGAGAACGATATTTTAATGATTGCTTTTCTCCGTCGTTGCTGAATAAAAAATGACGTTTTCATTGATATTTATGTAAATAAGGAAATGATATCTTCGTTTGACATGTAGAAATGGTAACATACCATGTGGAAGTTTTAGAGGTGACGTAAACAGGCCTCTGAAGGACGTCTAAAGCCTCAAATGGTCAATGCTTATCTGACCAATTTACACAAGAAACTGCTCACTACCAACTTTGTGCGCAATTTCTATTTCATTGAAAAAATATTCTTTATGACATGTATTTTACATGTAGATTTTTGCATTTCAGTAGATCTCTGCAACTGAAATCAAAAGTTAATCCTGAAATACCGGCGTTCGAATGAACAAACGAACCAAGAGATCGCAGACTCCATCTGCATAGATAATGACCGAGGTAAAAAATAAATTGTCAGTTTGATATATCATAATTTATATATGTACAATGGAATATTATTTTCCAAATTCGTCTGACGCTTCCTGAGACCAATTTTAAGCACTATATTGAAGAATTTGTCTAGAGAAAAGAATTAATAAACTGTCTTACTACCAGTTAGACTGGGTTAACTGTTCCTTGTTACAATTTAATATGCCAATTGTCACATTTATAGTAATATTCAGTCTTCTCAAATCCAAAAGTGGACTCTTGTGATATCGTACAAGAATAAACCCAGAAGATACCTACATTCCTAACGTATGAATCATATTTCTGAGTTAACCTTTTTCAGTAGGTACTCTTATCACCCAATCTTTTGGAAAGGCAAACAATAAATACCGGAATATAGTGAGCAATATATAAACCAAATGGTGCTAAATGTTTAGCCAAAATTCAGGTAAGGTTAACTTTGCCCGAGGGACTTGCAGAAAAAATATTAACAATTGGAATCGGATCAGTAACACGGACAACAAACACTGAACAGTACGGTAATGTAACCATCAGCAGATGTTTGAATGATACAAACACAACTAGCGAGTTTATGGATGGATGAATTATTGTTTAAGGTCCAGTGGCAACCAGGTGCATATCAGGACGAGAACATGTTGATATGATAATGAATATGAGCCCTGCTTTGTACTAGACCGACACGCTAAGTCGGATTTTTAATGTGCTAGCTCACGAGGTAACTGTCCGCAGGAAGACATATCACCTCACTCGGACACATTATACTGACTCCGAGCCGACCAGTCTTTGCTCTTACTCCTAGATGCCGCGTGCTTGGCGGAGAAGCAGCAAATACCAATTTTAATGTCTTTGGTTTGACCCGGCCGGGGATCGAACCCGCGACCTACCGCACTCGGGGCGAGCACGCTACCACGAGACCACCGAGGCGGTACTATCGAGTTGAATAAAAAAAAAGTACAATATGCGTGGCTGGGCGGTAACTATTGTTTTTACGTAACACGACGAAAAAATAATGTTTATTAGAATGTACTTTGTCTGACATGTCTTCAACTTACGATTTATTAAATAATTGGATAATAGGACAAAATTATTTTAATTTTATGTCTTGTTTTGAATTGGTATTAATGACGTTGAAAAGATCAATTGGTGTCAAAAATTCCATTTTCATTCATGGTTGCTTAAACAAAGCGTTGAAAGACATGAGATTAAGTGAAGGTTTTAATTGAATATGTTATATTAAGTTCATTACAGGGTAGCTTGATGTGGTTAATTCAAATATAAGAAGTACAGTGATACCGACGTATGTTTTAGAAGTTATCAAGACATTGTAGTTACTATCGCCTCACTGACGGCCTAAGTTAAACTTAGGGAGCAACCATTTGATTTTTGTGGTGGTGGTGGGCGGGGTGGGGGGGGGGGGGGGGGGGTTGGGATGTCTAAGATGACATTTGAGATAAGAAGGCAGAACCAAAACTTAGGCAAAATAAAACTGGGTTGTTTTCAAATTTCCTGAAACAAATTTCCCAATTTTCCAAATTCCCCAACATATTTGCCCCTTTTTCCATATTCCCTAAAAAAATGTCTAAAGTTTCCTTAATTCTCTAAAAAATTTTCCTCAATTTTCCCAATTACTCCCACCCCAAAAACACTCTTTACCCAAATTCCCGAAATAGTGTCATCCCCATAATATAACTGCAACAAACATAATCACAAAACAGATATTATCTGGGGTATATGACTAAACGTAAATTAGATGTGCTCTTTTTACAGGAATTAAAACAATATGCTAAAATGGGAAGTTTAAATATCATTACAGAAACGTACATGAAGTTTGACAATCAATTCAGACTTTATTGGGTTATAGAAATACAAATAAATCACATCACAAATGAAACGGACAAATGCATGATATAAAACAGTTGTTAGCCTCCCTCCTTCAGTTCTAATGATTGAAATATAAAAGAAACTATTGTTTCTATATCATCCGGTGTTGATGGATTTAAAATTAGTTTTTATTTTTTCTCTGTATCCATAAGGTTAAAAGTGGGATTTTTCTCGAAATATTTTATAAAGGTTAAAAAACATTACTTCACCATTCATTACTTAAAATTATTAGTAAAATAATTTCCACGCCGTGCAGAAGATGTTTTGGCATTAGTATAGCGTTGATGCACTATATGAATTAATGCTATCCACTTTGCTACATTCACCTGCAGTTGACTAAAATGACCATGGCATCACGCTCTATGGTGTGTCTGCTATTTGCAATATTCTGAGAAGAAATGATGAGTAGAAAGGCAATTATTTTTCAATGTAAAAAAAGCAAAAATTCATCGTCAAATGATTTCATTTAATAAAAAACTTGAACTGTATAATAATAATGCTTGATACTAGCTTTTTTGTCGAAATAATCCACCCTGCGACGTGGAGTAACACCTCGGCTACTATTTACACATAATCAATGTATTACATACAACAAAGTCTCTATGTTCTTTCTGCTATATACATCTATTCATAGCAAATTTCTAATATTAGCTTATCTCAGACATAATATTGCTCTTTAGCACATATACATACGAGAGGAACTTTATTTAAAAAAAAAAGACTGCAGTTGGTAGAATATTAGACTCGCAACACAAAGAGCGGTCGTGTCTTTATCATTTTGCTTTCAAGCTATTTTTAACGATTGTACATAAACGTTGATTTTGTTTTCTACATTTATAGAAGAGATATCGATAAACTGTAAACATACTGCACTTAACAGTATTCCTTCCATAGCTAAAATTTAAGTGACATTTGAACATGTTGAAGGTCACGTGTTAAACGTTAATGTATTATAAAATAGTATATATGCTTGCTTACATGTACATATAGAAGGATAGTTTTTTTTATCAAAACAATGCGGGAAAGGGTCGAGTTCGGCTTACGGAAACACACACACACACACACACACACACACACACACACACACACACACACACACACACACACACACACACACACACACACACACACACACACACATATATATATATATATATATATATAAAGATAAGGATTTTCATCTCAATTTAATTATTTGATATTTATGAAATTGGTGATTCCTGCGCATCTGTTCGAATTCTCTGGATTGACCACTGATATCTTATATAACACACATTCATTTTGTAATTCATTCGAACTCATCTCAGTGAGCAATGCCCAGATTATTTGCTTTTAATGCGACAGAGAAAATGATCTCTAACAGTTTAAAAAAACTAAAATAGGCCACGGCAAAAAATTTGCACACGAAAAAGACATCAGAAGGTTATGCCTTGAATTGTTTATTTTTTATATTTGAAAATGCAATGTAAGTCATCTCCCTTTTACAAAGTTGCACAGGGGAGATGATAAAACAATATTCATTTAGAGCTTAGAACCGAAGGACAAATTATCTTGCTTGGTTAGATTAAAAATTCTTTGACAACTATTTAGATTTACGTCTCATCAGTTGTGCTCAAGGCCTAAAATGTTGAAAACCAAAACAACAATTCAAAAAATTGAAGAGTAAATTAAAAAACGCCAAATGACCAAAACCATCTATGCTTTAAATACCCCGTGTTTCTCATTCTATACTGGCTTCTTTTTCGATTTTTATTTTAGGAACAATAATTACTTTTCAAGGTATAGATATTTCCAATTTTCAATATTTTTTGATTTTGATCATAAAGGAGGAGAAACATTTCTAAATGCACACTTGATGCAACAAATATAATTTTATATCTGGTTATGTCGGTCCTAAAGCATGTCAGTAAGTCTGCTGATGTTGAATTCTAAAGCACATCTTGTAATGCAGCACTAAGAAGCACATTCTTAAGCACTTCTGATAATTTTGCAGGCTGAAGCACCCTGGAAATCAGTGCTGTGCATTCTAAATTTAAGCCTGTCTGTTATTATATTCTGAAGCTTGTCTGATACATTGTGTAATGTTGCATTCTGAAATATGTCTGGTAATTTTGCGGTCGAAAACGGATTCTAACCGCCCAACAAATATTTCAGGTAAAATAAATGAAATGATCAACATAATATTCAGACTAACTAATTGTGTAATCAAACCTCATATTTTATGCCATTTGAAACGAGAAGCAGTAAGTATCAGATTAAATCTTAGGTCGTAAAGAGGGTCAATCGGTCTGCAGATTGTCATTATACGCTACATTTAAACGATGAAATTGTGAACATCAAACAAAAATAACCGAAAATGTTGCTTGGAAAGGAAACTCCGATCCCACACGAATATTCATAAATCCTTTCACCCGCAATTACATCTATAAAATTTTAATGAGAAATGTACTATGAAGGCGCTTCGTTTCTCTCTTGCTTTTATTGAACACCATTTAGCCAATTTTCATGTTGTATACAGATATAAATGCCGACTTAAAGTGAGCGGTTAATCGGTGTCTTAAGAGCCGGAAATAGTAAATTTATCGTTACGTTCGGTTTTACGACTTGGGAATGCCTTGCAATGAACAATTGTGATTTGACGTATTGAGCCCAAGAAACTTTGTCTCAAATTTGTATATAAATATGCTGAAATTTTGAATCGACCCTTTTGTAAGACACAAAAATAGACGGATTAAGAAACGAAAGTATATTTGCACATCATAACACCTAAACATGCATTATTCGAAGGTAAGTTTTCAATCTTGGTTGTTTAAATATCGTGTTTTGTGTACATAAAGCTGAGCTTTTTTGTAGCTTTTATCTATTTTATATATGAACAAAATGAACAAAATACGAATCATCGACTATAGAATATTTCTACGTAAACAAAAGCCTAAAAAGATGGAAAGGTTGAAAATATCAAGCTCTCACATTTTGTTCAAAATAAATAATATAAAAGCATAATATTTTTATTTATCGTATAATTAGTAGTTATTACTTAGATTTTGAATGTCAAATACAGACGCTTAGCCGAAACCTGTATCGCATACCCTTTATCAAGTCTCCAGTTGAAATATACGATAAATTGAACAATACACATTAAAATCCGTATCACGTGCCGATTCAACCATCGACCAATATCAGACCCCGAGCCTTCGTCTCTCTAGCTGCTATTGGCTACTCGGATTGATAAGGCATGCCAGGAATTACTCTCTATAATCTTTCCTTGACATGGAAACTGAACAGATAAAGATTGCTGTTTGTTGAGTGACCTTCAAATTTAAAAAGAGATTGCTCTATAAAAATTCCTGTCACACTGAGAGGATGCCTCTGGTAAAAATTTCAACGAGGTTATCATCATTTAATTACATGTTACTGTATATGTCCTCAGATTCTAACACACCTTTGGTAATCCCAATAAATATGATAGTATGAGGGTGCCGCAGTAAAGGGACGCGTTTTTGGCTCTCTTGCTGTCTAGAACAGGGTTAGAAATTCTTGTGCTTAAAATACAGAGGTAAATGAGACAGAAAATTATCTTATTTTCAATATTCTATAAATTCATACCAAATCTGTTTGCATATGTAATCCTGTAGGTAGAATTGTTATAAATTCGTGCATTTTGTCTAGCAGGATGGGATAGCCATTTTTCGCCCACATCCGACAGACTTGATCCATGAAATTTTCTATTTTCAAACTTCTCTGGTTTTTATCATTAAAAGCAGTCCGCGTGTTTACGTACTGATTCCAATTTTTTTCTTTTTGTTTGATCATTGTATTCGCATTTTAAAAGTCAAATGAGAATTCAGTTTTAAATGCATACAGATTATACATTGTACTTTCATTTCTTCTGGAGAGAAAGATGGAGAGAGAGAGAGAGAGGGGGTATTTCCCAGAACACACATGCTTAAACATTTGTAAATTTATAACATAATTTACAAGTCTTCGACTTTCCCAAATAACGCATAGGAAAATCACCTATTTCTAGAGCTAAATAAATTATTACTAGACATCAAAGGACAGGATTGTCTTTTTCTCCCAGACAGCATAACCATTATATCTTACAACGAACTAAACGATCAAAGACATCATGTTAACATCGACTACAGTAAGTCAACACCTCACAGTAAGAATAAACAATGTACATGCAAACAACACAGCTCAAATTCAACATCAACAAAGCCTGAAAGTAATTACAATAGTTCTAACAGATTATACTCACATCAGAATTAAGTATTAGATTTTCTACAAATTTTACCTTTTTGCTCTTTGTAACATCCTAATATTTAAAAGGGGGGGGTGCGCGTAGGGTACGTACGACCCCCCCCCACTTTTGATGGTCAAATTTTTTTCATCGACATATGAATTTTTAGCATAAAATAGTCAAAAATAATTTCTCCTCGCTCCGCTTGGCATTACTTTTTTCAATTCTCAATTTTACCCCTCCCCCTTTACAAGAATCCTGGATCCGCCCTTGTTTATATTACATTTCTTTTTCACATTTTTGGCCTTCAGCACTCGCGGTGGGAGGGGGGGGGGGCTACCTTTATAATGGTAAGTTCATAATATGTGCGCCTCCAAAAAGGTCTGTTCTTTCTCATTTGAAATACGGGAAAAGATATGATATTTTAAAAAAATATATAATTATATGATTACGTCACATTTCCAGATTTACAAAATTTCCTGCTCTATTTTTCCCTCTGCATGTACAAATCTTTAGTTCTGATTGACAATTTGTGAAAATACAAGGTTACAAAATATATGAAAGGGTGAGGAAAAGATTTATATATGATAAGGTTGGACTTTCTTGGTATCTCAAATATATGAATAGGATTGGATTAGAAAATGTTGGCCGCACACCTGTATCATAATAAAGTACTTGTTACCCCCGTGTCAACACTGCTGATGACATGTAATTTATTGCATGTGCACATAGAGTGCAACGAAGTTGGTATCATAGAAAAAAATTATTTTATATGCAAGCCTTTTCGTTGATTTCAAATATACTTTGACTCGCATAAGAATAAGTTTAATATGCATGGTATCATTCCAAATACTGTTAAGTTCTTTTCGAATTAGAATTTTTGTTTAATTCCTAACAAACATTCTTTAGTGAGTTCTCAAACGATCGAAATCCAGACCTTGCATTATTTAAGAATTTCAAAATTTATTTCAAAGACCTCATGAAACAATACGACTGGGTTTATATCTGATGATACTGACCAAAAAGACCTACTCGAACTTTTGCTGAAGTAACAAAATCCTTTAATTGCTATGAGAACGCTGCGTTCTCGAACAAAATCCTGACCTATAGAACCGACCAAACAGAACAAGATTTGTAAATCGTTTTCATGTACAAAATGAATTGACTAAAACATCTATCTGTTAGTAAATAATTCGGAAGAGAAATATTATCTTTCACCCCTATGAGTGTGGGACTATAATAATCAGTCATGTTCTAAAATTTGAGATTGGACAATTCCACGAGGATTCACATTTGCCAGTCGGAAACGAGGCTTGCCGAGTTTCTGGTGATAGAAAATGTGAACCTGAGGGTGGAATTCACACGGCCGATTATTTAAAGAAATAAACATGGCCGCCATGACACGAAAAAGGCTTCTCTTAAACTACGCAACCTAGTGCAAAGTAAATTACATATTTGAAAAGATCGTGTGGGTTTTTGTTTTGTACCACAGGTAAAAAACTTTAAACTTTAAAAACTTATCTTTTAGGTTGTACTTCAGGGATTTCCAAACTAAAGCTATCTGAATTTCGACGTTGTCAATTCCTACTTGCGAGATAATTGTAACTGATTCCCAATCTTCATTCATCATCAATTGAAACATCCTAGCATTTATAATTATAACAACAAAGCTAAAAATTTAACGTCAGATTTTTATAATTTAACTTTCCCCATTGAAGAGACTATAACACAGCAATGTCAATATCTGTATTGTCTCAATTGCAGTTTACCACGTGATCATTGTATTATTACCCTAAAACGGTGTTTGAGACTATATACCTTGACAGCAATAGTCCTTATTATACACATCCGAGTTTAGACTATCGACGTCTTATCATTATAACAACATAAAAGTATATACGTGCATCGTAAATAAGTCACAAACAGATTAGATTAAAGTAGGTTTGGAGACACCACAATGACCCCCTAAAGGTGGCGTTTAATTTACATATGATATTGGTGTATACCCACATCCTTCTATTTTTATAAACATACATGCCTGTATTAGCTTGGAAAACCAGTTTTTACGAAATTGTTTTACGGTTTATCTGACCGGAACCCAAATTTGACATTTTTTTCCTATATGAATCTCAAAATTTTTGTCTGACATTTCTTCGTCAGACAGCATTTCATAATGACCGCAAAAATCTAAACGAAAGATATTGATCTGTACATTTTGTATGATATCTTGTGTAATCTGTTGATTAACCTTGCAGCTGTGATCTTCAGTAAGGATATGTAATTTCATCGAAATTTAGCAAATATTTCTCCGGTGATATTGGCCAGTCTTAGACTTATATTTATGCTCGAGTTTTTTTTCCATGTTTTTTTTCCTTGCGTTCTATTCTCGCGATATTTGTATTTTCCTTGGACTTCGAATTTGCGGACTTTTCCGGTTGTTTTGTCGCTTCGGTATTCTTTTGTCGATTTTTAAAGCCGAATTCGAACTTTGAAGATGAACAACTGCAATCTTAAATCTCTGTTCCATAGTTTAACTTTTGTCATGTACATGTATAGGGAATACGTGATAAGACTTAATTCACATTATCCATTATTATAGAGCCTAGAATTCAAGCAATCATCTTCAGTTCACATAAAAAGCAGCGATGTCAATATTCCAGCACTTACCTGATTCCAAGCATCTTCAATTACTTTTACCCCAGGTATCACTACTCTTTTATCAAATCTGAGGTTAACGTCCATTTTATGTTTTAGTAGCTAGCAAATATAAATCAGTATTAGGTATAATAGCCTTTTCGTCACTTGTTCTTCAAACACAGAAATGGTATTAACTGCTCAAAGAGATTTTCGATCATTTTTGAATTTTTGAATTTGCTCTTCAACTTTTTGGATTGTTGTTTTTGTTTTCAACATTTTAGGTTTTGAACACAACTGATGAGTCGTAAATCAACGAAATGTGCACTTCTTGTGCATCAAAAATGGTATCAAAGATTTGTAGATTGATTAGCCATCATCAGATACTGTCAATACCAAAGTGTTAGAAAGCAACACAATATGAAAATGTATTGGATATTGGATATTTAACTTTAAACAAGAATATTTGCCTAAAGTACGGTAAAATGTACAATCTTTAAAAGCAAGTCGTATAATTAATTTAATTTAATGCTTTATTTATTTATAGAGGATTGCTAACAGCCATGAGGCCACTAGTAGCTCTCCTCAACATATATACAAAAACAACAGACAGATAAATAATTATATATATTAAGGACAATGACAAAGAAGAAAATGAGAAAAAGAAATAAAATTCAACAAATAGCATATATATGTTAACAACGTACTATATGTTAAGTTATAAAGTGATACAAAAATATATATGAAAATATATATGTGCATGTTTATGTTTTAATTACGTGCAGAACCTCTTACTCTTTACAATAAATTCAAATATATTGTAAAATACTTTTAGATTATATTCCTAGGAGAGATCAACACTAACACACAGAAGTATGTTTACGATATATTCGTATAATTTTTTGGGTATTTCACGGTTTACTCGTTTTTACAATTAAAATCGATTTCAGTTATTTATGTTTCAAACAATTTAGACATTTCTAACAGATTTTCTTTAATTTGAATGAAATAAGCGTAATGAACGAACAGGGAAACAAGTTGAACAAAATTGATGACCAAGTCATAAAGTCGAAACAAAAACGTGTGATATAGGAGAATTAAGTGTAAATTGACCAATATTGTATTATTAATTTAAGAATACGGGAACGGATTAGTTTCAAAATGTCTTTCTCAAGTTGTTTTTATTTTTACAGTATATGTCAATAGAATCGACATAAATGTAAGTCCTTTGAAAATTTTTTTTAGATACGATAAATAAATAAATAAATAAAAAATAAATAAGTAAATAAATAAATAAAATAAAACAGGAAGATGATTCAGACACCATTCTTATATATACATTGTACCAGCATTAATTTAGGAATTTCATTATTCCATGTGTCAACTGCAGGTTTCCAGAGTTCACTAACTTAACCTGTTCTGTTCTTGCCTAGCCTTAGGGTATGGCTAACTTTGAACATATCAGTATTACAAAAAATCCCCTTCATTTTAGACACATATATAAATTGGTTTTAAAGTTTGCAAATGAAGGCTTCATAAATTGATCCGATAAAAGATAAAAACGAACCCTTACAACCTAAAAAAGTAAGCCAAAAAAAAAAAAAAAATTATCGCGGAATAAAATTGAAAATGGTAATCGCCTTCCGGTTATGTTAAAGAACAAACGTCTGTGTTATATGAAGCTGACTGGAACTCACGTGTAAACTATTTCATTTATACGGTATCGGAACGCATATTGAACATAAATTAATGGATTTTTTTTATTACGCCGTACCACAGTATGTTGAAATTAAATTGAATGTTTTTCTTTCTTTTTTTTCATTTTTTGTTTTTATCATACTGGATTTACATGTAATTTTTTGTTATATTATTAATTAATAAAAAGCTCTTCTAGGGATAAATTTAGAAAAGTTTATCAATCAAATATCAATCAATCAGAGAAGGACATGAATCCAGATACAACTTGCTGAAAAAATATTATGTGTCGTTAATTGCTCCTGTTTTGGAACCACATTCATCTTAAAAAAACGATGTCACAGTCATAACCTTATAATAAGCTGTGCCAAACAAATATCTAGTTTGTGATCGGTTACATTTTTGTACGAAGTTTGTCATTGTTTCTGTTTTGATTCCATATTAGGGATTGTTTTCAGTTTTGTTACAGGTAATACTTTGATGCCGTTTAAATAATTTAAGCATAAACTGACCAAAGAAGGTTATACATGTATAACCCGTTCCAAAAGTCATAACAATCCTTATAATTTAATGTTCTGATCCAAAATTGCAGGTAGAGTCATTTGAATACCTTATTTAACTAAGGAATATGCCCAGAATTTGACTCTATCGACAAGTGGTTTGTTACTGGAATGTAAAGTTGTGGAAAAACGATAATTAAAAGTGTAATATTTATCTCTATATCGTGATATAGAGTAATAATCCACGACCATACTAAGAAAAAATATCTGAAAACTGTTATTTATTTTCACGCAAGCGTAAAAACATCTATACAAAGGAAATATACGTGACATTTACTTCAGTTTCAGTTGATATTCCAACAACGATGGGGAATTTAAAGCATGATAACAAAAATAGCCTTTTATAACGTAGCCTGTGAAATGAATAATAGTAAAATTCTATCGCGTCTTGTTAATGTATTAATCCCCGTGGAAAAGTAAACTACCTTAAAAATTCTAAATTATTTGCACCATAAAATCACACCCTCGTAATTAATTTGACTGTAACGTATCTACGTCTACGGCTAACGTGATATAACATGATAACCGATTAGTTAAGGATGAAAAATGGACAACAATGTTCATTTAAGCGCCTTTATTGAGAAAAAAATCCATAGCATTTTCGTAGAATCTAATTTAATCTGTTTTTAAAACCGGTATAAATAATTGCATCTTTAACCGTTAAATTGATTGATTGATGTAAACTGTATAATGTACCAAAATGCAATTGTGTCTTTCCGCTGTTTGTTCTTTTTCTTCAAAAGTTGATTAAAAGTATTTTACTACCTTACCTATCTCTCTAATTCATAACAAGTGATTATTGTCAATTTTTTACATCAGGCAGAGTAATTTCAACATTTGGGGAATCTGAAACATTTCCTGTTTCACGTGCGTATATTACCTAATCACAACAATGGTTTTAAAATCGGTTTAGAATTAATATTGACTATGAAAGAGATTTAAAATTAGTTTAGAGCGAATTTTGCAGCGACCTCTATATTTTATTTATTTAAGGATTGACTGTAATTTTTTTCAGTCTATGAAGAAATACCTCAATCACGTGGTGCACACTAAATAACCCGCGTAAGCTGGTTATTTGAAAGTGTGCACCATGTGCATTGAGGTTATTTTGAATAGACTGAAAACAAAATAACTGTCCATCCTTATCATTTAATTCCAACGTTTATTTTGACGTCTAAAACGTCGGAATTCCCTTTAATGATGTCATGGTAGAAAAGGAAATTTAGTCTATGATATGATAGACGAAAAAAAAACAAAAATTGACCACTCAAATGACGCGTTACATCCAATATTTGATTATATTTAATATATAAATTAACTAGAATTAACAGACTTAGCAAGGAAATAATAATACAGCGAATCACATTCTTGGATTTTCAAAATACGACATAATAATGAGAATCAATTGTGATGTATGCGAGAGTTAAGCAGGCGTGATTTTTGTCTCTTTAGATGTTTTGAAATTTAAACATTGTGAAACATCTTAAAAAATACATTTGAATTGTAGGCGAGAAAGCTGTTATTTCTACGTTATCATAGACACGACAGAAGACATACAATTCATCACTACCATTTCGAAATAAGATCTTACAATTTAAACAAATTGGCAATGAAGAAAAACAAAATACATCTTAGTAAAGACGTCATGTGCTATAATACTTTTTATTTAGAAAGAAACACAAGCCTTGGAATCAGAATTATATTTCTAAATGTAAAGAAATAAATAGAAACAAACCGACATATTCTAAGAGGTTTCCTAAATAGGATTTTGATACGGGTGTGTTTACATTTAAAACATTTAATTAATACACATCTATTGAGTAAAATTCGAATATATTGCTATGCACGTGGATATTAGAAGCGCACTTAATTATAACATCACTGCAACACGGAATTGTTTCTATATTTGGTCAAGATGATATAAAAAATACATTTTTGAAAACCACTATTATTTAGAAAATTTATTTCACAACAGAAATAAAACCAAAATCAAACTTTTACGACGCAGAAAAATTTCTCACATGCTTTTTTGTTGTTGTCAGGGATTCTTATAGTATAACTAATCTTGAAATGCGAATGCCTATAAATCTACAACGAGTTACCGAACAACACATTAATTCAGGAGTGCGCGTAGCGCACGAGTGAATTATCAGTGTTTTTCGGTTACTAGTTGTAGATCTTTGGTATTAGAATTTCGAGATTAGTTATTCTGTTTATTGCATTGACATATTCCGTGTATTCATAAAATTTAATCAGAAAATACAAGGGATTATGTTTTCATGCGACTACGTGATGTTTGTATAGCAACATTGTTGGCGACGGCTATTGTTATGTCACTTCCTAGAGTGAAATATGACCATTGATTTCACTTGGTGAATTATCGGATTAGATTTCACTCGGAAATCCAGGTATTTCACCACACACAATGTAATAAATTTTCTTAATGTGGAATTTATGGAATATCTAAAAAAAATATTCTTTAAAATGGATGTAAACAATATTTACCTTAAATTTCCCATATTTTTCCATAATAATTTTTGTTTTTTTAAAAGTGAATTGCATGCCTAAAAATGTCCACGTTCATTGTTTTTCCGTAAAATTTGATGTCATCACAAACAAATGTGATGTTACCGAATATATGAATGATTTTTAGTTTTTCTGGAGTTTGAACGATGTTGACTTTTCTATCACTAAAGTTGTAGAAGTGCGCAAGATACACAAACTTAACTTTATTGAAAGAAGAAAGCTAGATGTAGGTTATAATTCCAATGTTCTGATTGGAGTTTAAAGTACATGTATCTGTCCAGCAGCTACGATTTTTTAGTAATTTTAGATTTTATAACCTTCCTATACAAGATCAAATAAGTAAATATTTTTCAGAGAATTTCGAGGTCGCGGTAACAATTTTGTGATAATTTTTGAAACAATATGGAAAAGGATTCAAGATGCAAACTGTAACCGCTTTGACGGAATGTTTTGTCAGTGTCCATGACGTCACATCTTATGTTATTATAGGACACAATAATGGACAAAGAAAAATCTGACAAAACCTGGCACACTTTTCTCAATAATTTCACAAAGCAAGTCAACATAATAAACATGAAAACGGCCTTAATGTTTTCATCCGTATAAATGGCTATTGTAATTATTTCATCGAAAATAGAATAGAGAATAATAACGGGGAATGTGTCAAAGAGACAACAACCCGACCAAGACCAGAAAACAGCCCAAGGCTACCAATGGGTCTTCAACGCAGCGAGAAAATCCCGCACCCGGAGGCGGGCTTCAGCTGGTCAATAAACAATAATGTATACAATTTCAGCGAAATGGACGCCACACTAAACTCCGAAACTGCAAATGAACCAAAATTAAAAAAAAAAACACACAAGACTTATAACAAAGGCTAGAGGCAATACATTTATGATCATTTATGTATGAAACTGATATTATAGTATAATTAAATTTAAGTGTTCTGAATGCAAATATTTGACTGTCACAAATAAAGAAAAAGTGAAAAATAAAACAAATTAACAACTGAACAGTAAGTAAACATTCTTTATTTAGTTCAGGATTATTGTACTATTTTAAATTTCTTTTCAATACGCCTGTTGTTGTCTCACGGAAATTTACCACGCTTCCTTCCCCCACCTAACTTAATCTCATTTAATATAAATTAAAAAAAAAAAAAAATCCAAATTTTCCGGTAAAAAAATATTCCTCAACTCCACTGATCTTGACAGTTAAAAATTATGCTGATTTAAAACAAAACTGATCGCAACATTTATTTATAAATTAAAAAAGAATATTCTAAAAGACATGGATAAAATGGATGTAAATTTGTAGAATTTCTCCATTGAGTATAACTGTCAATACATGAATACTGTCCAATAAGTACTAATGTTTATACATCAATCATATAAATCGATGAAGCCATCTAAGCGACAATCCTGGTAATTATTCGAGTTTTTCGTGTTATATTAGCGAAATTATAATCCTTATTTTTCACATCAAATATAGCCTTAATTAATTCAAAACGAGTATCATACCTCGTAGCGTGTGGATTGTAACGTCATTTCTCAGAGACCACTATAATATAGGTGCGTAGGATTACCTATGTATGCTTAAAAACGTTCAAATAGTTTTCTTCTCTCTTTTTCTTTACAAATACTTGTAGACTTTTAAAACACTCAAAAATTAAAAGTAAGTGATTTTTTTTTCTCGAAATAGTTGACTTGTAATCTTAAAGTATAGTAAATAGTGGACAGTTAAAAGTTTAAAGATAAAAGTTGTGAAGATCTTGTACAGCTGGAAAGTCAACAACACAAAAGGTAAGATCTATTTTGTGAAGCTTAAACATTTGTTTAAATGTTATTTTAAAAATATTTTGAAAAAAATATGAATTAATAAATATTCTTTTTTTTTTTATATAGAAGAAGGTTTTGGTCATTTTCATTGTAAAAAATTAAATAAAATGTTCTATCCAAGATCAAGAAGAATGTACACTATTATTACTTAAATACTTAATTGATTGTGACCACATTTAAGGCATAGACTTTTCGAAACTTGTCAAACATTTGACGTATGATCTCCATGGCATTAGATTTGCTACGACTCGGATCCGTTCTTTTACCGATGGGTGTCGTAACCAGTGCTTAGACGTTAGCATGATATTCAAGACAGCCACAAACATTGACTATTTATAGCAATTGTAATAATTTTCTAATTTATCTTATAGCGGTTTCACTTTCAGAATTTCAAATTTTATAAAAATTAAATTAAGTAAGAAGCCTTTTTAAATATTTCGCAGCAACTTTAAACAAAATGAGATACAAAGACGTCTTTGTAGTGTCTTAAAATACAAATCTTCAATATCATTACTTCTTTGCAATTGTGGTTGTGTTTTTCCAAACATCTTCTATGTCCTTTTAAAGTACTGATCAAAGAAAATAAAAATGTCTTTTCCTTTACATTTCGACGTTGACGTCATTATATTGAATTTGGTGTACGAAGTAATTTTAGTGCGGCAAGGAAAATTCGTAAATTTAGAAATTAGAATTTTATCGTCATGCATTCTCTTAATTTGGGCATATAAAAATTTTAAAAGTTGTGTCCAAAAGTAAAAGCCACATATTTTTGTATATAGTATCTAATTTTACATTTATTTAAACACTTGCATTTTCAAATCTTTATTGGAAATAAAAAGAACGTATCTTCATTTACTGTTTATGAATTAACTAAGTAAACTTCGGTGAGGTGCATGTTAAATCACGAGACAGTGCAAATCATGTCAACCTGCAAAAAAATGTGCATGTGTCTGTAAAACAGTCTAATATGCTGTCAATAACACAGTCAATAGTGTGTAAATGTTTTCTTAAATAATTTCGTTATGAATGCAATACAGGATAAGTTGAATTGCCAGTACTTTTATAGATAAAACATAGTCAATATATGCTTAAACCACATCCATCGTTGATGCATTGTGGTGTTATACGGAGAAAGCTTATAAAAACTTTAGAAGACGGTCTGCATATATGATTTTCAATTTTGATTATGTCTAACTTCTCACAAAATTGTCATGCTAGAACTTTTGTAGATGATCTAATCACCTTTAGTAGGTGTAGGTAAAAAACACACACTAACACACACACACATTTGAAAGCGGTTGCTGGGTCTGCGTAAGACGTACGATTGTAATGATACGTTAAATCTAACTATATCAAAGATATTTTCATGATAGAACGGTTGTAGATATCTCCCCTAGTCAGTACCGGGTTGTCTTCCATTGTTGTAATGAGAACTGCTCTTTACTGTGAACGGATAGATCAACTACTTCGTACTGTCATGATCAGAATTATTTATACATTAGTTACTTATGTATAGGACAAGAAGAAGAGTACGGTATGTAATATTGATACCTTATGATATAAGTTACATCGATATGTAACATTGATACGTTATGATATAAGTTACATCGGTATGTAATATTGATACCTTATGATACAAGTTGCATCGGTATGTAACATTGATACGTTTGATACGTTATGATATAAGTAACATCGGTATGTAACATTGATACACTATGATTTAAGTTACATCGGTATGTAACGATAAAATAACATATCAATGTAACCTTAAGTAAAGACATCCTTTTCCATCAGAATATAACAAAGATGGATGATGATAAATGAATCGCTCCTCTGTCATGATGAAAAACAGCTTTTGAAATATTGTTAATAAAACTACATCCAAATCTAAAAATATAAAAACAACTCTGCATCCTTTTAAGAATCTACCATCGGTCATTTGTCCTTCAATGCAATAAACACCATATATGGATTGCCTTTGGTCTTTGGGATGGACCAGGAAAACTGATATGGCAGTCCATACACCGTTATATTGCCTCAACAACTGTAACTATTGTAAATAATGTCTACTAAAGTCCTGAAAAACGATTCGAATATCAATATGATCATCACATTCTATGATACTAATGTTTATGCACTTGACATGAACGTCTTAAAGAACTTAGAGAGACTCCAAGGAGTACGCATCGCTCCCCTTAATACAATGAAGACTTAATGACAAGAATATTTAAGTACAATTCTGGATGTGACAGCCATATTTCTTTGCAAATGCTGTTCATGAATGTGCTTCTAAAGCCCATAAAGTTCCAATGAGATAAGTAATGTCAGAGAGATCAAAATGTAACAAAAATGTAGATTGCGGAATTGGTCAAAAGTATTGCATTTAATATTAATGGACCCCCATACTTCAATTTTAGGATATCAAAATTTCGATTTCAGAAGCTCTTGAAACATTTTATGAGCTCCATAAATCGATTTCAAGACCTTCATAAATCAACTTTAGGACCTCCTGAAATCGAATTGTGAACGTCCTGGATATTTTCAGGAGCTCATATCATATTGTAAAGGTCCTTAAATATTTGAGGACCTCCTATGATACTATAATTTGGACTAGTTATATACCTCATAAAAATTCAACGACAACAGACGCCATTTAATAGATAAAGCTCGGATGACCTGTTTGTTTAGCTGAGCTAGTCATCTAGTCGTGCATATGTGCTAGTGCTTACGCGAAAACTAACCTCTCCATAAACAACGAACATGTTTTAATTCATTGCGGAATCCGTTAGAAAAAACGTACATGTGGTCAAATATTAATGTTCAAACCCAGGAGAAAAAAAAAAAAAAAAAAAAAGGGCGTATATTCAAGATTTTAAATTTTATTTGGAATTCCGTTGAAAAACAATGATCTGTACATAACTCAAAAAAAAAAAAATAATTCGAGGAATGGAACTTTTAACGACTGTAGTGTTTATCTTGATCCGGTCATTAAATTGCTCTGCATTTTTTTTTACTTGATCTATTAAAAACATTTTGATTTACATGTATATACGAGAATTGTGTGGGTCTTTGTATAACATTTAAACATTGTGTAGGATAAGGTCTCATTTACATATACCCGACATTCAATTTTCTCCTTATTGAAAGAAACAATTTCTTCCTCAGAACTACAATTTTTTTATGCAATGTACAATTTAAATTCCTTTCCCAATTTATTATTAGAACACTACTGATTATAATGCCTAATAATACATAGCAAAGGCTTTAAATGTTTATTACAACTTTGTTCTCAAACGATTGTATTGTCAGGAATTAAATCGTAATAACGTTTCTAGAAGACGTGTTTGTTTAATCATTGGTCCGAAGACTCTAACCGTCTCCCATTTCCGGCGTCCACAGCGGCTAAATGAGAAATTGATGAATCTTCCTATAATTTCTGCAGAGAAAAATATAACTTAGTGTCATTATAAGGAACTTAAAGGTTTTTTATAATTTGTCAACGATAAAACTTTATTGTAGTTGCGTGAACAGGGCGTAATTTGCAATTGCGCTAATGATTTGACAATGTTTTGAAGAGAAATTGATAATTGGTTGACGACACTTTCAGCAATGTTCAATTGTATTCGGGGAAATTAGAAACATACAAAAAAAATCGGTTGTATCAAATATATAAATAATTTCATACAAAACTAAAAATGATATCGTTTTATACTGACTCAGTGCAATGTTATAAAGTCAGTTCCATTCTGACAGATGAGAAATACCACAGATTGCGTTTTGAATTTGAAGTAAGTTGTCTCATCAAAATGCGACATTTCGGTTCTGCGATTTTTGTAAATTAAAAAAAAAATAGAAACGTTTAATAAACATCGTATTTTCAAATTATCTTTCATAAGAACGTTCATTAGCTGAAAAAGGTGAATCGAATGAAAAATACAAATTTCGACGTGTTGAATTTCTTGCTAAATTTTAAAGATACTTACTAACCGCAAGACGAAGAAATAGACAAACAATGCTACTTTACTAACCGCAAGAGGAAGAAATAGACAAACAATGCAACTTAACTGTACAATAAAAAGACTCCCCCCCCCCAAAAAAGAAGAAGAAATAAGAAATAAATAAAAATAAATGAAACCGCTTAACTTTCTTTTTTCTTTCACTGTTCATAAATATTCAGTTATATCAATTAAACAAAAACATAAAAGTTCCCCCCCCCCCAAAAAAACAAAAAAACAAAACAAAACAAAACAAAACAAAAAACAAAACAAAAGACAAAAAACAAAAACAAAAACAAAAATGAAAATCCATAATTTCTTATTACTTTCCACTTTAGTTCATGGATATGCAGTTATGTCACGTGAGCACATAGGAAACTAAACAGTCTAAAATAAAAAAAAAGAGATTATCATAAACCTTTAGACGTCATTTGGGGATTCATATAAAGTATTGTTAGATGTTATGGTGGCTGAGAAATCAATCATGCAATCTGTGCGGTCCTTTTTAAATGTTATTCCAATGATCACTGGTTGGGT
The DNA here is from genome assembly GCA_028015205.1 of Mytilisepta virgata. Lineage (NCBI taxonomy): Eukaryota > Metazoa > Mollusca > Bivalvia > Mytilida > Mytilidae > Mytilisepta > Mytilisepta virgata. The sequence goes on along the minus strand of CM051510.1, from coordinate 40,920,271 downwards.
TTCTGGGACATTGGTTTTTGCAAGATTAGTGTCCCTTGGAAATTACTTATAATTGGTTAAAAAATCTGCTTTGTAATCAATTCAGTAAATGTTTTAGAAAAAATAATAACGTCAAAAACAATTACATTTATTGATGAATTAATGAAAATATTTTTACGAAATGGAAAGAAATTTCTGCCGATTAAATCTGACTAAACATCCCATTTTTCCTCACCTTATATACTGTATTAACAAAAGTGTAAGATATGGTTGGTATGTGAAGCATGTTAACGACAGAGTCACACACACTGTTGTAACTTTTGGACGACGGAGGAAACGATTTCTCCTTATAAGAAAACAAAGTATGGTGCTAAACAGGCTCAAAAGTAACCAAACATTGCTGCTACCGATAAAGTCTGCATAAAGTACAACAATTCTACGTTGGAAAATTAATATAAAAGAAAAACTATATCTTAGCAATTACGAGAACAGAAAAATTATTGGCGTTCGCATACATAGGATTTATAAATAAATAAAACAATGTACAGAAAAAAATACATTCTTTGATTTTTGGCGAAGTCGATTTTCTAATTTTTTTTAAATAAGAAGATGGTGTAAAGACCAGAAGAAATAAAAAAAATAAATTCTTTGTGTATTTAAACAGGATTACCAACAGCCAGAAGTTACAAGCAGTTCTCCTCTTAGAAAAAATAGCAAGCTTTCTGGCGAAATAAGTAGTGTTTTTATCGAGTAACCGACTCATGATGAAATTGATAAAAAAGAAAGCAATTTTGAGTTAACGAGGCTGAATAAAGGTCTTATTATTAGTAAGTTGTTTTCCAAGAGTTTTATCTTAAATCCACCTTTTTACGAAATCCACGTGATTTGATATCATACACTTGTCAGTTCAGGTCTCGATTTAAAAAAGAAAGAAATAAAACAGATATACAAAATATGAATAAAGAAGCCAGAAGGCTCAGCTTAATTGGGAGCTTTGGAATGTGTATCGGTTTGAATCTTGACGTGTGGCACGGACTATAGGATTTCGTTGGAAACAACAGCATTGTCGACTCTTTTTGGCGTAATTCATGTGCAGACTTTATTATATGTAATTGGGTTCTATCTAAATGAGGCATATACATATTCCATATTCTTTTATATTTATTTCATAAGCGTTCACACAAATTCATATCTGATTACATGTACACGGTATAACCCAGAAAATTATTTATTAAAATCATGAAAACTGGATATTTTATTGATCTCGTAGAGTGGGTACTGTAAACCAAAATTAGAACATAAAAAAGATTTCAATTAATTTTTTGACTAACAAATAAATATTTAAACATCAAATTGTGAATAGAGCTGTTTATTTTTTCATGCGCCGAATAAATGTCTGTCTAATGTTCTGTATTCCCTAAGTTATGAATAATTAAAATATCAGTGGAATATTATTCGATAATATCAAATACAATCACTTGTTTGATGACAATTAATGGGAATTAATAAAAGATGAACTGAAATGTAATTTTAAAGTTGAAATTATTTTTTTAAAATACGATATCTGTACACTCAGATGCAATTGTTTTAACTGTCGAGAGTGTTGAAATGTTGCTAACTACCAGTAAAGTGAAAGAGACCTTGTTTCTTCCATGATTTTCCATTCACAAGCGCACAAACATCCCATTTCACTGCAATCGCCATTTTGGTTTTATCGAGGGCGCCGTTGTTAGCCACACCAAATTCGAAGAAAGTTTGACCATTTAATTTCCCCCCGGAGATAAATAATCTTTTAATCTCTCATCTCTCTACTTGTACTTCATAACAGTTTTTTATTGTTAAGGTGGTACCCAACTCTTTCACTAAAATTAATTTGGCTCGTTTAATTTTCATAAAATTTTGACAAATTATTTACTTTGACCCATTGACAAAAATTTTAAAATTTCAAAACATTTGAACCAACCAATTCACCAGAAAAATTACACTGATGGTATAGCAGTTTGACAAACACTAATATTGATCATTGAAAAGCTTAATATTCCCTTAACAACACAAAGTTATTAAAACGTTTAGCTGATTTTACAGAGTTATCTCCCTGTAGTGTTAGGTACCACCTTAAATTTGGGGAAAGTGATTCGATATGAAATATATTCCGTTTGATGTCGTTGAATTTCCCCATTTAGATACATAAAATTATGGTTGAAAAATTTGTCCCGAACTAATATTTGATATTAAGGATGCTCGCTGGTCATGTTTTGGTCTTTTTGTCAGATTTTCGGAATCCTCGGTTTTATCCATTTCTTAAACATGAAATTTTTTGCCCATGAACCCCCACTTTTTCTTTTATAATTCATTCAAATATACCTTAAAATGGTATTTAACAAAATTTTATGAAATCCTTTTTATTTTTTCATAAATTTTTGAGAGACTGAAGTTGTAATGCAAAGACAATGAAAAATCCAGAGAAAACCCATTTCCAGCAAATTTTCAAGGCCTTATAGCTCTAAAATGAGCACATGAACCTATATTTTTTTCTTGCTTATTTGTTTACTATTCATATGTTCTCTCAAACTAAAACACCAATTTCAAATCCTGTTTATTTCCTATTAGACCAGCGATCATCCTTAAAGATTGAAACAGATTAAAAATTAATTCGAAGCGGAAATGCAGCTATACTTGTAATTAATTGACTATAATTAAACAGTCACATCAAGGAAATATTATTACAGCGAATCACCTTCTCTGATTTTTTTTTAAATAAAACATAATGAGAATATTTATGAGAGAGATAAGCAGGCTTGATCACTCGCCAGAGCGGAGTGGAAATTGCACATGCATGGGAGTTCACATCTTTGTTTATCTACCAGAACGTGGATATATTTTTATGTAGTATTTTGCATATTAAATTTCATAGTAAGAGTAAAGAGTTCGATTTCCATGGTTACGTACGTCTATTTTCCGAAAATGGCTTTGAAAATGTTATACTCATGAACATGACGCCTTGCATATGTTATGGCATAATGAAGTAATTTTCCTCTTTTTTTTCTTTTTTTTTTTATAAAACACAAATTTGAGAAAATAGGGTCTAATCCTGAAGAAATCGTCGTTGAAAGATAAAGTTTTGAAAACTATTAAATAGATAAAATGTTTGCAAAAACTGTTTTATTCATTATATTCTCAACAAGCCTTGAACTCTTTTTTGAGACAAACTGGCTACACAAAGTGCACTTGGGATAAAAACGGAGCGATTGACTGTCTAGGAAAAGTACGGAAATCATATTTTCAACCCAATTGTACAAAATTTCTTATTTCTAATTCTCGCTTGTTTCCATTTTTTATTCAATGGGACCTTCCTCAATAGATGACCAAATTCTTAATCAGTTTTGGGATCGTACCTCAATTACTTGTAATGAAGGTCTCGTAAACCTTTTGGTTGGCCTAATGTAATTTTCTGTTGAGTTTCCGGAATAAATTTGTCATTGATTCCGGGAAATGTCATTTAAAAAAGGCGATTCGTCAATAAATATATGGGTGGAACAAAAGTCCTATAAAAAGATTTCAAAAATATTGACTCTCTCCAGTCAGAATTCTAAATTTGGAAACAAAGCGATGTTTTATCTCGCCTAGATTAGATGATTGTATCTTACGAAAAAGGTAAGGATACTCATTAATTCTTTTCTATTCATTATGCACATTTCTGAGAATGCATCTTTAAAAAAACTGTATTAAAATTCATAACCAGAAATGTTTGCTTCACCATTTTCTGGTTTCATCTGTAGATAGCATTTGAATTTCCATCAGAACCAGTCAGGAGGTATTGCGTAATTTGTCTCGAGAGCAACTACATTTACAATGTATTCTATTTGTATGAGAATGCAATGAGAGATTTTTAAAAAAAAAATCACGAACAGTTGCCAGCTTTTCCACGTGTGAAAGGAAATGTTTCTGAAACATATTATATTTTTAAATTACCTCTTATATGAGTAGAACATGCAAAGATTCACCCGTTTTTTAATAAATACTCGTACTGCCCAGTTATTGTGTAGTTTGGATGAAGGATAGGTTTAAATTTACCATCCATGTCTCGCATTCGTGATACCCAACATTACAGTCGATCTTACCATTACGCCTACGAATTGATGAAAATTTAAATAAGCGATACAAGAATTTACCATAAAGTAGAGATCGCGTGGTTCCAATCCACCCTTGGACAGACTTTTCTCTATTTGGTATAAAACGAGGATTGGTTAAAGTAAAATCAACTCCATTTACGTTTCAGTCATAATAATTCTAGTTCTAGTAGTCGTATGTAGATATACTTTGGGTTTTCCTTGGTAGCAGATTACTATGCGTGATAAATGCGTAAAAAATGTATATTACTGAATATGTTTTGATCAATCACAAATTATTATCTACATAAACATTGAAGCAGACGAGCAGTGCCCTAATTGCCTTCTTCGTCTTAATCCCTCCCCATTCTTATTTGCACTCTTCTCGAACGAGTTAGAAAAATATTTAGATAATGCTAACGTTAGCTCATTACGTTCTCTGGATAATTTATTTTTTGATCAGCTAAATATTTATATGAAAATATATCTTCTATTTTATGCTGATGATACAATTTTGTTATCAGAATCTCTAGAGGGCATGCAGAATTTGCTTAATGTCTTAATATTACAAATTGTGGAAATTAGAGGTTAATACAACCAAAACCAACGTTATCATTTTTTCTAAAAGGAAATATAAACCTGAAATTAAGCTTAAACTCAACAATACTGAGTTAGAATATACCGACACATATTTATATCTTGGCGTTCTGTTTCAGTACAATGATAACTTTAATACAGCCAAGAAAAAACTGGTTGAACAGTCTCAAAAAGCTTTGTACGCTGTCTATTATAAGACAAGAAATTTACATTTACCAATTGTTCTTCAGCTTAAAGTTTTTGACTCGCTTATTTCTCCTTTTCTTTTGTATGCAGCTGAAGTTATAGGAATTGGAAAAAATGATAACATAGAAAAGGTACATTTACAATTTTTGAAGAAAATTTTAGGGGTGAGAATTACTACTCAAATTGTTTAGTATACGTAGAACTTGGGCGTTATCCATCAGAAATCAATATCAAATTAAGAATGTTATGTCACTGGAATAGATTACTGACGTCAGATAAACTTTCCTCCAAAGTATATAGATTACTCTTTTCTTTAAGTATGGATGGTAGCTATGATTTTCCTTATATCAAAAATATTTCAAAAATTTTTGATGATATTGGAATGTCCTTCATTTTTCGCAATCAAATTCCTTTGAATTCGTCTATTCTTATCTTACACGTCAGACTAAACAGGATATCATTTAATAACTGATTAAATTATGCTTTTTGTGGTAATTAGAGATGTGACATCATTGCAGCTACCCCCTCACTCCAAACACGTGCTTTTTTTAATATTAAAATAAAACTTGTACATAATACAAAGGATCGATAGAATCAGAAACAGTGACAAATATTCGTAAACAATGAAAAACTAGATTATTACTATCAAGGAAAATCCCGGAAAATTTAATCATCCAAAGATAGTACCTTTTTTTCAAAACACCCTAAAAATAGTTGTCTAAATATGTGACCCCCCAAAAAAATCTATGACCCCCCCCCCCGCCCCCTCCACCACCAATAAATATAATAATGCTGACAATCCATGAATCAAATTATTTGCGTAAATAACAATATATTGTACTTCAACTAGGCGTAATTTTTCCGAAAATGTTTGCATCAAACGAAATATCACATAATACCCTCCGGGTACATGTAATTTTCCGACCCCAAAAAATAGCTCAGAAATATATATCCCCCCAATACTTTGAAATTCTCAGAACCCCTCAAAATAACAAAATTAAGGAAATTGAACTCCAAAAATATAGTACGACCTTATACCTACTGGAAAATTTTCAGTATTAAAAGTCATAACAGGAACAGGTTAATATAGATCGTTCGTCTGACCTCTAGACATCACCAAATAGAATGTATATGTTATCGAACGGTACATAATTATCCTTCCTGAAAGTTTGAAGTTGGTCATTGGATCTATTTTTTAAGACAAAGGAAGGAAAAGGCTAAAACCTAGAGGACAGCGAAATCAGTAAACAATACAATATCACAAAAACAACACTAAAAACTAAAGCATCAACAACCATGATGGGCCCCACTAAAAACCGAAATGCTTCGGAATTCAAGGTAAGCAATTCCTACCTCTTATAAGACACATACAATTTTGTTCATGTTAAGTTCAAGCAACTAAGTTCGATGATAAAGAAACAGCTAAACTAGTATAAATTGAAGAAATAAGATTTTCTGGTAGATTGGTGTTTCATAACGATCTACAAATTCGTGATGAGGACCCTAAAATGTTTGATGTGATGACTTTAGCCTAGGAACAATATACCTCTGTTTGAGTGGCTTCGCGTCAGCGGCATTGATCTTTCGTGAATACATTGTATTTGCCACAAGATCCGGAAAAGCAAATAAGTTTAGAAATGTACACACCATGCTGGTGGAATGTTTCTAATGATGAACAGGCAGTTGACAGTTGTTAAAGTGAAGGCATAACGTTTGTCATAGAGTACGTTACACCGTAGTAGACTGTGTGCTGTGGAAATCTTGTTGGTCATTAGTTACAAATATTGTTACTGTTTCTGTTTTGATGCTGCATAGTTAAATTTTTCTTAGGGGAATACAATTCTAATTAGTTAGAAAATGTTTTAGTTTATTGTATCGGTTTTCAGCAAATTTGGTCTTGAGCACTACTGATGAGGAAGAAATTCATGGAATGCACCCATACAATACATATAAACTGGTATAAGAATAAGAATAAGAGAATAAGAATATTTCATTTCCAATCAAGGGCCCTCTAGGGATAGAATATTACAGTGATTAAACATGATAAACATACAATAATGATGCAAATAAATAAGAAATGAGTGTCCTATTACCATTTCACAATTACTGCTAACGTCCATATTTAATAACAGCTTAGGGTACATATCATACATGTATATTGTAAACAATCGGTAGCACTCATACCCTGATAATAGCACCCCCCCCCCCCGCCCCCCCACACACACACCTTTCCGCCATTTTGTGGCCTAAGAATGGTGCAACTGCCGAATTTATTTTAGTTCAATATTATAAATACCTGTAGACAAAAGAATTTCGTTTGTCAATTGCTAATAAAAAGCATAGTTTTACCGTTTACGCAATGTTACTGTAAGCTCACGGGAATATTAATCTATTTTCGCAATTTTATTCATTTTAAAGTCAAATAAAAAAGTACTCTTAATGTAGGGATGTAAAATCAGGTAATAAAATATGACCTTATTCCGCTAATGACGCATGGTTAACGTAATTAAACACATTATCTTCCAGGTATAACAGTAATAAGTATCGAGCTTTTTATCAGTTATTATAAGTTTACATATTTTTTGTTTGTGACACTTTGGATAAAATAATATCAACGGCAATTGTAACGACTGACGGTAAGATTTGTAAGAAAAAAATATTGTGCAAATTATGCTTATATCTTATATGTTTTAATTCTTTAAAATCAAGAAAAAAAGAGAAAAAATGGTTCAAGAGAAAGTATCTGTGTTGTATTTTGTTATTTGAAGTTATTTTGCAATATAATGGTTTCAGATTGATTTTACTTGCGACACCAAATGTAAAATTTTTAAGTCAAAAGAATTTTGAAATCCGGAAGTGAACTTCAGCTTCGTTGGCATGTATTGATTGCCGAATTTTCCACGCCATCCTGTAAAAATCAGTGTTTTATCTGATGTTGCATCAAAACAATTGCTTGGTATTATTTTAACATTACCAGCAATTAGTCTATTTTTTTATACAGCTATGGGTTCCCCTCTTCATTGCAATTTTGAAATTGCATAATCATTTAGGAATGTTATAGGTACCGTTAACAGAGAGAAGGACATGCTTATTTTTTCGGAACAAATAAAGTCTTTCCCTGTCTTTTAAGCATTCACAAAGTAATTTGTTTTTTGTAAATATCTTGTTCTATTCCACCTCCGTTTTGTCATATACATTGTTAACTTTTAAGCTTAAATTTTTATATGTTGCCTTTGTCGTGAGGATCGTGAATAGAAGCGATGTTAGACATTTGTCAAGCATTTTACATCATGTTTTAGATATCACCATGAAGGACACTCGGAACCAAAACCACTTTACTGCTACACGAGAGGAGATTCGTATATCCCTTACAATTAAGTAATAATTTGGTCTTTTTGTGAGTTTGTTTTATGTTGAACATGTGGCTTAATGACACCAAATCAATGAGTTATTTTTAAACAGTCTACAAAAGCGATATTCAGATACGTAGGGTATTTTTCAGTTACGAATATGATAGATATTATTAGCAAATCGTAAGAGGTCACATGCAGACTATGTCTTGATAGATGAAGAAATTTTGAAAATGGTCCGAGAAGCGAAAAAAAATATAAAATGAATAAAAATAGAAAATAAATAAAAATAAATCATGATAGTGAAATGGTCCTATTAGTTTCAGAATATATGCGTCTAAAATCATTCGTACAAACGGCAAAAAATGTAGAATAGTTGTAAGGGTTTCAGGGGCATTTATAAAATATTATATTAATATTTCTGTGTAGGTGACAATAACAGCATGTATGTGACGTTTTACTTTAATATATATTGATAATATGTAATCACATACAAATTGGCTACAGGTGTTGGATGTCATTTCCAGAACGAGATTTGTCGCCTGTAATTTGTATATTTTATTAATCCAGTAATTGAATGTTTCTCCGGTGTTTTTAATAACGAAATTATCGACAGACGCAGAACTAAAGGAAAATTAACTCTTGATGTAAAAACAATGCCTATATAAGAAAGTTTTATATCGTTTATATAAAATTCTTTGATACTAATTTTGATTCACCAGCTGTGCACATGTTATCGATTTACGACTCACAAGTCGTGGTCAAGGCCTAAAATATTGAAAACCAAAACAAAAAAAATCCAAAAGTTGAAGAGCAAATTCACAAATGCCAAAATGACCAAAAGGGGTAAAGCTAAAACCGTCTAAGGACAGAGCTATGCAAGAGGGAGATACTCCTTAGTTTTTACAAATTTAAAAAATTTTATAGCAAAAAATTTTAAATAGCAATTTAAAGCTAGTATCGAAATACTAGCAATGTCGGTTCAGTCAAGGATATGGTCTGATTATGTTTACCGTTATTACGTTTTATTGCTGTTGTCTCATCAATATCTATGTTCATTTCTGTTGATTGTAGGTTCTTTACGGTTGTATAATTTCGCATTTATTTATCAATAAAATCAAGATTTCAATTGAATCTGATTGGGCGCGATGGTGCAGTTGTTAGCGGATCGGACTGTGAAGCCAAAGGTTGATTCCCGTTCGGGATGAATTTGTGACGCTCTAATAACACCATTTGCGAGGATGGTATCGGTTTAAAAGTTAGTCCATCTGATTGGGAATAAAAATGCTTGTCCAGTGTTAAGGAAGAGCAACACTCTTAGCAAGATAAAAACTCCCTTGTGGATATCGAAAAATAGTAGGCTAAAATGTCTATACAGGGGCCCTCCTAGTACCCGCTAAATCGAGAGGATAAGCATTAGTTGGTATATCTTGTTTACCAATTCAGTATAACCTAAATGAATCATATATACGCTGGATGATTTGGTGACATTGAAATCTCTCCGAGTTTTCGTTATCATACGCAACTTCGTAGACCTTTCGCATCTTGAAAACGTAAGTCATGTTAGTGACTTCAATTGAACATAATTTAAAGCTAATTAAAAATTACACAACTGCCCGTACCTACACGTACACCTAAAGTATGGTAACGCTAGGTAATGAAACAAGGCAACTCATTTTCACTTTAAATGTATTTCAATTTATTTACACAACAAATAAATGAATAAATATATATTGATGTAATAGATGGGATGTTATCTCACTGACCAAGACACCATAGCCTTAAAATTTCACAAGAATAAAAGATCGACTGAAATAACGCATTTGTAGCGTTTGAAACTATATGAACCATAATGTATGACCTATGAACATTTGAAATTTGATCTCATGATTTTTTCCTGCTTGCAAACCTTTGGTCACAAGCGTACGCGATAAATGTTATTCTAGAAATCAGAATTGTGTATAGGAAAATTTATGTTTCGGACAAGTGCAAATTTTCAATGCATGATGTTTCATTTCAGACAGTGAATTACACAGTATTTGTCAACAATATAACTTAATTATAACTTTAAATATATTTTAAGGATGCTCGTTGGTCATGTTTTGGTGTTTTTGTCAGATTTTCTGAATCCTCGGGTTTTATCCATTTCTTAAACATGAAATTGTTTGCCCATGAACCCCCATTTTTTCTTTTATAATTCAATCATATATACCTTAAAATGGTATTTGACAAAATTTTATGAAATCCTATTTTTTTTTCATACATCTTTGAGAGATAGAGTTGTCAATGCAAAGACAATGAAAAATCAAGAGAAAACTCATTTCCTGCAAATTTTCAAGGTCTTATAGCTCTAAAATGAGCACATGAACCTATATGTTTTTCTTGCTTATTAGTTTACTATTCATATGTTCTCTCAAACTAAAACAACTATTTCAAATCCTATTTATTTCCTATTAGACTAGCGATCATCCTTAAATATACATTTTAGTTTATTACAAAATGTTGACAAATATCTGTAATATTTACAAAATACAGTCTCTTAAGCTTCTTTACAATAAAAATGAGTAAAGTATTTCTCTACATTCTGTTCATCGTTTCGTGAACAATCTTTGTCTTTTCCAATTAAAAGTTCAAAGTTCAAAGTTCAAAGTTTTATTGATATAAAATCCAACATATCATCAAATACACATGAAATAACATTGCATACAAAATAATTAGACAAACATATAATATATACATGATATATATATCAAATATAATACCTTACACGTTTTACCTTTCTAAAAAGCTGTGAACTGCTTCGCTGTATCTTACTTTATGGTAATATGTGAGCATGTCGTTGTTGAATTAGTATAGGAATTCTCTGTTGACCAGTAAAATTTTCCGCGCGAAAACAACAGACACGACTGGCAGAAGTTATAAAGTAGAGATCATGCATTTTTTGTTGTAAACATAGGATTATAGTGTATACGATTAAGCAAAACAAACCGTGTTATTGCAGATTAATAAAGCAAATATACACGTATTAATAATTGATTTCAATAATGAATTTCAGAATATGAATATTACAAAAACATGTAATGACACTTGATCGGAACTGATATACACATAGTTAATTTTCCGGCTTTTGATGACTTATCCTGAACGAGTAAAGTCTGTAATTCTTTATCTCATTTAAACCAATGGCTGTTGCTGTATCTCAGCCGCATCAGCGATCAGTAATTATTTCAAGATGGCGAGTATGTCTACTGAAACTAATAGCTCCGCACCGTGATGCGAAGCAACAAACTTGCTATCACAGCATAATAATATTACTACGGTTGTATATAAATATACGATTACATAAACACCATGAAAATATATTGTGAGACACTAGTTCATCCATGAGGGACTTTTTTTGGCGGTGGTTTAATAAAAGTAAGAGTAAACAAACAACTGACATGAGCGTCGGACTTTCCCCAAAGGTAGAGAATTGCAGTACACCTACACCTACATGTTTTTCACCCCGAAGTAATACAAAACGTCATCGGAATGTCATAAAAGATAATTTTTTTTTATATTGCATAATTACGGGATTTCCTCAAACAAAGCTGCAATTAATGTACAAAGATGGTATTTTTGCATATTGATAATGCCATATTGCTGATAAGCGACATTTCACATAACAATAATAAAAAATATACATTACATAATTTAGGGATTAAGTTGGAAATCATGTCATTTATGACGTAAATCAACAAAAAAACAACAGACAATTTATAACAAGTTTTAATATGTAGGTATCATCTACTTGTTACCCAGTGTGGGCACTCACCCCTTTGCAGCGACTGATCCAGAAGTAGGCGTAAACCTGTTCCTAGCGCGGCGAGGCGAAAAAATAGAGTTAGGGGTCTAAGGATCACCTAAGACCCCCAGAAGCTCTCAGGTAAAAACTGCAAAATCTTGCATTCTGAACGACGTCGTGTGTGTTTTGTTCACTTTTGGAATTACAAATTTCGTCCGGATAATTTCAGAAGAAATGGCCAAATTCATCTCAGAATGACGAATACTTTTTAGTAAATTGTTAATGGATATTACCCTTCATTTTTTATGAAACAAAATGTTTATATTATGCTATTATTATAAAATTCAGAAGTTTTTTCTAAGTGAAATTAATTCCTCAAGATACAGTGGTTCGACAGTCTTAATATAATATATAAATAAGCCTATTATCAGATATAAGGATCACACCCAAAAATTTCAAAATTACAGTATTACCCGCGCAATAGCATAATTTCAAATGTTAATCAACTATAATGCTCATATCGCGGCAAGTGCTTTCGTTTTTGTGTTGTGTAATTTGTTCTGTTTTATTTGTTATGTATTATTCTTTGTTTATGGTATTTGTTTGATCTATTAAGCCATGGCGAGTTTTTCTTGTCTTTGGTTTTCTGTCTAACGGACTCTCTTCACTGTCGTATAGCTTCGGTTGTATGTTTTGTGATATTAAACAATTATATCTTGTTTAGCGATTTTATAGAGGTTATATCGGCGGAAGACGTAGTCAGAGGTCTATGTACGTCTGTAGGTCAATATTATCGTATTACATCATGCATAAGGTACAATTATGTAATTATTAAACTACAGTACTGAAGAAAGATTACAGCGAGCAATACCGGTGTACATGTAGCTTTCCAACAATCTGTTAAACATTGTGTTGGCAATTTGAATAGACAATTGAATTGTCTTATTTATGGCAATAACTAAATATTTATCTTGGCCTTTTTCCAAGTTTATTAATAAACAAGCTATGTATGTAAGTGTCAGTGTGGTATGAATATCTATGTGTGTGTGTGTGTGTATATATATATATATATATATATATATATATATATATATATATATATATGTATATATATATATATATATATATATATATATATATATATATATATATATATATATATATATATATACACACACACAATGTATTTATATATCAGATGGGGATTTTTCCTGTTTTTATACATGTAAACCCGCAGTTTGTTTTGAAGTTTTTAACTATAAAAGCTAACTATAGATTATTTTCTGTGCACCCTCTGAAAATATAAATAGTCATGTGATGTAGTGACAGCTATTCAACTCTGATGAACAATATCAGATTCATAACATATACTGATACCAATAAGTGCATACATGTATATCAACAAACTATTTTTCGTTAGCAGTCCACAAGGCCAAAAATGTCGGAAAAAAAATTAAAAAAAATATTGTACAACAGAGTAAAATCCAAAATTGACCAAAAGGTTCAAACAAAAAAAACCAAATAAAGGTGTATCAAAAAGTCCTCAAACGTACTTTTTTGACTGTATTCGACAGTGTGACACCACAGCATGTAAGTGTGTGAAACACGTAATGTATAAAAAAAAATCTGTGTCATTTCCTTTGGAGTTCCCTGTTTTGTTATGAAACTTTATTTATTGGGATCAATGCTTAATAAATTTGCCTTTTATCGTTATTTAAAGTTCACGTCATTTTATAATCCCATGCTTAAATCCCACTTACATTAGTAACAATTATACAAAATGAGCCTTTTCCAAAGTACTTCTGTTTACACTAGGGATTTTATGTTGATCGAAGATTCCGTTATCATAAATTTATGACGTTTTAGTGTCATTCGCATTTTATAATAATGATCCACTGATGTTTGCACGATTTGCAAAAACAATAAAGCCTATTTCCTACACATTTATAAAGGTATTTAGTTTTAAAGCAGATGTATTATTGTTTAATAAATGGGTAATATCTGACTTCAATGAATATCAATGAACAAAAAGAAAATATTTGATTCAAATGACACTTTGTGCTAAAAGCTACTAGAATAGAATAATTCGTCAGTTTGTAAAGAAAAGATAAAAGAAACACATCCAAAATGAACGGACAATTTTTCACAAATGTAAGTTGTATGATTATCTATTTATTTTAATTTCGTATTATCAAATCTTTAGATTTTATTGTTGATTTATAAATTTTTCCTTTTTAAATGCATGTATATAAATTATATACAACAAATGATTAAGTTATGAACAATTACATGAATAAAATTAATTTTAAAGCAGTATATTCTTTATACAAAATTTCAATATTATACACACGAAAATCACAAATACTATGTATACTGTGGTCTCACCATATCGCGGTACTTAATTTTTTCAAGATGGCGTCAAAATTACGTTGCAATAACGCTGGTAGCGCGATACAGTGGAACCGGCGATACAGTGTGAAATTTTGAAAAGTAAAAAAAAAGGTCAAAATAATGTATACAGTATACTTTCATTTACATTTGTAAATGTAAACGAATTCTTTGACGCTGCCGTCTGAATATTTCTCTGTAGTATAAAATACATGGTTACTGACTGTTTTTAAAATGTTTTTATCAGAACTAAAACAATGTTCTGTATATGTTATCTTTTGACGCAGAACAAAAGTAATTGACCAATCATCTGTGGTTGTACATTTGTATATAATAAAATTAGAGCATTTGGAAAATTCATTTCTTCTCTATTTTGTTCGTAATTAAAGCTGCATACATAAAACATTATAAAATAACGGTTGTTAGTAGGTCATTTAATGTAATAAAATAACCATAGTTAGTTGATAATAAAGTAAGAATTTGAACTGGAAATTGGCGATAACAGAAGAAGATTTTTAAATAAAAATTCATAAAGAATATTTATAAATACTTGAATGTATCAACATTTTGGTTCAGAATCTGAGAGAAAAGTGGTAAAATTCATTTGTTGGTCACGCTAGAAATATATGATCAATAGTTGATGACGCCCCATCTTCCATATCAGTCCTCGATATCACCCAAGGCCTCGGGCTGATATGGGAGTGTCGAAATGGTAACAGGACTGATACGGAAAATGGAATGTAATAATCAATATAAATTACATCAGTTTTTACACATAAGCACACCAACAACTTATGCTACGAAAGACCGAAAGCAATATGCAGAGCAGAATAAATGCTAAAATTGTCAAATAGTTAATCCAAAAACAATAAAAGCACAAAGCTTTGTTTGAAATGTGTCAGAAACTTTCATCTTAGCTTAAAAGATTAAACAATTGAAATAATGTCAACATACAAGAGATACAGGTTAACAATACAGATAATTTGTTCAAATCTACATGTAACATTGAAAAAAAAATAAAATAAAGAAAAAAAAATAAATAAAAAATAGAAAGGAAGAAAAAGAAAATAAACAAAAAAACAGAAAAAATACAACTCAACGGATTTGCTAGATGATTTTTTTAAAACCTTATCTAGTTTAACTGAGAAATATTTCAAGGTGGCTTCAAACTATGCTGAGTTTGCCATAGTTAAAGCTTGTGGGAAACTTTACTATGACGTTGCCAAACAAGCCGCCTGACGTCTATTACATATATACATATTTTACCACGGACATAGACTGAAAATGGAACCAGGTCATATTAGAATTGGGAATTTTTAGTGTCAATAAATCAGGAAGTCAAACACAAACATAAACTTTATCCTCTTAACCAAAACCCAATATGATAACCAGGAAATATCGCTACTGTCACCAAGGTACTATAATTTAACTTTTACTGCCTGTGAAGAATCATGTAACTGTCACATTAATATTTAACTTTCTTATTAAATTCTTATCCACACGATATACAAACTACTCATTATATAATCCCGCATTTCTATTCATCACACCACAATAAACATAAATCGTATATATATCTAAAGAGTAAAATCGTAATAAGATTTTCCCAAAACATTCTATTAAATTGTCAAATTTCAATCTATGGAAAATTTATGTCGATTTTAAATAAAGTGAGGAGCTTCATATCAGTTCTCGTCCTCGAAATCGCACCTCATTTTAACTTGCATATAAAAAAGCAATGTGCCTTGAAACTCCAACGTCCTGAATTTTACACCTCAAAGCTGAATATCCATCACTTTTAATGGTCATCATTGACAGCCTGTACACCCACAATAGTTCAGAATAAATTTATGTCAGTAATTTAAAAATTCTGCCTAGACCCTATGGTTTCCATAGATACCAAATTTAATTCAAAATACTAATAAATGTACATAAAACTGAGCAGTGAGAAACTATGTTTTTTATATGTACTATCTTACAGCGGATATCCCGTAATAGTGGTTCTATACCTAAACAGCTGAGTCCTGTTTCACATTTGTATGACTACGATTATTCGTAAATGTGACCTTATTTCCGGTCTTCAGTGCATTAATTCTAATGATGTCCGGGTACCAGTCTCTATCGTAATCGTACGAGTGTTTATGAAAAACTTGGCCGCAGAGTCTGTGTAAACGGGTATATTAGCTTGTATGCCAACTGGAATAACAAATGTTAATCCAATGTTCATAAAACATAGAATTAAAAAAGAAACAGTAACGAAATACGTAACTGATGAGAAAAAAAAAGACTTTTGCTGTGCACGGTCTGCAACGACGGTGTTTTCTTGTTGCGATGAAATCACTTTTGGACAACGTTTGCTTCAATACAAAAGCGGAATATTTTGTAGACTGTGGAAAATCAAAAGCGATTTCCGCACCATTTACGAATATTGTTATTATTTCTATCTTTGATCCTAGGGTCGATAAGAAATAGATTTTTAACCCCACCCGGCTCACAATATACAAGTATTACATGTAATACCTCTGCTGAAGAATTTAAGGGTATCGTCATCTCAGATGCTGGAATCTCGGCAATGACAATGGAAAATGGAACGTTAACTATGATTAACATACTATCCGAACCAATCATCTGTGCGGACATGATTATTTTGGTTCTTTACACACATGTAGAAAGGCCCCTAGCAAGTTTGTGTATCTAAAATTAACCCCTAGACAAACCGGATATTGAATGATAAAGGATGTACCTATAAATGTTAATTTAATGCAATTCATAAAGGGTTGAAAAACCAAGCAATTTTCCCTTTAGTTACTCTTTCCCTTCTCTTCTTGCAGGTAATGAAACTTGCAGAAATAATCACAATTTTCTCCGTCGTATTCTTCGTCACCATAACTACAGGAAATGGTGCACCACAATGGCGTCCACAGGGGAGATTTGGAAAACGGTTAGACCAACGTTTCCCTTCATCATGGCAGCTTGGTAAGTCTTGCGTAATATTAATACTTGAGCTTAATTTTTAAAATGTAAGATGTCTTTATTGGTGGAAAGAAGTGCTTGCTGTTCCGATGTGCCTTAAATCACCATTTTGTTTTACTCATATAATGTCAGTTTTTTTTATACTTTCGTTGTTTCTTTTTTTCTCTAGATTTACCATTATTAATTCTTACATTCCTTTTTTTTCAATTTTTTACATACCTTCCTCATTATTAAATTGTTTTTGAATAAAAATGTAAGTAACAATATGGTGGATTGTATTTTATGTGTTATAAACACAAAATCCCATTTAATCAAACTTGGTAGTATGTTTATAATATCTTGGGGATCGTCGTTATTTCTTCTATAGATCCAATGGCTAATAATATGAAAAAAATATCAAAAAAATTTATGAAATGAATTTATAAACATATATATACATTTATTTTTCTATTTAAAAGCTTTAAACTTTTTTTAATAATGTTTTGTCCTAAATCGTTATTTGTGTCGGATTTAAGGAGTAATTGTGCTTGAGGTACAAATGTAGTCTTTGAAAAACAATAATACTTCACTCAAGTAAAATACATACCCTGATATCACGGTAAACAATGAGGTTAAATAGATTGAAACGGCATGCATCGTTGTTCAAGTTTTCTTGTTTTTTTAGTAAAATATTTTACGCTAACCACTTCATTGACAAACATTTCATTACTTAAACTTTCGGTAAAATGGATCCAGTAAAACAAAAAGGCCGGTAGCCGGTAGAATGACAGGAATTACTGTAATTGCAACAAATAAATAAATAAAAAGAATATAACAGGATATTCGTTTTCAGTTTAGCATCAATTTCAGGCAAGAGTATAAAAAACGAAGACGTTAAAATGCTTTTCTCATTTGCATATGAATAATTAAAGCGATGGCAGAGTATGACCATCGTTAACCCGGAAGTCACGTATGCACCCAAATGTCCTTCAGCTGCTTCAAATCTTTTGAAACTGTTGTAAAATATAAATCTGCATTTTTATGTAATATAATTTAGAGACCATTCTTCGTTTGAAGATTTTGAAAAGATCTAATCTTCTAACGTCATTTTATAATACCCTATCATTTGTCCAATGTTATTCTCGAATACGTAGTGTTGATTACAAAATAAATAGATAGACAAGATATAGGAATAAAACAAATCGATGATGCCATATTTCAGCAACACTTCTTGGCGGAAGCAGTACAAATGCAAATTATATGTAAATTTAAATGAACATTGGCATTTTTATAACTCCAGGACCGAAGCCTGCCACATGAATTTACAGAAATCAAATACGATATAGGATTGTTTTGTTTTCTTCAAAAGTGTCGTCTATTGTGTGGTATTATGTGGTATTTAGGCGATTAAAAAAAAAAAGAAAAAATAGACGTTTTTACGTATTTTTTCACTGTGATACATAGGCGAATCATAGATTGTTTATATATAAAATCCGCCATTGGGCCTGTTAGCCTTTGTTAAGTTAATATTCTGTATTATTATGAGACCTCTAATGCTTTCATTCGCGAGAAACAACCTATTGATAAAATAGCTTATTTTGGAGCATGAAACCCCCACACATGATTGTTTACAGTATTTACCCTATACAAATATATCTGTTTAGTTGGTGTTTTACGCCGTTTTCAGCACATCTGGCTATTTCGCGGCGGCCAGATTTTATTGGTGGAGGAAGCCGGAGTACCCGGATAGAACCACCGACCTTCGGTAGGAAAATCCTTGTCGATTTAGATCGGAGTCGAACACACACCGCTACACGTGAGATTCGAACTCACAACCTCAGTGTTGACAGGCTAGTGATCATTAGTAGTCATGACGAACTACCTAGACCACTCGGCCACCGAGGCCGTATACAAATATAGAAAATATTCATCAAGGTTTGAATTCACACTGATTATAATGATTTCTGGTTAGTTTATTACTATATTTTACATTCTTGATAAAACCTTTAATTGGTTTTATCCATAATAATATCAATATTCTTAAGGTTTTTTTTCTTTATGACTCTTTTTTTTTCATGAATAATTTTCTGCAGTATGTTTAAATAATAATAACTAACTATTACCAATGTTAAGAGTCATTTATGATGAAACTTGTTTGTATCTATGATTTTGGGCATGTAGTTTGTTGGTTTTCATTGCAGTTTCTTTTGTTTTATCAATATCCTGATATTTATTTTTAATCTTACTGAGGTTGCTCGTTCTATTCATACATGTATATATATATATATATATATATATATAATATCAAACAAATGTTGGTGCATAAAATATACGTATATTGTCGAATTTCGACTCATTAGTTGAACTTCTTGCCAAAATAGTTTTTGCTGTCCTGCTGACAATAATTGTATTGGATAATAACACCTCGCATAATGGCTGCTTTAAGTACTTGTGAATTTGCAGAATACATGTACACATTACATTGAATATGAACAGAATTACATATCATTTGTAGTACTTCAGACAAAAATGTCAAATTCGAAACAAATCAAATCTTAAAGAGCTGATTCAAATTGATAAATTAGCGACAATGATGAAAACGACCAAAAAAAGAACAATATTTGAGGGGATACTCCTTCATTTCCAAATCTGTCCCCAATTTTATAACAGTGAATGTGTGGGTATAAGTAATATGGTTATTTTGAATTCATGTATCTTATGTCTGGTAATCTTTATGCAGATTCCAATTTATTAGTTGCAGCCATCAATCATTGCATTGAAGGATGTTAAAAGGCGAAAGAATCAATCGATATTATCATCACAGTATCATCATATGTATACTTGGAAACAATGTATTATTGAACAATGTTGACAGGAATATAATACAAATACAGCGCCCTTTCATTTTAACCAATATAAACTGTTCACATGGAGATGAAATGTTCAAATTTCAACATCATACCTAGTACAGATGTCCTATTTCAATTTGTCAATTATTCCTTGATTAGCACAGAAACAGTATCAATGTTTACGTCACAATAAAGAATAGCGTAACGTCATTGTATACTTGAGAAATAATTCACGGTGGCTTCAAAATATCCTGATTTTACCACGGGTAGGCCATTTATGCTAAATATTTTTCCGCGAGTGGTAAAATATCGACATAAAGGCCCTACCCGGGTAAAATCTGGATATTTTCAAGCCACAGAGAATTATTTCCGATCCTATAGGACAGTTTATATGAAACTTTGAAACGCCGCAACATTGGTATTCAGACACGAAGACGCCATTACACAACGCAAATTATACTATGACGTCGTTAAAGCTTGTGGGAAACTTTACTGGCTCTGTCGTTGGAACTAATATATCCATATTTTATCACGGATGTAGACTGAAAGCGTATGAAGCAGGTCATATTAGAATGTCCATTGTTCATCCGCTACTAATACATTTTGTAATCAGTTTTTGTTACTACTTTTTATTTTTAGTCTAGTGTCACATTAAAGTCATAGTAGCGATAATTGGACAATGATACATCTACATGTACTTATTCACAGATGTTAAATATACCCTGAAAGGAAAACAGATAACAAAATGAATAAATACATAAATACGTAAATACATTAAATGAAAAGAAAATAATTTCAATAAAACGTCTTTTTGTGATGTCTTTGTAGGAAATACCGACAACAAAAATATAGACATGTTTCCGGTTATAGAAGAAGAAAAGATGACAAATGATGTTGATTCAGACGCACAGTCTCTTGATGTACTGGACAAATTGTGTGTAGAAAGCAGTATACCGGGACTCTACCGATGCTACAGGTAAAGGCATCTGATGCAAAGCTAGGTACCTCTTCAGTCAAAGGTGGAAGATTATCAATAAAGCAATTTTGTTGGTTTAAAAAAAAGATGGAAGTCATGGACTTTATCCTTATAGTATTTGATACGAGTCTTAATGTACAAGTTTGATTTACGACTCGTCAGTTGTTTTCAAGGCCTAAAACGTTGAAAACCAAAACATTCATCCAAAAAGTTGAAAAGCAAATTCCAAAATGCCAAAATTATCAAAAAGGTGAAGCCAAAACAATCTAACGACATGGCTATGCACGAAGGATATACTCCTTAGTTTTTACAAAATTCAACATTTTTACATTTTAATGCCTTATTAGGTTGTGCAATGAAAGATTTATATGCAAACGAATTTAGTAAAGGAATACACACATATTTTGTTCATAAAAGTTGTATTTGCATTGTAAATTACCATCCCCTCCTTAACAAAATTGAAAAAATATCTTATTTTGCCCAAACACCCCAAGATTTATAAACATACATTAGCTGTCCTATACATATAATCCTTTTGTTTGCATTACGTAATTATCATTTTTCATTTGGTAATTTGTCTTTCATGTGATGTCAAAATATTTCATTCTGAAAACACCATGTTATACCGTAAACAAAGTAACATCCAAAAATGGTTCAGTATCCCATCCCATGGAAACTTATATTTGTTATTTTATCACCATTTGTATTTACTTGGAAATATGCGTTGTCTATATATTTCCCTGGATCATCTTTCTGAAAAGGCAATACTTAGTTATTATAAGAACGACAACATTGTCTGACAATACCTAAAAAAGTAACATCCAAAAATAGTTCAGTGTCCTATCCCATGGAAACTTATATTTGGTATTTTATCACCATTTGCATTTATTTAGAAATATGCGTTGTCTATTTCCCTGAATTGTCTTTCTAAAAAGATAATACCTTTTCATAAGAGTGACAAAATTGTCTGACAGAAGATATAACAATCATAGTTTTTTCCATCCTTTACAATTTATCGTTAATAAAAGATATGCGTGTATTGGAACAGCGAGGTTTTTCTGTTATTCTCAAAGGTATGAGTTTTGACGCGACATATGACAGAAAATAATGATTAATTTACAACTAAAATTATCGAGGTTTATATGATATTATATGAAAATGGAATGATATATTAGATAAAAAAAACAATTTAACCGTTATTGATTGTTAATGTTTTGAATACAACCTTAAAACAACAGCAATTATCTGGCGTGGTAATCCACTATTGTTCTGTTGGAAAATTCGTGATGTTGTCACAGACATCTGTAAAAATGGTGTTTACATCCGTAATGTATAGAATTTAACAGAAAAAATCCAATTGTTGTACGATTTCTAACTGTGGAGGGAGATTAGTATGGTCACACTATTATACCAATTTTGTCAGATGAAAATTCTGTATATGATAAAATTCACGCTATACTACTTTGATAATGTATATTAATTTAAAAACCCCTTTGTAATTGTAAGAATAATGTTGAAAGTTTACTGTGTAGTGACTTTAAAATGAAGAACAAGAATAATAGTGCCATACCATGTGAATTTTGAGTCCACCATTTATTACCATACCCTTCCTCAACCATTATAGGGAAACGGATTCTTTGTTATCTTAATACCTCGTATTAAAAGAAGTCGTCATCTCTGAACATTAACTGATTTCGTTGCACACTGTTACAAAATGTTGAATTCTCTGAAAACTAAGGAGTATATATTTTGTGTGCAGAGCTCTATCATTATATAGTTTTGTCTTTACTTTTTGGGTAATTTTGGAATCTTTATAATAAATTTCCTCTCCACCGTTTTGGATCATTGTTTTGGTTTTCACAATTTTAGGCTTTGATCACAACTGATTAGTAAAGGGACGAAAATTGAATTATTGGTATCTCATAATTTTTTTTTCTAATTCATTAATCTTTTTTTCTTAGTATTTATTTTTATGAAAGCCAATGAGGTCCTACAAATGTAGTTTTCTACAGACAGTTTGATTTTAAAGCCCATGTTCAGTATTTGAAATACGTTTAACATAACATGAATACTTTCAGTCAATTTCCGTGACGATGTGAAGACTGTTTTTGTTTTAATTCAAAAGAAAGTGCAATATTTTTTCTGCCCTTTTATGTACCAAACGATAAAGAGTGTTGTGCACAATTTAACAAATAGAACGCCAAAGAAATACAGAAAAATGTATGTTCATTTGATTTGTTGCAGTTGGGCACACACCCTTTTACACATCTACTCATATAAATAGTCGTACCTATTTCTGAAGAAAGAAACACATCTTCAGGCAAGCATTGGAAATGTATATATTCCTCCCCCACAAATGCAGATTCATACATGTACCAATGTTAAATGGGAAATCGTTTTAGCTCGAATCTTTAATGTAAAAATATCAACCCTATCACAAGAGTAGGATGGTCTAGATTTCCAGTTTTAGAATTTAAATTATTTGCATACATCACATGGCATACTTAATTTCACTTAAAACGTTAAAATACTAAAACAACTTTCTATAGGGGAATCTCTATAAAACAATTGGGACTACGTACTGAAGGATAATTTTACTGTTTGAAATATTGTATTTGGTATCAGTTACTCCTACTATCAAAATAGACTATTGTACTTTCTATTTTCAACAACATAAACAAGAGTTTAATTTACTTTGGAAAATCACAGACTAGGAAGGGATTGGATTTATAAAGATTTTATAAAAGCATTTCGACATAACAAACAAGATATGGAAGGAAAGAAAAAATACTGAATGTATAAAAAACACTATCTTGGCCAAATAACTTTGGTGACAGATCACGAATAAGCTTTAGTTTCAGTAATTTACATTTTTAATATAGCATGATACCGATTTGATGCACGAGATATGCAGATTCCATCTATTTACTCATTGTAAAGTTTTATCGCGGATATATACATGTACTTTTTGTAATAGTGTTATACATAGTCTCATAGATAGCAACCAAAAACATCATGTATGTCAACCGCTGGTTCTAACAACCTAACGTTTGTAAGAT
The DNA here is from genome assembly GCA_028015205.1 of Mytilisepta virgata. Classification (NCBI taxonomy): domain Eukaryota; kingdom Metazoa; phylum Mollusca; class Bivalvia; order Mytilida; family Mytilidae; genus Mytilisepta; species Mytilisepta virgata. The sequence continues at coordinate 40,896,042 of CM051510.1, read as the reverse complement.
ATATCTTAGGACACTGTTCAGGACCATCTTAGGATAATCCTATGACATGTCTTAGAATTTAAATTAAAGCTTTCCTAATACTATCTTTCTAAGCCTAGATTTTATTACCATCATATCTGATATAAATGTGTAACTATGAATTGTAATATTCTATATCAAATATTTTAATAAAAACGTTAATATATCTTTGTAAAAAAAAAACCCGAATTTAAATTATTAGCTTCCGAAGGTATATGTTTTTTAGTGCATATTGTTACATGAAACAATACAATTTTGCTGGGTGAAGTATTACTTGGAACTAATTTTCAAACAATACTTTCCATCATGGAGAAGATTAATATAACGCAATTAAAACACAAAGAATTGCATCATATTTCGGAGATTCATAGAGAAGATAAATATAATGCAATTCTTTGTGTTTTAACTTGGAACTAAAATATTATTTTGGCAATCTGTCACACACATGTACACAACTTAGGGAACAACAATATAACCTTTAGTTTGGGAGATTACCGGGCAGACAAAAAATGAATTTGAAAAAGATAGGGCATGCACTTGAAAAAACAGGTTAAAAGATGTGCTACACCGCCTCTCCCCCCTCAAAAAAAAAATAAAATAAAAAAAAAACAAAACAAAACAAAAACAAAAACCACAAACCCCAAAACAGAAAGAAAAAACATAAGTAAGTATATTGAATCAAATAATATGAATAAAGTTGAGCTCATATATGTCCGGAAAACAATTTAGGGTCATTTTCTTTATTTGCAACCCCCCCCCCCCCCCCAAAACCAAAAAATCTAATGGTAGTTTCATTAGAGAAGGCATACATGTATTATCAATTCTTCACTCAGGAGAATGTAAACAGAGCCATTATTTACCCTACTATATTTTAACCATTGGGATTGACCTAAGACAGGGTTATGGGTGTCCTAACTTTAAGATGAATTTTAGGATATACGATGAATTAGGGAACATCACTTAAGATATATTTTAAAACCATCTTAGGACATGTAGGACATATCTTAGTCCTGAGATACCTTAAAAATCTGTACCTAGATCTGCTACCTACTCGGTGACGATAATATGATACATGTATTTTATAAAATAGGTTTTGCTTGAATTTGACGTGATATTTTATATCTTTTCAGGAGAAAGCGAGCAACTTATCCCAGAGATCTTACAGACGAAGCATAAGATAAAATGCAGAATACTTCGAACATAAAATTTATTTTCTTGAATAAAATTAAAAAAAAGAACTATACATATCGAAAACATTTACATGTAAATTTGTAGATATTGTTGTTAAAAATGCCTTTTTATCTATAATAGAAGGTATACGGGGATTGGGTCAAGATGGAAATCATGGGTCACAAGAGTCAAGTTTTCTCTTGCTGGGGAACAAAAGTAATGGTCATATCATAAGCTTTCCAATAAGCAAAAAATTCGAAGTTTCAGTGCTATATAGAATCATATTTAAAAAAGAATAATTATGGAGAATTTTGATATAATTCACTGATATATTTGTAGAAAAAATGGTTAATTTTAATTTGTGACTAACATTAGACTGCGAAACAGAAGAAAATGGTTATATGCTATGTCCTATCAAAAGACCAGTTATTTTAAAATTGATCTAATACAAGGTAACATTTATATATGTCATATATGTAGACTGTGTAAATCTTTGGGATAAAAGACAGAAATAAAATGTTTGAAATGTGTTTGTTTGTCTATTTTGAAATAAAACATCGAAGAAAAAAATATTACCTCTGGTACATGAAATAAGCGAACGATCATATCGTATTTTTTTTTGATGGGGGTGGATAATTATGATAGCAATAACTGCAACGAAAACCGTACAGCAAGATAACGGTTATCGCGAGTGGTAACACTAGTACAAATCAGATGAAATATAAACAAACGTTTAGCCCACATACAATTGTGATATCTCTGGACTGTTGTATTTTTAGAGCCCCTTCTTCAGTACATATCATTGGTATTTTTGGAAATCATTCTTGGAATACTCGCAGTTAGTTGATGGTTAAATTATATCATGTTCAGCTACACAGGAATCACCGATATTTTCATACAAAAATTCAATTACATGATTCTTGCACATGTACTCATAATAAAATAGAAATTTAGAAATAGTAAAAACTACATGACAAATGTAAATACCGTGTAGCTTATCAAAAATGATTGGGCATCAAAAGACTTAAGGCCACACCAAATTGATCTTTCGTTCTTTGGATTTCGTCGCCCCGATTTTTGGGATATGTAAATTTTAAGAAACAATTTTTTTGCCGCTTCATTCTGCAAAAATGCTGAAAATAAGCCCCAATCTCCTCAAATTCAAAATAAAAATTGTTCCCTCCCTCCGAACATTTTATAAAAATTGGGAATTTTTCCCATTTTTGCAATGTTTTAGCTAAAAAATGTGCCGCACGTAAATTTGATCTTCGAACGAAAAAACTAACTACAGAAAAAAAATTAAAATTAAAATTTCGCTCGCTCGTACATAAAAATCAATTTGGTATGGCCTAAATACCTGGCATATACTTTGTCCAAAAACACAACGGGTATTTTTTTTACCAATTTCACAATTGAATAATTTTTTTATAGTAATGTCTTAGTAACATGTATAAAACCATCATCATGCTCTAATGATCACAAGCCTGTCAACAGTGAGGTTATGAGTTCGAATCTCACCGGTGGCGGGGTTGTTCGACTCCAGTCTTAATTGACAAGGATTGCCAATTTTCCTACCGAAGGTCAATGGTTCTCTCCGGGTACTCCGGCTTCCTCCACCAATAAAAACTGGCCGCAGCGAAATAGCCAAATGCGCTGAAAACAGCGTAAAACCCCACCTAAACAAACAAACAAACTACAATGATGAAATTTCATGCGAACAGAGAAACAAGTTAACTCTCTTTTGTCAATGTTTGATACTTAACATATTTATATTTGGATATTAAACTACAGAAATGAACACATTTCGTAGTTGTTTTCATGGTAAGTTCAAGTGTCACCCAGTTTTAGTTAGGTACAATTATAATGACTTTTATAAGGAATCTTTTTATTTTGATTTTCGCCATTAATTGGTCGATAAGCGAAATGCTCTTAAATTGAACCGTACGGTATGTTCTCATAAATCTTTACATACCCATTTGCACATGGATTCACCAGAGACCAAAATACAGCGCCTTGATAGGGTTTTTCACCTTAATTTATACTACGGCCTTCGACTCAAAGAAAAATAATCGTACAGTTTGTCAATTTTTAAAATTTCATCAAAAAATTACAGAAAATGGCGATGTAAAATCCATGACATTATATATGAGAAAGTTATAGCCTCTTATAAAAGTTGCTATTTAAAATTTTGTATTTCTCACACGATTTACGTCATTAGACTACAGAGAGCCCCACGCGACCTTATCTGTCATGGGCTGTCTATAATGGAATTATTACTCTATTTCATTCCCACTGTCGTAACATTTCATGTGCTTTACCGATTTGTGACTTCCACCGGATTGATTTTGTTGAACTTCACGACGGGTGCCATATACGGAGCAGGAACTGGTTACCCTTCCAGAGCAACCTGGGTTTACTCCTGGTTTTTATAGGAGTTCGTCTTGTTCATTATTTTTTTTAGTTTTCTGTATTTATTTGTTGTGCTTGTGGTTGTTCATTTGTCTTCCCGGGTTTGTCTGTCCAATGGATTAAGTTTTGTTGATTTCTCCTTAGGTACATTTGTCCTTTTTATTGGACTGATCGGGCGGAGTTGACCTTCATATTTACAACAACAACACCAACAACAACAATACTCTATTAATCCTCAGACACCGGCCTCAGACACATTGTGTACAAGAGGTCAATATAGAATTTCGTATACAATTTGAAATCGGTTACGGCAGAGTTAAGTATAAGACATAAACATCATCAACACAATAGCATTTGTCACGTGTTTTGTCATTATACATACATGGTTTAGCAATGCAGATTCAATAATATATATCATGGAATATAATTGCACGTAAAATAGTAAGTAATTATAATATAATTTTAATCTTACAAAATAGATATAAGTTTCCTTAGAAAAGTATAAATTTGTTTGTACAATTGTAAGTTACAGTATGACAACAATCATTTTAGTTTATCAATAGATGGGTATCTTAAATAATACTGAGGAAATGCTTGTTGCAAATCCATAACATACATTTGTTTTATGTTTCCTCTTGCTAAAAATTATAATTTTTGTTTTATTTGTATTAACAGTTAACTTCCACGTATTACAATATTCTTCAAATACTGACAATGCCCTTTTTAAACCTTCAGGCGTTTCAGACATTATGACGGTATTGTCTGCGTTCAAAATAACAAATCATTTTAAATATATAAATACATTTTCATGACACAAATTGCACATGTGTTCGAGATCAGATATATTATTTTCTAAAAAATATTCCTCTAAGTCATTAAGAAATAGTGAAAAAAGAAAAGGAAACATATGTCCCCCTTGTTTTACCCCAACATTACAATTGAAAAAAATAGAGTATTTCTGACCTTGTCTAATACATTTTTTAAAAATTTTGGTACATGTTATGTATAACTTTAAATATTTCCCCCTGAATTTTTTTCCAAAGCCCTACCCTCCAAACTGTCAAATGCACTCTTAAAAGCAACTAAGGAGCAGAATAATGTCTTTCCACATTAAAAATAAATGGAAATTACATGTAATGAATGTAGTATAAAAATATTATCCAAGCTTGAATACCCATGTCTAAATCCCGCTTGAGCCCGGTCTGAAATGACTTCCATCTCATCAGACAATTTGTTTGACCTGTTATTCAAGACAGCATAAATATCTTACTAAGACAAGAATTAAGAGTTATCCCCCTATTGCAACTGGGATCTAATCGGGATCCTTTATTTTTATATATTGGTATAATAATACCCTTAGTCCAACTGTCTGGAACAATACATGTCTCTAACATAATATATATTAAATAGCAATAAATAAATAGGAAGCATATCATCTAATGTATATTTTATATACTCATTTAATACACTATCTAAACCAGATCTTCTGTAATTTGATAGATTAACAATGCTTCCATTTCTGGAGTAATATCATTAAAATGTACATCAATATCATCATCAGTGGCATTGCCATCCATGTTCACATGTTTAAAATAATCATACAAAGTATCCGGAAAAATATATCAGGTTTATCCTTTTTTTTGTCGAGAAAACGATTTAAAATTTTCCAAAATTCTTTTGCGTTCGATTTTGATGTAGTTCTAAGATTTTTTTCTAAGTTTAATTGAAAGTCGTTATCAGCTTTGTTTGTATTTTTTACTGCTGTCGTGCATATTTTTACGGTTTGTTTCGTTTTTACATAGGTTGTGTCGTTTTATAGCCTTGTGAATTTTTTTCTTGATGCAAAACATTTTTTTCTGGATAGTATGGTTTGGAGTTTGGTTTTAGATTGGACGAGCGAGATTTTTTCCTGCTTAATGTTGTTTCGGCACTCTTTTGAAATAGATCATTTATTTTGTTGTTTCATTCATGTCTTCTTGTGTAAAATTGTCACGTGCGTGTAAATTTTGTAGGTTATTAGCTCACCTGACCCAAAGGGTCAAGTGAGCTTTTCTCATCACTTGGCGTCCGTCGTCCGTCGTCCGTCGTCCGTCGTCGTCCGTTAACTTTTACAAAAATCTTCTCCTCTGAAACTACTGGGCCAAATTGAACCAAACTTGGCCACAAGCATCATTAGGGTATCTAGTTGAAAAAATGTGTCCGATGACCCCGCCTGCCAACCAACATGGCCGACATGGCTAAAAATAGAACATAGGGGTAAACTGCAGTTTTTGTCTTATATCTCAAAAACTAAAGCAATTAGAGCAAAACTGACATGGGGTAAAAATGTTCATCAGGTCAAGATATACCCGTCATGAAATTTTCAGACGAATCGGTCAACCCTTTGTTGGGTTATTGCCCCTGAATTGTTAATTTTAAGGAAATTTTGCAGTTTTAGGTTATTATCTTGAATATTATTATAGATAAAGACAAATTGTATACAGCAAAAATGTTCAACAAAGTAAGATCTACAAATAAGTCAACATGACCAAAATCGTTGATTAACCCCTTATATGAGTTTTTGCCCTTTAAAGACGGCATCCAGCGTAAACTATCCTTTAAAGATCTTTTCCTTTCAAACCACTGGGCCAAATGAGACCAAACTTTGGTGGAATGGTCCTTGGGTGGCCCCCTTCCAAAATTATGTCTGGCATCCCCGACTTCCAACCGAGATGGCTGCTGTTACTAAAAATAGAAAAAAAGGGGGGTGACTTTAAAAAATCTTCTTATATGAAACTACAAGTCCAGTTGCAACCAAAGTTGGCAGTAATAGTTCTTAGGAGGTTCTCTTTCAGAAATCTGTCCAATGACCCGGACTGTTAACCAAGATGGCCGCCACAGCCGAACTTAGTTTAACATAGGGCCCTATGGGAAAATTCATTGAAAAATCTTCTTGTCTTAAACCACTTGACCAATTGGAACCAGAGTTGGCAGCAATGGTCCTTAGATGGTCCTCTTACAGAGGTGTGTCTGATGACCCGGACTGTCAACCAAGATTGTCGCCACAACCGAACTTAGTTTAACATAGGGCCGTATAGGAAAATTCATTGAAAAATGTTCTTGTCTGAAACCACTTGATATATTGGAGCCAGACTTGGCGGCATTGGTCCTTAGGAGGTCCTCTTTCAGAATGTGTCCGATTTCGTTGACTGTGAACCAAGATGGCCGCCACAGCAGATCTTAGTTTAACATAGGACCCTATGGGAAATTCACTCAAAAATCTTCTTGTCTGAAACCACTAAGCCAATTAGAATTAGACTTGGTAGCAATGGTCCTTAGATGGTCCTCTTTCAGAATTTTGTGCGATGACCTGGACTGTCAACCAAGATGGCCGCCACACCCGAACTTAGTTTAACATAGGGCCCTATGGAAAAATTCATTGAAAAATCTTCTTGTCTGAAACCACTTGACATATTGGAGCCAGACTTGGCAGCATTGGTCCTTAGGAGGTCCTCTTTCAGAAATATGTCCGATCACCCGGATTGTCAACCAACATTGCTGCCACACCGAACTTTGTTAAATATTGGACCCTATAGGAAAATTTATTTAAAAATCTTCTAGTCTGAAACCGCTTAGCCAGTTGGAACAAGACTTAGCAGAAATGGTCCTTATATGGTTCTCTTTTAGAAACTGGACTGTCAACCAAGATGACTGCCCCAGCTGAAATTAGTTAACATAGAATCCTATAGAAAAACCAGCCAAATTGACTGCAACACTTAAATTTTTAGGTCTGCTCAAGGTGAAAAGTTAAATCCAGGTGAGCGATACAGGCTCTTGAGAGCCTCTAGTTCAGAATAGCGAACAATTGATCTTGATTGTTGTGAATTGCATTGACAAACTCAGTTTTTTTTATTGTCACACCACGTGAGGTTTTGTGTGTTTTGTGACGTATTGGTTGAGTTTACGTTTTGTGACGTAGTTGACTTGAATACAATGTGTATTTCATTATGGACATCCGATACTAAAGGATTAAATTCTTGTATTTCAAATTCATGCACTACAGAAAACAATTTCGTAGTAAAAAATAATCTACCACGCTAGTGTTTTTATATGTTTTCTTTCCAATACCTTTATCTTTACCAACTCTTGAATTCGCAATATACAAATTAAGTTTTTTTTACAAAAGTTTCACTGTTTGTGACAATAATTAATTGGCTTAAAGCTACATTCAGACACTGTTGTTAGAGGAATATTTTGAGATTGTAATTTTTCAAAATCAAACAAATATGAAAGAATTTCATCATCACCATCTAACTGTAATATATCTAGTTAGGTGTCATCTGGAATTATATATCATTCAAAATATTGGTTTTGGCATTAAAATCTCCAATAATTGGTGAATACAGATCTGAATTTTTACAATACAACATTAACTGATTTTCAATCTCATCGAATGCTTCGGGATGAGAGTATTTTGTATATTCAGATGGTGTATATGTATATATATATGGGAAAATTCATTGAACAATCTTCTTTTCTGAAACCAATTGACCAATTGGAACCAGACTTGACAGCAATGGTCCTTAGGAGGTCCTCTTTCAGAAATGTGTCCGATTTTGTGGACTGTGAACCAAGATGGCCGCCACAGCCGAACTTAGTTTAACATTATACCCTATGGGAAATTCACTCAGAAATCTTCTGGTCTGAAACTACTGAGCCAATTGGAACTGAATTTGACAGCATTGGTCCTTAGATGGTCTGTTTCAGAATTGTGTCCGATCACCTGGATTGTCATAGGAACCTATGGGAAAATTCATTTAAAAATCTTCTTGTCTGAAACCACTTAGCCAGTTAGAACTTAGCAGTAACGGTCCTTAGATGGTTCTCTTTTAGAAATATGTCCATTGACCTGGACTGTCAACCAAGACGGCTGCCACAGCCGAACTTAGTTTAACAAATTGACTGCAACACTTAAATTTCTAGTCCTGCTCAAGGTGAAAAGTTAAATCCAGGTGAGCAATATAGGTTCTTGAGAGCCTCTAGTTTTGTCATTAAATTTATTTAAAATCATTTAACAATATCACAGACTAAAATTAATGTCACATTAAAATTCAAATCATCTCATACATACCCCTGAATAATATTTTATGATGAAAAGACATGTAAAGTAATTTTCGTTTATTAGATACATGCTTGTAACGAAATCAGCTTTTCACAAAGTAAGGAGTGTAACTAACAATGATTTCAGCATTTTATCAAGTGACTTGATATAAAAAATTATGGAGAACTTTTGCTAAACAAATTGATTACTTTTCTGCTGTTACGGACATTATAAGAAAATCTGACATTGTTGTTTCCTGAAAAAAAATCTTCTTCCTTTTTTTATGAAGGGGACTTGCTCAGCTGTAGCTTATATGTTTTTGAATATAACTTCAACACCTTTTGCTTCATTGATCGGAGGAATAATGTTTTATTGGATGGATTTTGTCATATAATGAAGCTTGCCTTTACCATTATATATATTGTTCTGATATTTTATTATGTTTCAGTTTCTGCATTTTGATAGCTAGCTAAAGATAAATTGTCTTAATTCAAATTTAAATATTTATTACATTTTTGTTTTTGTACAATTTTGTTCCACCGGATGCGCATGATTTTAATTATTGTTACTTTTGTTTTAAATTTTAATAAAAAATTGCATGATTGCTTTCGGATGTAATTTCAAAATTAGAAAATTTATTTGGTTCCTAGAACTTTGTATTATTCCCAGAGGTTATTATTTAAAGAAACTGTAAAATGTATTGCAGTAATAAAGATCAAATAATTTTATATTTTTTTTGGTTGGTTTATCTTCTATCTGGTTTTAGAAATATATTGGTAGAAAATATTTCCCTATAGCATTCCAGCTATCAATGGGTTCATTAATAATTCCGTATATAAGTTTTATTAGTTTGCTCTCTATTAAGAATTCAAAATTTATCATACCCATATAGCCTTCATTTTGGCCAAGGCAACATACTTTTCTTTCTAATGGGTTAAAGTCCCCTCCCAATGTAAAATTCCAAATTAAACTATTTATATCTTGTATATATTCTTTTGGCACAATTCGGATTTCGATTGCATAGCTAAAATATGGAAGCAATAATGTTTTTACAATAAGAGCTTTTCTAACAAAAGTTAATTTACTACTTTTCCAAATATGAATACAGTTTTTCATTTTTTTTCAATAATATTTTTCCAAGTTTGATCATTATCGATATTGTATCCGTGATGAATACCTAGGGTTTTAACGTTATCTTTTTTCCAACTAATTTTGTCATATTTCATTCTTTTCCTTTTAGAAGCTAGCACCAATACAAGGCCCTTAAGTTTTGTTATAATTAATTTTTGAACCCGATGTTTTTACATACATATTCAGAATAAGGAATAAATTTTCCACAGAGTTTACATCCTTACTGAATAACTGTGTCATCAGCGAACATGCACAGTTTGGTTTCAAGATATTCTCCATCTCTGTCCCCGGGTAGTTTTATTCCCTCTATACTTTCATTTCCGCGTGGTGGAGAGGGGTGTGACTAAACATCGAGTTCGAGTTCGAGTTAAAGTTAGAGTTAGAGTTCGAGTTGGAGTTCGAGTTAAAGTTAGAGTTCGAGTTGAAGTTCGAGTTAGAGTTCGAGTTATAATTCGAGTTCGAGTTGAAGTTTGAGTGAACTCGAGATATTAATTTCTTATGCCATTTATCGAGTTACATTACGAGTTAGAGTTACAGTTGGAGTTAAGGTTCGAGTTAAGATAATGGCACTTGTTTTTTTTCTAATACGGATATCAGTGACGAATTGGAAGTGTTGTTCAACAGACATTTTAGCCACCGTTCACATGATAAAATGCTGCTACGTGGGCCGAGTGCTTCATCTGCTAATAATTTTTAACTTTTAATTTTTTAATAAAATTTCAATGAGAATTTATGCCTTCTTTTATTCCGGGTGTACACCATCAATCCTAGCAAAACAAGTCAACCAGACTCTACCATACGATCTTCAACATATGGACAGAGGTATATACATACTATATTTGCCCCAACTTTAGAAAAATGTGAACACGACATATCAAGCCTACAAGTACTCTATACTACAAACAATATTTCAAACAAGCTAGAGGCTGCAAGGAGCATATGTAAGCTCTCCCGGTAAGGGAACAACATATAACTTCAAGGGGGGGGGGGGGATGTTATGTTTTTTTTTAATATTGGTTTGAAATTTTTTTTTCAAAGTATGGACACAATTTTATTCTTTTTCGACTACAATCAAACCAAATTATTTTTTTCTTACCAAGTCGAATCAGAAATGTTTTTTGAGCAATTCCCAGAAAGTAAATGGTGCATTTATTCCTATGATATCACTAGCAGTAAATAAAACTGGTATATACTATGAATTTGTTTTTATAATAAAACATTTGCATATTTCTGATATGTTAATGACTTTTATTTTGTTTTGTTTTTTTTTATATTAATTCTTAAAGAAATGGAAAATAACACCATTTTCTCTGTACTTTGTATTTTATTATAACAATCATAATTACACACAGTAATGAGTAGACACACATTGGGTATATGTAAATGTATGCATATTTTAACAAGAGGCTCAGAGGCCTGAGCCTGTATCGCTCACCTGGCAGAAACAAGAATTGCCCATGCCGGGCATGTTTGTCACATGATCTAAACAAAATGATCGGGACGAAATGAGAAAATTTTATAACGAACCTCCCATATATGCTTCCTGTCAAGTTTAGTTCCATTTGGCAAAGCAATTTCAGAGGAGAAGATTTTTTTTATTCAGCCAATCAGAAACAAGAACTGCCCCAAAAAGGAACAATGCTTTGATTGTCATGATTGTTGCTCTTCATCTTGATGGTTAATCACTGAAAGGTCAAGTATGACTGAAAAACTAAGGAAAATCTTATATTATGTTCAAAATAAATCATGTCAGGTTTGTATTAAATAATGATCTTAAGCTTTTCATGTAATGCTTGTGATTTATTAAATCAACTTTCGGATCCAAATATTTATTTTGGAAAAAATATATCTAAACCGATATTTTTTTTTCTATAGTTTTGTAAAAGAGATTATTTGTTTTGGCCCTTGCTGCAACAGATTTTTTTTCCCTCCCTTTGGAATCAGAACATTTTTTTTTTACAAAAAAAACCATACCCCCCCCCCCCCCCATTTTAAAGTTAAATGGTTGTTCCCTAAATTTTATTGGTTCGGTGCATCCTTCGACACAATATTGAAACTGGACACCCCTAATGAGGAATTAGGCTAAATTGCCCTGTGGATTTAGAGGAGGCCACTGTGGTAGCAGAGGTCGGAATTAGCTGACACCGTTTTTGAAAGGGACCATCTTAAGATCATTAAAGTACAATTTGGTTGAAGTTGGCTTTGTATACTTTCGGAGGAAAAGATTTTAAAAATTTCCTTCCCCCTTTTCTATAATTAGCTCCGGCAACATTCCTGGTTGAATGTCGGGGACAACAGACATATTTTAGAAGGGGACCACCCAAGGAATTTTCCACCGAAGTTTGGTTCCAACAGGCCTAGCAGTTTCAGAGGAGATCTTCAAATTGTATTCCCCATAGGATCCTCAGATTAATTATGTCGGGCCGTGACGGCAATCTAGGATGACGGACGAACACACCAGATAAAAAGTTTAAAGGGGACCATCCCGTAACTATTATAACCATTTTTCGGTTGCAATTGGCCCTGTAGTTTTAGAGGAGAAGATTTTTATATTAAAAAACAATAACAAAAAGCTAAAAAGCTAAAAAAAAGCTAAATTCAGGGGACAATAACTCCAAGACGGGTAATACGATTTCTACAAAAAATTAAACGCAAGTAGAGCTTGTCCTTCTGATCGTTTTTAACTTGCCAGATTTTCTCTAAAAGACATTTCTTCTGAGATAATTTTCAAAACTACTGTCTGACCCATATGCTCTGTTTTTAGTAACATAGGCAATGTGGCTTGGTTTCCGCGTCATTCAAATACGCAATATAAAAAAAAAAAACAATAAACAATAAAATGGTTCCTAAACTATTCACGTTTATATTATTTTGAAGGATATAGTTTTGTATCACAACTTTAAATCCCACAATTCAGTGTAGGGATTATTTTAAGGAAGTATTGAAAAAAAACTTTTTTTAATTATACAGGATCCACATGCATTTGATAGCTATATTCGGTGTCCAGATGATTATAAACGGCGAAGGATAAAACTCTACGCACATTAACTTAATCCAAAAAAAGGGGGGGGGGGGTGTACTTTGCAAAATGTTCTGCGCGTAGGCTAGTACTATTTATTTCTCGATTTTGCTATATTCTTTAGGGGTCCCAAAAAATGCAGGTATTTTTGGAGGGTGCGTTCAAAAAGACGAAAATAATAGCTTATTTTTCTGGATCTGGGTAGAGATATCTTTATGGGGGTGTCAAAAAATTTAGCTATTTTTTTAGCCTATGTACATGCAATATTTATTACCTCCCTCCCCCTAAACTTAATCCGTAACTCGAATTTTAACTCGACATGCAACTCGATAAATGACATAGAAATCAATATCTCGAGTTAACTCGAAGATTAACTTGAACTCGAACTCTAACTCGAACTCTAACTCGAACTCGAACTCTAACTCGAACTGTAACTCGAACTCTAACTCGAACTTTAACTCTAACTCTAACTCGAACTCGAACTCGATGTTTAGTCACACCCGGTGCGGACTACATGTAACAAGTAACAACATTTAACACTTTAATTCGTCTCGATGAGTACTTTCAGTAGAATGTAAACATTTTTTTACTATATTTTACAGTTCTTGAGATACATGGAGATAAAGGTAGCAAAAAAGCATGTTTCTGTCGTATCATGCTGCGCTTAACGAAACTCTTTACTGTGTTTATAATATCGTTATCATTTTACTTGTTTTACACAAACATTTCTAAGCCGTGAATTTCTGATGGGAACACCAATTGTGACGTAACGTCATTCAACGTTTTTCCTAGAAAAATTAACTCCAATCATCATAACACTTATTGAAAAATGATTAAAAATTAAATTTACATTCTTACAACGCCGGTGACCTATATTTTTTAAGAGCTAATTCGTTAAAGAGCGCTTTTATTCTTTTCCACGCCAACTTTAAGAAAATTTATAACGTCAGAATTTTCTATATATCATTTAGTACTAAAAACAAATCCGACTATTTTATTGGCGGGAAATTAAATAATATACCAATATTTTCCAAATTAGCTCAAAGAAAAATATCAATTAAAATGAAAAACAAAAATCTTAAAATTTGAAAAATTCTGGAAATTCGGATACCAAAATGTACAATCTCAGTCGTGTTTAAAAAAAAAAAAAAAAAACAATTCTTTGAAAATGTTACTTTATTTTTAATGATTTCTGGTGACCTCATTTTTTTAAAACCTCATTTTGATCAGTATTACTAAGTACTTGAAATACGTTGAAAATCCTATCGCCAGAAGTGAATAGAGGGATTTGTCTTTAAGGTATTGTTTTTATTTACAAAATTTTCCCCCCTTGCACACTTGTCCTATGATATGTCGGAGCGGAAGTATCCACAGTATCCGAATGAGCAGCTGCCGATGTAAATTATTCGGTTGATGAGCATTCGACGCTGCTGTCTGTGGAGGAATGTTCTGCTGATGTTGTTAGTTGATACATGTGGGCGAGGCGGGTGTTGGAAAAATGGTCCTGGATAAAATCGCCATTTGTCTATAAAGAGTTTGTCTTCTACCAATATAGCTTCGTGTCCTTTACTTCGAGCATGGGTGAGAATCGGCACTAGCTGTCTCCTTCCTCAATGATTTCTAGTGGAAACTTTTCATGCTCTACAAATTCGGGCTTAAATTCAAGTTTTTCTTTTGCAGCATCTAATACCTTATTTCGATCTTTCCTCTTTTCAAATTTGGCAATACTAATAATTTTTACATAAGGCCAGTCAATTTCATTTTGTTTATATATTAAAGAAAAAGTAGGTGTTCACGGGCAAAAAATTAAGAAATGGATAAAACCCGAGGAGTACGAAAATCTGACAAAAAGATCAAAACATGACCAGCGAGCATCCTTAAGGGGTTTCTTATAATTTGTTCCCTCACGGTTCACACCAATCAAGATGACCAGTTTAGTTAGAACGGCCAGAACGGTAATATTATATACTAATTGACTGAGTAAGAGGGGAATAGTAAGTTTATTGTCCCGAGGAACAACTATTGCCCCGAGGCAACGCCGAGGGGCAATAGTTGTTCAGAGGGACAATAAACTTACTATTCCCCGACTACTCAGTCAGTAAGTGTTTTATTATACCGAAAGAAACACAAGAGATAATTAAGGCAAAATTTAAGTCATGTGTACGTACCCGAGATGCATGATCGAGTGACAGAGTCCATTATTTTTTTTTAAATTCATGTTCTCACCATGACATATCCCTTTTTCTAAATACTTTGAAGACGTACCGGAACATCTCGGGATTCAGCATTGACGATAACCTATAACGCGGGAGCTTCCGAACGGGTCGGCTAAAACCTCCCAGCCAATCCCGTGCCCGGGATTAAAAATCCGCGAAACAACGTAACTTGAAGAGGGAAAATAGTTTTTTGAGGGAAAATAGTTTGGAAACTATTGACCGGTGACCGGGGAAAATAGTTAAATCACTGAAAATGTTAAAAATAGTGAAATTATTGTGCATGTATTTATTATAGAAAAATATATCTAAGGTATAATAAATAAAATTATACAACGTCTGATCAATGACAGCATTTGAATAAAAGTTTTGAATGTTTCAGAACAAAATAAATGCGTATGCTGTTGGTTTCACTCAAAGGATTTTTCCTTGTCCTGTTTATAAAAGATAAGATAGTTAGCAATGCTATAAACTGTAACAAACTACTGAAAAAATATTTCAAAATTTTGAAATTTTAATAACAAATATGAAAAATTTTGATTTTTAGTTGTATTAGACAGTAGAATTAAAAGACAAAAGAGAGCGAGGTTAATGTAAATACAAATCCTTATCATGTAATATTAAATATATATATATATATATAAACAGTGTTATCATGTCATAACAAAATTTGCTCTTGAATATTGTAATTTTTTTGTTTTTGTTGTCTCAATCAAGTTTTTAGAATATAATACAGTAACTGTTAAATTTGTATATTTGGGGGTCATTTCGAGTTTCACTCAAATCACAAATTTACGGGTATTCAGAGGTCACTTACATCATAACTTTAGCATAAGTCTTGCCAATTTTTTCTGGCTAGAAAGCTCAGACAAAGGCTTATGCTAATAGTTTCGCTGATCGCTTCTCTCTGGCTTTCTACTATATCTTTGGCTAGTTACCTGAGCCACAGTTCAGATTCTTATCATTCACAGGGTTGGAAACTAGGAGAGCGGATAGTGCATAACATAGTGTTTCTGCAGTAGCTTTATAAATGAATTAGACACTGGGCACTAACCATCCGATCTGACTATTTTAAAGTTACGTTTGCAAGCAAACCACAGTTTGCCTACAATTACGCTATTTTTTATATGTTTTCAAAATTAGGATGATAAAACCATACAAGGTAAATTGTTGAGACAGTCATACGCCAAAAATATTGTATATAATTGTATAGTTGTATTTGTCAGTATATTTTGTAGTTTTGTAATAAAAAAAGAATTATATTTCTAACTATTTTTGTGTATAAAATGAGAATTATGTTGATAATTCAGGTTTATACAAAAGACATACTAATTGCCCCTTCCCGTTCCCCATTTTCTTGTTTCTGCACAAAATTATTTTAGCACGTGAGAACTATTTTCAATTTCACATTGTTTATGTTGTAAGCATCGCCATTCTTTGTTAACCATCTTCCTCCCCTCCACCACCAGTAGATTTATATATGTATATATATTGATACACAAATCACTTGAAAATTGTTTCTTGTCTTAAAGTATGTATTGTCGTTTGGTTGTGGGTTTAATATTGTTAATTTGTTGATGTTTGATTGTTGCTCTTTTCCTCCTCTTCCGATATTTTAATCATTGGAAGTATGAGGTTCTCTAGAAGGCAAAGTGTATGCTAACAAAATACATAAATTATAAAATTGCGCATACTCTGTAAAAGTGATAAAAATGCAAGGAAGGACAAAGAAATCTAAACAAAGGTCGGTTAAACACTGAAGATATTTTCTGAGCCATAAATCTCACAGAAAATGTTTTCCTCGATATCCAGAAAAAAACATAAGGTTTTCCCCTGTTTCGCCTGACAAGAACCCCCCAGTATAAACTATGAAAATCAGGACTAGGTCAGTATCTTTATAAAAAATATCATATCTAACTAAAAAGACGAAAAACGATTATTACTGCGTAAGTTGTCTAAAACAAATTTACAGAATATGATAAAATAAATTCATGTATAATTTCATAAACTTGTAAAATACCAAGGACATGATAAGACAAGTAAACTGTAACATTTGAAAAACACCGAACATTGAATTCCAAAGCTTTTCCAATGGAGCTAACTTCTACGACGTGTAAATCCTAGCAGCTAAACTATTTTCTAAGCACATAAACTTCTAAGACACTGCTCTGTTAATTTCATTACTCCAAAAATGATACGGTTGTCATCACGAATTGATTGGCTGATACGAAGTTTCCCATCTCACGTATAAGACTACATATCTTTAGTTAGATTTCACGTCCTTCTGGACGCCTTACGGACTTGACACTTCACTAGCATTTACTCACTGGCAATGTGGCGGGTGCTGTTAAGGGTTTTAGGTAAGAGTTTTCATTACTAGGGCTTTAGTTTATGTGCGGTCTTGTTCTAGTTTTGTTTAACATGTTTAATGTATTATATGTTTTTTATTCTTTTAGTTTGGGTTTGTTTGTTGTGTTCCATTCTCGTGACTTTGTCTTTTCCTTGGACTTCGAATTTGCGGCTTTTTCCCACTGTTTTGGTATTCTTTTGTATTCACTAAATCGTATTAGTGTATAAATTATCTAATGCTTTCTTATGGACAAAACATGTACTATGAAAATATAAAGTATGATTTTTTTTTCTTATTTTATAAAAGTTAACAGTTGCTTAAGGTATATTTGGTGTTTTAATTGTCACAATTTACGTTTCTATAATTAATTACACATACGGAATTATTTTGATTTTCAGTTGTAGTAGACAACAAAAAAAAAAAGATAAAAGAGAGCGAGGTTAATGTAAATGAAAATTCAGCTCGTGTAATAATAAATTGATACACAAAACACCTGAACAGTTTTTGTTTTTTGAAAGCTTTATTGTCATTGTCATTGTGATGTAGATGTAATGTTAATTGATCGTTGTTTCATTGTTGCCCTTTTCTGCTTCTTCATATTTTAATAATTGAAAGTATGAGGTTCTCCAGAAGGCTGAGTGTACATGTATCCTGCCAACCTACAAAACTTGTAATATTGAACAGTTGTAAAACTTGTAAAAGTTATAAAAATGGAAGGAACGAGGATGACAATAGGACACGCAACATCAAGTAGGATATTCCATGTAATTGAATCTTATCCTATTTTGGTCGCCTCGGTGGTCTCGTGGTAGTGTGCTCGCCTCGAGTGCGGAAGGTCGCGGGTTTGATCCCCGGTCGGGTCAAACGAAAGACATTAAAATTGGTATTTGCTGCTCCTCCGCCTAGGAGTAAGAGCAAAGTTCTACTGGTTGGCTCGGAGTCAGTATAATGTGTCCGATTGGGTTGATATCTTCCTGCGGACAGTTACCTCGTGAGCTAGCACATTATAAACCAGGCTCAGCGTGTCGGTCTAGTAGAAAGCAGGGATCTTATTCATTATCATACACGTCCTGATATGCAGCTGGCTGCCACTGGACGTTGAACAACAATTCATCCATCCATCCATCATATTTTGGAAAAGCACATGTATAGCCTTTAAATTTAACATGGACGACCCAAAACCTCCTGTGTTCTAATCGAGAAATAATGCTCGATAGCTTCAAATATCCTGATTCTACCGCAGGTAGACCTTTATTCCAAATATTTTGCCATAAATATCGGCAAAAATGTTTATATATCTCTAACATTTTTCATATTGATTTTAATAGACAACAATGATAACCAATAGTCATAATAATAATAGTCAATTATTTTTGGTGAGTCAAAACGAATTATCAAATTGTATTCTATAAATAAATCTTCAAAGAAAGATAACTCTATTCCATATTTACGAAAATGAATGCAGGTGACGTATACAAAGTATTTGGTGTGTCATTTAAATTTATTTGATACTGATGGACGGGCTATAACGATGCAGTTTTATGAAATAGCCTATTTATTTCAAAGCATAAAGTGAAACTACACATCAATGGCGTTTGCAGACACGTTAATTGTAGGAGTAGACAATTTCAGTGCCTGCGTTGGGTGCATCAGAACTTCATTTGGCTTGATTGTGATAGGAATATGTTTGCAGATTGCTGGATTTGCTGGCGAAGAATGGTCCTCATCAGAAACATCACAGCTTGGGTTATTCGGACTTTGTCACCATACTAATTCGTTTGTGTGTTGTGATAAATTCAATACAGGTAAAAATTTAAAATTATTGACTACTTTATTTATATTGATATTAAATCGTATAACAGACATAATGTAAATATACCATATTATGCACTAATAAACATGATGAATATATCGGCCAGACAGAGTTTTTCGCCACACCAGACTTATTGTTATTTTAAATTTATTTACCAGTAGTTAAGTTATATATATGCACGTATAAAAAATTAAATTATTTAATGTTCATACGAATAAAAAATGTTGTATTTTTTTCTGCAACTTTTTCTCCTTTTAAGATGTGTGTTGTCAGACAAATCTTGAAAATTAGGGAGCAATCATTTGATAACTTTTAGCAACCGATGAAAAAGTCCATAGCATTTTTATGAATGGAGGACCTGTGTCAATCAGGAATTATTTTGGTTGAAATGAAAATAAAAATTTAGGCACAATAGCGACCGAAAAAAAAAGATCCATGACCAAACTTTCGGCGAAAAAAAAAAATAGTCAGGATCGAACATTTGATCCTACCCCCCACCCCCCCCCCCCCCCCCATAAAAATCAAATGGCTGCTCTGGAAGGGGGATGAAATTCTTCTGGTGGATGATGATGGATGGATGAATTATTGTTTAACGTCCAGTGGCAACCAGGTGCATATCAGGACGAGAACATGTTGATAATGAATATGATCCCTGCTTTGTACTAGACCGACACGCTCAATCGGATTTTTAACGTGCTAGCTCACGAGGTAATTGTCCGCAGGAGGACATATGACCTCACTCAGACACATTATACTGACTCCGAGCCCGACCATTCTTTGCTCTTACTCTTAGATGCCGCGTGCTTGGCGGAGAAGCAGCAAATACCAATTTTAATGTCTTTGGTTTGACCCGGCCGGGGATCGAACCCGCGACCTTCCGCACTCGGGGCGAGTACGCTACCACGAGACCATCGAGGCGGTTTCTTCTGGTGTAAACATCAATTAAGTTTGTGTTATTAGTTATCTTGTAAAAGAATAAACGTATTCTTAAACAATGAAGTTCCAAAGTGAATAAATCATTTCTCCATTGAAGTTTTTTTACTTCCGAGGTGGATTTTATTTTTACTAGACAAACATTTCTGATATGATTTATTATTCGTGTAGAAGAGACGTCAGGATGCCAAAACTGCATATTGAAATGCAAAAGCCTAAATATCTAAAAAGTAAAAACAAAAATATCTTAAGGGTTAATAAAAATGGTAACCATTAATAAATTGGGTAACGCTATCAAATTCTGAGTTTTCAAGAACTGCTATTTACCATATTTATATTCATATACATATTTATCCGTATTTATATTTGTACATAACACAATATTTTCACGCCGTTATGAAATATACATGATTCGTTTATTAACTGTAAAAGCTAAATACATTCTATCAAGATCAACATAACCCTTTATCTTGAACGATAAATCTGATCTGGTTTATTCGTAGTTTGTCTTCATTTTCTACATCATGATCTATTCAAACAAAATTATGATAACAGGATCAAACCAAGGCATGTTTTCTTGTCTGGTAGTCAATCAAGACCAGTCAAAAACAAGTTTTATCTGTTTATCACAGGTAAAGTTAAATAGTTCATAATTCATTAACTTTTATAACTGATCTTGTCTAGGCCGGTGTCAAAACTGTAGAAAGCCGAAACAAACAAATCATGATGTGATTGAGCAGCTTCAAATTCATAAAACACCATAGCTTTCAAGGACAATACAAAGCTATGCCTGACAAAAATACTCAGCACCCCCCCGCCCCCCCCCCCCCCCCCCCCCCCCAAAAAAAAAAAAAAAAAATAAATAAAAATAAAATAAAAATAAAAAAATAAAATAAAATAAAATAAAAAAAAAATCACAATTTCATGCATCAGATTATTACTATCATTTTCACACCAGTTGAACTCAACACACATATGACTGATTACTAAATGTAGCATTGAAATTTGAAGATGAAGGCATTTTCGTTTATATTAGTAACACTGGTACACGTACATGTAATTCATTGTGAATTTTCCTTTTGTCTTTAGACTGGCTAAGAGTCGCTTTGGCGTTCCAAATAATAGGATTCATCGCATCAGCACATCTCTGATCTTCTTATTCATGTACATCTTTGTTGCACGGACAAGAGGAAACAGATGGACCAGAAGAACGTTTCAGATATCTTCGTTAATAGCAGGTAAAAGCATTCAGTGATAAAAATAAATATACCGATACTGGTATATTCTATATGCATATTTCATGACTCATTAATATATTTATATAGTGCTCAAGGACAAAAATGTTGAACGCCGAAACAACCTCTTAAATTGTTTGAGCAGATTGAAATGTCAAAATGACCACAGTACAGCGATAATTAAAAAAAATATATATATTTAAGGACACCGGTTTTGTACGTAGTAACACAATTAGTGGTTTTATAATGCGACTTTCGACTTGTTCATTGTACGGTGCAGAAACAATGCTGTTAAAAGATATGTTAAAATCCTTTTTCGAAGTGAAAAGAAAATTGTTCTTTAACTTGATGGATATTTTAATTTTGCAGTTGCGAAATTTCTGTAATTCAAAGCGGACGTAGATAGTTCATTTCTGGCCTTTTAACATGCTAGTTTGAAAATATCAAAACTTAAAGGTGTTTTTCTTGATAATCATAATAATTTCACCAATAAAATTCCAGTCTATGAATATTCCAAATTCTTTATTAGTGGCACGGAATTCTCATACAGATATTAAACCAAAGGATGTTTAAAATAATAAAGGACATTAAACCAGAGGCTCCACGGAGCCTGAACGATCATCTGGATTTCAGGTGACTACAACTGACAAAGTGCTTCTAGATAATATCTATAAGGAATTGTTGCACAGTGTCCAGCGCTTCTAGATGAGATATGTAAAGAATTCTTCCAGTGTCCAATGCTAAAAATGTTAAACTAAGTCCAGCTGTGGCAGTTAGCTTGGATTAAGATCAGCGCGAAAGCATAACTGTTTTAGCAGACATTTATCCAAGGATCTTCGTGCAACAAAAACATTTCAGTTGGCTTAGTATTTTCTGACAAGAATACCATTGTGCAAATTTTTCCATAAGGTCCAATGTTAAACTTAGTCCGGCTGTGGCGACCATCTTGAATTTCCAATCGGCACATAAAACATATCTTTTTTAGTTGTCTATGAAATGATCATTCACAAATCAAAAACATTTCAATTGACTTGGTAGTTTGCGGTCCAATGTTAAACTAAGTCTGGCTGTGGCGGCCATCTTGAATTTCTATCGGCAAAAAAAAAACATAACTTTTGTACACAACCAACCAATTAACATTCCTGCCAAGTTTGGTTCATTTAAACCGGTGGTTTCAGAGAGGAAGATGAAAATGTGAAATGTGGAAAGACCGACGACGGACGCAAAAGCGCACATGTCCTGTTAGGCCAGGTGAGCTTAAAATCACACTAAGCATGGAACGTACTTTTCAACATAAAATGGGCTTTTCCACGAATGCAAAATTATATGCATATAAACAATCCAGTTGGAAAGAAATGTAATGCCTTGTACTCTTCGTCATTTAATGAAATAAAATTCACACATGTATGACTAGCTAAGACGAAAATATTTGCTCTTCAGATGTGGAAAATATATATACTATGCTTGCATATATGACAACGTGAAATGTCATGCAATAATATAATTTAAGATTAATAAATAGTCTAACCTTTCACTACACATTCAATATATTTAGTTTACGATATAATACCTGAGTAATATATTTGTACTGCAATATTTGTTCAAGATAAAATTATGAAATTTGACATTTTATACAATTTGAAAGCGTTTTTTTTTGGGTATTTTTTCCAGCGTCATGTATTGGTACAAGTGCTGCCACATATAGCAGTTACTATTGGAAGAATCATATTTTGTTAGATCATCACTTGAGTTCATCCTTTACAATAGTTGTGATATCGTGTCTCGTATTTATTGCCACGTTCATCATAATAACAGTCAATAGCATCACAGGTAATATAAAAATAAAAAGATATCGGGTATGCGTCAATAAAAAAGACATAAGAAGTCATAATGTAATCCTTAACCGATACGACAGGACAGTACAGGAACGAAAAAAATGTGTACAGTATTCAATAAGAAAACATTTTTTGAAATTTGTAGACAAAAGTCGATCAAAACTATACACAGGGAATGTCCAAATCCACAAAACAAAGAAACAAAATGATCAACATATATGATTGGTTTGGTTAGTTGGGGTTTTACGTCGTTTTCATTTGGCTATTTCGCGGGGGCCAGTTCTTATTGGTGGAGGAAGCCGGGTAACCCGAGAGAACCACCGACCTTCGGTAGGAAAATTGGCAATCCTTGTCAATTAAGTCGGAATCGAACACACCCCGAAACAGGTGAGATTCGAACTCACAACCTCAGCGTTGACAGGCTAGTGATCATTAGCAGTCATGACGAACTACCCTAGACCACTCGGCCACCGAGGCCCCTCAACATATATGATTGAATCAATTAAATGATATATTGTTAAACATAAAAAATAATATATAAGGATGATCGCTGGTCTAATAGGAAATAAACAGGATATGAAATAGGTGTTTTAGTTTGAGAGAACATATGAATAGTAAACAAATAAGCAAGAAAAAAATATAGTTCATGTGCTCATTTTAGTGCTACAAGGCCTTGAAAAATTGCAGGAAAATGGGTTTTCTCTGGATTTTTCCTCGTCTTTGCATTGGCAACATCAGTCTCTCAAAATTTATGAAAAAATAAAAAGGATTCATAACATTTTGTGAATTACCATTTTACGATATATATAATTAAATTATAAAAGAAAAAATAGGGGTTCATGGGCAAAATAAAATCATGTTTAAGAAATGTATAAACCCGGGGATTTCGAAAATCTGACAAAAAGACCAAAACATGACCAGCAAGCATCCTTAAATGTATTTTAGAGTATCCTTCATAGGATTTATTTTCATTGAAAAAAAAACAATGGAAACAAATCGGCTCAGTTTATCATTGACGCCTACCTTTCTTCTCCATAGAATTCAGCACCGACAAATGTTACGGAAATAAGAAGGATTGAAATTCGATCCCAAAATTCCCAGTGTAGCATTAAGACCCTGTCTGGATCAGCTGGGTGAAAAGATAACTGAGATGTATTTTCAAGTCAGTTTTATCCTTTACTATTAATGCTATGTGCATTGCTTACACACATATACGGTTGATACAGTATGAATGTTTAATTTTCACATTAGATATTATTTGAAAAGAGGGGGGGGGGGGGCGAAGATAAAGTTTTTTAAAATGCAGCTTCCATGATTTGTGGTAGAAAGACAGGTTCGAAAACTGGTGGAAAATAGAAAGTCACTATGACTATAATAGTTCTATAAGTTAATAAAGCGCACCCATCCTCCCCACTAAAAAATCCATATTTTATGAGTGCAACAAAACTTATGGAAGATCACTTTATGGTGCCCTTATGACACGTCGAACGGCTTTTTCTTACAGGCTGTTTTGAGGAGGCATCGTCAACATGTATCACTGCACAGACGCCACTTCTACGATCTGCGAATCTAGACTATACTGTTACATGCATTATATGTGGAGAAAGAAGACGGAATGTCATGTTTGATTGTAGACATGTGGTTTCTTGCAGCGAATGTGCAGACAATTTAAGAAACTCTGCAGAAAACAACTGCCCTATTTGTAGTAGGCCTATTACTGGGCTCACTGAAGTATATCTGCCATAAAGATTATTTCTAGTTTGAGAAATCTGTTTCATATATCTATCAAGAATTCCATTTTATGATAATCATATTTTCCAAAAAAATTATTCTGCTTATTTAGAAACCATATCATTTTGATTTAAATTTATACATCATTTATTTTACACATCAAGCCGTAATACTAGTGGTATATTTAGGTTTAAGATTTAATGTAAGACCAATTTCTATGAAAAAAAAAGATACTTAAAATTCATGTGAAGATTTTAGAAAAAAAAATCTTTTTGAAATAGCTAATTGTCTTAATATAAATTTAAATTTATGTTTTTAGTGATACTCAGAAATTAGTGTTTTATTTACAGAAGATAACTTAATACGCTGTTGTGCAAAAACTGCCATCATTTTAAATAGGTGTAGATATATTTTATACTTTAAATAAATGTATCATGTACATGTTTATAAACCATGTCGGTTTTACAAATATTTGTATATTTGTTCACATTATATTATAGTGTTATTAACTGGCTGTTTCTGTATTGGCACTGGTATAGATTCAAGGTTTGCTGTAATGGCCTCGAAACCTGTAGCCTCGACGGCCAATACAGCTGACCGAGAATCTATACCAGTGCCATTACAGAAACAGCCAGTTCATAACACTTTTATTAAATAATCCAACTTTTTCAATACAGACTTGTTCTGAATGCTGTATTACATACATCAAATGTAAATATAGGGCCAATATTTCCAATACGGACTGGCAATGAATCCTGAATTACATGCACAATATATGTTTACAGGGCCAATGATTTTAATACTGACTTGCTTTTTCAGTATTGGACCTGGCCGAAAAGCAATATAGATCACGTGATTTATATGACCAGGACGACGTCACCAGTATGACGTTTTGGTAGTATTAGGGCTGTTTTAATCGTATTATTTAATAAAGTCTCTTATAAATTATAGCTCTCATGTATGTTTTATGTGCTAGTCATCCGTTTAATTATATTTTATGATGAGAGATGAGATTTTATTAAATAATTGAAATGAATTGAATTGAGTTGCAATTTAACTTTTGTGAATTATACTGAGTAGTGAAAAAATATAAGGCGTTTTAAGAAAAGAAGTTTATGTATTGTCCGAGATATAAGCTATGGCTTGTTTTTTTCATGATAAAAAAGATGATAACGAGATTGTCTGATGACTTATTCTTTTTTCTCGTTCCGTTTGGAGTTCATGAAAAATTCATGAGAAATGCACTATTTTTATTTATACCTTTAAACGTTTAACAGGTTTGTATATTCCCGTCAAAATGATGTTGAAGCACCTTCATGACTATGCCAGTGTAGAGCAAAGTTACGATTAATTTAGGGTGTCGCTAAACGGCGGAAACGGAATACGTGCGTGTCATAATAGTAAGCAGTGTTTAATCAGACAGCACATGTGTAAATATATAAAAAAAAAATTTAGCGAGTAGATGTTAACAACATTTAAATATATGTACATGTGTAGTATATGAATAAGCCAAATGTTTTAAAAATATGCCACACGCCAAGAGAAAAGGGTGTTAAAAGGATATATATATATATATTTTAAAAATATTACAAAATTCATATGAATTACTTGTACTGTAAGCTTTTACAAGTCATTAAGTCGCACATATAAATGATTTAATCGGTTTTGAAACGACTTAAGACACCTCCATAGGTGTCTTAGATTCAAGTCAAATCTTAGACATTTTGTTAACTTAAGTTATTTTATGCATATGACTTAAGTGGGGTGGGCCGGGTTTCATTAAACTAAGATTTTGCTCAGCAAATTCTTAACTTAAGTTGTTTTATGAATACTACTTAGGCAATGTGGGCGGAGTTTACTTAACTTAAGTCATTTCTTAGCAAAATCTTAACTTAAGAAGTTTTATGCATACGGCCCCAGACCGAACATACTTGTACTTGTTGTTTCTAAATATCCATTTATAACAGATCCTCGTCCTGTCCTATCTAGCGGCTACATAGAGACAAAAACCGAAAGTTCTTAATATTATTCAAAACACGGAATATAATACACAAAGAAAAAACATTACTCGTTATTAAATAAACAACAATTCGACGATGTAAACTTTATTGCATTGCCAGGAATTTTGCAGCGTATTCGAAACGCATGAAAGCTATTATTGTACATTATTTGGGATTCAGTCTTAACTCTTGCGTAAATCTGATCTGGAACGCTGGACGTGCATGTTTTAGTATATCCTATGAATGGATATATACTCTCTCAAAAAAGAAACGCAACATCAGATTATCTTTTTGAAATATTATTTTTCCGGACAAATAACCAATAAATATCAAAATATATGTACACATGATCATAATTACACCTTCATAAAAAGTTTCCAGGTACAATCATTTAAATTCATCCACCCGTAAACGACTTTGGTCGCAATCTGGGACACCCTACGGTTTACGCATTGCCAAAAACTGGGTCGACTTTCACGTGCAAATCATGGGTTATTTTTTAGCTCAGTCAGTCGGTATAAAAACCGGGTATTTCTTTTCATGAATGCATTCGTAAAATAAAATTCTGATGAGGTGACGCTATGCCAAGGTTAGACGCTGCTACCCGGAATATCGCTATCGGACGACTAGAGGCCGGAGAATCACAGAATGCTGTTGCTGTAACGTACAATGTTCATCGTAGCACAATTTCACGCCTTTGGGGACGCTACCTGCAGCTTGGTACTACGACAGATCGGCCACGTTCAGGGCGCCCGCGTGTTACAACCAGGGCGCAAGATCGTTACATCAGACTTTTCCATCTGCGGAATAGGACTATTGCTGCAACAGAAACAGCTGTAAACGTCCCTGGGTTGCGCCGTATATCAGCACAGACAGTACGCAATCGGTTACGTTCTCATGGATTGAGGGCAAGAAGACCTTACTTTGGAGCAACACTGAGACGCCAACACCGCCGAGCGAGGGTTAGATGGTGTACTACAGTTCGTGCATGGAATTTACAGAACTGGAGAAGAGTATGGTTCAGCGATGAGTCACGTTTTCAACTGGAAAAGCGAGATGGTCGCATACGTGTGTATAGGCGCCGAAACGAACGTTTTGCGCAAAACTGTGTTGTGGAGAGAGACAATTTTGGCGGAGGCAGTGTTATGATGTGGGCCGCTATTTCTTATGCCAGAAACACACAGCTGATACATATCCAAGGCAATCTGAACGCTGTTAGGTATAGAGACGAAATTTTACGACCTCATTTATTGCCCGTAATTGACATTCGGAGAGAAATTTTTCAGCACGACAATGCCCGACCACATACAGCACGTGTAACAGTAGACTTTTTAGAACAACAGAATGTCAATGTGATCCGTTGGCCGTCACGATCACCCGATCTTAATCCAATTGAACATTTGTGGGATGAAGTGGATCGGCGCGTGCGCCAACGACAACCACCACCGCAAAATCTGCAACAATTACAGCAGGCACTTCAGTTTGAGTGGCAAAGGATACCGCGTGTTCGAACTCAGCGTTTAATTCAATCTATGCCAAGAAGAGTCGGGGCTGTGTTACAAGCACATGGTGGACATACCAGATATTGACAATTTATGAGTGATTTATTGACAATATGTGACAAACTGTGATATTCCAAGGTAAAAGAACTCATGAACAAGAAGTGTGCCAATTTTTGCATTCCTGTGTAAATTATTTATATCATAAATTATGAAAATAATATATGAAGTAAATTTCCTATTTTCTGTATGTTGCGTTTCTTTTTTGAGAGAGTATATGTTGTAATTCCTCTGATTTTTTTACGTCCCTTATTGTAATGACCTGACAATTTTTTAATCCCTAGGAAAATATGACCCCTAAACTTTCAAAATCCCCAACTGATAAACAATGACTCTCTGAGGGGGGGGGGGGGGGGGGGGGGGGAGAACAATGCTTTTTTAATGATTTTACCTAGTTTATTTGCAAATGTATGCAAATAGGATCATCAATAAATATTAACTAACATCAACATCAGGCTGATTTCGGGGTTGGAATGCAGTTAGAGACAACAATGGCATTGTCTTCATTTTCACCGTAAATCAATAACAAAATAGGAATTTGATTTAAAAATTATTTATCTTTTCTTATAATTGACTACAGGAGGTATCCTATGATAAGTTAAGGCTAAGCACGACGAGCTTGATTGCCTGATGCATTGCTGAAACAAAACTTAAGGCACAACACCCTCCCGAAAATAACATTTAAAAAAAAAAAATTCACACCAATTCGTATTTGGTAATTAAAGTAGCCGGAGACCTCACAATACTAATAAACAACAGCAGAAAAGGGATTGGTTCAAAAGGCTCTTAACCTAAAAATATACAGAAGCACAAACAGAGTAGATTGGAATCCCGATAGAATCATTGTTCGGAATTCATATACGTCAAAGGATTCATATTTGTCGTATAGTATCCGTTTGACTTCGTTTTTTTTTATTAGAAACACTTTTCCTTAAGGTGTCTATAGTAACAGTGTTTTTTTTGTAGACCCGTAAGTTAGTAAAATTGAACAGGCTGTATGGGTTTATATGTTAAAAGAACTTGGAGAATTATTTTATAATTTTGGTCTATTAATAAAAAAAAATTTCCCAAGATGGTTTATATTTCTTTAATAAAATGGTTTATTATAGACACATAACGGGAAATGTTTTAAACAATCCACCAAAAATTCTGCAATTTATCGTGTGAGTTCGTATATATACCATTTGAGAAAGAAAAACAAAAAACTTAATTACTCCACAACCTATCTAGAATCGAGGCGAAGGTCCATTGTTGAAGGTCGTATGTAGATTTGTTTTGTGTTGTTTGGTTACTGTCTTATTGGCGTTATCCCACATTTATTTCTATTCATTTTGGAATGTGCCAACGGTACAACAATGGCTGTTGTTTTCCACGCCTACTTGTCTGGAACAACACCTTCTTTATGGGTTGTGTGAATAAGAAGTAGATCATGAGAATATTAAAAAAATTTGCAGAATCACGTTTTTTTTTGTAAATTGGTAGCGTTTTTTTTTATAGCAGAATCATAGATAAACAACAAAATGTGATAACATGAAAGGTCAACAATGACATCCGAATCAATCAAAGCATCCCAACTGACAGAACGCGGACAAAAAATAAATAAAGGAGTACAAAACACAAACATGAACATAACAGAGAGTCAGGATAGTCTGACTTCAATATGGTACAGAAACCGAATAGTGGTGGGGTTAACCAATTTGATGGGTACCCAAACCCCCCTCACTAATTTATTAAGACACTCTGGTGTATAAAGCATAGTTATTACTTTAAAAACAAATACAGTACGACCACCAGCATGGTGACCGCTTTCTAGAACTTGAAATTAGAGTGGATGGTACATGATCTAGATAGCAGGGTCAGAATGTGCTCGTTTTCACTGTAAAGCCATTCAACGCGCTTAAATTTCGAATTGAAGTATACTCTAAGAGTTCCAATGCGGAGAAACTGAGAGCCATTTTGACATAGAATAAAAACAATTTTAAACAAGATTTCTACAACATGCAAGACGGAGCCATTAGTTTTTGCTTTTCTCATTGTGCCACCAATTTTGTTGTACTATACATGATCCAAGACGGCGACAGTAGTAATAGTAAAATCTTGTTTGTCACCAGTTCCGAATATTTTCACTGTTTCTATTTGATTCTATCTTCGAAAGGAATCTAGATATCTAAACACCTATAACATTAAAGGAATACACTCAATATCAACAAACACCAATCACAATTACGACAGCTAAGCAATAACAAGGTTCAAAGCGATATTGAATCTGTAGTCTTGACAAAATTACATATAATTGACACCCTCCATACACAATGAAAAATTTGGAAAAAAAATTCTTAAAATGACATCATATGCCTTCACGCATATGTTCAATATGTCCATAAAAAGTCTGCAAAAATTCAATGGTCTGGTATAGGAGGTGATGGTAAGCATAATCGTACTTCGTCATGTATATCTACAACATTTCTAACGTCTGAGTTTAGAGCTTAGGAAGAGTTGAAAACACAAAACAGGTACCCAATTCTCTTCGACATTCATTATGCTATAAGCCAAATTTGAACTTCTTTTAGCCCGTCCAAATACTAGTTCACTGGAATTTTTCCGGGGTATGTCCAAGACACGATGTAGTAACG
The DNA here is from genome assembly GCA_028015205.1 of Mytilisepta virgata. Taxonomy (NCBI): domain Eukaryota; kingdom Metazoa; phylum Mollusca; class Bivalvia; order Mytilida; family Mytilidae; genus Mytilisepta; species Mytilisepta virgata. The sequence continues at coordinate 40,864,913 of CM051510.1, read as the reverse complement.
ATATCGTCGACATCGTTCTACTGTAACCCTGTAAGGAATTTGAGTTATCCTGCTTTGGTCAGTCTTACTATTTATGTAACAAGATATATTAGGCTTTTTACTTGACGTTTATCATGAAGTCAAGGGTAAACTTCATTAAATTAAAACACAAAATAGGAGTTGAAGCTATATGTTTAGCATTGATTAGCAGTTGACCATTGAAAGATACGTATCTTAACAAAGTATGTGTCAAATTTTAACAATATATATTGAGCCCATCTAAGTCGACACGTTTTTTAATTTACCCGAAAATTGCTAATTTTGTGATTTTTCGTGCATATTTGATTTTTTTTATGGACAAGGCGACTTAACTCCAGAACATCTGACTTTTATAAGGTAACAGTAGAGGAGCCTAAGGAAAATGTCACTAGACAAGTCTAGTGAGTCTTGTACCAGTCTTTTTAGCAACTTTTAAATTCTGATCACAGATACAAAAAACTTGGCAATATTTTGTAACCATTTTTCACCATTTTAGTAACGATGTGTTTAGTTTTTTTAGAATAATTTTTAATATTTACACTGGAAACAATAAGAAAAATGATTTCATGTACTTATTAATACAGTTTCATTTTTTTAAGTAGAAAGGCTAAATATATATAGATATATTGGTCAGTTGTTAGACCAGCCTAGCAGGTTTTAGACTGGTCAAACAGGTTATTTATAGGTACTTGTTCAGGTCTCGACATTGGAAAGGTGTGGACTGACTTGAGATGGGGTAAATTTAGTTTTGGGAGTCAGAATTGCCAGAGAAATTTATTACATCAGAAATAGTCATGGCAGGACATTTAGAATATATTTGCTCACCAGGCAATTATTCCAGGTAAATTTGGTTCCATGTTTTTGAAAACCCAAACCCCCACCCATATTTCGAGTCTGAAAATTTGTGTAAAATTTATCGGTTAACGTGTTTAAATATAATATGTATTTATGGCGTGTCGCAATAATCTGAATTTGTTTTATTCGGTCTATGAAATACAAACTAGTCCTTAAACCACGTTTGTGCATTCCTTTCACGGGGATTTATGGTTTGAGTAATTAGTTGGATGTCAGTCAAAAGGGTGTGTTGGTGATGATTCGTATCAAGATGTGGGGTGTACATGTATTTACAGCATCAATTATGGTTTGATAGACGATCTGAGAAGGTTGAAGTCGATTCTTTTGTTTGGAATTTAGAATACATTTCTAGTACAAAGTTTTGAGAAGTAATAAGAGTTAATTTGACATATTTAAGGTGGTACCCAACGCTACAGGGAGATAACTCTAACAAATCACCAAAAAGTTTTAATCAAATTTAATAAGTAAAGAGAAATTAAGCTTCTCTATGATCAAAAGTGATGTTTGCCAAACTGCTATATATTCAATGAAATTATTCCCGCGAAGTGTGAAATTCTATTTACTAAAAAAATTCAACATTTATGTCAACAGGTCAAGTAACTATTTCATAAACAATTTATGAAAATTAAACGAGCTAAATTTATTTTAGTCAAGGAGTTGGGTACCACCTTAATAGATTCAACTAGGATACTAAGAGACATTCTTAAACGGATGTTATAAAAATTAATGTGCCAACGATAATCTGATATGGTAACGGCAGTAAACGGATGTGATAACGACTGTAAACGGATGTGATAAAATACTGTGATGGACGACTGTGTTTGACGACTGTGATTGACTGATATTTATTAAATATTTAGTTTTTAGTTTATATAGTTTTAGTTTGTTTTGTAGAGTGTGTATAGTTGTAGTTGTAGCTGTCAAGTGTGATAGTTGGAGAAATAGATTTGTAGTTGTATTCCTTGAGTTTTGTTCAGTTTTGTGGTAGTGGTGTGAATAAATATTAATTGTTATAGTGTCATCACTTTGGCCTAACTGACAGATATGGTAAGACCTATAATTATTTATTCGAACCCGAAGTGGGTAAACTCACTTCATTACAAACCCATAGCCACATCTTTTAGTAAAATATATAATAATGAATGTACTTTAGATTATCATTACTGTGTCAGTTTTCCTACCCTACCGATATCGGTTCGATGTCGAAACAGTACTGAAACTACTGTAATTAAGCTTCCCTTACCTTTTCGACGATATTAAACAAATAATACAACTCATTTTAGATTTACATTACGTCTGTCAACTTCCTTTCCGTGTCGATATCGATAATTGATGATAATATGAAGGGAAGAAGGGTTAATGTGTGACAAGAGAGTGGAAGTATTCATTGTGATGAACTTGCAGACGTAAAAGTAGTATGCCACAAAACGCCACTGAAAGGTTCAAACTTGTGCATGGATCATCAAGTACAGAAGGAAATAGTAGAAGAGGTACCGTAGAGTTCGTTCATAACGTACAGGCTTGTACCAGTGAAAATAAATCCACGGCCCCATTGCTATTTTAAAATTGTACTTTTAAAAGCTTATTTATACGAAGTTTTCTAAGCAGCATCTTTTTTTTTATTTTAAGCATCGGTCATTTAATTACATCCTTTAACAATGAAAAATCTTTCGGCGTAACTGGTGTTAGTTATTTAAATCAAGACTTTTTTGCAATTCATGTGGTGTAAGAAATAAAAACAAAGACATCATCAAATCAGATCCACAGCAAACATTTATAAAAACAAGATCGTCGAAGTAGAAACACTAGCATCTATCAGAATATAACAAAATAGACTGAAACAAACTGTAAAACACGCGTTGATGTAAGATTGTTTTGTAATATACACTTTTAGTAAGGGAGATAATTCAGGATTATTATACCCGTATTGCGGGTATATTGTCGTTGTCTCTGTCCGTCCGTCTGTCCGCCTGTCTGTCTTGTGACATCATTTCGTTTTTTTTTGGGCTACTTGCCGCTTGACTATACTCACGTGCTCATTTCGTTTTTTTTTTTGGGGGGGGGGGGGGCTACTTGTGGCTGTTTTCGCTGCTGTTGCTCCTCCTACTGCTTGCTGCTGTTCGTCATCGGTGCTATTGTCTTGCTCATCGCTGTTTTTGTCTTGCTCTTTGCTGCTCATCGCTACTCATGACCTTACTAGCATGGTCATTTCGTTTTTTTGGGGGGCTACTTGTCACTGTTTTCGCTGCTGCTGTTTGTTGCTGTTCGTCATCGCTGCTCTTCTCTTGCTCATCGCTGTTTCTCTTGCTCTTTCCTGTTCATCGCTACTCATGGCATTACTCGCGTGCTCATTTCGGTTTTTTGAGGCTACTTGTCGCTGTTTTGGTTGCTGCTGCTGCTGCTGCTTGTTGCTGTTGGTCATGGATGTTTCTCTTGCTCTTTCCTCTTCATCGCTCATTTCGGTTTTTTCCTGCTGCTGCTAGTGGTGGTCGATTGTCGTTAGTCAAAGATTGGATCTTTGCGAGAGCACACTTAGATCTGGGTCATTTGAAAGTCCACTTTGCATTTATCCAGGCTTGTGACTGGCTATCATAAGACAGGCTGCATTAGCCCTCCCCTATTTTTTAAGGCCACTCTGCATTTTTCCAGTCTTGCAACTTGCTTTATATATGTATAAACGAATATAGGCTGCATTACCCTCCTTCCTTGTTTTGTTATATTTTTTTCCCTGTTTTTCTTTGTAATATGTTAGTTCCAATTCCTCCGTCAAATAGAGTAATTGCTGTCTTCAGCTGGTGGTGTGTCGTAGTCATTCAATACACGGTTAAGCAGATATTTTCGTTTTTCTACGGTCTATTTCCATGATTCTTTTAATTCGTAGTCTTCCTCTTCTCTCAAGCGTTTAGCTGTTTTCTTGATCTTTCTATGTACGGTGTCTTTATTCATGTCTTGATGCCAGGACACCAGTCCGAGGTAATGCTTTCGTATTTCGTCTCTGTATTAGTCTATATTCCTCGTTATCGTCCTCTATGGTGGTGTCTGAGACTGAATCACTATAGTGTGAATTATTTTTGTGTCGCTCTAGGTTGAAGTTTCGCTTGGACTGGTTTCTACATATTTCACAGGTATACATTTAAGATATCTTTCTTTCCTGGGATTCGATAGTAGAATGAGCTCTAGTGATTCAGTCTCAGACACTCCACAGAAGCCGATAACGAGGAATCGGAACAAAGTAGTGACAATGCGGTATGTCATTGCGAATAGAATATTTCAAGGACATTAATCGGAATACTCACAGACAGTAAACGAACTAGTCGAAGCCGGAACGGAAGAAGACAAGGCAGCATATAGAGACATGTTTGAATCATACAGAGACGAAATACGAAAGCATTCAAGACATGAATAAAGACACCGCACATACAAAGATCAAGAAAATGACTAAACACTCGAGAGACGAGGAAGACTACAAATCAAATGAATCATGGTAATAGGCCGTAGAAAAACGAAAATATCTGCTTTACCGTGTATTGAACGACTACGACACACCACCAGCTGAAGACAGCAATGACTCTATGTGACGGAGGAATTGAAACTAACATATAAGAATGAAAAACAGAAAAAAATTAACAAAAAAAGGGAAGGGGGGTAATGCAGCCTATATATGTTTATAAATATATATAGCCAGTCACAAGCCTGGACAATTGCAAAGTGGCCTTAAAAATGGGGGAGGGCTAATGCAGCAGCGAAAACAGCGACAAGTAGGCCCAAAAAACCGAAATGAGCACGCGAGTAAGGTCATGATAAGCGATAAGCAGCAAAGAGCAAGACAAAATCAGCGATTAGCAAGACAAGAGCAGCGATGACGAACAGCAGCAAGCAGCAGGAGGAGCAGCAGCAGCGACAACAGCAACAAGTAGCCCCCCCCCCCCCCCCCAAAAAAAAAAAAAAAAAAACCGAAATGAACACGTGAGTATAATCATGAGTAGCGATGAACAGCAAAGAGCAAGAGAAAAACAGCGATGCGCAAGAGAAGAGCAGCGATGACGAACAGCAACAACCAACAGGAACAGCAGCAGCAGCGACAACACTGACAAGTAGCCACAAAAAACCGAAATGAAGACGCGAGTAAGATCATGAGTAGCGATAAACAGCAAAGAGCAAGAGAAAAGCAGTGATGAGCAAGAGAAGAGCAAAGATGACGAACAGCAACAAGCAGCAGGAGCAGCAGCAGCGAAAACAGCGATAAGTAGCACAGAAAAACCAGAAAGGAGAAAGCGAGTATAGTCATGATTAGAGATGAGCAGCAAAGAACAAGAGAAAAACAGCGATGAGCAATAAAGAGCAAGAGAAAAACAGCGATTAGCAGCAATGAGCAAGAGAAAAAAAGTTAATGAGCAGCAAATGGCAAGAGAAAAACAGCAACGAGCAAGAGAAGAGCAAGAGAAAAACAGCGATGAACAGGACAGAGCAAGAGAAAAACCGATGAGCATCAGAGAGCAAGAGAAAAACAGAGATGAGGAAGACAAGAGCAGCGATGACGAACGGCAACAACCAGCAGGAGCAGCAGCAGCGAAAACAGTGACAAGTAGTCCCAAAAAACTGAAATGAGGACGCGAGTAAGGTCATGAGTAGCGATAAAGAGCAAAGAGCAAGAGAAAAACAGCGATAAGCAAGAGAAGAGCAAGAGAAAAACAGCGATGAACTGCAAAGAGCAAGAGAAAAACAGCGATGAGCAAGAGAAGAGCAAGAGAAAAACAGCGATGGGCAGCAAGTATCAAGAGAAAAACAGCGATGAGCAGCAAAGAGCAAGAGAAAAACAGCGAGGAGCAGCAAAGAGAAAGAAAAACAGCGATGAGCAAGAGAAAAACAGCGATGAACAGCACAAAGCAATAGAAAAACAGCGATGAGCAGCAAAAAGAGCAGCGATGACGAACAGCAACAAGCGCAGGGCCAGCAGCATAAGCAAAAACATTACCCCCCAAAATACCGAAATGAGCACGTGAGTATAGTCGTGAGTAGCGATGAACAGCGACGAGCAGCGAAGAGCGGCATGGAGCAAGAGAAGAGAAACGAAGTGCATCATAGAGCAATGAAATGGACCGCCGTTGCTAAGGCCGTTGCTAAGGCCGTTGCTAAGTACACCCTACATTGACCTAATGGTGACAGTATCAGCTGGAGGTAAGGGGACATAATCCAATTGTACATTTGGTCCTCACTTGAACGAATGGAAAACATCACCCGGGTGAAAAGCGCGCGGAAAAGGGGAGATAACCCAATCCTAATTCCGGTCAAGCATGTGCAGACGACAAATCCTGATCCCTGCACCTCACTGACGTCACTTTCGTAAACAAATATGGAAAATGGCGGGAAAACACATCACTTCCGGTTGCGCATGCACAAACCACACATCCGGGTCTCGGCACGTGACTTAGGTCACTTCCGTAAACAAATGACCGGTGTTCCTCCTCGCCCCTCCTCCTCAGATACTAACTGAACTGTCCCCATAAACTACTAAAGTTTCAAAATTTTCATTTTCGCTTAATGGACGAAATCAACAAATTGTCAAAATACAAATATGACATTGATTACTGTAAATATGGAAATTATTGCGATGTTTTTATTATTGCGAAAATTGCGATCGTTTTGGGATCGCAATATTAAAAGCTCGCATTTTTAATGCATATTTTCATGTCCGATTTATTCTAGATGTGTCACCCTTTGTTTAAATTTACACAGGTAAGTTTCTGGTCATTGATTGACGACATCCGGAGACAGGTTAATTGGTAGATACTTAGTTGTATAGTTATTGTTTGGACAGCTATTATATATAAATGACATTTTGAATTCTAATATTTTTAAAACCATTAATTAAAACGATTTCATTAATAAAACTTCCATCTTCAATTTTTACCCGATCTCCGATTAAAATAATAAAGCGGTAGGCGATCGCAATAATTAAACCTCGCAATTTTGCCTGGAGCAGAAGAATCGCAATAATAAGTGGACGCGAAAATTTCCGAATTTACAGTATTGATGCTAGGCTTCTACTTTCATTATAGAATGATTGTACACATAATATTTTATGTTGTATTTAATGTTTTAAAATTTTGATTTCATTCATGGAGCGAAAATTGGGACCAAAGATGAGAGAATTTTCAAAATATGCTTAAAACATTAATTTTTGAGACATTATTTATGCTAGGCTTTTGGTTTCTTCCTAGGTAGATTTTCCATGATGGACAGATGCAAAAAAAATGCTCACCACACAATTTTAGACCTATGGCATATAGGAAGTATTATAATTATCAATATATGTTATTGTTTTTTTTTCGATTTAAAGCAAAAATGTAAATAAATTTTCTGACCTTATCAAATATGCCAGCACACTAAACCCCCTCCCCTCAAATTCAAATGTTCATCCCCTTGTTGGGTTATGTAGGATGGACTGAAATGGATTTTTGCTAAAACAAAAATGAAAATAGCGTAATGCAGAGGTGGCACCTGGTTCTGCAGAATTCATTTTGAATGTGATATTTAAATAGTGTTTTAAAACTATTTTCTTATTTAAAAAAAAAAAATATGTATGCAGACTAGAGGAATTGAACCTCAATTCGCATAGATTACATGAATCTACCAGGGTACTGTTTTTTAAATATTTATTAATAAATATGTTTATATATATTTACACATTTTAACAATTTATATTGATCCCAGCTCTATTGAGACACAAGAATCAACACTGTTAGGCAGTGTATCACTTTATTTAAAAAAAAATGTTGGTCCCAGCTCTATTGAGACACATACATCCACATCATTAGTTTATCAGAAAGTCTTTAATTTAAGATGTTATTAACTAACGAATGTCGGGGATTTACATAAAGATCTTTGATCCTAAAACAAAATTTGCATGGTTTATTTTACCTCCGGGTAAGTTTTATCCTTAACTCTAAATTTGAATCAAAATCATCACTTGGATAAAACAAATGTGGGGGTGCGGGCATAACTGTCGTTTCCGACAGTACTCTGGTTTATAATTAGTAATTTTCTGCATAATCCTTCTTCGTTGTTCAGATGGGACAAGGATGTCCAAAAAATATTTTATCGCAATAGGAAAAAACATCTTTCAATAAGGAATATTTTGAAAACAAATAAAACTAGCAATCTGTACTGTCCGAATCGACAGTGATCCCGCACCCCAATAAGTAATTGAGCCACTTACCTATAGTAAAATACTTTCTGCCGATCCAAAAGGATATGCAATAATTCTATAAAGAAATTAAATCAGTGATAAGTTGATTTCATCATTTAGGAAATATTACGGTCGTCATCACGAATTGATTGACCGTTACAGTGTATACCCCAGGTACATGTACATCATTTCTGATTATTACCTACATGTTTAATTTAAGTTTTTGTGATAACATAGATTCAAAATTCAATATTATGTGCACATCTTGTGCATCAAACATTTTTATTTATTATAGTCTCACCACATAAAAATCCATTAAAGAAAGGACAGTAAGAGTTTCAATGTGTATAACAATTTTTAAAGATTTATGAGAGACTTAACAACTCTAAATTATTTTGCATCAAAATAACCCCTGCAAAATGATATCGGGACTGGAAAATGAGGTGTCATAAGGTGTTTATCATATACATGTATTAGCATTGTGACCATCGAATTTAACCAGTGACCAACAAACAAATTTTTCAACTTACTAGTATCATAATTACACCATTAATAAATGTCCTCGACAGTATTGTAACTCGAATACGAAAAAAGCAAAACATCAGTTGATACGGAATATTCATTATGATTTTACATCGTGTGCTGCACCATTGAAAACTTTACAATGTTATTACATGATGTACAGAAACAAAACTGCTGCTGGTTACGTTTGTTTTGTTTGTTTAGTTGGGGTTTTACGCCGTTTTCAGCACATTTGGCTATTTCGCGGCGGCCAGTTTTTATTGGTGGAGGAAGCCGGAGTACCCGGAGAGAACCACCGACCTTCGGTAGGAAAATTGGCAATCCTTGTCAATTTAGATCGGAGTCGAACACACTCCGTCACAGGTGAGATTCGAATTCACAACCTCAGTGTTGACAGGCTAGTGATTATTAGTAGTCATGACGAACTACCTAGACCTATCTGCCACCGAGGCCCCTCTGCTGGTTACGAATCTGATCCGTATTTTATGGTGCAACAATTATGACGTCATAATACTGATATGAATTTGTTGCACTGATATGGGTTTTTTACCTCGTGAGTCTGATATCAGGTATGGGGAAGATCACATTTATAGACCAACGATAAATATATGATAAATTGATTTAATACTTTTATTGAATTTTTCTTAAACATGATTTCCATTAACATATTTATACATGTATATGTGTCATTTGAAATATGATTATTTGAATATTGAGAGTGGAAAAATTGTACTTTCTATGTGTTATATCTCGACATTTAAGTCGAGAGGTTTTGCAGCTTGCAAGAAGGACAACACATAATTTGTATTGACAAGTATGACAGATTGTAGTTAAAATGTAATTGAATGTAATTGGAAGATGGTTAAATTAAATTCAATAACATGGTTAAATGTAATTAATTGCATTTACTTTTATATATATATATATATTTATATAATTGTGCACATTAGTGAAATATTCATATTAGTAGTGGAGGAGAATATGCTTCTAATTGTATCAGAAATGTAAAACATTATATACATGTGAAATTATAATCCATCTTTATCGTTTATTGTTGTGTTTGAATACAAAACGATATAAATGAGGGTAAAAAATTTCGAGTTTTATGGACTGGAGTTGTTAGAAAAAATTACAAATGAAAGAAAAATAGGGTTATTGAACATTATATGTTTTATGAACATTTAGGTTTTGTAACTACAAGTTATATATAAAGGGAGACTAAGCCACCTGCAATATTACGAATCTTTGTGTTTTTTTTTAAACGATTCACTTTTCTTTTTGCGGCATTTCTAATTTTGATTGTCTTCGACACGGGTTCTAAAACCAACTGTTCCAACACCAGTGTAAGTGCCATCTATTGTAAAGGTCTCGTGGATGTCATTTCTATATTTATTCCGAATCTTTGCTGTATATGGTATATTGACAACCATTTTCGCTGCAATTATCTTCACTGTGACTGCTTCTCCCGTTCTCACGGAAAGCTGGTGTTTCGTATCTACTGTTGTACTTTCAGTTTCACTCTTATCCCAGCCATGGGAATACTGAGTTTCAGCGGATACTTTAACTTCACCTTCTTCTAGAAATGGGATACCTGCACTGTATTCGACCTTTAACCCAAGCTTTACACTAATATTATTTTTCCAAATATGGGTCATAGATTTGATGTAGCTTAAGGACAATGAGGTGGAGAGGACATCGTTGCGCAAATTTTCAACTGTTTCACTAGCAACAGTGAGTGGTGTTGATTTCGTGATGCTTCTAATGTGGGTGTACTTTAAATCATACATACGGATTTCCAATGGGGTCTCCTTTTTCATGATCAAGACTTCAAATTTAGTGACTGGGCCGACACCGTGACGATAAGCAATTGTAAGTTTTCCGTCCTTCATATTTCCGGGGGTAGGCCATTTGCCATCCTTAGCTGGTGCACGAGCTACATATCCGTCTTCAAGTGTACCGATTGCATCTTTTTTCATGTCACCCCATGTTGCAGGCGAATACTCCTTCCATATCATTTCAGCAGGGTATTTATGATCAAAGGTAAGAACCTCATACGTATTCATTCAATGGATCTACCATCTTGGTAGTAATATCCTCCTGCCAACCGTGTCCCAGCCTTCCCCACAATATACCTTCCATCAACGTGAAATCTAGCCACGTAAAGAGGATGATCCCCTTCATCAGTTCCACCAAGTATGGTATCTTCCGGCAGGTTGTCTTCAGTACGCCTAACCCATTTATACCATTTTTCATCATGGTTCTCTCCCATTCTGAATTAAAATATCACATAAATTATATATATTTCGAATGAGTGATTTCCATAATTTTGTAATGATCACATCTTTGCACAAATAATTACATGAATATAACAACAAACTATAAGCCCAAATGAGCCCAAACTCCTCACCTGGATAATGAAGCATACAACATACCGCGTGTATAATTTTGTTTTTATATCAAGGCTAAAACCTATCAGAACCTTCCATACACTATTCCCGGTAGGTTAATAATGGCTTTGTACATGTAGTTTCAGAGAAACTGTGGCTTACCGTAGGCTTCAAATCAAACTTATGTCCAACCGTACCTCCATGTATGCCACCTGATAAACACCTAATGAGTAATCTTTGTAGAAAGTCTCATAAACATTATTCCTATTAAGTTTAAAAAGATTTTACATCGTAGTTTTACAGAAGAAGACTTTGAAAAATGTACCAATCTGAACCAAGAATGCCTGTGACGGTCCGATCCAAACGCAATGAAAATGCACGCGTTGTCGTGTTACTATACCCCTACTTGCTACCCGTCAGTCAAAATGTGAACAACATCCTCCAAAAAACAATGATGCATGACAACCTTCTCACACATGATATTTATTCAAGATAACTGAAAATTTTTATAACTCCTAGAAAATCAATTTACCAAGAAATCAGTAAAAATATACGCATGATCAGATAATGCTAAACCACAACACCAAATATGAACAAAATATTCCGAAACATGAAAAGTAGCTTGCATAAGGTGTTTAGACAAATTATATGAAAAGGCCTGTAATTCTTGCAAAAAAAAAGGATTAACTTCGAAATGGGTATAATACATTGTATGCGCATTCAGCAAAGTTTTCAGAATCAGGATTAAAGTTGTTAAACATAGGTAATTACATAAAATAGGTACAATTTTTATAATGACTAAGATTAGCAACATGAGAAATCTAATAATTTAATTTCTTCAAATTTCATCTTACTTCTTCAGGAAAAGCTGCAAACGTTCAAAGCTCTCTGTTAAAAGGATCATAAATAATCTGGAAAATTTTCTTCAAATAACACAATTCTCCTTCGTGCATATTTTTGATATGTACATAAACTTTATGCTTATTTTATAATTACAAAATATACAAACTGTGCTTATAGACTTGCAATGAAGTTTCGCACGCTATAAGTTTGACAAAGGTCGAGCCGGCGGGTATGCTATTTCGCGTCCAGTTTTCGGATGATAACTCTAGTTTTCCTCAATCAACTAAAACTAAATTTTGAAATGATGTTGAGGATCAGAAGTTTATTATTTTTGGGATTGGTTTGATTTTCATTCAGAATTAAAAGATTTTGAGAAATTCAGACTAAATTTCAATATTTTTTTAAACCTTTTAAGACGCTGAACCCTGTTGATTTTGGTTCGATTCGATCAATTATATAGATTTAGTGAAATGCTTCTTTTTTGACAGATTTGAGGATTGTCAATATATTTAGTTTGCCTAAACTTATTTCGAAAAGCCTATATTTTTTGTAGAAGCCAATAAGATCACGAATCACAAATTTTGAGAATTTACTTTGCAATGCTATTTCTCAGAAAACCTTTTGCCGGATAGATTTCATGCTCAGTAAGTCTGTTGTAATGCTGAATGGCTCAGTTTCAATGTTGGTAAATATTTTTGGAACAATTACGTACCAACCATATTATATAATAATCAGATGTGAAATAGCAATTCCTCTGAATTTAAATTTCAAACGTTGGAATTCCATCATTGGTAAATATCCTAGAAGACTCTCATGTCTTTAATATTGGAAAACGTGCCTAGAAACCATACATTAAAATAAACTGTGAAATAGCAATTGTTTCGAAAACTACATTTCAAACATTGCATAGTATAACAGTGTGGTGTTACGATTGAAATTACTCAATTTTCATCCTTTTAAAAAAATAATTTTGTTAAGTTGTTATTTTCCTATGCATGATCTTTTTTTCACGTTTTCTTTATATTTTAGAGCATTGCTATGCTTATTTTGACATGGGTATACGTTATATTTGTTAATATTTCACACATCAATATGGATATTAACAAATACAATGCCTACCCGTATTAAAATAAGCATAGCACATAACCTCAATGAATTATTTCGATTCTAATAGGACAATATGCATCATTTCTGTAATCGGATATAACGATATAACCCTATAAGGCGTCATCTATATTGATTTTAACAAAGAGGTAACTTTCACAGATAAACGTAAAATGTTTTTAAAACAAACAAAATAAAACCCAACTTATTTTTTGTGAGATTTTAAAGTAAATTCCAGCGTTCCAGATCATGTAATACTGTTTTGTTCTCAAAGCAAAAAATGTAATATATATTCAGTGAAACGGACGAATTATAACTTTAAAACTTTATTTTATCAACAAATTACCACAATCTGATGACTTATAGCGGTTCCATATGTGATACACGCTTGGCGCTATCTGTAGCGAAAGCCGTCACATCATACATGTCATATCAGATTCATTATTTAAGGCTATTAGTCACAAATAGTTTGTATTCTTACATGTATGTTATGCATTCATGCTTTTATTTTAGAACACTATTCTAAATCCGAACCTTCACTCGTATTGAAAATGATGAAAACGGAACAGGTTGATTCTATAAAATATTCACTTGAAAAATTGTCGGCAAATCAGATGTTATACATTCTTTTTGGGTTTCAATAAATAATAAAAAAAATTCTTTGTTTTTTAACATAATATTCAAAATTCATTTCGCATAAACCATGCCAGATAAAAGTTGAATGTCATTTTTTGTAATTAAAGTTTAATTATTAAGTTTACCTATTGAAAACAAAAGTTTAATTATTTTAAAAAAATACTAATTTTGTATAAAACATATTAAACATGAACACGTACAAAAAGACTGTTAATAAGACTAGCGGCAATGATCAAACTCAACAGAACACAGCTCTAAAATGTTTAACCGCTAAATCTGTTTGTTGTGGTTTTTGTCTGTAGCTTACATACTTACTGCAAACTATAGAAAGTGAGAGCTAAAACAACCCATTTAACTAAGGAAAAAATATAAACACTTACTTCTAGTACTTTGAAGTTCCTTTTCTGCTATGACTCTGACAAATGTCTTCTTCTACTGGGTTGATTGCTACAGAAACGGCTTAAATACACAATATGAAGACTCCGCCCTTATATGAATATTTAAATAAATAAATTATTATTTATTACACTTCCTGTACCCTATCAAATACAGACACGTACTAGAAATAACAAATAGAAGACCACGAAATAGGCACCATGACAACTTTCTAAATAAAGAGCATACGTAATATTCTATATAATTTTGATGCAAGCAACTTGCGCATGTCGAATTGCGATTTATATATAAAAATGTCCGTTTAACAGCTTTCTTTATATCGTGTATTAAATTTCAACAAATAGATGCACTTAATAAGGTTTAAATAATGATATGGTAAAAATGTAAGATCTCAGTAAAATATGGCAATGGATGTTGTTTCATCTTTTCGTGATCTACAATTTAATCGTCATTATTAAATAATACGATTAAAACAGCCCTAATACTACCAAAACGGCATGTGTCATACTGGTGACGTCGTCCTGGTCATATAAATCACGTGATTTATATTGCTTTTCGGCCCGGTCCAATACTGAAAAAGGCTGTATGAGCCCTAGGGCTAATACGGCCTTTTCACTTCCGGTCGTTTCATTGCCAGTCCGTATTGGAAATATTGGCCGTATATTCACATTTGATGTATGTAATACAGCATTCAGAACAAGTATGTATTGAAAAAGTTGGATTATTTAATAAAAGTGTTATAAACTGGCTGTTTCTGTATTGGCACTGGTATAGATTCTCGGTCAGCTGTATTGGCCCTCTACCCTACGGGTCTCGAGGCCAATACAGCAAACCTTGAATCTATACCAGTGCCAATACAGAAACAGCCAGTTAATAACACTATATTACAATGTACGTGTATTTTTTACAAGTGGAAACGATTGGCACTGTACATACTAATCAAACTAGTATTGGCTATCTATATTGCACATGTCGCAGTAATATGTCAGATGAGACATAATGTCAAAATTAATATAATTATACATTTTTTATATATAGAATAATAACATGATACTTTGTCAGCAATGAATTAATTTAAACAAAAAATAACTACATAAATAAACAAACCTGAGGTAAGGTAAGTCCTTCACAGGTTTTTATCATATAGTCAAGATATGCAGCGTAACAAAAGCATGAATAAGATAGAATCCTCTCATCTAACAATTGCTTGTTTTTAATGACGATAATATGTAATGCATTAGATTTCATAAAAACTGAGTTGAACTTAGTTAATTCACATTTAATTATTTAATTATCCATTCATCTTGAGAAATTTATTATAATATGCAATTATAATTATAGAATTATTTATCATAAATTTCCTTTTTACTTATAAAACTAGTTATCTTATTTATATACTTTTTGAATACAGACTTTACCCAGGTAACTATTCAGGTAAGAAAATAAAAATTTTGGCTAGATGGGAATAGAAATTCAAAAATTTTGGCTAAGTGGGAAGACACCGTCAGGTTCCCATCTCCACTTATTCCCCCCAGGCCGTACTAAGACGAAATAGGAAAACAAAATTCTACAGCTAAGGCGAAACGGGAAGAAGCCCAGTAAAATCCTCGGTTTATTGTATTTGGTTTGTATTTCAATATGAATTGCAATTAAAGTTAATGCCTACTGCTTCTTATTACCTTATTAAGTAAATTTATCTATTAAATTCACAGGTTTGAATATTTTTTTCTTTTGTTTTTTTTTAAAACTTTGTTTTGGTGACATAAATTTCAACCTTTTAAAAGAATAACGTCCGTAGAATTAAGGTTTAGTTTGACCAATACATTGTTATTTCAGTGACTGTTTTAGGAAAACAAATGATAGCTTAAAGTTTTTTGAAGGGCTTAGATTATAGCTTTTCAAGAAAAAATATACATGCAATTTTAATAAAAAATGTGTAATCTCGGCACATACCGAACATATGGATCTAACATGTGAACAGTGGGAGAACTTTATGCAATTCAAACTAGTATGATAAACTATTGCACAAGTCGTAATAGTACGTCCGTTGCTGTTAAAAAACACGACGTTACCAGGGTTTATCGCCAAACAGATCATATTGTTTTGTTATTCCGGTCAGGCCAAATGCAAACTTAGTATCAGTTGATAAAATAATGCCAATTGCTCCTAATTACTTTATTCAGTAAATTTATGAACTAAATTTATCCGGTTATTGGGAAACAACTGACAGTTTAAAGTGTTTTAAAAGCCTTAGATTATAGTATTCAAAGAATTATTATAATTGAATTTTTAAGAAAATACGTGTACTTTTGGCACATACATGACATACCGAACATACTTTAGCTCAACATTATCTTTATTATTTATTACTTTATTTAGGTTATATCCTGTTTGAGTATTATATTTCTTTTGCGACTGAAAACCTGAAAATTTTCCAAGAAGTCAATGTCTAATATTCGAAGAATTAAAACTTTTATGGAACGCGGAATTACCAAAATTACATATAAAAAAAACAAAACAAATGAAGGATAGGTGATTACAAAAAAAAAAAAAACACCTGTCATCTTTATTCATATGGTGTATCAAATTTTATTAAGTGGTTCAATTTCAATACTGCTTGAAATTGTCATATTTCTTTACCCTTTAATTGTCCATTAAAAAAACAATCAATATTTTGAACATAAAATGTGTATAGTAAGGTACATTTAAATATTATCATTGGATTCTAAGGTCATTGTAAATATAAGAATTCAGAAATTTTTAAAAATTAAATTCCAAATAAAATGTGAATTAATTTATGGATTTAGTGACACAGATAATAGTTTAAGTGTTTTAAGTATTTTGTAATTTTGAGTTTATTTAGTAAACAATTATTCATGACATGCTGTTTTAGTAGTTATATTTAGTTTCAAATTCAATAATTAGTAATTGAAAAGGAATGAGGAATAATGTTATAAAATACAAATACTATTAAGGTACTTTGCTGAAAAATATGTATTTAAATAATTATAAAATTAATTTTTAAAAAAAGCATTAAACTACATTAGGTATATATTTGGAAAAAAACGCATATTGAAAAGTGTTTTTATTTATCTACTTAAAAAAACACTAAGATTTATCACCAACTCTTTTAAATAAGAAGGTCGAAAAAAAGAATCAGTAGAGCACAAAGACAATCCCTCTAAAGTTATTTTGTTTTTTTTCTATCAAGTGTTAGGAGAGTGACAGAAATACCCCTAATTAGTACTCAGGTAAAAGACATTTGTGAAAGAGCCACAGGTATGTTCAACACATAGATTGACATTGAACTAATTTCAAGCAATTTTGTCAAGATATAGGTGATTAGATTTTATATTGTCTGTTTAAAATGGTTTAAAAGGTATATTGGGATTATTATTTATACACCTCATGAACTATAATTTTAACTTCGTATACTGGAATTGTCAGAAATTTAAAATAAATGGGTCAGAATTTATCTGAGAATTTAACAGGGGCAATAAAATGCCTAATATTATTTTTTTACAGGAACCTTGGTTTTCTAGAGAACAAGAAATTATAATGTTATGCATTCGTTATTTTTTCTATTAGAGGAGTTAAACATGGCGGGACGGCTATTTATTGTAGAAATAATATAAATTATACAGTAGTTAATTTTAACAGTGTATTTGAAATCTCAGCAATAGAAGTTAAATTTGATGACAAAAGACTTATTATAGTAAATATATATGATCCTCCTAAGCATCAAGCTACACAAAATGATTATGATGATTTATTTTCTCAGTTGTATTGGGACTTTTTACTGTGAGGACATTATAATGCACACCACCATTTATGGGGAAGCAAAAATATAAGTACAAAAGGGAATCAGTTCTATAATTCAGTTTTAGAAAATGATACTTGTATTCTGAACGATGGTTCAGCTGCGCGTTTAGACCCCTCTAATTTACAAATGTCCTGTATAGATTTATGTATATGTAAACCTAATATCGCCCACCTATGATAGTGATCATTTCGCCCGTTTATGATAAATAGTTGTAGAACTATTTCTAAGGATAATAATTTAGATTTCCTAATTGGAATTATAAAAAAGCCAAATGGAAAGAATTTACTGTCACATTTGATATAGAAATCACTAATGAATTAATTACAGATAACATAGACGACACAAATAGTCGTATTACTAAAAAAATATTGAGTGTAGCTATTCAATGTATACCAAATAAAACATTTAATAGGAAAAATAAAAATTGTGTTCCTTGGTGGAATGAAGAGTGTTCAGTAGCAATTAAAGAACGAAATAACAGTAGAAACAAAGCTCAATACTCTGGTTGGGGAAGGATTTTAATGTGGTCAAAGAAAAAAAGAGTTAGTTTGTAGAAATCTACTATGGAAATCACAAAAAAAATATTGGAAAAATTTCTACACATGTCTTAAGGCTTATGGCTTAGTGTCATAAAGATGATAGGTAACTGTACTAGTAAAAGAGAAATTCCCACACTTAAGTCAGATGGTAACTTATTTAAAGATTATTAAAGATAAAACTAGCTTAATTGCAAAAATATTTACCGCTTACCCTTCCGGAGCACTTGGGTTCACTCCTGGTTGTTATAGGAGTTCGTGTTGTTCATTGTTTTTTTTATTTTCTGTGTTTACATGTTGTTATTGTGGTTGTTCATTTGTCTTCCCGGGTTTGTATGTCCAATGGATTACGTTTTTTTATTGCTCCTTAGGTATATTTGTCCTTTTTAGTGCTGTTAGCAGTGACAAAAATGTCAATCCCATATTTCAAAAACAAAGAAAACTGTGAAAAAGCCCAAATTTATGATTTCACAGAAGAGTATAAAGATAACTGCGACTCATTTATTGACGCCTTTACATTACAAGAATTTACAATAGCCCTTATGTCCAATTTTCATAAGATTATTGAAAAAATGGTGAAAAATTGATTACGCTGGTTTTGAAAAAGTAAGCATATATATTCCAATAACCAAAGTGGTTTTGGGAAAAATCATAACACCATAGAACAATGCATTAGATTAGAAACTGAAATTCAAAAATCTTTGGCTCAGAAAAATATCACTTTTGGAGTTTTTATCGATTTTCAAAAAGCCTTTGACATGTTATGACATGTTATGGAAAGAAGCCTGTATCGCAAACCTGGATTTAACTTTTCACCTTGAGCAGATCTAAAAATTTAAGTGTTGCAGTCAATTTGGCTGGTTTTTTATAGGATTCTATGTTAAACTAATTTCAGCTGTGGCAGTCATCTTGGTTGACAGTCAAGGTCAAAAGATACATTTCTAAAAGAGAATCATCTAAGGACCATTTCTGCTAAGTCTTGTTCCAACTGGCTAAGCGGTTTCAGACAAGAAGATTTTTAAATGAATTTTCCTATAGGGTCCAATATTTAACAAAGTTCGGTGGGGCAGCCATCTTGGTTGACAATCCGGGTGGTCGGACACATTTCTGAAAGAGGACCTCCTAAGGACCAAGTCTGGCTCCAATATGTCAAGTGGTTTCAGACAAGAAGATTTTTCAATGAATTTTTCCATAGGGCCCTATGTTAAACTAAGTTCGGGTGTGGCGGCCATCTTGGTTGACAGCCTGGGTCATCGCACAAAATTCTGAAAGAGGATCATCTAAGGACCATTGCTACCAAGTCTAATTCTAATTGGCTCAGTGGTTTCAGACGAGAAGATTTTTGAGTGAATTTCCAATAGGGTCCTATGTTAAACTAAGCTCTGCTGTGGCGGCAATCTTGGTTCGCAGTCCACGAAACCAGACCCATTTCTGAAAAAGACCTCCGAAGGACCAATGCTGCCAAGTCCTGCTCCAATTTGTCAACTGGTTTCAGACAAAAAGATTTTTCAATGAATTTTCCCATAGGGCCCTATGTTAAACTAAGTTCGGCTGTGGCGGCCATCTTGGTTAACAGTCCGGGTCATTGGACATATTTCTGAAAGAGAACGTCCTAAGAACTATTACTGCCAACTGGCCTTGTAGTTTCATATAAGAAGATCTTTAAAGCAAGGTTGACGCTGGATGCCGTCTTTAAAAGGGCAAAAACTCCCATAAGGGGTCAATCAATGATTCTGGTCATGTTGACGTATTTGTAGATCTTACTTTGTTGAACATTTTTGCTGTTCACAATTTGTCTTTATCTATAATAATATTCAAGATAATAACCTAAAACTGCAAAATTTCCTTAAAATTAACAATTCAGGGGCAATAACCCGTCAAAGTGTTGACAGATTCGTCTGAAAATTTCATGACAGGTAGATCTTGACCTGATGAACATTTTTACTCCAGTCAGTTTTGCTCTAATTGCTTTAGGTTTTGAGTTATAAGACAAAAACTGCAGTTTACCCCTGTTCTATTTTTTAAACTAGATACCCAAATGATGCTTGTGGCCAAGTTTTAATTCAATTTGGCCCAGTAGTTTCAGAGGAGAAGATTTTTGTAAAAGTTAACAGACGACGACGGACGACGGACGACGGACGACGGACGCCAATTGATGAGAATAGCTCACTTGACCCTTTGGGTCAGGGGAGCTAAAAATTGGAATTAAAGGTGATTTATAAGCGTATTTTAATGATTTATTAATAAATTGCACTTTAAAAAGTTAAAATTAAAATAGTTTTTCGGATATCTTGATGGTACAAAATGGCACCCTCCAAGGGAGGTGCACCAAACCAACTCTTTTCAATATTATGGTAAATGGTTTATCAGACTGCATTAAAAATTTCACTATGTCTCAATTTGCAGACGATAGTGCTATTTGGAAATCGGGAGCTAGTCTTAAATTTTGACAAAAGAAAATGCAACAAGATCTAGATAATGTACAAAAATGGAGCCAAAATTGGGGATTCTCAATTTCAGGTACTACAACAGTAGCAATAATATTCGGTCGAACGAATTATTACAGGAAGTATGAAATCGGCTTCTCTTGCAGCTTTACAAGTAGAAATAGGAGACCTCCCATATGAAATCAGAAGGAAATGTTTAATAAAAAAATATTTTAATATTCAAACCAGGTTAAATGTTCTGCGAACTATACTTACTTATTTGAATACCCTAAGAAAAATATCAAACACAATCCATAATATGTTACTTCTAAAGAAATGACAATGAGTCACAATTTGCCTATTGATTGTATCTATACCTCGAAAGAATGTTGTTATCCCCCTTTTCAATTTAATAAACCTACTGTTAAGAACAATTACATGACCTGATAAGTAAAAACGATTTACCCCATTTAATCAAAAACGAAGCAAATATTCTAATTGATACCAAATATGATAAATTTTTACAGATTTTTACAGATTGATCAAAAGATCCTGTCAATAATACAAGTGGATGTGGATTTGTAATCTCAGAACTGAATATTAAAAAAGGAGTCAAGTTACCCAATCATACTTCTATTTTTATTTGTGAACTAATGGCTATATTATTTTCATTAGACGGGATAACAGAATTTAGACCATGCGCCCTCCGGCAGTTTTGGAATTTGAAGAAAACGTTTATTCTTCTTTATTTATCTACACTGAACGAGGGGGTGTGTACTTGACCATTTTAGCGCTACTCCCCTTTTTTCAGTTTCTTTTTATATATATTGTGGGTAACATATTTTCGGGGAAATTGAACTACAGTGCAATACCCTGATATTTATACCCTATACTTAGAATTGGGATAGGAAATATTATGATTATTTAACAGTTCTCAGAGTTGATAGACATGAAGTGCCGTATGTATAACCTAAAGGTCCCTGCTGATCAGTGATTTCATATGAACTACCTTCTCTACTTCTATTCCTTTTCGAAATAATTCGAAATAAAGTCTAAAAACATACCTCAACACTTACCAAAATCAATGTAGACCCTTTGCACGGAAATTTACAAAAAAGGCGTCCAACCCCAGACAGTTATTCAGTAAGTTGAGAACAGTTGAAAAAAGGTATAAATACCCATCTCTACACTATAAGAATCATCAGTTACCAAACAATAATGGTTGGAGTACTACTACATGTTGACTTCATAGAGACTAGCAGAGGAGGCAGGCATTTTGTTTGGAATAGCTAGACGTATCTGAAGAACAACAGGAGAGAAACATGGGTATCATGGAAATGTTCTCAACCAAACTGCAGAGCTACAATTTTTACCGGGGAGACTGCATATTGTTAAATTGTGCCCATCAATGTTTATTAATTCTATTACATCATGTAAATAAGACATTATTACTAACATAACTAAGGCGAAATGGGAACAAGCCCAGTAAAATCCTCGGTTTACAGTATTTTGTTTGTATTTTAATATGAATCGCAATTCAAATTGATGCCAACTGTTTCTTATTACTTTATTAAGTAAATTCATCTACTAAATTCACAGATTTGAATATTATATTTCTTTCTTTTGTTTTTTAAAACTTTGTTTTGATGACATAAATTTCAACCTTTTAAAAGAATAACGTCCGTAGAATTAAGGTTTAGTTTGACCAATACATTGTTATTTCAGTTGCTTTTTAGGAAAACCAATGACAGTTTAAAATTGTTTGAAGGGCTTAGATTATAGTTTTGCAAGAGAAAATATACATGCAATTTTATTAAAAGACGTGCACTGTTTGTACATACCGAACATATGGATCTAACATGTGGACAGTGGGAAATTGTATGCAATTCAAACTAGCATGAGAAATTATTGCACAAATCATAAAACTACGCCAGATGCTGTTAACAAACCGTTACCAGTCTTTATCGCCACAACAGATGATACTGTTTTGTCATTCCTGTCAGGCCAAATGCAAACTTAGTATCAGGTGATAAAATAATGTCAATTGCTCCTAATTGCTTTATTCAGTAAATTTAAGAACTAAAAAATTAAGATTTCAAAAAATTGTTTTGAAAGGGTAAAGATCAACCTTTTAAAGGAACTATATCTGTAGAATAAAAGAAAGTTTTTTCCATATACTGAACACACATTGTAATTTCAGGTATACTTGTTAGGGAAACAAAGAAACAGTTGTTTTAAAAGCCTTAGATTATAATTTTCAAAGAAATATTATAATTGAATTTTAAGAAAATACTGCAATCTTGGCACATACCGAACATACTTTAGATCAACTTTAGCCTCTATTACTTTATTTAGGTTACACCCTGTTTGAGTATTATATTTCGTTTGCGACTGAAAACCTGAATTTTTTCCAAGAAGTCAATGTCTAATATTTGAAGAATTACAACTTTGATGGAACGTGGAATTTACCAACAATACATTTAAAAAACAAAACAGACAAAGGATAGGTGTCATCTGTATTCATATGGTGTATAACTTTTACCCAGTGGATCCATTTCAATACCGCCTGAAATTTTCATATTTCTTTACCCTTAAATCGTCCATGTAAAAAAATCAAATATTTTAAACACAAAATGAAATATTAAGGTACATTAAGATATTATAATTGGATTCTAAAGTAATTGTAAATATAAGAAATCAGAAATTTATAAAAATTAAATTCAAAATAAAATGTGAATGAATTTATGGATTTAGTGACTAAGATAATAGTTTAAGTGTTTTAAGTATTTTTAAATTTATTTGGTGTTTATCAAAAGTATTTTTATGCTAAATATCTAAAACCTTCATTATAACTTATCATTGAATTGCCAATTTATATTAATTCATTTCACAATGTAGAGCTTTTATAGATAATTAGTGAGCATAGGTCATTGATAGTTAAATGAAACAAGCCTAGCTTCTTAAAACAGCATAAAAACATTCGACTTCTCTACGCTCTACACTACCATACCACATTCTCAATTAAAAGATCGCTTAAAGCAACTAGTTCACCAATGTTTTTTCAAGAAAAAATGGCACACGCAGGTAGATCTATGTAGAGAAAAGGGTGATTTCGTGAAGAACCACTCTGATTCTGACAAAAAGTATTCTGAAGATGAAATTACAAACATGTTAGATTTTCTCATATACAACATATTTGTTGAATTTGGTGGTCTAATTTTTCAACAAACAATCGTCATTCCAATGGGAACCTACTGTGCTCCTCTCCTCGCCGATCTGTTTCTGTACTCATATGAAGCTGACTTCATTCAAGGGTTACAACGTAAAAACAAAAAGAAACTAGCTCAATCCTTTAATTTCACTTTTCGTTATATAGATGACGTGTTGTTGTTAAATAATTCCAAGACTTTCTACATCTAATCTACCTCACTGAGCTTGAAATTAAGGATACTACAGATACATCAAAGTCCGCTACATATTTGGATTTGTTTCTTGAAATAGACAATGAGTGACATTTGAAGACAAAACTTTATGACAAACGTGATGACTTCAACTTTCCTATTGTTAATTTTCCCTTCTTGAGTAGCAATATACCAGCATCGCCTGCATATGCCGTCTACGTTTCGAAGCTTATCCGATTTTGAAGGGAATGCGTGAGTTACCATGACGTTCGACAAAGAGGATTAATGCTGCCACAAAAACTTCTTAACCAGGGTTTTAATCAATGATAAGTTAATGTCATCACTTAGGAAATTTTACGGTCATCTTCACGAATTGATTGACCATTACAGTGTTCCAATATCTAAGATGATGTTGGACCTGTTCCCTCTGTCGTAACATTTCATGTGCCTCCACCGATTTGTGACTTCCACCGGATTGACTTTGCTGAACTTCACGACGGTTGCCGTTTACGGAGCAGGAACTGCTTACCCTTCCGGAGCTCCTGGGTTCACTCCTGGTTTTTATAGGAGTTTGTGTTGTTCATTGTTTTTTTTTAGTTTTCTGTGTTTATTTGTTGGGCTTGTCGTTGTTCATTTGTCTTTCCGGGTTTGTCTGTCCAATGGATTACATTTGTTTTTATTGCTCCTTAGGTATATTTGTCCTTTTTCTTATAATTAACATTGAGCTTGCTTATAGCTTTGATGCTGATCTCAAAGTATTTAATAATTTTAATAATTAAGTAGTTTGAGAACAATTCAAAATGTCAAAAAGGTATAAATACCCATCTCCACACTATGACAATCATCAGTTACCAAACAATAATGGCTGAAGTACTACTACATGTTGACTTCATAGAGACCAGCATAGGAGGCAGTCATCTTGTTTGGAATAACTACACGTATAGGCAGAACAACAAGAGAGAAACGTGGGTTTTCTGAAAATGTACTCAACCAAACTCAGAACTACCTTTTGTAACGGAAAAGACTGCATATTGTTAAATTGTGGTCATCACTGTTTATTAATTTTATCGCATCATGCAAATAATTTTTTTTTAAATATAACGTATTGTAATTGTCATGCCAGTAACAGCATATGTCATCACACAAATCATTCATACTTACAATTGCGATACAAACAATATTTACACTTAATTAGATGTGTATATACAACTTCATATCTTCCCTTATTCATCCCAGACCTTACCAAGGCGAAATTGGAATATCAAATTTTACAGCTAAGGCAAAATGGGAACAAGCCCAGTAAAATTCTCGGTTTATTATATTTGGTTTGCATGACAATCCAGAAAATTCAATATGAGTCGCAATTCAAATTGATGCTAACTGCTTCTTATTACATGTCGTACCTTATTAAGTAAATTTATTTACTTAATTCGCCGGTTTGAATATTTTATTTCTTTTTTTGTGTTTTAAAACTTTGTTCTGATGACATAAATTTCAACCTTTTAAAATAATAATGTCTGTAGAATTGAGGTTTAATTTGACCAATAAATTGTTATTTCAGTTACTTTTTAGAAAAATCAATGACAGCTCAAGTTTTATTGAAAGGTTTAGATTATAGTTTTGCAAGAAAAAATAAAGGACGTGTACTGTTGGTACATACCGAATATATGGATCTAGCATGTGGAGAGTGGCGGGAATTTATATAATTCAAACTAGCATGAGAAATTATTGCACAAATCATAATAGTACGCCAGATGCTGTTAAAAAACCGTTACCAGTCTTTATCGCCACAACAGATGATACTGTTTTGTCATTCCTGTCAGGCCAAATGCAAACTTAGTATCAGTTGATAAAATAATGTCAATTGCTTCTAATTACTTTAATCAGTAAATTTAAGAACTAAGTTTATCCGGTTCTATTATTCTATTTCTTTTATTTTTCAAAAAATTGTTTTGAAAGGGTAAAGATCAACCTTTTAAAGGAATTATATCTGTAGAATAAAAAAAAGTTTTTTTCCATATACCGAACACACATTGTAATTTCAGGTATACTTGTTAGGGAAACAATTGACAGTTGTTTTAAAAGCCTTAGATTATAATTTTCAAAGAAATAATATAATTGAATTTGAAGAAAATACTGCAATCTTGGCACATACCGAACATACTTTAGATCAACTTTAGCCTCTATTACTTTATTAAGGTTACACCCTGTTTGAGTATTATATTTCGTTTGCGACTGAAATCCTGAATTTTTTCCAAGAAGTCAATGTCTAATATTCGAAGAATTAAAACTTTGATGGAACGCGAAATTTACCAAAAATACATTTAAAAAACAAAACAGACAAAGGATAGGTGATTATAACAAAAAACCGTGTCATCTGTATTGATATGGTGTATAAATTTTACCCAGTGGATCCATTTCAATACCGCTTGAAATTTTCATATTTCTTTACCCTTAAATCGTCCATGTAAAAAAAATTAAATATTTTAAACACAAAATGAAATATTAAGGTTCATTTAAATATTATAATTGGATTCTAAAGTAATTGTAAATATAAGAAATCAGAAATGTATAAAAATTAAATTCAAAATAAAATGTGAATGAATTTATGGATTTAGTGACTAAGATAATAGTTTAAGTGTTTTAAGTATTTTTTAAATTTATTTGGTGTTTATCAAAAGTATTTTTATGCTAAATATCTAAAACCTTCATTATAACTTATCATTGAATTGCCAATTTATATTAATTCATTTCACAATGTAGAGCTTTTATAGATAATTAGTGAGCATAGGTCATTGATAGTTAAATGAAACAAGCCTAGCTTCTTAAAATAGCATAAAAACATTCGACTTCTCTACACTACCATACCACATTCTCAATTAAAAGATCGCTTAAAGCAACTAGTTCACCAATGTTTTTTCAAGAAAAAATGGCACATGCAGGTAGATCTATGTAGAGAAAAGGCTGATTTCGTGAAGAACCACTCTGATTCTGACAAAAAGTATTCTGAAGATGAAATTACAAACATGTTAGATTTTCTCACATACAACATATTTGTTGAATTTGGTGGTCTACTTTTTCAACAAACAATCGTCATTCCAATGGGAACTTACTGTGCTCCTCTCCTCGCCGATCTGTTTCTGTACTCATATGAAGCTGACTTCATTCAAGGGTTACAACGTAAAAACAAAAAGAAACTAGCTCAATCCTTTAATTTCACTTTTCGTTATATAGATGACGTGTTGTTGTTAAATAATTCCAAGACTTTCTACATCTAATCTACCTCACTGAGCATGAAATTAAGGATACTACAGATACACCAAAGTCCGCTACATATTTGGATTTGTTTCTTGAAATAGACAATGAGGGACATTTGAAGACAAAACTTTATGACAAACGTGATGACTTCAACTTTCCTATTGTTAATTTTCCCTTCTTGAGTAGCAATATACCAGCATCGCCTGCATATGCCGTCTACGTTTCGAAGCTTATCCGATTTTGAAGGGAATGCGTGAGTTACCATGATGTTCGACAAAGAGGATTAATGTTGTCACAAAAAATTCTTAACCAGGGTTTTAATCAATGATAAGTTAATGTCATCACTTAGGAAATTTTACGGTCATCTTCACGAATTGATTGACCATTACAGTGTTCCAATATCTACGATGATGTTGGACCTGTTCCCTCTGTCGTAACATTTCATGTGCCTCCACCGATTTGTGACTTCCACCGGATTGACTTTGCTGAACTTCACGACGGTTGCCGTTTACGGAGCAGGAACTGCTTACCCTTCCGGAGCACCTGGGTTCACTCCTAGTTTTTATAGGAGTTTGTGTTGTTCATTGTTTTTTTTAGTTTTCTGTGTTTATTTGTTGGGCTTGTCGTTGTTCATTTGTCTTTCCGGGTTTGTCTGTCCAATGGATTACATTTGTTTTTATTGCTCCTTAGGTATATTTGTCCTTTTTCTTATAATTAAAATTGAGCTTGCTTATAGCTTTGATGCTGATCTCAAAGTATTTAATAATTTTAATAATTAAGTAATTTGAGAACAATTTAAAATGTCAAAAAGGTATAAATACCCATCTCCACACTATGACAATCATCAGTTACCAAACAATAATGGCTGAAGTACTACTACATGTTGACTTCATAGAGACCAGCATAGGAGGCAGTCATCTTGTTTGGAATAACTACACGTATAGGCAGAACAACAATAGAGAAACGTGGGTTTCCTGAAAATGTACTCAACCAAACTCAGAACTACCTTTTGTAACGGAAAAGACTGCATATTGTTAAATTGTGGTCATCACTGTTTATTAATTTTATCACATCATGCAAATAATTTTTTTTAAATATAACATATTGTAATTGTCATGCCCAGTAACAACATATCACACAAATCATTCATATTTACAATTGCGATACAAACAATATTTACACTTAATTAGGTGTATACACAACTTCTTATCTTCCCTTATTCACCCCAGACCTTACCAAGGCGAAATTGGAATATCAAATTTTACAGCTAAGGCAAAATGGGAACAAGCCCAGTAAAATTCTCGGTTTATTATATTTGGTTTGCATGAAAATCCAGAAAATTCAATATGAGTCGCAATTCAAATTGATGCTAACTGCTTCTTATTACATGTTGTACCTTATTAAGTAAATTTATTTACTAAATTCGCCGGTTTGAATATTTTATTTCTTTTTTTGTTTTTTAAAACTTTGTTCTGATGACATAAATTTCAACCTTTTAAAATAATAATGTCTGTAGAATTAAGGTTTAATTTGACCAATAAATTGTTATTTCAGTTACTTTTTAGAAAAACCAATGACAGCTCAAGTTTTATTGAAAGGCTTACATTATAGTTTTGCAAGAAAAAATAAAGGACGTGTACTGTTGGCACATACCGAATATATGGATCTAGCATGTGGAGAGTGGGGGGAATTTATATAATTCAAACTAGCATGAGAAATTATTGCACAAATCATAATAGTACGCCAGTTGCTGTTAAAAAACCGTTACCAGTCTTTATCGCCACAACAGATGATACTGTTTTGTCATTCCTGTCAGGCCAAATGCAAACTTAGTATCAGTTGATAAAATAATATCAATTGCTTCTAATTACTTTATTCAGTAAATTTAAGAACTAAATTTATCCGGTTCTATTATTCTATTTCTTTTATTTTTCAAAAATTTGTTTTGAAAGGGTAAAGATCAATCTTTTAAAGGAATTATATCTGTAGAATAAAAGAAAGTTTTTTCCATATACCGAACACACATTGTAATTTCAGGTATACTTGTTTTTAAAGCCTTAGATTATAATTTTCAAAGAAATATTATAATTGAATTTTAAGAAAATACTGCAATCTTGGCAAGTACCGAACATACTTTAGATCAACTTTAGCCTCTATTACTTTATTTAGGTTACACCCTGTTTGAGTATTATATTTCGTTTGCGACTGAAAACCTGAAATTTTTCCAAAAAGTCAATGTCTAATATTCGAAGAATTAAAACTTTCATGGAACGCGGAATTACCAGAATTACATTTTAAAAACCAAACAAAGGATAGGTGAAGATTAAAAAAAAAAAAAAAAAAACGAGTAATCTGGGTTTTTCATTCATGGATACGAGTGAGTGCTTTAAAATTCTCGGTATGTGGTTTGAACGACAATTCAGGAATTTCAGTATGAATCGTAATTCAAATTGATTTGAAAATTGAAAAAATAAGTGTGAAATTAATTATTTTCATTTTAAATATTATCATAAATATTTACATGAATGCTTATTTTTTTTTATAAAAGAAAGTTGGACTACAGCGGACAAAGTAGTGGTCACTTTTGTGGAATATGAAATAAGAGAGCTTGTAGAAACGAAACGATGCATAGAAAAAGTCCAAAACGTTTAACAAACGATTTACGAACGTTTTAATACGATGTTTTATCAGGAAAATTTCCTTAAAGTATAAATTAAGTTTTAAGATATTTTATTAGAAAAGTGTCTTTTCGTTTTAACGTTAAAAATAACAATAATAATAATAACTGTATCACAGTTTATCGACAGATATACAGTTTAAATAATTTATATTTGAGAAATGTATTATCCCCTCGACCAACGGAATATAAAAATATAGGTAGAAAATGTAGTGGTCAGAACAGGAATGGTAGTACCAACACTCTAATTAGATCTAATCAGATAACAATAGCTTTGAAGTTATAGTCTTGTCCAAAAAAACTTTTTAGTGGAAATTAACAGAAAGAAATAGCTAAGTATGAATATTAAAATATCCACTAATATTTTGTAAAGCTGTATATATGCGGATACTTTCATTTGATGCCAGTATCTCCTTGAAAACTCTGATGATGGTGTAGATGTTTGGGTGTGCGTGCCATCCCTCTGAGTGGTTTGTTGTTCGTGGGTCGTCAGTGTTGAAGGGGTTCCATAGGTGTTGGTCTCCCTCTACCCATTGTGTAGTTACGTATTCTATGAATTGTGTTGTCCCGGGTGATGATGTCTCGAAGTCTTCCAAGTCTCTTAGTGCGTTAAACCAGACGTCGTCGAGTTTGTCAGTGGGTACGAGTGGAAGCACTGCTGCACCTAGAATAAGTCGTTAGATGTTTTCGTTGCATCTGTATCCAGTTCGTCGTCCAGAATGTTGAGTCTTTCTCCATATAGCCTGTGTGAAGTTGAGGAAGCATCCTTTTATAGTAACACCTGGAAATACTGATCTTGCTGCTTTGTGTGCTGTCGTCTCGAAATCCATGAAAACAGTGCCTGGTTGGAAGTGTAGTTGGAGTTTTCTCATGGTCGTTCCAGTTGGTGTCCCGAAGGTTGGCAGTTTCTTCATCGTATATGCTAGGTATTGGTTTGATTTCCTCTAAGCATCGTTTGGGTATATTGTTTAAAATTTGTTTAACGTTGATCTCTTCTTGGTTTTCATGGTAGTTGTGTTGGTGCTTAGCTTTGGTACAAATTCGTGAGCTTGGATGGTGACTTAGTGTCATATAAGAATCAACTTTTGTCCAAACCAATATTTATGTATATAAAATTAGATATACTTAGCTAAAATCAAAATAATACGTACATGTAATGTGATAAAATGTCTTTGTAATTAAAAAAAAAAAAAAAACACCAACACTTTGCATTTCTTCAAATTTACCTGTTCTTTTATCAAATTAGTTTTTATGAAATAAAGTATAATTACTAAAACAACATTCATACTAATTAAGTTTACACAGGACATGTGGGCAGAACACGAATTGAAATTTAAAAAAATTTAGCAGAACAGGAACAAACCTCTAAGACATTGTAAGTTATATAGATATACTATTTCACCAATAGATGCGTCTTGGAAAATTAAGAAGGTCCGTATAATAATGTAATCACCTTGACCTACATTTTATGCATGGGTGACAATTGTTAAGTTTTGCGTTAAGGTTCAGTTTTAAGACACGATAAGTCATATAGGTATAATTTTTCACCAGTGGATGTGTCTGTTATTATTATTCCATTTCTTAATAGGAATAACCTCAACATTATATGATACATATGTATAAAAATAATAAAGGTAGCCTCTTTTGAATATAAAAAAAATATTATCTTATGTTGTAAAATGTCTAAGCCTTTTGTTCCAAACAAGTGAAAATACGGGAGACGTGATTAGCTGTCGTTTACGACTGCCCCAGCTACTCGTTTGTTTATGAAATGTTTTAATATGTCAGTCTGATTTGGACAAATTAGAGACAACTCTCGATATCCCAAGCTCGCTTGAGTCAAATTTTTGGATGAATCGAAATTTTCATGTGATCCCAAATGTTTAACATTGCAAATATATATATATATATTTATAATCTGACAACCGTTTAATCGAATTTTCATGAGTCGACTTTTCTTCTATCTCGAACTTAATTTTTTATTAAAAAAACTAAAATTTTATTCGTTATGTCGAATAATCATCACCTGTCTATCATTTTACTCCGGCACCATCAGCGGTTTTAGATTTATCGGAAGAAGTAAATTACCTCTACTTCGTAACTAGGAAATTTTTCAGCTCCCTTTTAGTCCAATTTCGTCTATCGCGAATTTTTTTTTCGCGGTCCGTATGAACTTGAGATAACGAGAGTAAACTGTAGTTAATTAGCTGAGTGTATTGTCACTGTCCAAGCTTGAAGAGATTAAATGCTAAGACTCTAGGAGAATATGACGAGCTTTCCTGACAAACAAGCCCCTTGGAAGCTACTTTGCCTATAAACAAGACTGCCTTACGGCATGCTGAACTCGATGTGTGTATCCTGACAATAAAGTTATAAACCTTTATTTTATGTATTTCAGGCTAGTAGATATTTTCAATTATCTTAATTGGTTACTGATGTTCAATTTAATATTTGTTCAATTTTATTTAGTTTTATATTAATATTATATGGTTATTGCTTTTTATTTATACACTGTAAGTTAGTCTTATTAAACTTACTTCGATACGTGATAAAGCTCTTAAAATTAGCAATTTATAAAACCACCACACAATATACAAGTACATTTGTAGTCCTAAACACTTTATATGTCTGTTATGGCGGCAAATGTGTACTTATGACACCTTA
Organism: Mytilisepta virgata; assembly: GCA_028015205.1. Lineage (NCBI taxonomy): Eukaryota > Metazoa > Mollusca > Bivalvia > Mytilida > Mytilidae > Mytilisepta > Mytilisepta virgata. The sequence continues at coordinate 40,832,178 of CM051510.1, read as the reverse complement.
TGACAGAAAAGTTGTCAGAAACGTTGCTCAGACAGGGGTATGTTGCTCCTAAGTTGGAGTCATCCTTATTAAAGTTTTATGGACGTCATCATAACTTGGTTGCCAGGTATGAAAAAACCGTTTCCCAAATGAAAATGGACTGTTCCATTGATGTTTTCCCTTCCTCATACCGGATTTGACATGGGCAGCATGGCGGGTGCCTTGCAGGAATCAGAGACTGCTTACTCTTCCGGAGCACCTGATTCTACCCCCGGTTTTTTGGTGGGGTCTTGTCTTCGTTGTTTCGATTTTTCCCGCCTTCCAATATTCTCATGGTATTTCTTGACTTTACTTATGTAGTCCTACACACTTTACACATCTGTAATGTGTACTAAAGACAACCTTAAAATAAGCAATTTATAAAACCATCACACTGTATATGGGCATGAATATCTGCAATAAAAAGAATTCCTCGAAATAGAAATATTCTATAAGGTGTTTTCTTGTGTGAATTCATAGTTTCATTAAAACAATTCCATTAATTTCACCAAAATTGTTAGTATTCTCTAAAGTGCTCCTTTAATGACATAATTTGTTAAACAATTCATATTCAGATACACATAGTGTACATGGACCCTAACTATAAATTTTCATGCCAACACAATATATATCTCAACTCCATTTCACCGTTTGCATGAAAGACCACAATGCAAAGTTATATAAAAGGAAATAACGCCTATAAGATATCGTCAGATCCATTTCGACAAATCTGATTTATATACGCAAAGATAAGGAAAGGCCCTGATGATAGTATTAATAAACTATTTTTCGTGAGTAAAATTCATCTATCATTGCTATCATGTTTATAATAAAAATAGATCGCCAAAGAAAGATAACTCTGTTCCATATTTACGGGAAAAATGGCAAGTGCTTTACGTGCCATTTAAATTTTATTTGGACGGACTAGAATGATATAGGGATATTAAATCAAACAGAATGTGAAACTACACATAATGACATCTGCAGACACATTAATTATATCATCATTCGTATAAGTCAAACAGTTGTTTATAAAAAGTGTTTTTTTACTTCGCCTCAGCTTAATTTACCACACTCCTCGTTATTCGAAATTTATTTACCATATATTAAATAATGTTGGTATATATATGTATAAAGATTAAATTCATTTTCTGCATCACCACATTTAAAAACATAAGATTACACGAAATCATTCAAGATCAGTCAAGTTAAATTCATATCTGTTGAGCACAGGTAAAGTTAAATAACAAACTCCACACATCTCGATTAACATTCGGTAAATCTCTCTTAAAATCACTGACCTCGGAACTTCGGGTTACTTCTTGGTTATCAGTTCTGTTCCTTGGGAGATTTAGCGGGAAATATAAATGTGACATATTCATTCATTACACCCGCCATTTGCCCGCTCTTACAACGATCCTAGACTGAGTTCTTCTTTGCTTTATAAGATAATTAGAAAATATAAAGTTATCTAGTTTTATGACAATACCGATTCTTTTGAACGCAGAACTTCTAGAATTTAAATTAATTAATTTTTTTTTCAAGAATCTTGATATGTACTTCTACGCAATGGAGGAGGACTGGCGGTAGTAGGACAACGCAGCGAAGGTGTACCGGAACGAAAGTAAACCACTGTCCGAAGTTTTGTTTAACACTTAACTTTTATAAACTGGTCTTACTGTGAGTTTCGACTGGTTCATTGTACGATGCAGAAAAGACTGTTGAATATCAGTTTTCAAAGTAACAAGAAATTTTTTCTATATGGCAGTTAAAAAAAAAATAATTTCTGTTGTTAGTTGATGACGATATTTTTAATATTGATTCAGAAACTTACATTAACGAATTTTAACAGTTTAGAAATATTAAAAGTCTTTTTAACAAGCGAAAAAACTACCGTTTTGAACGACATCCATTCGGTCGATGCAAGTTGTCTTCCATGTTAAAAGTTATCTGCTCTGAGCCGAAGGTGTTTCCCATAGAAATCAGTGGAAAAAATGTCCTTTTTCTGCAAAATATGTTTTCGTCCACACATTAATGATATGATTTTGGATAAATTTTTGCACATTTTTTTATGTTTGATAAAGGATTTCCCCAATTCAAATTTTTTAGAAAGAAATTTTTGCCCTTTATGACTAACTACACGTATCCCAGGAATATTTTTTCTTCAATGTGGAAATGGATACACGACAACATGGAATGTATATATCAATAATATAATTTGAGATAAATAATCAGATCTTCCACAACACGTCAATATATTTAGTTTACAATCTATATTCAATGTAAAATACCCGAGTAATATAATACAATGCAATAGTAATTCAAGATAAACTAATGAAAACCTTTTTTTTTAACGTGAATCCAAACAAGGAACAATATTATACTGTAAAATCGGAAATTATTGCGATGTTTTTATTATTGCGATAAATGCGACAGGGTTGTAATCGCAATAATTTAAATTCACATTTTGGATTTTTTTATTTGAATGAAGCGTGATTTTTCTCAGTATCGCAAAAATTTAAACCGCATTTTCGTCTAAAATGACAAAATCGCAATAAAAAATGCACGCAATAATTTATGAATTTACAGTATGTCAAAATTTAATTTTTACAATTAAACATCTTGTCATATAGATTAAAAAGTAGTTTAAATAAAAAGAGTACGAAAGTTTAAAACATATTTATCATTATTATTATAGTTTTCGCCATAAAGAACGTTGATAAAACATAATTTCAAATATAAATTTAATTTCTCAATGACGAGTCATAAAAAAGTTATTATTTTCTGATTTTTGTAGAATTTTTTCGTTAGGGTTTACACAATTTTCTATCATAACAGGCAAAACTATTTTATTTACTGAAGTAAATCTGCCATACAGATTCTTTCTAGTTTGAGACATCTGTTTCATATATATATCAAGAATTCAATTTTATGATTATGTATATTCGTATTAAGAGCAGCCTAAATATATGATCCCATCCCATCTTGTCCAAATTCGGAGTTCTTGCTATGTTTAATTCTGACCGTTTCGTTTCCTTTTCCGGTTGTGTCTTGTATTTATATATCTCCTCCTTGACTTTTTTAAAGAGGACAAATATACCTAAGGAGCAATCCAATTTTCAATGCATGTATATTTAGTAATCTATACAATTGTGAGAGAATTTTTTTGTGTTTGATTATCTAATCAAAATGTTAAAATGTATTGTTTATGAATTTCAACATTTTCTTCCATGTAGAAAATAGAAAATAATAATCTGCGTATTTTATTTGCTTTCCTTTTGTAACGTAAATAGAAACTTGTAAGGTAGGCGGTACCTAAATCCGCTAAATTAAGGATTTCATTTTACGTGCAGCTAGAATATCCGAAACTGCATCTAATTATCGAACAATTTTCATATTAAGCTTTTATAATTCTTCATAAAGGTTGATTTAATATCCTTCAAATAAAAGTCTTTTTCTGTAGATTTCATATAAAAACTGCCGAAAATAATTAATAATTTGAATTTAATTCGTCATTTCCCAAAAACTAATTCCTAGAATTTTCTATGAATACGATATGTTATTGCTGCCAACGTTTTCGTTTCAATGATATTAAATAAACATAGGGTCACCAGCTTCTTTTTCGTTGTGGAAATCGTTCAACTTTTCGTCCTGTCTGTAAAAACACTAAACATCTACATTTTTATCGCCACGTCGTGACGACGTTATGCTTATTTTGGTTTTTTGACGCTTATTTTCACTCTTCATATAGTAATAAATCGAATATACTAATAAAACGAATCTGGTAACCCCTAATAAATTTTATATCAATAAAAAGAGAATTTCAATAGGAATAAAATAATCATTTGTCAAAAACAATTCTAGGACTGGATTCTGAGAAATCATAATTTAAACTCTAAATACTTGCTTTTTTGCAGCGATATCTACGTGCATTCTATGTATTTACACATCTGTTTGCCAAAACTTATATATATATATCTTTATTCTCTAAAAACCAAATATGGTACAGAGAAACAATTTATACAGTGAATATAATAATACAGTATTAATAGAATGTACTACACAGAGGTACATTATATAGATTATTATGTAAATAATATAAATTCAAAACATTTATAATATAACAAAAATAAACAATATTAATGGTTACCCTGGAGATTCTATCTTTTTGTTAATCACACGTATGAATTTACAAAGTTTGGTAAGATCTGATATATTACTGGTGTTCATTAGCTCATTAAATTTCAAAATATTTGGTCGGGAATAAAATTTTGATTTCACATAAAGTTTTCTCTCCTCACTAAGTGAGGGACATGTAAAGATATAATGGTATTCGTCACCGATATCTTGAGACTGACATAGATTGCATTTTCTATTTTCTCTAGGTATGTTGCGCCATCTTCCAGATTCTATAGGCAGCTTATGGTTTGTTGTTCGAAATCTAAAAAGAGTGATACAATTTCTATCACCTAAAATCTGTAAATATTTTTCAAATTCAAATTTTTCCTTATAAAGTCTATAATTTAGAGCTTTCGGCGACTCTTGAATATCAGATTGCCACTGTTGTGTAAATTGATCTAGGAGTGTTTGTTTTAATGAGCTAAATAACCAGGATATACTTGGAAAATGTTGATTATTCCATACATTTGACTTACCACAATTATCTAATATGGATTTCACATATTTAAGCCACACGTAATTATTATTTAAATTCTTGTGACAGAGTCTATATAAAATGAAAGGTAATTTATTTTCCTTCCCGGTAATAAGTTTTGCCCAATATTTGATAACTCTTAGTTTAATGCAAATTTCAAGCGGGTATCTTCCCAACTCCCCATAAATCATGAAATCTGGCGTCGATTTCTTCGCATTTAACAAAAGTTTACAAAATTTAAGATGCACTCTCTCTATAACGGAATTATTCCCTGTTCCCCACACTTCACAACCATAGAGTAAAATGGGTTGAATAACTTTATCGAACAAACCTACAAACTTGAAACACCATATTTCTGGAAGTATTAAAGGGACATACATTATTTTTTTTATATTCAGATGCACTTCAAAGAACCCTAGTTACATGCTAAATTTGATAAAAATCTGAAATATAGCCCAATTAGGTATCACCTACCTTAAAGTCAAACTTTAGTATACACGAAGTAGACACAAATAGATTCTTTTAACTATATATAATTTCTAATTTATACTTTCTTCGTTTTTAATTAAAGGAATTATCTAAACGTCTCATACTACGTGTATCAATTTAGAAAGAAATCATTAATCAGTACACATAGTTCAGTTGATAAATGTTTTTACCGTTTGCGTTTTATGTTTGGAATTGAATTGACGTATTTATAAAGTGCTTATGAAGAGGGGTCAATTTAGAATGGGTTTTTATTTGGATATAACTGTATATTAATTTTTTTCCGCACCAGTTTAATGGATTTGATAGGGATATTCCACCCATTAAACCATGAATTGTTGCAAACACAATGGTTATTAAGGTCTTTCCCGTTTCGACGAAAAAACCTTTCTGTATTTCTTCTGTTTATAATTCTTTTTTTTCGCTACTGGTCAAAATGATCTCTCGCGTACATTTCGCAAAATATCATTTTGATACTTTATACAATAAACTGGTTAGTGATAAGTTATTTTGAAACGAAGGCAACGACCAAAAAATTTTTTCATTACAGAGTTAACCCCCTTTTACAAAAAAGCTTTTTGTGGGTAACCGTAAGACATTCAAGAAATCTGAATAGTGGAAATTGTTTGACTTATCCTCAGGAAGCGACCCAAAGAGTCGATATATGGGTTATTTCCCCTTACGTAAAAACACTTTCCGAAAAAATGTTTTTCTCGTAAACCGTAAGTCGTACAAGGATGGGACCTTCACCGTTGGTCATGGGACCAAATACTGCATTGAACCAAGTCAAGGTCAAAGGTCATTAATGACCTTGACCTTTGACTTTGTACATTGTTATCACTCTAACTCGAAAGCCGTAACAGATAGAAGCAGACAGTAAACGGAGAAAATGTGTGTCTTGATGGGTACTACATTTGTTACGTAAGGTCCAAATACATTGGACCAACCTTTATGGCACTATGGCCCAAAAACTGTCAAAAATGGACCTTTTAAAGGTTTTTTGCATTCATCTCGAAATGTATGCTACATAGATTGATATCTCCAATAGCAAAACAGATCAGTAATACAAAATACACAATTTGGGATGAAAGTCAAAGGTCAATGCCATATATGACCACATAGCAACCCTTATTATTTAATGAAAAAGTCTCTAGAAACCAAAGGTATTTCAATAGAGGATATAAATAGCTACAGTGCAGTATTAAGCCCATTTCACAGGTCAAGGTAATTTCAAAAGACTATAGCAACCTACTTAAAGTCCTTAGCAACCATAGTTATTCCAATAGGGAATAAAAAGATCAATAATTGGTCATCAAGGTCAAGGACATATAAAAAGGTCATTTCAAAAGACAATAGCAACCCCACCTAATATGATGAAAAAGTCCTTAGCAACCATAACTATTTTAATATAGAATCAAAAGAGATACCGGGAAAGACCTTCCTATTTGTTCTCGGAACAAATAGACCTTTAATATTGTTATTGCCATTCTAATGCGATACATGCAAACCTTTCGTAAAAATGACCTTAATTAAGCGACGACCTGTGGAAATTTAACAAAAAGCGGTATTTTCTCTTACGCGGCCAGTGGCCACATGAATTTTCCCGTTTTCCCGGTTGCCTTAATTTAGCGCCATTGTTCTTCCTGACTTGTTAAAAATATCGTTTTAATTGACTATCGGTTAACTTATGTTAGTGTTAGTGTTTAAACATCTCCGTAATCATCAATCGTTTCATTAATAAAAGGTCAATTTTAGAAAAAAAAAATTGTGTCATTTGAAACGATCCGCCATTTTTTTGTGTTTGGCAACAACAATAACTTGACAGTTCCGGATCGCAAATGGAAACTTATAAAGTTAAAATACTATTTATAAATAAATTACAGATTAGTTTAAAATATATCAGAGAAAAAGTTTCAGTCCATCTTTAGTACGTGTAGACATGAAAGAGACACAAATAGATTCTTTCAACCATATTTTATTTCTAATTTATTTTTTCTTCGTTTTTAATCAAAGATACTCTACAAACTACATGGCTTTTATAAATTCAAAAAGAATTCATTAGTCAGTAGTTCCGTTGATAATTTTTTTTACTTTTGCGTTTTATATTTGGAATCGATTGACGTATTTATCAAGTTCTTATGAAAAAAAAAGGGGGGGGGTCGATTTAGTATTGGTTTTAATTTGTATATGACCGTATTTTGATTTTTGCCTACATGATTTTAAGGAATATTTCAACCATCAAATCATGAAGCGATGCAGACAAATACGAAAACTATTATATTGTTTTCTTGTTATTGACAGCCCAATGCAATATTTTTCATTTCTAGAAGAGACCAGATATAATTCCTTATTTGTTTTTTTACATAAACAAAAACTTAAGGATGAATTCTTCTGATGTTCCAGTCTCGTTGAAATCTCGTTCAGGAATTATTTCCAAAACATGTGATACAAGTGGAAAATATTAATGAATTTAAAAAATTGTATAATCCAACTAAATTCTGTGAAAAAAATTATGTACTTACAATAACTAGTTTTTGAGTAGTAGATTTTCAAATTTTATATCCAATCTGGTCAGTGTCATCAGCCAAAATGTTGAGAAAATGGGTGAGGGGTACAAAGAAATGATTTTACCGAAAATATGTACATCCCATATCAATCTTTTCTTTTTAAAATTCTTTAATATGTATTTTTTCAATCATTTATAACAAAGAAGTTCAAATTATATATGCTCTTTGTTCTAAAATAATGAGAAAAACCCAAATTTACTAAATTGACTGCATGGTCATTTTGACACAAAAAAAAAAAAAAAAAAAAAAAAAAAAAAAAAAAAAAAAAACAACACAATTTTATAAAACTTTCTTATATATATTAACACCTACCTATAGTTTTTTTTAAGTTAAATTTATTCAGATTGGTCCACTTCATCTTTAGGGAAAGTACGATTTTTTTCATGAGAATAGCCCTAAAATGTGTAAAAATTGATGAAAAATGGTAAAATCATCAAAAATTGGGTACTTTCAAATGACCCTAGCAAAAAAGAAGAAATGCACCACCATATGATTTTTTTCTTCATAAATTACTTTATTACAATCATATAAACCCACAAAATCAGGTTAAGAAAAAAAGTTTACTTCTAGAAATGTTTGGCCCCTCAGAGGTATACATCCTTAAAAGGAATCATTCAATACAATAGTCCGTTCTATTTAAACGACTAAAATTGCATTAAATACTTGTATGGTGGGAGACAGCTATTTCATATTTTGTACATACCTATATGATGGGAGAATCATTATAATTTGTGTTCTTCGGTAAATTTGGAGTTTTGTGATGTTTTGTTGTTCAGTTGAGCTTTTTGAACTTAAGAAAGAAGAAAAATGAAGAAAATACTTCATTTCATTACATTTATCATATTACTGACTGTGTATTATGGAATTGCGAAAAAAGGGTAATAAAATATTAGATGTACAAAAGTATTACATAAGCTTTCGTTTTGACATTTAAAATGCTTGATATCTGAAGAAAGTTGTATGAAATTGCGATACTTACAGAATGGCTAAAGTTGGGGTTTACTAGAAACTAAGAATTATGTCGTAAACTAATGAATGCAGATATAAGAGAAACTAACCAGTAAGCTAAATTTCTAAAGAGCATGAATATTATCGAGTATACCAAAAAGACATCAATACAAAACAAGTAATAAAGGATAACCCAGTGAATGATTTGAATTATTAATACCTTTTTTGACAAAAGCTGGACATGATTAAAGTTACATATTTCAGCCTAAGTTCGAATTACTTAAGTCCAACAGAAAATGGCTTTATAGTTCCTTTCTACCAATAGCTATAAAAAATTAAAGAAATACAATTTATGTGCAGCTTTAAATCTCAAATAATCATTTCTATGATAAGAACTTATACGTATTGTACCTTCCATTTCAAAGGTTCGAACCATAATAAGTAATGAAGGTACATTTTTATAGATTGAAAAAAAAAAACAAAAAACAAAATGAACTAGATATAATTAGTAGGCACAGCATAATGGATGTCCCCCCATGTTCCAATTACCACACGGGCTCCTAATATCAATTTCTACTGCTCCCTGATTTAATTTTTTTTAACATTTTCGACTGACGGCCATATTGGATTTTACAATATGGCCGATCGAAAGAACTTGTGGTGACCTATTTTTAAATCAAGTATCAATCAATAACTTAACATTGCTTTCCCATACGTTCCTAATGAAAAACCTTCCTCTTTTGATCTCCCGAAAACATACTTTTTAAACCCCCAATCTTGAAGTTAGTATCATTTGGGAAAACAACAAACATCGGGCTATATCTGTATAAAATGTTGAAACCATCGAGTAAAGGGTTTCTAAGAGCAAGAGATCTAAAGTTCGTTGAAATGTTTTACATTTTGGCTCTTCCAGGGCAACGGCGGCCATGTTGCATTTCTTAATATGACGTTGCATAACTTCAGATGGTGCCATATTTTTTGTCAAGTTTGGTTCGGTTCCATTTGACCGTTTCAGAGAACACCCGTGGACCGTTTCAGGGACATGCGGAATAATCACATGGTCATGGTTTTTAAGAGTTCCGGGGAAAAAACATGTCCAAAAATAAGATATCCTGGACAAAATGACGTTAAAACAGGGAACAGACCGGACATGTCCTTATCCTCTTATCATTTTGAACCTGTGGAATGGTAATCTCATCTCCGATATATTGATTAGCATTACGTTGCATAATAGTGGCCAGATTTATATATAAATTATTTTTGTTTTCGTAATAGCAAAAAAAAAAAGAAAAAAAAAGTAATAATAATAATATATATGCCACATTTTCGTTGCTTTCCATTTGTTACGCAAATGGGAACGTCTAAAGTTACAATGCCATTGATTAGTAGTTATAAGGTTTCAGTCAAGCATTAATATGCACGAAGGAGACACAAATAGATATTTTTCAACTATATATAATTTCTAATTTATTTTTGCTTCGTTTTTAATCAAAGATATTCCGAAAACATTTCATAGTACATGTATCAACAAACAGCTCCAAAGGTTAACTTCATTTCGTCCTTTGCCCAGAATTTAACACAATTACATTTGTATATCCAAAGGAAGAAGCTTTAAAATGAATGAATACCCCCTTATTCACACATTTTTTTCCTGTAAATTCCAAGAGAGAACCTGACATGTTTGGTTTTGTAACTTCTTCTTTCGTGTAAAAAAATGATATATTATAATACTTAGCAATTCCAGTGAACGCCAGGCGCAGCACTGGGCGGAAACAGCGATTGTAAACATTATATCTGGTACCAATATCATCTATTGATAGGTGATAAATATTTTTAATCCAGTTTCTAAATAACTTCCGGAAAACAGCTCCGCCTGGCGTTAGGTGGAATAGCTATAATACTGCTTGTTAATGTGTATCCTTTGAAAACCGTTGTTACTACCTTTATTACATTGTTTACCTTCTTTTGTGATTGAAAAAAAAAACACATGGACTCAGAAAAAAATGGTAGATCTTGAAACTCCTACAGAGAAAATTATAGGTTTAATATTTAATTTTAGCATATAATAGTTAGGCAAGACAACGACCGATCAATCACAAAGGGATTATATTACTAGCTGTGTATTATAGATTTGCGTAATTATGTATATAAAATATTAGATGGATTACCTAAGCTTTCGTTTTGACATTTATAATACTTGTTATTTGAAGAAAGTTGTAAGAAAAAGTGACACTCTCATAATAAGTCAAGGCTTTCTGAAAACTAAGATTTTTGTCTTAAAACAATGAATAAATTTCTAGACATCATGTCTGAACATTATCGAGTACACCCCCAAAACAGCAACACGAAACAAACCAGTGAATGATTTAAATTATTTATTATTAACTAATGTGTTGAAATACAGTAAAAACTGTCCCGTTAATACAAAACCGGAACTGGTCATTAATACAGGTCTAATACAGGATTTTCTGTATTAGACCTGTTAATGACTCGTTTCAGACACATGGGATTGTATTAAATAGACGATTTTTAATGTATTTTAAGTTCGGTTAATAAAAGTACTCTAAATTTTAGTCATTAGTTAATAAAGGTGTCATAAAATGGGTATTTTTATATAAAGCCTGTATTATGTCCTCGTACAGTTGTATTGGGTTTCCATCAGCTGTATAGGCCATCGGCGTTGCCTCGGGCCTATACAGTTGACCTCGACCCAATACGACAGACTCGAACATAATACAGGCTTTATATAAAAATACCCATTTAATAACACTATATACCTGGGCCCAGTTGTTCAAAAGTTAATCACTTTTTTCACTTTCGATTATTTCGATTGTTAAGGAATATTCCTTTACAGAATTTTAAATGGTCACACAAAGTCATAAGATTAACTCAACAGAAAATTTTCAGTCCTCAGGCATAATCAAGGAAGCGAAAATTTGAAACTAAAAATTCTGGTTAACGTTTGAACAACTGGACCCAGAACGCTTAATTTATGGCTTTTCCGACAAAAGGAATTTTACCAGAAAAATAAAACATTAATTACGGCGGCATTATAGTTTCTCCCCACCAATGCCTATGAATAATTAAAGAAATAAATTTTATGTGTATTTTGAAATCTCAAATAATTATTTCTATTACAAGAACATGTACGTATCGTACCTACCACTTTAATAAAAAATAATTCAAAGGATCGGAACCACAATAGACAATGAAGATATATTATATTTCATTTAGATTGAAAACAAATTGAATTAAAACGTTTAAAACGGAATTGCTCCAATTATACGTTTTCAAGGTTGAACCATATTTCGTTAATTGTATTTTACATCTTTGAAAAACTGAAGTATATAATAGTGGTTGGTTCTGAATAACACATATCACAAAATACCTAATAAATTTGATGCACTGTATGGCCATTGCGTTGACTGACAGCTCATCAGCAGTGCCCGAGATCAAAATGTGAAAAACTGAAGTATATAATAGTGGTTGGTTCTGAATAACACATATCACAAAATACCTAATAAATTTTATGCACTGTATGGCCATTGCGTTGACTGACAGCTCATCAGCAGTGCCTGAGATCAAAATGTTGGAAATCCGGTTACAGATATAATGATGAATTAATAAGCACAAACCCAAAACAAATAGGAATCCAAACTCAGCGAAGGGTTACCTCTGCATCAAAAGGAAAAGCCTTAGAATTTTTTAGGAAATTTTTGTAAAATTTTGAACTGTAAATTTAAAGATATTTAAGTGATGAATCATATCAGGATAAAAATTCTGGCTACTGGGCTGATAATGCAGTCCACCAGCAGTGACATAGATCCAGGGGTACTAATAAAATGTATCACAAAATACCGAATAAATTTGATGCACTGAAGTTTGCTGAAAGTTATGAGGTAATTGCATTATTTTGCATGGAACGGATTGTTTTTGAAAAGTACAATTAGAAAAAGCTAACAAATATCCAAAAATTAAATATTTTGAACAGAGTGGAGTAAAAATAAGGAACCTACTATATGTTCTTATTCTCTTATCATGTTTAAGCTATTTTATCCTATCAAATCAAGTACAAAATGATAGATGGATGAATTATTTTTTAACGTCCAGTGGCAACCATTAAATGCATGCCATGACAAAAACCTATTGTAATAATTTGATATGAATATAAACCCTCCCTTGAACTAGACCGACACGCTAATTCGGACTTTTAATGTGCTAGCTCATGCGGTAGCTGTCCGCATGAAGACATTTCAGCCCACATTATACTGACTCCGAATGGACCAGTCCTTCGCTCTTGTTCCCAGATGCCGCGTGCTTGGCGGAGCAGCAGCAAATACCAATTTTAATGTCTTTGGTTGGACCCGGAAGGGAATCAGACCCGCGACCTTCCGCACTCTGGGCGAGCACGCTACCACTAGACCACCGAGGCGGTATATATAAAATGAAGACGCACAAAATATTATTTATGAGTATTGTTGGCGCAAAATTTTTCGATCATTTTTAGCAAGATATATTTAAGTCTTTCAGCAGGTCGATTAATGAATACTGCATTTCTTTCTTCAATGCCCATTACCACAGAAAATAATAATACGAGTCCATGTTAGTTGAACATAGGGGTGACTGTTTCTGTTACTAATGCATCTATAATCATAGCAGGAAGTACTAGCACTTGTCTTAACTTTACTGTCTTGATTTTTACAATACTAGAAGCATATATTGTGGTTAGGTAATTTTTTTTTAGAGGTATAACATTATGAAGATGAATTTGTAAATATGTGGTTATCTGTATAAAACAAAATGTATATAATTCACAGTATACGTATCGTAAGCGCAAGATTACAATTATTTGGCTGAGTGGGTTTGTAATAAATTATCCAAAATAACAATCAATCTAACATCGCATTCATTACATAATTTTGGCTTAATTTCAGAATTATACTTATGCCAATATATTAAAGGAAAGAACAAGTTGTTGAACTTAAATGTTATGTAACATACGTCAAGAATGTTTCAAAGAAGAAGGAGAACAATCGTAAATGTTTATTGTAAATAATAAAGAAAAAGATGGTTATTGTATTACAAGAAACACTAATTTGTGGAACATTATACCAAAAATCAAGTGTGAAATGTAAAACAAAATATTACAGCTAAAATTGCACATAACATGTTTAAAAGTTTTCCGACGTAATATCTTAGTTATACATTAGATTCTTTACAATCAGCCAATTTTACTGTTTTTATTTCAGTGAATCTCTTTTTTTGGTGTCAAAACGATCGTGTATCAAATGTCTAATATTTAGTCCTCGGATTTTAAATCAACCTATTGACGTATTTCCCCCATACAGATTATTCTGAAACTCGTCATGATTTTAAAGGCCCTCTCAAAACAAAAGTTTTGCATGTCAGATTTTTATTATATCCGATTACATCCGAAATTGAATAAATTGAAGCCTCCATACAAATTCAAAGATGATCTGTCAGAAACTTACGGTGGTACCTAGGAGACAACAAACTAATGACAGACGTACGGACTGAATATACTGATTGACGAGAAAAAAACAAATACGTTTCCTGTGGTATAGAAATCGACGAGCTTTCTGGTTTTCCGTTCGCAAATAAACGGACCAGTAATAGAAAGCCTACGTCTTTCTTGAAGTGAAATGCACCAGACGAATCAAGTGTAGGCTTGCAAAAAGCGGTTTTTATTGCATATCAATTTTAATTACAATGGACACTGAAGGTTATAAAAGACATTCAAAGAGGCAAAAATTACATCTGATAAAAAAGGGTTCAATACAGGGTACAACTATGCAAGTCTTTGTTACGTACACCATCTTTTGCATATAGGTGTACATGGATTTTTGTTTTATGCCTTCTAGTGTCAAAGAATATTGTCTCTGGTGACTTCATCTGAAACAATGCTAAACGCTATAGTATTACACACCGAGGTTATAATAGACATTTAACGAGTCAAAAAATATATCTTATAAAAAAGGGATCTATACAGGGTAAAAATATGCAAGTCTTTGTTTAGTATACACTATCTTTTGCATATAGGTGTACATGGATTTTTGTTTTATGCCTTCTATTGTTTTAGAATGTTGTCTATGTTAGCTGGAACAATGCTAAACGTTATACCATTATACACTGGGGGTTATAATAGACAGTTTATGAGGTAAAAATTACATCTGATAAAAAAAGATCAATACAGAGTAAAAGTATGCACGTCTTTGTTTAGTATACACTATCTTTTGCATGTAGGTGTACATGGTTTTTGTTTTATTCTAGTGTTAAAGAATGTTGTCCCTGGTGACTTTATCTGAAACAATGCTAAACGCTATATTCTTATATTATATACAGATATAATTTACTCAAATACTATTTAACGCATTTTTGCATTAATCTTTATATCAAAATGAACTAAACATTGCAAGCAATAAAATTGAACGTCGTCAGATGAGGAGTTAAAACCAAAGTAACCCTTTTCCTATTATGGCTGTTATTTCCTGTTGTTTGTTACATGTTATTTATCCTTTTATCATATAAAATGAATATGATGGACCGGTATTATCGTACTCTCGGAAGGATAGAGAAATATGATATCACATCGTGTACAGTGTGCTATGAAATAGTGATATAAGAAATCTGTCCATTTGATTGGTCAACGCCTAATTGTGTCGGAAAATTTGTATATTTTGATTGATCAACAATTTTGATAAACAATGGCACATTTTTGTATAGCCACATTTGACGTCACAGAGAAATGAACGCTAAGATTTCCCGTTCCCGAACGCTGAATCACAAACAAACAAATGTTCCGAAGAATCATAAGAGAAATACAGGTTTAACAGTCATGAATTTAGGTACTGATTGATATCAACTCTCGTTACTTAATTTGGACTACACTCAGCAAATCCAAATTCAATAACTCGAATAAATATATAATTCTCGCTCAATGTGATACGTATTAATGTCGTATCGTATACCGTTAGATTGCATGCAGTATAAGTATAATAATATATATCATAAAAGTACATATCTCTTCTATCGATGCAATATACACATCATAAGCTGTATAAATGTATTCATTCATTTCAGTCGATTCAGAATTGAGGTTGATTCATTAAGTTTTCCAACAACACGAGATTTAAGTAACTTACTTTGTAGAGAGAAGCACATACAAGAAAAAATACATACAAAATTCTTGTATTGGATCCTTTTAAATTTCACTGCTTATCAAATCGGGTTTGATTTTTTAACACAGGATACAAAGTAACAGTAAACTGTATACCAGCAGGTTATTAATCATCAGAAATATTTAAATGCTCAATTAAGGTTCTTTCATTCGTTTATTAGTATGCCGCAGTTTGTTTACTCGCAGATTTTTGCCTCAAATGTTGGACTATTAGATGTTTCAATTAATATCTAAGGATTACATATACGTTGTATCTTCAAACATTAAATAATCCGAATTTTTTTTCAAGTACAGTATACATGTATATATATATAATTCCAATGTTGTTTTTAAAACATAAAATGCAGTAATTTCATTGGCTAACAGCAACCTCCGGTAAAAAGTTTATAACTTGATAAATTCTTTTCATGACGTCGTGCGTATGAATACGTTCGCATGAAATATATACAATGCAGTGCATGAGGAAAATGTTAATTTCAAATGGAAAACGCCATATTTCTACATTAGTAATAAAGGTTATTTTTAAGGAATTTATCAATGTGTAAACTCGGGCTTATCACTAACAATCTTTGCATAAAATCCCTCGGACTTTATTTAGTTTGTGAGTGAATCGCCCGAGTTTAACCATTGATAAATTCCTTCAAAATAACTTTTATTACTATAATAACATTTGGATACAATAAAACAATATTTGATTATTTTAAAATAAAAGGATATTGAACTTACAAATTATGTAACGAATGTCCAAACGAATCCGTCAGAAAAGTATTCCAAGGTACTCATGTAAATGTACGTAATACGCTATCAAAATCAAGCCGCATCAGCAGTAAATGTACGTAATACGCTATCAAAATAAAGCGCATCAGCAGTAAATGTACGTAATACGCTATCAAAATAAAGCGCATCAGCAGTAAATGTACGTAATACGATATCAAAATACAGCCGCATCAGCAGTAAATGTACGTAATACGCCATCAAAATAAAGCGCATCAGCAGTAAATGTACGTAATACGCTATCAAATTAAAGCCGCATCAGCAGTAAATGTACGTAATACGCTATCAAAATCAAACCGCATCAGCAATAAATGTATGTAATACGCTATCAAAATAAAGCCGCATCAGCAGTAAATGTACGTGATACGCTATCAAAATCAAGCCGCATCAGCAGTAAATGTACGTGATACGCTATCAAAATCAAGCCGCATCAGCAGTAAATGTACGTGATACGCTATCAAAATCAAGCCGCATCAGCAGTAAATGTACGTGATACGCTATTAAATCAAGCCGCATCAGCAGTAAATGTACGTAATACGCTATCAAAATACATTGAATGTTTTAATTTTGTAAAAAAAATAAGGAATATATCCCTCGTGCATAGCTCTGTCCTTATATAGTTTTTGCTTTACCCCGTTTGCATTTTTGATCTCTGCTCTGCAACGTTTTGGATTATTGTTTTGGTTTTCAACAATGTAGGCCATGAACACAACTAATGTGCCTTAAATCGAGGACATGTGCACATCATGTGTATCATAATTGGTATTAAAGAATTTATTAAGCTTAAGTCTACAAAATTATTTTCCCAGTTCATAGAATCAATTTTATATCTTTTTAAATAGGGGGAAATAATATGAAATGCGCATCGGAGTTTTGACAAGGAACTTCATATACGACTGGAAAATTGAGTTCTCCACTTTTATTTTAATTAAACCTTTATTACACGTAAGAAAACGGGTAAGAATCGTTATTCGTTTTTTCACTAGCTAGTGTTCTGGGAAAGAACCACAAAATGCATCTATCTGTAATTTGAAGTTCTATCTCCATTTCGTCAGCAGGTATTTAAGATCCTAAATTTCGTAATTTAACAAAGCATAACTTGATTGATGTTCATCCTTAGATTTTATAACGTAGACAATAGGATTATAATGATGAAAGACGATTGTCATTGAAGTGAAATTTTGCTAAATTTAAATCCAAGTGTGGCATTGAGATTGACAAGGTTGATAGACTTGATTATGTTCAATTGTACGTAGAGAGAAAGGCAACAGTTACACAATCCCAATATGGCAATGTATACTTTCAGGCAAGAAATTTGTACTTATGAATAATGTGTAATATTTATATGTATATCAAATTCGCTAAATTATTTTAGTTTTTCCTGTTGTTTTGTTTTGACATCGGTGGACATATTGACAATCGCTCAAACTAAAGAATATGCACATTTCTTTTTATTCATTAATCACCCCTCGATGAATATCGAATTTATAATACACAGTAAGTATTAAGACCAGGTGAAGAATAACACCTACATAAGACTGATAATTCTGAACTTTGGAACTTATGCTATAAAAACATCTATTATTATTTAGAATTTGAAATTTGGTGAATGCAACATTCAAACAATTTTTTACACGCCGAATTGAACAACCAAATATAATTTTTTGTTTGTCATAGTTATAGTTTTTTTTTCTTCAAATTTTGTTCTATGACCTTATTTAACAAAGACAATTCCCCTGTTTCCTTTGACATCTTGCTCTAGGACTTGAAAAGATGCAAAAACTTTTTGTTAAAGTCTAAGGTTAATTTTTTTTATCCTTTAATGAATTAAACTGAAAAAATCAAGATGACGATTTTGAATAAGACAAGGGTGTACATCGACGGGAATTGATTAGTAGCAGAGGTAGATATTGGATATGACGTAACTTTCAGTGCGATTTCCTCCCTCTCATGTAAATACTTCCAGAGATTTTTCCATATTAATAACAGATGCTTTAGGGTGGGACACAAAATCCCATCTGTTTGCGAGACTCCCCACCTTTCAATTTTATAGAGAGACGGTATGCAACTTTTTTGTGGAAATCAATAATAAAATATATCACATGAAAATTAGTTTATTGATCATGTTGATTATCAAACGTTTATTAAAGTTCATGAAGTTTCAATTCAAATCT
This sequence comes from Mytilisepta virgata, assembly GCA_028015205.1. Classification (NCBI taxonomy): domain Eukaryota; kingdom Metazoa; phylum Mollusca; class Bivalvia; order Mytilida; family Mytilidae; genus Mytilisepta; species Mytilisepta virgata. The sequence continues at coordinate 40,813,359 of CM051510.1, read as the reverse complement.
TGAAACCGCTAAAGACTGACCAAAATCCACCATACATAAAATCACCATTTTCAAATAAGACCACGGATGCCTTATCATTAGTCTTCATCTGTAAAACGACACTTTGAGTGGATGAAAGGTTCTGCGAAAAAGTGATAGCATAACAGTGATTATAAGCGGTCTTGTCTCCGTTCATTCGTAATGTTGTTGGGAATGCTCTTTTGTGTTGACACGTTGTAGTCCAGGAGAAGTGGTACAAACCAGGTGATGGCGCTGTGAAAACCCCAGTTGACGTGTCATATCCTCCACCAACGTTTGTCAGTGCAATATCAAATATCACACTACTGCCAGCCTTTAGATTACTAAGGTTCTTTGAACTTCTAGCCAGGAAACCAACTTCTTTAATAGAATCAGTCATAAATGTATAGGATTTTGAACTATCTTTATTCAGTTTATCATATAAGATGCTATTCCAAAACAAGATATATTTGGAACAAAATGCTATTTGAATTAAACTTTGTCACCTCCAACCCTCCCCACCCCCTCCCCCCCTAAAAAAAACCAAAAAACAAAAAGCAAAAAAAAAAAAAAAACAAAACAAAACAAAAAAAAAAAAAAACAAAACAAAACAAAACACACAAACACACAAACACACAACCAACCAAAATAAAAAAAATTAAATTAGATCTTTTCATTGGCAACTATTTTATCAAATGTACCTTCAATGACCTTAGAGTATCAATCCTCTCAAAAGATATAAACAGTTTCAAGCAATTTTATATGGCAAACTCTGATAAAAAAGAAATTGAGACACAGATAGGTTAATGAAAGAATAGTAAAAGAACTTTACGAGTTAAAATTGTCATAAGGGTTTCAGAAGTAGGGAAAATTAACCGGACTATGCTGATTCATTGTTTTGCTTGTTCTATTTATCCAAACGTTTAATAGGAGCATGCAGTGGATTAGCTTGTCACTTTTTTTTAAGATTAGGCAAATATTCTCTTCATCTTCTAAAAGAAATTTGCCTTATGTTACATAAAATACCGTTCAAATTGTTTCTAGCTGTATTTTAGTGTTAATTAAACTATTCTCACATTATTTTCTCTCTTGCAATAATTTTAATTTTACGCAATCGTTTTAATCTAACTCGCAGCAGAAATTAATTAATTAAAGGGTCATCTGAATGATATACCTTTATATTCATAGTCACATTTACATGCATTGTCCTCCATCAATTTTAGTTGATATCGTATACTCTTATTGATGTTTTCATTTCTACAACATTTGTATCCAGATACATTTGACACCACGGTCAGGATAACAATTACAGTCACCAGGCTACAAAGTACACATTGTAATATTATTCTCATCACACCGGACGATTTGGGGTTGATGTTATTTTGTATTTGTAGACTCAATATATTTTTAAAGTAAAATATGAAATTCGCATATTACAACAAACAATCTTTACCTATATAAAATATATGTACGCTATTTTTATGTTACTTATTAAGTTTTCAGATTATAGGTGTCTCATTTGTTTCAAATAAAACATTCTGATGATAATAACACTCTGATGAGAAGCAAATGATGACACATACATATATTTGTACGGTTATGCAGTTGTAAACTTGAATTCTACTGGCTGCCTTGCCATCTGCTAAATAACCATGTTCGCCATACACAACCCAATCAAATTGCCCCCAAAAAGAAAACTTCTAGCCAACCAGCAATTGCGTTGTAATATGTTGACCTTTAATCATGTGTGCTCAACCTGTTGACCTTAAATCATGTCTGCTATAAAAAGAACAAAGTAAGGAATACGCTGTCTTGTGATAACCTTAGTGTATTGCCCTACATAAGGCAAGTTGACCTGTTAACCGGTCGGCGAATGGAAAATTCCACTGGTTGACATCTTTACATGCATGACGCAATCCAGGGCTTTATCGATCTAGAGCAATTCAAATAAAATATATTTATTATACATACTTCTCTGTAATATATCATACAAAATTAAAAGTGATAACACATGTAAAAAAATGTTTTTCGTCCAGAAAACCCTTAAAAATCTAAATAAAAACAATATAAGATGGAATTAAATAAAGTGAAATGCTCCCGAGCACATTAAACCAAACTCTAAATAAAAATATGTTCAAATCCGTTCTTGTTCTAAAAATGAAGTCGTCTTTTATCAGGATCCATCTTTAGTTGGCATAAAAACACATCAACTATGCGCTACATGGAAAATCAATAGATCATCAGGTTACACGATCAGTGGGCGGAGCATACACATTAAGAGTGAGGGTCAAACACGCGGTCAGTGGGCGGAGTAAACATGTGAATCTTGCGAAGTGAAATCTAGGACATTTGTGTGTTTAACGTTTAATTAATTATATACTCAATACGGTTAGCATAACCGCACAAAAATGTTATAATGCTTTGACCCAACTAGCATGATTATTTAGACAGTGTCGAAAATTGTTGAACGGTGAGGGCGAAAAAGACAGTGTAGAAAATTGTTGAACGGTTCGGGCTTTCGCCCTCACCGTTCAACAATTTTCGACACTGTCTAAATAATCATGTTAGTTGGGTAGACAATCATATTAGTTGGGTAGACAATCATGTTAGTTGGGTAAATAATCATGTTAGTTGGGTAGACAATCATGTTAGTTGGGTAGACAGTGTAGAAAATTGTTTCGTCCTCACCGTTCAACAATTTTCGACACTATACAATGTACTTGCAATGAAGGCGTATAATGTATGGAATTCATTTTTTATATACAGTACTCTGCAGAACAAACGATGTTTGAGTCCTCTAGGAATCTTAAAGATATGTCTATTAGATCGTTATATCAGTGTAAACAAGGAATATACGACACTGACGACAACAAAATGACAAAACAAGAGTATGAAAAGCTGGAAAATGTTGTTTAGTAACGTCAACAATGTGACTGGAGTGCGGTCTGCAGTTGTGAGTACACTTAGAAGAGTAGGTAACATAAAATTACATACCTCATGACTAGTTATGTTTATTTTCCAACAGTCAGACAGGTGCTGATATGTACATAGTTAAACGTTTTTATTTTAAATATTTTCAGGAAAAAATATTTGTCACGAATTGAAGCATCTGGTGTTGAAATAGGATACTTTTCCTTAAATATTTCCTCTACAAAGCATGCTATGCGGTCTTTTATGTCATTTTGGCATAGAAGAACCATTGATGGAACGCAAAACTCAAAATACATATTAAAACAAAATATGCTTACCAATGGACAAATGAAAAACTAATGCCACATATTTCAGTTGCTATACAACAAAATATGCTTACCAATGGACAAATGAAAATCTAATGCCACATATTTCAGTTGCCATATGCCCTACTCGGAATACCTAAGTGGTATACATACAAATCTTGACGAAATCATGCAAAATTATATTTCATGTCTACCTTCTGCATTATGCCATTAAGAATGGAAAACATATTGTGCCCTAATTTGATGATTTCTGTAAATTGCACTTTCTTCCATTTTCTTGATTACAATGATACTATAACTAAAACGGAGACTGGTTTTGACTTCTATCACAGCAATTAATAACACCATTAAACCTCGCTATAAATTGGGAATATCCTAGTGTGTATACATCGGCGGTGAATATTTAAGGTTTTCGTCAAGAAACTAAGAAGTATATTTCCCTTTCAGCAATATCCACATAAAATGTACATTTCTTTCACTTATGTCAGCAATTTGAAATCAGACGTTGTTGAAAACTCTACATTGACTTTATGTTCTGTTAAAATTTTTTTCAAAAGTTGGTGTTTTTCTCGTAAATATTTATCCCACAAAATCTTTATTTACACGATCAACAACTTTAAATTCGGAAATTATTGCGAAAATGCGACGGGGTTGTAATCGCAATAATTCAAACTTGCATTTTGGAATTTTTAGTATGAATGAAGCGCGATTTTTCTCAATATCGCAAAAATTAAAATCGCATTTTGGTCTAAAATCACAAAAGCACAATAATAAATGCACGCAATAATTTCTGAATTTACACCAATAAATAAAGAAGGTTTGGTAAACAGATTATCCTTTAACAGTCAGATAATTTAGTTCATAGTTTCAATAACTTTATGTTAATCATCAGTAACTATCTTAAGACGTTTTCTTTTATACACATAATACATATTATTTGATGCCAAAGAAATACATGTCGGCGAACTAAAAGAAAACTTGATCAGTTGTTGCTCAAGGAAGAAATGTTAATATCCAAACACGAAATTTTGAAAAGCAAATTCAATTCCAAAATGACCGGAATATTATAACCATAATAGTGCAGGGTTCTGAGATGCCGGTCTGTGTTTATGTTGCAAATGCTAAATGTGATTACATAAATCATTTCGGGAATAAGATTATGATTATTTAATGTGTGTCCGATTTCTTGATGACAAACTACGGAAATTAATACAATTCTGCAAATTTCAAATAACAATACATGGTATTTTCCATAGGTCAACATTACTCAAACTTTTGGAAACACAACCACATTTATTTGTGGTTGTTTCGCAAAACACCAACAAATTCCAAGCAAAAAATGAAAAATCCGCAAATATTTAAATGATTTCGCCGCCTACATTTGTATTTTGTTTTTTGAAAGATCATTTACAATCACTTAAACATTTTCCTTTGACTTCATTTGAAATTTTTTATCCACTATTCCCCAATAATAGAATCCGATGACCAAATTTAAAAGTTGACTGGGTCAACAATTAGAATAAAATGACATTGTGCAAATTTGTACAGAAAGTATTAAAGAGTAAAACTACTTAAATATATTATTTAAAAAATTATTCATCGGTGAATACATCTAGATTCATATTTTCACAACAACCATGAATACATAAACAACGAGTTTGTCGCGTTACTAAGTAAAGCTATTTCTAATTTTGTCTTTGTCAGCATATATTTTTTCGACCTGCTATTGCAGAGAATACTGATGTTTTCTTCTTGCAAGCTCATGTTTTAACAGACAGCTTACCTACATCTTAATAGAACTTCATTCAGATAAGCACTGAGTGTGTCACGAAATATAAAAAGAATGGTATATTATCATACAAATCACAAAAGGGTTAAAAGAAAGAGGAAAGGTAATAGATATTTTAGACGTTAGGTTAAAAAAAAACAATAATTGTAAAACATTGTCACTCTAAAGCACATAAGAAAGCAAATATTGCAGTTAATACATATACAGAGTAATAACCTGGTTTGTATTCCAGAATCCCAATCTGCGCACTGGACACACTTCCTTTAGTTCGGCATTTTGAATTATTTTCTTTTTAAAGTTTTGAATTTGTTAGGAAAATTGTGATGGAAAGTCAAACCTAACAGGATACATTACTGTATTTTGTTGTTGATAGTGCTAGGACGTATGGACGCATACTCCATCGACTGAACATCATATCATTTTTTTTCATTTTGGCGTATTTATGTCCAAAGAAACTGGAATCCAATCTAGAATTAGAAGTCTGTATAATGGAATTATTGTGCTGTGATAATGAATATCAAAAGTCAATTAGGTTTTAGTAATACTAATGATTAATTTGTTTTATGTTGTAGGTCATTTATTCATATAATCTGTAGTTCTCAAGTTTATGACTGTTGATTATGCGCACGCATGACGTGAATAGCAGATCCGTCGTACCCAATTTGTTTGTTTCAGCATAAAAGACAATATTTGCAGATACCAGACTAAAATTGTTTTCGGTGAAGTTATATGCACATTTAACATATTATCCATATATTTTGATTGATTGCTTTTGTCTATGCATCCTGCACGTGCTTCACTTCGCCTTTGTTGGTAGGAGTTCGTGCCAGTATCAAACGATATACATATCGCTTACTTATCATTTATTAATCCCTACCCCTTTAACATAAAGTATGCTAGCAAAATTCTTTATATGGCATACTTGCACATTTGCAAATTTCAGTAATTACCTCTATGCCAACCCGACAACAAAATTAAACTACCCCTTTTATATTTGTATGTCTAAACATTGTGAACAGTTGCGTTTATTACCATTTATTTAATTACTTATTGTGTATGTTTTTTAATGGGCATTAGATTCACAAATCATACTTCACGACCACATATTTAGAAGATATTGACATTATAGTGGACACTGTAGATTTTTAAATATGAAAAAAATAATACTTCCGATGTTTTTATTGCAGTGTATTCTTACTCATGTATGTTTTATTTTTGTAGATAAAGTTTCAAAACAAGCTTTGGGACAAAGCTTAGTGAGGTTGGGGAAGAGTTGTTATAGTAAAAGTTTGTATTGATAAATCAAAATTTTAATATAACAGGTCAAATAAAAGTGAAAATATTTTAAATTTTCACCATTACTATATTATACCCTAAAATATTTATTTTGTATTTCATTTTTGAAAAGTATAATTATTTTTCATTTTATTCCATTTATTGACCTTTTAGAAAAATAACATAATGTGACATTTTATTTAATCTTTTAAAAGCTGTGAAAAAATGTTATTGTGTTGAAAGTAACTTAGTTTGTTAATTGTGGGATAATAGATTTCACAGGATAATTAGCATCTATTCATAATACCTAGATGCCATACTTGAGTGAATAAGGTCATGTTAACACGTGCCATTAGAGCGTGATGATTTTGACAAGCCAATGGAAATCGGCGTTGGAAATTGCATTACTGAAGAAGTGTTTTGATTGGTGAAAAACAAGAGAAAGTTCTGAAATCAGTAATCACGTGACAAAATCTTCGCAACGAAATTTTGGTTTTAATTTGGCACTTTGATTGCTGATTTCAAAGAATAAAGTTCGTTTTTAAATAGAACTTTCTCTCTGTTTTACACCAGGGGCTAAACGTCATCAGACAGGGCAGAAAAGTCGTTACGACATTATATATAACAGAAACTGACTAATACCAAAACAAAATCGATAAAAGATGTTATAATATAAGTTATATATAGACTAATTTTAATATAGAAGCATGCTTGCAAGTCGAATGTAACCCTTCAATACGTTTTTTTTTTTTAAAACGAAATTATCATGAATTTACATATGTCTATTGTTTAATTATTTCATTAGACAAAGTTGTGCGTGACAACATACTCTTTCTGTAGAAATTTACGTCTATTATAAATCACATGGCGCATCCTCAAGCATAAATAATAAAGCCAGAAATAATGAGCTCAGAGAACAACTCATCAAACGGAATCATTTCATACCTAATAAATATATATATCTTAAAACATCATTATAAATAGACTCCCTCTACACTGCAAGAAATGCTCAAATTTTTAAAATATAAAACTTCTTGAAATATCATTCATTAATCAGAGCAAATATAGGTTTTTTTTAAAATTCCTTTATTTTCGCCATCAATAAACAGTTATATACTCTCTCAAAAAAGAAACGCAACATACAGAAAATAGGAAATTTACTTCATATATTATTTTCATAATTTATGATATAAATAATTTACACAGGAATGCAAAAATTGGCACACTTCTTGTTCATGAGTTCTTTTACCTTGGAATATCACAGTTTGTCACATATTGTCAATAAATCACTCATAAATTGTCAATATCTGGTATGTCCACCATTTGCTTGTAACACAGCCCCGACTCTTCTTGGCATAGATTGAATTAAACGCTGAGTTCGAACACGCGGTATCCTTTGCCACTCAAACTGAAGTGCCTGCTGTAATTGTTGCAGATTTTGCGGTGGTGGTTGTCGTTGGCGCACGCGCCGATCCACTTCATCCCACAAATGTTCAATTGGATTAAGATCGGGTGATCGTGACGGCCAACGGATCACATTGACATTCTGTTGTTCTAAAAAGTCTACTGTTACACGTGCTGTATGTGGTCGGGCATTGTCGTGCTGAAAAATTTCTCTCCGAATGTCAATTACGGGCAATAAATGAGGTCGTAAAATTTCGTCTCTATACCTAACAGCGTTCAGATTGCCTTGGATATGTATCAGCTGTGTGTTTCTGGCATAAGAAATAGCGGCCCACATCATAACACTGCCTCCGCCAAAATTGTCTCTCTCCACAACACAGTTTTGCGCAAAACGTTCGTTTCGGCGCCTATACACACGTATGCGACCATCTCGCTTTTCCAGTTGAAAACGTGACTCATCGCTGAACCATGCTCTTCTCCAGTTCTGTAAATTCCATGCACGAACTGTAGTACACCATCTAACCCTCGCTCGGCGGTGTTGGCGTCTCAGTGTTGCTCCAAAGTAAGGTCTTCTTGCCCTCAATCCATGAGAACGTAACCGATTGCGTACTGTCTGTGCTGATATACGGCGCAACCCAGGGACGTTTACAGCTGTTTCTGTTGCAGCAATAGTCCTATTCCGCAGATGGAAAAGTCTGATGTAACGATCTTGCGCCCTGGTTGTAACACGCGGGCGCCCTGAACGTGGCCGATCTGTCGTAGTACCAAGCTGCAGGTAGCGTCCCCAAAGGCGTGAAATTGTGCTACGATGAACATTGTACGTTACAGCAACAGCATTCTGTGATTCTCCGGCCTCTAGTCGTCCGATAGCGATATTCCGGGTAGCAGCGTCTAACCTTGGCATAGCGTCACCTCATCAGAATTTTATTTTACGAATGCATTCATGAAAAGAAATACCGGGTTTTTATACCGACTGACTGAGCTAAAAAATAACCCATGATTTGCGCGGTAAAGTCGACCCAGTTTTTGGCAATGCGTAAATCGTAGGGTGTCCCAGATTGCGACCAAAGTCGTTTACGGGTGGATGAATTTAAATGATTGTACCTGGAAACTTTTTATGAAGGTGTAATTATGATCATGTGTACATATATTTTGATATTTATTGGTTATTTGTCCGGAAAAATAATATTTCAAAAAGATAATCTGATGTTGCGTTTCTTTTTTGAGAGAGTATATATAGATTCTCCTTCAGGTGAGAGTGAGTTATGGAATTTCTCTACCCGAGATAGTTAAATTTTCGATTTTCAACACGCGAGCCTTTAGCGAGCGTGTTAAAATCTAAAATTTAACTATTGAGGGTGGAGAAATTACATACCTAACGAGTAAATTGAAGGAGAATCTGTTTCTCCTATGATTTTCGACAAAAACGTCAAGAAAATGTCGTTGCTATGTAGTTTGTTTACATAGACGTCATTTCGGAACTTCTCTAGTTTATCGTTCTAATAATTGTAGAAAAAAGGGCGGTAATTCCCACGTAGAAATTTAATCACCGGGAAGTGGTTAAAGATATTATGTATTTTTATCCCACCGATTAAACACGCCAGGAATAGGAGAAAATTTATTAGGACAGCCACTAATAGAGTGGTCACTTTGTTTCACATTATAATTTTACATCTACCTCACCAGTTAATAGGAGATTAATATCTACTTATATTTTGTGCACAATGTGATAAGATTCAAAGTCGCTTTCTTAAGGAACATCGGAAAAAGAATACCGAAGCAATACATCTGTAGTTAAATTATGAAAGATAAAATTTAAAGAAAAAGGTAAATTCAAAAGAAAGCGCAGGAAAACATCAAACAAAGGCACATCCACAGAAAAAAAATCACATTGATAGCTAGAAATTAGAACAATACAGCACAAAAACTGAAATACGTGTACTTGCAAAATGACATCAAGTGCTTTGCATTGGTAAGAATGTCCTGTTCTAATAACGGCACACGTCACATTGCAAGTGAGAAAAATGCGGCAGAGTAGTCTGAATGAATTAATTCTGCTGAAGATTCATTTCAGTAAAACTCCCACTGAAGATATTTTCTCAACTTGGTATCGATGAATTTAATATTACTGTATCTGCTGGATTAAACTTACGGTTTGACCCTTAAGAATGCTCGCTGGTCATGTTTCAAAATAACAAGCTTTTTATAACACTGGTAAATATTGATAGTGGATTAATAAAGGAACTAAAAGAGGGAACAACAATTTTAGGTCCGCGTGCTTGTTTTCGAGATATAAGCCATTGAAAATTTGGCGGGAAAAATATGCTCTCTTGATTTTACATATCTTTATCATTGACAAAGTTTTATTTGTCAAAAACCATTAAAAAATTGCAAGGATTTTATAAGATTTTTACAAATGGCTCATTATTCTGCATGCAAAAGATTTATGAAAAAAAGATGGGTGTTAGCGGGAAAGATAATTTATGGCATTCAAATGGATAAAACCAGATGATTCTGAACTTCTGACAAAAATTCAAAAACATGACCAGCGTACTTCCTTAAAGTAATTATTTGAAAATAGTATAATTAGAAATCTAACTAACCAGAAGATTAATGTTGACCTCTGTGAAGAATTTTTAAAATTTTTGTGTATATCAAAAAAAAAACCAATCTGAATGTTATTTCTTACTACTTCTTTCATGTAAACAGTATTTATAATTTAATATGACGGCAGAGTACTCCTTTCAGCCTTTGATATGGAAACCTATATTGTTTTGTGAAATGAAAAAGCCATTTGACGTCAGAAAAAAAACGGCAGATCGTGAGACTCCGAAAGAGAATATTTTAGGTCAATCTCTATATTCAGAAACAAATACTTAGTCTAGACGACCGATCATTTACAAAGGGATTATAGATAACGGTGTATTATAATTCCCTAATTATTCATATAAAATATAAGGTGTATTAAATACCGGTAAACTTTCGTTTAAAATACTTGTTATTTCAAGAAAATTTCAACAAGACATGATACGGCAAATGTACGGGATGCCATAAGTCAGGGTTTCTGAAACAATGATTTATTTCTCAAACCAATGTATGTAGATGCAAGAAAAATCAGTTAAAACTAAATTTATACAGAGAATAAATATTATCGAGCATACTCAAAGACAGCAACATAAAACAAGTAATAAAGGGGGGGGGGGGGGTGGGGGAATTGAACGATTTGAACTTTTAATAATCGAATGCATTACGCCTTGTTTCCAAAAAATCCTGAACATAAATAAAATTAAATATTAAAGGTGAAGTCTAAATTATTTAAGTCAAGCAGAAAAATAAAACATTAATTACGACGGCTTTAGAGTGACTTTTCGCTAAGGCCTTTGGATAATTAAAAAAAATCAATATGCAGCTTTAAATCCCAAATAATTATTTCTATAATAAGAACACTTACAAATGTACACATCGTACGCACCACTTTGATAATACTAATTCAAAAAGATCCGAACCATAACTAATACTGAGAATTTATTCTTGTAGATTGAAAGCATACATTAAAATGATAAAAGCGAAGTAGTTTAGATTATATCTTTTCATGAAACATTCTTCGTCGACTGTATGCAGTATCGTTGAAAAAGATGATAGGGATATATTGATTCCAAGGTTTGCTGATAATTTCTGAGGTAGTTGTTATCATTTTGCATAAAACATCAGGGACAATAATCACATGTTCAGTTACTGTATTTGGAAGAGTTAGGGAGAAAAGGAAATATGTCCAAAAAATGAGATATCCTGGACAAAGTAAACTTAAAATAGGGAACTTACTGGACATGGCCTTAGTCTCTTATCATGTATAAGATATGGGATGTTAACTTACTATCTCATCTCCTATATAAAGATTAGAGTAGCACTACGTTTAATTACAGTGGCTAGATGTGGCTAGATGTACATCCATATTTTTTTAACGCAAATGGAAACGTCTTAAGTTAAAACAACCATTATTTTGTAACCAACATTATAGTCTATCCGAGTAAAATTTCAGTTAAGCATTAGCATAGGCGAAGGAGATACAAATACAATCTTTTAACTATATATAATTTCTAATTTATTTCTTCTTCGTTTTTAATAAAGGATACATTATATCCTATAAAAGTCTCATAGCATATCTATCAATTTGAAAGGATTTCGTTAGTCATTCGTTCCTTTGCCTTTGGGTTTTGTGTTTAGAGTTCGATCTGACTTACATATATTTATGGCTCATGTGAAAAAGAAGTCAGTTTTGTATGGGTTTTAATTTTGATATAGTGGTATGGAACACCCGGCACGGTTGGAATAATCACATGATCAGCTACTGTTGTTTGAAGGGTTTTGTGTAGAAAAAGAAAAATATCGATATGTGAGTTATGATGGACAAATTGGAGTTAAAATAGGGAAACCATCGGAACCGTCCTTAGTTACAATGTAATGTATGAGATGGCAATTCACCATCTAATCTTCGATGTATTGATAAGTACTAAGTTTTATCATGATACCCAGATGTATACTCACAAGAACGTTTTCTTCATCACAATTGTAAAACATAATAATCTGCACATTTTATTGCTTTCCATTTGTAACGCAAATGAAACGTTCAAAGTTACAATACAATAAATTAGTTAGTAACAGTATAGTGTATCTAAGTAAAAATTTCAGTCAAGCATTAGTATACACGAAGGAGACACAAATGGAATCTTTTAATATAATTTCTAATTTAGTATTTGTTTATAATAAAAGATATTCTCAAACTACGTGACGGGTGTCAATTATATAAAAATCATACGTGAGTATTTCCGTTGCTACCTGTATTTACATTTTGTGTTTTATATTTGGATTGATGTATTTAAAACAATTCTGATGAAAATGGGGTTAATTTAGTATGGGTTTTAATTTGGACATAATTGTATATTAATTTTTGCAGGCATAAGTTACATGTATGCATTTGATCGTTGGAGACTGAGGTAAGGAATGTTTCAACCATAATATCATGAAGTGATGCAAACACGAAAAATACTATATTGCTATTGTCAGTCATAGCAATATTTGTGACTGAAATGATTCTGTTCATGTCTAGAAGAGAGAAGGCTTTTTCTATTTTTAATTAATCAATGAGAAAAAAGAATAAAAAAATATTTTCTGTCCAGTTGAGCAGTAGAAAAAAAAAAGAAATGGAAGTATACAAGGCGTCTTTAGCTTACTTATCATAAAGCACACATCAACACGTTTTTTTCGTATAATTTATGATGGCATGATACTAAACCCCTGACGGGAGGGATTGTGGCTGATTTTCTATATAATAAAGATATAATCTTTCGATCAGTTTAATTGAGGTCTGGAGCTGGCATGTCATTAACTGCTAGTATACCTTTGTTAATATATATTGATCATATTGTCATAAAGGCATCGGATTCGGACGTCTGTTGGGCTGGGTTTTGGGTGTGGTGTGAGGGTTGGGGTGTTGGGTTTTCCCGCTGCGTTGGGAACCCATTGGTGGACTTAGGCTGTTTTCTGCTCTTTGGTCGGGTTATTGTCTCTTTTATGCATTCCCCATTTCCATTCTCTATTCTAAAAACAATGGAATATCAGCCAATATATTTTTTGGTGTTCGAAAAAAGACGAACCTACATGCATCTCTTATCAAATCATAAAGGTGCCATTTGCCCTGTCTTTATATTTCATTAAAAAATATAGGTAACAGTCTTCTTGTATGTTTTTTTTTTATCATATTGTAAATTAATTATCTATGTATTTATTAAAGGTATAAAATGACACGTGTGTTTGTTTATAAATAATAACCACGTGTCTTATGCAAATTAATATTTTCACTTTCTATTGGCTAGGCTATTGTATTTTACCTGCCAGGTAATAATTGTCATGCAATTATCGTGCTTTAATTTAAAGCGCAAATTTAGGTTTATAGAAACAAAATTCTCCATTCGAAGTTCGTCTTTCAAACAGCACTGTTCGCTTTCGTTCACATAGATTATGTCAGAATCACCGTCTCATGAAGGAATAAATGTAGATGAACAGAACTCTCGGAGCAACCAACCCAGAGGCTTACAAGCAGTAGATCTTTTGGATACGGTGGAATTGTTCAAAACCATATTAGGCACAAAATTGGATGATTTTAAGACTGAATTATTCCAGGAAAACGACATTTTCAAGAAGAAGGTCAAAGAGGACGTCAACATCAAATTCCGTAGCGAAGGCAATCGGAAACAGTTTTCATTTAATGAGGAGGTACTAGAATCTTTGGATAAACTACGTAAATCTGTACCGGCAGATAATACAAAAGCCGCTAAATTGGTACTGGAGCTTATAGAGAAAGTCAAGGGTCGCAACAAGCTTATAAGGATAGCTGACACATCTCCCGCTGGGTGGAACACGGTGAAAGAGTACGAGACCAACGCTATTGCGTCCGATTCAGAAGATGAGAAGAAAATACGTCAGGCGGAAAACCGTGCTATCAGAATCCCAAAGGACAAGTCTAAGCGTTCACAGCCTTACCCGAAGACTGCACCTCGTTCCCAACCTGCAGAGACCGTCGGGAATCCTGCTTATGCTAATTCTTATCCTCGTGCACCTGTCCAGCAGCCCTTTCGTGGGGGCGTCGCAAGGCGTGAGCCTTGCCAGTATGATATCTGCTACAACTGTAGGCAATTTGGACATTGGAGGAAAAATTGCCCCCTCTTCGCTAAATCAACAGGAAACAGCACAACGTTCCAGAAACAGTGACGTCGATCAGGATAGACTACGCAGGCCTGCAGCTTTAGTACATGATAAGTATTTAGATAATAGTGACCAATTTCAGAGTTATTTTGATGAATATGATTTTCATCTATTTCTTGAACAGGTCAGGTATTTTGATGATAATAGTCAAGTGGTCGATAGATTTAAAGGGGTCAAAGGAAGACTTGCTTCTCATGCAAATTACTGGGAAAAGATTAAAGCCAATCCATTTGTTATTGATACTATTAGGAACGGATATATTATTCCCTTTTTATCACACCCACCAAAACTGTATCATAAAAATAATAGATCCGCTATAAATAATGGCGATTTTGTTTCTCAAGCTGTTAAAGAATTGGTACAGTCCGGTTGTGTAGTTAAAGTGCCATTTAGGCCTTTTGTTGTTAATCCGTTAAGTGTGGCAACTCAAAATTCCGGCAAAAAACGTTTGATATTAGATTTAAGCACACTGAATAAATTTGTCAAATGTGACAAGATCAAGTTTGAAGATTGGAAAATTGCCATTCAATATTTTGAAAAGAATGATTATGTGTTTAAATTTGATTTGAAATCGGGATATTTACATTTGGATATTTGTCCACAGCATCAAACTTATTTAGGTTTTGAATGGGAAGGTCATTATTACTGTTATACCGTTCTTCCATTCGGTTTAACCACGGGTCCTCTTATTTTTAGCAAGTGCCTTCGGCCGTTAGTCAAGCATTGACGTCAAAATGCTATCAAAATAGTTTTATATCTCGACGACGGATTTGGTATGGCTCAAGGTAAGGAAAATTGTACTCAAGACGCCAGTTTTGTTAAACAGTCATTAACTGAGGCAGGGTTTTTAATAAATGAACAGAAAAGCATATTCGAGCCAGTAACAGAGCTAGAATGGCTAGGTTTAGTATGGAATTCTGATGAATTCAGTTTATCTATTCCTCCAAGAAGATTAAATGACTTAATTCATTCTTTGTCTACTATTCTTGACAATTTTCCGCATTTTAGTACGAGATTTTTAGCACAGGTAGTGGGACGAGTTATTTCTATGACGCCCGTCGTAGGTAATGTAGCTAGAATTATGTCCAAATATTGTTACATGACAATTGAGAATAGAAATAGTTGGGACACTATTGTTATCATGAATGATCCAAAGCAGGTATTATCAGAGTTAAAATTCTGGTTTAATAATATTATAGCGATCAACTGTCGTAAGTTTGGCATTTACAGCAAGTCTAATGTTATTGTATATTCTGATGCTAGCTCGAGAGCAGCTGGTGCTTATACTGTAGAGATTGAGAATAAAGTTTTCCATAAGATGTGGAGTGCCGAAGAATCGGCTGAGAGTTCAACTTGGAGAGAGTTGAAGGCGATTGAATTAGCACTTTTATCTTTCAAGGAAAGTTTTTCCGGTAAAGTTATTAAATGGTACACAGACAATCAAAATTGTGTTAAAATAGTAGAATCAGGCAGCATGAAACAAAATTTACAAGTCATAGCTAAATCTATTTTTTCTTTATGTTTGAGATTTGGCATCTCAATCGATATTCAATGGATCCCCAGATCAGATAATGAGAAAGCGGATTACATCAGTAAAATAATCGACTTTGAGGATTGGGGAGTTACTAAGAAATTTTTCTCCTTTTTGGATAATCTTTGGGGTCCACATACTGTAGACCGTTTTGCTAGCTCTATAAATCACAAATTACCCAGATTTAATTCACTGTTTTGGCAACCTAATTCGGAAATAGTTGATGCATTTTCTACGGATTGGTCAGAAGAAATGAATTGGTTAGTCCCTCCCATTAACCTCGTGATAAGGAGTATTAAACATTTAGTAACTTGTGGTGCCAGAGGCACGCTTATCGTACCGAAATGGCCGTCGGCCGCTTTTTGGCCCCTTCTGTTTGACAAAAACATTAGATATAGAAAATATGTCATGGACGTTATTGAGTTTAGAGATGCCAGTGGTATATTTGAACACGGTTCAAACAAGAATAGTATATTCGGAAATGAGCCTTTTGGCACGCCTGTAATGGCAGTTTTGCTAGATGCAAAGGTTTATTGACATGGCCCTAGTATCTTTCTAAGATATTGTAGCAGGCATGGTCGGATTGATAGGAGGTTTGATATTTTAGATGTATTTTATATGTGTTTGTAAATCTGAATACTGAGATATTGTAGCTGACGTGAGACTATCGTGTTATTGTATAAGTTATTTTATAATTGTTGCACGATATCATTATTTAAACACGTTTTTCAGACGTTTTTACTGTTGGTCGGTGGAATCCCGGATTTGTTCCTTGCTCCCAGGAAGTTAATGAGCTGTATGGTAAGCTGCCAGATTTTCTACTATCATCGAAAGCTGAGAGTACTCGGAGGAATTACAGATCAGCCTTCAATTTATGGTGTAAGTGGGCTAATTCTCATTCCATGTCCCCCTTACCCGCCCAAAGTATTCATATTTCGCTGTATTTAATACACTTGGCTGATTCTGCAAATTCCATGTCTAAATTAGATGAGGCTATATATGGCATCGCTTGGGCGCATAAATTAGCTGGATTTGACAATCCATGCAGTGATGACTTAGTTGTATCGGTTAGGGAAGGAGCCCATCGGAAAATTGGTCACTATATTGTGAAGAAAGAACCGATCACACCACAAATATTGCAAGAAATTGTAAATAAATATGCTTTTCCTACTTGTAATCTAAAAGACATTAGAATAGCTTGTATGTGTGTACTTTCTTATGCTGGTTTTTTTAAGATTTTCTGAGTTAGCTAATTTGAGACTTTCTGACATAAAATTTTTCCCATCTCACATTGTACTCCATTTGGAGAAGAGTAAAACAGACATTTATCGGGAAGGAAAAGAAGTTTATATTTCTAAAACTGGTACCAAAACTTGCCCATTTAATATTTTGCAGAGATACATCAAATTAGCTAACTTTGTTGATAATTCCTCTGATTTTTTATTTAGATCTATTTCATTTTGTAAATCATCCAGTACATATAAACTAAGGAACACTGGACCAATTTCTTACAGCAGGTCAAGAGAAATCTTGTTGGAAGCTCTAGAATCCATAGGTCTAGATAAATCTAAGTTTGGTCTGCATAGTCTCAGGTCTGAGGGTGCAACTGCGGCAGCTAATGCGGGGGTTCCAGACACATGGTAGATGGAGAAGTGATAAAGCCAAGGACGGATATGTTAAAGAAGACTCCTCGGTCAAGTTATCTGTTTCAAAATATCTTGGCCTTTGATTTGTTGTAATTTTAAGATGCATACATTGGTCTCCCAATTCTTCCTTTCTTTCTTTATCTTCGATATGCTACAGTGCTGTCAAGGCGAGCTGATACCAAAACAGTGTTTTGTTTTATTTTATAAATAATTTATGTTTGGTTGAACTGGTGAATGAAAACATAAATGTATTTATTAAAGGTATAAAATGACACGTGTGTTTGTTTATAAATAATAACCACGTGTCTTATGCAAATTAATATTTTCACTTTCTATTGGCTAGGCTATTGTATTTTACCTGCCAGGTAATAATTGTCATGCAATTATCGTGCTTTAATTTAAAGCGCAAATTTAGGTTTATAGAAACAAAATTCTCCATTCGAAGTTCGTCTTTCAAACAGCACTGTTCGCTTTCGTTCACATAGATTACACCCCCCCCCCCCCCCCACCCCGACGCCGCATATAAAACGAAAAGTTTCTACGTTTATTGTACAATTTGTAATTTTGTGTTTTTCTTATTGTAGATTGTGTATGTTTGATGTGATGCAGCGGCCCAAGACAGCCTTTTTTGGACATTGTCTTTTATTATTAAAATAAAATATGCTACAGTGCTGTCAAGGCGAGCTGATACCAAAACAGTGTTTTGTTTTATTTTATAAATAATTTATGTTTGGTTGAACTGGTGAATGAAAACATAAATTTAAAAATGTATGAAATGAAATAATGTTATATTAGATTTAATGAGACAGCATTAGATGTGAAAATTCGTAGTCAGTGATTGATATATAGATTCTCCTTCAGGTACGAGTGAGTTATGGAATTTCTCCACCCGAGATAGTTAAATTTTCGATTTTCAACACGCGAGCCTTTAGCAAGCGTGTTAAAATCTAAAATTTAACTATTGAGGGTGGAGAAATTCCATAACTCACGAGTAAATTGAAGGAGAATCTGTTTCTCCTACGATTTTCGACAAAAAACCTCAAGAAAATGTCGTTGCTATGTAGTATGTTTACATAGACGTCATTTTGGGACTTCTCTAGTTTATCGTTCTAATAACTGTAGAAAAAAGGGCGGTTATTCCCACGTAGAAATTTAATCACCGGGAAGTGGTTAAAGATATTATGTATTTGTATCCAACCGATTAAACACGTCAAGAATTGGAGAAATGTATATTATTGTTTCTAGTATTCTGATTAATTAGAAATTAACGCCTATTAGAAATAAAGTAATTTTATTATGCAATAAACAACTACTAATAAACAAATCAAGCAGCTCCAAAATTTAAACTAATGTCGTCCTTCTCCCAGAATTTAACATAACTACACCATAAGTAACCAGCGATAAAATGAATGAATATCCCTTCTTCGACAATAAATTTTCGAAAATAGCAATCAATCTAATATCGCATTCATTAAATAATGTTGGCTTAATTTCAGAATTATATTTATGCCAATATGTTAAAGAAAATCACATTTTGTTGAACTAAAATATTATGTAACATATGTCAAGAATGTTTCAATTGATATAGCAGAAAATTTCAGGTATGAAAAATATTTAATGTAAATAATGAAGAAAAAGATAAATGTATTGTTATAAGAGAATATTATTTGTTGAACAATTAAAACCATCAAATTTGACATGAAAGTAGACGCTCTTATGATTGGGAGCAAACCCGTGAAAAAGCGTGAACTTTGAAACACTGAGGAAACAATATTTAGGGTATTGGGGTAATTGAGGAAAAGAAATGGCAAAAGGGCAAAAAGCAAAACTTTTGAGGTATTCGGAAGAAAATGACAAATTATTTTAGGGAATCGGGAAGATCATACCCCCCTTCCCCCCTCCCCACCGTGTCCCCCAAAATTAAAAAGTAAAATTTACAGCTCAAAACGCACGTCATTTTTAAAAACATTTTCTGACATTATATCTTGGTTATTAAACACAGCCAAGTTTAATGTTTTCCCTTCAGTGAATTTCTTCTCGTTGGAATCAAAACTATCATGTATCGTTTGTCAAATATTCACTTTTAATAACAATTTCGAACTTATAATCAACTTGGTAACGTTAGTTACATAATCCTGTGTTGCTTGGATTGAAGTTAACTATAACATGATTATACAGCTTACGGTGTGTAAACTGAATCGACCGATACTCTATGAGGAGAGATCTGTACTTTTACAATATTATTTTATGTTTACTACATATCATCGAAATTAAAGTTATCATATCTCTTTATAAAATAACCAAATATCAGTGGAAAATATACAGTTATTATCTTAAGTATACAATTCTAATGTACAAGGACGACAAATTGATATTACAAGCTGCTAACGTTGTGGCGGAAGGTTCAGGTGAGCTACTGTACGCGTTTTCTCAATAACAGATGACGAGTTTTCTGGTTTATTCCAAAGGTCAACATTTTTGAAACCTTGGGAAAAACCAAAGGACATGATTTGGCTTAATTTTAGGCCCCATGAATTCCAAAACCAAAAAGTAATGGAAAGCATACTTCCAGATATTATTTAAAACTCTTAAAATATCGGATTTTATAGAATATGTTTTGTTTTCAAGAATAAATTTCTGTAAGAGCAGCAAAATGCTGTAAAAGATGGCTAATGTTGAAGAAAACACCAAAAAAAAAAAAAAAAAAAAAAAAAACACGAAATTTCACTCAATTTTAGATAAGTGATATTATCTAAATACTAAATCAATGAAAACATTTAATGTATTTAGATTCATAGTTTCACTTTGGCAACAACAAACATCAAAACCTATACTAGTACACAACGATTTTGTCCCAATTTAGGTTATACTATTTCCAAATGTTTGTTGGTCGGCATATCCTATTTCCGAACTGCCTTTGCAGAGTATACTAATTTATGCTCATGTCTTTACGGACGACAGCTAATTGACAGCTTGATAGAATGTCATTAAGGTCCGTACTGAATGTACAACAAAAATTAAAGGAATAATATAAATATATAACAAAATCGATCAAACATGTGATAACAAAAGGTCCTGTATAGACTAAATTTAATATAAAAGTCTGTGTACAAGTAGAATGTAACTGTAATCAATGCGGTTTTCAAAGAAATTGTCAAGAAATTTACATCTGTCTATTGTTAAGTTATTTCATTAGATAAAGTTATGCGTGACAACGGACAATTTCTGTAGAAATTTACGTGTATATAAAATTTCATGGTTGCACACTGAAGCATTAATTAACAAGCCAGAAATAACGGGTCCAGAGAACAATGCATATTAACGGCATCAATTTGTAATTGATAAATACAATTTTATTTAAATCAATTGTTAACATGATGAAATTTCTCATCGACAACAGATTTGTTGAGTTTTGGGACAGGTTTTACAACATGCGATAGACATTCCATAGGGACAAACAGTGCGTTTGGTCGACCTAATCTTGTTTTCATAGGAGGCAAAATTTTTATAGGGCCAATAAATCGGAACAAAAAAGCCCTCCGTTTCATCTATCAAAATGAACTTGAAATTAAAGAATATGGCTGAACCACCTTCTGCATCATATCTAGATTTGTACTTGTATATCGATATAATTGGCGATTAAAATTAAATTTTATGACAAACATCATGATTTTAATTTTCCGATGGTGGACTTCCCCTTTCTTAGCAAAACATACCAAGGTCTCTAGTCTATGGGGGTGTAGATTTCACAGTTGATTCGTTATTGCAGTGCATATGATTTATACGGCGATTTTCTCCGCAGGGCGAGATTGCTGTCACATAAACTTCTAAGACAGGGTTATATTCAGTCACTGTTAATTTCATCACTCCAAAAAATTTACGGTCGTCATCACGAATTGATTGGCCGATACGAAGTTTGTATCTCATATTTGAGACTAGATCCTCAGTTAGATTTCACACTCTTCTTTAATTGACACCTTAGCAGACACTTCGCTTGCTTTTACTCACTGGTATTTTGGCGGGTGCCATTAACGGAGCAGGGCATGTTTACCCTTTCGAATCACCTGATGTCACCCCAGTTTTTTGTGAAGATTCACATTGCTAGGGCTTTAATTTAGACTCTTCTTCTTCAGTTTATTATGCATTATATTTCTTTTGAGTTTATGTTTTGAAGTGTCTGTTCTCCTTGTCAGTGTATTCGTTCCAACTGGCAATGTTACAGGTATCGTTAACAGAGCATGACATTCTTAACCTTTTGGAGAACCTGATGTCACTCCAGTTTTCTAGTGGAAGTTCATATTGTTAGTGCTTTAGTTTCTGTGCAGCCTTGTTCTTTTTTGGTTTGGTAGTTATATGTTTTTATGCCTTTTGTTATACATGTAATTCGTTATTTTGCATAAACTGTATCTGATGGATTATTCTGACGGTTTGACCCTTAAGGCAATTGTTTTAAAATAATATAATTAGAAATCTCACTAGGATTAAGATTTTTTAAAATGTATCCTTTTTCGTCCATTAAAAATTTATTAGACATCGACCTTTCAGTAGATTACTGACTGTTTAATAACCGCTGATCAGAACGGTACATACACCTACAAAGATGTAAATTATTCATTAAGGATGCTTTTACGGGTTTTGTCCACCAACGCGTCTATGTAATCATAGACAAATAATTTATGTGAAGGGTTTCTTTTCAAAATATATGATCCCAAATTACCTTCAGTGAACATGGAAGTACGATTAATACATTGCGGGATGTCGTTGATTGTTCAAATGAGAAAACTAGAATTTTGAATTATTAGGAGCATTGCCTGGTTCGTTGATTGACGTTTTCCGCCGTGACTGTGCGATATTTCAGCAATACCACCGAATGAACTAATTGGAATCTTAAAAAGCAATATTAATCAGCGTAGAATCAAAACAAAACTGTTGCAATATCTTTAAATGGTGACAAAACTTTTTTACTACAGTCTACTACAACGTTACAGATTCAATTTTTTTCAAGCACTTAATAAAATTTGAATGACTGATTGTTCCAAATAATATGCTTGATTTGGATGTCCAAACACTTTACATAAGGGCCACACACTTTTTTCTTTTATTTATAATGGGCAAAGGTAATTTCCAATCAGTAAAACATATTTCCTTTGACTTATGTTAGAACTTGCATATCCACCATTCCCTAATACATGTAATAGCATTTGTTCATATGTGTATATCCATCCGGGTCTTTCCTTAGAAGTAATTTAATATTGTATAAACATTCATTTTCTACCATAGATAGTTCCTAATTCATTCTATGTCATTTCTTTCTTGTAACAACGTGAAGAAGAATTATGTATCCTTTGCGTTTTGCACTACAGCCTTTTCGTACCAAAATTAGCGTTCTTTAAGAAAATATACCACCATTTTTAATTTTATGTAATATATAATCTAACTCCCAAAGCAAATTTAATGTGAAATGAATAGAACATAACACATATAGGAAGAAAATAACAAAGAAGTGTACGCACTTATAGAAAGTATTATAGGGTTATTCCACGAATATTTGAAAATTTTGTCCCGACTTGTATGTAATTTTGTCAACAACCCTTTTATCGTATGGCAACCGGAAATAGCTCGAAATATTAATGGGAATGATACGTTGCTATACAATAATATATTGTATTTAACGGTACCGTAAGAACAGAAACTAAATTTAAAAAAATATTTTTACAATAATGCGCAAAGATAAAGTGAAAATTGAGTGGTCAACAATTATATTTAAAAAAAGGCATTGTGCCAAGTAAAAAGTACATATAGTATGTACAGAGAGTAAAATCACTACAAACATAAATGAGAAATTTAAATCTATTCAAATCCGTATTTTCTATTTTCTTTCATAAAAAGTAGGAAAATTAGAATGTAACTATTTGTTATTCCTTGTTAGTCAGCATATAGTTTTTTCCATATGAACTTGGATAGAATATTAACTGTTGGTTCTTGCAATTCCAGGAATTTACTGACGACAGCTACTTGACAGCTTGATAGAAAGTTATCCAGGTCGCTACTAAATATCACAAAAAAAGATTTATATAAAGAGTAAAGGGGACAAATATACTTAAGGAAGAATCCGAAAAAAGCAGTCCATTAGACAGACAAAACCCGGGAAGACATATGAACAACCACAAGCACAACAAATAAACACTGAAAACTAAAAAAAAAAAAAAATTAACAACACGAACTCCTATAAAATTAGGAGTGGACTCACGTACCCTGGAAGGGTAAGCAGTTCCTGCTCCGTTTACGGAAGTTCAACAAAGTCAATCAGGATGTAGTCACAAATCGGTGAAGGTACATGAAATGTTACGACAGTGGGAACAGGTCCAACAACATCTTACATATTGGAACACTGTAATGATCAATCAATTCGTGATGACGACCGTAAAATTTCCTAAGTGATGACATCAACTTATCCCTAAATATATATCAGAAGCTGATTCATAGCAAAATATCTATAAAACATATGATAACCAAAAGGCATTTAATGTATAATGTCTCCTAGCGTATAACTGTTCAATGTAGTTTTCAAAGACATTGTCATAAAATGTACATCTATCTTTTGTTAAATTATTTTATTTGCTAAAGTTGTATGTGACAATGGACTCTTTCTGTAGAAATTTACGCTTATATAAAAATCTCATTGTTGTGTACTAATATTACAAAACATTAATTAACAAGTCAGAAATAACTTATTCAGAGAACGTTGCACCTAACATAATCATTTTGTAACTAATAGATATATAAGGTTTTTTTTTTTAATTTCGTTATTTTCTCAATCAATAAATAGTTCTAATTTACTATATCTGTATATAACCTATTTGCCACAAGACAAGTAAATTATAGCTAACAGAGTGATACATATGTTTATTTTTATTTCAGTAGTTTTTTCTCATTTCCCATTTCCGTTTGCTAAAAGATTAAAATTTCATAAATTTTCGTTCGACTATGATCAATACTGGTTCCAAGACGTCAATAGAACACATAAACTGAAGTCCGAAAACCAGATTGTACTTACTTACTCCTTCATATCTCCGTGAAAATGTATAAACTATACATATGTATATCTAAAATCAACAAAATACGGCTGAAAATTTATATATTTTTTATGCCTTAAACTATAAACTTAACTAATATTTACAAGAAGATACTTGTTTGCATGCCTTTAACACGGCCATTCATCAGAACATAATATATAGAACATCGTGTACAACATCG
The DNA here is from genome assembly GCA_028015205.1 of Mytilisepta virgata. Classification (NCBI taxonomy): domain Eukaryota; kingdom Metazoa; phylum Mollusca; class Bivalvia; order Mytilida; family Mytilidae; genus Mytilisepta; species Mytilisepta virgata. Next base: position 40,788,462 of record CM051510.1, on the reverse strand, counting down.
TGATAAAGTTTGAAAGAATTACATAATTTTGCATGAAATATATCTGCTGGATTAAACTAAAGGTCAAATTTTTAAGATATATAACAATAGTACATTTAAACATATCACTAACGAGAAGATTAAGTCCGATTTCAGTGAAGATCTTTTCTAATGAATTCTTTTCCGTCCAGCTATTAAACATGTATGAGACATTGACATTTTTAGTCAATTGCTGACTGTTTAATGACCATAGTTCAGAACGTTACATACACCTACAACGACACTGTCTTGTTAATTATTCATTGAAAATGCTTTTATGGGTTTTTTCCACCAACGTCTGTATGTAATAACAGTCAAATAATTTATATTCAGTGTTTAATTTTAACTGATTTGACCCGAGAATGACCTTAAAAGTAAAGTCTAGAAATACCAAAGGGATATTCAAAGGAGAAAAAAATGGTAACAACTGACAAACTTCGGAGAACAACGAAGACAATACCAAAACAATACATGCACTACAATTAAAAATTAGAAACATATGAACAACATGGACCCCACCAAAAAAACCGGGAGTAGACTCAGGTGCTCCGGAAGAGTAAGCACACAGAAGTATGAACAATACTTTGCAGGGTAATAGGTTGTTGGATTTTTTAAGGTAAAATGGATAATTTTTATAATTTAAATATTTATTTTTTCAATTATTAGTGTTATTAAAAAGATATTAAAATCTATTCTTTCTAATATAGCTGCGGAGGATAAAACACATGAATACAGGGTAATATACGTTAAAAATGCCTTATCTTTATGAGCAAAATGAATGCATTACAGCAGGGTTATTACAGCATGTTGTTCATAATAACCGTTACTACGGCTTTTTCAAAATGGCTGCTTTTTTTTCCATACTCTACTTGGAAATTTCAGGAAGAGCAGACTAGAACATTTTAAAACATATTTTTGAAAAAAAATATCCGTAATTAATCTTTAAAACTGTTCTCACAAGTTCTGCTTACTTACCATTACATTTGTGCTATTCAGATTAATGCAAATGTTATATACAAACAGGTTATTATAATAAAAGTATTAAGAAATGGGTGTTTTCATAATGGCCCTGCTATATGTCCTTGGTCTGTAATAATGGCCTGCATTACAGCAATCTTCAGGCTATTATTACAGACCTTGGACATATAACAGGGCCATTATGAAAACACCCATTTATTAATACTATAGTAATATGCACATCACACAAGGTTTGCTCTATTGCTCTTTTAGTATTTCAGTATATTTTTTACATGTACATATATATGTGATTGATTCTAACAAACATATACCAGTATGCAGAAGAAAATAATGCATTATACTACAAAACTAATACCTGGGTGGTTTGGTATTTTGGGAATACGATGCAGTAGCAGGGGGAGGTAATGACGTTGCTAAGAGATACCCATCGTTCCGTCGTATCACTCAAGAAAAGCCCTTATAATATCTTAAATTTTTCTAAATTTTGAGATTTTTCTTAAATATCTCAGTAATAAGCACATGGACTCAAAGTAATAAAACTCCAACCTTATATCATGAAGATATTTTTTTTTCTTTTAATATTTCGAAAGTATATAGCAAGGAAATACTTATATCTAGATTTCATGAAAATGTCAACGTTAGATCCTTACTGTATCGTATTCCCTTAACAACTGCTGATACAAGGGTTGGTAGACAAGACTTAGATAAACTAAATGTCGCCAATATGCTTTAATACCACTTGTACACGGAATGCACAAACTACATGAAGATCCTAACACATAAGAGCCACACTGGGACTATATATCATCTAATCGTGACAAACATAAACATAACCATGTGCTTACAGTAAACGCATACACGTAAATAGTAAACATTAACACGTGGTCCAAAATCCATTTGTGTGAACCATTAACTTTGATTAATATACGCATAGTGCAACTTTACGTGCTTGTTCTTATCTAGAAAATTGTATTTCCATGCAGGTGAAATTAATACCAAACAATATAAAAAATAAAATAAAAAAAAAAAAAAAAAAACGGGTCGCCCCCATATATAAATTGCATTATGCGATAATTACACTGTAGATATGTACAAATATCTGTAAAGTTTCTCTCAGCAAACATATTGATAGTAAGCATTGTTATCTGTTGTAAGAAAGTATACGTTGAGTGGGTTTGAAATTGATTTTTCAAAACTGCCATTAATCAACCATGAAGAAAATTACATAACTTTCAAAATAACCTTTCAAAAATATGCTCTTATCAATTACTTAAAGACGAATATATAATTTATAGACATGCGAGGGAAGATAGAACAATTGGAGGTCATAAAAAAAGTCAGAGTTTATATTATCATGTTTATTGTAAACATACAATGAATTTTTCTGTGGGCATTTTATTAAGCCAATTGTGGTTGAACAATTCAAAGCGATCTATAAAGTACTACAGAAAAACAGCTTTCGATTTGTTTGCCATGGGTAAATTCAGAATAATATAGATATGGAAGGTCTGGCTCATCAGAACTGAACATTTCAAAAGTACCCTTATGTGAGGGCATTTTTTCTTTTATGTCCGAGAACAAAATTGTTGTTACTTACACCTCTTTAGTAATCCTCGAAAAAATATCTGTATGTATATCGTTAGAACACATAAATTGTATTTGTATGAACTTTTGGAAACAGGTAGGCATGTGAGGTTTAACGAGAGTTTCTCACCTGTTTCGCGGCGAGTATAAATAAACTCCATATTTCCCAACAATTTTGTGTTTATCCTGCAACAATAAGAACACTTTTATCAGGTAAAATCATAAATATGGCATATATCTACACTATTTTAGGAAGGCAATTTTTAGTATGTACATGTAATCGAGGGAGGAAATGACGTCATAAACAATTTGAAATATCGACACCCTTCATTTGACTAGTAAATAGGTCAGTTACAGGATGAAAATGTATATTCCGATTTACAAACAAAATGCCAGCATGTGATTGGACTGACGTGAATTTCAGCTTATATTCTCTGTAAACATAGGGCATAGACCTATAATAATGACAAATGGAGACGGCTTATGCTTCACTATTTCAGAAGCCATTCTACTTGGATTGAAGGCATAAACTTGATGCGTAAAAAATATTTATCCACTAGAACAGACAGGAAAGTCTGTGGTTTTAAGGCGAAGAGCTGTTAGACCAATGCTATTGATTTGTCTATTAAATGCATGTACGGATTTTATTCAAATATTTTACCAGTAACATATCTCTCGTCATATCATACTGACCGTGTCTCTTTGCATCAGGTTATGGTTACCATGTATTATTGTGAAGATATTACAATTTCAAATACATGTACCAGTAGGGGCCTCGGAGACCGGTGATCTATGTAGTTCGTCATGACTACTAATGATAACTAGCCAGTCAACACTGAGGTTGTGAGTTCGAATCTCACCTGTGGCAAGGTGTGTTCGACTCCGATCTTAATTGACAAATATTGCTAATTTTCCTACTGAAGGTCGATGGTCCTCTCCGAGTACACCGGCTTCCTCCACCAATAAAAACTGGACGCCGCGAAATAGTCCAATCTGCTGAAAACGGCGTAAAACACCAACTAAACAAACACATACCTGTACAATGTCATTTTTGTACAGCACATCAGCATCTTCACTAAAAGTACACGTCCTTTACAGCCAGATATGTATTTTGCATTATGAAATCGTCACAGAAATTGAGACAGTATTTATTAGATTTTTTTGCCTAATAATGTATAAAAGCTATACATAAATCTTGCATCTACATGATTTATGTTTTGATAAAGTAGTATTTAACTTGGAGAGGGAAGCCATTATATTTTTCTTGTGTTTATTGGCCTTCTGTGACTTTATTATGGAATTCAACAGACTTTATTATGGAATTTAACAATAAATATATTTTCATTGCTCCTGTGCGACTGAAAGTTCATCTGTAATTGCGCATCATTCTGAAATATAGGTATATGCGTGTTTTCTTCCCATGCATGTAAGGATTTTGATTCAAAATTAATCACCCATATCCATTTGTTCACATTTTAGTGTCAATATTCGTATCAAGGTTGGAATTCCCTCGTGATAAGCTGTTGTTTGAATCTTGCACACGAAGCATACTCTTCCACAGAAATAAGGACGACATCCCACTGGAACAGAACAGAAAGCCGCAAATCGATGGCCCAAGAATCAGAGTGAATTATCTTTTCCTAACCAATGTAGATAAGGGAGATAATAAATTTGTCTCCCTTTTAGCCTCAGGACAAAAGGGAGAGAATTTAATTATCTCCCTTACCTACATTGGTTAGGAAAAGATAACTCACTCTGGTTACTCATTAGCACATAATTTGTTTAAGAATATTCTGTAACATATTAGTTTAAATTAAATGTAAAGTTTTAGTTTTATACAGTAATTTAGTTTATTTTTACAACAAAAGATGGACAAATGGGAACACTATACCAAATCCATTAAGGAAGAAGTTAGATAATGTTCTTCGTGTGACCATTAATTTTTATTATCATGTGGTATTACTGTCAGATATGTCTTCAAAGGATAGGAATAATAAGATTAAACAGTTGATTGTAGGCAAAATCAATATGATAATTTTATTTCAGCAAACACAATAAATATGTACTTTCAGGACGCATCTGAAATTTAAATTTAAAACGTTCATGTAACACAAATTCAGAAAATGATCGTACACTACATTGTATAATGAAAATATGAGAATTATTAGGTGTTGTCACAGCCAAATTAACGGACGGGCTTTTGTATTAGATGTCAGACATGTAAATATATTTTTCGAAATTCTAATAGCGATTATTTCTTAAATGATGGTAATACACAGTCTAACAGATGTTTATTGTGAGAATAAGAGGATATTTTTTCTCCTTTTCTATTTGCAACCGAAAGTTTGGCCTGTAATTCCACTGCTCGCTATTCTTTCATTTCTGGCACTGAATGAACACATTTTATTAAACATCTGATGCCAATTCTGAAAGAATTCTCTAACTTGTCCAATATATTTCGTCCGAGACACAAAAACTAATGTTCAGGTTATTATACAAAATGAAACGCATCGCCTAGACATCGCCAAGAGATCGCGGGTTCGTTTATCGGTCGGGTCAGACCAAATACTTTAAAATTGGAATTTGCTGCTTCTCCACCAAGAACACAGAAAACAAAGACTTCTCGGCTCTTAGTCAGACTAATGTGTCCGGATGGGGTGACATGTCTTCCTGTGGACTGTACCTCTTGCGATAGCATTTAAAAAAAAATCGGCTCGATTACAAAGCAGGTCTCGTATTCATACATGTATCCCACCAAAATGTTCTTGTCCTGATATTCATGTAATAATTGCTATGGGATATTAAACTGCTTACTCTTTTGGAGCACCTGAGTCTACCCACATTTTTTTGGTGGGGTCCATGTTGTTCATGTGTTTTTAGTTTTTAATTGTAGTGCATTTATTGTTTTGGTCTTGTCTTCGTTGTTCTCCGGAGTTTGTCAGTTGTTTCGAATGTTCCCTCCTTCGAATATCCCTTTGGTATTTCTTGACTTTACTTATCCATCCACCCGTTATACAAATGCAGCCAGTTTTTCACTTATAAAACAATAAACACATTATTTGCAATGAATTTCGAACTATAAATTAGAAATTTAAAACGATTTACAGGCAGTCGGAAACGACAGCTATCCCTGCACCGCTCACATGTTGTATCCCTGTGCATCACTTTCACGATCATGTGTTTAAATAGGGACACCGATTTTTGAAAATCAAAATAATATTACGGAACTTTTTTGCGCTTCTACATACAGTATACATATATGACAATATGTATAGAAGTATAATGTGAAAGGTGAAATGTGAAAGTTTAGTTTTAGTTTGGGATTCACGCCGTTTTCCGCACATCTGGCTATTTCGCGGCGGCTAGGTTTTATTCGTGGAGGAAGCCGGAGTACCCGGAGAGAACCACCGACCTTCGGTAGGAAAATTGGCAATCCTTGTCAATTAAGATCGGAGTCGAACACACCCCGCCACAGGTGAGACTCGAACTCGCAACCTCAGCGTTGACAGGCTAGTGATCATTGGTAGTCATGACGAACTACCTAGACTTCTCGGCCACCGAGGCCCCGAAATGTGAAAGAGTAGCTTAGATCAAAAGCTTTAGTTAAATTTCAAAATTCGTCAACCGTGAGCAACAAAGAGTATAGACATTATAAGATAAAAGAGGACTTTAGTCAGTCTAAGATGACTTCAAAAATTCGACCGCTGTGACCACAAGTTTTGAAAATCAAAATTCTAAAATTTTATTACAATCTACATTAAGTTATGACAATACTATATCAAAATACTTGCAAATGAGAAACGAAAAAGCAGTTAAGGTCATAAGCTCAAATACACAAGTAAATCCTAAGTCTTGAAATTAAAATTCTAAAACCTTATTGCGCATCTACATGTACATACCGTGTGTAAAAATACCATATAAAAATAAAATGCTTAATATGACAAATGAGGGGTTTGGGTCAAAGGGAAGATGGAACAGACAGACGGATCCTCAAAATTTCTTCGAATATGCAGGTGTGTTTAAATATCCAGATAATTTGGAACAGCAAAATAGACGATCTCCAAGACGGAGCAAATATGCCATTTAAAGGTCTATTCCCTGAAAATGTATATACCGATCCATTAAAATCCATTAATAAGTTTAAGTCACTAATAAGGTAATAAATTTTAATAATACTTTATATCTTTAATATTACACCTTCATATACCTGCAACAAGACGTTTGTTTGTTTCATATGATTGTATTAATTTGATTCTTGATTAAAAGAATATTGACAAAAATAAACATTTTATATTAGTAAAGTCACGTAAAATCTATTTTCTTGCCCACGACATGGCATGACTTTTTGTGTTACTTTCGTGTAAAGTTACATTATCTTAACTTACGTCAGATGCCAAATAACCAATATCAATTCCCCCACCTACCTTATTTTATCAGATTTACCTTAGATATTTGTTGACATTTTCAGTTGATAAAATTCTTTGAATTCGCAAATTTAATCTAAAAATGCGCATTGTAAGTAGGAAATTAGATATCTGAGTTTATTTGATAAAACTTGTGACATTTTATACTCAGCCATTATTTTTCTGCCCATTAAGGATGCTCGCTGGTCATGTTTTGGTCTTTTTGTCAGATTTTCGGAATCCGCGGGTTTTATCCATTTCTTAAACATGAAATTTCTTGCCCATGAACCCCCACTTTTTCTTTTATAATTCAATCATATATACCTTAAAATGGTATTTGACAAAATTTTATGAAATCCTTTTTATTTTTTCATACATCTTTGAGAGACTGAAGTTGTCAATGCAAAGACAATGAAAAATCCAGAGAAAACTCATTTCCTGCAAATTTTCAAGGCCTTATAGCTCCAAAATGAGCACATGAACATATATTTTTTTCTTGCTTATTTGTTTACTATTCATTTATTCTCTCAAACTAAACACCCATTTCAAATCCTATTTATTTCCTATTAGATCATCCTTAAGTTGCATATTCAAAACTGCCAAAATGATTGAAACATGGTATAAAACAAGCATCGATGAGTAGTTAAAACTTTTCATACTTTATTACATTTTAAACATGTTTGGTTTTATTGACATTTTAGATAATAACATCCATGTATTTCGTGGGATTTCGGATGCACCGCTTTTGAGTTTCTAATATATTTATATTTTGGTATCATTATTCAGTTTAGTATTTAGAAATGTAACGCCGGGTTATCTTCCTCGTACATAACAATTGATAATGTTAAATTTCAAAATTATTTTAAAATTCTAAGAATTTGATTTAATGTAATATTATTTCTATTTGTGTTTATGTTTTTAATTGAGTACGTGCGATTATACCTGAAAAATCCGCCCTGAATTACTTTTCAATCTCTTTCTTAGCCAGTATATTCAAAACAGACTTTACAACACTAATTATCACTCCCTTTAAGGATGATCGATAGTCTAATAGAAAATAAATAGGATTTGAAATAGGTGTTTTAGTTTGCGAGAACATATGAATAGTAAACAAATAAGCAAGAAAAAAATATATGTTCATGTGCTTATTTTAGAGCTATAAGGCCTTGAAAATTTGCAGGAAATGGGTTTTCCCTGGATTTTTCATTGTCTTTGCATTGAGAACTTTAGCTCTCAAAGATGTATGAAAAAATAAAAAGGATTTCATAAAGGTTTGTCAAATACCATTTTACGGTATATATGATTGAATTATGAAAGAAAAAGTGGTGGTTCATGTGCAAAAAAATTAATGTTTAAGAAATGGATAAAACCCGAGGATTCCAAAAATCTGACAAAAAGACCAAAACATGACCAGCGAGCATCCTTAATGCACAAGCTTCACATGGGGACTTTTTCATCGACCATTTCTCAAATTTTGAAATTACACATAATATCGTAAAAGTTTAACCTCAACTCAATTGTTATGAATTAGAGTGGGAATATAAGATATATGAAAATTAAACACGTTTGGTACTTCTTTTTATTTATTTCTTTTAATTTTGGAAGATTAATACCGCCTTATCTAAATTTTCAATTGGATAATCGACTCACAAACGTTTACACGTAATTATTTTCAATATCTTATTGTGTGTGAAGGGCTGTTCGGGTCATAATTCATTTTGTAACAGGTTGTTCACGTACCCTAGAGGTACACGTAACACTTTGTTCACGTACCCTAGAGGTACACATAACAGTTTGTTCACGTACCCTAGAGGTACACGTAACTGATTAAGCAGACGAGTTCATTGTGCATAGGGTATAAAAGTTATTCCTCATACGTGAAGAAACAGTTGTACGTGTACCTCTAGGGTGCGTGAACAAAGCATTACGCTCACCTCTAGAAACGTGAACAAAGTGTTACGTGTACGTCTAGGTTACGTGAACAAAGTGTTACGTGTACCTCTAGGGAACGTGAACGACCTGTTACGCCTACCTCTAGCGTACATGTAACAAAATGAATTATGATCCGAACGGCCCTTCATAGCTGTGGGTTTCCTAGAGTCAACACCTTTGTTGTTTCATGCTTGTGATCAAGGCCATATTGGTCGAAAACTTGGGCAATTTTTACTTGTTGGTTTGTTTGACTTGTGTAATTTGTATGTAAGTTGTTTTATTCCCCCTTTGACAGCTTACCATTTCCATTTATTTTCCTCGTTTTTGTATTGTCGTATGAGCTGTTTTGCAACATTTCGCAACATACTTTCTTTTTTGTTCAAAAAAGAAACATATCCGTAAAGTCAAGAAATACCAAAGGGATATTCGAAGGAGGGGAAAATCGAAACAACTGACAAACTCCGGAGAACCACAAAGACAAGACCAAGACAATACATGTACTACAATTAAAAACTAAAAACATATGAACAACATGGACCCCACCAAAAAACCTGGGTTAGACTCAGGTGCCCCGGAAGAGTAAGCTGTCTCTGTTGAACTTTTGTTTGTTTTCACAGTGTGTTATAGTGTCAGTACAATTGAGTGTAATTCCAATTTTGCATGTCGAAGACAAATCTGGTAGAAGAAGCCTTTTTTTTAATTCGTAGGTTTAAATAGGTTTTTCATCAGCAAATTCTAACTTTCCAGCTGGTTCTTAAGGTGATTCAAAGTACTACAGTGAAATGTTCCATTTGTTTCCTTTAAGAAGATCATTAGGCTGTAGCTAGAAACAAGCGTCTTTGTTTTAATAGAAAATAAGGATCTTATAGATGAAAAATCAATCATCTGATCAAAGGTCAAATCCGGTATTAATGTAAATATAAATATCAAGGGACAAAACAAATAGGCTTTAGTATCTAATTAGGTTTCCAGGTTACGATGTTTAACTTTGTATTATATTATCACAACTGAAGAGGAATTGTTGGTTGAACAGCATTGTACATGTTTAAGGTGGTACCTAACACTACAGGGAGATAACTCTGTAAAATCAGCTAAACGTTTAAATAACGTTGTGTTGTTAAGGGAATTTTAAGCTTTTCAATGATCAATATTAGTGTTTGTCAAACTGCTATACAATCAGTGTAATTTTTCTGATAAATTGGTTGGTTCAAATGTTTTGAAATTTTAAAATTTTTGTCAATGGGTCAAAGTAAATACTTTATCAAAATTTTATGAAAATTAAACGAGCCAAATTAATTTTAGTGAAAGTGTTGGGTACCACCTTAAACAAACAACGAATCGGATAACATAAAAGGTTAACAATGACATACTAATCAATCAACGCCACCAAGCAGACAGAATCCCGGACAAAAAATAACATAAAAGAGCACAATTCACTTAACAGAAGTTTTATTGATAACTTGACGTATCCCTGAGTGATGTATCATTATTTAAATTAAAATCCCACGTGGGTACCCTCGGATACTGTGTGTCTTTATTAATTCCATCATACATTTGCGCTAATTACAATTTTGAAAATATATTTTAGGCGCTAATTTCGTAAACAACAAATGTTATTAAAGCGCCAAAATTTAGCACTCGAAAGAAAAAATGTACCATGTAAAGCCAGTGTAACAATAGATTCAGAAGAGGAGGTTAGTCAAGATGCACCATTACTACACGTATATAGATATCTCATTAATATATCGGAAATATTGCAGAAATGAAAAAAAAATGAATAGATAAATATATAAAATTCCGAGCGGAAAAGTCATATGAAATCGCAGAAATGAAATACATAGCCCTGTATCATAAAGTGTGATCAAGTAATCAAACACTTCACTGCAATTCGTTTTACACACACTGCAAGTCTATTGTAATTTCCAGTTTACATGTAAACAAAATAATCATTCATTACAGAATAAAAAGAAATGTTTTGTTTAGTCAATAATCTAATGCAATGGGGAAAAAATAACAATCCAAAGATACTAATATTAGATATAGTAAATTTATACTATGCTGTATACGACGCATTTCAAGGAGTTACCTCTCATCAGCAGCATTAAAACCGAAACATTTGGAAGACCAAAACCAAACTTATATTAAACAAGAAGTACTCAACCAAAAATACCATCCATACAGGAAGCATGTTACAGATATACTGTATGGGGAAAGATATTTGAAAACGTTATTATTTCATATGTTCCACATCTCGGCAAATGACAATTTAAAGTACATACCAACCCTTGTATCGTAAATCCAATAAAGATATACATGTAATTTAATTGTATAGAATTGAAAATATATCTAATATACATGTACATTAGTATAATTCAATTTGAATTGTAACAGACAATTTGATTGGTTGTTTAATTGTTGGGCAAGTTACACTATATTGTATAATCAACTTTTGGTACTGTGAGATCACCAACGTATTAAATCGCAGTACGCAGTTCAAATATTCCTGGGTTGAAATAAGTTTATTCAAATGATTCGACCTGCAGTTTTGGATCCGATTTTTATTTTTTTGGAAAATAAAATTATAAGTAATGTTTTTAATATTGGAACAGGTTATACTTGTTTAACCTACTTTAGTCAATTTACGCTTAAAACTAAGCTGATTCGTGGTTTATGAAACGTAGACTGCCTCAAACGTATAACCTGTTCGAAAATTTAACACAATACTTAAATAAAGTGAAGTCATGTCCGCCAAATAATAAAACCCATCAATTACGTTAGTCATTAGGACCTGATTTATAAGTGTGTTAGGTTAGTCTCTATCCCGACCAGTATCTAAATTCACCAAGCGTACAATTGACTGATTAATGTGTGAATAATTGTCACTCAAATAAAATTAAGTCATATCTAACTAAAAAAAACCTTATCATGAGAAGGATGAGGAGACACTTCTTTACGAAAATTTTATTTGAACTCTCAGCTCAATACTATGTCCAATAATTGTTTTTTGTTTTAAATTCCGTGGCGCACATGATACGAAACAATAGCATTCCTCCGTAAATGGCTGTGCTCAGTGGGATATGTCCCACCGAAAATCGTTGCACGTGCATCGATCTCCCACTGCTGTGACGTCCAATCAGAATTCTTATGTCATACCTTCTGACCAATTAGTCGTAACGTTATTAACTTCGTCGACAGTGTTCAATGAATTTACCTAGATACGGGAAACCTAAAAATCGTGTATTTACGGAAGAAATAGGTACATATATTCGTTCAAAAGTGAAGAACTGGAAAATCTATAAGTCGTTTTTAAAATTCAGCGTCTTTGCACTCGAAAAAGACTTGAATTTTAAAAACTCGTTGACGATTTTCCAGCCTTCGCTTAGAACTCTTTTAAGAATCTATTCGTTATTAGAATGTTCGATTGTGGTTGCATTTTACGCATGTCTTGGTATCAGCTTTAGGTATACAAGTTACTTGTTCATTTTGCCTTATCCAATTGAATAAAACCGAAACAGTAATAATATTCGTGATCGTCACCAATGGAAACATTTCACCACATCCCTCTATGACTATACGCTATTGTTTTGTTCTTGGGACTCCAAAGACCTTGGCTTCAAGACAACGATACCGTAACGACATAGTAGACTGCGTCCAGTAAAAATCTCATTTGTCATTCGTTACGCTTATTACTACAATCTCTGCTTTGATTCTACTGAAATCTCTCATGAGCTATTTTTATGCATGTGTGTGTGTCGAATTGTGCCAGTGTGTGACTGATTTATGCGTAAAATACGGCGTTCACACAAACAAATATTTGACGTTGTTGGATACGTGAACACTCTGCTTTCACTAGTATATGTGACACACATTACATGTATTAGCTATTTTAACGTTGATCGTTCTTCGCTGATCAAGTTTGCATAATTGTTATCAAGTTCCACATTTTCAGCCTCATGTACAACTGGAAGTCAAAATAAACAAATATAGTCAATACGACGTTGGTGATAGAATATTTATTGTTTAACTAGATTCCTTTTACTTCTTATTTTCTATGTTGCTCAACGTGTTGCAGATTTTGGATATTTTTACTCTTTCTGTTTTGATCCTACATCTGTTAACACTATATCGTCAGTGTAAAATATTATCAAATGGTGTAAATTACCTAATTATTGCAGTGTTTACAGTATAAAATATTTATAAAACACTATAACCATTTCAGATAATGACATCCGTAATCGATTAGTAAATGATCAGAGTTAATAATGAATTATTCATTAAAATAATCAAATTTAAAAAAAAAAAAAAAAAAAAAGAACAAAAAATGTACACATATTTATGATACATGTATTAAATAATGTGCTGACTCTGTTACTGAATAAAAATAGGAAAAAAGACACACAAATAAGAGATGTCATTATTTATTATCTCAGTTATCAGAGTATGCACGTCGTAGAATCAATCTGCTTAGAGAATATATTAAAGCTAACATCTATTTAAAGAGTTGAAATGGTGTATACAATTCCCATGCAAATAATAATTATTGCTAATAATTATGGAAATATGGAATTTCGGTTAACAAATAGCAAATTTCCATTTACATTTTTGGACGGTCGAGATCGGAATTTCAAACAAAATTTTACACGACAGTTTGAAAAGAGATAAATCGTTTAAAAAATAAAGTAAAAAAAAAAATAATAATAAAAACACCAAACTTACGAGTTATTCATTTTGCTTCGGAAAACTCTCTGCTGTGTTCATGTTTGTGTTTTGTACTCTTTTATGCTATTTTTTTGTCCGGCCTTCTATCAGTTGGGTTGCTTTGATTGATTGATATGTCACTGTTAATCTTTCCTGTTATCAATTTTGTTTATTAGTATGAATTACAATTTTTGACATTTAAATTAAAAAGCATTTTTAGAAGCTAAATTGTCAGATCCCTACCCAACTCCTTTCTTTCAAAGTACGGCCTAAATTCATTGTCTATTTTGCGGAATTCTTGGATTACCGCGATTTCATGGTCAATTGGTTATCGTCTGTGATGTTGGCCACTGTACGTTGAGGAATAAATTAATAAATCAAGTTGTAACCTGATTCAAGTTTCATCCCGATACAACGGCCATTTGTATAAGTAAACCTGCCACAATAGATTGACATACATATTTTATAAACTGTATAAATCTCTGAACGTAAAGTTTTAGCTCAATCATTCAACCTTAAATGCGATTTGAATGTAGTTCTTACAGAGCTTTTTGTAAGTTGGGGCTTTACAAAGTTTTTGTCATACAATAACCTGACAAAATCCAGAAATGTGCTTCACAATAAATTGGGATCCAAATTCTCATGTAAGGGTATAAATTAGGATCCAAATTCTCATGTCAGGATATAAATTAGGATCCAAATTCTCATGTCAGGATATAAATTGGGATCCAAATTCTCATGTCAGGATATAAATTGGGATCCAAATTCTCATGTCAGGATATAAATTGGGATCCAAATTCTCATGTAAGGATATAAATTGGGATCCAAATTCTCATGTCAGGATATAAATTGGGATCCAAATTCTCGTGTAAGGATATAAATTGGGATCCAAATTCTCATGTAAGGATATAAATTGGGATCCAAATTCTCATGTCAGGATATAAATTGGGATCCAAATTCTCATGTAAGGATATAACTTAGAATAATAACTCATTTTACTCATGACTAATTTTAATTAGAAACATACCATATCAGAATAAGAAATTATAAAAAAAGTTTCTGGTTATCATGACTGTGTCATTCTTCACATCCTATAATTTCTGCATATTTCATTGCATTCGAAACCTTAGTAATACATACATTTAAGGAATGACTTTTGAAAAGTATTAAGATCAATAATGAACATTAAGCTATATCTTGTACATATGCTATCCAAATTCTGTACTGTTATTTGTAGTTTCATATGCTTTGTTCATCGTCACAGTTATGTTTGGAACAGTCACATGATTCGATGGTGATGAAACCTTTGACAGACGGCCGTTGGCATTGCGAACTGAAAAAGAAAGGCGTTATAAACGTTAATTTCGTGACATTTTTACTTACTGATTTTTTTTTTAAATAACATTTCAAATTTCAAATCTACTTTTTGTGTTTTTTTTTTTGTAAGTTAAAGTGGATGTCTATCATGAGAAGCTTCGATGCATAAATAAATAAATAAATAAATGGAACTGGAGAAACCCGAAAAGAATTTTTCTATGAATGGAACAGTCAAAGTAAACTTAATTATCAACACCAATTTCTATTTTCTATGTAATATGCGTTTAAAAATACAATAGTATTTGCAAAGACATAATTTTAGATAAATTATTGAAACATTTAGTTGAAAAATTTTTAAAGCTGATCTAAATATTAGGCTTTTCCTGTTATCGATTCTGTTGTTTATTTGCAAAGACACAATTTTCAGATACATTTTTGAAACTTAGTTGATAAATTTTATATAGTAGGGTTTATAAAGACACCATTTTGAGATATATGTACATTACTGAAACTTTTAAATTTCAAAAACTTCTTTTAATATTAAAGTTTGCAAAAACACGATTTATAAATACATTATTGAAATATTTGGTTGATGATTTTAAAAATTCTGTTAATAGTAGAGTTTGCAAAGACACCATTTTCAGATACATTACTGAAATATTTGGTTGATGATTTCAAAAATTCTGTTTATAGTAGGGTTTGCAAAGACACCATTTTCAGATACATTATGTTGATGGCGAGCGCAGCGAACGCCTCAGGAGCATATGCATTTTCTACATATGGGTCATTTAATAAAGTCTTTGTTCAACTTCTACAGATAAAGTTGACTTTACATACGGTTTAGTTATGTTGTTTATATCTGCTTTTATAACTTATATATTTTATTGTTTTTATCCAGAGGTGCAGATTGAACGAATTCTACGTCTCCACATAAAATATTGCATCTTTAATAAACAATATTTATGTTTAACTTTACTCCATTATATACAGTGATAAGGGATAAACAAATATTGGTCTTGTATACATACCTAAATTATCTATATGATCCGACATAATTAATGAAATAATAACTAATAGAGCACTGACAGTAAACATCACAATGGAAATAACCATGACAACACGTGCAATGAATCGTTGTCGTTCTGTCCGTGTGTCTACACGAATATGCAAGTCCTTTTCCGGCTCTTGCTTAAGGTAATCACTCAGCAAACTTCGTGCAACATTATGGTCAATATAAAACACATCGTCAAATTGTTGATAATATTCCGGATCGGCTATGATTTCAATATCGTCGTCCGACATCGTAATCGTCGACCAATGTGGTATAAATCGAGTTCGATGTTGTTGATGATATGTATGACAGTCACAATGAGGACAACATTCATGGTGGTGAATATTTTTATGATGTTCCGTTAAGTCATCCCCGTCGCTCTTTAAAGTCCCCGAACATTGGATTATTTCATGTTCTTTGTCGTCAAAACATTCACACGATGGAATTTCCGGAATCGTCGATATCGCGGAATGTTCTTCATCTGTATATCGTTCAGATATCGTAATTGGACTCAACTGTAACTCTTCTGATACTAAATCACTGTCAAGACTCATTATTATCTAAAAAATTCTTATCACTTCATCCTAAAATTATCTGAAATGAAATGAATAAAATGAAAGTGAAAATTTCCAATCAATTTTCAACCTTCCTTTGATTCAAACTTAAAAAAACTAATTTCTAGGAAATAAATATACGGGCATTAAAAATAAATCGTTTTGAAAAAGCGAACATCCATTAAACATGAGATCTTACTAGAATGTCAATAAACCGTATAGCAGGAAAAATACACATAAATCCCTGTTCAATATTGAAATCAATTACTTGTTTACTATTGAAAAATGTTAAAAACCTCCACACACGCTATATACGAAGCTTAATGTTTTAATATTGATACTCGATATGTCGACTGTTTACAATTAAACAGAACAATAGGTACATGTAGGTTCGATCGATTGTACGTTTCCTATTCCTTGGTATGGATAGAATATGTTCTGTAAAAGTACACAGGAAAAAAATGGCATATATTATATTTTTTATTTCAAATTACTTTTTGATTGTTTTGTACTTTGTATTTTATATCGAAATGCGATCAAGAAAAGCTACTTTGTTGGTTTCTAATAACAGATTTAAAATGGTATAGCATTCTATAAGCGATAAAACGCTCCTACTTCATAAATTATTCCATAGCATTTTGAAAAGTCGGTTAACATCAATCCATATAATTTTACCTTATACATATCATTTTGTTTTAATACCAAACTTTTTTAAACGATATTTCAAATCCAAGCCAAGAAAAGCTACAAACGGTATTTTGAACATGTGGAAATGGCTTCAATATTACGCTGTAGTTGTTTTGTATAATTTTTGTTTAATTATCAGTACGAAAATAACATAGAAAAACAGTATCATTTACATCTTGTTAAATATCCATGAAAAAACACATGCTTAACAAATTATCTTCTACTTAATGTCGATTGAGATCATTCATCTTGCTGTGCAGCATTCTATTTACGTGAAAAAAAAATCTTATATGAAAAAAAATCCATCTCTGATAAGCATAAAAGAACAGCCGATAAAAATAAAGCAACAAAAACAATTAATATTAATAACAATAAACTACAAAATTTAAACGGTGCATAAACCATTTTCATCGGCATGAGCGCAATGTGAATATTTTTAATTTTGTGAAACCGACTCGGCGGACTCGTGGTAGCGTGCTCGGCTCGAGTGCGGGAGTTCGCGGTTTTGATTCCCGGCCGGGTCAAACCAAAGACATTAAAATTGTTATTTGCTTCTTCTCAGCCAAGCATGTGGTATCTAGGAGTAAGAGCAAAGGACTGGTCGGCTCGGCGTCAGTATAATGTGTCCGGGTGAGGTAAAATGTCTTGCTGAGGTGTCTTGCTGAGGTATGGTACCTCGAAAGCTAGCACGTTAAAAATCCAGATCAGCTTATAAGTCTTGTATTCATATAATATCAAAATGTTCTCATCCTGATATTCATTTAATAATTGCCATTGTACGTTAAACAATAATTCATTCATCCATCCATCCATCATTTCGTGAACAAGTATGTGCCTTTGTAGACACACCACACCAACAATAAACACTATGCACGGGTTCACTGAAGCAGCAGTATGATATTTCAACAGAATAATATACACTGTAGTCGCATATATAGTGTCGAATAGCATGTGTTGTGGGTATTGACTTTATAATTTAACTGACCGAACGTGATAGTAGTTAGGATCAAACCAGAAACGATAAAGATATGTGTGACAGGTTACCGTGTACAGTCAACTATAATGCACTATTGTTGTCTTGAACCCTAGGTCATCTAATAGCGTTGACGTCACAATAAGGAAAAAATGGGTTAACGTCAAAGTAGACTATTAGTAGGCGCTATTGAAATCTTGTTAATGTTTATAATACTATTTTTTCTCCAAAAATAAAATAAATAAACATTATAATAATAAAAAATAAAAAAAATTAAAATGAAAATAGACGAACAGTAAATTAGTGCATAGTAACTTCTTACCTTTCGGAAAATAAATAAATAAATACATAAATAAATATAAATAAAAGATCATCCGTAGACGTGCTACATGTCCCTTTCTAATTTCATTTACTTTCAATTTTACCCCTTTAACGATTTTACTGCCATAACTAAGAGTTAGCTATTACACCGACACCTGCACAGGAAGATTTCCCCAAGGGCAATCCGTATCCAGGGGCATTCAGTATCATGACAGTTTTCAGTAAACATATAAATTAGTCAGAAAGAAATACAAGAAAGGGAATTGTAGTAAGTCTAGTTCGTCTCGTCTGGTTTACCATGGTGCACTATCAAGATGAACTGAATGTATACTATCTGTTCAAAATAACATTACGTAAACGAAAGAACGTAAAGCTAGTTAGACTCAAGTTGATCATGATCATGTATTTTGATCTTTCGACACGAAATCATGAGGAGTTGTCTTTGATTTGATATCATGAATAATAGATTATGGTAATATAGTGACAAAAATGTTACATTGTATATGTAATTTGTTTCCCCCTAGTATATTAAACATATATCTGTCAATAGCAAATATCATTAATTGTATGGAAAATATGAAACAAAACGTTTAATATTTCATTTGGAATAACGATGTGATGTTTGTATGTGATAACTTGCTGTTTCACTAATTATATATGCTTTTAAATGAGCGGTTTGCTAAAAGTTTGACAAATCACACGTTCGCAGAATTGTTAAGTGAAGGTTCCTGCCAAAGATGTTCGGAAAATTACGCTTTAGCTTTCTACAAATTATACCGAAATTTATCCCGCCCTATTGTTAAATATGAAATGTACCACTGTACCTCCAATAACCCTTTTTTTTGTTATTCAAATACCCTTTTAAATGATAAAAAAATATTAAACAAATTTGATACTCATTTTGATGCATTGTTCACATTTTCGAAAAATGATGACAAAGGACAAAACTGTGGATCGGCCAAGTATAAACCGAATTGTTGAAGGGCGGATTCAAACATTTAAAAAGTCGAATAAAGGGGTTGCAAATAGAGCTATTCTTGAGAGATGAACATTAGCCCACAAACATTTTACAGTTACAAGCAATAAATTTATAAAAATTGACTTAATTTCATGATACAGGTATTACTAAATTATATTATTTTATTTATTTATTAAGGCAGGGTTTGACGCCGTTTTCACCACGTTTGGCTATTTCGCGGTGGTTAATTTTTATTGGCGGATGAAGCCGAAGTACCCGCAGAGAACCACCGACCTTCGGTAGTAATCCTTGTCAATTAATATCGGAGTCGAACACATCCCGCCACAGGTGAGATTCGAACTCACAACCTCAGTGCTGACAGGCTAGTAATCATTAGTAGACATGACGAACTACCTACACCACTCGGCCACCGAGACCGTACTAAATTATAAGCTACAGACTAGTACAAAAAAAAAGAAGTATAATCGTGGATTCACATCTGGTTTTCATAGAAGTTCGTGTTGTTCATTGATTTTTGGTTTTCAGCGTTTATTTGTTGTGCTTATGGCTGTTCATTTGTCTTCCCGGGCTTGTCTGTCCAACGGATAACTTTTTTTATTTGCTCCTTATTTATAATTGTCCTCTTATACTAAACAAAAGTAAACAGTACTTTTCTACGACCAGTCAAAAATACAGTACTTATCAACCTTATTATGGCAACATAATATTCCAGTTGTAAGGTAACCATACTTTAGCGTGCAATATCCTACAGTATTGGACTCCATGTGATATTCACTTTACGAATTGATGTCTTTGATGTTTAAAATATATGCGTATTTAACATTTTCAGTATATTGTACAGTAACAGGGATATTGTTGAAGGAGCTTGCCAGTTTATTTTTTGCAAGGGACAAGCTCCCTTAATATAAAAGCAAAAAACCAACTGATATAAAAAAAAATAGCATAATGATATGCATTTTGTATTAGGTCTCCTGTGTTACCGTTTATGAATTTCTTTGTCCTTGGGTCTTATGACCCCCAGTCCTTTGTCTTATCCCTTCAGTTATCTTTGCCCGTATCAAATAAAATTAAAATATGACGAAAAAAATGGTTCCTTTGATAATTTCAATATTTGGAATCTCCGAGACTACTTTTTATCTATTTATCTATTTAAAATCATCTACTGCATAAAATATTTTTATGGTCATACCACTGACAACCAATCCACTAATTCTTATAAATTCAGTTAAATAACATGTAAAAAAAAACAATACAACAGGCTTACCTATAAAGAAAGTTTATTTCTCATGTTAAATCCTTTTATAAACATATTCCCTCTACAACATGTAACAAAAAGCTAACCGTAACATAATCAGTGTATTGACTATTGGCCTATGTAGAATAACATCTATCGCTGTCGGCATCCTAATTTATATGTGAAAAAACTTTATCCAATAATAGACGTATTTTAGATATCGTTTTTAACATAGTGCAATGTGATGAATTATCAAATATAATTGAATATTGAGTTTTATAGTAACGAGGAGAACTGCCTACGATTGGCTAGTGACAAAGCTTCTAATGACGAAAGTTAATCAGGATTGTCATCCAGACCTGTGTATAAAACATATTTTGTTCAATTGCAGACAAAGACAATTGAACTATTTTTCAGGTACATTTGTAACGAGGTGTATAAACATTATGTAGTATTCTGATAGAGGAAACTCCCAAAATCAACGTTCAACGTACAATTTTTCAGAATAATTTTGAATTGTTTGAAATATCTTTAGAAATGATTCATTGTATAACTAAGATTTAGAAAATTGATAAATAGTATTCCTCAGATACATACATTTTAACATATTTCTATTGCTACAGAATTACACTTGAAACTAAGAAATCAGTCATGTCTTAATGCTATTTAATTCTTTCAAAGCATTCTTACAAATGTATTATTACGTCAAATGAATTATATCTGGCTTTTTGCCAGGAATATGTTCATTATTATAAACAAAAGTAAAGTACAAATGACCCTTTATAATTGGTAACGATTGATACACAGAGAAGGATAGATAGATAGCAAGATAGATACGATCAAACAAAAAAATATGTGTCAAAACAGTTCATTATGTCTACAATCTACAGGTGCTTTAATTTTCAGAAATCAAGACATTAAGTCAAGATATAGCTTTTAGTTGGTTTTGTAACGAGATTGATAATATCATAGTGCGTGTGAGTCATCATGGATGTGCAGTTCGAGTGAAAATGTTTTATTTATCATTGTTATACCAAGAAAAAGTAAGCAAAGTTTCTGCTTTCTAGTGGAGTTTAGAATCAAAACAATAACAATATTTTACGATAGATAATATTTCTACAGCGCACAGCTCGAGTTTTCGAGTTTTCCATCCGCAAAGGTCGTGTATATAGGATGCTTGGGTCACTTTCTTGAATATTGCCAAGAATGGTACTCTGAGCCTAGACCATTCTACTTTCATATGGTAGGAGATATATAAACTTACTTGCAGTACAAATTTGGATTTGGTTCTGAGTGTCCGTCACGTCAACCAAAGCGACATTCAATTTGTATAGAAAAAATTAGTGACTTGTTTGTTAGATATTATTAGAAAATCCAGGCTAAAATACCAGGCTATGCCCTTAGATATGTTGAAAGTTTTTACTCGACTGAAAATGTTTGAAAATGACCTTAGAAGTGAAATAAAAGCAGGGGAAATAACCCTAATTCCTTTGTCATGTACAAATGTATATGCTGATAAAGAATATATACCACATTGGCTAATGGTATAGGTGGAGGGTTGAGATCTCACACCACATGTTTAACCCCGTCGCATTTTTGCGCCTGTCCCAAGTCAGGAACCTTTAGCCTTTGTTCGTCTTGTGTTTTTTTTTAAATTTTGGTTCATTTTTATGTTTCGGAGTTTAGTGTGCCGTCCATTTTGCTTAACTAGTATACATTATTGTTTAGGGACCAGCTGAAGCCCGCCTCCGGGTGATTTTGAGATTTTCTCGCTGCTTTAGAGACCCATTGGTAGCCGTGAGCTGTTTTCTACTTTTTGGTCGGGCTGTTTTCTCTTTGACACATTCCCCGTTTCCATTCTCTATTCTATATTCCTATCATTCAGCAAAAAAATATTTGAACAATGGAAAATAAGTTTTATCATAATGTAAAGCAATGTTGTAAATTCTGTTTGTATTGTTACTCATAGTTTCTATATCGTTAAATGCGTTTAAAATATCAAAACTAAATATTCTTAGAGTCCAATATTGTATAGTGCTGCAAATTTACCTATTGCCGTGGGCATTTTGTCTGATGAAAATTTAAGATCTTTGGTGATTTCATCTTATAACGTATTATAGCATTAATGTTTTCTTCTTTAATTTAGCTGCACCTTGAATTCACAAAAAACAAAAAGGGGTCCAAGGAAATATAATGAATCGACAGTATTTAATAACAATTTTTTTGTTATTTTTTTTTTGTTAATTAAAAAAAAAAAATAAAATACGTATTAATAATTCAACTATATTTGGGATTTCTTTTGAGAACATGAACAAAAAGAGTTTACATTGTAATGGCATCAAGAAAATTGATACAAATAATAATAGTAATGAATTATATACTAATATCATATACTACTTACGGTTGTTTAAAAAAATGGTTCCAGGGGATTAACACATGTTCAAACAATCCTAAAAGTGATGAAAAATCAAAACTTCCTTCTGAAAACGAGTTCTGGATAATTATACATTTTCAACAGCTAACATTACGTATAAGTATGCAATACGCGTGATCATTAATTCTAATTATCTTAGGAATAATGTCACCGGGAAATTTCTTTGAGGATTACGCTTTATAAGATAAAACATAAAATTCCTAGGAAAAAAATCAATAATTTACATTATGCTCCTACTAATCAAGCTAAAATGTAATACTAAATAATTAGACCCAGATAAATCAGTACATTATGTTTTAATAGTAGAAGAAAATTCGTAAGATCTTGTAAAAGTAATGATTATCTGAAAATATCATATAAATGTTCAATGAGTCACCTAAAGTTAACAATCACATAAATCAGTAGAAACTTCAATGAAAACACAATTTCCCTAAGATATAGTCTCAGTAACGGTGAACCCATTTCACTTGCTATTACTTTTATTCTTTCTTTAGGTAGATTTAATCTGCAGATTTGATAAATATCTGCTGTTTCTATGCAAAAAGCAAAAACAAAAGACTTTTTGGCAATTATTGTTAATCTTTGAACATCATCACGCTTAACTACTACGCTTTGTAATAATCTTTGCTGGTCACGAAGAATCAAGTCTTTGATAATTCCATTACATGTACATTGTAACTTAAGTTCTAGCATTTTTTATTTATAAAATGGCACAACTAAGGATCTAAGCAATATATCTTCTTCACGCAAAGCCCTACATTTAAATGGGGTTTCCGAATATTTTGTTGTATGCATATCAAAGTGTACATGTACTTAATGAAAGCAATGCCCCATTAAAACATGATTGAATGTATACTTTTTCAGTCGGTACACGGATGTTGTGACATCAACATTTATATAACTATTGATATAGAAGTAAGCCTTTAACACGGAATTGTCATTACCAAGACAAAAATTATAGCAATTTAAACAGTCAACATCGTAAACAAATGATAAAATCTTTGCATCATTTGCAATTAGTGTTTACACCAGATAGACCTGATAATAATTCCTTTGAGACTCTGAAATTGTATTGTTTGTTAGAATGAAAATGGTCTAGGATTTTTTATATTGATTTCTCATTGATGAAAAATTACATGCATATGTATTGTTTTTATACAAAAGACATACACCGAAAGTAAAAGTATTCGTAACCATTGGCAAACACGATTGTTACTTTACCACTGTTAAGTTTTGATAATTATTATTGTACGAAAGCAGGGGTCTTCCATAGACATTGTATCGTGATGGTGTTGTGGATTTGTAGTATCGGATTATACCTGTGCGGGTACTCATGCATATTGTTACATGTAACCTCTATACATTTGTACCTCTTCAGATTGATGCCTTCAGTGATGGACGGGTTATATATATGAAATGGTTCAAGACCACAATAAATGCACAATTTTCGTTGTCCTCAAATATAATCCACTCTGTGAATTTATTGTATTTCTTCCATATAATTATTTTTGCCTCTTATGAAAACATTTTAAAATGGTTTTTATTCTACATTTATCATGTTTATAGTACAATGTTCAAAGTTGATGCGTTAAAAAAGTTTGAATGAGCTGTCACAAGTAAAAGCGGTGATTTTTACCTCTCGACAGATGGAAACGTGTCAATATTTAGGTGGTTGTATGCTGTCTGGAAGAATTCTGATACCCTAGGAGATATATTTCTCAATATTTTGAGTTAGCATTGATGAATTTAAAAAAAAAATGTTTTTTATATTGTGATATGAAATAAGTATACTTTGCACATGAGAAACATTTTCAAATTTTCGCAAGTGCGATTTTTTATATTTCAGTTTTATTTCGATATAAAACTGCACTATGAATTAATTGTGGTTAGAGACTGAATGATATCCATGATATCACAGACGGGACTAATGTCTATATAATAACTCGGAATCACAACAACGTTCACCATAAAGAAAACAACTGTATAACATCACTGTACATTGTGTTAAAAAAAATCTCATATTGTTACTGTTTCTGTTTTGATTCTTTGTGTACAATTTGGAAGCTGACTTTAATATAATATCTGTTCATCTATCAGGTTTCAATAGATTTCATGTATGTGCAAATATAGTTGTGGTACGGGGGGGGGGGGATTGCCGTTCAATATTTTCTACAGACAATCTTGTACCTTATACTTAAATATGTTGTCAGCTAAATATTTGTAAGACGTCTTATTTCAGAAAGACATTATAAAGTATCTGTATCATTCTTGATTTAATTCCGTTTCGAATCCCAAACCAATGTCAATGTAAAAAATCAATATTGAAATAATGTCTCTGTAGAACCATTGTCATGTCTGTCTGTTTTAAAGACTAATTGCAAATGATACAATGGAATCGTTGGCTTTTGTCTTATCTGTTAATTTTGATAAATTATTGTATTAAAACAGCTATTATTATGCTGATAATGAATATTGAAATATCAATCCACTAAGGTTTAATAGGACCATTAGACTATAGTCCCGGGATAAAATCAAATCGTGAGAAAAGTAATGCATGGAATAAATAATTAAAAAGGTATACATGTAACCCAGCCAATAGAACACACCTACGTAAAGACAATGAACTCGGTATTTATCGAAAAAATTCGGAAACGCAATACACCTAACTGAAGTTAACGGACGCAGCAAACAAAAAACGATAAAGATATATGTATATCTACATGTACATAATAACTGCTTTAAAGGTTGGTTAAAATTATTTTTGTTAAAAAAAGAACGTATTGTGTCCGGATACCTTAAAACGAATATTAAAAAAACCCCGAAAACTGAAGTAAACAAATAAAGCTTTAGAATTATGCACTCGGTAGCGAAAGTTATTCAGTTCCATAAAAAAGGAATGAAATATATCTTCCATGATTACACTTCTCACTTCTGATGCAAAAGATGCATATGTCGTCGTTTTACGACTCATCAGTTGTGTGACTGCCTAAAATGGTGGACGCCGAAACTATATCCCCCCCACAAAAAAGGGTAAAGCCAAAGCATCTAAGGATAGACAAAATTGTGCATCAGCCAAGTAAAAAACGATTGTTCTACCCCCGGTTTTTTGGTGGAGTCCATGTTGTTCATATGTTTTATAGTTTTTAATTGTAGTGTTTGTATTGTTCTTGTCTCGTCCTCGTTGTTCTCCGGAATTTGTCAGTTGTTTCGATGTTCCTCTTCTTCCAATATCCCTTTGTTATTTCTTGACTTTACATAAAACATAGAATAATGGTGTTGCAAAGCGCCACTTAACAATTAACAAAAGAGCTATTCGTGAGAGATGATCATTAGCCGACAGAAATTTTACAATTACAAAGCAATACATTTATAAAAAATCAATTAATTTCATGATATAACTGAATTATAAGCTACCGGCTAGTGCAAAATAAAACGAAGGTGATGCTTACTTTTCAATAAATTCAACATTTTTAAAAATGTATTTAAATAAGATAAATCCAAACAGTAGTTCTAGTTTCAAACACAAGACTTGTGTAAGTTTAAGATCTTCCTGAGTGATTTAACTTGCTCAAAAGA
The DNA here is from genome assembly GCA_028015205.1 of Mytilisepta virgata. Classification (NCBI taxonomy): domain Eukaryota; kingdom Metazoa; phylum Mollusca; class Bivalvia; order Mytilida; family Mytilidae; genus Mytilisepta; species Mytilisepta virgata. The sequence continues at coordinate 40,761,723 of CM051510.1, read as the reverse complement.
CATTTAATGATTAAATTTGCTATTTACGTCACGACGAGACGGTTTATGTTGACAGTTTATCATCTTGTCGGATGGTTGTTTAAACAGATAAATTGTCTAATTATCTTGTCATTTTTAGTTGCATCCAATCTTATGTCACAAACAGTTTTGCTTGTTTTGTAAAAAAAAGAAACGCACATGAACTTTATGGGTACATGCGTATTTAAAAATGTCGGTTTTTGCTTGAACAGTTGATAAGTACTTTTAAAAGACTTGGTTTTAAAGTACCGTTTCTGATACCTTTATCTAAAAAATATATTTGTTAAACTTTTTCTTAATATTATTAAGTCAATTAGCTTCATACCAAAGACTTAATGTAAAAGTATACATGATTTTTCAAAAGGCGAATTTCGCTGGTCTGTTCTTTTTTCCTGATTTTATGAATATATTCATTTAGGCCAAGCCATCGGATTTCTCCAACTTGCAATGTGACAATACATAATATGCATATTTATTTATGGTGTGGCAATCGTTTTTTTTTTTTTTAAGATGGATCATATCTTATAAATGGTATCAGTCTCATGTACAATACAAGATTGGAAATGGTAAATATTGGTAGTGTGAATAACTCATAGTTGATTATATATCATGTTTAGATTTAATGTATTTTATACCATAACACACCTCTTCAGTCAGACACTTTAGTGTTGTATACATGGTGGTGCTCCGAAGTTTGGAGAGTTATATTATAAGTATGATCACTTCCCTTGGTAGGAGGCATGCAGCAAATATTGAGCTATTGATTTAAAATATTTCATGATCAATAATATATTGTATGATTCTGTATTGTTTATTATGTATTGTTTTAGTAACAATCCTGCTGTTTTGGATTTTATACTAATAAAATTTCTGATTTCTGATTTCTATCTTAATCGGAAAATTGTTCTAATGAAATGTTAAGGAAATTTTAGTTTTTTGGAAATAGCGAGAACAAATGAACCTTGACCCCAATTTTTATTTTAAGAATATAAAAGCATGTCAGATAAGTGTTCTTTTCACAATTTTATAAAAAAAAATTCTATCACCCAGTGTTTTGGATTTTCCCTATATAATCTACATAAAATTTTACAACTTTAAGACCCAATTATCTCAAAATCAAGAACGATGACCTATGCTTTTTAAATTGAAATTTCAAATTATATCCACGCAACATCCTGCCGGGAATAAATTAGGAAAATCTATCTGCCAAAAATATTAGTATTAATCTACCTTTAAGGATATCAGTTATCCTTTATTAGTTTTTACTGCCTTATTCTGTTTATGTTTTTTATGTACTAGTTTTTAGCTCACCTGGCCTAAAAGGCCATGTGAGCTATTCTCATCACTTTGCGTCCGTCGTCGTCGTCGTCGTATGTCGTTGTAAACTTTTCACATTTTTATCAACTCCTCTGAAACCACTGAACCAATTTAAACCAAACTTAAGTGGAATGGTCCTTGGATGGTCCCCTTTAAAAATTGTGTTCGGTTTTTCCGGGCGCCATCCAATATGGCTGCCATGGTCGGACATAGTTTAACCTTGGACCCTATGGGAATTTTAACATTTTCGTTATCTTCTCTGAGACCATTAGGCCAATTTGAACCAAACTTTGGTGGAATGGTCCTTGGGTGGTCCCTTTTAAAATTTGTGTTCGGTTTCCCGGAACGCCATCCAACATGGCCGCCATGGCTGGACTTAGTTTAACATTGAGCCTATGGGAATTTTACTTTTTCGTCAACTCCTCTGAAACCACTGAACCAATTTAAACCAAACTTAAGTGGAATGTTCCTTGGATGGTCCCCTTTAAAAACTGTGTTTGGCTTTCTGGGGCGCCGTCCAATATGGCTGCCATGGTTGGACATAGTTTAACCTTGGACCCTACGGGAATTTTAACATTTTTGTTATCTTCTCTGAGACCATTAGGCCAATTTGAACCAAACTTTGGTGAAATGGTCCTTGGGTGGCCCCTTTTAAAATTTGTGTTCGGTTTCCCCGAACGCCATCCAACATGGCCGCCATGGCTGGACTTCGTTTAACATTGAGCCTATGGGAATTTTACTTTTTCGTCAACTCCTCTGAAACCGGTGAACCAATTTAAACCAAACTTAAGTGGAATGGTCCTTGGATGGTCCCCTTTAAAAATTGTGTTTGGTTTTCCGGGGTCCCGTCCAATATGGCTGCCATGGTTGGACATAGTTTAACCTTGGACCCTATGGGAATTTTAACATTTTTGTTATCTTCTCTGAGACCATTAGGCCAATTTGAACCAAACTTTGGTGGAATGGTCCTTTGGTGGCCCCTTTTAAAATTTATGTTCGGTTTCACCGAACGCATTCGAAGATAGCCGCCATGGCTGGACTTAGTTTAACATTGAGCCTATGGAAATTTTACTTTTTCGTCAACTCCTAAAACCACTGAACCTATTTAAACCAAACTTAGGTGGAATGGTCCTTGGATTGTCTCCTTTAAAATTTGTGTTCGGTTTTCCGGGGTGCCGTCCAATATGGCTGCCATGATTGGACATTGTTTAACCTTGGACCCTATGGGAATTTTAACATTTTCGTTATCTTCTCTGAGATCATTAGGCCAATTTGAACCAAAGTTTGGTGGAATACACCTTGGGTGGCCCCTTTTAAAATTTTTGTTCATTGAAAAATCTTCTTGGCTGAAACGGAACTTGGCTGACCAATTGGAACCAGACTTTGCAGCAATGGTCCTTAGGACGTCCTATTTCAGAATTGTCTGATTCCGTGGACTGTGAACCAAGATGGCCGACAGAGCCAAACTTAGTTTAACATAGAACCCTATGGGAAATTCACTCAAAATCTTCTGGTCTGAAACCACTCAGCCAATTAGAACTAGACTTGGTAGCAATGGTCCTTAAAATGGTTCTCTTTTAGAAATGTGTCCATTGACCTAGAATGTCAACCATCTTGCCTGCCACAGCCGAACATAATTGAACATAGAACCCGATAGAAAAACCAGCCAAATCTTTAGTCCTGCTCAAGAAGAAAAGTGCAGGTGAGCGATACAGGCTCTTTAGAGCCTCTAGTTATTATATTGTTATAAACAACAAAATGAATATTATTTTGTCCTACTGTTTGTAATATCGATTGCCTCTGTTGCTGTTCTGACAAATCTGTATTGTCATTAGATCTTAGTTCGACTTCCCTTTTTATCGAATTACTTCAGTAATCTTTAGCCTCTGATTGCACAATTGTCCCAAAACAATTTTAGTGGTTTTAATTAGTTCAATGTATCCCTGAATTTAAGTATTAGGCGAAAAACACATTCTTAGGGAGCAACCATTTGATATTTTTTTTTTGGGGGGGGGGGGGGGTGCATGGAAGCCATCTTTAGTCCTGCCTTTTTTTCAGCAAAATTCCGAGACTCCTTTTTTTACTACCTGGTCTTGTTCCGCCTTTATTTTCTTGGTATCCTACCTTTTTTCCCACTTCTTTTTCTGGTCCTACCGTATTTCAATGACATCTACACTTCTGTGTCATACTTGGACTTTTACATAAATAATAATGTCTAATTCAAATCAAGATTTTTCTTTTTAAAAATGATATACAATACACCGCCATCTCCTCTATGACGACAAACGCATAACACTGGAAAACTTTCTCACATATCTCAGAAAAGGAATTGTGTGAGTAATGATTATACTAATCAATAATGAATCGTATTTTAACTGCATTAACAAAATTCTTGTTAATAATTTATAGTAATTAACATTTAAAAAAATTCACAAATTAACATGTCAATTCAATTAATTCAAAATTAGCCAACTTCGGGATTTTTATGTATCGTCAATGATATTGGGAACTCCTAAAAGGCAAATGTCTAGTGCAACTTGATGTGCCTAAGTTATCATATTTTGAAAGTATGTCTAGGGTAACAATACCTGTTTAACTTAAATATTTCCATAGCCGAAACTACAAACGAATATTTGTCACAAAGTTTCAATACCAGCTAAACTAAAGATATCAAGCCAAAACCATCGAACAACAGGAATAAGTTATATTTTATAAAGACAATAGAAACTTAAGTCTGCTTGATGTTATATGCGTTGGGCAAATATATCTGGTATTATGTCGATACAAGCCAGAAATTAATACTTTACATTTACTGTTATAATGTAGCTGTGTCCTTAGATGTTTTGTTTTTTTTTTCATTTTAGAAGTACGCTCTTTAATGTTTTGGATTAATTGTTTTCATGTGCAACATTTAAGACTTTGAATACACGTGGTGAATCGTAAATTGACAAAATGTGCATATCTCGTGCTTCAAAACTGGTATCACAGAATTTCTTATTGAACTTAAGTTTCATAGCGTGTAATTTGTTGTTTAAACCTTGTGGATGTGATTCAATAATACATATGTAAGGCTAACAGATATATATAGAATAGAAAATGGAAACGGGGAATGTGTCAAAGAGATAACAAACTGACCAAAGTGCAGAAAACAGCCTAAGGCTAGGGTTACATCATTCATTTAAATAGGGTAGGTAGGTATTCACATTTTATCTGATATTTTTATTTAATTCTTTTGCAACACGATATGACCTTGTTCAACTGGAACACTAGCATGTCTGATAAGTCAATGTCCAAAGTGTATACAACAGAGTCAACAGAAAGATTTCAGATGTTCATTAAACCTAATCATTACTTCATTCACATTAACATTCTCGTAGTCTTCCTCATCATCATTACAGTGCGTGTAACTGTGTGAATTCTACTTCTTGCGGCCCGGGTTGTCCGCAGGCCGAGTTTACCCGTATTTCTCATGATTGGATTATCTCCCTTATTATTGATTGAAAAAAATGGTGGCTATGTTTTCATCACACAAGTCACGATTTTGTTTAAAAACAACACTCATATTCGCAATTTTGACCATTGGAATGAATCAGGTGATAGAGTTGCCAATAAATTAATCAAACTTCGTTCAGCTAATCTTTCACTTGACGACGAAAATAAAATGGCGAAGGGTTGGCACTCAAATTAGGATCGGTCGGGTTTCGATCCGACTGTAAATCTTAATATCGATGTTGGGTTGCGTATGAGTTTTTTTCGAAGTTAAAATCCTCACAGTAACCATAAGAAGAAGGATAGCATTAAGAGCGATGTTCCACCATTTAAAGATTTTTACCACATAAGTTGAGGTATTCTGTGCCAGGGTGTAAAAAAATAACAATCCAAAGCTACTAATATTAGATATTGTAAATTTATACTATGCTGTATACGACGCATTTCAAGGAGTTACCTCTCATCAGCAGCATTAAAACCGAAACATTTGGAAGACCAAAAACCAAACTTATTTTAAACAAGTACTCATAACCAAAAATACCAAACTAGGAAGCCAAATTTCAGCTAAGATCTACCATGTGCAATACAAGGAATGAACCCTTAGTATTTCTATTAATTTTTAATTTTGCTAAATACTGGTAATTTCTGTAACAAATCAATGAATAATCATGTCTGACGACTAGGTTGGCGAATACCGTCAGAACCTAGGATCCATCATGTAGAGGCATCGTCCTAGTAACCATTTATTTCAAGTTACTTCAGATACTAAAAAAGTGTTTTAATAATTGCCGGCTTCAATTATAGATTTGATGTTTGAAAATTGAGTGTCAACTTAGGACACAGAAGTCTGCAGAATTGTACTATATGAAAATATACGTAGATAAGTTAAAACTCACATCAGATTAACAGTCAGGGATTTAATAACTAATTTAGCTGTCTAATTAGTTGACAAATGAACTATACACAGTTGTGGTATTGTCCGGTTTCTTGATCTATGACCAAAGTAATAATAATCAAGTAAGCCAGCCGAACGAATAATTTGGACTGTGTCAATTTCCGTGATAACGGAAACAAATACTATGCTATTGACGGATTCAAAGGGACATCAGACGTCTTGTATTGTCATTTGTTTATTACAAAGGGCAGATGAAAAAATAAGTGCTGCTGCTGTGTTCCTAAATAATATCAGGATTTTGTTTTTAATAAACGTATTAATATTTCAGTCTAGGTTTAAAGTATTACAGTGAAAAACAGCAATAAGTTCTTAAACTCGTCGCTAGTGTAGGGAATTCAAAGCCTCTCACAATCTAAGAAGAAATCTCAAATCTTCAATAGAGAGTCGTGTAAGAAGCGTTTAATCTCAAACCAATTTTGTTCCCACTGTCGTAACATTTCATGTGCCTCAACCGATTTGTGACCTCCGCCGGATTGACTTTGTTGAACTCGTGGTTGTTCATTTGCCTTCCCGGGTTTGTCTGTCCAATGGATCATTTGCTGTTTAGGTATATTTATCCTCTTTGACAGAGCCTTTATATTATCTAGATCAAACTTTATATATTCATGCTTTGTATGAATAAAATCCCGTTAAGTCGAAATATGGTGCATGCATATATATGATGATTGTTCCTGTGTACGTTGTCACTGAATGCAAATACAGGAAGTACAATATCCTGTCGACTGATACCATAGAATTGAGTTTCCGTTTTCTACGGAAATATTCACAATGCTAATTATTCGACCGACTGCCTGACATGATTATTAGTAATTTGGTCACAGATCAAATACCCTGGCAATATAAGGATGAAATACAGTTCATTTACCAACTTATCAGACAACTGAATTAGTTGATTTATTACTGCAAATTAATCCTGTCCTTATTATGTCGGTGCTACATAAAGATCCGAATCAATAAGACTTATACTAATAATCTAAGGGTGTATCTGATAGTTCAGGGGGTCAGGGGAAGTAGACAGACTAAAGCTGTACATGTACAATGAAATGTTTTTATAATAGTTTCGTCAGCTTTTGTCTTTCTTTATTCTACTTTTTATTGCATTTTAGAGCAAAATCAGGACTACAACACCAAATAAAACTATCTGGATTTGCATTGAATCAGGACTGGTCAAGACCAGTTATCATCAGTTCAGCATGACTGTGTTACGTTAAATTGAAAGTCACCGCTGAACAGATATAAAGTAGTGTTAACCAGTCTTAATTGACTGCAAAGAAATATATGTTGATTTGAACTCAAATTCTGAACAGTTTGACGTGAGAAGATATATGTGTCTAAAATACTCATGAATAAGTACTTATCAACATATACATTATTGTTTAGGGGCCAGATGAAGCCCGCCTCCGGGTGCGGGATTTTCTCGCTGCGTTGAAGACCCATTGGTAGCCTTGAGCTGTTTTCTGCCCTTTGGTAGGGTTGTTGTCTCATTGACACATTCCCGGTTTTCATTCTCTGTTCTAAGTCTTATTTTATGTACAGCTGGTATTACTTCTTATCTGGAGAAATTTCAGTCATTCATTCTACAGTTTTCAATTAAACATTTATTGTCTTCTCTGATTTTTAACTACCACTATGGCCCACTTATTGTGCAATAAATATAAACCTAATCTTGAGGCTAGAAGATCGTAAAATCTCCCACGAAAATTTATAATTCCCGAACATATAACAATTTGAATGTCACTATTCATAGGCAATGATAGATGTATTAAACTTGTACTTTAGTCCTCATATAAAAAATGTGGACATATTTTAATTGGTATCTGACACCTCATAAGGTAGAGTGAAATAGCACTATACAGTTATAGCATGTTGGTAAGGTTGATGCAGGATTTTATCGCACTGACCAAGAACACTATCGGCCAAAAAACAACATGCTACAATTGCTTCATTATTTTTCAAACTTCAATATTAAATTATCTTTTTTGAAACGGCTGCATATTTCAAGTTAACGATAACAATACATTTTTAAACAAAATGATGTTTACTTGTTTTGCTAGTCTTTTTATAAAATTATAACGTTACAAAAAGAAAATATACCTAAGGAGCAATAAAAAACGTAATCTTTTGGACAGACAAACCCGGAAGACAAATGAACAGCCACAAGCACAACAAATAAACACAGAAAACTAAAAGGCAATGAACAACACGAACTCCTATAAACCAGGAGTGAACCCAGGTGCTCCAGAAGGGTAAGCAGTTCCTGCTCGGTATACGGCACCCGTCGTGAAGTTCAACAAAGTCAATCCGGGGGAAGTCACAAATCGATGGAGGCACATTACGTTTTGTAAATACAAAAACTCCCGTGGTCATAGTTCACAGACTTTCTGTCCGTGGGATATTCAAATATGGTTATTTTAGGAAATTCCCAGTCCGTAAAAACTGTATTGCATGCTACACATGTTTTGCTGCCTCGGGATATTGAAATATGGTTAATTTTGGAAATCCCCAGTCAGTTAAAAGGTATAGCATGACATGTTTTTCTGTAGCGGGAAATTCAAATATGGTTATTTTTGGAAATCCTCAGTCCGTACAAAGTGTATAGCATGCTACACATGTTTTTCTATAGCGGGATCTTCAAATATGGTTATTTTTGGAAATCCCCAGTCCGTAAAACCTTTATAGCAAGCTACACATGTTTTTCTGTACCGGGATATTCAAATATGGTTATTTTCGGAAATCCCCAGTCCGTAAAACCTTTATAGCAAGCTACACAAGTTTTGCTGTAGCGGGATATTCAAATATGGTTATTTTTGGAAATCCCCAGTCCGTAAAAACTGTATAGCATGCTACACAGGTTTTCTAGTTTGTCACATGTCATGTGCTAATCAAATAGAAAAACAGGATGTATACAGAGAAATAATAAATACCAACATCCTCACTGGCCAAATTGATTAAGGACATACTTTGTTTATACTGTGGTAATGACCATACATACTCTACAGAAACCATTTATTACAGATATATAATATAAATTTAGAGTAAAATAAGTACATTTTTATATGCATTATATATGGCTTTGGAAGAGCTATATAAACTACCCTATATCGCATACCCTGTATCACACCCCTAAACCGATATAGCATACCCTATTTCGCATCCATAGATCCATTTTATGTTCGGAGTTCTTCGGGTGTGTTCACAATGGTCTATTTTTGAAATATATGATATAAAGAATAATACATTGTCAAATCTATATCACATGCTATATCAGCCCTTGACCAATACACACCTCGGGCCAAAGGCCCTCGGGGTGATATTGGGTAATTTGGTTGATATAAAATGTGATATATGTCTGGACATGTATTATTCTGCATGTTATCACTTTTCTACAAAACTAAAGTAAGTTAATCGTTTATGTATAACCTTAACTTTAAACATTATAAATGCGTTTTGTATTTTGAATATCAATAAATTCTATAAAATGAATTTTCATGATAATTGGACATATTAAGCCATCAATTTTCACCATTAAATCTTTTTCGTGAAGTTATCTTTTGCTCAACTACTTAGTTTTATTGTTTCAAGTAAATGTTCGTTTTATCAAAACATGTGTTAGAAAAGTGTTTTTATTGCTCTAACCATCAGCTTCATTGCGACTTGGAAACTCAGGGGTGTTAACCACATCAAATTATTACTACTGTCCATTGGATAACACACATTTATGTACAATAAGAATGAAATCTGATACAGACTTAGGTATAACTGTAGTGATAAGTCGGGTAGGTAATAAAGTTTCAAGAAGATGTAGTTTTATTAACGCCAAAAGTAATCGTTTTTGCAATTCTAGAAAAAGTCAGTATTTTCGGCAAATGTCTGTTTATAATTTCGTAGATTCCGTGGATAGATCAATCAAGAATTTATGAACCCAACGAAATATGAATGCTTTAACTGTGATTATACATTAAAGGGACATTTGGTAGTGGAAATTAATAAAACCACATAAAATAGGGGACTGGGCAATAATCACAAGGATAGGACGGGAACAAAAATCAGAAAAAAATAATTGTCCCATCCCTGTAGTTGTTTACAAAATGTCGGTGTCTCATACTTTTGAGTAAATAAAACTGATGTTATTGTAATGTTCAATTAGGAAAGACGGTTGGGGTTAGGGATAGACACAGTTTATAATTTTCACCATAAAAAAATTGTTAGTCTCATGGACAATTCTTTGGAAAAAATAAGCCCCAAGTGTTAAGAAAGTCTATGTCCCATGCCCATTTGTACCGGTCCCTTCTCTGCGATAAATATTGTCCAGTCCCTTATCGATTATACTTAAAATGAAAGTCATTGCTGACAGAAAACCGTCTTTTTTAATTTGCCGCTTTTCACTTAAATTTTTGTTCAAACACCACAATCCATGAAAATTGATTGATAACGAAAATACCTGAATTCACAGAATAACCCATTACAAAGGCGTATCAACCATCTCCCCATGTCGTCCATTGTTTGATTTTTATTCAGTGTAGTAACAATGTCTGTTTAAACATCAGTATTTCAAAGTAAAAATGATATATATGGCGCTTCCCTTTTCTATTTTCAAATCGTTCGACATCAAACACTCAACTGAGATAATTATTGTGATAATAATGATAGGATACGGTTGAGATCAAAGTACCTATAGATCGATTACGTTGATTGAATATTCAATAATAGATTCCACTTAAACCATGGCAATTGCTATGTTTTTTTCTCGAATTTGGTTTTGATGATGTTAGTTTACAGTTGTATGATCTTGCAAATGTATTGATTTTGACACATAACACTTCTTGTACCGGACAATGAAGGCATTCAAGAAAAAGAAGTTACATTTTTAAAGACAAAACAAAACTTTATAGTTTCGTACAATAAAATCAACATGTAAACCTGTTTCAACTTTCTTTCTTAGTTCTTTTTTGTATTTTTGCTGAACTGTGCATGTAAAACGAGCAGTTACGGCTACAATACATGTATGTTCTAGATTATATTCATGACATATACAACATAGAATATAATTATAAACGAGCGCTCATTAAATCCAGATTGTCAAGTGATATCTAAGTCTTTCCAGTTGTTTGTTAAAGCTACTTCTCTTATGATACTTTAGGAATCACTGTTTGTTTGTGATTCGTCGTCCAGGCTGCGGGGAAATCTTAACATCCATCTCTCTATGAAATCAAATGTTGTCTAAACAAAACATACGTATCGGTATCCAATAAAACAAACATTTTCATACACGCGTTGATCAATCAACTGGGCATAATTTCCATATTACGACTTCATGTCACACTGTACACGATGTGATACAAAATTACCTTAACCATCGGAGAGTTAGATAATACAGGTCAACCAGAAGAGAAAATATATTTACTCATATTTTCATAGGTTATAAGCCCTAAACCATAACAACAGATATGTTTTCAGAGTGTATGTATATAATATGCCCTTCATGCGAAGTAACTTGCAAAAAGAAGATTTCCTCTGCAGTGTCAATGTTGTGTGTTCTGTATTATTTTTAAACAATTGTGTAAATAAGAGTGAAAGAAGAGTGAACGTTTGAATTGTTTGTGTTGAATAAGAAATAAATATAGTTGGAAACGTTAATGATTCGTGCATAAGAAGGCTCATAATTGATAAAGAGGAAACATATACCTAAGGACAAACCAAAAGAAACGCAATCCATTAGACAGAAAAACCCGGAAAGACAAATGAACAACCACAAGCACAACAAATAAACGCTGAAAACTAAAAAAAAAAAAAAAAAAATGAACAACACGAACTCCTATAAAAAAAGGAATGGACTCAGGTGATCCGGAAGGGTAAGCAGTTCCTGCTCCGTATACGGCAACCGTCGTGAAGTTCAAAAACTCAATCCGGTAATGGTCACAAATCGGTGGAGGTTTACGACAGTGGGAACAATTTAACATCATCTTAGCTATTGGAACACTGTAACAGTCAAGCAATTTGAGATGACGACAGTAAAATTTCCTAAGTGATGACAACAACTTATCCCTGATAAAACCCTGGTTAAGAAGTTTTTGTGACAGCAGTAATCCTCTTTGTCGAAAGACGCAGTAACTCATGCATGCCCTTGAATATCGGATAAGCTGAAAAACATAGACGCCATATGCAGGTATATTGCTACTCAAGAATCGAAAGTTAACAATAGGAAAGTCAAAGTCATCATGTTTGTCATGAAGTTTTGTCTTTAAATGTCCCTCGTTGTCTATTTTAAGAAACAAATCCAAATATGAAGCGAATAAATATGAACAAAAGAATACCAAAACGACAAAACAGAGGGAAAAGTCCAGAAATTAAAACATTGGACACCTGATGTACAAGATGAAACAGTGTCCGGGCATTCAAAAGATCGGGACCTGTTTACCCTGGGCGACGTACCAGCGAGGATTTGTTTCCTTATCGTTTGTTTTTTGAAAGCATTAGCTACTGGACTGATGAGATTCTCGGGGATAAACTAGTATTTCTATTCACGTTTCGTGGAAATATTATTTTGTTAGTCTTATAATATACATGTATCTTATAACAATCTCATCGGTTTGTTATTTATCAGAGAACTAACAGAGAAAAAAACAAACCAGGGAAAATTATATACTGCTATATATGTCGACGTTTATATTCTTTCTAGACAATGTAGCACCATTACCGTACATATTTGTCTCCTTTTACGTATTATGTCGTTACTTGGAGATGTCAGAAACCTTGAATTTGATTCTTCATTATTATCACTCTCAGACAATGACTGTCAGGCACTCCATAAACTGACAGAATTATATCGAGAAATACCATAATCAGTTTCCATATATAGATTAATTTCTATAGCGAATAAATTCCTGGAAGATATTCGAGTTTACTTCATACTCTGATTAGATGGTGATTGCATGGAATCTGAGAAAATAACTCGTTTCAGTAATGAAAAATACAACAAATTAAACACGCACATTGTTCTGCAGTTTTACTTCGATTGAAATGTATACAGTATGTGCGAAATAAATCATAAAGATGTCAGAAGTTTCTCACATATACCAATTACAATTTTACTCTACTGGTCTTTTTTAATTGCAGTTATTGTCAAACGAACGCCCTGTTGCATCAGATTTTCCAACAGAGTGATTTTTCACTGTGTAATTGTGTTGTCATATATAAAGTCACCAAAGACAAGTGTGAGGTCGGTAGGTAAAGAAAAAATATATTTCCAACAATTTCATCCGTGTAGTAAGGTATGTTTTGGTTTAATTTACTCTGTGGCCTTTCGGGCACCTTGATCTTTGGTTATTCCTTCTGATCTCAAGATTTGAAAGTAAATTCAAGAAATACCAAAGGGATATTGGAATTAGGGGAAAATCGAAAACAACTGACAAACTCCGGAGAACAACGAAGACAAGACCAAAACAATACAAACACTGCACTTAAAAAGTAAAATGATATGAACAAAATGGACCCCACCAAAATACTGGGAGTAGGCGCAGGTGCTCCAGAAGAGTAAGCATTCTCTGCTTCCTGCAGAACACCTTCAATGCTGCCAATTTCAAATCCGATAGGAGGAAGGGACAGCATCAATGGAACAGGTCCATTTCGACCGTGAGCACTGTTGATTAGACAACATTCAATTTGATGAAATGTACACTTTAACTGCAGCTAAAAGGGTATAGCAGGATGTTTATTTCACGTGGTATAGAAAAAAATCTCGGTTTTATGACTTAAACGTCACACACAGAAGTGAGATACACGTGTGTATTTGTTGAATATCGAATAATAAATTATTTTAAACAAATATTGATCCTCAACATTTGCACAGTACGTCGATTTAGGACTTATCAAGGCCTAAAATGTTATAAAACAAAAGGTTCAAAATTGACAAAAGACATAAAGGGTAAAACCTAACCCATCTTTTACACACCAGCAAAGGAATATCAAACCAACAAAATGGGAAATTCCGTAAAATGGTCAGACAAACACGTGAGATGACAATATAACAAAAACCAACACTGCAAGGATACATGTATCATTAAGTGAATAAAAAATGTGATAAACTAAACGGAATTAAAACATGTAATAAACTAAACAGAATTAAACAAGACATCACAAAAACAAAACTCTAGCAATTACTCCAACCACAAATTGGACACACAATACACTGTCAAGTACAAACTAAACACATTGTATCAGAGATAGCAGAGGTGAGTCTACGCTAGTTGTAAATTTATATAGAGCACATTCTGGCTGATAAAGTCAGACTGTCCTGACTTATTATTGTGTTTATGTTTTTTTCTAGGATACTGTCTGTTGGATGGCGTTCGGTGAATGGTACGTCATTGTTGAACTTCCTATTATCAATTTTGTTGTTTACTAAACTGATTTGACTTCCTATTAAATTAAAACTCCTTTATACCAGGGTCAATTCACATGATTATTTTAAAAGTCTTATTATTCAAACCACATTACAATTTCACACACGTTTATTTCCTTTTAATTTGGTAAAAAGATAAAAGAATGTACATTGGAAATTTTTTCCAAAGGTAAAGTACATCCTAAAACTATCAGGAAATCAAATTTCATTATTTTCTCTTTTAGACCAATGATTTAATTTGTAAGAAATGCGATGCACTGTGATATTGATGTGATATTGATATTTGACGCTATCATAAATAAAACAGGAAAGGTTCTCAATGACAAACCAATCAATGGACGCCATCTAATCGACAGAACCTCAGACAAAAATAACATAAAAGATGGTTCAATCATGTTAAAAGTACGGTGCGCTCGATTTCTGACTAAATTATATTATTTAGAAATTCATTTACCCATATTCGTTCGATAATTAAATTTCTTTAGTCAAATCTTCATACGGAAAAAGAATATGCATATTGTAAATATACTAGTATTTTACTTGTTATAAATGTATGCACATATGTATGTTTTGGAGAAGACAACTTTAATTTGAAAAAACTTGTGTCTAATCCTTTTGTCATGTTTCGAACAATAACTGTTTAAACTATAAAAGAGCACAAAACACAAACACAGCAAAACAGAAAGTCATGGTAGTCTGACCCGGTACAGACACTGAACAGTGCGTGATGGGTTGAACCAGTTTAATGGTACATTGCGTAATAATCATTAGTACACAATTGAAATGTCCTAAGATAAAAAATCAGACAAATGTCTGTGCTGAAGAACATACATATTAATCTATGAAGTAATGATGTAATACATAAATCTAAAACAATCAATAAATATTGTACTAAATACTTGAAAAAAGAGAGAAAAACTTAGTAAAACGTTAGTTCAGTATATACAAAAATGACTATAAAAAATGGAAAAAGAAATTAATACGGAACACAATACCGGAAGTATCTATTTGAAGAAGTTTATAATTGATTAGTACATTCTGTAATAGATTTACTATGCTCCAGTGATGGACCCGGAACTGAACACACAGAGCTGCCTAGCACATCCCCAGATGACGAAAAGGAGAGATTCGCTCGTTTCGGGGTTGTCAGTCATAATCCAGAAAGCCACACCGCGGATCATAGTGGGTAACGTGTTTAAAGAACACGTAGCACCCCGCACGCGATAGACCGCTTCTTGATTCCTGAAAATGAGTAGTCTAATGGCCGCTACAGAAGAATTAATTAACACCTGACCCTACCCAAACCATCCACCACTTTACAGTGGCAGTTAAAATTGGTTCCCCTTTACCTTGTGTCCCGTCTCACCTTTAATTGAATTGTGTTTTATAAATTGTTGAACTGATTATCCTTCTGGAGAAGGATGACATATTTACCACTGTACGTCAAGCAAACAACAAACAACGTAACAGAAACTGCTTTTTCAAATGTACCTTCTTGTAAGTATTGAATAAGTGTTTATTCCATGGTAGCTTGACCAATACAAAATAGTACACCAGGATAGGATCACATATCGAAATATCAAAACATTATAATGTACCAATAAAGCAAATAAACATATTACCTATAAAAAGTAAAGTCAAGAAATACCAAAGGTTTATTCAAAGGAGGGGAAATCGAAACAATTGACAAACTCCGTAGAACAACGAAGACAAGACCAAAACAATACATGCACTACAATTAAAATCTTAAAACATGTGAACAACATGGACCCCACCAAAAAACCGGGGGTAGACTCCGGTGCTCCGGAAGAGTAAGCAGTCTCTGCTTCCTGCAGGACACCCGCCATGCTGTCCATGTCAAATCCGATATGCGGAAGGGATAACATCAATGGAACAGGTCCATTTTCATTTGGGAAACGGTTTTTTCATACCTATCAACTAACACATTTATTTCTTTTTTGTGAACTCAATTATATGTATTTAGCCATTTCCGTTTCACGTTCATGTTTAATGTACAAGGTGCGATGGATAAATTTCTGTAAGGAATAAAAAAAAGAAGTGCAGGCAAACATATGATATTGCTGAGCATTTTGTTAGTTTGAATTAGTTTGTTTTAATTTTCTACCAATCATAATATCCGTTTCTCCCATTTATTACGCTAATAAACGATCACGACTTTACGACTTGACTGCCACCATGATGTTGGACCTGTTCCCACTGTCGTAAAATTTCATGTATCCACCGATCTGTGACTATCACCGGATTGACTGTTGAACTTCACGACGGATGCCGTATACGGAACAGGAAGTGCTTACCCTTCCAGAGCACCTGTATTCACTCCTGGTTTTTATAGGTGGTCATTGTGTTTTAGTTCTGAGTTTTTATTTGTTGTGCTTGTTCATTTTTATTCCCCGGTTTGTATGTCAAATTTGCTCATTTGGTATATTTGTCCTCTCTACAGTTATTGTGTTATAAATGTATAATTAAATAAGAGTTTTTTTTTTGTCTATCTTGGTCTTACTGTTTAATCAATACTGCCATCAGACAGAACTAAATCCGACCCAATGACAGCATGATATTTAACCTTACCATGGTTTGTTTTATAAGTCAGTATTTATATTTTGATCGTAAATCATTAGAAAAAAATAATACAATAAACAGTGGTTTATTCTCAAATTCAGTATTTAGATTTTAATTGTTAATCTTTTTTTAAAGTAGAATAATTATAATTTAAAGAATTTCAACTGACGCTGATTTGAATACTGTGAATAATCAAAATATATAAACGTGGTTCTTCTGAGAAAATTAAGAGTACCCGGCACTCTGTTTAGACTTATAATTTATTATAGTAAATCATCAATTATTAAAGCAAAAACGAATTTTATTTACTGCGCAGTGGGCTTATGACAGAAATTCAATAAAAATCTTTTCATACCCTATCGACCATCCAATATTTGATTATACATATCTATGTATTGGATTAGTTTTTTCAATAGAAAATATAATAGTTCCGGAATCAGATATCGCTGTCATTCTAGATATGTCAACGGACAAACCCCAAAATTAAATATTGCTTTTAAAATGTTTGGTGAGAAAGATTTTAGCTTTTAAGATAATTGAATGTTTGAACATCTAATTTAATAAATTTAAAAAAAAAAGAATTAACTTTTCCTGTTTAACTTTATTTTAATTTTAATCATTTTTTCACAAATGTTCATTGTTAAATCCATATATTGGACTAATATATATATATATATATATATATATATATATATATATATATATATATATATATATAGAATTCGAATATCAGATCAAAATACATTTTGTTTGGTTTGAACATGCTTTTTACAGGTATTTTTTTCCTATTTGCAACTTGAATAGTAATTGTGAGGCAGAAACATATAACTCGAGGATAACAATATAGTATCGCACATGCATCCAAGGGGCCTCGGTAGGCGAGTGGTCTAGGTAGTTCGCCATGACTACTAATGATCACTAGCATGTCAACACTGAGGGTGTGAGTTCAAATCTAACCTGTGCCGGGCTGTGTTCGATTCCGATCTAAATTGCCAATTTTCCTACCGAAGGTCGGTGGTTCTCTCCGGGTACTGCGGCTTCCTCCACCAATAAAAACTGGACGCCGCAAAATAGTCAAAAATGGCTGAAAACGGCATAAAACCCCAACCAAACAAACAAACACATGCAGCCATAAACAGAGTGATGACAAATATTCTCAAATTCGTTCAAATTCATAATTTAAATGTCTTCCAGAAGTAATGAAAAGGAATTTGTTAAAGCGAGTATTAGTATTAGTGGTTTTTACTTCTAAACATCATTACATTTATCTTACATACAGTTAGGTGCAGACATAACCTCTGACCAATTTAACTTACAGCAGTTCTGCTGACTGCTTTAAAACGGCTCTACAATAGAATCCTGACCAATTCTGACTGCTCTAAGCTATCATGGTCAAGAACAACTCTAAGTTGTCATGGTCAAAAACAGCTCTAACCTGTCATGGTCTAGAACAGCTCTAACCTGTCATGGTCTAGAACAGCCAGCTCTAACCTGTCATGGTCTAGAACAGCTCTAACCTGTCATGGTCTAGAACAGCTCTAACCTGTCATGGTCTAGAACAGCCAGCTCTAACCTGTCATGGTCTAGAACAGCTCTAACCTGTCATGGTCTAGAACAGCTCTAACCTGTCATGGTCTAGAACAGCCAGCTCTAACCTGTCATGGTCTAGAACAGCTCTAACCTGTCATGGTCTAGAACAGCCAGCTCTAACCTGTCATGGTCTAGAACAGCCAGCTCTAACCTGTCATGGTCTAGAACAGCCAGCTCTAACCTGTCATGGTCTAAAACAGTTCTTTAATCAGTCATAGTCTAGAACAGTTCTAGTAACAGTCAGGATTTAGAATATATAAGAAATCTCAACTTCAAGTTTCAGTAAAGTCTTTTTGTAACACTATAAATAAAAATACAACACTGAAATAAAGCATATTTATATATCTTGACAATTCGCATACAATTTATGAAACGAAGCGATATTGTCACAAAAGCAGTCGTAGACCAAGATTGCTCTAATTCTTGACCAGAGCTATTCTAAAAAGCAGTCGTGGACCAGGGACTGCTCTAATTCTTGAACAGTGCTGTTCTACTTCCTGACCATAATTGTTCTTGACCAGAGCTGTTCTTCTTCCTGACTGCTCTAAGTTAACTTAGAGCAGTTCAAGTTAACTTGGATAAGAGGTTATGACTGGTTGCAACGCTAAATCTAATTATACAGCCAGATGACTATATTCGAAATGGAAAAGACACACAGAATCACATATGCAACAAATGTTATCACAAAGTAGTCCTAAGCTTCATTTGTCACGAAAGCCATAATATATTTCTTTCTGCTATATAATTGTTCCAAATTTTCATTACAGATTTGAAAAGTTAAGGCAAACGTTGCAAAAGCTTTGAAATCTAATTTTACATAGTTCTTTTATATTTTTTACTACAGAATTGAATATGCCATAATTTTTTTATACAAAAAAATTTCTTTTATATAGATAGTTATGCAATTGCAGTAACATACTACGAAATATATATCCCTTTAATTTGGCTGTTTTCTTTTATTTTTGGAGGGGGTCTTTTGATTCAAGACTCCATTTCAGATTTTGAAGTAAAGTTATCCAGAAAGAGTTACAATTAATGTAGGTCAGAAAGGGGCGTTGCAGATGAACTGTTTTCGTCCAATGAAAATAATAATGTTACATAAGCCCTTTATACATGTTTTAAAAGTTCAACTACACATAATTTTATAATTATTTTATGAACAGATAATACCAATAGTGGATATCAATTTGCTGTGGAAAAGAAACATATTGTTATCGCAATCGCAGTACATTAAGCTTTATATTTTATTCATGACACTATTAGGCAATCACAAAAGCCTTAATGTAGTGCAGTTTATTTAATTACAACTTGACTTTATACACTCTAATAGCGGAGACGCATTATAAAAAAACCAGGTCAGATCTGGAAATAAAATATTATTCGTTTGGGCGTTCTTTTGCACTGATTTTTATGTGGTTAGAATATACCTAATGTACATGTTAATTTCGAATCTGAGTCAATGCAAAACTATATGGCAACATACTCTTAAATACTTTTATATTTCCTACCGGTGCATCCTCATATATTTCTGAACGACATGATAAGACTTGCTACAAGTCCTTTCCGTATAATACGTGTTTCAATGTTGTTAAATGAGACTGTTGCTATTATAGAGACAACATTTGTTTTGATAACTGCTGGAGTTTTAAGCAGTTTCACTAAACCTTTAACAAAATTCAAAGGAAGGGACTCGTGGCAAGTCTAATCACAATCTGATATTGCAAATATTACTTTTTATTTATCTATCGATCATCAGAACTTCATAACTTCACACCTAACATTAAGGTTAATTAGCTAATATCGCCGAAAATTATGATATATTCGAGTTAAGAATATATTTTGATCCCTTGATGTTTGAATTACACACGTCTTGAATACAATACAGTTAATAGACGAAAAATGATAAAAAAAACATAAAACAAACAAATAAAAACTAAAAAACAAACAATAAGTAACACAGACTAACAAATACACTGAAAGGGGGAAAGAAATACAATATAGTATTCAACAAAGGTATAAAATACACACATTGCCTACCAGTAAAATATATCAATCAAGATTGCACAAGAAAACCTTTAGCCGTCCATAGACAGTATTAAGAATACAAGCGACAATAATTCAGCATTTGTGTCAATTATTTGCTCAAATGTCTAGACCATTGTTTACTTTTGTAAAGCATTTATAACATCACTGTTGTAGTCAATACTTTCTATTGGTAAGTATTGTGTTGATATATATAACTACCAGACGTTTTGATTCTGAAGTTTCATTAATGTTAATCACACATAGAGACGTTATACAATGAGAGAAAAAATGAAATCAATGTCATTATTAGTTCTTGAATAAATACAGAGATACATGTACATAGCCGAACTCCCAAAAGGATATAAATGGTGTTCGTGCATAATACTCGGACATCAGATAATAATCAATGTGATAGTTTGTGGAGAAACCAGTTTTCTCAAGTGAAAAGTCAAATCAAATTCGTTGATAACAATTTTGATGTACAAGATGTGCATATTTTTCGATTTACAACCCCTCAAAATGACGATCATGGTTTTTAAAAATTGTTTTCTTTATTATGAATAAAAGACGGATGGGCTAATAGCTCAAATAATTATTTACAGTACAACATATATATCTTGAAATTTTAAGCCCAAAAATCTACACGGATGAAATTTTAGAATTTCAAGATAATTTATTCTGTTTATTACATTTGCCTATTCAGTAGATTTAATAAGAAGACTTTAGGATTTTTTTTTTATCTTGCAGCCACGCCTTTATCTGACCGATTTAGACAGCCCAATATTGTTTTACATATTGTCTCAGAGGCTTAATGGTTTGTATGGAGCTATGGTTCACAGCGTTAATTACTAGATTCTGTGCCAGCCCCCATTCAAATCAAGTATACATATTCCATTTTCTTGCACTTTTGTAAAACAGATAAGACATTTTGAGTTGGTGGATAAACAAAATATAAGTAAACCTACAAAATTAAACTTTATATCTTCTGACACTGTACATAAATTGTATATTTAAGTGACTATGGGAATGGACGTTTGTGTAGTACCGTAGTTGGGGACGGTCATTGACAAGTCACTTTCTAGAGTGAATTATTGGATTTTTTTCACTTGGAAGTACAAATATTTCATCCCACACAATTAAAAAAAAATCAGTAACCACATAGTCTGTTCACAAAATATTGTTGACTGGGTTACAATACTTTCGATTGATTTCATGCCATGAATACGAGTATCATAAATAATGGCTAACAAGATGGTGTGTAAATTGAAAACAATAGTTCGAACTAAATACCATAAAAGCATTACGGAAGCAATATGGCAGATTCTACAACACCACAATAAAAGGACCAGGCGAAAACACTTACACAGTAAAAACATATAACCCAGTCAACACCAAGAGAGTAAAAACTTAGCTAACCGAAGAGAATCAAAACAAGTCAACACAGACACTAAAGCACTTGCAATGCAAAGTCTCACAGAAAACCCGAAGGGACGTCAGACGTTACAGAAGCGTTGGCCCCTGCTCCGTTAAATTATCCTGTCACATTGTAAATGAGGAAAATCATGTCGATTCCGTTGAAGAGTAATTTATAGTTAAATACGATTTATCTAACTGAGAATGTATACATGTACTTTTCGTTTGTGAAAATACATTTGTTATTAGTTCTGACCATTATCTTTATTTGTCTCTACAATCAAACTTTGTTGGCTTAAAAAATAGTATTTTATTACATTTTCGGTAATACGGAAGTAGTCAACTTTAGGGCCATTTGGCCTTTCTCAAACGTTTGAACGTTCGACCCGCTGCTTACGGACCTCAAAGATAATGGACAGCGATACAATCTTTTCACCTGCTTATTGTTGAATGTTCCTGTGTAACGAAATGTAAATGTCATTTTAAAATTTATTCCACAGACTTTGTATTGTTTAAATACATGTATTAATGTTAATAAGCTTACTCTACATTTCATAAAAAAAATCATTTTTTATATATGGAAACTTCCTTACGAAGCCTGTGCATTAACAGACACACGAAGTTATGTATTAGTACATGTTACATACGATGAACTGAAATAACACCAAATTCAGTATATCTGCGAGTATCATATGGATAGAAATAACGGAATTAAGGGTAAATGTCAACTGAAACGGGACAACAAAAATAAAGAAAGAAAAAGAGAACAGCTTTCCGCATAGGACATTTTCTCATACTATATACAGGTAACAATATCTTAGCAGCCCCACGTTAACGAAATTTGAAGAAATTCAGCCAACTGAAATTAAACTGGTTCGTTAGAATGTGTTAGTGAATAGATACAATGAATGTTCAAATAAATGAATGTTTCCACGCTAGCAAGACTATGTACAATCATGAATTAGTGGTTTTTTCAAAGTTTCCTACTAATTCCGAAACACATGTAGATTTTTATATTGTTAACATATTAATATCGTATTTATCAAAGGATTTTCAGTGCGGTATCAACATATTTGCCTGTTTATGGCACTTTACAAGAGACATTACCTGCAACAAAAGAGAAATAAAATATAAGGTAATGAGTGTATGTTTTGAGACTAGACGCGTTGAATATTACTATAAATACATTTTAGTTCCAAATCTGTGAGTGGAGGATTAGTATTTCTAAGAATCAATTCTTAGATCTGTTTCTCAGAATCTTGTTGACAAACAGCTTGTTGGAACATATCTGTGGTTAAATTATAAAAACATTTAAAAGTAAGTTTCCTTCATTACCTGCAACAGAAGAGAAATAAAATATAAGCTATTGAGTGTATGCTTTGAGACTAGACTATCAATCCAGCAACAGAATGACGCGTTGAATATAACCGTTATTATCTAACATCTTGATGAAACCTTACATTTGATGAAAATGTAAAAAATAAAGAGAAAACGCGGATAAATGCAGCAATTTATTCGGAAGTATAAGAAAACCAGTTGTTTGGTAAAATGTCAATACCTTTTTCTGCAAGTTTAGTCAAAGAAAATATTTATCAATAATCCTGGACTTATTGATGGTTTTTATATAATATAATATGATATTGAATATTATTCTAGTATCTTATTACAACATCATCGTATGATAGATCTTTAAAATTTGCGATATTAATTTCTATTAGTAAAAACATTCATATATTTAAATCTATATTTAGAATTACTATAAATACATTTTAGTTCCAAATCTGTGAGTGGAGGATTAGTATTTCTAAGAATCAATTCTTAGATCTGTTTCTCAGACTCAGAATCTTGTTGACAAAGCAGCTTGTTTGAACATATCTGTGGTTAAATTATAAAAAACATTTTTCTTCTGATTGCATTATAGAGAATCAAATTCGATAAATCACCGCAAAATGTAAAATTTGAACGAAACTCATATATTTAAAACCATAAACATTTCCATCAAACAACCACTATTTTTATAATTAGTGTTCCCGTCGAACGTCAGTCGATATTTTAGATTTTGGTTCTCACTTGCCAAAGTTGTTTCAGAGGAGAAGATCGTTAAACCCTTTTTCTAATTTTAGTCACGTCGGCCATATTGGTATGAGGTATTGACTCTGGCATACAAGACTCAAAGGGACCAGCTAACTACATGTAATCAATTCCGTCAAAGTCCGGTATCAATTGACCAAGCAATTTCATATAATAATATTGATGAATAAATCGATATTTATAATATTATAATATTACAAATAAATATAAAATATATGTACATTGTCGAAAAATATAAAGTTTATTTAAATTGTAGCGCCGGCCAGTTATTATTGGTGGAGGAAGCCAGAGTAGCCGGAGAGAACCTGCGACCTTTGGTGGGAAAATTGGCAATCCTTGTCAATTAAAATCGGAGTCGAACACACGCAGTCGCAGGTTATTTTCGAGTTCACAACCTCAGTGTCGACATGAGCATTAGTAGTCATGACAGACTACCTAGAACACTCGGCCTCCGAGGCCCCTTAAGGGGCCTTAAAGCCTGTTTCGGGTCGTGTACAAATAATCTAAATATTTTCCGCCAATTTACACATATTGCTATTATTCTGCAATTACGTTAAATTGTTCTATTTTACCGAGATAAATCAAGAAAATGGCACATGTCTAGTCTATTTGAAAAGGTGAACATAACCTCATAACCATTTTGAACCAGATCACAATAAAAAGTTCCATTTTAAGTGAAGACAAGGGTACTAGGAGATGATAGTATGCTAATAAGCAAGTATGATAAAAAATATTCGACATCCTTACATGTTAAGCAAATAAACCAATTGCAGGATAAAATGAATAATAAAATGTGTATCGGAAACTAGTATAATACTCTTTGCACTATTACAAAATATTAGATTTGTTAATCTGTGAGAGGGTTCAATAAAGAAAGAAGAAAACACGTATACATGAAAAGAAAACATTTAGGTAGATAAATGAAAGTTAGTTCATGAGTTCAGAGATAAAAAAGTAATATAAAGAACAAGCCAAAGTACTGAAACTAAAAAAAGATCATACCCCAAACCATCCAAAAAAATAATTTAAAAAAAAATAAAATTGATGCTGATAATAAACCTGCAACACTAATACTTACAGGAACAAAATGGGACGAGGTTACGGTGAATAATACACTAACCTTGGATCTATATTTTAACTATGCTAAACTCTTGCATTTAAACAAAAACTGTCTTCTTTAATGTTCTATTAATGCATAAAATATTAACTTAAAGTAATTAACACTTTGCACAATAATGTTACTTTTACGACAATGCTTATTTTATGTTTCCAGTTAATTAAAAACTGGAAGAAAATCAATAGCTAAGAAATAAGAACAATTATTTCCACTGTTGCATCTCAGTTTTTAATGATTTTGTTCTTCTGATATATACACTTTAACATGTATTTTAGCCATTGAGATGTTGATAATAAGAATTCCGGAAAGGGAGTTCAAACCCTAAACTTTTTTGAGGTAGCATTAAATTTATATTAGAGAAAAGCCATAATATGGTGTTGAAATGATACTTGAAAGCAATTATAAGGTATATGTGTTGATATCTTTTAAGAATTTAGTGATTGTGTAAAAACTGCAGCATACATGTTACAACAAGTTATTGACAGCCTGTAGTATTGAATTTTCCTTTCAACTTCTAACTAAACAATGGCGCAAAACTAGATATTCTTTTCCTGGTTAATAGTTGTACTCTCTGTATTTAGTTAACGCCCCGTGCAACATGTTTCAATAAAATAAAATCCTTTGATACCAATTTTGATGCACAAGATGTGTACATTTCGTAGGTTTATGACTCATCAGCTGTGTCCAAGGCCCAAAATGTTGAAAACAAAAACAAAAATCCAAAAGGTTGAAGAGGAAATTCAAAAATACGAAAATGATCAAATGAAGTAAAGTCAAAACCATCTAACGACAGAGCTATGCACGAAAGAGATACACTCTATTTTTCAAAAATTTTACAATTTTGTAGAGGCCTCGGTGGCCGTGTGGTCTAGATAGTTCATCATGACTACTAATGATCACTACCCTGTCAACACTGGAGTTATGAGTTCGAATCTCACCTGTGGCGTGGTGTGTTCGACTCCGTTCTAAATTGACAAGGATTGCCAATTTTCCTACCGAAGGTCGGTGGTTGTCTCCGAGTACTCCGGCTTCCTCTACCAATAAAAACTGGCCGCCCTGAAATAGCCAAATGTGTTGAAAACGGCGTAAAACCACAACTAAACAAACAAACAAACAAATATAATTTTGAAAAAGTAAATTTTAAGTATCAATTTCAGGCTAGTGTCAAAATACTAGCAACTGAGCTGGTGATAGCCTCGGGGACTTTGAGTCCACCAGCAGTGGCATCGACTCATAATATTCATTGATTAATATTTCGGTTTTTAAATTTTCGGCCTTATTCACAACGAGTCGTGGTGTAGTGGTTATCACATGGAACTATGTTACGAAGGTCTGGGTTCAATTTCAGTACGAAATGAAAATTTCGTCACATCGTCACATTGCTTCGGAAAATGATTGTATTCCCTCAAATGGTGAAGATAAACGGTTGCCCGGTAATAAGACTCAGTACGTAATAATCTTCACACATTGAAGACTCCCGCTACATGGATCGGTATCGCACCCGCCAAGTGGACGGGATAAATATAAGTTGATATAACCTGTTTCCCAATTCACTATAAATTAATAGGTTTAAACTAAACTAATGATTCGTAAATCGTCGAAATGTTCATAGACTGGGAATTAAAGCTGGTATAACAGAATAAAACACTACTGATTTGGTAGCTCTACAGGTGTACCCATATCGTTAATTATATAACAAGGTGAATTATTAGTAGTAGGTCCCCGAGGGTATTCGCCAACCCAGTCGTCAGACTTGTCTGACATGATTATTCATTGATTTGTTACAGAAATTACCAGTATTTAACAAAATTCAAAAATAATAGAAATACTAAGGGTTCATTCCTTGTATTGCACATGGTAGATCTCCTTAGCTGAAATTTGGCTTCCTATTTCGGTATTTTTGGTTGAGTACTTCTTGTTTAATATAAGTTTGGTTTTAGGTCTTCCAAATGTTTCTTTTTTAATGCTGCTGATGAGAGGTAACTCCTTGAAATGCGTCGTATACAGCATATTATAAATTAACTATATCTAATATAAGTATCTTTGGATTGTTATTTTGAAACTCCTGGGATGATGCCTCTGCTGGTGGACCCTAGGTCCCCGAGGGTATTCGCCAACCCAGTCGTCAGACTTGTCTGACATGATTATTCATTGATTTGTTACAGAAATTACCAGTATTTAACAAAATTCAAAAATAATAGAAATACTAAGGGTTCATTCCTTGTATTGCACATGGTAGATCTCCTTAGCTGAAATTTGGCTTCCTATTTCGGTATTTTTGGTTGAGTACTTCTTGTTTAATATAAGTTTGGTTTTAGGTCTTCCAAATGTTTCGGTTTTAATGCTGCTGATGAGAGGTAACTCCTTGAAATGCGTCGTATATAGCATATTATAAATTAACTATATCTAATATAAGTATCTTTGGATTGTTATTTTTTTTCTACGCTAACTTGAAGTTGCTACAACTGTATTTAAAAAAATAACTGTTATAATTTTTTTTTAAATTTTTGTGCAAACTATAGAGTATTTAACTCTTACAAAGCATTGTCTTAATAGTTTTGACAACCTGTGTAATCGCCGAGAGTGCGGAACGTCGCAAGTGCGATCCCGGCCGTGTCAAAGCAAACACATCGAAATTCGTATCTGTTGCTTCTACATTAAGCACGTGGCATCTAGGGGTAAGAGCAAAGGACTGGTCGGCTCTGAGTCAGTATAATGTGTCAAGGTGGGGAATATGTCTTCCTACGGACTGTTACCTCGTTAGCTAGCACGTTAAACATCCGGCTCAGATTGTCGGTCTAGTACAAATTAGGGTCCATATTCACATCAAATCAACATGTTCTCCGCCTTGACGTTAAACAATAATTCATACATCCATCCACCCTAATGGTTTTTGGCTTTACCCTTTTGGTCAGATTCAATTTTAAGAAGCTGCTACTTAATATCACCGGTACCATGGAATACCATGGAATATTTATTCTATCACATAAATCCTTTCATTTCTACATGTGACCGACAATATCAACACCGAAACAACACTTCAGTATCCTCGATCATGTCATGAGTCATTTAACGCTATTACAGCAAAAACCAGTTTGAAGCTATTCTTTGAAAAGTATATTAACAAGGATATAAAATGAATTAGTCAAAACAGTATAAAGAGGATTATTTTGTGCGTCAAGTAAATAAACAAGGATTCGTGATACATACTGGATTATCAATTAGTCATGTATTCGTTAAAAAGTCATCACAATTTTTGCTGTAACGTTTACAGAAATGTAATTGAATATTATATATATATAAGAAGCAAAATAAATTTCTAAAATATGATCTGTAATGACAAAATACTGCAGAGGTAAACAATGACATACTGATCAATGAACAGCATTATACTTTTCGATCTCAAAGTTGGTGACTTTAAATTTAAACCACCTGATTTCTCCTGCTGCCGTTTCCATTCACTTATAATCCTGCTGGCCACGTCATAAGTGGCGACCTAAGCATCGTTAACAATACCAAATTGAAAGACATCTTTGCAAATGGTCCCGAATGAACCCCAGCCTACCATTGTTGACTTAATCATCGTACAGCGATGGCTTTGCTCTCTCCATCTGACGCTTTGCTTTGGGAATATTGAAAACAACCCCTTTTATTTGAATTATGATTCATTTTTACACACTCGATATATACCACTTAAGCATCATTATGTATTCAAAAGTTAAGAGGTATATAGCTTTGTACAGCGTTAACTGGATATAAACTATTAGTCCTGACAGTTAAATAAAGAAAATCCGTATAAAATAGTTGTGTCTTCCTCACTCTATGAACTTTTTTCCCCATGAGTATTGTTATATCAAACCTAATATTATCATTGATACACAATTACAATATGTCCAAATGTATTTCGGAAAAGACGTAAGAACAGCCACTCTATCAGTGATACGCAATTAGATACAAGTATATTGAGTTATATATACCATTATGAATTACTACATCAACATTTAATACATTTGCAACCTTTATTGTTGTCTGTTAAATACTTTCCGGCCATTCTGAGCGTGCTTTTGCTTTTTACGAATTAATTGAGTGTATCTTGATGTTTTGCATCACTAACCCCTTAAATTCATTTCACAATAAGGCCATTTTCATAAATCACCTTATGACTTTCAAAATCTCATGGGGAAAGGCCTGGAATGTGGTCTTTTTAAGAATTGCTAATAATAACTAAAAAATAATTTACATAAAACTTGTATATATACTTTAGGCATTTTTAACATCAATTTGCCGAATTTACGTCTTGACGACATTTTTTGTTACAGAACTAAAACAATTTTTGGATGTAAATTATTTTATGTACCTCTTTTCATTTTACTGTTGAATTTCATGGGTTCTGGGTGTCCCTCTTGGTAGTATTCCAAATAGAGATAAATACAAAATGCTTGGCATTTGAGTAAATTGTTAATGAAAAAAGCATTAAATTTATGTTTGTGAAAAACCGATCATATACGATAAGTAAATATTAAAAATAAAAAGTAATAATACCGAGTTATGAGTGAAACAAATACAGGGTCCTCCTGGAAAAGGGGTCCCGTAGTTTGTCAAACAAAAACAAGATAAGAAGACCAAATCATGACAATCATATGCTTTAGAGGTCAATCAAACCTGTCAAACAAGTATGGTTTGTTAGATTAGAATGCATATTTAATGTATCCGGGACCATCAATGACCACGTAATTTTTCTATCTTTTGCGGGTGTTCCTAATGACATATGTAATTATTGGCAAACTTCGTAAACGTAAACCTATTTTCTTAGAGGTCCCATAAAAACAACGAAATTGGTTTCAACGTGCACAGTTCCTGCTTTCAACGATTGGCTAAAAATAATTTCTTGTATTCGCCAACCCAGTCGTCAGACATGATTATTCATTGATCTGTTATAGAAATTACCAGTATTTAGCAAAATCCCAAAATAATAGAATTACTAAAGGTTCATTCCTTGTATTGCATATGGTAGATCTCCTTAGCTGAAATTTGGCTTCCTATTTCGGTATTTTTGGTTATGAGTACTTCTTGTTTTAAAATAAGTTTGGTTTTTGGTCTTCCAAATGTTCGGTTTTAATGCTGCTGATGAGAGGTAACTCCTTGAAATGCGTCGTATACAGCATAGTATAAATTTACTATATCTAATATTAGTATCTTTGGATTGTTATTTTGATATCGAAATTGAAGCACAAGATATGCATAGATCGTCGATTTATGATCAGTTGTTCTCAAGGCCTAACATGTTGAAATCCAAGACAATAACACAAAAGGTGAAAGAGCAATGCAAAATTACCAAAATAACCGAAAGGGGTTATGACAAAACCATCTAAGGACAGAGCTATGCACGAAGGAGATACTCCTTCATTTTTCCAAACTTTACATTTCTGCAACAGGAAATTTTAAGTATAATATTATGGCTATTATGGAAATCGAAACACTAGCAACTAAGCTGGGGATACTCCCTGGGACTTTGAGTCCACTAGCAGTAGTATTGTCTCAATGGTTATAAATAACTTCTTTGGTACCAATTGAAAGCAAAAGATAGGCACATTTCGTTGATTTACGACTCATCATTTGTGCTCAAGGCATAACATTTTGAAATCCGAAAGGTTGAAGAGCAATTCAAAATTACCAAAATGACCAAACGGGTTATGCCAAAACCATCTACGTACAGAGCTACGCACGCACGAGGAAGATACTCCTTACATTTTGCAAATTTAAACTTTTTGCAACTTCACAGTAAATGTAACGTATCAAATTCGAGCTACTATCGAAATACTAGCAACTGAGTTGGGGATACCCTCGGGTACTTAGTGTCCACCAGTAGTGGTATCGAATGAGTGGTTAATTCATTTTTTTCATCAATAAAACGTAGAATTCATGGTTATGCTGTAATATAAATGAATTATCTTTAACAAATCTGGATTGCCTAATTGATCTTATTATTTTTATATCATCTTAAAATTCAGAGACTGCAAGAATAAAGACAGGCAAGATTAAATAAGACAGAAATTGCAGCTGGAAACCAATATTGATTTACTAGTATTAAACCATATCGTAAATGGTGTACTTTGTTCAATCATTAATTTTAACAGGGTCCTGGCAAAAAAGTTACTCAAACAGGGTCATGTTTCTCCTTAGTTGCAGTCATTAAGGTTTTATGGACGTCATCATGACATGGTTGACAAGTATGAAAAAAACCGTTTCCCAAATGAAAATGGACCTGCTCTATTGATGTTTTCTCTTCTTCATACCGGATTTGACATGAGCGGCATGGTGGGTGTCCTGCAGGAAGCAGAGACTGCTTACTCTTCCGTAGCACCTGATTATACCCCCAGTTTTTTGTTGGGGTCCATGTTGTTCATTTGGTTTAAGTTTTAAAGTGTAGTGTTTTCATTGATTTGGTCTTGTTTTCGTTGTTCTCCGGAATTTGTCAGTTGTTTTCAATTCCCCCCTCCTTCGAGGTTTTAGTGTTTCGTAATACACCATGATATCCATAAAATATCATTTAAATAGAATAGAGAATGGAAACGGGGAATGTGCCAAAGAGATGACAACCCGACCAAAGAGCAGAAAACAGCTTAAGGCTACCAATGGGTCTTCAACGCAGCGAGAAAATCTTGCACCCGGAGGCGGGCTAACAAAGGCTAGAGGTTCCTGACGTGTGACAGGCACAAAAATGCGGCGGGGCTTAACATGTTTTGTGAGATCTTAACCCTCCCCTATACCTCTAGACAGTGTGGAACAAACAAACACATAGTTTTCCGAGTCCGATGTTGAAAAAAGGAAACAGAAGAAACCAAGCAAAACGACAATGATCAATATATATATTAACAAAGAACTACTAGCAGTTACTGACATGCCAGCTCCAGACCTCAATTAAACTGATCGAAAGATTAAGTCTATATCATATAATGTCTCTTTAATAGTAATAACATATTTTTTCGAGGCTTATCAAGCTTTTGGAAGACATATTTTACAGACACAAAAGATACCCACCACGGCGACGTTATTTAGCGTAAAAAACACATCTTGTAACATGTTGGCGATTAATTAAGTGCAATTAACAAGTGCAAACTGCTGATTTTTTTTATAGATAAGATGGTTGATAAAATAAGCTTAAAATCCATGTAAGAATCATTGGCATGTACACGATCTTTTAAAACGTTAAACATTTACTCCAAAATTGAACCATAAAGCTGTCTTGACATGATAATATAATCTTACGTAATTTTCATCATTAATTTGCCTTTTTGTTTGTTTGATGATTTATATAATTACATATATATATTTTGTGCAATGCTCTTTTAATTATTGATCATGCGGAAATTATATTTTTGAAGTCTTATACATTCTTTCTAAAAGAATTGACAACTAACTGGCTGTCCGACTGCTTCTCCGTCCAGTCGTATCTGCAGTTCTAACTTCAATAATCGACTCATTCTCGCAAACAGGACATGAATCCAACCCAGTGGTCAGACTTGTCTGACATGATTATTCATTGATTTGTTACAGAAATTACCAGTATTTAGGAATATTAAAAAATAATAGAAATACTAAGGGTTCATTCCTTGTATTGCACATGGTAGATTTCCTTAGCTGAAATTTGGCTTCCTATTTCGGTATTTTTGGTTGAGTACTTCTTGTTTAATATAAGTTTGGTTTTTGGTTTTCCAGATGTTTCGGTTTTAATTCTGCTGATGAGAGGTAACTCCTTGAAATGCGTCGTATACAGCATAGTATAAATTTTATTATATCTAATATTAGTGTCTTTGGATTGTTATTTTGGTATGCCAATGATTTCTCCAATGTTTTTGTCGAATTATTGATAAATTACTGCAGCAGAAATACGTGAATAAATGCCTGTTTTATAATAAAAAAAAACTCTACGTATTTTTGTCGTTGTCTTTAATTAAATTAAACGTGGGATCTTTGTATGATTAACGCTGTACAATTAAAGTATTTACCGCTACAACGAATTACATAAAGTACTCATAAAATTAAAATGACGTCAGTACGAAAATCTGCATTATAACTGAAAATCATCAATTGTTCTTAATGAAAGATTAGAGAAGTTTAAGGGCGTTATCATGGTTATAGAGATAGGACATTGTTTAACGTGATATTTGCCATGATATTTGCTTTTTGTGATGTTGAACTATTAGAAGGTAGGTTGTTTATTTTGTATAATATTTTTTTCTTTACCTTTTATTTCTTTTAAATGTTGCTTCCAACTAAAATTCGACAAAAATCCAAAAGACGTAAAATATACAGGAACAGACAAAAAATACAACACAGTGCACTTAAACATTGCTAAAGGTAGTATATATGGACAACAACTCCCATAAAAATCAAGGTGCTCCTGGCGGGAAAATGATTAAACTGATTACTGAAATGTTTACGTCTAGTCAGTTGTGCTCAGCCTTTATATGCTGTCATAACTTCGTTATATGCTGTCCAAACTTCGTTATTTGCTGTCCAAAATTCCTTATATGCTGCCCATCCAATAGTCCTTTTTCATATTACCAACTTTGACTCCATTTTTTTAATAATTTTATGCTAAGGGAAATAACTCTCACCGACACTCTGAGTTGCTGTCCATGAGCCTCAGGGCCTGAAATGTTGAAATTCGAACGTAGAAGAGCAAATTCAAACTACAAAAAATATGTCCAAAACTATCTAAAGACTATACCTGAGTAGTTCTGGTCAATAAGGAAATCAAATGTTACAAAGTAGATTGTTTATTGATTCAAGACTTGATACAGCTAGCATAATAAGGTTGAGAAATAGATATATCATTTCTGATTGTTCTTGCATTGTGCTTAAGTTTTTAGGACTGGATGTGAGCAACTACCGATAGCGGGATAATTATAACCAGAAAATTGCCACATCTCTGAAATCCAATGTAAACACAATAAAAAGACGGTTTAAATTGGTCATTCTACATAATAGTTTAACAGGTTAGCCAATTTCATCAATGCAAAGGAACGTTACTTTATTTGTAAATTGGAAATAGATGTGAATGTGGGCAAACAGTTTAAATAATTGAATTTTTCTATGGTACATTATGTACAGTTTAAACAATACTCAGCATGTTACTGCGATATTTAGTCTGCAATACATTTTAAGATTCGAACGTTTCTTTCTTTCTTTTTTTGTGTGTTTGTTTTTAAATTTTAATGAGGAATTATTATCATTATTATCATTATCAATAATTTGTTTTCATATGTAAATAAACAACAAAACGAATAACAAAAAAAGGTCAACAATGGCAAATCAATCAATCACCGTCACCCTACGGAGATAAACCCGGACAAAAAAAAAAAACATAAAAGAGCACAAAACTCACACAAAAACACACCAGCGAGTCAGGATAGGTTGTCTTGTTACAGAAACTGATCAGTGTTGGAGTTAAACCGGTTTTATGGGTACTCAAACTACCCCCTTTTCTATCCTAACACTGTGGTGTATAACAAACACTACACTAGACACAATTAGCTTGAAGTGTCTGACTGCTTCAATGGTCTTTTAAAAACTTATGCATTAAAAGTAGTAACCCTTATGACATGTTTTTTCTGTAAGATGCAAGGATTATTTTTTAAAGATGCAAAACATTTTCCTCTTCATTGTGGATTCTACAGGTACAGATCTGGTATTGAACCACATACATGTACTTGTTCTCGTAGTAGTCTGTTCGCCTTGAGTGCGGAAGACTATGGTTTCGATCACCCGGTCGATTAAATCAAAGACTTGCTACTTCTCCAACGATCACGCGGCATTTAGTAGTAAAAGCAAAGCCTGTTTGGTTCGGAGTCATAATAATGTGCTTGGATGGGATAACATGTTTTCCTGTGGACGATTACCTCGTGAGTTAGCAAGTTAAAAAAAAAACCATTTTCAGCGAATCGTTCTAATACAGAGCAGGATTCATATTTATATCACAACAACATTATCTCGTCCTGATATGCATCTAAAATTTGCCACTGTCCGTTAAACAAAAATCCATCCCCGATGGGTTAATTTTTATTGAATTTATCCTTTCTGTTCACTGGGTTGGTTGATTTGTAATAAAGTTTTATTTTCAATTTTGAATTTGCTCATACCCATTTTAGGCCTTGAGCACAATCAACAAAAGTACACATCGTGTGCATCAAAACTGGTTTCAAAGAAATTATGTTTTTTGCGTTTTTTTTGATACTACACTAGATATTGAACCCGCGCGAGCGCGGGAAAATAAGCATTTTTTTTGGTGGCCATATTGACTTTAAAAAGTTATTACGGCCATGTCATTCATGGAACAGGAACTCAATATGGATGTTGTGGCAGGCTTCCTATAAACTTTCCTGTCAAGTAGGTAGTATCAACTGATAGTTTCATGTCTATATATACTGTAGTATTCCAGCAATGGATGTGAATGCAAACTTTAACCAAAGTCAATGAAGCGTGAAATTTAGGTCAACGTGACCCAATTGTCATATGGCTGTTCGTTACTACCGAAGATGTATCCACTGATGAAGTAGACTGTGTGCCACGTAGAATTACCAAAATGAACCTTAAGGTTCCCTCAAAGTCAAAATCTATAACGAAAACACAACCACATAAATTGTCAATATTTTTATTGTTACAATTAATTCTGAACTGGAACTTGATGAAAAGCTTTCATTAAATACACATTTCATAATGCATTACCTTTTTCCTTCAGAACAAATATGAAAATGAAATTGTAGATGTAAACATTTCCTTAGAGACGGATGAATTTTTCAAAAGATGCCGTGAGTAAGGTAGAGCATATTTTTGGAAAATAATTGTTCCAATTGTTTCATTGTCGTCATGGACAGGGCAAGCGAGGATTAATTTCACAAATATATCCAATAATCACACGATAAAAGCATTTTTAATGTGTGGCTGCGTGTGCTGTCCACGTTTATAAAGATGTCCGAGATAAATTTCGTCATTAATGCTAAAGATGACCATTTGTTAAAAATATTTTTATCTAGGGAATTGTATGGTAGAGATATATTTAGACAGGTCACATGACAAATAATGTAAAAATAGATAATGGTTGGTATTATCACTTTGTGCAAGGTAAACATCCGAGCAATCCAAAAAACAACTAAGTTAGGAATTTCTCTGAACTTTACCTTACTTCTTCATAATCTTCAAAGTTCATAACCTTTACAGTTAGGAGAAATTGCGTTATTGTAGAAAAACAATCCTGAATACATGAAGCGGAAACATCCCACTCGAAGGAGAATTTTTTTAATTTGTTTTATTCTTCTTCCGTAATTTCAAACAAAAATAATATTACATTTAAAATATGTGCATACTTGTTTATTTAAATCAACGTGTTAAAAGTATGCATTCGAGAACCTTCTTAGGGATATGTTGGGAGAATTCATATCGGATAAGTGGATACAAATTCCATTTGCGCATAAACAAAACTGCAGTTTAAATTTATAAATGCAGATGGTCAAATCCGATAATAACCTTTATAATCTGAACCATACATCGTTTATTTTGAACCACGCGTTTTGCCGCCTATTCGGCTAATTCGTAAATTTAGTATTATAGATATGTTTGTAAATCGTATATTATACAAGAAGTGGAAATATTTGTAAAACCAACATCATTACCCTAATTCACTTTGTTAGTGATAACATTAAGTTTATACAAGACATGCTCACATTCGTAACCTAATTGACGTTTTAAATAATACAGTGCAGTGTGTATCAGTAATAATGTAACTGTTTTTTTATGGTTTGACGTAATGCATAAAGAAACGGATTACTTATGTAAGCATACCTCTGTCAATATTTATTTTCACATATGATATCTGATAAAAGCGTACTTGTAATTCTTATTTGTTAATTACATATGTTTTTACATGTTACAAGGTATTTATATTTACCAGAAAATTCAATACTAATAAATATTAAATGATACAAATTTTATAGGCAAGAAATAAATATATCGTTCAACTATACATGTAACTGATTATTTGGGGCTCAAGGTCGGTGAGGTCGAAAGCCGAAAAAATAATCAAAACATTAATAGAGCAGATTCAATTTCCAAAGTGATCAAAACGTTAAGCCAAAACATTTAAGGGCGGGCCTTCAGATATCGGCAAAAGAATACGGAAGCGACAACACAGTTGGAAAAGTCCACTAATTCGAAGTCCAAGGAAAAGACAGGCAGGAGAATGAAGCACATTCAGAGAAATAATTTCACAGTAGATTGTAGATAGCATCAATTCATGCTAGTATTAAAATATTAGCTACAAAGTGGCTTATATCCTGATAGACGTTTGGTTGTTATTATTATTCTTTTAGTACATGTAATATCATTGAAACATATGTTCAGTTCGTTACTATTCACTGTAGGATCAAAACAGAAACAGTATCACTATTTGTAACTAATGACAAACAAAATGTATTCTTCAACTACCGCCAACATAGCCAGCTCAATATTGTTTTCAATAAACCTCGTATTTCTAACTATGTCCAATGCTCGTACAAATAAACTTTATATCTATGGACAATGTTCATATATTGTATATTTATACAGCACAAAGTCTATAGTGACTTTTCACTATCGTTTCTTTACTGGGACATCAACATTTTTTACCATCAAGGTTTCTAGACAACAATAGTTCTAATCTAGATATTATGGATTCTCCCAAAATTTCTTAATGTTTTGATATTTCTGTCTGGAGACTCGGGAAGGAACTATTTATCCTTCAGAAACACCATAGTTCGCCCCTAGGTTGTTTCGCGATGACCGACTGTTTATCATGTTTAAAGAATTGTTTTGTGTTTTTTCTCGTCCGTACATATCTCGATTGTGTCTTTGTCTGTAGATTAAATGATTGCTGATGGGCCCTCCACCAGATATTTCTCTCCTTATAATTTGTTACTTTGACCTTTAGTGTAAATTGTTGTTAATCGATCTTATACTACAAGAAACCGATATACCTTAATAAATTTTAATGAACTTTAAATACATCTCTTACATGTCTTAAGTAAATTCTTTGTTTTTCGTATATTGATTCTAAACCCTAAAATCGATCGACGATCAGTGTTTCAACCATCTGTAGTTTTTCAACATCACTGAATACAGGAAAAGTAATACAGAACCATTCTAATTATTAATATATTCAGTTTTCTATTAAGTATATTTCCTAAGGGAATTGTTAACGTAAACATAATTTGACACTATCGGTGATAGACAATACAGGATACATAGAGACTGCCATTCCTGTATTGTCACTGTGAATATTGTTATACGTTGTCCTTATTTTTGGTTTGATAATATCCGATGTTTTTTATTTTTTCGTTGGAAATAACTGCCAGTACAAGTCGGAAATAAATACTAACAAATGGAAACTGGTAAGCAGATAGTTGAATAACTTTAATACGGTGTTTTATATGCACTTTTATATTTCAGTAGAGAATTGACTTTCAGGAAGGATACACTGTTGGAATATGATTTCTTAATATTGGAACTTGTGTCTATGTGTACGTCAGTGGCTAAATCTTACACCTAGCGGCAAGATATAAAAAAACGTTAAAAATATATTTTACATTTAAAGTAAAATATAGTGTAAAAACACAATATTTGCTTATATGGGTCACTGGTTCGGCTATGTGTTGTAATTTTTAGTTGAATGTAATTTTTAAATGCTGTTATAAGTCGGATTTCAACTCCTTCAGCAGGGTTTTAGCTAGGATGTTAATACCACTAGACACTTTTGTGCGATGCTAAATTTTATACTGACTAGAAATTGGGTCACTGAAATGAACCATTGTAGTTATAAAAGCATGTGTTATTTAATGATAATACAAAAATGAAAGAATATACATGCATTTTTGGCAAAGCTGATCTTACCTTGATTTTGGCTAAAGTGTTTACAGTTGAGGTCAGTTCTAACATTTCTTTAGAACTGTGTCAAACTGTCCGAAGAACTGTTTTAGAACAGTTCTAGAACTGTCATCCCGAAGATTCTATGTCAACTCGTACCTTTTCCAACTCGTACCCCATCTTTTTTTACCAACTCGTACTCTTTTTTTACCAGTTCGTACCCTTTTTTCCAACTCGTTCCCAAATTTTTACCAACTCGTACCTTTTGACAAAATTAAAGGGCTAACTGATAGCTCCAAATTACATCTTATAGTAAGATTAAAAAAGACTATAAAATGGCAAATTACTTAAAATATGAAAAAAAACTTCAAAATTAAGCAAGCTTCTAGTAAACTACGTTTGAGTGATCATTTGTTACCTATAGAAACGGGTAGATATAAAATATCCCTCGAGCACAACGATTGTGTAATATTTGCCTTGTACTGGAAGACGAGCAACACTTCCTTCTGGACTGCGATAAATAAAAAGATTTTAGAATTACCCTTTTTAATAGTATAAAAGATAAACATAATAATCAATTTTTATCTTTGTCTCCCTTGGAAAAAATATTTCCCTTACTCGAACCCGAAAAAGAGCTTTTGTCTGATATTGGTATCTTTCTACAACCCTTGAACGACCCCTTTGAGGTACTACTAATCAGTTCCAATCAAAAAATATTTAGTGTGTGTAATCATGTAAAACCATACGAGCTGTAGATTTGCATCGGGTGATGCTGGTGTCATCGTTTCTTGACGGTCGCTGGCTTCGAATATCTTGGATTTTATTTGTATATCCATTACTACGTAGGGTAATTAAACTTAAAAATGTACACCTGGTGTATCTGGCAATACATCATTTATTCTTTACTTTTTTCCGCTGGTAAATATGTATTTAGATACCTTGATAGTCAGTTAACATTATAAAAAAAGTTCAAAAATCGGTTATTTATATCTTCAGCTAATAAATAATCCATCTTAACTTTACTTCCAACATTTAGCTAAAATTAAAGATTCATTTTACGAGCATATTTATTTTATTTAATATACTGAAAACAATCACGAAAATGGTTAACACATGTTTGATTTAGCATGAAAATTGTTAAAGTACATCCCATTTACAGTGTAGTGATAATTGACAAATGATGTACTACTATGAAATGCATACAAAAACATTAGTTTGTAATTTAACATCATGATATTATACGGTGATAACTGTAATCACACGTTTCAAGTAAAGTCAAGAAATACCAATACGATATTTGAAGGAGAGAAAAAAATCGTAACAACTGACAAACTCCGGAGAACAACGGAGACAAGACCAAAACAATACATGCACTACAATTAAAAACTAAAAACGTATGAACAACATGGACTCCACCAAAAAACCGGGGGTAGACTCAGGTACTCCGGAAGAGTAAGCAGTCTCTGCTTCCTGCAGGACACCCGCCATGCTGCCCATGTCAAATCCGGTATGAGGAATGGATAATATCAATGGAACAGGTCCATTTTCATTTGGGAGACGGTTTTTTCATACATTCAATTTATAATATTAATAAGGCAAT
Source organism: Mytilisepta virgata (assembly GCA_028015205.1). Taxonomy (NCBI): domain Eukaryota; kingdom Metazoa; phylum Mollusca; class Bivalvia; order Mytilida; family Mytilidae; genus Mytilisepta; species Mytilisepta virgata. Next base: position 40,721,228 of record CM051510.1, on the reverse strand, counting down.
TAAGAAAGACAATAAAAGTAATCTTACCCATGGATGATTTGAGTTGTTGAGTATGATCAGAACTTTGATCCCAGAACCTATTACTGTAACGTTAGTTGTTAGTATATAGTCACTAAGGCCAAATCAAATTGATTTTTAGTTCTGTGGAATCCGATTTTTTTATGTCAAAAATAGGTGAGAGTGGGCGAAATTTTAATTTAAAAAAATTGTGACACTAAGGAGTATCTTTCCCTGTCCCATTTTCTGAACTTTGTTTTATTTTTTATTGATTTATGTTTATTTTTTATTCATTATTATTGTTTTGTATTATTTTTTGTCCTGTTTTTGTTTGCTTCGAACATAAGGGATATACTTTTTGCAGCATAATCGTGGTATGCCAAACTTAACAACAGACTGATAACATCTTTGGATTATCATCTTGATTCTACTGTTATAGACTGTACGTTTTTTGTAGCTGCAGAGTTCTCAATTTCTTTTCAGGTTTGCTTTGATAGACTGAGGATATCACTAAGACGTAAAACCCAAGGCCATGTCTATACATTTGGTACTTTGTTTAGCATTTATAATATTTACTACATCTTAATCTTGTCAATACAATGTAGATACAATTAAGATAAACATATAATATGAATATTTTGCATTAAGATTTTCTCTAATACATACATTTTTTAATTAAAAGCGAGATTAAACTTCCTGTTTAGAATTGCTCTTTTCAATTATCCATAATCCTTTGTTGAAAGGTCATGCTGTGACTCAACCTCGTTCATGTCATGGAATGTTTAACTCGTCTTGATTGAGAAATTTCACTTCACCCAAACATAGCAAATAGATCACGAACATCAACAAAAACCCCATTTACAATAAAATTAGCATTGAAACATTCATCATGTTCATAATTAAAAAAGATATCAGCTCCCGTCGGCTTATGTCTGCCCTTATAAAATTAATATAACCAATCCGACAAAACACGCAAAATACTGTGTCAAAACCTTTCACAACCACAAGAAAGGCGATTATTTATTTGTATAGTTTCATGTTACAGTTGACACTGTTATATGAAATCAGAATTTGAGCTTGCATCACAGTGTTAATAATATGCTATGGGAACGGTGCACTGACAGCGATTATAGAATCAGTCTCTTTATATTTTGTTATCGTCCTTGGTAGTAATCTGCAAGTTTTCTAAATACCATAATGATTGAAAGTGCCTTAAATATTGGCCAATAAAGGAGTCATTCTTGCCTATTGTAGATTGGACTCCAGAGCATCTCTATTAGTTCACCTAATAATGAGTTTTGAAAGCGATTTGATATTAGAGGACCAACAAGCGAGTCCGACAACCATTTCGGAAAAATACAGTGATGTAGAACAATATGTGCTATGTTCCAATTTTAATGAAGCACAGTGCCAATGGTGTTGTGACGACGACCCCTGTGCCACGTTAGAAAACTGTGATATACCAATCTTTACTGAATACGAAGATGAACAATTCAATGAATATTATCATCCGATTGAATGCACCATCGAACCTTGCAACGATGATCAACTTGTACACGAACATTGCCACCAAGACAACAGCATAACCGACCGTTGCCAAAAAGATCTACATTGCCAAGAACATTGCAAGCAACATCAACACATAACCGAGTATCGCCACACACATAGTCACGAACATTGCCACCAAGGTCAACATGTTCACATACAATGCAATCAAGATGAATGCAATTCCACAAATTGCGACCATAACGAAAATCCTATGGGATGTGGCCACCATTACCAGATTTGCCACGAACATTTTCACCGCGACAATCCAGCATACTTGCCGCAATGGTCAACTATTACAATTTCTGACGATGACATTGAATTAATATGTGAACCGGATAATTCAAAACAGGGCAGTGACGTATTTTATCTTCAGCCGATTGTAGCTCAGAATATTATAAATGAATATCTCATTCAAGAACCAGTTAGTTCTAATTTACAGAGTAGAGTAAAAGGTCTTAGTAAGCGAAAACGATTTATTGCACGTGCCGTTATGATTGTTTCTATGGTGATGATTGCTCTTAGTGTGTTGCTAGTTATTATTTCATTGATTATGTCGGATCATATTGACAGCTTAGGTGAGTTTACATTTTACCTTTGACTTTCTTAATGTGTGTGATTAAAACTAAAACCATGCAATCTTTTCAGTGACTCTCGCTTATATGGCCATTGAATGTAATATCGGCAAAAGAATATGGAAGCCTCAAAACAAAGACAAAAGTACATTAAGAGGATACCTAACATTTTGACTAAAATAAATTTGACTTGTTTAATTTTCATAAAATTTTGATGAAATATTAACTTTGACCTGTTGGCAAAAATATCTTTACTAATAGTATGTGATTAAAACTTTCAGCTGATTTCTAAAGAGTTAACACCCTTAGGTGTTAGGTACCTCCTTAAATCTGAATCCAAAGACATGACAAACTCACGAGAATGGAAAATAACAGACAAATACCACAAAGATAAATGTATAAGTAAAAGAATAAAAAAACATATGATAAAAAAAAAAACAGGACAAAACAGCACAGAAACTAATGCACAAGAATAAGCAATGTGAACTATCACTAAAAACCAGGACTGACGCCAGGTGATCCGGTAAGGTAAGCTTGTCCTGCTCCATTAACATAAACATTACATTCCCGTTGGTCACATCTGGTGAAGTGTTAGTAGTCCAGTCAATCTAGCATAAATTTGACCCTAACCTTAAAGTAATTGCAAAAGAAAATTTTTAAGTTTTAATCTTTAGCATTATACCCCAGATATACACAGAAAAAAGTCTAACAAAATCTAACTTGAGGAAGACTAAAAAATCACGATTTTAAAATTCCTATGGAGATTTGCATTGAAAATGGGAGATAACTCTGCAAAAAAGGCAGAAATATCAATGAAAATTGATACAAAATTATAACTTTACCGCTTCTATTCAGCAGAATGTATTGATTCTTGATATTTTATCCGTTTTTAGAGTATAACAAACAACTCTAAAGGTGTTTTCATATCTTTTATCAAGCTACAACCTAGATTTCATAATTCATTAGTTGACCATTTATTAAATTTTTCAACATGTCAAGGTAAAGAATCTCAAATTTAATAAAAATGATTAAGCACATATTCTTCTTTTTGTGGTTTAAAGTTTCTTTCAACAAGGTAGATGCTGAATAAATATAATTTACAGATATAAACAATACCAAATTTTCACATTATTTTTTCAAAATGGTCATAAAGCCACAAATTTGCAATTTCTTTAATGAAAAATGTGCAAAAAAAATAAAAATACCCATAACACTTCGGTTTTGTACATTTCATGAGCAGAAGATTATATAATATAGTCAAATACGAACTTATAACCCCATCAAAGTATCATACTTTACATGAATTTTAAAAAAATCAACCAAAAACTGACAAAAAAAGACTAATTTCCCCTTTCCAATGTTAATTTCCATAGGAAATTAAAAATGCTGATTTTGAGTTTTCCTCAAGTTAGATTTTAGGAGACTTTTTTCTGTGTATATTTGGGGCTTAATGCTATAGATTAGAACTAAAACATTTTCTGTTGCAATTAGTTTGAGGTTAAAACTTAGTATGACTGGACTATAGGTCCGGTGACATGAAATCTTACTGACGATATCTAGTCAAATTTGTGAGATAGAAACATGGAATCGATTTAACTTGGAAAACTGAAATATATCTTTTGGATAAAACTCCAATACCTTTTGGACAAAAATCCGATTTCGGGTAAATTAAAATTAAACATGAAATGTAAAAGATACTTTTATCGTTGTTCTTTGCCTTGATTTTTACCATAAAGTCTTCAATTATCCAAAATTCTTTCACCTTGCATTTCAGGAAATCAAGTTTGAAGCAATAGGTCTGGACAAAGCCGTATTTTATTGTCCAAACCTCGCAGCGATCCATGAATGATATTTCTTTAAACTCCGTATTGTTTCATTTTTTTTTGTATAGATAGTCCTGTCTAAATTTATAGTATATAGTTCTCTCGAAATTCATTTAAAAAAAACAATCATGTAAAAGACGTTTTGCCGTAATACTTAATACTCTATATATTTCTAAAATTACATGTTATTTTACATTACTTTGTGCTTTAATTTTTATAGAAAAATATTGTTTTGTTTACAGTTCGTAGTTCCAATAAAGATGTGACGACAGTAATGGTGTCATCAAAATCTGGTGCATATTCCACTGTAAATCTCACTATTACAAACATAACAACAGTAAATCGGACGGACACTGGGTAATATTTGTCGGATTTATGTATCTTTGTCGAACTCTTTGCTGGCAAAGATATGGATTTTTTTAGTCCTTTAATGTGTTCAGTTGTAGCTTTTTAATAAAGACAACATGAAAGAGTTGTTTATAAAGTTTAATAGTGTTCTGCCAAATTGTTTGGAGATACATTTTCTCACTTCATGAAATAATAGATACATGACATAGATACACGTGACAGAAATCCAGGGACAAAAATCACATTTTTATTTCTACTTTTTGTTTCTACGTCAAAACGAGACCTTCAGAACGGACAAAAACCTCACATTTCACTGCATTTTCAAGAGGGGCGTTTGTAGAGCCGTTTGGTGATCACATGA